>JARWLC010000016.1:49885246-51341496 GCA_033318265.1 Phyllotis vaccarum
GTCAACTTTATTACTAAGTTCTCCCTTGTGTCATTCATTTAATTAACTAACTTTATAATACACCCATAGAGAATGGGTAGGGGCTGGGGGGAGTAGGCTCTCTCTGTCTAATGACCTACTTCAATGTTTTTAAGTAAGTAGAAGAGTTTACTGTTCTGTTCTCTTCCATTGTATCTACTTTACTTTGTTCAGGCTAACGTTTGCTAACACAAGCAATAAAATAAAGAATAGATTGATTCTTTTTCAAAATTATGACATTCTTAACCATTAGTAACTATTGTACTCTATCCAAAGGGTAGTTACAGTAATATTTCTTAATCTTCAAAGTCAGTGCCTTCACTTACTTTTTTCATTCATTCATTCATTCATTCATTCATTCATTATTGAATTGTTATAACTCATTATAATATGTTAATGGAAAGTAGCTAAAAGGATTATTAATTATGGCTCCCAGACTATAAAAACAACTGACTTGAACTAGCATGGTAGCTCCCTTTTCTCTTCTATAGAATATTATTACATTGTACACATAGAGAGATATATTGGTGATAAAGTAATAATAGATGTTGATAGGATCTGTTTAGTTGCATGCAGAATAACACACTATTTCTTTTCATGCTTTAATGCTAATCACTATGCCAAGCATATATTTACATACTGTGTCCACTAAAAGAATTTATCATTTGCCCATTTTATATGGGAAATGTTAAGTACTAGGCTCAATATCTGTCTACTTTTATTAAGATAAAGTAAATAAAATTAGAACAAATTAAATAATAATAAGAAGAAAACAGGAATATAAAATATTTCATGTGATTATTATTGAAAGACATACAGAAACAGCATGGATGCTAATAAGAATTTTAATTTAAATAAATTGATATAATATTCCACAATACCAATAATAAACAATATTCCACTCACTGGTCAAGTGATGTTTATTCTGGCTGAGATTAACAAACCTGCAGAAAATATTACCTCAAACTTCCTTTTTATGTCCTTCTAGTAAGAATTTTTAATGGATGAAAATTAAAATGAAAACTATATCACCATTTTCTATATCCTTAACACTACTTTAAAATATATTTAACTTTAAGATAATAATTTATTTAAATTATACATATTTTTAAGGGATGACAATTTTTAAAGATTATATAATCAAACACATATTTTATTTACATCACTGTATATATCTGTTTAACATTCACATCATTTTAGAGTCACAGGATATGACTACATGTGCGTACTTAAACATAAAATGTTATCAGATTATAGCTATATTTAACTTTTCTTTGTATTCTAAAAATAATTTCAATCTATCCAATGGGAGTATAATCCATAGTTAAAATACAACATTATTATAAAATTGTAATTTCACATGTAATGATTGTCCATTTACTTCTTTTTTGCTCTAGTTATTATCCAGCAACCTAAAAAACCAATACAATGCTTTTCCCTGAAAGCATCAATTATAGTTTACATTGTATAAATTTTTACCTGTGGGCTACATACACAATTATGTAGCAAAAAGCCACATCTGTCAGCAATTTTAAATGTATAGTATCTGAGTCTTAATGACTAACTGATTTTATACATCATGAAATAAACACAGAAAAACATCATGATCATCATTAACAGACTAAAAGATGAATGGCTGAATCACAGCAATATCTTTAAAATTCCCTCATAAACATTTATGACAAAAATAGAACATAGATCTGAATGAATGGACTTAATCACTAAGTATTTTTTAAAACATCTGTAAAAATTAGTTAATTTATTGAGAAGCAATTAGACGGGACACTGATGAGAGTGATCCTGAGTGTGAAGATACCAGATTGCTTTACTTCCTTCTTTCATAATGCATTCTTCATGCTCTCAGTAACTTATTTTTCGATGCTCATTTTGTATAGTTAACACCCCTAAATCATTGGTGATTCAATAATCATATTTTATTGAATAAAATATGAATGTCTCAACAAGTAGTTCTCTCCCTCTAAATCTGATCTCAACAGATACTGTTTCTCTTCATTTCTTTTTGATAAACTCTGTGAAAGTGGAATTGTTTGGTACTTCAAGCACAAAGTTATAGTAAAGTTATCATATCTCAGATTCTTCCAATACTTCCAACTGAAACACTCAAACAACTATTACATTATGAGCTTCAGACTAGCTCCTCTATTCTTTGACATAGTCTTGATGAATAAAAAAGCTTTCTCTCTTGTTTTTAGGGCTAAACCTATTTTTGTTGTTAACATGTTTTCTTCTTAAATTATTTTTTTGAAACCCATATTTTATTTAATCAAGTCTGATACTTCAAACACAGTTTGTATGCTTCAGTTGCCGAGAATGAAATAGCTACATCATTATTAAGAGCAGCCAGAAATCTTGGAATGATTATTAATGGTGGAGCATGAAGCAGAAAGAAGACCAACTGACCCTGGTAGAACAATAAAAAAAAAGTTAATTAATCAACGAGCTGGTGTATTTCATATTTATGAGTCTGCTCAAAGGAGAAGAAATTCCAGAGTGTAACACATTAATCTGGAATGATCTCCATTCAATAGTGTACGTTCTGAGTTAGCAGCTATAACTTGTAGTCAGAAGTGTCTCTGGTCCACATGGCCAGTCCTGTAGTCACTTAATCCCAAATAATCAAATAAAGGCAGCTTATATTAATTATAAACTATTTGACCTATGGCTCAGGCTTATTACTTGTTAACTCTTACTCTTAAACTAACCCATGATTCTTATCCATGTTTACCATGTTTAGCCATGTGATTGGGACCTTTTCCCATAACAGCATCTTGTCTTTCTTCCCCTTGATACCAATGTTTAAAACCAAGACTGATTTACATTTTTGCTCATTTAGTCTGCTTAATATTTTCATTTCTGTCATTCTCATTCATTTTCAACATGACTGGTTTTCCTTTGCTCTCATTCTTTACCTCATAATTTATTATATCCCTTTTAGACAAACAGAAATTTGAATGAAAACACAGATGCTTAAGAGATTATAATATTTATAAATCATCAAACATGAAGTTCAGGAGCTATGAGGTATTTTCATTCAGTTGTCTGTATGAATGCAAGCATAGCAGGCTTACTATAATGCTTTGAAGTGAAAAGATAGTGCCGTGTCAATTACTAATTTATGAAAGGAATAAAGGAAAAATAATGTGCTGAAAAAAATGGAAGTTTCTCTTTAAGAAAAATTATGTTACCAAAAAAAGTTTTATTTCAACTTTGTTCAGATAAAAACAGCATTTTAAAGGATAGAAACTAGGCTTATGTAGCATGAGATAGATTGAATATCTTAATATGAAATGTGATAATGATTATAACTTGCTAAATGGGCTGAAAAGAAAATTATTAGCAATTATCAGATACTTAGAAGTTGTAAAATACATTTTAAAGTACAGTATTAGGATTTGGTTCATACATACAAGGAAAGTAGCAGATAAGTGAACCTACTAATAAAGAAGATAAATAGGAATATATATGTAAAACTACAGTTCACCAATTTTCACAAAAAGTTGATTTTCTGTACATGTGTAGAGTGTCATTTCTTCTGCTTCTTTATTTTGTGTGTGTGTGCACCCATTTCAATGATAAAACACAATATGAGCAGTATTGTATATGGTATATATGGTGTATATGGTCCTCAAAATTGTTCAATTATAACTGAAATACAAACTCTCTGCTCAACATTTCATTTTTGTTGCTCAAATCCTAATTGGTCTTATAATAGAAACCTGAAAACAGATAATTAGTATAAAGGTTAAAAATCAAAGAGACAGAAGAACAAAGTATAGCCGCTTCTCACCACTGCTGAATCATCAGGCTGAAAGGGGACGATCATGTCTCCTGGAATCCTCAGACTGCATACCTCAGCTGAAAGGCAAGGAAGGGGACAAGGGGAGAAGTCCTGTGTCCTTCCGCCTTGTATTCCTTTCTCTGCCTAGCCATATCAATTCCTGTCTCAACCTTCCTAGTGCTGGGATTAAAGAGTGCGTGCTTCAAAAGTACTGTGAGCTGAGGCACGAGATCCCAAATTCTGGGATTAAAAGTGTGTGCCATCTGCTTCTCTTTGGGACTGGATTAATCTTGTGTAGCCCAGTGTGGCCTTGAACTCACAGAGATCCAACTGCCTCTGCTTCCAAATGCTAGGTTTAAAGGTGTATGCCACCACTGACTGCCCTCTATGCCTAACTCTGTAACTGGCTCTGTCCTCTGATCTTCAGTCTAGTTCTATTTATTAGAGGATACACAAAAATATTCCACACATATTTATTGTGTTGACTTTCATGTAGTTGGTAAAAAAAAAAAGTCACTGTGTGATTTGTAAAATGACTGCTGTTACTTAGTTAAATACTCAAGTAGCACATTATCAGTTATTCAAATTAAATAGATTTTATTATTCTCTAAACATGTTTTCAGTATTCACTATTATTTGTCCATTATATTCATGTATTAACAGGAAGGAGGATTAATGTGGAAGGGTAGGGAGTGTCAGGAACTCACCTGTCAGCAATGTTAGGGACTCACTTGACATTTATGTCATTCTCTAAATCTTGATTTGAGATGGACTTTCTTCTACCAGTATCATATACATTGTCTAAATTCTTCTGTCAAAGTTTGACTAAGAATGATTGTATTATTCTAAGGAACAAAAATCCTCTGAAAATATATCAAATTGCTCCAAATTTAACAGAAAAAAAATATTCTGAATGTAATTCTTGAAGATTTGGAACCATTCTTCAGACTATAAGAATCTGCGTATTTGTTATGTATTTTGAAGGGTTTTTTTCTAATGCCACATATTGTTAAAACAATAAAACATCAATGGCTGCTGTTGTAATGGTGTTTTTTGGTCTTAGGCGGCCAGAGGTTTAGACTTACAGACTTGTAGCCTTAGACTCTTTAGCTGCCCATAGTTGATTAGGTCTTTAAAATGATTTAGACATTTATATTAAGTTTACGTTGTTGGCTTGTGGCTCAGGCACATTGTTAGCTTGCTCTTACATCTTAACTCAACCTATTCTCATCGGCAAAAATGATAAGATGCTAATTTCTCATAATGACTGCATAGAAGCTGCCACATGACTCCTGCAGTACAGTCTGAGCTGTAGTTAGCACTCACCTCCACAGTGCATGATCACCAATAGAGTACAGAAATAAATAAAAGCAGAATGTTGACGATGGCAGTTATGGGACAGTGTTTTAAGGTGTGACCAGACTTCCCCTACTGTGAAGTGACACATGATACGGCTCTATAGGAAAGGCTGAAACCCCCTGGTGCCAGCATGCAGCTGTCATTAAGAAAGAAGCAAAAGACTTCAAAGACAAGACAGCTTATGTTTCTTTTAGAGTTTCCCTCCACTGAATTTAACCCACAGGTTAGTCCATCATTTCTCAGAACTGCAAATTTTAAAATGAATATAACTATCAAAAATATTCAGACCAGGTTAGAAATATATGAAATATATAACTGATAACTATCATAACCATCTCAAACTTTAAAAGCACATTAAAGTTGGAACACTAAATTTTCCCAGCACTGCTCAGAAGTAAAGTCATTTGATGTAATTTATAATATTTTTAAAATTTGTATAAATCCAAGCAAAGGATGCGTTTTTATCTTTGTCTGGTTATGATATTACAATACTGAATAGGCAGATTTTTTTCAAAAAAAAAAAAAAAAAACTCTAGAAGACTTCCACAGAGGCATGTGTGGAGAATTAAGGAAAAGCCTAAATATTTACTACACTTTACTTTTCCAAGGTACTGTGTATTTTATATGATTTTCTTTGACAAAATCACAGAAGCTTTGTAAGGTATTTGGCTGCATGTGCACAAATCTCAGTGTGTATCTGTGAGCACATTACTATACTAAGTAAAGTTAGTAGCACAGAATGCCCACCTTACTTCCAGATAGAAAATAGCTGATTCAAAGTAAAATGAAATGCTTACTCTCCTACATTTCTGAAAAACTGAGTAGCCATTTAAAAACTGTCTTGCACTGTGGTTATTTTTGATTCTTATATTTGATGAATACATAGCCAAGAAACACTGTTGCATGAATACATGAGACTCAGGGATAGATCTCTGAGAAAGTTGGAGATATTAGAGAGAATAAACACCACAGTCAGATTTTACCCAGCTGTCTTCCAGCTTCCTCAGTCTGGCTTCCCTCGGCTTCCTTCCCTTGGCTTTCTATCCCACCTTAAATACTCTTTTGGTAAATTAAGGCATGCCCCCCCCCACTGCCTGCTTGGGAGCCTGGAATTCCTTCTATAATCTAAAATGACTTCAGACTCAGTTGGAATTAAGGGTGGGTCACCACTCCCAGGATACTCCCTGTGCTGGGATTAAAGGTGTCAATCACCACTCTCTGATTCTCCTAGACTGACTGTAGTTAGAACTCCAGAACTTCTGGAGCTTTTATTAAATTCCCACACAGATTGTGGGTAGATTCCTTCTGATATCTCTGAAACTTCTGAAGCTTTCATTGAATCCTCACAAAACACCTTAAATGATTTTTCAACCATTTAAGCATAAGCAAATAAATGTGAAATGCTATAATATTACTTACTAAGCTAGAAGATGTAGAAAATATATAATCTCTCCTCACTGTATTTTCTATTTTCATTCTGAGATAAAAAGATGAAAAGGAGAGTATCTGAATATTGTGGAAATTATCCTGGAAAGTTAAAAAATGACAATTTGATGTATTTTATTTTAATTTAATAGAATGAGACCAAAAGAAAAGGGCATTTGACAATATGCTATAGAAGGCATATGTTGACTCTTAAATCGGAGTTAACACTCTCTTTTGATGAGCCATTCCTATTCTGATAACTTGCTGTATTCATAGAACTAACAACTTTATAAGTAAGCACAAGGCTAAGGTTTAGTAGTTGTTAAGGTTATATATGGGTACAAGAAAAATGCAAGATATGGTCAATTCTATACTTTATCTTGCAACTGAGACAAAAAGTTCCTGGTTTTCCATTTTCTTCCAACTATCTGTATTACAGAGTGTTAGCTAAAGATGTGTTGCATTTATTTATGTTGAACTTGCTTGTCTCTGTGAAGCTGTGTTACTGTGCTTGTCTAGAACACCTATTGGTCTAATGAAGAGCTGAATGGCCAGTAGTGAGACAGGAGAGAGGACAGGAGGGGCTGCCAGGCAGAGGGAGTAAATAGGAGGAGCAAGAAAAGGAGGAGGGCATCAGGGGCCAGTCGCTATTCTGTACAGCAAGTCACAGAATGAGAAGTAAAGAAAGGTACTCAAAAAGAGAAAAACAAAAGGCCCAGAGGCAAATAGTAGATAGGATAATTGAAGTAAAGAAAACCTGGCTAGAAATAAACCAAGTTCAGGCCTTCATTAAAAAAAGAATAAGCCTTCATGTATTTATTTGAGAGCTGGGTGACAAGCTCCCTAAAAGAGTCAAATCATAAAAAAAAAATAAAATAAAATAAAATAAAATAAAAACAAGTAACAACATGAAGATGGGCAAGTTTCCCATAAGCAACTTGTCTGGGGCAAAGGCTAATACATCTAATTATTTCTTCCCCTTCACTTTATCCACACTGAAAGTAAGCCTTCCCAAATATCTTTATTGCTCTCCTGTAGCTGTCTTCCCTTTCCACTTCCCTGGAGACAATTTTATCTTGCAGGTCTCCCATACGGAAAGGGCTAGAACCTTGGGAATTATCCATTTAAATTCTAAGTCGTGTTCACTTTCTGCCAGCATGTGAGCCTGCATATCTCTCCTTGACAGGTCATATTTGGTCTCTGAAATTTCAAGGCACACTGAATTATAGCCTTCTCCCCAGAGCCTCCTGAGAAAAGTACAGCAAAGCATGTCAATCCTGCCACAAAAGTGTTCAGTTGCAGAAATCTTGGAAATTAAGTCATCTGGGAGACTTCATGAATCTAGATGGAAGGAAGGAAACAGATGTGTTATCAAATCAAAGGTAGACACCAACATCACACATGTCACTCTGGCTTTTACTGAGTTAGGCTATTTACCTATATATTTTAACTCGTGAAGACAGAATAGTACATTTAATTAATTAGGCAGCAGAAGACATAGTTTATTTGTTAATGAATACTGAACTGTATAGGCATCATTTTCTTCTTAATTACATTTAAAAGTGCTATGATATCTTCCTTCATTATAAAAATGGAAAAGTATAGCAAAGTAAGATAATATTTGTATCAGATTACTCTGGATGAGCATCTAGACATTACCAGGTTTTTGTTTGTTTGTTTAGGTATTGGGACATAGTCAATAAACCAATTTTGTTTCATTGTGGTGACCTAGATACTTATTCATCTTCTATACAGTCACCCACCCAACTCAGTTTTCTTTAGATCCCTCTTTCTCTATGTAATGAGCTATCACAGAAATAATCAAGAATCTTTGGATTTGGGGAGGTTATATTCTCAAGGGCAAAGATACCCAGTGAGTAAACAGTAAGAAAAATAGTTAATGTTTCAGGTGATGCAGAACTTTTGAATACTGTAGCAGAACTTCCTCAAGACCCAAGTACTTATTCTTTCTGCTACTGGGAGCCCTCATAAGAACTCAAAGCTACAGGCATTTTCCCTGGCATAAAAAGTCTGCAATCCAAAGAATCATGCCATCATCCTAACCCCCAGAAAAGACAGAATCCAAGACTGCTCAATGTGAAGTACAAAGACCCTATTGATTAGTGAAGTTAAATTCTGAAGAGCCACCTCGGCTCCAGAACCCATGACATTTACTATTATCTGTGTTGCTTCCACATGGTAGATCTAGTGCAAAATCAATTGCTTTCTGCTTCCCATACTACCTCACACATCCATGTTGAGACAACTCTCCATAACCCTGTCAAATGCATGTTCCTGTGCTTAGACCACACTGAATGTTGTAGACAGAAGTTTTGCTCGGTCTCACCCAGACCTCTGGGTTCCATAGCTGCTTATAAAATAATTACTCAGAGACTTAATATTAATTACAAACCATTCGGTCTATGGCTCAGGTTTCTTACTAGCTAGTACTTACATCTTAAACTAACCTATATCTGTTAACCTATGTATTGCCATGTGTCTCATGGCTTTACCTGTGTTCTATTACATTTTGCTCATCTGGTGGCTCTCAGCATCTTCCCTGACTCAGTATCTTTATAGCCTTCTTTCTGTATCTCTTTTGGATTTCCCACCTGGCTGGATCCTGTCTTGCCTAGGCCAAAGCAGGTTCTTTATTAACCAGTGGTAAAAACATATTCCCAAGGTACAGAGAGACCTTCCCAGTCAAATGCTACCAGAGATAATTAATGAAAGGTTCTCTGAGGAAAAGCAAAGCTGAGAAGCTTTATAAAAACTTCTTACTTTCTAAGTGCAAACAGTACTCTGCAGTCCAACACATGTATCTTCTGGTTATTAAGGGTCCACTGTCACTATAATCATAACTGTTGTTGTAAGAGAAGCAGCCCTTGAAAACTTCAGGGAGGAAAGTTCATAAAGAATCTTGCTTCATAATGAAATAACATGAAGTATACAAATACCCAGAAAGAATTTTTATAGTAACAACAGACTTATACATTTCTATTTGGTAGATATTTCACAGATCAACAGATCCATAAATAGAACAATTGAAGGGGAAATTTATATGTACTTTTTAAAATATATGATTTGTGCTTGAATTGAAATTCTCATGATTTAAATTTTGATTGCTAGTCTTTCTAAATACAAGTGTTAGTTGTGCCACTGTATTGTTGTATCCCTTAGTCTCTGCATCTGGAAAATGAGAATAAGAATTTGACCTAATTTCTCGTGTTTTTGTCAGCATTGACTTTTTTGGTAGAATATCTAGCACTCAATGGATAGCAACCGAGAAACATGAACTAATTGCTGTTTATATCTCTATAATCCCATTCTAACAACAATGATGTATTTAAAACACAAAAGAATATTCTGTATCATTTTTGTTTGTATATACCAATGGAATAGTATTCAACTAACCTTCTTGGCTTTTCCCTTTGAAACTTCTTTTTCCATGGCTATCATGGCTAGTTTGATGTGAGGTTTTGTTTATTTTTTATGGATGAGATATAAATATTCATGGAATTCCCAAGATATATTAACCTCCCAGTTTAAATGTTTTAAAACATTCAACTAATGAGGCTCCACATTTGACTTCTGAAAGTCTCACTTTTTGCCAGTGTAAAAAGCAATATACTAGGGAGAATATACCAGACCTATGTCAATATTACCATTTAATGACCCTAAGCCATTGTTCCTATTACATCTACAGTGTGATCGTGTAGATGTAGAATATAGAATCACCTAGGTTATAAGATAGATGTGTCCTTTGGATATTATCTTGATTTAGGTTAATTGAGGTGGGAGGTAACTGTGAGCCCAACCATTTTCTAGATGAGAATCCTGGTCTGTATAACAGTAAGAAAAAGAGCTGAGCCCTGGCATGCATACATGATGGCTTTCTTCTTCTGTGCGACATTATCTCAAAGCTCCTGCCACCATGACCATCCTGCCATGATACACTATGACCTGGAACTGTGAGCTAAACAAGCCCCTTCTCCTGTGAGTTGCTTTAGTCTGAGTATATTATCATGGATACAAGAAAAAAAACTAAAGCATGTGGTAATCATGTTATTTAAGTTTTGGACTATTTTTCATTTATATTCCATAGTTTTAAAAACCTCAAACACTGGAGCTATACTATTTGTACATAGGATCTGGTTCAGTCGTGCTTGCCCAAATAACCATGGGCAGGTTAATTCAGTTGTCTGTGCCCAGTTTAGCTTTTCCTGGAACTCACTCTGTATTACAGATTGGCTTTCAACTCCAATCCTCTGCTTCAACATATAAAACTATGACTTTCTCGGGTGACTGGAAGTTGATATGTGTAGCATGTTTAGAAGCATAAATGTTATTAATAGATATATTAAAAGCATTTGTTATTATGCTCATAAATATTGGCCTTCTTCTGAGAGAGACCCCTTCATTGAATGCATCGTAATTATTCTGAAGAATTACTCTGAGCTGTGAATCACCTGATATTCATCTTCATAAAAGAGGAAAGAAAAAATGTAAGGCAAAGATGAATATAATTAGGGTAAGAGAACTTTCTTAGGGCATTCGCTGTGAAATCCTCTTCAAGTAGAGATGAACATTTATTTACCTGTCTGATTTGCATTGCTGTAACACAATACTCAGAACTTATAATTTATAAGTAGCATAAGTTTAAATGACTCAGATTTCTAGAGGCTAGAAGAGTTTATCATATCCATGTGGCATCTGCTGAGAGCCTTTGTGCTACATTATAACAAAGTAGAGAGCAAGAGAGAGAGAGAGAGAGAGAGAGAGAGAGAGAGAGAGAGAGAGCTAGAATGCCAGCTCAACATGCCTCTTCCTGTCTAAATAAACCACTCTTATGATGTGGTGTCCACATTGATCCAGGATCTCACTCAAGCCTCGTTACCTCAAATAACCCTGACTTCAAATGCCATTGCCATTTAAATATGGAGGTTGACTTTCCCATACTCAAACTTCCAGGGGAAACAGTCAAGTCTTGGAAGGATCCAGAATAACCTATTACAGTTTAAAAATTCCACAGCCATCCAGTTGATTTTCTTAGGCAGGAATGAGCGAACCAAAGAACAGCAAAGCTAACCATATGTTGAAAATTGGATATTGATCACAAGAGGTATTAGCTGTACTGTTCCTTTTTGGACACAGTAGCTTGTTTGAAGGATTTTTCTATTACAAATGTTAGACAGGCAGTTTTAAGTATATTTGAACTTTCATGAAACCACATTTTTAACATTACATAATGACCAAAAAGAAGTCTGCTCTATTGTTTTACCAAATTATTCTATTGTCTAGCAGACAACCAGAACACTGCATGGCAATGTACCCAGTAGACATGGGTTACCTAATTACCTTCAGCATATTTTGTCTTCACTGTCATGTTCTTACTGCAATTCTCAGTGTTTTTGAGTCCTTCTAAACCATTAACAGCTAACTTCTATCCACTGGGGATCTACTTATCACTATTTGTATTTATTCATCTTAAGAACTGCAGTTTTTATAACCTCCTAACTGTCTTTCTGTCATTTTTCCCTTCGCTCATCCTACTTAAATGCCCACAGGGATAGTAGATTCTTAAATGTATTAAACAAGGACAGGCAGAAAAGATGCCCAAAGTAGCACATGTATGCTACTATATGTGCTATGTATCTTTAGAATATTTTCTGACTTAAATTCAGCAATACTTTTAAAATTTGTAATATATTGTGTGTGAATAAATTTTGTATATATATACTTTGTTATATTTATATATAAATATATATGATATAAGATTTCATCTTACTGTTCAGATAAGGGCAAGTAAGATCAACTCAGTGAGCATTCATAAGAAAAGAAATCAGGGAAAACAATGCTAAATATTCCTATATATCCGCCTGTCGACTCAATCAGAGAATGAATATATTCCCTGCATAAGGGCTTGATACATTGTTTCACCTTTGTGTTTACAACTGGCTTCGAGATGTTTCCATAGCCCAAAGACATTTATGCACAAAGAGGTAAGGGGCATTTTTAAATGGTCTATAACTAGTAAGCTTTGAAGGGAGTATCAGATGCTTCTGATAATTTGTACTTGTGAACCTAAGCAGTCAGGACAGCAAAGCTCAGCTTTGCAAAAATTATGAAACTTTCAGACAAATGAAATAAACTAAGAGAAGATTCATCCTAAGTGTAGTATCCCAGATCCAGAAGGACAAATATGGCATATATATGCTTAAATGTGGATATTAGCTTTTAGATAACAACTAAGCTATAATCCATGTAACCACAGAAGTTGCTTCCAGAGAACCTGAGCTATGTTCCTAGAACCCACATTGTGAAACTAGGAATTACTTATTACTTCATCTTCAGGGACCCTGGCACACTTTTCTGGCCTCCACAGCCACCTGTGTGCACATGGTGTACGTACATACCTTCACCTCCACACATAGACACACCAAATACAATAAATCTAGTAAAATAATAAAAATCAAATTAGACTTAGAAATAGAATATCAGAAACATATAACTACAAAGTAGCAAGGTCTCACTCTGAGTCCTGTAACTGAGGTCACAACATATGTATCGTCATGGCCTAGGATTCCTCTGGCAGTGAGAGGATAGTAGTGTCTTCCTGCGCACATAAAGTACAGATGCTATAGGGATGAGATAAACAACATTCAGAAATATGGCTGCAGGCAATTTTTCAAGAAATGAAAATTTTGATTAGTTTAATTTCAAAGGAAAAAGATGATACCAAGGAAGTTATATTGCATATTGTTTCTAATGGTTTTTAATTCATTATCAGAAACTTGGAATAACCCTAGATTACCCTTTGATTCAAGTAACTACCATACCATACATCAGCCTAAGCAAAGGGCTTGGCAGGACTCACACCTGGTGAAACAGAAACTAGAAAACTATCCCAAACAAAGTCACCAACATTCTTTTTGATCCACAATGCCAGGAAGAGGTTACCTGTTGCATAATATTAGTTGAAGATGTGTTGTGTTTGTTTACATTGTGGAATATTTGCTAAATGATTCAAAGACACGCTGCAGTCTTTTATGTTGCATTTGCTTAACTCTGTGAAACTGTGTTATGTTGCCTGTCTAAAGCACCTGGTGGTATAATAAAGACCAATGGCCAATAGCTAGGCAGGTGAGGGATGGGCAGGGCTGCCCAGTAGAGAAAATAAATTGGTGAACAAATCTAGACTGGGGGGAAAAGAACAAGAGAGGGAGGAACGTGGAAGGAAGAAGAGGAGGATGCCAAGGACCAGCTGCCCAGTCATAGAGCCAACCACGGAGTAAGAAGGAAGGAGAGGTATATAGAAAAGAAAAAGGTAAAAAAAATTCCAGAGTCAAAAGGAAGATTGGATAATTTAAGAAAAACTTGCTAGAAACAAACCAACCCAAGACTTGGCATCCATAAGGAAGAATAAGTCTCTGTGTACTTATTGGGTAGCTGAATGCTGGGCCCCCAAAAGAGTAAAAAACAATTACAGTTATTCATGCCTTTTTAAAAAGACATTAATGTCCTATTAGGTCATACTTGCCGACATCAAAACAGCCAGAACAATGGTGAGTCCTAATCCCAAAGAGAAGAAAATGAGAATGGGTTTGTTCCACTTTAGGGTCAGACCCCCACTTCGAACCCAACTACTACGATTAGACAGTTTCCCAAAATTCTATCCTGTAAGACACAAGGCTGAATAAATACCCTAGAGGATATTAGCAAAGCCAGGGTGGATTCAAACACTCAGTCTTCCTTCCTCTACACCACTGGGGCTGGGAGTGCCTGAATATATCACTCAGCCTAGCATGGAGGAAAGTCTTTATGCAGGGCTTTACATGTGAGGTTTTTTCTTATTGTTTCAATAAATGACATCAATTACTGCAACTAAAGAGAAATTGAACTCCTTTTATTATAAAAATCAAGATGGGCAGTATGTGGAGCCTCGAGGGGTGGGATCAGACTGTGTTGCTGTGTGTGGACTGGTAGCTTGGAGCCTATTCCCTGCAGAGGGACACCTAACCCAGTCTTGACTTTGGGATGAGGAAATCAGACTTGCCTAGAGTGAAAGTGCCACACTGACCCACCTTGGGACTTCTTGCCCTTTTGGAGGAGGGGATTGGTGCACGGGGAGGGGAGAGG
This sequence comes from Phyllotis vaccarum, assembly GCA_033318265.1. Taxonomy (NCBI): domain Eukaryota; kingdom Metazoa; phylum Chordata; class Mammalia; order Rodentia; family Cricetidae; genus Phyllotis; species Phyllotis vaccarum. The sequence goes on from JARWLC010000016.1 coordinate 49,899,987, forward strand.
CTGAAGGCTGACTGGGAAGGATTGGGAGGAGGGAGGGAGGTGGAGCAGGGGGATACATGGATTTAAAAAAGACATTTTTTATTAAAAGAAATAATAATAATAATAAAATGAAGAAAAAAGTCAAGATGCCTAACAAATATTTGTACCAAGGTAAAGAAAATGACCTCCTGCATCTCCTCTGAAATAGTCTACAGATGAAGCAAAGATTGTTCTTAGGATTCTGATATTAATCTGGTCCCACAATTAAACATGCAGTAGATTGAGAGACCAGAGTCTCATACCACAGTATACTACGAGAAAAGAGCACAATAGCTGGGAAATTTTTCAAAGCAGGTGTTCTGAGTCATCATAAAGAATCTGAGGAGTATGCTTTCTCCCACAGACAAAATTCTGATGAACTGCATCACTGGAGAGCAAGCTTCTGGAGACTAGCCATGGCCACTTGTACAAAACAGAAATGGCTCCCCACGTGGTGTAGAACTGTGATCAATTGCTTTTTGTCTGCCAAGGAAAATGACTTTAGTTTTGATCAAGTTGACAACATTCAATTTTTTTCCTGGCAGCACTAGAATCGCAAAGTTATTTGTATCCTTAAATCAATTCTAGTTATTGGAAAATTAAATTCATAACAGGGTTTTTATAAAGGCTATCTTTCTATTTACCATCATGGCCAATACTGAATGTTTGTAAAATCACTGTTCTTTTATGAGGATATTAATTTAAATAGGAATAAATAAAGCAAAATACTAGTTTCTATAACAAGACTTCAAAAATGAATATGTTGAGGATGTTTTCTTCTTTAGTTCAGTTTTAAAGGGCTATTTACTAACATACACACACACACACACACACACACACACACACACACACACACACACACACACACACAAACCCTTCTTTGTTCTTTGCAGCATTTGGAACTAAACCCAGATGCCTATATATGTTACACAAGCTCTCTACCAGGAATTCTCTCTTCTCTCTCTCTCTCTCTCTCTCTCTCTCTCTCTCTCTCTCTCTCTCTCTCTCTCTCTCTCTCTCTCTCTCTCTCTCTCTCTCTCTCTCTCTTTCTCTCTCCCTCCCTCTCTCTCCCTTTCTTAATTTAGAGAAAGATCAATATACACAGCAGTCTTCTTAAAAATAATATTTGCAGCTAGTAGAGTGATATTGGGCTCGAAAGCATTTTCATTTAAAATGAAATTCTTAATTTGAGTTTCACACATGAGGTGTAAGAAGCAGTTTGATAAAACTTCCCGACAAAATAAACATGCATGACATTGATGGAGCCATTTTTCTTTTCCGTGGACTTGAGGAGTTTGCAGCTTTAACTGCTCTCTGTGAATCCCTACAAATAGACACAGCTGACCAGCATATACCCCCAGAGAATTGTGAATGCAACCCAAAACTTTTGCAGGTGGCAGCTCATGTTACAACATCAAATGATTGGAAGAGGTTTATGAGGCAAATGCGACCTTCTGAACAGCTTTCATGTGATGAACCCCAGACGTCCCTCAGAATTTACTGTCGGGAGATGATGAGCACGTGGCAGACAGAAATTATGTCACTGTTAGATACTTGGGCTCTAAGATTCTTAAGGAATGTTGGGTTCCAAAGATAGGAGACACTGTCCCCCAGGGTTGTGATTATTTGTGCTTCTAGGAACATTTCTACGCAAATCATCCAAACAGATGATCAATTCAAATTGGTATGAGGTGAAGAAGTAGTGCTTCCATGGGTTTCATTTATTTGACCCTAAGTTTTGGACGGTAAGGCTATAGGTCAGTGTTGGTGACTGGGACAGCATTACACACATCATTATTTTAAGAAGTTGCATTGCTTAACTGCCCTAAGTGCAGCCCAATCATTTGCTGTTAGTTTGCCTTTGTATCCATGTCACTTTTAGAAATCAATGTGACACCTGTTAAGTAGGCCAGAAAAGATGTGTTTCTGACCTAAAACTATGAAAGACAATAGAGATTGGAGTCTGTCTTGGTTGAAGAACTTTTAATATTTTATTTTTATTTTATTTTCTTTATTCATTTTTTATTTTATTTATTTACTTATGCTCTCTCCCACAGACAATATTCTGATGAGCTGCATTACTGAAGAGCAAGCTTCTGGAGATTAGCCATGGCCACTTGTACAAAACAGAAATGAAATGCCTCCCACGTGGTGTAGAAAAGAGCCTTCTTTTATTTATTCATTTTCAATTCTATTTCTTTATTTGAAATTTTATTTTTACTTGAAAGTATGTTTTCCCTACACTATGTTCTAATTATGGTTTCCCCTTCGCCCACTCTTCCCAGAGCCTTCCCATCTCCCAACACCCCCAATCTACATTAGCTATCATTAGAAAATCATTAGACATCTTTAAAAAATGAAAAATAATAAATGTACAAAAACAAAAACGAACAAGCCTGAATAGGACAAAGCAAACAAACCAACAGAGAAGGGAGAGTTAAAAAGCAAAGAAGAAACTCCTACAGACGCTCAGCCATACACACTCACACACACAGAAACCCCGCAAAGATACCAAGTCAGAACCCATAATATATAAGCAAAATACCTGAAATGGAAAAAATGCCCAGACAAATTACAAGACACTATCCTACAAAAATATATTGTGTTGGCCATCTACTGCTGGGCCAGGGGCCTGCCCTATGTACCCAGCAAGCCATTCAATATTTTTAAGCAAAAGATTGTTTTAAAAAGATTAAAAATATAATCACCCCATTTCACCATGCCTTCCAGTCCTATCCATCCACGTCCTGAGAAAACATCTGGGGACACCGTGTTTAGCATCAAAATACAAAGAAAATCATGCTGCTAAAGAACAATAAGCTAAACAATGGGACATTATTAATGGTGAGGCAGAAATAGACCTGTCTCCCATTCCTGTCCCTTCTTTATGCATATGATTAAATTATTTTCTCTGAATTCATCACATTAAGTAGTTTTCTCAATATTCTCAAACGGGGAGGCATTTCTCAAATAACAGAAACTCTATTGTTTCAATGAAAGGAGGGAGTTGAATCCTACATTGAACTAAAAAAATAAAGGAAGTAACTTGAGAGATTCAGTACAATCCAGGGCAATGTCCTTCTCACAGTTATTTACAAGAACTCATATCTCCATCAAATTTACAATTTTAAGTAAACTTACATCTTTTCCACCAAGATGCTTAATAGTAACAGGGAAAAAACAACAGGCTGCTGATAGCTGTGACTGTATGTTGCCCTGATCCATCCTTGCCTTTAATTCCAACTTTCTTTCCTGTATCTTGGTCTATGTCTCAGACATCTCAAACTATGTCAAACAAGTCCTTATGATTTTGTGCCTTTTTGTATCTCTGGACTATTTCTAATGAAGTTTCTCTCAAGTAGGATGTCCTCATTTCTAAATATCCCCTCAGCTACTTGGTGAGCTGAAAAACCCTTCTCATCATTGCAAACTTGAGCCAAAGAATCAGCATTGCCTTTGCTCACTGTCCTTTTATGACCCTCACACATACTGGCATTTGTATAACTTTATTAGATTTTAGTTGAGGCTCACTTACCTAGCTCAGCACAAAGACAGAGGGGAAGACAGGCACATACAAGAGGGTAGAGGCACCGGGGAGAGGAGTGGGGTTGGGATAAAAGGGAGGGGGGTATACTGTGTCATACTACAGCTTCCTTACTGAGACTTTTGTTGTTGGTGGTTTTTGCTTTTCTTTTGAAATGTACTTTATTTTGGAGAAAAGAGTGCAAGGGCTGAAGGTAGATACAGAGGGACAGGAGACAAATAGGGCTGGGATCCATACTGTGATCCATAAAGTCACCATATAGACACTGAGAATTATTATTCTGAGATGCTTTAAACAAAGCAAACAAATAACTAAAATTATCACAGCTTCTATGTCATGCTGAGCCTCTAAGAAATGGGCAGGAAGTCACGTGCCATGAATATTTGCCAGTTGAGATCATAGTGAGAGGGTAGCAGGTGCTAAAAAGGAGGATGAGGTGATAGGCATATCTCCCATGCCCTCACACATGTACCTCTTTAGTGTGGTGACCCCAGAGCTCAGTCAGTCACCACAGTAACCTGCACAATGAGTTGAAAACTAGCAAAGTCAATAGAAACCACAAAAGAAATAGAAAACAATGTAATTGTGATCTTGGTTTTATACTGATTCTTCCTTCCATAAAAAAAAAAAAAAACAGGTTATGTAAAAAAAAAAAATGAGCATGCATATCTCAGTAAAATAACTGGGTCTTCATGGGGGGGGGGGGGCTTTCCTTCCACTTTCTCACAGACTATGTAATATCTCGTTCCAGGGTGTTTTCCTCTGTCACACAGCACTTACAAGTGACAAATGAATAATCAAGGGTCAAAAGTGGCAGAGGAGCCATGACCGCAAGAAGCCTGAGTTCATCGGCACACAGAGGCTTGTAGGCGGAGTTTACTTAGAAGGCACCAGTACCAGATAAATATTTATTAAAATATAAATCAGAACTCACGGTACAGTTAACAGATTACAGTAGCACCTGAACAGGGACTGGAGTCTGGAACGGTGAGGACAGTCGGTGGGTGGAGTCGATCCTATCCCCAAACATCCAGGAACCAGGAAGAGACCGTCTCGTGTTCCAGCAGCCCCTTTTCAATGGGCTTGTCCCCGCCCCCTTCAGGGGCCCGGTGCCCTGTATAAGTGTCTTTTGACCTTATCAGCTGACACCTGAATCCCACAACAGAGGCTGGGGGTTCATGTCCACTGTAGGTTTTCAGGCACCAGAGACGTTTTTATTAATAAATATATGGATGAGAATTATTTGTGAACTAATTGGTGTCATTGAAATTTGTTCTGGGAATTAATTTGCCTACAAAAATTAAGCTTTTTTGATTGATGCAATTTTAGAATTAGAAGGTTATAAATCCTTCATTGTGTGTTAGTTTATCCCAAGATTGTTTTAAGTTTTTGTTTTCTTTTAACAATCCACCTTTCCAAAATATGTAAAAATCTCCATGTATCCAAATCAGTCATATCCAGAACAGACATGCCTTTGTCTTTTTGTGCAGGACTTTATAACCGAGGCATAATCTCTGCCATAAGTACCTTGAACGGAAGGACAGAATAATATTTTGACTCCTTTTTTCAGAGGTCTGTCCATGAGCTTGTCATAAAGGATCCTGTCACCTCGTCGCAGTCAGGAAGCCATGAAAAGGCCAAGACAAGATACTAGTAACTGATTCTTCCAGCACTTGTCTCCTAATCCACTTCCTTCTTTGTGACTATTAGCTGGAAACTGAGCCATGCCCACATGGGTGTTTTGCAACACTTATTCCAGATGTAACCGATTACCCACATACGTACATAGGGCATTCTTCCTTGTACCTCATTGAATGTCGACATGCTCACTCGATTCCCCTTATGAAATGATGTATTTCCATATAACCTGTGCACAGCCTCCCCAAATATTCGAGTCATCTCTAGCCTTTTTAGACTTGGTACATTGTATATGTTGTATGAATCGATGTTTTGTTTTATTGCACTTCTGCTATGCCTCTGGTACCTCTTCTGGCTTGGGTTCCTGCCTTCATCTTTTTAGGATTTAAATTCTTTTTGATTTCTTTTTATTTGATACGTGTTTATCAGCATTTATATATATGAATCACACGGATTCCTATATGAATAGAGGCCAGAAAAGGACATTGGATTGATTCCCTGTAACTGGAGTGGCAGCCCTTTGTGAGCTTCCCAGAGCAGCAGATGTTCTTAACCACCATGCCCTTTCTCCCGGCACCCTGCAGCATTCTTGCTGATTTTTCCTGTCTCTTGTTCCATGTAAAGCTAATAAACGGGATCCTCATCAGTGCCCTTCACACCTAGTTATTGGCTTCCATTGCTCTTGGTGGCTTGCCGCCATTGTTCCAGCACAATGTGGTCCTTTATTTCTCCCTTTTCATTTACTTTCTTCTTGTCCTTTAAGCTTTCCCATAGTTGACCATGTACATGTTTCCTAGTCTACAATACTGCATCTGGGAAACCACATGTAAATAGCTACCTCTCTTATCAGGCCTATCTCATTGTGTCCATGAGGGCTTTGTGTTCAGGAAAGACTGAGTCATTTAACTTCAGAGTCACTGGGATCAAGTTGTGGAGATGAGTTTTCACCCAAAACAAGAAGATAAGAACACACGTGTGGGGGTTGGGGTAGAGGGTAGAGGCTGAAATCAAACTAGCTTGGCCCAGATGGCTGTCTTTATCCCGTACCCCTGGGTAAATCTAGGACTGGCTAATGATATGTACAGTGGATATCTGTGCTCTGGGACACTGTGCTTCTGTGAGCGAGGCTGAAAGCCTAACTGTTCATAGCTTCCTACTGGATGAACGTTTAGAGCATCTGAGCAGGCTTTCACCTCGCTCTGCCTAATAACAGCACATAATGTATATTATAATGTATATAGCCATGTCTTTCGCATGTTTGTTTGATATTGGTATTGTTTATTTTGAGAAAAAGTCTTACTGTGTATCCTTGACTGGCCTGGAACTAGCCATCTTTAAACTACCCATGTTTATCCGCCTCCGCATCGTTGACTTAAAGGCTTCTACCACTCTTTTCATTCATTTGTTTTAACCACTCACATTCACTGCTGTCTCTGAGGAAGTCGGCGATATTAGAGAGAGTAAACACCATAGTCAGATCTTACTCAGCTGTCTTCCAGCTTCCTCAGCCTGGCTCCCATTCCCATTATTCTGTCTGCCTCGTGGCCAGTGGCTCACCTGTGTTCCTTACATGTTTCTTCTTTGGGTATCTGGCTTAGCCCTAGCTGGCTGGATGTAGAGAAAGTTACAATTTTTTTAATATCATTTTGAGTTAGTGCACAGATTGCTGTAAATAGCGTGGTGATGGCTCCAAGGCACAGCATGGTTGTTAGGATGATGTTATTATTTGAAGTTAGGGGGTGGAAGCGAATTATTAGAAAGATACCTGCTACTACTATTGTGCTGGAGTGGAGTAGGGCTGAAACTGGGGCAGGCCCTTCTATGGCTGACGGTAATCATGGGTGTAATATGAATTGAGCTGACTTACCAGTAGCAGCAATTAAAAGTCCGACTAGTGGGAGAGTGTTAGGGTTGTTAATTATAAAAATTTGTTGGAAGTCTCAAGCGTTGGTGTTTAGGCAAAATCATGCTATAGCTAAAATAGATCCGATATCTCCAATTCAGTTATACAAGATTGCTTGTAAAGCTGTGGTGTTGGCGTCTGAACGTCCATACCATCAGCTAATTAATAGAAAGGATAGAATTCCTACTCCCTCTCATCCAATGAATAGTTGGAAGAGGTTATTAGCTGAGGTTAAAATAATTATTGTAGTTAGGAATAGGAGAAGGTATTTTATAAATCGGTTGAGGAGGGGGTCAGAGTGCATATATCATGAGGAGAATTCTATGATAGATCAAGTTACATATACGGCAACCGGTAGAAAGATAATACAGAAGAAATCAAATTTTAAGCTGATAGAGATTTTAATAGTGTTAATGATGACTCACTGGTAGTTAGAAATAATAGTTTCTATGTTGGAGGAAAGGAATAAGGCTAGTGAAGAAAGATAATTTGATAGAAAGGGTAACGTAATTGGTAAAGTTGCTTGGTTTAAAGCAAGGAGATAAGTACAGGTATTACAAGTAGGAATATGAAGATATGATTAAGTCAATTACTTTTATTTGGAGTTGCACCAATTTTTTGATTACTAAAACCAATGGATTACTTCTGTCCTATAAAAGTAAGAGGGCCATAAGGCTAATTATGAATTAATGAGTTAGCAGCTCATAGAGTCCCTCTTGGTAAATAAAGAGGTTTATCTCTTATTGTTAGATTCACAGTCTAATGTTTTTATTAAACATTTACAGAGAGTCCAACCTAGAATTAATTTTGGATTAAGTATGAGAAGTAAGAGGGGGATTACATGGAGGGCTATGAGGGTAAATCCTCTGGTTTGTGAGGGTTGTAGATTAATTATATGATCAGTTATTTTTCCTCGTTGGGTAGAGATAACTATATACACGGAATAAAGGGAAGTAATTAGAATGTTGAGACCTATGAGGATAATTGAAGTGTTTGCTCAGGAGAATATGGATAATGTAATTATTAGTTCTCCAATCAGATGAATTGAAGGGGTATTAGCTAGGTTCGCCAGACTTGCTAGAATTCATCATATTGCTATTAGCGGGAATACTGTTTGAAGGCCCCGTGCTATAATTATAGTTCGGCTGTGAATACGTTCATAGTTAGTATTAGGTAGGCAGAAAAGCAGAGATGAGGTAAGTCCGTGGGCGATTATATTATAAGAGTTGTGGCTCCTATAAAGCTTCATGGTGTTTGGGTTATGATTGCTGAAATAACTAGGGCCATGTGGCTAACAGATGAGTAGGCAATTAGTGATTTTAGGTCTGTTCGCCATAAGCAGATAGAGCTTGTTATAACTATGCCTCATAGGGATAGGAGAATGAAGGGAGGGGCTATAGATTTAGTTAGGGGATCTAGGATTACGGAGATCCGTATTATCCCGTAGCCACCAAGTTTTAGTAGAATAACAGCCAGAATTATAGATCCTGCGATAGGGGCTTCTACGTGGGCCTTAGGTAGTCATAAGTGAATTCCGTATATTGGTATTTTAACAAGAAAGGCCATTATGCATGCTAGTCAAAGAATATTATTGGATCAAGATGGGTTTATTAGATGTGGATTTAGAGATAGTAGGAGAATATTTAGGGTTCCAATAGAGTTTTGAAGCCAAATTAGGGCAATTAGGAGGGGGATAGATCCAATTAGTGTATAGAATAGGAAGTATAGTCCTGCATTGAGTCGCTCTGTTTGGTTTCCCCCATCGTGTAATAATAATTGGTGTAGGAATAAGGGTAGATTCAAATAAAATATAAAATATAATTAATTCATTTGCAGAGAATGCTATGATAAGAATAATTTGGAGGCTAATTAGTATAGATATAAATATTTTTTTGCTTGTGTAAGTCTCTTTTTTTAATATGGTTTTGACTAGCAATTAATATAAGTGGAAGAAGCCAGGTTGCCAGGATTAGTAGGGGGGTAGATAAATAATCTGTAAAGAATATTGGGGAAAAATTAAGATTTTCGTTGTTTTGTCATTGTGATAATACAGCAATTAAATTAATGAGAAAGCTATAAGATGTTACGTTGATCCATAGGTTTTTATTATTGGAGAATCAGGTAAGGGGCCATAGCATGATAGATGGTAAAACAATTTTTAGCATTGAAGTAGATTATGATTTTGAACATAGTCAGAGCCGTGGGTGTTAGAGATTATAACTAGTAGGGCTGGGCCAATGGCTGCCTCACATGCTGCAAATACTAGTATGACAATTGGGATTGTGTATATAATTATGGATTGTGAATTTAAAGCTGTTAAAGTGGCTATAAGAAATAATGTTAGTATTATGCCTTCAAGACATAGGAGGGTTGATATGAGGTGGGAGCGGAAAATAAGAGTTCCAAGGAGAGAAGTAGAAAAGGCTAGAAGAATGTTCGTAGTAGTTGGGGTCACTTTGGTAATCATGGTAGTCTCCATGTTCTAATGAGTCGAAATCATAAACTTTAATTAAACTAATTACCACTATTCAGTTCATTCCAGTCCCTTATTTACTCATTCATAAGCTAAGCCTGGGGCTAATACTGATACAAGAATAAAAGACGTAAGCACAATGAAGTGTGTATTAGTGGATTGTATAGCTCATGGCAGAGGTAAAAGAAGGGCAATTTCTAGGTCAAATAAGAGGAATGTAATACCTACTAAGAAAAATTTTATTGAAAATGGAAGTCGGGCTGAGCTTATTGGGTCAAACCCACATTCATAAGGGCTTGCTTTTTCTGTATAAATATTTAGATGGGGTAGTCAGAAGGGAATAGTAATTAAGCATATGGAGATGATAATATTAATAAGTAGAGCTATAATTATATTTATTATTTCTTTTAGATTGTTGGCTAGATCTAACTGACTGGAAGTCAGTTGTACTTATTATACTAAGAAAATAAGACCCTCATCAGTAAATAGAGATGTAAAGGAATAGTCAGACTACATCAACAAAGTGCCAGTATCATGCAGCTGCTTCAAATCCAAAGTGGTGTTTTGATGTAAAGTGAAATTTTAGTTGACGTGAAAAACAGATTAAAAGGAATGAAGTTCCAATGATTATGTGGAGGACATGGAAACCAGTTTCTAAGAAGAATGTAGAGCCATCAATTCCATCTGAAATAGAAAATGGGTCTTCAATGTATTCTGAGGCTTGAAGTAAAGTGAAATTAATTCCTAGAATAATAGGAATTATTTGTTTTCCTTCTATTAGACGTGGTGGGCTCATGTGATAGATACTCCTGATGCTAGAAGAATAGATGTGTTAAGTAGGGGAACGTCGAGGGGGTTAAGGGGAATAATTCCTGTAGGTGGTCAGGATCCCCCGAGGTCGTGTGTTGGTGCCAGGCTTGAGTGATAAAATGCTCAAAAAAATCCTGTGAAAAAGAATACTTCTGAGATAATAAATAGGACTATTCTGTAGCGGAGTCCTTTTTGCACAATTAGAGTATGGTGGCCTTGATATGTTCCTTCTGGGACGACATCCCGCCATCATTGTAATATTGTAAGTATATTAGTAAGCAGACCAATTATTATTAGAGCTGTAGATTTGTAGTGGAATCAAATGACTAAGCCAGAGGTGAGAAGAAGGGCTGATAGAGCTCCTGTTAGTGGTCATGGGCTTGGGTTCACTATGTGGAAAGCATGCATTTGGTGGGCCATTATATGTTTATTATGTATTGTCATGTAAGTATAAGCTAACTAAAAGGGTAAATACGTAGGCCTGAATAAGAGCTACGGCAAACTCTAGAATTGTTAGTAATACTAGAATAATAAATGTAATAGTGGCAGTTCAAAAGCTAATTGAAGTTAATACTAGTGTGTCTCCCCCAATTAAGTGGATCAGGAGGTGTCCGGCAGTGATGTTAGCTGTTAGTCGCACTGCCAGTGCCATTGGTTGAACAAATAGACTAATTGTTTCGATAATAATTGATATGGGAATAAGTGGAACAGGGGTTCCTTGGGGTAGGAAGTGGGCTAGTGAAGTTTTTGTTTTGTTTCGAAACCCTAAAATAACTGCTCCTGCTCATAATGGAATAGCTATGCCTAGGTTTATGGAAAGTTGAGTTGTGGGTGTAAATGTATGGGGGAGAAGGCCTAATAGGTTGGTAGAGCCAATGAAAATAATAAGGGTAATAAGTATGAGTGATCATGTTCGACCTTTTGTAGAATGAATTAATATTATTTGTTTTACAATAATTTTAATCTTTCACTGTTGGAAAGCAATTAGCCTGGTTGCAGAAATATGCTTAGATGAATTAATAAATATTGTTGGTAGTATAATGATAAAGATAACAACAGGGATTCCTATTATTATAGGGGTAATGAAAGTGGCAAATAAATTTTCGTTCATTTTAGTTCTCAGTGGTTGCTAGTTTTAGTTAAATGTAGGTGTTTGATTGAGGGGCTTATTGGGAAAATTTGTGAGCTAACTTTTAGTTGTATAATGATAAATAGGGTAATGGAGGAAGAAATTACAGTAGTAAATCATGTGGATGTATCTAGCTGAGGCATTAACACCATGGGGACTGCTAGTCCCTTCTTTAACTTAAAAGGTTAAAGCTAAATAGCTTCATAGCAGAATTATATTATGGATAATGACCAGTTTTCAAAGTGTTTGAGTGGGACTATCTCTAGGACAATGGGTATAAAACTGTGGTTGGATCCGCAGATTTCTGAGCATTGTCCATAAAATAAACCTGGTCTGTTTGATGAGATAGTGGATTGATTTAGATGGCCTGGGATGGTGTCTGTTTTTAATCCAAGAGATGGAACTGCTCAGGAGTGCAGTACATCTTCTGATGAAATAAGTATACGAATTGGAAGCTCTATAGGAGGTACGACTCAATTATCTACTTCCAAGAGACGAAGATCCCCCGGCTTTAATTCATTTGACGGAACTATATATGAATCAAAGCAAAGATCTTCATAATCTGTATATTCGTAACTTCAATATCATTGGTGTCCCATGGTTTTAACTGTTAATATCGGATTGTTAATTTCATCTATTATATAGAAAATTTGAAAGGATGGGAGTGCAATTATAATTAAAATAACTGCTGGGAGAATTGTCCAAATAGTCTCCACTTCTTAGGCATCTATTGTGCTAGTATGTGTAAGTTTTGTAGTAAGCATACGTGTAATGATATACAGTACTAATGAGCTAATTAAGAAGACAATCATTAGTGTGTGATCATGAAAATTTATTAATTCTTCTATGATAGGAGAAGTTGCATCTTGAAGACCTAGTTGTATAGGATAAGCCATTTAATATAGGTATAGGCCATTTTCTATACTTTCTTTGACAAAGTTGTGTAATGTTTTTACTAATATCTCATAAAGAAAGACACAGAGGTTATGATGTTGGCTTGAAACCAGTTTTAGGGGGTTCGAGTCCTTCCTTTCTTATTTTACTTTAACGAAAGTAGGTTCTTCAAATGTATGATATGGGGGTGGGCATCCATGAAGTCATTCTAGGTTAGCTGAAGTATGCTCTACATATAAGACTTCGCGCTTTGAAGCCAGGGCTTCTCAGACTATAAAAATTATTAATAGAACGGCAATTAGAAAGATAAAGGATCCTATGGAGGAGACGGTGTTTCATGTTGTATGGGCATCTGGGTAATCAGAGTAACATCGAGGTCTAACTTCCAGATAGACCCAGGAAGTGTTGGGGGAAGAATGTTAAATTAACGCCCACAAATATAATGGCAAAGTGTGTCTTAGCTCACACATCATTTAGAGTATAGCCTGTAAGTAGGGGAAATCAGTGAACAAATCCTGCTATAATTGCAAACACTGCTCCCATAGATAGGACATAGTGGAAGTGGGCTTACTACACAGTAAGTATCATGGAGGACGATATCAAGTGATGAGTTAGATAAAACAATACCTGTTAGGCCTCCAACTGTAAATATGAAAATAAACCCTAGGGCTCACGGTATGGCAGGAGATCATTTGATATTTCCTCCATGGAGGGTGGCCGATCAGCTAAATACTTGTACCCCAGTTGGAATGGCAATAATTATGGTAGCGGATGTAAAGTAGGATCATGTATCTACATCTAGGCCTACCATAAACATATGATGTGCTCATACAATAAACCCAAGGAATCCAATTGACATCATAGCTCATACTATACCCATATAGCCGAATGGTTCTTTTTTGCCTGAGTGGTAGGTGACAATGTGAGAGATGATTCTGAAGCCAGGGAGAATCAAAATATAGACTTCCAGGTGACCAAAGAATCAGAATAGGTGTTGATATAAAATAGGATCTCTACCTCCAGCTGGGTCAAAGAAGGTTGTATTTAGATTACGGCCTGTTAATAGTATGGTAATTCCCGCAGCTAATACTGGAAGGGAGAGGAGAAGTAAAACGGCTGTAATAAGAACTGATCATATGAATAGAGGTGTTTGATATTGGGTTATAGCTGGAGGTTTCATATTGATAATATCAGTAATAAAATTAATAGCCCCAGGATAGATGATACTCCGGCTAAGTGTAAGGAGAAAATGGTTAGGTCGACTGATGCTCCTGCGTGGGCTAAGTTACCGGTTAGTGGAGGATAAACTGTTCATCCTGTTCCTGCTCCAGCCTCAACTATAGATGATGATAATAGGAGAAGAAATGAGGGTGGAAGGAGTCAGAAGCTTGTGTTATTTATCCATGGGAATGCTATATCAGGGGCTCCAATTATTAATGGCATGAGTCAATTTCCAAAACCTCCAATTATTATAGGTATAACTATAAAGAAAATTATAACAAATGCATGGGTAGTAACAACTACGTTATAAATTTGGTTGTCTCCTATTAGGGCACCGGGCTGACCAAGTTCTGCTCAGATAAGAATACTAAGAGCTGTTCCTACTATACCAGCTCAAGTACCAAAGATTAGATATAAAGTGCCAATATCTTTATGATTGGTGGAAAATAATCAATGATTAATTAACATAGGTAAGATGGCTGGGTAGAGCATTAGACTGTAAATCTAAATACAGAGGAATAATCCTCTTCTTGCCAGTTTTACAATAAGTCCAAGATAGCCCTGAAGTGATAGTCACGTTGAATTGCAAATTCGAAGATGTAGAAAACATACTCTACCAAGGCTTCTCCCGCCCCCTTTCTGATAGGCGGGAGAAGTAGATTGAAGCCAGTCTAGGGTGTTTAGCTGTTAACTAAAAGTTCATAGGTGTTATAACGTCCTATCAATCTAGATTAAGGATTTAGCTTAATCAAAGCAATTGATTTGCATTCAGTAGATGCGAGAAGTAGCCTTGCAGTCCTTAGGGCAGGAGTTAAATGCATAGGCTTACTCAGAACTTTGAAGGCTCTTGGACTGGCTTTTATCCTAAACCCCTAGCCCATAAGGATGGGAGCTAGGGGAAGTGTGAGTGTACTTATGACAGTTAGTATTGGCATTATTACACTGGCCTTCTTTGTTGAAAAACTTATAAGTATTTTTGAGTTGTTGTTTGTAGGGAAGATTGTTAATGATGTTGAGTAGATAGATAATTCGAGGATAAAAGAATAGGTTAATTAGAGCTATTATTGTTATAGTGAGGGCTAGGGGGTGCAGAATTGTCAACTGCATTTCTGGAAATTTCTGTGTGCTCACTCACCTGTGGGATATGATTTATTATCTGTGATAATCCTCAAGGTGCTCCCGGCTCTCACTGATACTTTTGTATTATTTTGCTTATTATTAAATACTTTATTATATTCCCTAGTTGCTCACATTTTTCTGTTGGAAGTTGATGCCTTTGTAACATGGTTTGTATTCGTCTTGTAGTAAGCCACCTTCTCTCAGTCTTTAATATTAGGTTTCTGGAATGTTTGGAGCTGGAACTTTCCACACGTATTTTCTGTTATCTGAACTTTTATTTTTAGGGCAGATTTGTGCTGAATCAACTCAGCTATGCCTTTGGGGGTAGGGAGCAGACGCCCCCCCTTAAAAAAATAACTGTTATGTGCCAAACATCTTAGAAAATGTGCTGAATTGCAGATCTTCCAACTTTCTATAACCTCCCGGTTTGCAGAGAATACATTCTTTGGAGCTCAAGTTTAGAAATGGTGTGTAGAAAAAACATCTTCTGCTGTGGAGCAGTGAAAGGCAGGACTCATCAGATGTGCATTTTGAGGAAGAAGCCCAACTCGTAGTCCCCACTGTTTTTTTTTCCACATATTCATTTGCTTATAAGAGTCTGTTCAGGGATAATATAGAGATACATTTATATAAATACAGTTAAAAATCAGAGTTGGGAGGCAGAGGCAGGGAGATCTCTGAGTTCAAGGCAAACCTTGTCTACAGAGTCAGTTCCAGGGTAACTAGAGCTACGAGGAGAAACCATGTCTCAAATCCCTCCCTCCCCTCAAAGAGCTCTCTTGTTACATATATTTAAAATTTGAACAATGCTTTTTGTTCTTTGCTGAAACAAATTATTTCACTAATAGCCAGAATGGCCTTGCTTACTTTACCTATATGGTATCTTTTTCCTGACACATTCAGGTGTTCCTAAAATATAGCAGTTATATCCCATGCATATGGCCAGCTTGGACAAGTCTTTCTGATGTGTTTGTGGCCTTCTCCTCCCCTTTTTTCCCCGTGTGTGTGTGTGTGTGTGTGTGTGTGTGTGTGTGTGTGTGTGTGTGTGTGTGTCTGTGTGTGTCTGTGTCTGTGTCTGTGTGTCTGTCTGTCTGTCTTTCTGTGTCTGTCTGTGTCTTTGTCTTTGTGTGTGTACATGGTTGCTAGAGGTCAAGTATTATTGCTCAGTTGCTTCTTCATTATTTTAGAAATCCACTCTTCCTGAACCTGGATCTTGCTCATTAAGATAGATTGGCTGGCCCATTAGTCCCAGAGTTCTTTGTCTCCATCTGACCAGCACCAAGATTACAGATACACATGACGGAGATCATTTTTTTTATGTGGGTATTGAGACTAAAATCAAAGCCACTTTACTGATGAAGCCTACCTTATGATAGTAAGATAATCAGTATCCCCTCCCTGCAGAATCCCCGTCTATCTGCAGTCTTAGTTCTGATGACAGTTTAAATGAAATTATATTGGGTTAAATGGGTTTCTGCATAGGCAGGTAAGGTCATAGGAAGGGGGCGGCTGTATGGCAACCGAGTAGAGAACAATGGTTCAGCTGAGAAAGGGAAGACAGAGATCACCAGAAGCTCTAGACTTCGGGGGAGGGGAGAGGGTAGTGGCTGCTTATGCCTGTCTCTTTGTGGCGCCCCATTACAGTAACTCCAGGAGTAGAACGGGGATCCACTTTTGTTTCTTGTCTTTGGTTATCTTCCTGTTGGCTTGTGTCTGGTTTCCTGATTTGTACTTTAGAATCGAGATTGTTTGTCTCCATAATTACTGTCCAGGGGACAGTTGTAGAGAAATTGATAGGAACTTCCAGCTTTGTCAATAGACCCACCCTCAGGCTAGGTTATCTCCCATGAAAGATGAGGGCTGGTGTCCACTACAAAGGCTACACTGTCAGTCACAGGACCTTTCCTTAGCAGCTTTGAAATACGCCACACCCTGGGAAGAATCACTGTTGCTTGTGTACCTACTGTGGGCCTTATATGAACTTCTGTGGCCACTAGATTCTCAAGTTTTGTTTTTGATCTTCTTTATCAAGGTGTCTGTCTGTCTTTCTGGAACCTTGCCTTCTTTCTCACCTTTTCTGGTTTAACAGGTGGGCTGGAATGACCCAGGGTGACCCCAGATGAGGTCGGAGCTGGTGAGGTCATTCTTTAGTTTCTGGGCCTTAACCCCCATGGTCATGAATACTCACTTAACCATTTAAAAAGCAGCATATGAGATCAATCAATTCATTTTGCACAGTTGGTACATTTTAGTCCAAATCTTATTCCAGATACTGGGAACAGCGCCTTCCAAGCACCTCCCCATGAGCTAATACAAGACCATCATAGTTGCTGCTTTCCTTCTGGGAGGTGAAATAAAAAATAAATGTATCTCTTAAAAGTTGCTTATAGTCTTTCTGGGATAAGATGACCTCAACACTATGAAAGTGAATGAGAACCAGTTTGAGTAACTGTTAAGATAACAGAAGTGTCCCCTGCAGTATTTACTAAATATTCATGTGCATTGTGCAGATTACAGGTATCTGTCACAGATAGGAGAGGTCTTACCTGCTGGGTGACCTTAAGTACTTAAGCCCTGGGTGGCCACACATACCTGCTAACTTACTTATGACTCCCTCTTTCATTCTTTCCTTCTTGGTTTTTGCCTGTAGAATCTGTTTTCAGCTGCTGGCCTGTGGATACCTGAGTAACAATTCCAGTAATCAGCTGGCACCTATCATGCCCAAATATAGTTCATGGATTCCATATGATGTGGGGCTTCTCCCCCACACACACATATAAATAACCCTAACTTGGTTTTTGATCTTTCTTAATGTTACTATCATCCAGTGACCCAAAATATCAGTGGTTTTCTGGTCATCAACCCAGTTTCTCCTATCAATGCATTCACCTGATTCTGCTTCCCTTAGCCTCCACCTTCTGGATTTTTCAGAGAGCAGCTCTTAGAATGTGTGTTCCTAAGCTATCATTTTAATTACTGCATCCCCGCCTCAACTAATTTTCCTGCAACTGCTCATATGTGCATCTTTCCCCTCCTGTCACAGCTGCTTCCTGTGTGCACAGTCCAGATGTGCCACCCACTCTGGTGATGCCTGATTGCCTGCCAAGAAGAATCTAACTCTCTTAAGTAGACCTAAAAGCCCCGAGAAAGGAAGGGGCCGTATTTACATCACCATAATTTTAAATGTGTCCGTTTCCATTTCTAGTCTCCCTTTCTTCTCTGCTCTCTTCTGACCCTGTGTGGCATGCGCAGCCCTTTCACAGCATCTCCCTCCACATTTACTGTTCCATTACGACCTCCCCATCCCTACAGTAGGTAGGCTCCGTTCATTTTTCACTTGTGGTTTCCAGGCCTGACCACCTTCTCCATCGCCAGAGGATGAGAATCAGTTAGTGTTCTCCCCTGTCTGAGGGCGTCTTAGAAAGACCAGGAGCATCTTGGCAAGAAGGAGGTGTAGGGAACCGTTTGCCAGACCTTGTGCCATGCTTTCCTGCCAAGCTGCTTTTTTATTTCTTCATGATTATGAGCTCTGTGCTCAGATTCACAGATATCATAGGTGTGGTGGTGACTGACTGGACCACAAACTGAACGCAGAATAAATGTGCATTCTCGTGGTTTTCTATTTATGCATTCAAATTATTACCTTAGCACTCTATCTAATTTGGCTGCAAGATGTCTGAGGCTTAATGTAGTCAGCCCCTGTCCACCTGACATGAGGCGTCCAGAGAGGAGTTTCTGCTCAGTAGGCATTTTTTTTTTCTTCTCTTCAAAATTGAGACTTTTTTCTATTTGTTCTTCCTACAAATGACAGAACGATTTGCTAAACTAGTAGGTGAGAAGTTAATGTTTTTGGCGTGAGTTGACCTTTATTATTTTATTGTTCTAAGTAACAGAAGTTCAGTTGCTCTTCTTCAGAGTACGCCCTGCTGGCCCAGGCTGGCTTCATAATGCTCCCACTCTCTCCTCACAGTCCACAGAGATCGGAAGCAAACCCATTAGTGACTTGCTCCCCTTGGCCGCCTCTATAATATGCCATACGTCTTTTGGTCTGCTTGTTTCTGCGCCGAGCACCCCCCCCTCCCGATGCTCACTTAAGTCCTGAGAAGGTCTAGGTAAAACCCATGTTACCCCTCCTAGCAGATTTCTCCCTCTCTCCCTCACCTTTAGTAAACAAACAGCAGAAAGGCGGAGAGGAATGAGAGAACCAACCGTATCATAGCAGCCTGTGCTTAGGAACTCAGAGTAACCTGGCCTTTGGTTAGCCTGGAGGTGGTCTTGTTGTGGGACGTACCACGTGCAGCTAGAGAGCTGACTTTCTAGATTCTGTTTCTACAGTGGAGAAGAAACATTTTGTGTGCATGGCTTATGTGTTGACAATGGCTCTGTCTTTGTTTGTAAAATAGTGCTTTGATAGAGTCGGCTTCTCAAATGTAGTAGTGCAGGGAGGGGATCTAAGGAGACAGCTGCTCAGGGTACAAATGGAGGCTAGCACATCTACTGCAGACCTACTTTGTTGTCCACACTGTTCTCAGCTACATTAAAATGAAGAGAGGGCATTTCTGTGACCTTGAGGATGGGAAAATAACTTTTACACTCAGAAAGCATTACTTCATTTTCTCCCTTTACTCTTTAAGTCTGGTTTGCCTTGATTTTGCTATGTAGATGAGGATGATATTTTTAATTTCCAAATTTCAAAGGAATCTTGCATTTTTCTTCTAATAATTGGATTTTACAAAAGGTTTAGTTAATTGTCCAGATTTCGATCAGCGTTTTAACAGCACTGACTTCCACATGTGTGGTTTTTGCAGAATGTCTCTGGAGAGGGCCATCAGGAAGGCACAGGTAGATTTTCAATGCTGACACTGTTCTACCCCCTACTTTGATGGAGCCCTTGTTCAGACTTAACTGCTGCCAAATCCCCTGTCCTCAGGAGAAATTAGCATCTAGGAGCAACTCTGTCTTGATGATTTTGTTGCCCTATTTTGTGTTGATTGATCTGCTTGATTAGTTTCCAGTTCTAGAAGGTTAATCTTTTTGTCATCAGGGATTTGTTTTATTTAAAAGATCAGTGAATATAAATACCCACTGTGAAAGGGTGTGTGCCCTATGACCAGTGGGTGTTTGTGCTCTCCAGGAATCATCAATTTTACAAGTCTGTTTGTTGATGATGCCTTCTTTCAAACCTAGGAGTTCTGTGAAACGATTTTTCCTACCCCGCCCTCAGCCTGGCGAGTAAACCTGGGCCTCACATATTAAGCCAAGTGCTATGTATGTCATTGTGCTATAGTCCCGGTCCAGCTTCAAGTGTCTGTTATTTCCCAAACCTCATCCTACCCATGAAGGTTGGTGTTAAATTCCATCTCTCACCACCTCTGCCTATGGAGCCAAGTGGTGGTCAGAACTTAGCTCCATTTCTCCCCCTACATCCAGGTGATTGGCAGGCACCTTTTCCCATTGTGGTGCGGTTTGTTTGCTGGCAGGATGAAGAAAGCAGCGAGGCAGTGTGGACTGAGTCATGTTGCTGTGCTCCAGTCTTCCTGATTTGGTGGTTGTTAGCCATAGATTTCCAAGGAAAAAATGGCAGCAAAAATGGCTGAGTCTAGCTGTGTAATGTTCCTCATCATTTAGGGATTGAAAGTGATGCTGATGGCAGTAATTATCCCCCACTTTATAACCATAAGCTCCTCCCTCCCTCCCTCCCTCTCTCCCTCCCTCTCTCCTCCCTCCCTCCCTCTCTCCCTCCCTCCCTCCCTCCCTCTCTCCTCCCTCCCTCCCTCTCTCCCTCCCTCCCTCCCTCCCTCTCCCCTCCCTCCCTCCCTCCTCCCTCCCTCCCTGTGCTCTTTCCTCCCTGTGCTCTTTCCTCCCTGTGCTCTTTCCCCTTTGTTTTCACTTTTTCTTCCTGTCCTTAGCAATTCTTAGACTGTTGGTGTTAGAGTCCAAGCTGAGCTCTCTCTTCCAATGTGTGTACTCCGACTGCCTTAATGCCATGCTTAGCTCCTCTAATGGATCCCTGGTACTTTCTGCTAAGTGTCTCCACCCCCTTGCTTCTGCTCCCCTTCCTCCCCTCACACCCACCTCTCCTCAAAATTGCTCCTAGTTTGCATTACAGTTCCAGTAAGCCCTAGCCGGTGACCCAATGACCCCCAGCCGGTGACCCGGTGACCCAGTGACCCCCAGCCGGTGACCCGGTGACCCAGTGACCCCCAGCCGGTGACCCAGTGACCACCAGCCAGTGACCCGGTGACCCAGTGACCGCCAGCCAGTGACCCGGTGACCCCAGCCGGTGACCTGGTGACCCCCAGCCAGTGACCCCGTGACACAGTGACATGGTGACCCAGTGACCCGGTGGTCCGGTGACTCGTTGATCCGCAGCCAATGACCTGGTGACATGGTGACCTGGTGACCCCCAGCTGGTGACCCGGTGACCCCAGCTGGTGACATGGTGACCCTCAGCCGGTGACACGGTGACCCCCTGAGCCGGCGACCAAGTGACCCCGTGACCTCTAGCTCCCTGTGTCCAAATGGAAGCCCTGAGGTGAAGGCAAACGAAATGTATGGCTGAGAAAACTTTTCCTGAGTGGGTGACCCGGTGACTCCAAGCCAGTGACCTGGTGACCCCCAGCCGGTGACCCTGTGATCCGGTGACCCCCAGCTGATGACATGGTGATCTGGTGACTTTGACCAGATGACCACGTGACGTGGTGACCGCCTTAGCTGGTGATCCGGTGAACCGGTGACCCTGTGACCCGGTGACCCAGTGACCTCTAGCCGGTGACCCGGTAACACAGTGACACGTGGCCCGGTGACTTGTTGATCTGCATCCGATGACCCGGTGACATGGTGACCCAGTGACCTCAGCTGTTGACCCAGTGAACCGGTGACCCTTAGCTGGTGAACCGGTGAACCAGTGACCCCCAGCCAGTGACCTGGTGACACGGTGACTCGGTGGCCTGGTGACTCGTTGATCTGCAGCCGATGACCCGGTGACACGGTGACCTGGTGACCTCAGCTGGTGACCCAGTGACCCAGTGACCCTCAGTGACCAAGTGACCCCATGACCCCTAGCTCCCTGTGTCCAAATAGAAGCTCTGAGGTGAAGGCAAATGAAATGTATGGCTGAGAAAACTTTTCCTTGTTCATATTTCCACTCTTCCATAAAGTGCAGTCAATGTCAATTAAGTTAGAGTTTTAAAGACACCACAATATTACCTATCTAGCCTAGAAAATTCTATTGTTCATCTAAGAGCCAAAACAGAAACTGAAGCCGTTAGACCTAACCCTAACCCTGACCCGGACCCTGACTCTGACCCTTGACCCTTGACCTTGACCCCCGGCCCTTGGACCCGGCCCCCAAGCCCCGAGCCTCCAACCCCCACCCCCCGAACCCCTAACCCTCTGACCCGCTGACCCCCTGAACCCTGACCCTCTGACCACCTGATCCTAACCCTAACCTTAATCATACTAAACCCCTAACCCTAACCCCAAAACCCCCTTACCCTAACCTTAACCCTAACCCCCTGACCCCCTGACACCCTGACCCCCTGACACCCTGACAGTGCCACAACCGACCCCCCTAGCCCATGATCCCACGATGCCACTGACCCCTCGACCACCCGAGATTCCAAGACTCCGAGACCCTAATCTCCTGAGCCCCTGAGCCACTGACTCCCTGACCCCCTGACACTCTGACCCACTGACCCTAA
Source organism: Phyllotis vaccarum (assembly GCA_033318265.1). Lineage (NCBI taxonomy): Eukaryota > Metazoa > Chordata > Mammalia > Rodentia > Cricetidae > Phyllotis > Phyllotis vaccarum. The sequence continues at coordinate 49,922,439 of JARWLC010000016.1, forward strand.
CCCTAACACCCTAACCCCTAACCCTAACCCCATAATCACCTAAACCTAACCCCGTAACTCAAAACAACTGACCAACTGACCCCCTGACCCCCTGATACCCTGACCATAACACCTAACCCTTAACCCCTAAACACTAACATCTAACCCCTAACCCCAACACGAACCCCAACCCCAGCACCAACCCTGAGACCTAACACTGAACACTAACCCTGAGACCTAACCCAAACCCTGAGCCCTAACACTGAGTTCTAACTCTAATGCTAACCCTGACCCCAAACCCTAACCCTAACACTGAGCCATAATCCTAACCCTAGCCCCAACGCTAACCCTAACCTTAACCCTAACCCTAACCATAACCATAACACTGAACCCTAGCCCTAGCCCTGAGCCCTAGCCCTGAGCCCTAACCCTGAGCTTTAACCCTAACCCTAACACTGAGTCCCTAACCCTGAGCCCTAAACTTGAGCCCTAACCCTAACCCTAACCCTAACCCTGACTCTAACCCTGAGCCCTAACCCTGAGCCCTAGCCCTAACCCTGAGCCCTAACCTTGAGCCCTAACCCTGAGCCCTAACTCTGAGCCCTAACCCTAACCCTTGACCCTTGACCCTTGACCCCTGACCACTGAACCCTGACCCTGACCCTAACCCTGACCCCAAACCCTGAGCCCCAACCCTGAGCCCTAACCATAACCCTAACCATAACCCTAGCCCCTAGCCCCTAGCCCCTAGCCCCACCCAAACCCAGCCCTAGCCCCACCCCAGACCCAGCTATAACCTCAGCCCCAGCCCTAGCCCTGAGCCCCAGCCCTAACACTGAGCCCTAATCCTGAGCCCTAACTCTCAGCCCTAACCCTGAGCCCTAAGCTTGAGTCCTAAACCTGAGCCCTAACTGTGAACCCTAACCCTAACCCTAACCCTTGACCCTTGACCCCTGACCACTGAACCCTGACCCTGACCCTAACCCTGACCCCAAACCCTGAGCCCCAACCCTGAGCCCTAACCATAACCCTAACCATAACCCTAGCTCCTAGCCCCTAGCCCCTAGCCCCTAGCCCCTAGCCCCTAGACCCACCCAAACCCAGCCCTAGCCCCACCCCAGACCCAGCTATAACCTCAGCCCCAGCCCTAACCCTGAGCCCCAGCCCTAACACTGAGCCCTAATCCTGAGCCCTAACACTGAGCCTTAACCCTGAGTCCTAACTCTAACCCTAACCCTGAGCCCTAACCTTGAGTCCTAACCTCAACCCTAACCCTGAGCCCTAACCCTACCACTGAGCCCTAGCCATAAGGCTGAGCCCTGGACCTAACCCTGAGCCCTAGCCCTACTCCTGAGCCCTAGCCCTAAGCCTGAGCCCTAGCCCTAAGCCTGAGCCCTAGCTCTAACCCTGAGCCCTAGCTCTAACCCTGAGCCTTAACCCTAAGCCTGAGCCCTAGCCCTAACCCTGAGCCCTAGCTCTAACCCTGAGCCTTAGCCCTAACCTTTAGCCCTAGCCCTAACCCTAAGCCATAACTTTAACCCTAACCCTGAGCCCTAACTCTGAGCCCTAACCATGAGCCCTAACCTTAACCCTTACCCTGAGCCCTAACCCTGAGCCCTAACCATGAGCCCTAACCCTAACCCTAACCCTGAGCACTAACCTTGAGCTCTAACATAGAGCACTAACCCTAACCTTAACCCTGAGCCTTAACCCTAACCCTGAGATCTAACCCTGAGCCCTAATCCTGAGACCTAACCCTGAGCCCTAACCCTAACCCTGAGCCCTAAGTTTGAGCCCTAACCCTAACCCTAACCCTGAGCCATAAACCTACCTGTGAGCCCTAACCCTGAGCCCTAATCCTGAGCTTTAACCCTAACCCTATCCCTGAGCCCTAACCCTCACCCTAACCTTGAGCCCTAACCCTGAGCCCTAACCCTAACCCTAACCATGAGCCCTAACCCTAAAGCTGAGCCCTAGCCCTAACCCTGAGCCCAAGCCCTAACCCTGAGCCCCAGCCCTAACCCTGAGCCCAAGCCCTAACCCTGAGCTCAAGCCCTAACCCTGAGTCCTAGCACTAACCCTGACCCTAGCCATACTCCTGAGCCCTATCCCTAATAATGAGCCCTAGCCCTAACCCTGAGCCTTAGCCCTAACCCTGAGACCTAGCACTAACCATGAGCCTTAGCACTAACCCTGAGCCCCAGCCTTAACCCTGAGTCCTAATCCTAACCCTGAGCCTTAACCCTAACCCTGAGTCCTAACTCTAACCCTAACCCTAAACTTAACCCTAACCCTAATCCTAACCATAACACTGAGCCATAGCCCTAACCTTGAGCCCTAGCCCTAACGCTGAACACTAACCCTAACCCTAACACAGAGCACTAACCCTACCCTGAGACCTAACCATGAGCCCTAAACTTGAGCCTTAACCGTGAGCCCTAACCCTAACCATAACACTGTGCCCTAAACCTGAGCCCTAAACTTGAGCTCTAACCCTAACCCTAACCCTAAGCCCTAAATCTGAGCTATAACCCTGAGCACTAACCTTGAGCTTTAACCTTAACCCTGAGCGCTAACCCGAACCCTCAGCTCTAACCCTGAGATATAACTCTAAACCTGAGCACTAACCCTAACCATGAGCCCTAACACTAACCCTAACCCTAGTCCTAACCCTGAGCCCTAACCCTGAGCCTTAACCCTGAGACCTAACTGTAATCCTGACACTGAGCCCTAAGCCTGAGCCTTAGCCCTAACCCTGAGCACTAACCCTGAGACCTCACACTAACCATAACCCTGATCCCTAACCCTGAGCCCTAAACCTGAGCCATAACCCTGAGCCCTAACTTTAACCTTGAGCCCTAAACTTGAGCCCTAATCCTGAGCCTTAACCCTGAGCCTTAACCCTAACCCTGAGCCCTAACACTGAACCCTCACCCTGAGCCCTAACCCTGTGCCCTAACCCTGAGTCCTAAACCTGAGCCCTAACCCTAACCCTGAGCCTTAAGCCTGAGCCATAACCCTGAGTCCTAAACCTGAGCCCTAACCCTAAACCTAACCCTGAGTCCTAACCCTAATCCTTGGCCCTTGACCCCTGACCCCTGAATTCTGACCCCTGACCCTGACCCGACCCCTAACCCTGAGCCCAAACCCTGAGCCATAACCATAACCCTAACCGTAGCCCTAAACCTAGCTCCTAGCTCCTAGCCCCTAGGGCCCAAACCCAGAGCCAGCCCCAGTGCCAGCCCTAGCTCCAGCCCTAACCTGATCCCCAGCCCTAACCCTGAGCCCTAACCCTGAGCCCAAACCCTAAACCTGAGCCCTAACCCTGAGCCCTAACCTTGAGCCCTAACCCTGAGCCCTAACTCTGAGCTCTAACCCTGAGCCCTAAGCTTGAGTCCTAAACCTGAGCCCTAACTGTGAGCCCTAACCCTAACCCTTGACACTTGACCCTTGACCCCTGACCACTGAACCCTGACCCTAACCCTGAACCCAAACCCTGAGCCCCAACCCTGAGCCCTAACCATAACCCTAACCATAACCCTAGCCCCTAGCCCCTAGCCCCTAGCCCCTAGCCCCTAGCCCCTAGCCCCACCCAAACCCAGCCCTAGCCCCACCCCAGACCCAGCTATAACCTCAGCCACAGCCCTAACCCTGAGCCCCAGCCCTAACACTGAACCCTAATCCTGAGCCCTAACTCTGAGCCCTAACCCTGAGCCCTAAGCTTGAGTCCTAAACCTGAGCCCTAACTGTGAGCCCTAACCCTAACCCTTGACCCTTGACCCCTGACCACTGAACCCTGACCCTGACTCTAACCCTGACCCCAAACCCTGAGCCCCAACCCTGAGCCCTAACCATAACCCTAACCATAACCCTAGCTCCTAGCCCCTAGCCCCTAGCCCCTAGCCCCTAGACCCACCCAAACCCAGCCCTAGCCCCACCCCAGACCCAGCTATAACCTCAGCCCCAGCCCTAACCCTGAGCCCCAGCCCTAACCCTGAGCCCTAATCCTGAGCCCTAACACTGAGCCTTAACCCTGAGTCCTAACTCTAACCCTAACCCTGAGCCCTAACCTTGAGTCCTAACCTCAACCCTAACCCTGAGCCCTAACCCTACCACTGAGCCCTAGCCTTAAGGCTGAGCCCTGGACCTAACCCTGAGCCCTAGCCCTACTCCTGAGCCCTAGCCCTAAGCCTGAGCCCTAGCCCTAAGCCTGAGCCCTAGCTCTAACCCTGAGCCCTAGCTCTAACCCTGAGCCTTAACCCTAAGCCTGAGCCCTAGCCCTAACCCTGAGCCCTAGCACTAACCCTGAGCCTTAGCCCTAACCTTTAGCCCTAGCCCTAACCCTGAGCCATAACTTTAACCCTAACCCTGAGCCCTAACTCTGAGCCCTAACCATGAGCCCTAACCTTAACCCTTACCCTGAGCCCTAACCCTGAGCCCTAACCATGAGCCCTAACCCTAACCCTAACCCTGAGCCCTAACCTTGAGCTCTAACATTGAGGACTAACCCTAACCTTAACCCTGAGCCTTAACCCTAACCCTGAGATCTAACCCTGAGCCCTAATCCTGAGACCTAACCCTGAGCCCTAACCCTAACCCTGAGCCCTAAGTTTGAGCCCTAACCCTAACCCTATCCCTGAGCCGTAAACCTGCCTGTGAGCCCTAACCCTGAACCCTAACCCTACCCGTGAGCACTAACCCTGAGCCCTAATCCTGAGCTTTAACCCTAACCCTATCCCTGAGCCCTAACCCTCACCCTAACCTTGAGCCCTAACCCTGAGCCCTAACCCTAACCCTAACCATGAGCCCTAACCCTAAAGCTGAGCCCTAGCCCTAACCCTGAGTCCTACCCCTAACCCTGAGCCCAAGCCCTAACCCTGAGTCCTAGCACTAACCCTGACCCTAGCCATACTCCTGAGCCCTATCCCTAATAATGAGCCCTAGCCCTAACCCTGAGCCTTAGCCCTAACCCTGAGACCTAGCACTAACCATGAGCCTTAGCACTAACCCTGAGCCCCAGCCTTAACCCTGAGTCCTAATCCTAACCCTGAGCCTTAACCCTAACCCTGAGTCCTAACTCTAACCCTAACCCTAACCTTAACCCTAACCCTAATCCTAACCATAACACTGAGCCCTAGCCCTAACCTTGAGCCCTAGCCCTAATGCTGAACACTAACCCTAACCCTAACACAGAGCACTAATCCTAACCCTGAGACCTAACCATGAGCCCTAAACTTGAGCCTTAACCGTGAGCCCTAACCCTAACCATAACACTGTGCCCTAAACCTGAGCCCTAAACTTGAGCTCTAACCCTAACCCTAACCCTAAGCCCTAAATCTGAGCTATAACCCTGAGCACTAACCTTGAGCTTTAACCTTAACCCTGAGCGCTAACCCGAACCCTCAGCTCTAACCCTGAGATCTAACCCTAATCCTGAGCACTAACCCTAACCATGAGCCCTAACACTAACCCTAACCCTAGTCCTAACCCTGAGCCCTAACCCTGAGCCTTAACCCTGAGACCTAACTGTAATCCTGACACTGAGCCCTAAGCCTGAGCCTTAGCCCTAACCCTGAGCCATAACCATAACCCTAACCATAGCCCTAAACCTAGCTCCTAGCTCCTAGCCCCTAGCGCCCAAACCCAGAGCCAGCCCCAGTGCCAGCCCTAGCTCCAGCCCTAACCTGATCCCTAGCCCTACCCCTGAGCCCCAGCCCTAAACTTCAGCCCTAACCCTGAGCCCTAACCCTGAGCCGGAACCCTAAACCTGAGCCCTAACTCTGAGCCCTAACCCTGAGCCCTAACCTTGAGTCCTAAACCTGAGTCCTAACTGTGAGCCCTAACCCTAACCCTTGACCCTTGACCCCTGACCACTGAACCCTGACCCTGACCCTAACCCTGACCCCAAACCCTGAGCCCCAACCCTGAGCCCTAACCATAACCCTAACCATAACCCTAGCTCCTAGCCCCTAGCCCCTAGCCCCTAGCCCCTAGCCCCACCACAGACCCAGCTATAACCTCAGCCCCAGCCCTAACCCTGAGCCCCAGCCCTAACACTGAGCCCTAATCCTGAGCCCTAACACTGAGCCTTAACCCTGAGTCCTAACTCTAACCCTAACCCTGAGCCCTAACCTTGAGTCCTAACCTCAACCCTAACCCTGAACCCTAACCCTACCACTGAGCCCTAGCCATAAAGCTGAGCCCTGAACCTAACCCTGAGCCCTAGCCCTACTCCTGAGCCCTAGCCCTAAGCCTGAGCCCTAGCCCTAAGCCTGAGCCCTAGCTCTAACCCTGAGCCCTAGCTCTAACCCTGAGCCTTAACCCTAAGCCTGAGCCCTAGCCCTAACCCTGAGCCCTAGCTCTAACCCAGAGCCTTAGCCCTAACCTTTAGCCCTAACCCTATCCCTGAGCCATAACTTTAACCCTAACCCTGAGCCCTAACTCTGAGCCCTAACCGTGAGCCCTAACCTTAACCCTTACCCTGAGCCCTAACCCTGAGCCCTAACCATGAGCCCTAACCCTAACCTTAACCCTGAGCCCTAACCTTGAGCTCTAACATTGAGCACTAACCCTAACCTTAACCCTGAGCCTTAACCCTAACCCTGAGATCTAACCCTGAGCCCTAATCCTGAGACCTAACCCTGAGCCCTAACCCTAACCCTGAGCCCTAAGTTTGAGCCCTAACCCTAACCCTAACCCTGAGCCGTAAAACTGCCCGTGAGCCCTAACCCTGAACCCTAACCTTACCCGTGAGCACTAACTCTGAGCCCTAATCATGAGCTTTAACCCTAACCCTATCCCTGAGCCCTAACCCTCACCCTAACCTTGAGCCCTAACCCTAACCCTAACCCTGATCACTAACTCTGAGCCCTAACCCTGAGACCTAACACTAATCATAACCCTGATCCCTACCCCTGAGCCCTAACCCTGAGCCCTAACCCTGAGCCCTAACCCTAACCCTAACCATGAGCCCTAACCCTAAAGCTGAGCCCTAGCCCTAACCCTGAGCCCAAGCCCTAACCCTGAGCTCAAGCCCTAACCCTCAGTCCTAGCACTAACCCTGACCCTAGCCATACTCCTGAGCCCTATCCCTAATAATGAGCCCTAGCCCTAACCCTGAGCCTTAGCCCTAACCCTGAGACCTAGCACTAACCATGAGCCTTAGCACTAACCCTGAGCCCCAGCCTTAACCCTGAGTCCTAATCCTAACCCTGAGCCTTAACCCTAACCCTGAGTCCTAACTCTAACCCTAACCCTAACCTTAACCCTAACCCTAATCCTAACCATAACACTGAGCCCTAGCCCTAACCTTGAGCCCTAGCCCTAATGCTGAACACTAACCCTAACCCTAACACAGAGCACTAATCCTAACCCTGAGACCTAACCATGAGCCCTAAACTTGAGCCTTAACCGTGAGCCCTAACCCTAACCATAACACTGTGCCCTAAACCTGAGCCCTAAACTTGAGCTCTAACCCTAACCCTAACCCTAAGCCCTAAATCTGAGCTATAACCCTGAGCACTAACCTTGAGCTTTAACCTTAACCCTGAGCGCTAACACGAACCCTCAGCTCTAACCCTGAGATCTAACCCTAAACCTGAGCACTAACCCTAACCATGAGCCCTAACACTAACCCTAACCCTAGTCCTAACCCTGAGCCCTAACCCTGAGCCTGAGCCCTAAGTTTGAGCCCTAACCCTAACCCTAACCCTGAGCCATAAACCTACCTGTGAGCCCTAACCCTGAGCCCTAATCCTGAGCTTTAACCCTAACCCTATCCCTGAGCCCTAACCCTCACCCTAACCTTGAGCCCTAACCCTGAGCCCTAACCCTAACCCTAACCATGAGCCCTAACCCTAAAGCTGAGCCCTAGCCCTAACCCTGAGCCCAAGCCCTAACCCTGAGCCCCAGCCCTAACCCTGAGCCCAAGCCCTAACCCTGAGCTCAAGCCCTAACCCTGAGTCCTAGCACTAACCCTGACCCTAGCCATACTCCTGAGCCCTATCCCTAATAATGAGCCCTAGCCCTAACCCTGAGCCTTAGCCCTAACCCTGAGACCTAGCACTAACCATGAGCCTTAGCACTAACCCTGAGCCCCAGCCTTAACCCTGAGTCCTAATCCTAACCCTGAGCCTTAACCCTAACCCTGAGTCCTAACTCTAACCCTAACCCTAAACTTAACCCTAACCCTAATCCTAACCATAACACTGAGCCATAGCCCTAACCTTGAGCCCTAGCCCTAACGCTGAACACTAACCCTAACCCTAACACAGAGCACTAACCCTACCCTGAGACCTAACCATGAGCCCTAAACTTGAGCCTTAACCGTGAGCCCTAACCCTAACCATAACACTGTGCCCTAAACCTGAGCCCTAAACTTGAGCTCTAACCCTAACCCTAACCCTAAGCCCTAAATCTGAGCTATAACCCTGAGCACTAACCTTGAGCTTTAACCTTAACCCTGAGCGCTAACACGAACCCTCAGCTCTAACCCTGAGATCTAACCCTAAACCTGAGCACTAACCCTAACCATGAGCCCTAACACTAACCCTAACCCTAGTCCTAACCCTGAGCCCTAACCCTGAGCCTTAACCCTGAGACCTAACTGTAACCCTGACCCTGAGTCCTAAGCCTGAGCCTTAGCCCTAACCCTGAGCACTAACCCTGAGACCTCACACTAACCATAACCCTGATCCCTAACCCTGAGCCCTAAACCAGAGCCATAACCCTGAGTTCTAACTCTAATCTTAACCCTGAGCCCTAACCCTAACCTTGAGCCCTAAACTTGAGCCCTAACCCTGAGCCTTAACCCTGAGCCTTAACCCTAACCCTGAGCCCTAACCCTGAACCCTCAACCTGAGCCCTAACCCTGTGCCCTAACCCTGAGTCCTAAACCTGAGCCCTATACCCTAAACCTAACCCTGAGTTCTAACCCTAATCCTTGGCCCTTGACCCCTGACCCCTGAATTCTGACCCCTGACCCTGACTCGACCCCTAACCCTGAGCCCTAACCCTGAGCCATAACCATAACCCTAACCATAGCCCTAAACCTAGCTCCTAGCTCCTAGCCCCTAGCGCCCAAACCCAGAGCCAGCCCCAGTGCCAGCCCTAGCTCCAGCCCTAACCTGATCCCCAGCCCTACCCCTGAGCCCCAGCCCTAAACTTCAGCCCTAACCCTGAGCCCTAACCCTGAGCCCTAACCCTAAACCTGAGCCCTAACCCTGAGCCCTAACCCTGAGCCCTAACCCTAACCCTTGACCCTTGACCCCTGACCACTGAACCCTGACCTTGACCCTAACCCTGACCCCAAACCCTGAGCCCCAACCTTGAGCCCTAACCATAACCCTAACCATAACCCTAGCTCCTAGCCCCTAGCCCCTAGCCCCTAGCCCCTAGCCCCTAACCTCTAGCCCCACCCAAACCCAGCCCTAGCCCCACCCCAGACCCAGCTATAACCTCAGCCCCTAGCCCCTAGCCCCTAGCCCCACCCAAACCCAGCCCTAGCCCCACCCCAGACCCAGCTATAACCTCAGCCCTAACCCTGAGCCCCAGCCCTAACACTGAGCCCTAATCCTGAGCCCTAACACTGAGCCTTAACCCTGAATCCTAACTCTAACCCTAACCCTGAGCCCTAACCTGGAGTCCTAACCTCAACCCGAACCCTGAGCCCTAACCCTACCACTGAGCCCTAGCCATAAGGCTGAGCCCTGGACCTAACCCTGAGCCCTAGCCCTACTCCTGAGCCCTAGCCCTAAGCCTGAGCCCTAGCTCTAACCCTGAGCCCTAGCTCTAAACCTGAGCCTTAACCCTAAGCCTGAGCCCTAGCCCTAACCCTGAGCCCTAGCTCTAACCCAGAGCCTTAGCCATAACCTTTAGCCCTAGCCCTAACCCTGAGCCATAACTACCCATGAGCACTAACCCTGAGCCCTAATCCTGAGCTTTAACCCTAACCCTATCCCTGAGCCCTAACCCTCACCCTAACCTTGAGCCCTAACCCTGAGCCCTAACCCTAACCCTAACCATGAGCCCTAACCCTAAAGCTGAGCCCTAGCCCTAACCCTGAGCCCAAGCCCTAACCCTGAGCCCAAGCCCTAACCCTGAGTCCTAGCACTAACCCTGACCCTAGCCATACTCCTGAGCCCTATCCCTAATAATGAGCCCTAGCCCTAACCCTGAGCCTTAGCCCTAACCCTGAGACCTAGCACTAACCATGAGCCTTAGCACTAACCCTGAGCCCCAGCCTTAACCCTGAGTCCTAATCCTAACCCTGAGCCTTAACCCTAACCCTGAGTCCTAACTCTAACCCTAACCCTAACCTTAACCTTAACCCTAATCCTAACCATAACACTGAGCCCTAGCCCTAACCTTGAGCCCTAGCCCTAATGCTGAACACTAACCCTAGCCCTAACACAGAGCACTAACCCTAACCCTGAGACCTAACCATGAGCCCTAAACTTGAGCCTTAACCGTGAGCCCTAACCCTAACCATAACACTGTGCCCTAAACCTGAGCCCTAAACTTGAGCTCTAACCCTAACCCTAACCCTAAGCCCTAAATCTGAGCTATTTCCCTGAGCACTAACCTTGAGCTTTAACCTTAACCCTGAGCGCTAACACGAACCCTCAGCTCTAACCCTGAGATCTAACCCTAAACCTGAGCACTAACCCTAACCATGAGCCCTAACCCTAACCCTAACCCTAGTCCTAACCCTGAGCCCTAATCTTGAGCCTTAACCCTAACCCTATCCCTGAGACCTAACCCTCACACTAACCTTGAGCCCTAACCATAACCATAACCAAGAGCTTTAACTCTGAGCCGTAACCCTGAGCCCTAACCCTAACCCTAACCCTAAGCCTGAGCCCTAACCTTGAGCTTTAACCTTAACACTGAGCTCTAACCCTAACCCTGAGCTCTAACTCTGAGCTCTAACCCTAACCCTGAGCTCTAACCCTAACCCTGAACCCTAAACCTAACCTTAATCCTAACCCTAACTCTAATCCTAACCCTGAGCTCTAACCCTGAGCTTTAGTCCTAACCCTGAGTCTTAATTCTGAGACCTAACTTTAACCCTGATCCATAACCCTGAGCCTTAGCTCTAACCCTGAGCCCTAACCCTGAGCCCTAACCCTGAGCCTTAAACATAACCCTATCCCTGAACCCTAACCCTCACTCTAACCTTAAGCCCTAACCCTAACCCTAACCTTGAGCACTAACTCTGAGCCATAACCCTAAAGCTGAGCCCTAGCCCTAAACCTGAGCTCTAAACCTAACACTAAGCCTGAGCCCTAACCTTGAGCTTTAACCTTAACCCTCAGCTCTAACCCTAACCCTAAGCTCTAACTCTGAGCTCTAACCCTAAACCTGAGCACTAACCCTAACCCTGAACCCTAAGCCTAACCCTAACCCTAACCCTAACTCTAATCCTAACCCTGAGCCCTAACCCTGAGCCTTAACCATAACCCTATCCCTGAGCCCTAACCTTCACCCTAACCTTAAGCCCTAACCCTAACCCTGATCTCTAACTCTGAGCCCAAACCTTGAGTCCTAACCCAAACCCTAACCCAGAGCCCTAGACCTGAGCCCTAACTCTGAGCCTTAGCCCTAACCCTTAGCCCTAACCCAGAGCCCTAACCCTGAGCCCTAACACTAACCATAACCCTGAGCCCTAACCCTGAGCCCTAACCCTGAGCCCTAACTTTAACCCTGAGCCCTAAGCCTGAGCACTAATCCTAACCCTAACCCTAACCCTAACCCTGAGCTCTAACCCTAACCCTGAGTCCTAATCCTAACCCTGAGCTCTAACCCTGACCCTCACCCTCACCCTGAACTTGACCCCTGACACTGACCCTGACCCTGATCCCCAGCCCTAACCCTGAGCCTCCGCCCTAACCCAGAGCCCAGAGCTAACTCTGAGCCTTGGCACTAACCCTGAGCCTTAACCCTAACCCTCAGCACTAACCTTGAGATCTAACCCTAACCATCAGGCCTGACCCTAACCCTGAACCCTAACCCTGAGCCTTAACCTTAACCCTGAGTTCCAAAGTGAGCACTACCCTAACCCTGAGCTCTAAATCTAACCCTGAGCTTAACCCTAACCCTAACTCTGAGCCCTAACCCTGAGCTCTAACCCTGAGCCCTAACCCTAACCCTAATCCTGAGCCCTAACCCTGAGCATTAAACCTAACCCAACCCTAACCCTAACCATACCCTAACCCTAAACCTAACCCTAACCCCTAACCCCTAACCCCTAACCCCTAACCCTAACCCCCTAACCCTAACCCCCTAACCCTAACCCTCTAACCCTAACCCCTAACCCTAACCCCCTAACCCTAACCCTAAAACCCTAACCCTAAAACCCTAACCCTAACCTCCTAACCCTAACCCCCTAACCCTAACCCCCTAACCCTAAAACCCTAACCCTAAAACCCTAACCCTAACCCCTAACCCCTAACCCCAAACTCATAACCCCTAACCCCAAACCCCAAACCCCAAACCCCAAACCCTAAACCCTAACCAGATTGCTAAGCAGAACCATGGGCTCAACATCCTTCAGGCTGTTTGATCTTGACTGACTGGAAGAACATCCTGACAGAGGAGAGGATGGAATGAGTAATGTCAAACACAGAGTTATCCTGGGTTATCCTAGACCTTTAATTGACATTTCCTAACATGCACAGCTGTATGTATTTTTAACTTTTATATAACACTCTTGTAAAGCCCTCAGTTGGACACAGCTAATTGTACTTCACTCATGGCTAGAAATGCGATAACAACACCATCTCACTTTTATATATTTCTTTGCCTTGCTCTATCCCCCACCTCCTAACCCATCTAGGTGGAGGTATCCTTATTTATTTATTTTCAGAGAGGGGCCTTTATCTGCCCTGATAGACCCATAACTCTTTTACCTCATATTGATCTCCAACTCGTGGCCACCATTCTATAGCAAGATGATAGCTTCCAGGCCTGCAGGTATAGAACACTACCACCCCTGAACCCATTCCTGACACAGATTTTTGTAAAAGCACAGATTAAGAAATAGTTTTCTGGAACCAGAAAGGTTTATCATGGCCATTTGCTTTCAACCCTGAGCTCCAGTTACTCAACTTAGTCCCAAAATTCAGGATAAAAAGAAGGAGGTTAGGAAGGTGCTGGAGCTCTGGGTCAGAATCAGTGAAGCCTTGTGATCCATCTCTGGGACAAAAAAGATAGAAAAAATAACATAACATTTTTCCAGGTGGAATTAATCACTCAAGGCACATAGTGTCTATGTGTACAGGCCATGGCATCCATATTGCCTGAGAATGAGGTACATTTTATTAACTTAAAGTAGAATCCATGTTTTATAACCACATTTCAATAACAAGAAACAAATGGAGGATGAAGGCTCGATGTCATGATCAAAACATAGTTTTGGCCAGATGCAGAGACCCACAGCCAAACATTAGGCAGAGCTCAGGGAATCTTGAAGAAGGGGGGTGGTATAAGAGCCAGAGGGGTCAAGGGCATCACAAAAACTACAAGAATCAACTAAGCTGAAATCATAAGAGCTCACAGAGTCTATACCAACAACCAAGGAGCCTGCATAGGACAGACCTAGGCCCTCTACATATATGTGATAGTTGTGTAGCTTGGTGTACATGAGGGACTCTGAACAAAGGGAGCAGGGGCTGTCCCTAATGCTTCGGCTGGCTCTTGGAAGCCTAGTCTTCATACTGGGTCAACTTGCCCAGCCTAAACAAAAGGGGAGGTGCTTAGCCTTACCACAGGTTGCTAGTACACTGTGCTTTGTTGATACATATGGGAGACCGGCCCCTTTCTAAACAGAACCATAGGAAGAATGGACTGCAGATGGGGGCAGAATAGATGGAAAATGGGATGGGAGGAGAAATGCAGTCAGAACACAAAATTAATTAATTAAATAATTAAGAAAGAATGTCATATTAGAAAAATGACATTGTTTGGTTTGCTTGATTGGTTTTTGTTAAGGTACAAGCAAGCCAGGAGTCCTAAATTCACCCTGTTTCCAAAGTTAGGTTTGAACCCTTAATCCTATGACTCTGACTTCCAATGGCTGTGATTGCAAGTATTTGGAAACATGCTATTTGTTTTTTTTTTTAATCTTTTAATGATAAAATTACAAGCATGGAAGCTTTGGATACAGCTCAGGTTATGGGCATCTTGCCTAGCATGCACGAAGCCCCTCACTTGAGATCCATCATATGAGATAATCCAGACATTGTCGAAGAACAAAGTTCAAGTCTAAAAGCTGTTCGTCTTCCTGGACTGACTGCTCCTTTCCCATCTCCAACACTTCAACTAAAGCAAAACTTAGTTACTCCTATCTTCTGCTGCCTCACTGCTAACACAAACCTCAAGTGTCTGCCAATGGATTCTTCTTCACATTGCATATAGCTATGTTGTACAAAATCTCCTGTTCTGCAAACCACAAAAGTCAACAAAGAACACTGCAATATAGCTATGCCATCGACTCCCTTTTCCCATTTCCCTATCACAATATTACATATTACTTATAGATATGTGCCTAAATAAATATGGCTTAATCAAAGAGTTCCAGGCTATTGTTAACAAGTTTATGCTTATTTTTTCAGGTCAAGAAGTTTTCAATAACTCATCCATGTAAGCCCATCATTGCATCTAAATGACATTTTATCTTCCAGCTTCCAAGAATCTAAAGACCTTTATTGGATAACAAGTTGCCCTAATGTCTAGAACCCCACCACCCAATGTCCTAATGTCCCACATACAGTCTCCCATCATTTCACATGTGTTTCTGCAGAGTACAGAAACTCCAAATCCTGATTGCTTTTCTCCTTCGTTAGTCTGCAGAAGACTGTACTTACCAGTTAGGTAAGAGAGCCCCACCTTCTTGTTAGAATTTCTCCTCCTCCAAACCCTCTGTGGCTGGTGGGCCTCCAGAGCTGCCAATGGATAAAGACCAGTCTCTCCCAGAATTCCATCCTTATCTCCTGGATGCACATTCATGCAGGTTGTCTAGAAATTGGGTTTCTCCAGTTCTGCAATCTACTTTCGAGTTAGTATCTACACAGTGATATAAACAGACTACAGGAAAGTGTTAGTAAATAGGATCACTGCTAATGTGCTCTTAGGTTATTTCCCAAGCTGTAGGAGAGGTCCTTAGGCCTGGGGATCATGCTAACATCAGGATGGCTGGAGAGTCTCGGAGGGACTTTAAAACCTCTTCTCACCTTCTTAACTTAAAATTGAGTCAATTACACTGCAGAAAGCATAATGAATTAGGGATCCCAGTAAAATCCATTGAGTAAGAAGAGAAATGAATGCTGACTTTAATTATACCCACTCTTCTGTCATTTAGCTAACATATTTCTAACAATGTTTTACTATACAGCCCATGCTCACAGTGAAAAAGTTGAAAAAGTTCATCCAGCTCACACTCTATGCTTCTAAAACTTAGGAAAGGCAGGGTATAGCAGTTCACTGGGGAGGGAGAGGCAGGTGGACCCCTCTATAGTATAGCAATATGGTTCTCTCTAGATTGAGTCCTAGGTAAGTCAAGGCTGCACAATGAGAAAAAATCTTTAAAATGCTGAAGCCAAGCTTCTTCATTCCATAATGCACCTTTCCATTGTTACGGAATTGTCCACAAGGACTCCCAGAGTGTGGGTGCTGAGTAAGACAGGAAACAGTGTGATCACTCTCCCATCTGTCCACTAGAGGGTGCTATGTTGTTCAAACAAGAGTGTTTCCAGAAAGAAATGGATTTGGGGCACATCTTTATCAATTAATTAATTAATTAATTGGTTGATTAAATTCATTTATGGACTTATTTAAGATATTGAAGATAGTGTCACTCACATATTAGAGACTAAAGAATCAAGAGCATCACTACCTGAATGAGTGTAAGGCACTGCCTCTACATGCATTTTTGGGAATACAGACGGGTCACCCAGATTTAATAACATTAGGTTTCATGAAAAAGAGATAGGATAAATGATTCCCATTTGTATTTGTGATGTTATTATCATTATTTGTTTTTCTTTCTCATTTTGTTTGAGATGGGGTCTCACTCTGTACCACAGAATGGCCTGAAATTCCATTTACAGGGGATGACTTTGAACTTCTGATCTTCTTGCCTCCACTTGTGCTGGGATAATGGGTGTGTGGTACCACCCAGGGTTTGTGCTGTGCAGATGATCCAACCCAGGGCTTCATGTGTCAAGTGCTCTAACAATGACATCTACAGCCAGAATGATCTTGTTTTAAAGAACCATTTATGTCCGTAAAGATCTCTCACAGCTGCTGAGCACCAAACTACACTGCCCATGCCATGAACATCTGGAAAAAGTACATATTAAGTTTTGCCAACTGCCCCATCCTTCTTCCACAGAGTCCATTGAGTTTAAGCAATGGTAAGGCTGAGGATTTGTGTTTCTTGACAGCTAAGGAAAGGAGGACATACATGGTCAAGAACTCCTTCCTGTGTCCTTCAGAGTACAATGACAGCAGCTCTGCTCCATAATGTCTGTGATGCCTTTACTGTGTGTCTTTACCTGGGTCTTGAATTCCCTGCTTCATTCTGACTTCTGGGAGGAAAAAAATTCATGAATCTTTCTATCTGTGGTGCACAATTTAGGTTTGCAATGTAGCAGGCATATGCTCCTCCTTCTACCATTATTTATCATTTTTACCATTATTACAATTTTACCATTATTACCATTTTTTATCATTAAAAATAGGTGCAGGATAAGAAGAACCCAGGCTGTGTTAGAAGCAAAAAGGAAACTAGTGTGGCTGAAGCAGAGTGTGCAGAGTGGTTGACAATGGCAGAAGAAAGACAGTCCCCCCCTCTACACACACACACACACACACACACACACACACACACACACACACACACACACACACACACACACACACACACCAGGAAATGGCTGGAGGTCCTCAACAACCAAGCAGGTGAATCCTACTGATAATCTTAGAAAGCTGGAATACTTCAGGATACCATCTAAAGAGAGCAAGAGTGGCATAGCTGATAACTGGAAGTTAGAACACTGATTCCTGGAATGGGGGAGGGAGAAGAGGGGAAAGGGGAAGGAACATAAAATCACTGGGATTCCAACAGAAAACTCCTGAGAATGTTGAGACTCTTCAGTTTGCTCAATCTGGTTCTGATTTATTTGGCCTGCAGCTCTGTTCCTCATGCACCAGCCTCACAACTGCTTAATTACAGGTGAGTGTCCTCACACCCAGTTCCAAACTTGATTCTTCAACCAAAGTTAAAAGGTAAAGCCCAAGTTGAAAGGACCATGCATAGGTAAAAATGTAGATTTCCAGGAACTGGAGTATGACTCACTAGAGTGTCCAGCATGGATCAAGCCCTGGTTACCACACCGAACATAGTGGTGCACACCTCTAATCCCCAGCACTTGGGAATTGGAGGCAGAGGATTCTGAAGTTTAGGGTTCATCAGTGACTACAAAAAGACTTCAGGGACAGCGTAGAGAACTGAAGACATTCTCTCAATATTTTTATTTGTTTTCCAACATGATTACTTGAAGCTGATGTTGATCAATGACAGATAGATAGAAAGGTAGATAGATTGATTGCTTGATTGATGATAGACAGATTGATAAATTGATAGGTTGATAGATAGATAGATAGATAGATAGATAGATAGATAGATAGATAGCCAGATAGCAATGGTAGACATAGATACACAATGCTATATTTGTTTTAAAATGTTATTGTTTTATAGTTATAGTATTTTTAAAAGTCTCATATTCTTTGATAAACCAACTTCACACCTATAACTTTAATCCTCAACAACATTTAAATGTATCTAGGCTTTGGTATAATGGATAGTCCTTTCAACCATATTTGAAATGGGAAAAATTGTATAGAGAAATGGTTTAATAAAACACATACATTTGTTCCACCTAAACTATACATCTACCTAGGTAAAGTGTGTTATTCAAGAAGAAAATGGGAAGTTACAACATGTAATAATTTGTGGGTAGATAAATAAACAAAGACTGAAGGGAGGCATGCTATGGTTGCAGGAAGTTTTCCCTAGCCCCACATGGCTGCTTAGTTCCTGAGATGGCAGGTCAGGATGAGATAAGTTCATTGCACACTGAATTTGTGAGGCCCACAGTGAAATAGTGTGAACTTACTTTAGTGACTGTAGTATGAGGTTTCTGGCCTGGACTTTCTGGCCTAACCTCAAGGTCTAGGCTCACAGACCCACAGACCCGCAGTCCCACAGAGACACACAGAAGCTTACTATAGTTTTAGGCTGATCAGCCTCAGGCCCAGGCATATCACTTGCTAGCTCTGTACCCTTCACCTAACCCATGTCTCTTGTTCTGTTCAGCCATGCGGCTCGGTACCTTTTCTTAGGGCAGCATAGTTGTCCTCTGCTTCTTCCAGGCCTCTCTCTGGAATTCTCTCTGGTGGTCTGTTCTCAGAGGTTTTAGTCTGGTAGCCCCACCTACACTTCCTGCCTGCCTTTGGCCAATCAGCTCTTTTTATTAGACCAGTGGGTGGCACAATTATTTACCATGAGACAACACAATACCCCTACAAGTGACTTTTAAAAAATCTATTTATTCCATAATGAGATGATTTTTTGAGAGCATTAAGTAAAATAAAATCATTAAAATTAATATCACCCATTTTCATTTTTGAATTTTACTTATTCATGTCTTTATTCATTTATTAATCTGTCTATCTATTGGTGTGTTTGTATAAGCACACAGGTGTTCATGTGGGGATGTGTACCTGGATGAGGGTGTCTGGCCTCTGCTTCTATTACTCACTCTATTCCCTTAAGGCAGATTCTCTCCATGAACTTGGATCTCATGTTTTCTCAGTAAACTGGAAGTGTAACATGTTTAGCAATTCTCCTGTCTCTTGCCATCATCAGCTCCAGTGCTTAGATTCAGATGTTCTTGGAGTGGTGTAGTTTTATCTGGGTGCTTTGATGCATAGTCCAACCTTCATCATTGTGCAGCAAGTATGTCTAACTGTTGAGGCATCTCCCAAGCCCCATCATCTGTGTCTTTAAATACCAATAGTAAAAGAGTAAAAAAATGCTTCTTTAGTTCTGTTGTTCTTGCTGAATTAGTACTAAACACTGGTGACCCAGAAGTACAGAGCAGTGACACATAGGAGTTAACAGAGAATGGGGGGGGGGGATTCCAGTGTAAACTTAAACTATACTTTTTGATGTTTGTTTGGCTGAGTTTTTGCTTACTTGTTTTGAGATGAGGTCTCATTTAGCCCAGGAACCTCAAGTATCCAGGTAGCTGAAGCTTTTATTAGAGTCTTACTAATAAATGAGAAATATACTACATTTCCCATTTCCACTATGTTTTGCAACTTTTATAGACTAGCACAGTCTTTGCATGTTATTTATGAATGTGTGTATATGGCTGAACTATATTTCCACCATTAGTTTGTTGCTATTGTTTCATTTTTTTTTTGAGACAGGGTAATTTTGTTCTTTAGATCAGGCTGATCTCATAATAGCAACCCCCTTGCCTAGTACCAGAAACACAGTTATGTGCAATCACACCCACTTAAACCATTCACACTTGAGGACCCAATTCCAGGACTCCCAGTAAGGAACATGGCTCAGTTAACAGTATCATGTCAGGTTCTTCATTTTGATGAAGGTTTTGTGATGTGTTCCATGTTGACATTAGAGGAAACTGGATGATTATAGCAACACTTGCAATTTTGCTTCAGATCCAAATTATTTCAGGATAAAAAGCTGATCAACAGTAACAAATGAAATTAAGTATCCAAGGACATCTGTATCTTCCTAGGCTACTATAATGCAATTAGTTTCAAGCAGGCTGCCCAGCAGAGTGTCCTTGTGACACCTTGACTGAAAAAAGCAGCTGGAACAGTGTGGAATGTCAAATTTCATTGACTGGAAAATCCAGGATAGTGAGGCTGCTGCATGTGTATCAGGAACTTTTAGCCTGAGGAGGACAGATGATGTCATTGTCAAAAGGATCAGTAGAAACTACAGAGAACTTCACTGAGGCCTGGAGCAAACAGGCCTTGAACCCTTCACCCTTGGCACTGAGCCTTCCTTCGAGCACAGCTCAGTCAGCACCAGGTCTGAAGACTTCAGCTAGGATTTACTCAGTTTGGGTATGAGGAAATTGTGTACACAATTGGAACCTCAGGTGCTACACAATTGGAACCACAACAATGGAAATAAGAAGAACAAGAGTTCAAGATAAAGGTTATACCATGCACAGCTGGGCTGCACTTGCTGTGTAGGTATTTGGTTGTGTCATAGCTGTACCAAGGGAAGTAAACAAACATCTGAGTGTAAATGAGTGGTCAAAAATTCAAAATTCACTTATATAGCCACCTACTGTATCTCTACTGGACAATGCAAGTCTAGAGGTACAAAGCAATGTAAAGGGTCACTCCTTGGAAGAATGAGGGTGAGGGAGCTTTAGTGGGAAAGGCAGAGATATGATCTAGATTTAAAATGAATGGAGCCTAGTGTAATGATGCATGCTTCTAATCCCAGCACTCAGGAGGCAGAGGAAGGATTACAGCAGACTTGAGGTCCAACTGGACTAAAATAGCGAACTGCAGGCCAGCCTAGACTACACAGCAAGAACTCATGTCAAAAAAAAAAACCCAAAAAAAGAAGATAAGAATATCAAAATTCAAACAATAATAGGCAGAAATTAAAAATTACAATTTGTAAAATTATGAATTATAAAATATAAAGCTATAATAAAATAATTCAAAGGTGGCACACCTAGACTTCTCTTGTTAAAGTAAAAGGCAACTTTAACCTGCTGCCTCACGACTGCACATGAAAAGTAAAATAACACATTAAAAAAAACCTCAGTGGTTTTTCTAAAAGAACAATCCTATAAACAGACGAGATTAGGATACAAATTTTCAAGAGATTGGGTACAACGAAAATAAATGAGTTGCAAAAACTTTTATTTTTGTGTGTGTGTGCGTGTGCGTGTGCGTGTGTGTGTGTGTGTGTGTGTGTGTGTGTGTGTGTGTGTGTGTGTGTGTGTGTGTGTGTGTGTTTTATAGGGCACATGTGGAGGTCAGAACACAGCTTAGGACAATAAACTCTCTCCTTCCACCATATGGACCCTGGGATCAAAATCAAGTCATGGACCCCTAAATAAAACGGTCACCTTCCCCCTGTTCTCTCCTATCTCTCATCAGAAACACAGAAATATGGTGGATCTCAGAAGGGCTATTCCTGGGCACTTCTGTTCCTCTCCAGAAGTTTCCAGCCCATTTGTCTAAAAATCTGGGAATATAGCTGGAGTCTTTTGTAAGTCAATAGTTCCCCATTGCAAGTGGGAATGAGTGTTCCAGCCTGTGGGTAAAGTCAATGGAGACCCTGAAGGAGGGGAGTGAGAATGAGGGGGAGGGACAAAGAAAGACACAAAGGATGAGGGCAGGACAAAAGACCTGCTCAAGCCCTGTTTATTAAGAGAATGAACTGAGCATATATAGGGTGAAGGGGTTGGTTATCACTCTTGCTGCTAACCTTGAAAAGAAAGTTGCAGCTGCAGAAGGGGGAAGGTAGTTGAGATCATGAGAGGGGTAGTGTGGGAAAGCAAGGACACTCGGAGAAGAAACATTCTACACCCAGCAAGAAGTTGTAAATAAGATCTGCTACCAGCCTCATCCTGTTAATTGCCAATGAATCATGAGATGTGACCTTGGGTCAGAGCCAGGCAGAGCTTTGCTCTCTATAAATGAGGGCCATTTGAGCTACAGATCCTATTGTTTGATAGTGATGTTGGTCATTGCTGGTATTATGTGACTACATTTCTCAGACTCAAGTCATAAGTTGTATAGTATTTTAATAAATATCAACAAGTTACTTCCACAATCACAGGTTATATTTATTTTAAAGAGGATGGTTCATATAAATTGACTTGGTGTTATCAAGAGAGCTGTCAATTTCTATCTTGGGAATTTCAAATCTATAAGTCAGAAGCAGGGAACCCTCCCTTCTCAGAACCTGTCTGTTCTAATAGGAAACTCATACATATTCAGTCTTCCCCTCCTTTTCTCTCTCTTTCTCTTTCTGTTTCTTTCTCTGAGACAGGGTCTCATGTAGCCCAGGCTGGATCTTATCTTTCTTTTTTTAAATTTTGTAAAACACTAAATCTATATTTCCATCCACATATAGTAACATAACTTTAAGCTGAAATATATCATAAATAAAGCATGTCTATGATCTGACAACTTAAGTATCAACTATTAAAATAAATCAAATTGGAATGAAATAAATACATTAACAAAAAATCCAACGAATTGTACCACTGTTACATGTACTCTTGCTTCAAAGGAAAGACACAGGAAGTAGTAGTATCCCCGAGTTAATACTGATGACAAAAACTCACTGAAGTACAAAGGGCTGTTTACAAACAAACAAAAAACCTGGAATTTTTATGCATTCAGAAAATGTAACTAAAGAAATCTGAAAACTCCAAAAATTTCAGCATGATACACAGGCTTGTTTTCTCATAGATTTGGTGATTTTTTTTTTTAAGTACAGGTTTAATTTTGCCCTCAATTGTATATAACCTCCCCCCTCAAGATTTACATTTATCATCTCTGTGAGTTTTCTGTACACTTGCTACATTTACACAAAGATTGAGTCAATCATCTTGCAAATGTGAAACCTTCAAAAAGAGGCTATAAAAGTACAGAACTTAAGAAAACAGTCTAGATTATGTATATACGGCTCAGCTTACCCAGGTCTTCCAAGGAACCCCGCATGGAGAGACTGGGTTCTTTGAGCTCCTCACCCTTTTCTTCTACCAAAGGGTTTGAGCATGAAAAATGAGCTGTACAAATTTATTTTTGAAACAGTTTCTTAATAAAATGTTTTGGGTTTTCTAAACCCAAGAATTGTTGAACAAACTGAAGGCATCAAAGGAACTCAAGTTTAAAATGCCAAGTGGGCCAGCTAGTGGCTGTCATCTGTCAATCCGGAACAGCCTGTGCGCTGAGGCAGTCACCCGGCTGCGAAACACAGGAAGACAAGGGTTGCTCCAGAGATTCTTTTCTCCTCATTTCCCAGGAGGGGCATGCAGACATCAAAGTCTTCACACTTCTCACCAGACACACCAAGACTCCAGATACAAACTAAAACATTTCCCCAAACCTTTCATTCTCTTTAAAATTGCTTTCCAGCATGCAATTCACACAAGAAAATTTGGCATATTTGTCTAGACTTCTCTATACTTATCTAACTCAGAAAACTCTCTAAACAGAAATGAAGAACTGAGATAGTCCCTACGGAGCTTGGCTATCTGCTCAACATTGGCCACTTTGCAAAGCCATGACTTCTCTATAGTCACACTCATTCAGAAGTACCACAGAGCACCCCAAGGCAGGATGCTGGGGCTCCAGGACAACCTGTACAGACAGGAAGACAATGGGACCCTCCTTGTTGACATGCTGATAACAGCTGACTAGAAGGTGCTAGGTTTAGTTCTGCTGACTCAAGCAAGATACACAGTGCATCTTCAGAGTGTCAATACTTCCATCAACAACTTTAAACAAAGAATAACCTTGAAATTATTTGTCTGTTTATTAATCCCTCTCCCTTTCCCTCTCCCTCTGTGTGTGTGTGTGTGTGTGTGTGTGTGTGTGTGTGTGTGTGTGTGTGTGTGTGAACATGAGTGAGATGTGAGACCTAGAAGACATTTTTGGTTGACCTCCCCTCTTCCTCTCCACTTATTCTTTTCAGGCAGGGTCGGTTCAAGAATTTGAATCCCTAATTTGCTCTGCTATGCTGAAAACCATCAAGGCTAGGTTACCATACACACACTCACACACACACACACACACACACACACACACACACACACACACACACCTTAGAGATGGAGTTATAGACAGGTACAAGTCACTCAACTTAGTACATGTATGCTACGTTTTGAATTTCAGCTTTCAGACTTCTACAACAAATGTGTTTAACTTGTCAGGCTTTGATTTCTTGGGTTTTTTGAAGAGTTTTATTTTTGTTTTTGTTTCAAAATAAGATCTCATGCATCCTAGACAGGCTTAAACTCGCTATAAGCTTTTAATCTTAATAAAAATATTTGACTTATTATTATTGTGTATATATGATGATTTTATGTGAGCTCATGAATGCCAGAGTATGGATGTAGAATTCAGAGAACAATTTTGAAGAGTCCATTCACTCCTTTTGCTATGGATTTCAGAGATCAAACTTAAGTTAACAAGGACTTTGGGGTCCAACTCAAGTCATAAAGCTGAATCATTTTATCTATTTTTTCCTTGTTTTTTTTTAATTCATTTTTAATTTGGCTACTCTCTTAAGTTTACTTCTATATATTAACTCCGGTTTTCATATTACTGTGAATTTTGTGTTACATTTTTAAAGATTTATTTGTGGTTGTTGTTGGTGGTGTGTGTGTCTGTGTGTGTGTGTGTGTGTGTGTGTGTGTGTGTGTGTGTGTGTGTGTGTGCATACATACACATGTGTAGGCAGTGCATATACTAAGACTAGAAGAGGTAATGATATTTCTATGAGTCAGGGTCTCTCCCTGAATACCAGCACATGGAATGGTCTCACCCACATTTAGAGTAGGTCTTCCTTCCCACCTCGATTATCCTAAACTAGAAAATACCTCACAACTGTGTACAGAGATTTGTCTCCAAAATGACCTTAGACCCTGTCAAGTTAGCAATCAATATAAATTATCACACTGTAGAATTAACCATCCTCCCATTTCTCTGCCAGGCTGGAAGCCAGGAAGCTTCTTAACGAACGTTTTCTGGGGTCTCAGAGCTTCAGAAAAATGTGCTTCTTCACCAGTGGGGAATTATTTTGACTGTAATCTCTTCTCATGAATCAAACATAGAGTAATTCCTTTTCAATACATCTTTATTGGCACAACAATGACATGGCATGGCAATGCAACAATCAAGGTATAGGTCTTATATACCCCAACCAGGCCAGTTCCCTGACAAGGCCATGGGGGGAGGGTTGCTAGGTAACTATGTAAACAGTGAAAGAGACCTTGCAGCTCTTTGACCTGCTAATGCACCTTCCCCAGGAGAGATTTGTGAAGGCTTAGTTTGCATTCCTAAACTTTCAAGTTAGGATCTTGTGTTAATGAATTGAGATGCAGGGAAGTCTTAGAAAGCTTTCTTGGGTTAATTAGCTCCAGATAGCACTTTTATGCATAGGAGAGGTGACTCTATAACATGTCAGTGAGTTATCAGTGAATCTATGGCTGAACTTGGATGCCAGAGAGAAGTTTCAAATGAGTTACTACTGTGTACTAGCAAGGGTAATCTAATCATAGGGACAACAGACAGTAAGTCTGGTCTTGTCAGGGGAAACAAAGGTCTGGAAGATTTCATCTGTGTGACTGTTTTCTCACCAGAATAGGGGCATATATATCCATAAATTTCAAGGAAATAACAAATAGAGGAGGCTGCCTCTATGCACAGAAATCCTCTGTAGGAAGAGGTCATCTCCTGCAAGAACAATTAGCACCAAGACTCCTTGAGATCTTGGCTTTTCTCTCCACCAGAGAAAAGCACTTGGCTCTGGTGGATCAGTCCTGTGGCGCCAACATTTCTATTTGGTATTTCTGTGGCTTCCAGCAGCCTCCTATATCTGCTCCTCTCCACTGGGATTCACGTATGCAGTAGACTCCTATCTGAGTTCCAAACTCTAGTCCTCACCATGCTTAACCACCAAACCATCTCTCCACCCACTTCATTTTGAAGGCTTTAAGTTACCTCTTTACCATTTCCTGAGCCCCTTATGCTCTCTTCTTTGGCTCCTTCACTTTTTTTTTTCCTGTGCCACCCACCACCTCTATTCCAAATACTTAATTGTATATGATAAAGCCTAAAATACAGGTCTAAAACCAAGAGTTCTAATTCCAGCTTGCTGTCACCTGCTACTGCCCCTGATCTTGACCTATGTTCTTTGATGAGTATAAGAAACAAGAGAACACTGATAGAATACTTAATTTAACTTCTATAAACAAAAGAAAACAAAAATATTCAAAGTTTTAATAAGTATGTAAAAGAAAAAACTGAAATACCCTATGGTATAATTATTGATTTAAGTTTTTTTTCCGTGTGCTAAGCAGACAGATATACAGTTCTAGAACATTCTTTCTTGAATTAAAAATGTGGTGATATCTTCTGAGAACAGTACAAATTCTGTGATAGAGATTTTGACTGTGTTTTCTGCTGTTCCTAGAGACTAGGGTCCAGTTGGAAATAGTTACTAATAAAGATCTCCTGAATGAATGAATATGATCCTTCCTCCTGTTGGATCAACTAGACATTTTACAAGGTCAAAAATGTGATTCATTCTATTGTCCCAGTACCAAAGTACCTATACGTTGCAACCATTTAGCAGTGATTGCTGCTGGGCAAATTAGACAAAGCACTCAGAAATTAAGGCAGGAATATTAGGAGTTCAAGGTTATCCTGCTGAGTTTAAGGGCAGCCTGGGATATATGAGACCTTATCTCAAAAATCAAAAGCCAAAAAGAAAAGCTCTCAGAAAAGCTACCTGGTTCTTTTTTTAACTGTATCCAGAGCATATGTAGTAGTTAGTTTCCCAGTTGCTATGACAAAATGCCTGATGAAACTTTCTTTAAAAGGTAAGGGTTTATCTTAACTTATAAGTCAAAAGGACATGGTCCATCATGGTAAGGAAACATGGTAGTAGGAACAAGAATGTGCAGTCACATTGTAACTACAGTCAGAAAGAGATGGATGCTAATGCTAAATTTGCTTTCTCTTTCCATGAAGTTCAAGACACGAGGCATGGAATGGCCACCCACATTTAAAGTGGGTCTTCCCAACTCAATTTCTGTAATATAGAAAATGTTTCACAGACTTGACCAGAGATTTATCTCCAAGGTGATTTTAAATCCTAGCAAGTTGGCAGTCTATATAAACTGTCATACCATGTAATAAACCATTGCCTTAGTGATGTAAAAAGTCCCCTGCAAATGCCACACAATGAACATCTTTGTATACAAGCCCTTGCTTAAAGACTTCGTATAATATAAATTTTGATGAAGGAAACCATTGATCCAGTTTAAAGATACTAAAAGTCCTTCCCTGGTACAGTTATAACTTTCAAACATTTGTGATTAGATTCCTCAATTCCATGGGAGCCATTATCTGTAATTATTTTCATCAGCTGGTATCCTTTCCATATCCAAAGAAAACCAGTGCTCCCACATCTAACTATATGAGCCCAATTTGTACAAGAAAAACTTGTACAAACAGGCAGATGCCTGTGTCCTCGCTGACAAATGTCTTCTGATTTACACAGTAGCTCCTCAATGCAAAAGTCTTTTGACAAAGCTATCTTTCTGCTCATTTATTTATTTATTTTTTACTCTGGGATGTTTAATTAGGTTCTATGACATATGGGAACCAACACAAACCAAGGCATTGAGCAGACAGTTATAAGCAAGACAAAATTAATCTCTACCAACTTGGATATTTTGTTTAGTGACCACTGTCCTTGTACCAAAGGTCTGAAGCAAGCTATATATATAGACTGCTGACAGGCCTCTGCCTTCTTTCAATCAGGAAACAAAATATGTGTTTCAGTCACTGGTTCTTCTTCTGTGAAAATACAGTTTCAGCTTCTTCCAAGAATGGGGAAGTTGTCGGAGTACACAACAGGCAATGTTAGACCTTGGCAAAGAGAGTTTCCTCTCACAGTCACAGGCCAGTGAGGGACATTTCCTTTTTGTGAAAGAGGTCTAACGTCACCATCTGAGCCATCTCTCCAGCCTCCTTATCTGTTCTCTCTCTCTTTCTCTCGCTCTTGTTTTAAAGACTTCTAGGCTGGTCTTGATCATCTTTTGTTAGCCTCCCAAGTTATGTAATTACAGGCATGTGCCATCTGGGTTTTCCTAATCTTCCAATGTCAGAAATCTCTAGAAAAACCAGTAGCCACTTTAGCTTTCCTACATAAACAAAGACATGTACCTATCTATTTTAGCCTAATATTCCACCTGCCTGTTCAGAAGCTTAGTGGACACACCACAGTCCTGAATGTACAAGTGTTCCAGAGACATCAGACTAAACATTCCTAATTTTGAAAACAGATGTGAGCTCCAATATCCATGTCTCTAGGTTGTGAGATCCTATCCCTGGAACTTGGAGATTATGGTGCATTTTAATGTAGCACAGGTTACAGTTGAGTACCCTTGTGAGCTAGAAAACAGTAACACTTTTCTCTGTGGCTGTGGACAGAACTTCCAAAACTTTTAGGTGACATATCATAGTTTTCAAAATAGAAAATACCAAAGTCAAAAATGAAGAGGAGTCTTAAAAAGTGGTAGCCTGGAGATGGTCATGATGGCTGTCCACTGCTGACATAGCAGTAGTACTCGTTTGAATTCTCGATTTCATAGATGTTCTCCTCAATGGTGTAGATGTTTGCCTCTGACCGATTTCTGCTTGCTCCAGCATTCACTAACCCCACTGGAGGGAGGTTAGCCAGTGTGATGAGGCTGCAAAGATAAAATGCTGCAGTTGATAGAAGAATTTCCCCAGACAACAGAGTGTAGAGTTAAGAGAGTAGGCTTCACTGATGACAGTAGCCAATTGACAGGCATTAGTTGTAAGCTGAAGTGTTTGGAATGTGTCAAGATGCCTGCAACATCCTTACAAGCAGCTGAAAGAAAGGCCTGTGCTTACTGAGAACCAGACAACAAAGGTGTTCCGAGTGTCAAACAGGAGTTGAAGGTGAAGTGTTTAATGTCCCTTGCACTGTTGTTCCAACCCTCTGTGAGCTCCAACCATTTGAAAAGGAAAAGTGTGAATATGTTAGAGACACAATCAGGCTTGAATTCTTAATTCAAATCAGTTACACATTGTCCTGTGCATCTGTATACTACAACAGTAAACAAAATACATATATCCATAGATGTCATACCTTAGTAAGCCTTGTGCCTCAGTTTTGTCAACCCTAGAAATGAGAACAGTAACAGCCCTGTGGCACTGATGCTGTGAGGGGCACTGGATCATCCATTCATTAGAGCTGATCATTGGTACTGATCATACACTGTGCTGGGTACAGCAGTCAAACACAGCATTCTAGTTCCTAGTTCCCTATAGGTTTACAGTTACAGGTAAAGCTAAATATTACACATTATTTTATAGGCAGTGAACTGGTACCTGTCAGCATTATCTGTGAATATCATCATATTTCCAGCTTTACTTCTAATGAAAAATAATTGTACTAATAATTCAATACTATTTTTGGATTTATATGACTTTTGACTTTATATTACTTTGTCTTTGGAATTTTTTGATTTTGAAATAAAAGTAGCTCCTATATTCAGCAGATAATCAAATCTTCCCTTGAAGTACATTATAATTTTTTACATATTGAACCTTATTGAAACTATAAAATCTGAGGAGAGTGTGTGTGTACAGTCAGGAGTAGGGTAATGACGAGAATCACCTAAAGAGCTTTGAGAACAATTTCACTTCAGGCTCCATCCCCCAAGATCTCAGATTCAGTTGTTTTAGATATGTCCTATATCAGTAACATTAGGGCCCAGGTCATCCTAACACAGAGTCACAATAGGAAATTCCTAGGCAGGGCTATAAAAAACCTGACCATAGCAGTTTGAGGGTGTTTTGTTTTGTTTTGCTTTGTTTTGTTTCCTCTCTCTCTCTCTCATTTTGGTAACACCATGAAAATAGTGAACACTCAATCAGTTAAAGGTTCAGTTCACTGGAAACTAGAGATAAATATTTGTTATTAATAAGAAGCACACTTAGAACCAAGGAAGATAAATGTACGGGAACTATTAGATTTTCATTTCATTAAACAAGGAAAGTCTAACCCACATGATAGTGGAGGTCCCCAGTACCCTTTTCCCTCTTCCATTGCTCTTACCTTGAATTCTGTAACTTCTTTTTCTTATAAGAATACCCTAGGTAAAGGTGGAAGAAAAACCAGTGAATGCTTTTCTAAGAAAAAATGGACTGATTGTCGATGAGAATGGCTTTGGTAAAATTTGGTCTTATCTTAGAACAAATTAAATCAACCTACCAGCAATGTCTTAGGGCTATGTTAAAAGTAATAATGTAGATCTCTTACTTAGCAAATACTATGAGGATTATTCTGTGTGTGCTGCAATTTGGTAGGCGCCAAGGACACATGGGAGGACTTGTGAGCACTGAGTCCATGAAGCATGCATCCTTCATGGATTAAAGGAATGAAAGAAGGAAGGAGGGAAGGAAGAGGAAGAGGAAAGGACAGGAAGGACAAAAAATAATTTCAAATTGCACTGAATTATAAAACAAAACCAGCACCATACTAAACCAAGACTAGGAAGCTTAGGGGAACATGTAACACATGATTTTTGAGATCTGTTTCTGAAGAACAGAATGAGTCACCTCTGGAAAGAGCTAGGGAAATATTACAGGAACCCTCAGCAAAGATCACAGTTGGTGTCAAAACAAAAACTATGTCTAGAACAAAAGAGTGGCCCATAATAAAATCTTAGAGGTAAGCTGAGGCTGGGTCCCAAAGACCTTTTCAGTTATTATCCCAGCCCTTGGGGTGTGGAGGTAGAAGGATCAAGAGTTCAAGAAAAGTAAGCAATACATAAGATCTGTCTCAACTAAGCAACAACAAAAGGAATTGGAACAGTATGAGATGGGAAGACACATAGGTTATCATTGAATAACAATATGATCTGACCTGGATACCATTCAGAAAACTGGTTAGAAGGAAAAATAAAAAAATAATAATAAGTAAGCAAGATGCAGAACAATGAAGCAATTTTAGATATATTTGCACAGAATCAGGGACTGAATTTGAATACATATTAAGATGTTGCAAAGAGAGGATTCTGGGATGACTTCCGTATTTTTGGCATAAGCAATAAGAAACAGTGAAATGATGAAGATGTTCAGGGCCTGACATTTGGGTCCTGGTGGGTGGAATATAGAAGCAGGAACCTAGAATATATATATATATTATATGAACCTTCAAAGTGGACCTGTCAACTGTACAGAAAAGCTGAATAACCTTTTAAGAGTTAAAATATTAAAGAGAATATTTAAGTCCATAGAACATATGTTATAAATTAGAAAGTTTGCATAGAGAAAAAGGCCAAATCCTCAGGAACTTTATCTTCTGAACACCAGGCAGAAGAGGAAATACCTAAATAATGAAGAGGACCAACAAATCAAACACAACAAATGGTGTTTCCAAAGCTAAGAGAAGACATTTTAGAGCAAAGTATGGAGTCTACTTGAGATATTATTGCAGAAAAACTAACTACAATAAAGACAAAGCTATCCATGACCATTAGTAGTATTGAAACAATTTGGGATTAATTAAAATAGTATCTGCAGCACGTAAGGTTAGAGGTGAATTGGCAGTTCAGAACTTAAACATAAATGAAGGGATGAAGATTTGGCACAGGAAACAGACCTTTGATATGTCCTTGGTCAGGAGAGGATTTGAGGAGATTAAGCCGTAGTGAATTATGGGTGGTCATCTAAGTCAGTAGACAGTGCACTGGAAAGGCAGAGGACTGATGAGCATTTCCCAGGCAGCTTGTGACTATAATGTTATGACTTAAGAATAGGCCACCTCATCTGTCAGATTGCTACCCAAAAAATGTAGGGAAAATATAAAATCAACAGAAAATTTTGATCTACTTTTAAAACAATCCTCTATGTTAACCCTGTCCCTCTAAATCCACTGTGGTTGGTCAAGGAATTCCTGCAAACACCAAAATCCAAGTGTGTTCAAGTTCTTTATATAAAACACCATTAATATCTGTCACAACCTACCACACACTTTATATGATCTCAAGACAGCTTATAATATCTGGCATGATAAAAATGCTATAGTACTATAGCTTCTGCCTTCTTTGGGGAATTAAAAAGTCTATACATGCTATTATAAATAACTCCCAACATGAGGTGGTTTTCCAAGGGAGAAATACCCAACTACCTCCTTAGATTTTACATAAATTACAAAACTCCCTAATTCCTAGATCTAAGAATTCAAAAAGTAGTTCATGTTATCATTTCTCCTGTTGTTATTTAATATCTTCTAGATTTCATGTTCAAGTGATCAGTCCCCAATGTTTACTACAGTCTCTAGGCAAGCTCATGTGAGTGTAGATGGGGTTGTTTCTTTCTTGGGAAAAGCCATTTACCAAAAAGTGATAGAAAACAGTAAGCAGAAGTAAAGCTGATTTCAATCACTATATCCATTAATTAATTGTGTGAATTTGGACATATTATGTCAGCATGCTGGTTACTCGTCTTGTTATCAATTGTACATTGTATGTTTTATATTCTATATCACAGTTATAGGACCTAACCTCCTTAAAGGCATTGGCAACTTCAATTTACAATCACTCTGATTTTTCTCACATGTCCCAGGTTACCAGTGAAAGTACTATATTTTAGGAACTTCTTTCAGTCTTGTGAAAATCTAATGGGTAATTGATGTGGGAATGCCTTTCTGTATGCTGTGAATAGCAATCTTTAAATAAAGGAGCTGTTTTGGCCCATGACAGGCACCATAGAAAAAGTAGGAGGAGAAATCAGAATAGGTAGGAGGAGCAGGGCGGAGTCAGAGACAGACTGAGTCAGAAGCCCAAAGAAGCAACATGTAAGGAACACAGGTAAGCCACAGGCCACATGGCAGGAAAGATTAATAGACATGGCTTGATTTAAGATGTAAGAGCAAGCTAACTATGTGCCTGAGCCATAGGCTAAACAGCATGAAGTTAATATATGTGTCTGAGTCATTTCTGGGGGCCTGAACAGTGGCGGGCAGCTAAGAGGTCTGGGGCTGCAGGTCTGTGAGTCTGGGCCTCTGGCTGCCCAGGACAGAGAAAACACATTGTAACAGGTAATGACCCTTCATAGATAGTCCCTATTGTATGTTAAGAATAAAGGCTGTTATAATGCATTATACTCTGGTGTAAAGCTTTTCTTCTCTGCTCTCAGTGAAAAGAAAATATATCACAATTATGAAAGGGTAGAAGGCTTTGGGCTGATGAGAACGAGAACATTTGGGTCAATGACTCAAAGCACAATAATCAAACTGAACCCCCCCCCATGTTAGGGTCTCCTGCAGCCCACCCTGGACTGGAACTCACTGTGCAACTGAGGATGATCTTAAGCTTCTGATCTTCCTGATTCTACCTCCAGAGAGTTCTGGGATTGCAAACTTACAGTATGCCACCACTTTTATGAGGCTCTGGGGTTTTCTGCATGCAACAAAAGTACTTTAACAACTGTGCTACATTTCTAGACCCCAAGTTGTCTATTTAAATGAGACAAATAGCTACATCACTGTGAGGAGAAACCCCAGTACTGGAATTTCAGGCATGGTTCAGTGTTAAAGAGAGATGCCTGAGAAAGCAACATGGAAACCCACACAGAGAGAAGTTGTGTTGTTGGGTTTCCTAATAAGCATGTTCATATTTACAAATTAAATAGAGAAGCTCTTTCAGTTAATTAGAGAGAGGAGGAGGAGAGGAGAGGACAGAGGTGATATGGGAAGAGATTGGGAAAGGGGTGGGGAGGGGAGGAAAGGAGAGATACTCAGATGGTTCAGCTCACATGTATGAGGGAAGAAATCCATTATTTTCATCCACCACATGGGTCCCTGGGATTAAACTAAGGTATGAGGCTTGTGACAGGCATTATAACCCACTAAGCCATCCCACTAACCCCAAGATTAGTTTTTGTGTCCAAAGATTCTGGTTCTTTGCTAGATTTGAGGGTCTAATCTTGTTCTTTGTTCCCAGTGAAACTTGGAGAAGTTGGTTGCTCTCAGCAAAGTTTTACTTTCCTCTGCTCTAGACTGGAAAGGGACTGTAGAACATAGTTTATACTTGATAATGACTAAGATATCTGTAAAACATTTAGCACAGTGTCTGCCTGATACATGGAAATTTTGAATGATTATCAGTTATCAGAATGGGTAATGTTTGGAAGGATTGTCAGGTTTACTTAAAAAGTTGTATTTCTATCTAGGTTTGTACTTGTTCCTACAGTAACCATTCTTTATCAGAAAGAAAAAGAAGCAAGATCTAGGAACTTACATTTAAGAATTAAGACACCAAAGATAAGTGCCAGGGCCAGCCCAGCAGAGACTCCCAGTCCAATGTAGACAGCAGTTCTGATGGTTTCTCCGGAGTCCTTCATTTCATTAGCCAATGTGGAAATGTTCTGGGGGGAAAGAAAACAGGAGTTAAGCTTGAGGTGTCCAGAAATTGGTCATGTGCTCAGAAAGGCCCATGATTCAGTAGGACCACCCTTTATATGGTCTCACAGGATTGCAGGAATGATGAAGCCCCTTTGATCTGTCTTCTTCTAGACTAGCCTCAGTCTAGAATAAAGGAATAAAATAGGTTAGCCTAATATTTATGGTTAACAAGGAAATAAAACACACACACCCCAATGCTGTGGGTATAGAAGTCACCCTTTACCCTACTTGTCCCCATCCCTACAGCAGCTTTAAAGTAGAATACTGCTCCAAAACTGTGTTCAGAGGGAGGGAGTTCTAGAATGGTCTACATTTGAAGTCTTTCAGGGAAACCTCCATTCACACAGAAAAGCAGTTTGAATAGCCAGGACTTTGCAACCACACAGTCCCGGGATCAAACTTTACATCCCCAATAGCTCTGTGACCCTGTGGAGTTATTGAGAAAATTAGCATGGAGTCTGTTTCTTAATGAATATTCAGTGAGTGGTAAATACCACTGCCGTTTTTCTCATTTCTGATACCAGGGAGTCACATAGAATAACTTTCTGTTTCTAAAATATAATTTCACATTCCACCTTCAAAGACAATAATGGTAAAGATACTTAAAAAAAATAAATAAATAAACCAACAAGTCATGGTGGTGAACATTTATAATCCCAGCATGTGGACCTAGGCTGAAAAGTAGTAAATTTGAGGCCAGCCTGGGCTATGTATCAAGATCCTATTTTTTAAAAAGCACCAAATACTTGTGAGTATATGAGAAGCACGAGTTAGACTCAGTAGGTTCTGAACAACAACAAGAAAAAGACACAAACTTGGGAAGAGACATGAAAGAGATCTAGGAAGAAGCTGAAGGGGAGGATGAAGTGAATACTATTGAAATCCACTGTATTCATGTACAAAATAATCTTGGAATAAATAAAACTACATTTTAAGACAATATAACAATAAACAATAAAAACAAATCTCAGCAGTTAAATCTTCCATGTATGTCATCACTACATATTACTTCTGCTAAAGCAAAATTTCTATGTATAAAGCACTTTGTGTTAAGCACTTGTGGGCAATAGAAGTTCTTAGATGTGATCTCCATCTCAAAGAGGAGAAAGAGAAGCACACAAGATACCAGGCACTGAGCACACAAATAAGAGATTGAACTAAGTGGATACTGGCTTCTTGTCTCCTAGAGCTGCTTTTATTATTCTTATCTATTTATGGTTAGTATGTGTGGGCACATGCATACATGCGCATTCATACTAAGGTACACGGCACAGAAATGATAGGAGGACAACCATCATAAATAAGTTATTCTCCTTCTACCATGAGTTCTAAGATTTACAGGCAGGTAGTCAGGCTGTGTGGCAAGTGCCTTTACCCACTGAGAAATCTGAATGTCTAGTCATTGAAGTTGCTACTGGCTTTTTAGTGGTTTTTCCTGTCTAGTTCAGCACACAATAATTCAGTATGTAATTCTTGACTTTGGATATTCCTGAGTGGTGTCATGACATGTAAAAATGAATTTTAAAAAATTATGTATATATAAGTTGGGCATCACAGCACTGTGGAGAAGGAGGCTGGAACACTGGGAGTTCAGATCATCCTTAGCTACATGATAAGTGTAAGTTTAGCTGAGGCTACATGACATTTTGTCTCAAAACTACAACAAAGTGGAAAACCTGAAACAAAAGTCAAGGAACCATCCACAGTGACACATACTAGTGACATTTGCAAAGAGAGATGAATGTTTATTTCTTCTTGGTGGTTTTCCACACATAGCATGTACCAGAAGTGCCACACTCATATCCGACGCCTATCAGTAACAGGCCTATATAGTCAGACCTGTCATTGTCAACACATGAAAGCCACAGAGTGTGAAGCCAAGAAGGGTAAAACTTTCCCATTAAAGGGGTAGAATGGAGGAAGTCAACAGCCAAGCACAATGTTATCACACACACCGGAATTACTTACTGTTTGATTTTTGTCATGGAAGGTCCCCAGAGTCTGTGTCTCTGCCATTCACACATACAAAAGGAAGGAAGTAGACAATAGTTAAGAATGATTTTTAACTCTAAATCAAAGAAAAAATTAAACAAACTAGTAATCCTGTTGCTTCACAATAGTTGGAAGACCAATAAAAGACACTGAATGCATACAAATCCAAGACTAATGGCTGAGTACCTATTTAACATAGCAAAGCAGACTGGGTTGCCAGGTTCTCCCAGCATCCCTCAGTCCCTACCTATTACAAGATATTGCAGCCATACCCAACCCTTACCCCGAACTCTAACCCAGGAGCTGGGCTGCCCTTCCCTATATAATACAGCCATTTTGGCTATGCTGGTCCTTTCTATCATTTACCCTTCTGGCCTCTTGGTTTCGGGGTCTCCTGGCTTTCCCCTCTCTCCTCCCCTCTCTCCTCACAAGGGTCACATTCACTGTGGACTCCCCCCAAATGCCTCTAATTATGCTCTCCTTTTTATCTACACTAAACCTTCTCCTCCATCAAATCTAGGTGCAGCCATCTCCTCCTTTATTTCTGTTTTTTATTCACTACCATTGTTGTAAGAAATGGGGACTCATACTGAATATGTCCTTGGTTTTTGTTCAGAGGCCTAATAAGTGGTACAACAATCCACTACCATTGCTAACATTCAGTCATGTTCTAATTGGACTTTCAAAGACACAAAGGTTTTGAAAAAGTTTAATATGTATTCATTGCCGCTGTATTTAGTTCAACATATGCAAATCAATAAATGTAGTATGCTACAGAAATAGGTTAGATGGCTTCTCTGGACTTTTGGCTAAGATTGAAAACACTGTGGGCAATGGAGGAAGCCCTGAGTGAACTGTTAACATCAGTCCGGCCGTGTCAAGGGCTCCAATGCCTCAGCACCAATAGGAGTGACAATGCCATCACTGGGCGAGGCTCTGGGACCTCTTCCTTAGGGACCCAAGAATGAACAGCGATAATGTGTTCAGAAAATTTCCACCATAGCTTTCTCCCCGCCTGATGTTTATAACTTGAAAAGTGTTCCACCTCCAGAGCACAAGCACCTTCAGAGACTAGCTAAACCTGCGTCCTTGTTCGGCCATACACAATAACCCCCACTCCCTGTTCAACTCAGAGCTTCCCAGGGGCTAAGGCTCAGCCATCGAAGAGCCCAGTTCACCCAGTCCCAGACTTTCTGTGTATCTGAGTGTTTGACATTTCTTCATTTCTTCCCTTCTTCAGTAAGGTCGAGTCCCTGGAGCTGTGCAGAGATGTAGCAGTACATAAAGAGATTCAATGACAAAAATCAGTGATCATTTTAGAAGACTCAGGAAGGGTCTGGGACAAAGCTTAACATATCTTTATGATTTACCATAAAGTTGAGAAGAAACTAGGAATAGAAGGAACAAGCATGGACATAGGGGCCCTGGAAAGAGTCGTTCAATTGGTAAGAGCACCTGCCTAGCATTAAAGAAACCTCATGTTTGATCACTAGCACTGCATAAATTAAGTGTGATGGCCTATGCCCATCCCAGATCTCAGGAGACAGGAGTTCAAGGTCATCTCCAACTACACAGCAAACTTGAGAATATCCTGAGCTATATGTGACTCTTTTTCAGAAAAATACTTTTTGAGAAGAAAAATACCTCAATATAAAGTTTATATGCAATAAATCCTGCAGCAATATTATAATAAATGGGCAGCTCAAAAAGCTTTATGCTAAAATCAAGAACTAGACAAGGGTATCTACTTTCTCCGTTATTATTCAATATAATTTTTGAAGTCTTAACTAGAAGATAAGAAAAGATAAAGAAACAGAAGAGTTACAAATAGAAAATGGAGTCAAAGTATTCATATTTTCCGATGGCACAATAGTGTATGTAAGGAATACTAAAGACTGGATCAAAAAACCCTTAGAGTTGATGCTTTCAGCAAGCAGTAAGTACATAATATATAAAACTCAGGGCTTTCTCAAATGCCAATAACAAACACAATGAAAAGGAAATCAGGAAAAAACAATCTACTAACAATAGCTGCAAATAAAATAAAATATTGTTGAGTGTGGTAGCACACACCTTTGACCCCAGCATTTGGAAGGCAGAGGTAGGTCGATCTCTGTGGGTTCACCCTCGTCAATACTGTGAGTTCCAGGAGAGCCAGGGCTACATAGTAGGACACTGTCTTAAAAATAAATAAATAAATAAATAAATAAACAAATAAATAAACAAATAAATAAATAAATAAAATAAAATAAAATAATACAGAAACTGGAGAGAGGGCTCAGTGGTAGTTGTGGTTCTTGTAGAGGACCTGGGTTTGGTTCCCAGCACCCATGTGGTTGCTCACAATCTTCCATAATTCTAGTTTAAAAGGATCTGGAGCCCTCACCTAGCCTCCAGGGGCACCAATTACAAGCAGTGCTCTTACAGACAAGCCAGCCAAACAGCAAAGTGTTCACACATAAAATGAATATAAATAAACCATCTTTGTAAAAAAATAAGATAAGATACCTAGGAATAAACCTAGGAAGTAAAAGAGGTCTGTAGTCAACATTATAAAAGAAATTAAACAAAACACCAGAA
The DNA here is from genome assembly GCA_033318265.1 of Phyllotis vaccarum. Taxonomy (NCBI): domain Eukaryota; kingdom Metazoa; phylum Chordata; class Mammalia; order Rodentia; family Cricetidae; genus Phyllotis; species Phyllotis vaccarum. The sequence continues at coordinate 49,961,305 of JARWLC010000016.1, forward strand.
TGCAGAAAGACTTTTCATAAATCAGTGAAAGTAATATGAAAAATATCTTACCAAAAGCAGTGTATAGGTTCCGTGAAATCCTCACCAAAATCCCAATGACCACTCTCAGAAATGAGGAAAAAAAAAAAAAAACTCAAACACATAAAGACCTCTAATAGAATAGCAATCCTGATCTCAAGTTGTTTACAGACAAGCAGCATTGAACTGACAGAAGACCTGCTTTCTTGACAAACATGCCCAGTCCCCACACTGTGGGGAAAGACAGCCTTCTTAACAAGTGGTGCTGAGAAACTGGATTTCTAAATGTAAAAGGACAAAATTAGATCTTTATTTCTCATTCAGTACAAAAATCAACTCAAAATGGGTCAAAGAACTTAGTATAAGAAGTGACTCTACAAAGCATACAGGAAAATATTTCCAGATACCAGCATAGACAAAATTTTTTCCAAAAGGACCCCAATCAAAGTAATAAAACCAAGAACTAACAAATGAGATTGCACAAATTCAAAAGCTCCTATAATGAAGAGACAGCCTACAGAATGAGAGAAAAAATTTGCTCGCTGTACATTTCACAGAGGATTAATATCTAATTTAAAAAGGAAACTTCTAAAACTAAATAACAAAAGAACAAACAGCTTAACTAAAAGTGGGTTAGTGTCTGTTTATTATGTAAAAAGACAAAGTACATTTGGCCAATAAGGATGAAAAAAATTATCCAACATTCTTTAGATTAGAGAAATGGAAATTAAAACTACAGAGAGACACTTGTTTATATATTTTATGTACTTATTTATTTATGGTGCAGGGTGTGTGCCCATGTGCCCGTGTGCCTGTGTGCCCGTGTGCCTGTGTGCCCGTGTGTGTGTGTGTGTGTGTGTGTGTGTGTGTGTGTGTGTGTGTGTGTGTGTGTCTGGTGTGTGTGATCTCAAGAACACTTATAGGATTCAGATATCTCCTTCCAGCATGTGGGTGGGCTTCAGTAACCAAGCTCAATTACCAGGCTTGGTAGCAAAGTGCTCATCTAACTTCCAAACCCTGTGTCGCTCCAGTCAGCATGGGTATTCTTAAGAAAATAAACAAGGCCAGGGCAATGGTAGTCCACACTTTTAATCCCAGCACTCTGGAGGCAAAGGCAGGCAGATCTTTGAGTTAGAGGCTTGGTCTCCAGAGTGAGTTCCAGGACAGTCAGAGCTACACAGAGAAACAAACAAATAAATAAACAAGCAAATGCTAGCAAGGATAAGGAGTAAACAGAACCCCTTACACTCGTGTCATGTAAATTACTCAACCACTGGGAGAGTCAGTACAGAAGTTCCTCTCACAAATGAATAAATAATAATATAAAAAGAAAACTTTGAAATCTAAAAATAGAACTATTACATGACAAAACTGTTCAAGGATTCTAAGTTAACACACCACAGATATAACTTTCACATGTATATTTATTGTTGTGCTATTCACAACAGCCAAGTTACAGAGCCAGCCTAGGAACCATCAATGCATGAACAGAAGGCGTGAATATTACATGGGACACAGGTACATACACAATGCAGTTGTTAGCCAAAAAGAATGAATTTTGGTCTCTGTATGAAAAAATGTATGAAATTGGAGATCATGTTAAGTAAAATAACCCCCCATACACACTCAGAAAAATCAAATATTGTGTTTTCTCTTTTTAGAGAACCTGAGATCATATATAAATGCTGTTGTGGTGATTTGAATAAGAAATTTCCCTACATGCTTGGTCCCCAGTCAGTGGTGAGGTTCTGGGGAGAATATTGGAACCTTTATGAAGTGAAGCCTTGCTAGAAGTATGTCACTGTGGGGTGGGTTTTAAGAACATACAGTCCCACCCTATTTCTTCCTCCTCCCCACTCCAGTAGAGATAAATTGATCTATTTAGTGATCCTACTGACATGCCTTCTAAGCATTATGAACTCTATTCCTTGAGAACTTTAAGCTGAAATAAACCCTTTCTTCCCCAAAGTGCTTTTAGTCAGAGTGGTTTTGTCCTAAGATCATAAAAGTAAAGTAGAACAGATGGAGAGAACCATTTACACGTATGGAATGAAACAGGGGTGAGATGATATTGTGAAAGAAGTGAACTAATGTGGGTGGGGAGAAGAGGAAGAGAATGCAGGATGAATAATGTCAGAATAGACAAAGTTAGGATTCCTGGAGCAAAGGTGAACTGAGCATTCAACATGGCCCAGTCACGCTGCATGTGGGGGCATGCCCCTTTACCCACATTCATGAGCAGGCATGACCATATAAATTCTGCACAATGACATGGGCTCTTATAAGCCAAAACAGCCTTCTCTGCCTTCCAGAACAATTAAAAAGGTTAAAACCTATTTTTAAAAGACACACTAACTAAAATGATAGAAAATTTACAGAAAAAGAAAAAATTCAGGAAAAATTATAAAGTGAATACTTTGGCAAACTTCTATCAATGAACAAAGGCCAAAATTAAAAGTACAGATAAATGATGTTATTATTGAAGGCTTATTGGACACAGGCACGGATGTATCTATAATTTCACCAGAGTCATGGCATCCAAGTTGGCCCCTTCAGGAGGTAAATGTTCAGTTTTGGGGTATTGAATCGATATCCCAGGTAAAACAGAGTGCAAGATGGCTTGAGTGTATAGGACCAGAAGGACAGAGAGGAATATTGAAGCCATATATTGGCTGATAGTGCTATAAATTTATGGGGAAGAGATTTACTGCAACAGTGGAACACACAGATTAATATTCCTCCAAATACAGAAATAAGCTATGAACTAGCACATGGTTCCAGAAGAAATATCAGAAGATATTATGAGAAACAGTCACAGACCATTCAGATTATAGAGAAACAACACAAAACAGCTGCTAATCTTTCAAAAACACCCACAGCACCACCTCTAAAATGGCTAACAGAGAAGTCTATATGGGTTCATCAATGACCTCTAACAAAGGAGAAATTGCAGGCCTTAGAGAAGCTGGTACAGGAACAGTTAAATGCTCAGCATATAGAAGAATCAACCAGCCCTTGGAATTCTCCTGTATTTGTTATTAAGAAGAAATCTGGAAAGTGGAGAATGGTAACAGACCTAAGGGCAATAAACAAGGTGATCCAGCCAATGGGCTCTCTACAATCTGGGATTCCTTTGCCTTCTCTATTACCTAAAGAACGGCCTATTACAGTTATTGATTTAAAAGACTTTTTAAACAATACCTTTACAAGAACAAGACAAAGAAAAATTCATCTTTACAGTGCCCACTTATAATAATTCTCAGCCTGTAAAGAGATTCCAGTGGAGGGTCCTCCCTCAAGGAATGCTGAATAGTCCTTCTCTGTGCCAGTACTTTGTACAAAATCCAATAGAACAAATATGCAAGAAATTCCCACAATCTATAATTTATCATTACATGGACATCTTCTGGCTGATTCAATTATTGATACGTTAGAAAAAAATTTTGAGGGAGTAAAAAGAATTTTGCCTGCTTGGGGATTACAGATTGCCCCAGAAAAAAATACAAATGGGGTATTCCATTAATTATTTAGGCTACAAAATAGGCAAACAAAAAATTAGACCCCAAAAGGTACAGATCAGGAGAGATCGATTAAAGACACTTAATGATTTTCAGTGAATACTAGGAGACATTGCTAACTTACAACCCACTATTGGAATTAAAAATGAAGAACTAGATAATCTGTTCAAAACCTTAAATGGTGACAAGGACTTAAATAGTCCCAGAGAGTTGTCACCTGAAGCTGAGAAAGAATTGGCTGTAGTGGAAAAGAAATTACAAGAGGCACATGTGGATCATGTAGATCCAGACCTTAATTGCATTCTATTTATCTTGCCCTCTAAGCATTCTCCCACAGGAATTTTAATGCAAAGGGAAAATGTTATATTGGAATGGATATGTCTTCCACATAAACCAAGCAAAAAGTTAAAGACATATGTGGAAAAGATTTCTGAACTTACTTTTAAAGGAAAATTAAGACTTCGTCAATTGACAGGAATGGACCCAGCAGAAATTGTTGTATCTTTAACTAATGAAGAAACTGACCAATTATGGGTAGAAAGTGAACCTTGGCAAAAAGCCTACAATAATTTTGGGGGGAGATATTAACAACAAATATCCTAAAGCAAAAGAGTTGAATTCATAAAGAAAACTGATTGGATTCTCCCTCATATTGTACGAGATACACCAATTTCTGGAGCCCCTACATTTTATACTGATGCAAACAAATCAGGAAAGGCTGGTTACAAATCAGAACATCTAAGTAAAGTGGCTCAAAGCCCTTATAATTCTGTTCAAAAGTCAGAATTATATGCTATTGTAATGGTATTAATGGTCTTTACTGAACCTCTTAACATAATCACTGACTCTCAATATGCAGAAAGAGTTGTTCTACACATGAAATGGCTGATTTTATTAATGATGAATCAGAATTAACTTCATTATTTATTCAGTTACAAGGAATAATCAGGACTAGAAATTATCCCTTCTATATAACACACATTCGATCCCATATGGGTCTGCCAGGTCCTTTAGCATAAGGCAATGATCAAATTGACATATTATTAATAGGAAATGTACTAGAGGTCTCAGAATTTCATAAAAAGCATCACGTCAATAGCAAAGGATTTAAAAAAAATTTCTCTATCACTTGGCAAGAAGCCAAAGAAATTGTAAAAAGATGTCCCACCTGTTCTTTCTATAACCAAACTGCATTGCCAGAAGGAAGTAATCCTAAAGGTATACATAGAAATGAAATCTGGCAGATGGATGTATTTCATTATACAGAATTTGGGAAATTAAGATATGTCCATCATACAATAGATATGTTTTCAGGATTTCAATGGGCAACTGTTTTGAGTTCAGAAAAGGCTGATTCTGTAATCACACATTTGCTAGAAGTTATGGCCATCATGAGAATACCTGTAAAAATTAAGACTGACAATGCTCTGGCATATGTCTCTACTAAAATGAAACAATTTTTTGCTTATTATAAAGCATATTACGGGAATACCAAATGATCCTACAGGGCAAGCAGCCATAGAATGATCAAATTGAACTCTAAAGGATATGCTAAATAAACAGAAAAGAATAACAAAGATCCCCAGATATACACTCCATAATGCTTTATTAACTTTGAATTTTCTTAATGCTAATGACAAAGGAACAACAGCTGCTGAAAGGCATTGGACCATAGTAAAACAGCTGAACTAAATCAGCCTGTTTACTTCAAAGATGTAATGGAAGCCAGGGTATGTGCTACGTTCGGGAAGGGGTTTTGCTTTTGTTTCCACAGGTGAAGAAAAGTTATGGATACCATCAAAATTAATAAAGACTCGATTCGAACCAGAGAAACTTCATGAAACTAAGAACTGATAGCTCATCCACCATATTACAATTCTTTCAGTTGTAAGAAAAAACAAAGGGTCGGGGCAGGTTTCTGTTTTCGTCTTTACAGAAAACTGGGAATACTCATCTTCAAGAAGTTAAAAGGCCTTTGACATCTAGACATCTAAGACAAAAAAGAGGCTATCCAGGAAAATTTGCAAACAAAAGAATATGGTAACTATTGTACCAGTATACTTGATAGGGTAAAATCTCATTGCTTAACCTCTACAAAAATTTTTTTTGTAAGTTGAAATTCCAATTTAATTATAAATTAAAGCCTGTTTTAGAGGTGGAGTGTGGCTCTCTTCTTCTCTAAACTCAAGCATACTTGTTAAAGGAAAATAAAAAAATCTCTGTATCATATCAGAAGAGCCACCTGATATGGGACAGAAGAATAACAAAAATAAGGAACTATTCTATTGTTACTAATCCTACGCTCAATAAACTGTTATATGTTTAGTTTCCTATACATTGTGTTGGTTTTTAGTCTCTTATCAGTTTCTGTATTGATCCAGGACAAGGCACAATTGCAAACTTGAAGTATCCTAAAGGAAGATGGGGCCCCACAACGATGATTTCCCATGGACTCTGACAAAGCCACTAGGCTGACAAACACCAATCAAAAATCAGATTTGGACTACAAACTGCTCAGGACATTTTGTGGCAGCTCGCTGAGATGAACTAGCTTCATAGACTACTATGGCCAGGACTTGAGACAAGCACAGCACCAGGGGCCGCTACTGGCCTCACACCATCCACAGGCCATCTCTGACAGTTTTCTCTGAAAATCAGGAACCTGAAGGACCATCTCAGCTTGTTCTTTCAAAGTTCATAGGTCACTTTCTGAGGGAACCTGCATGTCCAGTTCAAACAGCACACTGTCAAGCAGTCAATACAGGGACAGGTTCTTGTCCAATGGCTAACCGTTGCCACAAAGAAAGTAGACTCCATATGGAGTTTCTTCAATGCCCTTTTTTCTCTTGAAGTAAATTGGGGCCGCCAGGAACAGACCTGTCTCACTGTCCAGAAGAGTCTCTAAGTTCTAATTTTCAATTTTTTTTTACAGGATCCCCAAAAGATGCCATCGCCCCCAGTCAGCAGGAAGTAAATTTAAGAACATGGTGCCCACATGCCCAAGTGGTAGGGTGGGTTGGTTTTGGTTGTTCAGTGAGTTATGGATGATTGTCATTGTTTAAGTTAATTGATTAAAAATTATTAATAGTTATGGTTAGAAAAAAGTTAAACAAGAACGATTAGATTCATGATTTGTGTTTAAAAAAATTGAAAGTAAAAAGGGATACAGATATATAGGATATAAGGAGAGATTATTGAATCGTCTTTTAAAAGTAGCTTTAAATATTTTACATTGCATTTGTTTTCTGTATGTTGTATACAAATTGTGTATATTGAGATTAATTGTGTCACTGTACAAATATCTCTATGCTTGTTTAAGGTAGTATACTTATTCAGTTCATCATCTAACATTATAATACAAGTTGCTAGTTCATGAAAGTTTTTATTTCCAATTAATTATAATACAAAGCAATGCAAGTTAGTAGTTAGACATTACATTCAGACATAGTCATGTTAGATATGTTTTCAAGATCAAACAAATATATTTTAGATGAACAGGTCTTCTTCAGACACTTCAGAGATCCATAGAATATGGCATTAAAAATATTTTTTAGAACTTCAAGACTCTTCTAGACAGTGAGACAGATCTGCTCCTGGTGGCCCCAATCTACTTCAAGAGAAAAAAGGGCATTGAAGAAACTCCATATGGAGTCTACTTTCTTTGTGGCAACGGTTAGCCATTGGACAAGAACCTGTCCCTGTATTGACTGCTTGACAGTATGCTGTTTGAACTGAACATGCAGGTTCCCTCAGAAAGTGACCTATGAACTTTGACAGAACAAGCTGAGATGGTTCTTCAGGTTCCTACTTTTCAGAAAAACTGTCAGAGATGGCCCATGGATGGTGTGAGGCCGGTAGTGGCCCCTGACGTGCCTGGCCTGGGTCTTCCTGGAATCAGGTTGCTGGGGAATGCAGTCCAAAGCGGGTGGTAAACTCCATCCAAGGCTAAATACTTGCACGAGACCAACAGCCAATAAGTACCCAAAGGGAATGTTGAAAAGAACTTTGAAGAAAGAAAGACTTCAGTCTTCAGGATACAAGAAGAAGTGACTGAACTACACCAAAATGGACAGAGCAGATTTCCTGCTTCACTGAGATGAAAAGAGACTCTGGGCCTGTAGGCTAAAGATGGATCCAACTTTATAAAAGAACTTTGGGTGACTGTCCAGGCAGATAGGTATCATCTCTGTCATTTCTAGTTTTTGGAAGTTGCTTGCACCTCCTAGCTATTTGGGTAAATATTATTTCCTTCTTGGGTCTCTGAGGTAGTTGAAGATGAGATAGTTATAGTTACAGTTTTCTAATGACAGTTTTAGAAAAGAAACTTTGAAGTTAAAGTGTTTAAGTTTAAGAGACATAAAAATAATAGCTTTTAGTTAGAAAGGAAATGAAGTAGGTATAATCCTTTGGACTCATCAAAATAGGATAATTAATGAAATATTTTCTTTGAATTGTCAGTTGTTAATGGACTGGACATTACTCATTTATTGTTTGTATATATTGTATATAATTATTTTACCTATTATATATTGTTTTTCTTATGTTAGCTATCACCTTTTTTTTAAAATTTGACACAAAAGGGGGTATGTGGGGACTCAATAAATGCTTCAGAAGTCTCGGAGATATCAAAGGGAATCTACCCACAGTCTATGTGGGGAGTTAATAAAAGCTCCAGAAGTTCCAGAGCTCTAACCACAGTCAGTCTAGGAGAATCAGAGAGTGGTGATTCAAACCTTTAATCCCAGCACAGGGAGTATCCTGGTAGTGGTGATCTACACCCCTAATCCCAACTGAGTTGAGGTCACTTTAGAATATAGAAGGAATTCCAGGCTCCCAAGCAGGCAATTGTGGGGCCACGCCTTAATTTACCAAGAGAGTATTTAAGCTTAAGGCAGGCATAGAGTTGAGGGGAGTGAGGCTGAGGAAGCTGGAAGACAGCTGGGTAAGATCTGACTGTGGTGTTTATTCCCTCTAATATCTCCAACTTCTTCAGAGATCTATCCCTGAGTCTCATTTATTCGTGCGACATCTATCCTCTTCAATAAACTCTAGCATGGGTTATTGGTATTTATGATCTATTCTCTCGAGCATTAACAACAGACAACCTTCTTACACAAAAATATCTTTAGGAAGCCTGTTCTACATACAATGAACAGACACTGATCAAAACTTAAAATTAAATTTAAAAATAAAAGTAAAACAAACATTATAAAGAGTGAGACTATTAGCCATTTCGGACAAGCAAAGAAACTGAAAATAAGGGTTAAGCCCTGTTTCATGAATAAGAGAGCCTTCCCATGAAGGCTCACAGGGCTTAAAGCTGCTTTGGTAGCTTCAAGGTCCTCAACATCTTCATCCAGCAATGTCATCTACATGAAGAGAGTCACATAGCTCATCTGCCAGCCACTTTCTCTCCTTTTAGTGCATTTCCTTCTTCATCTGCTCATCTGGCCAATGACTGTACTAATTTACACCAGGTAGAGAAGACAGGGCCAGAAGCAGGACAGGAACAGGAACCTGTGAACACTGCATTGTGAAAACAAACCATCAGCTTCCGGAAAGCTAAGGAAACCCATTCATTTGGCTGCCTGAGTCATATTGCGAAATGTCTCAGTCACATTTCTGAACCCTCAAAATCTACATTTTTAAAGCATGTAAAGGCTTTTGGCAAATGTGAGCCTTACTGACTGCAGTTTAAATATTACAATACAGTCTTGGCTTAAAGTTATTTAGGAGGGGGGAAAGGCCCCGGCTTTGTTTCCATTACCTAAAAGCAATTTAAAGCATGAAAATTACAGGGGCGGAACCTCAAAATGAAGTGGGATCTTCACCACATACAACATTTGAAACGGAATCTTACTTCTGCTTTCCCATCATTGTGGTTCTTGATCTAAGTGACAAGACTAACTTGTTCTCTCCCTCCCCCTTCTCTGTCTCTCTCTCCCTTCCCCTCCATCCCCCCTCTATGTGTCTCTCTGTCTCTGTCTCCGTGCCCCTCCCCCCGAGACTGTCTCATATAGTGCTTGTTGCCCTCAAATCTTACCTATACTCATTGTGACCTTGAACTCCTAACCTTCCTGCCTCTCCCTTCTGAGTGCTGGAATCCAAGCCTGCACCACCATACTTGATTTATGTGGCACTGGGGGTAAAATTCAGGGCTTCCATGGCTAGACAGACTGCCAATTAAGCTGTAACTCCACCCTGACCTCTTTTCTTTTTTCCCCATTTTGTTTTGCTATAGACAAGAGCAAGAGATGTCTGTAATGTTGTTTTCTGTTTTTCTTAGTGAACCAAACATTGCATTAGAGCATAGGCATCAGGAGAGAGAAAATGAAATGGTCATGAATATATATGGATGACACAGTTACTGTCTATTCAGCACCAAGGCGCTGGGGATGGTTTTTAGCACTACTAATCTTTTTATAGTTATTTGATTTTTATTGAGACAGGGTCTCTCTGTATATAGCCCTAGTCTTGGAACTTGCTATGTAGATCAAGCTGGCATGGAATTTACAAAGATCTTTCTGCCTCTGCCTCTCAAGTACTAGAATTAAAGGCATGTGCCATCATGCCTGGCCCCAGTCTTAATAATGTGTGTGTGTGTCTGTGTGTGTGTGTGTGTGTTTGTGTATGTGTGTGTGTGCGCGCGCGAGCACACACGCGCACGTGAGTAAAAGGTATGCATTGACAGGCTCCAAAACACACTGAGGACACACTGTGACCAGACACTGGACTAACCATTCTGAACCATTTTCTTATTGAAATCCTTTAAGTTGTAGCTAGTAAAATGCATGACATGATGAGATAGGTCTTGACCTATTTTTTTCCCCTTACGGAAAATTGAGAAGAGTTTCATAGAGTTCAAGAGCAGAAATCTATTCAGAAATAAGATGAGATTAACCTCCCTTATCAATGTGCCCTAAGGTCAGCTTTTGTCCTGCTTGTCTTCTGTGCTGGCTTCTAACCTTGTCCCTGGGAAAAATTTAGATCCTCCTCAAGTGGCTGAAATCTGAGGAAGCTGATGATCTGCATCCAAATAGAAAGGGCCTTGATTTCACCTAATCAATCCCTTAATCCTGAATATAAACCACAGAGCCAGCCAAGAGTAAATCAGAAAATAATGAAGATAATAACCCATTGCACTATTTACTTAATATTTAACTAAAATAGAATCATTTCTTTTTAAAGAGATTTTTTTTATTAAATTTTAAGGGCCAGCAAAATGACCCCATGTATAAGGGCACTTCCTTGAGACCTGAGTCCAGTCCCTGATCTCAAACAGTGCAGAGAGCAGGTGCCTCCAAGTTTCTCTCTGACCTCCAAATGCCATCCCTGGTACATGACCAGAGAGAGAGAGACTGACAGAGACAGAAAGACAGAGATTAATTTATTAAAATGAAATAAAACTAAAACTTTTGAAGATGAAGCCCTTGTTGGCTGTGAACCTTAGCCTATAATAGCTGAACCATCTCTCCAGCCCTAAATAGCTATCTTTCCAAATAAAATGATGGCAAGAGTAGATATTTCTCTTTCTTTTATAGTAAAATCTGTGGATATCCAAAACAATTTCTCCATGGGGGGAGAAGGGGTGTCATTTTCCCAAGACAGGAAATTCAGAGGCCTCTGTGCCACACCCCAGGAGGAGACAGAAGAGGAAGCTGAGTCCCAGGGAACTGAAAGGCCTTGGCCCAGGTCACCTGCTGAGTTTGTCACTTACACAGAATCCTAACCCAGGGGCCAACATGTGTGGCCCCCACCTCACTCACCTCAAAAAATGTCTCAAGTGTAAAAGCTGATTTTTCTGAGCTACTTATCATATTCAAAACTCTATGAACTGAGATAGGAGCTAAACACATACCCCTGTGCTCACGTCTCACCTGGGCTGCCTCCCTCAGTCTTTAGGGTTGTTGGAGAAGCAGTAGGAAGATCTCCATGAGCAGTCCAGGCTGGGATGAACTTGACTTGAGCAAGAAAGAAATATTAAGGATGAGGATTATTTTTTACATTTACTTATTGGGGAGGGGGGACATGCAGGTCAGAGAACAAGTTTCAAGGGTCAGTTCTCCCCTTTTACCAGGAGGGTTGCAAAGACAAAACTCAGGCAATCAGGCATGGCAGTAAGTGAATTGATCCACTGAGCCCCCTTAACCAGCCCAGGAGTAAGGCTTTATGACAGAGAATCCCCAGGGCAGCAGGGAACATGAGAAAGATGAGAAATGAAGTAATACATGCCCTCCCCTTCAAGCCCACATGGACACATCCACAAAGAGTACAGCATACACTTCACATCTATAACTGTAGCAGGATGTGGTTGCCATTGTTACAGCTTAATTAGTGATGGAGCTAACAGTCACATGAGAGGTCACACTAAAACTGCACATAAATATCACCTTGTAGAATATTTCAGTGACCTATGTGGTGAATCACTATACTTTACAGCTGACAGCTGACGAGGTCATACATTTGAAATAATGCTCCAATATTACACAATTAGTAAGGAGAGTTGACTTGAATTTTGCTCCATATGACCACAAAATTTGTGCTATATAATCGTTTAATTTGTGTAGTGCTGGGATCAAACTCAGGCTTTTTTTTTTTTTTTGTAACCCTATCTATATAAACTTTAAAACACAAGAACATGCACATATACACCTCCTTAACACACACATACAATCCAGTGGCCCATATTCCAGATTTACCTGAAGTAGCATTTGGGGGGAGGGATTCAGAATCCATCTCCAAATATGGTAATATCTCTGGTTTGTAGGTGCAGCCCAGGCACCCGAAGGAGGTGGAAAGATAGTAAGAGTGGGAGCCGGTAGATGGCTCCAAGGAAACAGTCTCCCAGACAAAACAAGACGACTGTATATAAGAATTCACAGAGACAACAATGGGGCTCACAATAATGCAAAGACTGGAAGCAGAGAACATCCCAGCACCGAGAACAGGAGCTGGACACGGGTTCCCACTCGTAACTAAAAAGCTGTTTGCAATTGATACCAGCTGGAAAAGGTATTGATAAAAATACCTTTTTTAATCTATCAAAAAATTGATACCAGCATTTGCTCACTGGGTAAACCAGCCACACTCAAGGGCAGGCCCCTTGCCCACAAGTTGGCCAACACAGACTCCAGACTCCATTTGACTTTGTGTACTTTTTTGTATTTTTAATATTTTTTAAATTATTGCTTTTGTTTGTTTTGAGTTTGGTGTGTGTGTGTGTGTGTGTGTGTGTGTGTGTCTGTATGTGTGTGTATGTGTCTGTATGTGTGTATGTATCTGTGTGCATGCCTGTGGGAGCCTGTGTAAGACATAGAATATGAAGTTGTGTAGGTAGGAAGGTGGATGAATCTGTGAGAGCTGGAGAAGGGAAATGAATATGACCAAAATGTATTGCATGAAAAACTTAAAACAAAAAAAAATTTTAAAAAAAGAAAGTTTCCATGTGATCCAACAATAAGACAGGGTCTTGAAGCTCAGGTCTAGGCCTTTCTTTCCCTTCTCTAGACTGCATCCCTGAGTAGCAAACACATAGAAGGTTCATCACTGGCCTTCACAGGTGAGGCCTCTTCATACTAGCTCTTTTAATACCACCCCCAGGACCGTAACTAGGGAAGTCAGAGATAATAATAATCCATGTTTATTATAATATCATAACCCGCAGATAATTGTTACAAAGAGGACATAGAAATGTCTACCCACCTGGTGTGACGACTAATTCCAGGTCTAATTTTTTATCATTCCATAGACCAGGAAATTGTACCCTGCAGCAGTAGGTACCATGGTCAGCCAGAGTCACATTCTCTATGGTCAAGGACACATCTCCTTTGAGGAAATTCCCCTTTAGCTGGTATCTTCTGGATTTCTGATTTATCATGGATCTTTCATTAGTCCTAAGCACCTCATTGGCACACTGTAATAAGGGACAGGGTCCCTTGCCCCAGCACACAGGCACAGGTGTCTCAGGGTTAGGTAGAGTGTAGCTGCAGGGCAGATTGGCATTCTTACCAACCTCGACTTCAAATACATCTTCCAAAGACCCTACACAGAGAGGGAGGGAAAGCAGATCCATTTCTGCTGGTAATGCATCATAGAATTCAAGAGGACACTACAGCTACCCTGTTGGGAAGAGGTTTGTTTCTACCAGTGATTCTCTGACTTCAGGAGAAGCAGAGAATCCTGTTCAAATACCTACTGTGATTGCACCTCCTCAAGCTTAGCAGGTAGAGGCACGAAGATCTCAAATTACAGACCAGACTGTAGAACAAGTTCCAGGCTAGCCTGAGTGACAACACCATTTCTCAAAAAAACAATTAACAGGCCAGAAATTATGTGAAAACACTGCAGTGAGTTTGAGGCCAGCCTGGGCAAACTATCCTCATTCCCTAAAATGTCAGTCTCCTTTGGTCTGAGAAGAAACACAAGAATTTGCATTTTTCTCATTTCCCATGTGTTGTGGGCCCTCCACCACATTCTAACACACACACACACACACACACACACACACACACACACACTTTTTAGACCTCAAAGAGAATTATGAACAGGGGTTTTTTTTTTTTTTTTTGATGATAAAAACCTGGACTAATGGAAGCATTCAGAAAAATGGGAATCGTTAGCCAGGAAAATGGCCTAGTTATCTGGGCTAGTTATCCATTATCAAAAGAAACATAACTTCATTCTCTCTTTCTCTCTCTCTCTCTCTCTCTCTCTCTCTCTCTCTCTCTCTCTCTCTCTCTCTCTCTCTCTCTCTCATAAAGCCTCTGACAAAACAAAATTAGTAGTTTGCATATTTGAAACTCCTCATATGTTGTATTAAGTTTAAAATAAATTTCTCAATAACACACACATCTACATGGTAAAGTATTAAAACCCCATGAAAGGTACTTGAAATCTGGACTCCCACTCCCAACTCTTCCCATCCCTCACTACCCTCTCTTGGAGCCCAAATATTTAAAAAAATGTCCACACACTGCTGTTCCCTGGCAATGCTTGCACACATAATTGTGCACCTTGATTTTTTTTCTCTAGCATTGTGATTGCCAGCATCTAGATCACTTTGTTCAGAACACTAGGCTCCCTGTTTGTACCATGAATTCATCAAATTTACTTACCTGGTCTCCCACTGTTGACATTATGATTGCTTCTAAACATATGCTATTACAAATAGCATCACTACGCCCATCCTGTATCTCTGTGTTGCCCCCTGTGAAATAGTCTTTCTCTAACTGAAAAGATACCTGCCCATACTTACTTGCAACTAGTAGTAGCAGCAGCAGCAGCAGGACACAGTTGAAAGTAAGACAAGAAAACATTAGTATTTGGCAGGGGAAATCAAAGGCTAGCTCTAATATAGGCACAGCTTTAGCTTGTCAGTTAAAATGGTACTTCCTCTAACTTCTATCTAGACCAGAATCATGAGTGCTGACCACACCCACTGAGGGTCGGCCTGCTTCCCAGGTGTCTGACCACCAGTGATTCATGTGTTGGTGGTGCTAATCTAGTCACATCAGAGAATGTTCCTGTTTTGTGTCACGTCACACTAGACACATCCTGCAGGCACTCTGACATTTATCATGTGAAATTAACAAGAGGAAGAAATATTTTAGAGGAAGAAAAGTGTTAGTCCTAGAGAGTCTTCTAATATCTCAAATAAAATAGCCCAAGATGGGCCATGTACAAACCCAGCTGGTAACCAGGGAACAAAAATATAAACATGTCACTCTTGTATTTGTGCAGTCAGATCGATCCCCATCAATCAAGCCTATGACCAATGTTCTTGGAGCTCCTGCTTTGAGTCCGGCCCTGGGCTGAGAGCTAAAGCAATGAAGTGGGGCATGGTGGTGTGTACCTTTAACCCCAGCGACTGGGGGACAGAGACAAAGCAGATCTTTGACTTTAAGACCAGCCTGATCTACAGAGCAAGTTGCTGGACAGTCTACACAGAAAAACTATCTGGCTAAACAAACAAACAAATAAAGCAGTGAAAGTTATATTACTTATCTTTCCATTTCTGAATTACTTCTATGTCAGTTAAGAGCTCAATTATCATCCTCGGTCTAGTACACTTTAGAATGTAATCTGTAAGCTTATTATATCTAACTTTCCTTGTTTATAATGAGACAAGGAATTATGAAAACATCATTACAAGTGGTACATGCTTATAATTTCAGCACTCTGGAAGATGAGTATGAGGTCAGCCTGGGCTATATAGCATGCCTTCTGTTAATGATACCAAAGAAGTTGTGCCAGTAATATATGCAAAGCTCTGCAATCATTCTGACTTTTACCTTCAAATTTTCAAAATCTTCTATTTAAGAAACACATATTTCTTTCAGCAATGATCCTCACCCCCATTTGGATAGAGCTAAGTAGACCACAATATTTCATTCAATCTTTGTTCTGCTAGGGGAAAGGGGCACTTTGAATATGAATTGTCAGAATGTGTTACATTCCATCCATGGCATTTATGAGCAAGGTACCACATCAGACACCAGCACTCTCAACCATTGAAGAATGACTTTTATCACATACTGAGTGATTTCTGAAAACCTGGCGGTCAGCCCTTCCTGGCTCTGTCACTCACATTTGTGACTTAGATGCATTTAATCTAAATATCCTACTTATTCAGTGTATGGAGTTCCACAGCAGCATGGAGTGAGGATTGCTCAAGAGACATGTTACAGAAGGAAGAGACGCAGAGAGAATGACTGGTCCCACAGCATCAGCTCAGCAATTTAGAGTAAGAACCAATTCTCCCCTCCCCCAGCCCTAGACTTGCACTATCAGTGCCCCCCTCCCTCAGCCCTAGACTCGCACTATAAACTATGTTGCATGGATTTAATGTCTTTACTGTTGACCACTACTAACAACTTACAGGATATATGCCTCTATAATGAAGAGAGGATTAAACCTGAGGCTGAGGGCCATATTTCCTATGCAAAGGACTTGGGCCATGGGGGAAGGCTCCCAAAGCACCAGGCTGCAGTTCTGTCATTGTATATTCAGTGTGGCAATCCCTAGAACTAAGACCAACTGTTACTGCCTTGCCTTGCTTTGTCTTGCTTGGCTTTGTTTTGTCTGACATGAGGTCTGATGTAATCTAGGCTGACCTGGAACTCTATGTAGCTCAGGCTGGCCTCAGACTTTTAACCCTCCTTGCCTGTACTGCATTGTAGTACTATACTATATATGTATATATTATACATATGTTCCATCATGCCTATTTCTGTAAGTAACTCTTACACTTCATATACATATATATATATATATATATACATAATTTATGAGAGTGCAGACATGAACAAATCTATAAGTCCACCTAATCGTTTTTCTGTTTGTAAGGGACTCTTTCTGATTTTTTTTCCATGTTAATTTCTTAACTTCTTGGCGGTTCTGTTGTTGTTGTTAAAACACAAGATCAGAATCACGAATGACCACATTTAGCAATAAACAACATGAGGGGGAAAAAACAGAAATATGAGAAAGCCCTCTGCAGAGATACTTGTTTCCGCAGAACAGAAACTGAAATAATCTGTTAAACAATTAGTCAAAATTACAGTCCTTGAGGGTTTTCTGCCCACACATACAAATACTGCTTAAAGCAGGTTGTCAATACTTTATTGCATTATTTATTTTTTAAAATCTTAAGTAATATTCAATTCACTTTCTTGTTGTCATTTTCATCTTTATTCACTTCTCCTTCTTTTGTTTTTGGTACAGAGTGCCAACATGGAGGTCAGAGGACAACCTGTGCAAGTCAGTTCTCTCCTTCCACCACATGGGTCCCAGGGATCAAATCCTTTGTTACCTTTAGCCACTGAGCCATCTTTCAGGCCCTAGTCCATTTTCTATTGTAATGATACTCAGGCAAAGTAGCATAAAGAAAAGAGTTTTATAAAGGGCCCCTGGCAGTGGGATCAGAATCTATCCCTGGGGCATGAGCTGGCCTTTTGGACCCATTACTTATGGTGAGACACCTTGCACAACCTTGATGCAGGGGGAAAGGGGCTTGGACCTGCCTCAGCTGAATGTACCAGGCTTTGATGACTCCTTATGGGAGATCTTACCTTTTTGAAGGAGGTGAGGAAGGCTAGTGAAGTGTGGGAGGAGGGGTGAGAGGGGGATCTGTGGTTGGTATGTAAAATGAATTTTAAAAATCTTAAATAAAAGAAAAGTTTTGGAGGCTCAAAGTCATGATGGTATCAATTTTGGCTCAGCTCTTGGAGGACCTCATGGAGATTGGCATCATGATGGTGGGAAGGTGTGCAAGAGGTAGCTTGTTCTCTGTGTGACAGCCATCTCTCAAGAGCTAACTCAAGTTTCTATAATAACTACTTTCAGTCCCCTAAGAACGGTGTCCTCCCTGAGACATATGCAGTCCCGCTTGACTTCATCCCTTGAAGGCCTCATCATCTTTCACATATGTAAACTACTGAAGAACAAACAGTATTTGTTCAAATGCATTTTTTTAAAAAGCTACAGGAATATGAAAAATTTACATTAGGAGCCTTGTTCCCACCCATCCCCACGCCTAACAACCCTTTTAGACTCCTGCTTCCTCAAATCCATGGAAACATATTTTTCAAAAGTGAAATATATTCTTACCTTTTTCTATTTTAAAATCCTGTTATTAAGTGTGTGATATATATATATGTGTATATATATATATATATATATATATATATATATATATATATAAACAGCAAGAAAGAGGGGATACAGGGGACACACGGAGAGAAGGAGAGAAGGGAGTGTTGTAGTGGAATTATATAACATTGTAAACAATTGTCCCACCTACTGGTTTAATAAAAACACTGGTTGGCTGAAGGCAGATAGGAAGTAGGCGGGGCTACCAGACTAAGAAAACTCTCGGAACAGGAAGAGCAAAGTAGAAATGCCACAGAGAAACCAAAACATGCAGAGGACAACTATGCTGCTCTGAGAAAATTTATGGAGCCACATGGCTGAACAGGATAAGATATGCCTGGGCCTCAGGTCAATCAGCATATAATTAATACAAGTGTCTGTGTGTTTCAGTGGGACTATGAGACTATGAGTTTGAAAGTCTGGACCATCAGGCTAGGCCTGAAAGTCCAGCCAGAAACCTAATACAACAAGGGAGGGAGTGTCAGAAGCATTTCAGAGGACACTCACAGAAGCTGGTTATCTCTTTCCACTCTAGGTTCCAGGGATTTGTCAGTGTCACACAGAAAACACTTAGAACCACTGAGCTGCCTCATTCTTTTCTTATTTAGACAACTATCTAAATATCACATAGACTTTTTGTTCCTATCATTTGTCATTTGTTTGATAAAGTAATTTTTAAAAATCATAGACATGTTATGCAACCCTCTCAGATTTCCATGTGTATCTACTTGCAAAAAAGGGAAATCCTTCGTTGTAACCATGATACCACTGCTACTCAAAATGAATAAAATTGTCAATGATTTCTAAATCTCATATATTAGACCATCAACAAATTTCTCTATCTCAAAAATAATAGCTAATTTTTGATTTGTTTCAATCTGGACTCAGACAAAGTGTCCACATGCAGCTGGCTGTTAAACTGAAGACTCTTGTAATTGAAAACCGTCTCTTTCAGTTTCCTAGTCCCTAGCTGGTTCTATTATCCAGTTCTTTGAAATGGTCTGCATCCTGGGCTTGTCAGCTTCCTTGTGATGTCTCATGCATTTTAGTTCCTGTTTCTGGTATAGTTAGGGAAACTTAGCTGTAGAGGTTTGGTGAGCTTCGGGCTGATTTTTTTTTAATGCTTCTATATTTATATTGCAACACAATTACCCAGTTGTCGGACATCTAGAAATACCAAAGTGGTCAGTCCACGGCTTTTAGTTTTAGCCCTAAGTTCGGAAAACATTTGTCTGCTGTAATGTATTCTCATCTCTTGCTACAGACACATGGATTGTACTGGATTCAAATAAACTGGAGGTGGTGGTTCATGACTGTTATCTCAGCACTGAGGAACTTGAGGCAGAAGGACTACCATGATTTAAGATAGTCTTGAGCTTCATTGTGAATTCTAAACAAGCATGAGGTACTGAAGGAAATCCTGCCTCAGACAGGGGAAAGAGAGGAAGAGAAACTTAGCTCAGTGGCAGACTGCTTTCCTACTTGTCCCCACTATTATATGAGCCATGAATGGTGGCCTACAGCTATAAATAGTAATCATAACAGGACAATGGTAGGTATGCTTTTAATCCAGCATCAGAAGGCAGAGACAGGCAGATCTCTGGGTGTTTGAGGCAGGTCTACAGAGCAAGTTTTAGGACAGTCAGAACTACACAGAGAAATGCTGAATCAGGAAAAAAAATTAACTGTAACCCCAGCACTCAGAAGATAGAGTCAGAGGAGGATCAGAAGTTTAAAGTCTACACAGCAAGTAGAGGGCCAATTGGAACTATATGAAATCTGACTCAAAATAAAAAATTGGTTACTTTGAAATTCATACTTTATGCCTATCTTTACTTGCAGAGTAAATCATAAAAGACCCACTCATAAACAATTATTCTGTAACTATGCCCTATGTGTGGGAGTCTGCTGTTCTAAAAATAGTCTTTGAATGGGTTTTGGATACTTAGGCCTTTGATAATTTATTATATTGTAAGTTGTATCATAAACTGGGAAAGGTAGATTCTGAACTCAAGGCCAGCCTGAGCTCTAGTAGTGAAGCCTTGTCTCAAAAAGCAGAAAGAAAAGGTATGTTGTGTCATAAATGTCAAGGGCCAGTTGGAACATGCTAGCCATAATTATAAAAAAAATAGGTACTCAGATACAGATTGAGTATGAGTTTCTGTGTACTCCTTAGTTACCAGGAAAAGTGGCTGAAAACCTCAGACTTCTGAAAGCCTCAAACTTCAAGTGAAAATACTAGAATCATCTATAGTTTGAATTACAGAATAATAAATAAGGGCTACTTGACAGAATTCAAAAGGTGGAAGTTTCAGAATTTTACCTATTTCAGGAGACAGGAAAATGTAGTATGATCCCAATGGGGTTGCCTGGAAAACTCAGCCTGGTCAGAGTTTATGGTTGGTTAGTGGGGAGCACCCACAATGAGCACTAAAGGTGGGGCTTATATACATACTTAGATCAACAAGGTATTCATGTTTAAATCAGATCAGGAGGCTTCATGGACAATGAATCTCACAGCTACAGAGGTTGGATATTAAGAATAAAATCATATTTGTGGTTCTGAGCCTGGCCATTAATGGCTGAGCCATCTCTCTGTGTAGACCAGACTTTCCTTGAACTCAGATCCACCTGCCTCTGCCTCTTCAGCATGTCCTTCTGGCCTGTGCCAAGAAAACTCTGGGAACAGGAATAGCAGCAGATATGCCACAGAGAAGCCAGAGAGACAGCATGATGAAATGCCAGCAGGTGCAGAGGAAAGAAGTTGAAATGCTGCTCTGAGAAAAGGTACCAAGCCACATGGCTGAACAAGATAAAAATTATGGGTTAGTTTAAGAGAAAAGAGTTAGCCCTGGGCCAATCAACAGCATAAAATTTTAAAAAAAGAAGAAGGAAAAAGAATAAAACCATAAACTAAGAAACTTTGAGATGGATCTAATTTCCAGATTCCAGCTAGTCATGTGACTTCCCTTTAGAGGTGCACAATATCATTTATGTACCTTAAAAATTGCTTTTTTTCTTCTGTTAATATGTGTGTATGAATGTCCATGTGCAGATGGATGCATGTGTGTGTGCAAATGCATTTACACATATGGGATGTGTTTCTTGAGTGTGTCAACCAGAGGAAGAGTCTCCAGTGTCACCTTTAGAAAGGGTGTCTTTTGTGGTAGGGTCACTCATTGGAGCCCACCAGGAATGGCTGGCCACTCAACCAAGATTTCTCCTGTCTTTGTTTCAGATTACAAGCATGCACTAGCATGCCTAGCTTTTTTACATGGGTGCTGGGGATCAGAGTCAAGTCACCATGCTGATAAGGCAAGCATTTTACCCACTGAGCCAACACTGTGCAGCCCCTACATTTCACAACACAGTGCATATGTCTTATATAAGACATTTATGAAAATTATCAGTTAATATAAGTAAGATAAAGGCTATAACCCCACTACCACAAAAATAACTTCCTTCAGTACAATGGGTCTTTCTTCAGATGACTTTCTATGTTTGCCTCTCCATCCAAACACATGCTTCTTGATATCAGTATATCCTAATATTATTTTACAAGAACAACTATGCAACTATGTGTAACTATGAAAATCATGAATATACATGAATAACAAGAAAAGATATAGCTCCTTCACACTCACCGAGCCATTCACCCATTTATAGACTCTACTTTTATGATCTCCTCTGTGCTTTCATTTTTCTCTAGTTATTTTCAGCATCTCCACCAGGGCCCAGTACTGGAAGAGGTATTTTAGACACACAAACTCCTGCTTGTTAGTGACCACCTCCCCAAGCATGGTTTTGCCATATTCCTACCCTGACTTGCCAGCATTACCTCAGCAAAGACTTTGTATGTTTTTATGCTGTAAGTGGTAGAAACCCAACTAAAAATATCTTCAAGAAAATACAGCTTTACTGACAATGCTGAATGTAAGGGACAGAATCACTTGGTTCCATGCAAACATGGTGATTTGTACTTTGCAGGCCCAGCCTGACTCACACATTCATTTCTCTGCAATCACAGTCTCCAAAGAACCAAAATAAACAGTAACAAAAAGTGTTCACTGGCTTGTGTCTGAGCCACCTCCCCAAACGGATGAATGTGTTAATAAACAAGACTAACTCAATGATTAAAAACCAGCTAATGAGCTAAAAGATTAACGCAGCAATTAAGAGTGTTTGTGGCTCTTCCGAGGAACCAGGTTTGGTTCCAGGCACACACACTGGGGGTTCTCACAACCCTATTGTTGTGAGAATATTCCAGGAGATTTGATGCTCTCTTTTGACCTCTGTGGGAACACACACATGGCTAGCACACACACACACACACACACACACACACTTTTTTTTTAATTCAGGAGAATGTTATTGCCTTCATTATCACATATTTGTATGCACATGTGACTTGTGATATAGCATATGATATTCTAGAAACAAGTAGCATATGATATTATAAAAACAGAGACCTTAATTCAGGTATTCTGGCTCAGTAATTTCTTGCCAAAAATGAGATCTACATGTATGCAGCCACATTTCATTATTATATAATTCCAGAATATTGCATAACTGCATTTCAGATTAAACCCTCTGGAAGTGATCTTTTTCTTTTCTTTGTTTGCTGCTTTTTTAAAAATTTGAACAGTTTCCTTACCTGTGTTTTATAATCCTCACTGCTACAAGCAAATGCTTCTAGCTCATTTTTCAACTGTTCCATTAATTTAGTGTTTACTTCTTATTCAGACTCCTAATAAACAGCTAATTATGATCATATCTAACAGCAGTCGCTGAGCTCCCTACACGTGCTTCCCACTGGACCAATTCACATTTATCGTCAGGGCTTATTTTGTCAGCTGGATTGCTATATTCCAGCTGCCTGAACCCACTAAGCTCCATTTGGGAAATCAAGCCAATTCCCAAGATAGTCTATCTGTTGTCCTAGCAAACTTCAGCCACAGAATTACTTCCTGTTTGTTTATGGATGTGATACTATTGGCAAATAGAAAACAGTGCAGATAAACTATAATTACCCTTTCTTATTAATATAACCACTTACTGTTTCTCTCTATAAAGACATTTTCTAAATCCATCTTCCCTATAGTAAATTCACATGTTTGCTTATCTTCTGTGGTTCTACAAAAGAGAGAGTACCGAGTGGGTTTCGGTTATGACCTCCACTTACCGCGTCCGGTTTCTTTGTGGTCCGAGTTTTGTCCAGGCGAGGAACATCAAGATAATCACACTCAGGAGTCATTTATTAGGTTCCATCATTCGGGCTCTCACTGACACTGAGAGACCTGAGCTTTATTCAGTACATCTTATCTCTTAGACCTGTCTGTCCCTTAGCCATGCTTCTGTCTTGCCACTGCATCTCACCTAGCTTTTTCCCCTCTAGCTTCCCGCCATGCTGGATTCCTTCTGCCCCTTCCACTCACATTGACTCTAATCCATGCTTGTCCCCAGCTTCTGCTCTTCTGCCGCTTCTTCTCCAGCTTCTGCCTCTTCTGCCGCTTCTCCCTGTGTCTCTCCTCGTGTCCCCTTTTGTCTCCCGCTATCACCTTAACTCTCTTTCACACCCTGCCCCCTCATCCGGCACACCCAAGGTCTGGAGTCTCCCAAGAGGCTAGCACTCAGCAGGTGGCAGCGTCTATAGTGCAGGAAAACAGGTTTTTCCCTATTTCCTCTATAAACATAGGGTTTTAGTAGGATGGGCCATTAAAGGCCAGACTGGCACATACTCGGGAGACAACAAGAGAGTTCTACATTATGTGGAATTCTTGCTTATAATAATTACCAAAATTGATTTACACAGTGTTTTAAAACTCAGGCCCAATCTCCCCACTTTATTTTACTATTCTTATGCATTCTTGTTAGTTTCCTGAAAGTTATTTTGACAAATTATCTCATGCTCTAAAACTATTTTAAAAATTTGTTTCTACCAATTGACTTAATGATTACAAACCACTTGCTTTTAAAAAGTTCTCACACTCATTGAACAATCTTGATTCTTCTTATAAAATTTCCTTCCTTCAATTTGATGTAAGACATCAAGATGATGTGCAATTTTTTAACTGTATTTCATTTTTCTCTGAAGTATGTTAGGTTTCTAGTACTATAGAAAAATATTTGAGATAATGAAAATTTTAAAACACTTTTCTTTGCTCACAGTTTTGAAGGTTTTAGTCTATGGTTAGTTGGCCCCATTGCCTTTGTCAGACAGCAAATTATGGCATGGTATGTTCTGGAACAAGCTGCTCAATTGATGTCAGCTGTGAAGTATAGCAGAAACAGAGGAAGAAATGGCTCCCACAATCACTTTGAGGGGGTAGTGATCCTGTCCTGAACCAGGATTCCTGCATCTCTCCAAAGCAGGAGAGAAGTTGCTCTGTACATTGTATAATGGTTAATGCAAGCACCTACAATTGGTCAAAGTGCAGAGAGTAAAGTGAGTTTGGAGTGCTCAGCCACAAATGGGACACATTTATCCTGAAAGACCCCCGGGGGTTAGGGACCCCCGAAATGGACCTTTCCTCGGAAGGAGACCCCATGACCCAAGGAGGACCGAGCCACAGATCAGCTGCAAACAGCACGAGGTTTTATTGAATAACGCAGGACCTGCGGGCTACCGAGCCATTTGGGATGGTTGGCGCGCCCAGCCCTTTGTTCGGGGCCTTTTTATAGGGTTTAGGAAAAAAAACGTGCGTACAGAGGCAAAGGCGAAGTTACAAAGTTTCTATTGGCTGGTTTGAATGAAATCGCCCGTTGAGGGGTGAGGGGTGAGGGCCCCCAGGTTGCCATCCGGCCTGACCAAGCAACCTGGTTATCACCCGCCCCCAGGCCTGCTGTTTGTTCTTTTGTTCTTTATCTTCTTTTTGGAATTCTTTCCCTGATCAGGCTGGGCCTGATCACATAGCTAAGTAACTGCTTCCCCTCCCTTCCCCCTCTGCCCAGCTGAATCCTTGGTTGGGGGCTGTTGCTAACTCTACTTCTTGGGGAGGGGGCCTTACATTCCCCCATTTTCTTTTCTGAATATCTCTAATCTTAGAGATGACTCTTTATCTAGTGTCTATCTTTTTTTGACAGCAAATTAACTCTATGGGAAGCCCTTACTACGCTTGTGAGGGCTTCTGCTCTCGGATCCCCTGGTGGGCACACGGGGGCAGATGGGCAGGGTCAATGGTGGGTATGTCCCAAGGTTCTAATCTTGCCCCCAGCAGGCACAGGTCCGGGTACAGGCTAGGCCACCAGGTCCACTGGAGATGGTGGGACAAGTGTCTTTAGTCTCAGATATCACCTGCCATGTCTGCTCAATGGATTGGTGAAGGCTCTTCTCTAGGGGACTGTCGCTGCACACGGAGCTTGAGAGGATTACCAGTTCTTTGTACAGTCCATCAGTCATCAGGATCTAAGCAGCAACGCCATGAGGTCAGAAGGACTTGGTAGGGTCCCTTCTAGCGAGGTTCAAAAGTCCGATGCTGGTGTCACTGGACGTAGACGAGGTCTCCCACTTGGTAGCGATGTGGGGGTCCTGTCTCCCTCGGGCTGGTAAAGGTCTGAGAGCAAGCGTCTTTCACCAGGAGTGAAACACCATCAGGAAGGACTGGAGCTGAGGCCGAGAGCAAGGTCCTCTTGATCTGGTCAAAAGTCTCTTGCTGTTCTTTCCCCCATCTATAGGCGGGGCATAGAGGGACCGCCAAGGCTGCGAAACCCGGAATCCAGAGCCTACAGAATCTAGCAGTTCCCAGGAACTCTCTCCGGCTCTTTTGGCTCTCAGGGGGAGGCATCCGAGTGACAGTTCTCTTTTTGGACTCTGTTAGCCATCTCTTACCGTCTTGAAGGGTCAGGAATGTCACCTCAGGTCGGCATATCTGGGCCTTCTTAGCAGAGGCCTGATGTCCCAGTTTGGCCAGTTCAACAAGCAGTTTCTCAGTCCCTTCTCGGCACTGTTCCACGGTGGAGGCTGCAAGCAATGAGTACTGCAACGGAGTTAGTTACCTTGATGCAGGGCCTCATCGAAGATGGTAGGAGAGTTCTTGAAGCCCTGAGGCAGTCTAGTCCAGAGTCCGTTCTTTGGGTCTGTCTACTCAAAGGCAAACAGGGGCTGGCTGGACTCATGGAGACGCAGACAGAAGAAGGCACCTTTTTAATCTAAGACAGTGTGAATGTCTTTATCACCCGGCTGTTGACTTCCCTCAGGTCTCAGGCTTCTTAATGGGCAGCAATTCTGACTGACATGGTTTCAGGATTCTCTGCTCCAGCAGCCTCTGTGTGGGATTTGATCCCTTTCTTGGCATCTTTGCTCAAATCTGACCCGCAGGGGTGTGGCTGAAGGTTTCACCACAGGGGACCACTGGATCGCCAGCCCTGGTCTAGCCGTTTCTACTCATGCCTCCCCTCCGGGAAGGCCTGAATTGGTTACAGCAGGCTTGCTGACTAGAGGGTTAGTGAATTCTACCTTGGGCCCCTGGGGGTTAAAGGTGATCTTTGCCCCCAGTTTGGTAAGCAAGTCTCTCTGGGCACTCTGGAGTCACTAGGAAAGAGTGCTGCATTTTTTTTTTTTTAATAGATGAGGCAACTGACACATGTTAGATGTGTACCCAAGCCAAAAGCCTAAGAGTCATCTGACCCGAGAGGCACATGTGTCACATGCTAGCAGCCAACAATTTTTATGGTAGGACCCTCTCGGGCGACCCCACCCAGGCTGCCAGAACCGGAACCCGGTCCCAGAGCACTATCTCAGAAAGTCAAGCTGCTCTACCAGGTACCCCAGGAGCCTTGGAAGCATCTACCGGGTCCAAGCTGCTCCGACCCAGGCTAGTCTCAGCGACCTCCGATAGGGGCCCAGGGGGAGGGAGCTGGTCACGGCGGAAGTGCCCATCGGCCCCATTCCCGGTCCCGCCCGCGTGCGCGCGCCCCGCGGCCGGAGATGCGCGGGTCTGGGGGAGGGGGCTGAATCTTCTGCAGCTGACACAACCGCCCGACTCCGCGCGCTCGGCTTTGCCCTCGGAGGAGCAGCGTAACTGCGGCACACCGCCCCGCCCCCGCCCGCGCCATCCTCTTTAACCCGGCCTTCCCAGCCATTCCAGAGCCGGCGGAAGTGCGCCCATGCGCCCTGCGCCTGGCACCTGCGAGCTTGGTCACGCCGCAGGAGGGGCGGCCCGGCCCAATCTCCTCCCGCCCGGGCCGCGCGAGCTCCATGGGGCAGCAGAGGAGAGGCGGGAGGAGGGAGGGGGTGGTGAGGAGAGCGCGGCGAACTACCGGCCTCCTGCTTCTTCGGCCCCGGGATTCGGCGAACGCTGCTGCCAAGGGGGGAGCTGTAACATTCGGGGGCGGGGTGGTTATCATCTGTCCTATGATTTTAAGACTGAGTAAGGTTAGTAGAACAGACAAAGATACACTCAAACACAGAACACTCAAACACAGAACAAAGGCGCTGCGCGGCTTCGGCCTAAAACCGAAAGCAAAACCTCAAACGGAGACCTGGGGGGGGGGGGTCCGGATTCCCCCCCTCTCCTACCAAAACCACGTATCCCTCTGATACGGGCTGAGCTCCAAAGGGCTGCCACCCCAAAAGCGAGCTCCAGACGCCCCGCTACACCGGGGACCCAAATGTCCCGAAGGACCCAAA
The DNA here is from genome assembly GCA_033318265.1 of Phyllotis vaccarum. NCBI lineage: Eukaryota > Metazoa > Chordata > Mammalia > Rodentia > Cricetidae > Phyllotis > Phyllotis vaccarum. The sequence continues at coordinate 49,989,118 of JARWLC010000016.1, forward strand.
TGTCCCGCCCGGCGGGACTACAAATGCCTCTAGAACGTCTTCTAGGGCTGCGAGGGAGAAGTTCTGAGCTCGTCAGCTCTTTCTGGCCCCCGCCAAATACAAATGGACCCGATCGAACCCCAAACCAAACGCGGTGCGCAGATTCACAGAAAACAAGTTCAGACAACACCGCCACAGACAAGTTCATACACAGCCATAGACAAGTTCAGACACAGCCATAGACAACGAACAAAACGCTGGCCAGCTTACCTCCTGACAGTGAGTCGGTGGTCCCTGAGTGGGGGTCTCAAATCCCGGAAGAGCCCCCAAATGAAAGACCCCCGGGGGTTAGGGACCCCCGAAATGGACCTTTCCTCGGAAGGAGACCCCATGACCCAAGGAGGACCGAGCCACAGATCAGCTGCAAACAGCACGAGGTTTTATTGAATAACGCAGGACCTGCGGGCTACCGAGCCATTTGGGATGGTTGGCGCGCCCAGCCCTTTGTTCGGGGCCTTTTTATAGGGTTTAGGAAAAAAAACGTGCGTACAGAGGCAAAGGCGAAGTTACAAAGTTTCTATTGGCTGGTTTGAATGAAATCGCCCGTTGAGGGGTGAGGGGTGAGGGCCCCCAGGTTGCCATCCGGCCTGACCAAGCAACCTGGTTATCACCCGCCCCCAGGCCTGCTGTTTGTTCTTTTGTTCTTTATCTTCTTTTTGGAATTCTTTCCCTGATCAGGCTGGGCCTGATCACATAGCTAAGTAACTGCTTCCCCTCCCCTCCCCCTCTGCCCAGCTGAATCCTTGGTTGGGGGCTGTTGCTAACTCTACTTCTTGGGGAGGGGGCCTTACAATCCCAGGACTGGGAAATCATTATGGAAGATGAATCTGAAAGACTGTAAAAAACAGAGGTCAGGAAAAACCAAAGTAAAACACTGTTTTCTAGAACCAACAGGACTGATGTGCTCACAAATTCATAGCAGATCTTGCTGCCTGCACAAGATCCATATGCGATCAAACCAGTGAATAATCTAGCCTGGTGTGTAGGGATTCATGTGACCCAACCCCTGATAGCTGTGAACTACTGATGACTTCTAAGGGAGGGATGTCAGTTTATTTAAGGGTGTGGCTCTCCATAGGATGGCCACACTCCAGTAGATGACACCACACCAGAAGTATATGAGATTCACAAATTAACATCAGTGAGTTATTGAGTTAAAAAATAAAAAAAGACACAAAACTGGGAAGAGTAAGAAGGTGGAATACAGGGATAATTCTGAGGTGTGGGTATGGCTCTAGAAGGAGTTAACAGGAGGATTTGGGATGAATATAGTTAAAATATGTGCATGAAATTCTAAACACTAAAAAAGCCATTTGCAGGCAACCCCTCAATACCCTCCTCAGCCCCATCTCTCATAGTTCCCTCTACATCATAGCAGAGTTGTCAGTGGCACTAATATAAAATACAACCAGAATGATAAACTGTGGGGAAATAATCTACTGTGCCCCAAATGAAGCATTAGAGATGGGAGAAATGTTTAGTTTAATCATTAAGTACAGCTCTCAGCCTGCTGAAATCAGAACATCTTCACATTTCTTAAGATTTATCTTTTATTATTTTTATTATTATTTTATTATTATTAAATCATCTAATATTAAAATTCTTGTTTTAATTGCTTCTAATATTTTTCCAATTGTTCCTCCTTTCTTTTAAATCAGTCAAGAAAAATAAATCTGCTGAAAAACCACACTGGGTGTCTATTTGGATCTGCATTCATATCAACTATGCTTTGTTTCTACCATGTGATATCTTGTCCAATCCATAGTTGCAGATAGAACCACCATGGCTAAGTTTTTATGAGCCATTGCATTATTAAGGATTCTAATACTTAAAGTATTAAGTATTATACTAAGTACATGTATTACTGTTTTATTTTCTTTCTATATTTAAAAGCATCAATAAGAGATTTTAATATTTTGATCATTTCTAACAGAAACACAGATTCCCTATTTGTTAATACAACTGCTTTGCATAATTTCAGGGCACACAAACATGCAATGTTTCTTCATTATTGTGCAATGTAAGGACTACCTATAACAATCATTTGAAGTTCTTGGACATAGTAGCTCAAGCATCCTGTTGTTATCTACCAGAGGTTTGTTTCCATACTGAACAGAACACACACACACACATTTTTAACTGATAACCACTTTTCTGTCCTGGACTTGCCCCAAGATCTGGACCAGCAGTCCCAAATAATCACATAAAGTCTTGTATTAATTCTATGCTGATTGACCTAAGGCTCAGACATATTGCTAGCTAGCTCTTTCATCTTATCTCAATCTATTTTAATTCATCTGTTTAGCCATGTGGCTTAGTACCTTTTCTCAGAGCAGCATAGTTGTCCTCTGCATCTGCTGGCTTCTTTGCTGGTCTCTCTGGTGTCTCTACTCTTCCTGTTCCCAGAGTTGTCTTAGTCTGGTAGACCCACCCATACTTTCTGTCTGTCTTCAGCCAATCAGCATTTTTATTAAACCAGTAGGTGGGACAATTGTTTACAATGTAATATAATACCACTATATACCTTCTCTTAAATAATTCCAAACATAGGAGAGGAAGGACACCTTCAACAAAACCAGCGTAACCCCATACTCAAAATATATGAGAGCACAAAAATAAACAAACAAAACACTACAGACCAATGTCCTTCATGAACATAATGCTAAAAAAAAAAAAAAAGCTAGACATAATTATGCACACCTGTGATCTCAGCGCTTAGACATCAGAGGACAAAGTATCTCAAGTTTTAGAGTAGCTTAGAAAAGATGACAAGTTGCTTGAAAAGAAGATAAGAAAATAAACAATCTTGGGTCTGAGGTTATGGCTCAGTTTGCTTTGAAAGCCTGAAGCTCTGGGTTTGAGATCAAGGACCACAAAAAAAATTATACGGTGTTAATCCCAGAACTTGGAAGGTAGAGACAAGAGGATCAAAAGATCCACTACATAGAAAGTTTGAGGACAATCTGTCTCAAAAAAAAAAAAAATTAAAGAAATCAAACTCACTAATAATAGTTACAAAATAAATGAGCAAATAAATATCTCAGAATAAACTTAACCACAGAGGAAAAATATCTCTATAATAAAAATTATAAAACACTAATAAATGAATAAATGCTCTTGTAATTTGTTCATACTAATTTTCAAGTTAATTCAATTCCTGTCAAATTGGCAGTGGCATTTTGACAAGACCAGTAAAAAAGTCTAAGATTCATAGAGAAACAAACAAAAAACAACACAGGGGTGGGGTAATCTTAGAACAAAGCAGTAGGAAAGCTTTAGGATATTTGAAATAACAACAAAGAAAATAGTTAAGACCCTTAAGTCACAAGGAACAAAAGCAAAAACAGACAAATGGAAGTGGATATAAATCTAAAAATTGTCTGTTCAACAAAAAGAAAAATTAACAGAGTGAAGAAGCAACATATAAGATTATCTATAATATTTGTAAACTCTACATCTAATAAGAGGCTGATTCCAGAATACACAATGAACTCTGAAAGCCCAATAACAACCTCTTCTCCCAAATAATCCAAATAAAATATTGATAACAGATCTAAAAAGACACATCTCAAGAGAAAACATAAATGGCCAAGAGATAATTAAAAGAAAAATGTTCAATACCATTGATGAGAGAAATACCCATCAAAATCATTAAGTGACAACACCTCACTATAGGCATCTAAAACCTAAGAGAAATACCCATCAAAATCATTAAGTGATAACTCCTCACTATAGGCATCTAAAGCCCACTAAATGTCCACTTGCAATGACAGAAATCAGAAAACATCTGTAAACTGTTGGTGGGAACGTAAACTAGCCTAGTCATACAGAAGAAAGTACAGAGGTTCCTCAAAAACTTAAAGAGAACTATTGTATGATCCAATTTTTCCACTATGAAGAAAATTCAGCTGATATTTCAAAGAAACATTTGCACACCCTTATTATTCTAAAACTCTTCACAATAACTGTAAAAATAGAAACATCCTAAATTTCTATCAACTGATGGATGAAGAAAATGCTGTATGTATATACCTTGGAATGCTAACACCCTATCATTTGCAGCACTGTGCATGGGGTTGGAGATCATTATGCTAAGTAAAATAAGCCAAGCACAGAAGACCAAATACTGCATATCTCTCATAGGTAGAATTTAACAACATTGACAGTGGAAGCTGAGGATAGAGTGGGGGGGGGGTGCCAGAAGCTACAGAGAGGCAGAGAGGCCGGCCAGTAGGACCTGTGTTATGGATGGACAGGAGTAAGAAGCTTCGGTGTACTGCTGCTTATGAACTGGCTGGAGATGATGGTAATGTACTGTATATCTCAAAAGTTAGAAGGCAAGATTGTTTAATGTCTTCACCAAAAAGAAATGATAAATGACCTAGGCATGGTGGTGTATACCTGTAACATCAGAACTTCAGAAGTTAAGACAGGAGGATTCAAGTCTAGTATGGCTACATTAGCAAGAACTTGTCTCAAAAGAGAAATAAAAAAAGAGAGAGAGAGGAAAAGGTTAAAAATCAAAACCAAACCAAAAATTATAATCATCATCCACAACAAAATGAACATTTGAATACTGAGAGAGGGGGGAAGAAAGAGAGACAGACGGGGACAGGGAGACAGAAACAGCAAGAAAGAATAAATGAAAGGGGGGAAAAACAGACATAATAGTGCAGGTCTGAGATCCTAGTTACTTGGATGGCTAAAAATTGCAACTTCAAGGCCAGAATGAATAATTTACTGAGACTCTGTCTCAAAATATAAAGATTAGAAAGAAAAAAGATCTAGGATACATGCATACATGAAGATCAAGGTTCTGTTACCGGTTGGATTAAAGAAAAAGACCTCGGACCCAGATTTCTTGCAAGATAAAAAGAAAAAGTTTAATTACACTCATGAGTGGACTCAAGGCACTGAGAGGCCAAAAGCCCCAAATGCTTTCAGAGTAGAATTTTTATACTACACTTTGAATTGGGAGGGGAGTGTTGTGAGGTAAGGAAGTTGCAAGGTTGCCAGGATGAAGAATGCTTGACTGCTTGCGATTGTCTCCGGTGGTCCTGCTGAAGAGATCACGACCATGATGTATGAGTTCCAGGAGGTCAAGCTGCTCCAGGGGGGGATTCTCAGAACTCAGGGAGCAAGGTGCCATAAATCTTCTGAACAAAGCTTTTTCCCAGAACCCCGGCCTTGAACAAACTGCCACTACATTACAATGGGACAATGGAGCCAAAACTCCTTGTCCTGAGGGAAAGAGAAGCAAACAGGATTTTAGAATTTTCTATTTTCACATTAACAGGATTTTAGAATTTTCTATTTTCACAGTTCAATAGTCAAATTCATAATACACAGTACCCTTCATCCCCAAAGATGAGATTATGTTTAAAAAGTGATATTTTGATTTAAATATTGAGATATCTCCAGGCATTATATAAATATGTAGAACTTTTATGTGTCCACTAAAAAGAAGTAGGAGTTCTAAAATATATATTTTAATTGTAGGACAAAGACTAGGGATGTAGCTTATGGCAAAGGTTTTTGCCAGGACCATGAGTTTGCTCCTCAGAATCATAAAGAAGTGAGTGAATGAATAAATAGAAATACATAAATACATGTACATTTCAGGAGCAGTGGATGCTGGGAAGCAAAAAGAAATATCTCCCAGAGAAGCGGAAAGAAAGGAGGTTTCGAGATTCAGGAACCTCCTATTGATGGTTTCTGTTGATTGCCAACCTGAAGGAATTTGGAAGCACCACAGAAACAAACCTTTGGGTGTGCCTGGAAGAGAACTCCTAGATTAGAATAACAGAGGTTGGAAGATGCATCCCAAATATAGGCAGCACCAAGCCATGGACAGGGTCCCATGCAGAATGAAAAGAATGTAATTTGATCACTTTGCTTCCTATGAATGTAATGAGACAAGCTGCCATAATTTTCTTGCTGTGTTAGGCTGTACCCTCAGACTGAACTAAAATAAACATTTTTCTTCTTCAAGTTGTTTTTTTGTAGGGTGCTTTATTGAACCAACAAAGAGAGATACCTCTGTGACCATCTTTCCAAGTAAATGTGGATCTTGGACTAGAGCTGTAGCCAGGATGGTAAAGTGCTTGCTGGGTAAGGATGATGCCATGGGTTATCCTAAGTACCCAATAAACCAAGCACATGCTTGGAATTCCAGTACTTAGGAAGCAGAGAAAGGAATATCAAGAATTCAAGGCCAGTCTAGTATACAGGAGGCCATGTCTTAAAAAAACAAAAGGGCAAAACAAAACAAAAAGCCAAACCAATTATGTATAATTGTTCTTCTTAAAAGAGAAAGAAGTGTTGTGTACTTTCTGAGGACTTGAACTTCACAATATTAAGGTAATGATAAAGATTTCTTTTATTGGTAGTTTTATGTCTAGTAATTATTAATGGATGGTAGAGAGATTAAACTTTAGGTTATATTCAAGCATATACAAGATACAAGCATATACTTAGCACCCTCTCTCATGTTCTTTACCCAGAAGCATGGAAAGCATGCCCAGTGAGGACAGGTTGTCTTCTCAGCTGTCACACTCACTGGTCAGCAGACTTCTATGAGAAGTCAGATTTTATCTGAAAAAGAAAATGCCTCATCATAGAGATGAGAGGGCTGTGAACAAAATACCTCTCACCAGCTCACTCAGGCTCCAGCTACACAGCTGCAAAAGATGAGAAGTGTCCACCAGTGAGAACAGTCTGCTCATCTATAACTCACTGTGGGAAATCCTGTCTATAGTCCCATCTTGAAAATGGAGACTGTGCAGACAGGAAGTGGTATGACTTATTCTTTATACTGCTCTCCATGTCAGCTCTCTTCTTTCTGCCCACTAGCTAACAGTTTTACAGGTCCAGGAAGCTAAGTTCTCATTCTCTTTCAGTTCATAGATATACTCACCATCAGTTGGTCCTGATGAGGTACCTTTTATGCTTCCATTTCATCTTACAACTTCCAGTCTTCATCCCTGCCCCACATGCTCATTTTTCTTTGATCAAAGACCAGACAAGTCCATTTTGTAAGACCATGTTTAGCTGCTTTCCAAAGTGCCTAATCTTTACATGCACATTGGCAGCAAGAGTTCTTCTGATACTTCATGTCTTTGCTAAAATCTTCTGTCAGACAAAAGTTTTCCAATAACAAAGCTGGACAATGATTTTGCAATATGGCTTTAATTTTTAAAATTTAATGAAAACTATAACAGAATGCTGCATAAAGCCAAATTTATGAACTATTCAATACTCGTAAAGCAATATTCAAGTAATCTGAACTCAAAATTATGGCCACTCTGCTAAAGGTCATTTGATGCCTCACCCCAAGTCACCTGTTATTTCTTGACAGTGACACTTTCCTTCTATAGGTATTATCCCTGAAACTGTGATGCAATTATCTAGTGAAAAGGGTTTTTGGTGGCCTTATGTATCCCAGGCTGGCTTCTAATGCCCTATGCATCCTAAGATGAACTTAAATTTCTCTTTCTCCTCCCCAGTGCTTAGATTATAGATATGTGCCACCAAGCCCAGTGCTGGGGATCAAACCCAAGGTTTTTAGCACACTACACTGTCATTCCACCAACTGTGTGTATCACCAGCCCTCTGTATTTTCTTTTAAGTTTCACTTCTTATGTATGAATCTCAAAGTTATACAAAGTCTTCTTGGTTTTCAACAAGTTATCAATGAAATCATGTGAGCTGTGGTGTTTTGTTATTTATTTAGCTGGACAGTGCATCTGTAAGATCTTCCCTGGAAAATCATGTCCTTGTAGGTTATTTGTTATTGAAAAATTTTTCTGGGCATGGTTATACCTCAAATTGTCCATTCCCTTGTTTTTCTTCATTGTTGAAATTTTCATACAAGTATACAATAGAAAATGATAGCTCTTCCCCATTTTCTATTTCCAACTTCCTCATATCTTCAACAGGGTTCCTTTACAACTTCATGGGGCTTTCATTTTGTTTGATGGCCTATTAAGCCTAGTTAGTGCTGCTGTTATCTGCATGGTTATGAGGCTATCCACTGGAGCGTGGAAAACTTATTAGTGGTCACATCTTCTCAAAAGGTTGATATTTTCTCTCAGTTATCCACTGCCAAAGACTACTGTGTAAAGAATGGGAACTTAGATTATCTACCCCAGCTATGCTGCAATTTTGGCTGGCTTGATCTTGTATAAGTCTTTTTACAGGTACCCACTGATGTTGTGAATTCATGATTGCATAGCCATCTCCTGTCCAGAAGATGACAGTATCCCCACACAACACTCCTCCCCATCTCCCCACTATTCCATTCTTTCTGTCCCTTTTTCTGGAATGTTCTCTGATTCAGGGGGTGGCAGTCATTAATACAGATGTCCTGTTTACAGCTGAGCATTCAGTCTCTCTTTCTTCTCATCATTTTGATTCTGTTCTACATCTTTCCATTTGACTGATGCCCACTGCAAAAAGATGCTTCTCTGACCAAGGCTGAGAGCATCTGGGACCAGGACCTATACTAGACAAATGGGACCATTATATTTTTAAAGCACAGTGGGAGTTTATTAAGAGGTTTTAATAGGTTTTAAGTACTTAATTTAAGATATGAAAGGTGTTCAGAAAGAAACTAAGGCACACCCCTGACCATGGGTTGTGCTTCTCAAAAGAGTTGTTGTCCCTTCTGTTTTTGACATTTCATTTTCATTTCAGTTAATAAAGTACCACTTTGGACAGTCTCTTAAATCATTGCTGATATGCATAAGTTTTTGAAATGTCTTTCTGAAAGATGTTCCAATGGAGTTTCCAGCCCCATCTGCCCAGAGGTCCAGACCCACAGACCTGCCGTCCCAGAGTGCCTAACTGCCCACTGCTGCTTAGGCCCCCAAAATGACTCAGACACTATATTAATTTATGCTGTTTGGCTTATGGCTCAGGCACATTGCTAGCTAGCTCTTTCATCTTAACTCAGCCCATCTTCATTAATCTGACTACCACGTGGCCCATGGTTCACCTGTGTTCCTTACATGCTTCTTCTTTTGGCATCTGGCTTGATCTATCTCAGACTCCACCCTCTTTCTCGTACCTATGCTGTCTCTGGCTACAGTGTTCACCAAGGCCCAAAACAGCTCTTTAATTAAAGATTGATATTTATAACATACAGAAAGACATTCCCACATCAGAAAGATCAGAGGGCACAAAAATCTGGAATCGTGATGTTCAATTAGTTTCAAGGAATCTTGTTAGATAATGTTCAATTAGTTTCAAAGGTTCTCACCCACAATATATAGAATATATTTTGCTGGATAGCATAGTACACACCTGTAGTCCAAACAAGGAGACTGAAGAACTACAATTTGAGGACAGGCTGGAATACAAATGGATACCCTGTCTCAAGAAAAAATATTACAAATCTTTTTGAGCTGTGGTATTGCCAGGATTGGCTTTTCTCTTTGTGGTTTTAATTTATATGGCTTTTTATCAAACTGGTAAGGATGTAGGAACATGCCATATAACTTTAACTTGTATGTCCCTAGTTACTGACTAGCATTTCTTATTTGCATAGCATTTGAATTTAGTTTTGGAGAAATACTTGTTCAAGTCCTTTACCCAGTCTTTTAGATTTCTGTGTTTCATGTTGGCTAATACAAATTGTAATGTTTCAATGTTAGTCCTCTACTGATTCTGTGGCAAATATTTTCCACCACACTTTAGCATTTCACTGTATCATTTGTGAACACAATCTCTCTCTCTCTCTCTCTCTCTCTCTCTCTCTCTCTCTCTCTCTCTCTCTCTCTCTCTCTCTCTCTCTCTCTCTTCTCTCTCTGGTTTGTGTATGAGTTGTTTGCCTGCACATGTATGTGCACTCTGTACATGCCTAGTACCTGTAGAGGTCAGAAGGTATTAGACCCCTGGAACTGGAGTTACTGATGGTTATCGGTGACCATGTTGGTGCTGGGAACCAAACCAAGATCTGATGTGGGAATGCGGTTATGTATGTTGTGAATCTCAATCTTTAAATAAAGGAACTGTTTTGGGCCATGACAGGCATCATAGAAGAAGTAGGAGGAGAAATCAGAGCATAGGTAGATAGGTAGGAGAAGCAGGTCGGAGTCAGACAGACCGAGCTGAAGCCCAAAGGAGCAACATGTAAGGAACACAAGTGAGCCACAGGCCACATGGCAGACAGATTGATAGAAATAGGTTGATTTAAGATGTAAAAGCTATCTAGCAATGTGCCTAAGCCATAGACCAAACAGCATAAAGTTAATATGTGTCTGAGTCATTTCTGGGGATCTGAGTGGCGGGCGGCTAAGAGGTTCAGCAGGTTCTGGGCTCTGGCTGCCCGGGACCCAAGAAACCTCACTAGTACTAAGATCCTCTAGTCCAACAAATGCTTTTAACTGCTGAGACATCTCTCCATCTCCTCAACACAATTTAATTTTGCTGTAGTGGAACAGACCAATCTTTTCTCTTATGAATAGTTCATTTTTATATTTTATTTCAGTATTTCTTCCCTTATTCAGAGGCTTAAAAATTGCCTATCTTAGTTCAAAAACTTGGCTGGTATGAGAAGGAGCAGAGATGGAGGTCTGAAGCATCCTAAGACCAGTTGGTTTCTTGTTCCAGCTGGATTAACTCCACATGTGAAAGTCTGAGGACAACTTTTAGGAGTTAGTTCTCTCTTCCCACCATGTGGGGCCCAGGTACTAACCGGGCAGTCAGGTTTAGTGGAAAGCACCTTTACCTGCTGAGTCATCTCTCCCAACTGTGATTCCATTTTTTTAAAGCATAAATTACTTTGCTTCAATAAAACACCTATTTTGTAGATAAGTCTTACTTCACCTGGAGTTGAGTTTTGCATGTTTCATTTCATCCCATCCATTGAAATTCTGGCATTTTTTCCACACTGTAATGTCTTCTCTGTGGTGCTTCTTCAGGATATACAGACACAGATTTCTTCCCTGGCTTTCAATTCTGTTCCAATTTTCTATTTTTCTTTCTGCCAGTGCAACATTTTGCTTTAATTACAGTAGCAGGATGGTAGATGTTGGTATCATGCAGGGAAAGTCCTTCCCTTCATTCTCTTTCAAGGTCAGTATGGCTCTCTGGCTCCTTCAACAAAACCTATGAATCCTAGAATGCTTATCAAATTTTAGAATATAGTAAGAAACTAATAACTTGCATCAGAGCTACAAGTGGATTCAGGACAAATTTACCCTCTTTACAACCTCAGTGGTTCAATCCACAAGCATGTTTTGACTCTACTTATATTTGATTTTTTAAAATAATCTCAATAAAATATATTCTCTATAAATTTTAATTGTTTCTAGATTTTTTCTAGGTCTTTCATATTATTGATGCTATTTTACATAGTATCAGGTTTACATTATTTTTTATGTTGATTGATGGAACGCTGAAATGTATTTTTTTAACATTTCTGCAACAATTAGTAAATATTTACTAATCCATTATTTTTATGGCCATTTTACACTTACCCAAAGAATGTGGACTAGAGAACTAATAAACTCTGACAAATAATAGATCTGGCATGTTTTCTTGAGACCTTTACTTTGAGAGTAGAGATAAAATAGGATGCCTGCTCTCAGAGCTTCAAGTGTGTATTAGATTCCGTAACTAACAAAGCACAAAAAAATAAAATACTGAAAAGGAAGAAACTAAATTCTCACTACATAACAGAAAACAATCTTCAGCATTTTATATAATAAAAACCACACTACATGTCTTTGTTGTTTTGTTGTGTTTGTTTTTGCGGTTTTTTAAGGGAATTTCCTCCTATTCTTTATATGCTGTAGAATGTATGGGCTTTTAAGGGCCTGAAATCCAGCCTGGCCTCTGCCAGTGCAAATTGGTAACAACTAGTGCCTTAAGACATGTGCTACTAAGCACTTCCACATAAGCCAGCCTGGGGTCTGAGCCTGGGGCCTTGATGAGAGCAGAGTCCAGATACAACATCCCTAGACCAACAAGAGACCACAGATACCAGCAAATCAGAGCCCTTCTCCCTAGCTGGGAAAAAAGGTATTTAAGGTTTTCCCCTCCATAAATTTGTTTCAACTTGACCGTGTAGGCTATGTTGTTGCCGGACCCTGAGCATAAAGGCAGCCTCATCTCCTGACCACAAACCAGGGTCACCCCAATAATATTTGAGTTTTTTCTTTTTTATGAATGGATACTAAACTTCACAGATGCCTTTCACATCTATTATAAAAAGTGATTTTTCTTCCTAAATCCATTATTTGGCAGGCTACATAAATTCTTTATTCTACATTCTTCAGCTAAACACATATTGGCCCTAAAAATCTTTTTGGAAATACATGGTTCAGTGTAATATTTTCCTTATACTAGCTTCATAACAATTGGGAAATGTTTTGCTTTTCTATCCTCTTGACAGTCTGCAAAAACTTAAAAACTTTTATTTTTTGTGTATACACACAAGCACATGTGGAGGTGTCTGCTTATACTGGCAATGTTTCTCGGGCTTATTTGCCTCAGAAACTATGTAAACTTGAATTATTCTTTGTAAGATCATCACTTCTGGTTCATTTTTCTTAATCCTCACAGAACTATTGGAGTTTTTTTTTTTTTATCGGTACTTATAATTTTCTAAGAGTCTTCCCACTTTCCCTAGATTTTCAAATGCATTAGAATAAAGTTATCCATCTTTTGTTACTTACTATCTTTATCCTTCATAACGTCCATTTTTTTCTTTCTATTATTTGTACTTTCCTTCTATTTTTTGTTCCACATCCCCAAAAGTAGTGCTAGAAGAACCCATGCTCAAGCGCCACCTAGTCTCTGGGGCACCTACAAGCCCATTCAAAGCAAATGCTCTGCACACTTGCCTAGTTTGCCTGAAGCCTGGGCATATTGCTTGGTGTCAAATAAGAATTAGGCTGAGAGTTGTCTTTCACTATCCATTATACTCTGGGATAGCTACTGAGATTACCTGGGTTAATGAAAAATGAGCTTCCATGGACACTAAGAAACCAAATCGATACACAGCTAATAAACAGCAGAGCCCAAATTCTAAAACTCAAAGTTGTTTTTGTTTGGGGTAGCTGTTATCTTTTTGTTGTATTTTATTTTTTGAGATGATCTTGCAAGGTAGGGCAACTTTGTCTAGAAATCTATCCACTTCACCCTCAGAACGCTAAGATCCCAGCTATTAGCCACTGCTCTCAGTTGCATTATGGGTGTGTTTCAACAGCCACCTCTGATCCAACGGTTATCAACTAGATATGTAAAGACCTATTCAGTCCTGAGTAAGTGAGCAGTTCATAAGCAGTGCCTCTAGGTTTCATTTTTGTCCTCAATGCAACTGGATAAAGCCTTACACTTAGTAAGACTGCCACTTATTGGTAGTATCATCACATTACACTATGAAGCCAGTCCTTAAATCTTGAATGATAAATGTCAGTAGTTTGAAGAATTAAAACAGTAGACAAAATCTACCTGCATGGAAGCATACTCTCCTCCTTAAATAGACCCAAGTACTTGCAAATGGAAAAAATAAACAGAAGCTGAGTGTGGTGACACCTACCTGGAATGCACACACTCAGGAGGCTGAAGCAGCAGCATCACTGGAAGTTTGAGACCACTCTTGTCTCCACAGTGTGTTCCAGGCCAGTCATGGCTACATGAGAAGACCCTGTCTCAAAATACCAAAAATAAATAACATAAAAAATTTTAAAGAGTGTGGTGAGAAGGAAATTAATTGATGTCCACACTTTCTAAACACTGTAGCTATAAAGATTTTGTCGCCCCCCCCCCTTGGATTTTCAAGACTGAGTTTCTTCAAGTATCCTTGGCTGTTCTGGAACTTGCTCTGTAGACCAGGCTGGCCTTGAACTCAGATAATCTGCCTGCCTCTGCCTCCCCTGAATGTTGGGGTTAAAGACGACCTCCTCCTCCTCCTCCTCCTCCACCACCACCACCACCACCACCACCACCACCACCACCACCACCACCACCACCACCACCTGACTTATTTTTTTTTAATTCTTATTTCTGTAGTATATTTATAAATTCTTGGTCTTAATAAAAACCCAGGGCCAGATATTGGGGAAAACCTGAAAGATCAGAGAGACAGAAACTAATCACAGCTACTTCTAACCCAGCCAACTCCTTAGACCTGTCTCCACTAATCCTCAGACTAAATGCCTCTGCAGCCTGGGGTGGGGGGAGGTCACAGGCTAAGGGCTGAACTTCTGCCTCTTTCCACCTTATCTTTCTTTCTTTACCCAGCTCTCACATCCTGGTTCAACTTTCCTAGTGTTAGGATTAATGGTGTGTGTATGCAAGTACTGGGAGCATAGGCAAGTGCTGGGATTAAAGGTGAGTGCCACCACTGCCCGACCTCTATGGCTTATTCTGGGTGGCTCTGTGCTCTGACTCTCAGGCTAACTTTATCAGATATACAATATATCACAATTTATTACTATTATCAGTGTGTGTGGTATATGTTCAAGTCATAGGACAACTTTCGGAATCCATTCTCTCCCTCTTCCATGAAGTCTAAGCACCTTTACGAATTGACTTATCTTACTGGCTCTACATTAGTATCTCTGTGATAAATGTTTTGGGATTTAAAAAAAAAACGTGTAGCTCCTCAGCCAAATTGAATCTACTGTCTGATTTTAAACCCTCACAGTGTAGAATTTTATGTCTTAAGTGGTCAAAATCTCAAAATCCTTCAAAATGCTTGAATAAATAAAATTCAAATTTCAGTGTATTTTATTCCTATTGTTCATATATAAAAGTTGGATTAGAACATAGTGTTTTCATTTACCTATTGTCTGACTGCTGTCAAGCCACAGCACTAAAGTATGTAAAAAACTGTATAGTCCTCAATGCCTATTAATTAGATTTACAGTAATAGTTTACCACCACATGGGGAAGACAAGCAGGGGAAAAAAAACAGTATAAAAAAACTTTGCCAATTTCTTATGCAACAGATTCTAGCCCAAGCAAACCATAAACTTTAAGCTTCAATTCTCATGCGTCTTAAGAACATTATCTACCAAGAAAGGTTTTTAGATAAACAATAACTTGTCAAGATACAGATCTCCTAACCAACACATCATGCCTTAGTATGTTCAAAAGAAGTCATTCTTTGAAACTACAAATGTGTCCTCTTTAGTCTCAGGCCTTGTAGTATTTACAAGTATGGATTTCAGGATTAAAGCCTTGAATAGCTCTATTTACATATTTAACAGTGCGACAGATTAGAAGGCTGAAAATGAAGTTCAGTGTTTTGACTACAAGACAGAATATCTACTTCCTGTTTTAAGACAGGGTTTCTGTTATAGCCCTG
Source organism: Phyllotis vaccarum (assembly GCA_033318265.1). Taxonomy (NCBI): domain Eukaryota; kingdom Metazoa; phylum Chordata; class Mammalia; order Rodentia; family Cricetidae; genus Phyllotis; species Phyllotis vaccarum. The sequence goes on from JARWLC010000016.1 coordinate 50,004,476, forward strand.
GATATCGAGGTATTTGCTTGTAGACCAGGCTAGCCACAAATTCACAGAGAGGCACCTGCCCCTTCCTCCCCATTGCTGGGATTAAAGGCATGCATGTGGTAGTTTGAATGTCATGGATCCCATAATCTCATAGAGAGTGGCACTACTAGGAGGCATAGTTTTGTTGGAGTGGGTATGGCCTTGTTATCTCACTTTGGGGGTAGGCTTTGAGGTTTCCTATGCTCAGAATACTGCCTAGTGTCTCAGACCCCTTCCTGTTGCTTACAAGATATAGAACTCTCTGCTACTTCTTGAGCAAGTCCCACCATGATAATAAACTTAATCTCTGAACTGTAAGGAAGCCACCCCAATGAAATGTTTTCATTTATAAGTATTTCCTGGTCACAGTCTCTTCACAGCAATAGAAACCTCAACTAAAACAGTGTACCACCACCCAGCATGGAATACCTATCTTCTAATTACATTTTGTCACTAATTAGTTGTCTGACTTTGGTTAAGTCAAGCTCTCTGAACCTCTACTTCTTTGTCTGTGACTAAAAATGGGTTGAGTTGTGGATAACTTTGTGATCAGAACACTGCTATCAATATACGCCTGTTGCAAAAGGAGATGATGTGGATAAGATGTTCCAAGTAGGCTATGCTGGAAGACTCTTCTAAGGATGCCACAATGGCTAAGATACAATCTTACCAAATACATTTAAAAATGCTGAGAGTGAGGACCAACTGCTCAACAGCAGTATCTACTTGAGGAAAGCCTATAGCCATTTGTGAAGACAAAGAATGTACATTATTGGCACATAATCACTTTAAATTGAGCTCTCCCAGCTCCAGGGCGAATACAACCTTGACAAAATAAATCCTTTTGCTCAAACCAGAGGCAAGAAATTTTATAAGTTCTCCAAAGAATTCTCTTGTTCACATAAAATCAAATTAGCTAAGAAATGGAGCTGATGTAAGATCTACCCCATACTGTCATTCAAAGCCAAGTACTCTAACTTAACTTTTGCCCTCACATGAACAGTCATGAGGCCTCACAAAGATATGTGGCACTTGAGGGGGGGGAGGGCGGAAATGTGGTACATAGCTAGTCAGTTACATCTCAACAACAGTTCTCAAAAGAAAAGAATATTTAGTAAGTATTTAACAGTTCCTTTTACTAAACCTTTTTCCATTGCAAGCTTCCAAATTTCAGACCTGAGGTCAGCTTTAAAGGAGTGAAGTAATAGGTAGAAAGATGGCTCAGTGGCTCAGAGCATGTACTGTTCCTGTACAGGACCAGTTTGGTTCTCAACACCCACAGAAATGGCTTACAACCATCTTCACTCCAGAACCAGAGAAGCCAAACCGTTAGCCTCTGCAGGCACTGCACCCACACACATAGACAGATTGGGGGGGGGGGGGGGTTAGGTTAAAAACAAAAGGAAATATATAGTCAGCACATAAATATCTTATTGACTAAAGTGAATGAATAAACTCAGTGATCAAAGGCCGATTATCTGACTGGGGGGTGGGAGGGTGTCCCTAACAAACATTCTATGGAATGTAAGGAAGAAAAGGGATATAATAATGAGTTTGTGGGACAGTCATCAAGAAAATAAAGTTCCTGTATTGTTTTGGAATAAGTCTAAACATTTTATAATTTCACACGTACAGTTTAATGACCTTTATTAATCTTAAAAGCAAATAACATTTTCCCCAAGAATGACAGTTCAATATTACACCAAATGTTTATTCCAACTCCAAAAATAGGACTATTTCATACAATAGCAGACATTCGGCTTTTTTATGATCATTACTCAAATATACTTTCTTGCCTATGCTCACTATTAAATTATCACCTACAGCATTCAACTGAAACAAAAACTCCCTTCATACTGTTCGTTATACCTCTTAAGATTGTCCAAGAGAAAATAAACTAATATAGGATACTACTCATTGAAAGAAAGAAAAAAAAACAACTTTGTTCAAGGTCTTTCATTCATTTCATCAATTAAGACACATAAAGCAGCATCTTTTTCTATAATCTGGTCCCTCCTATGACTTGAATTTTCTCTCTGCTGCTCATTCTGTCCAGTGCAATTGCTGTTATCATCGGTATCCATTGGCTCAGTTTTAACTCTCATCCCCGCTTCTGAATGGGGCAAATCATCAGGCAGAGAAGCCAAGCAATTCTGAATCATTTCAATTACTCGTTCCAGGTGTTTCTGAAACCTCTCAGCTGTTTCCAGACGTTGACGTTTCTGGACTTCCATCATGACTCTCAAGGTCTCTCTTGCTTGGTGGGGTCGATATTCATTTATAAGATGATGCACATGTACGAAAAGCAGCTTAAGATCTTCTAGCTTCTCTTCTCTTTTTATACTCCCAGGACTCCTTATTAAAATATCTAAAAGGTCCAAGAAATTAATCAGTATAGACATATTGAGTTTTCTCAGTTCTTTCTTGTGATCAAATTGCATAGGATGAAGCCGTTCAATGCCCTGACTTTCCAAAGGGCGAATGATAAGATCATCACATTGGAATTGGTTGCCAAACATCATGTAACTGTCTTTAATTGGAGGAGGCGGCTTGGGAGCTAAGCCTTCCTGAATATTTTCATCTGTATATTCCTTGATATACTGCATTGGAGGTGGTGGAAGTGCACTCACTTGCTGTGGTTCACCCATCGTGACAATCAAGAGCCTAAAGAAACAGAACACAGATTCAGAAAAGAACCATAAAATACTACCCCGAATCCATTAGTGACATCAGAGTATGCTATTCCTTCTGATAGGACAGGGTCCAAGATAAGATGTTCTTAAATTTTAAAATTAACATTTACAAGAGGGAATGGCTACCAGCCATTTTCTAATTAAAGATTTTTATGTTGTTAACACCCATATATTTTCCTTTATCTCTTCGATGTTAATAAACAAAAGCTACACTTTTTCATCTATTAAAAAAAATATGAGGGAACTGGAAACTGGGGCAACCCCACATGGGTGTCTGCTGAGGAAAAAGGTAATAACCTACAAATGGATTGCAGGGTCTTATTTGTGCTCTGTGCCTACGATCTCATGTGGCCACCACTTCCTGCATCCAAGGGCAGGGGTCTGTGCATATGTACAGCAGAGGCACATACCACTCCAGCAGAAGAGAGATGCCGGTAGGTGGTAATTACAATAATGACACTGGAAAGAAAAACACAACCGCAAAACAACAGAAAGCTTCCTCCCAGCACCTGTCCATTTCTCAAAGACAGACCTGAAAACAAAGGAGGCGGGGGGGGGGGGGGGGGGGGGGTTGTTGTTGTTGTGACATTTGTCACTGATTGTGAAGCTTCACTGATGAGGGGGAAAAATTACCAACCTATGAGAGGGCAGCCTGTCAACAGCAACTTTGATGTTCAGAAGTTCACTGTGAATTCAGATCATATTATCTTCAAGCTTCTTGGTGCTAAATATGCCTTAAAGATTGTTGGCCAGTCAAGACAACAGGTATGCCAAATTCACCCTAGAGGGACAGGTGACCCTGGTAAAGGAGGAAGTAAAGAGAAAATAAAGCAAAGCTGTGGCTCCAGGGAGGAACTGACAAGATCAAACTACTAGTTAAAAGTCATAAATATGGCAGGGAAAGTGCAGAAAGCTACATTCCAAAGACTCCTGTTTTCTAGACATGTCTGCCCTAATGATACCATCAGAGTTATGGTTTAAAGGTTTCAAGTATGAAGGCAGGTTCTGTAACTGTTAGTGGACACTGGCAGGTTCATTTCTACTGCAGAATCACCTTACATGGAAATGTGTTGCTTTTCCCCATTTAAAACTACTTAGTCATTAACTCCCTGGGTACTAGATGCTCTTCACAATTCCTATGCTGCCCCATGACCTGCTGCCACCTACCTCTTGACTCTATTTACCCAAACAACTGCAGGCTTTGATCAGACAACTTGCGCTTAACTGAATCAGACATAAATGCTGTGGTCATTTTCAATGCAATGAGAGGCATCAAACAATCTCTAGCATCCAAATACACACCCAAGTTGAGGTCTAACTATGAAGGAAATTCTGAGAACATGAAGCAGTGTCACTTGAATCTTACAATTATTTTGAATCTCTTCAAGTCCTTGTCACTTGTTAAAGGGCACTCTTGTCTGCCAGACATGATATTATGAAGGACATCTTTTCTGCTTGTTTAGAAAAGAGGGATGCCAGGGTTAAGGACTCAGTGTTCTATGTAAGCAGATAAATATAAAGTATATGAAGTGGGAGAGCAGCCAGTAGAGTCCACCACAGGTCTGGCAGAAGGCTTTACTTGCTGTTATTTTTAAACATTTATTATTTTTAGAAAGTACCTAAACTGTCATATGTGGTGGTTCACAATATAATCCTAGTTATTGAGAAGCAAGATAACTGTTGGTTTAAGGTCAGTTTGTGCAACATGTTAAGTTTTGGGTCAAGATGTGCTAAAAATACTATCTTTAAAAACTAGTAAATATTGTGAAAGTCTATGAAGTTGGGAGTGGGACATGGTGACAGTCTGCAGGGTATTAGAGGGGAAGGAGAGGGTATGATCAAAACACATTTTTTGTGTATAAAATTCTCAAAGTACAAAATATATATTCTAAAAACTAAGAGAAAAGGGTCTATATTTGGGCTGCTTCATATGATACACAATATATTATTTTTCATGTCTGATTTTTGTTTGGTAGGGCTATACTGAAACTTACTCTGGAAAAGAGAACATTTATATGCGAATGCCATACACCTTATTTGTTACTCTTTTCCATAGTGAAACTACTTATGGTGTTTATCAACCTCATGTCACGATCGATCACTTTTGCTTTCCATTGTACACTGGTTACCAAAAAAACTCTAAACATTTTAACAAAAAAAAAAAGGAAAAAAGGAAAAAAAAACAGCAATGTTAAATTTCATACTAGTATTATTATCCAAGATTTCTAGAGGAAGCCCTGTCTTAAGAGTTTTATTAACACATTAGCATTTAAAACCCTTTCTAAATAATTTAAAACATAAACCCCAACAATGGAATGTCTGCTTATTCCAATTTAAGTGTATTACTCAATAATGATGATTCCTGAGTGCTTTTTCACACTGATCTGTTTCAAGATACATCACCTTTCAACATCAACGGGGCAAGTAACAGTTCTGTATCAGCATTTACAAGTGTAATATATCTGAGGGCAGCCTTCAAATTCTTCAGATTTCAAACTGTTTGGACAACCCCCACCCTATTTGCTTCCTTTCCCATTCTTCTTCCTCTAAGTATTTCAGGTATCTATCTAAAGCACGGGAAATGCTTTCTTGCACCCAACCTTTCTTGCATCTAGCAAGTCGACACTGGCCTAAATTTCATCCACGGAGGGCTTCGAAATGGAGGATCCGGGCTTCCCTTCCCCACGCCTGCACTAAACCAGCAGTTTCCCCAAATTTTACTAAGTGACCAGTACTTTGACACGGTGATTTAATCTTCATAACGACATAACCATTCCCAATTTGACTTTAGAGCCAAGAAGCCAAACCCAACGTGTAAAACTGAATACATTAGATCAAAATGCTGGCAAACGGTACAACGGGAATTCTTATAACAGGTTTTTTTGTTTGTTTGCCAAAGTACAAATCCCTGTACGTCACTTAGTCGCGAACCACCCCAGGGAACAAAATCCGCCCATCAATAGTTAACTGAACTTTCCAAAGCCGCTGGAGGCCGTCATTGACTAACACTAGCAAAACTCACACACTTTCTAAGAGTTTGCTTTTAGGGAAAAACATCGCAAGCTCAGAATGGTGGTTCACTTTGGACCCTGTAACTGGGACCCTTCGGAAAGTCCGGGACCTGGGGATCCGGATCTGCCGGGACGGCGGGGGGAGGGGGTCCTCTCCCCTGCCCCAGTCCCCGCTGGTGGCTATTCTCATTTTACCAACGGCGCCAGGGAACAGTCCCAGTTAAGGCCACCGCCGTCTAAAAGCCCTCGGCGTAGGGACGAGAACTCCAGCCTTCCAAGCTGCAGTCCGTCTCGTCCCGCACGCGGGAAGCGCGGAGGGGGAGCACTCGGCTCATCTTCGGCCTCCGGCAGGCTCCGCTAAGCCACGCGGGGGGAGAGCGAGCTGTCCGGCCCTCCCAGGCCGCCCGCGCCGGGCCGCGGTGCTCCACGCCCAGAGAGCCGCGGCCGCGGGGCGGACGGCTCAGCCTACGGTCGCCAACCGCAGCCACCCGCTCACCTCAGGTCTTGCTTTCCCGGTAGCGACTTTTCCTCCGCGCATCGGAAGCACGAGTTCCGGTTGCCTTCTCAGGAAGAAGCCTCTGACGCTGGCCTCTAATTGGCTACCAAGGTTGTCCTATAACAGCTCTTGCTCCCGCCCTAAAGATATTGCGCTTGCGCATCTCCCGCTTCGCCCGGGGTTAGCGCAGCATCCCCTCCCCCTCCTCCCGGGTGCCTAGGTCAGGTCAGCAGAGTAAGGCTTCGTATGTTTTGTCAGTAAAAGAAGGTACTATCTAATAATTCCATTCCTCCCATCCCCACTTTTAAGTGAGACTTTTAAAGTTAAAAAGGAATCCACTTGCCTTACATAAAAGTCAGAAAATACAAATAAGTAATATATTAAAATATTCTATCAATGCTAACCTTACCATCAAAAATGTGTTTTAATATTAGACTTCATGCATACATATGCATGTAGATATTAACAAATATATGGAAATATTTGTGAACGTGATTAAGAGTAAAATCCTAAACCTGTATTTCCCCCTTCCATTCGCTTTTATTTTCATTTAGGAATTCAAAGTTGTTTATTACAAAAATTGACAAATAAAAAACTGTGTAGCCCAGGCTGGCCTCAAACATCTCTTTCCAGCCTCAGGAGAGTACAGAAATTTGCCATCAAGCTGAGCAAAAAAACTTTCCGTTTATAGGGGTTTTGGTTTAGGTGTTGTTTGGGGGGAGTTTTGCTTGGTTTTTATGTTTTGTTTTTCTTTCCCACAAAAATTGTTAACAAATGTCCAAATTCATTGAAGTCTTAAGGACTGCATTTTAAAAGTAAGATAAGAATGTTCTTGTGATAAAACAACTCTACTTCACAAAACAGGACCCTCTGGGTGTCTTTCTTTAAATTTATGAAGAATTGCAGGCATAAAAACGCACTCTACTCATCATCAACTTTAATAATTATATGCTCAACATCATTTCATCTCTGGTACAGTATGCAGCTCTAAAAGGTAAGGACTTTTTATTTCCTCATAAACCCATAGAATTATTATCTTATTGAAAGTATATTAGGGGTTATTAAAGAAACAAAACTGATAAAATAAATATATATTCATTCATTATATGTTCATTCATATATACATATATATGATTTATTAGAGTGTCTCGAAGTCCAGGTATTCCAGTAATGGCTGTCTCATGCCTGAAAGGCTGCTCAGTCCAAAAGGCTAGAAGTCTCAGCAGCTCTCATCTGGCTCTGAAGCACTGAAGGATCCCTGGAAAGCTGCTGCTCTTCCATCTATGTAGCAATCCCAAAGAATTTGGTTCTGATGCTGGCAAAGAAAGGAATGACCCAGCAACAGAATAGACCTAGTTCCTGGTGAGAGTGAAAGCAATAAAAAGCACTGTCCTTTGTTCTTGTCCTTCTTATCTGGGCAGCTACAAGAAAATGCCACCCTGTCTTCCTGCTTCTAAAAATCCGATGAGGACCATTCCTCCCTGAAGCTCATGGGAGTTTGGATTTTAGTTGATTTCAGATGCAATTGAGGTAATAACCAAGATTAGCCATCACCCAAAGATAAGTTAATAGGACTGGGGATGAGGCTCAGTAGGTAGACAGCTTGCCTAGAATGCTTGAAACTGTGGATTCTATCCCCAACACTACATAAGCCAGACATTATGGCTCATACCTGTTACCTCAGCTCTTAGGGGCCAAAGCGGAAGGGTTCTCAGTTCAGAAACTCAAGGTCATCTTCAGCTACATAGTTCAAAGCCAGCTTATGCTATGTGAGAACTTATTTCAGAAAAGATAGAAAAAAGATTTTTCTAGTTTTTATAATCAGTTATCACATCAATATTTGAATTCAGATTGTCTCTTGTTCCAATTATACTTTTTAAACTACTAATGTCTTTTAATTGACTTGTAATCTTTACGTTCCTCTCCCATTTTCCCCCACCAATATTTTTGTGAAAGAAATTCAACCATTTTTAGCATGTGTGAATCAAGTTTTTCTCCTGAAACCAACATGTTCTACACCAGAGACTTCTAGGGTTGTTTCCAGTCCTCACTGTGCTCTCTCTGTCAGCAGTACTTGGCATATGTAATGATTTGGATTACCCCAGGACTCAGCCAGAAGCCATCCATGTAATGGCACACAAGGAAGACCCTGGGACCCCCTTACCTCTGTACTCCAGAACCCAGCTTTGTCCAGTTGTATTGCATCTGTTTGTAAAAGTTCCTGTTTTTTTTTTTCCTCCAGTGCACCACTGGAGCCACCACACCAACCTCTTGCATTAGCTTTATTTTAAAGTGTTTCAATGTGAGGAATTGTCACCACTCCTGGACTGTTGTCATTCCTTCTTACCGTGATTTCTGCAGTCGCCTCCCAAATGGTTTCTCTTCCTTCACTTCTGTCCTTTATTCTGCTTCCTACATTGTTCTGAAGTAGATGAGCTCTGTTCAAGATTTTCCAAGGCAGTTTCTATCACATAGAAAATGAAATATAAGGGCCCTACCATGACCTATAGAAAGCTCTACAAAATCATGGTTCCCCCAAACATTTTAGAATGTACTAATCATCCTTCATAGGGTTTTTCATCAACTGAATCATCGTTATCCGGCATATTTATTTATTTTATTGTCTTCCCCATCAGAATACAAGTTGATAAGCAAAGAAACCACACCAACCTCTTGCATGTTCATTCACTGTTGTATTGTCAGCACCTAGAACAATGTCTGAGATGAGCAAGTACTCAAGAAATATTTATTGGATAAATAACAAAATGACTATAACTGTCTCCTGTAATTTCAGGAAATATATTCCATGATCACCAGTGAGTGCCTGAAACACAGATAGTTCCTAACTCTGTACTTACTTTATTATACCATCTATAATGAAGTTTAATATATAAATAAGTACAGTCAAATGAACCACAATAACTAATAATAGAATAGAATAATTATGACAACATACGTAATAAAATTTGTGAGTATGGTCTCTATGTATCATATCACTACTTACTATTTTATGACTTTCCATTGACATATGTGAATAGCAAGATTGATCACTCTTGCACTTTGGTGTCATTACTAAGTAAAAGAAAAATTACTTGAGCACAAATACAGCAATAATGTAACAGAAATATGATGAGTGGTAGCATCTCCTAAGAGACTAAATGGCATGTAGCTTATATAGCATCTACACACTGAACAAGGAGATAATTCACAATTTTGGCAGGCCCAAACCGGACAATCTGTACCATTTCGTTCAAATTGATGCACATTTTAAAACACAAGTTTATGTGTGAAAATTTCTACCTAGTATCTTTATGTCATAATTGCCCATGAGCAAAACTTTAGATAAATTAGGACTACTATTTGATCATCAGTTTCAAATGAAGCTATGGTGGCTTTAATAGATATCCCTCAGTCCACATAGCCATATCTGCTCTGGGACATTAATTTCCTCTCAGTTTTTGCTATCATAATCACGGGACTGTGTGCATCTCAGTTCACTCTTGCTTTCACACTCATTTTTCCATCTTAAATAAATTTGTAGACGTGGCCCAAAGTGCAAATGCCTCAAAGCTAGTGATGTAATCTTGATCCTCATTTTGACGTTCTTCCCAGTAAAATACAAATGAATAGTAGCTGTGCGATTCATGTCATGATAGGAGCTAGTGAAAATGTGGGTGGAAAAAAAACATTTTTTTTTAATCAATTGTTGGCTGTTTTTGCAAGATCTGAATGGAAAATTTATTCCTTAAGTTTAACAAGGAATACTTTTTTCAACACATCTTTATGACATGTTTAACCTTCTAATGAAGAGACATAGGAACCTCAAATAGTGATAAGGGCTGTGGGGACAAAGTAGTGAAGGCTATTGTGATTATGGTGTGGGCTAAGGCCAGCTGCTTTGCAGAGGGTTCTTAGGGCAGTGACAAATGGTGACCTTGGAAATCGGCTGTGAGAATTGGAAAGAGGTGAATGTTACAGAGATAATGGAAATAGCAGTTGGAATAACTGTGGTCTCCATGATGGTCTTGAGTTGGAGTTGGACAGTAACCTAGCACACCTCTTGTAATATGCACTCTCCTCCTTTGTTGTCCCCTCAACACAGAGATAAGGGAGTGTAACATACATCTATAGGACCAATGTCATTCAAACCACCACACTGTGTAACAGAGGCTGATCTTCAGGTGTTGAGATTATTGGCCTACATCACCATCTTTGTTTCTCTTATAGAATGTCCTTCTGTGAGTCCTTTAAAATAGATTTCTGGTCTCTCTCTCTCTCCCCCTCCCAATATAATAATTCATTTGCTGGATATATGTCTCTTTTAGAACTTAGCTGATCTCTCAACTTTCCTAAAAGTATCTTTTAAACAACAGAAGTTCTTAGCCTAAGTGAAATCCTATTGCTATGCCTGAGTCTCAGGATACCCAAATGGACCATCACTGAGCTGATTTTCTGATGTGTTGTATGAGGTTTCTAACCCGGATTTTATGGCCTAGCCTTAGGTTCAGATCTGCAGACCCACAGTCCCATAGTCCCAATGAAACATACAAACACTTACATTAATTGTATGCTGATTGATTGACCTGGGGCTCAGGCATATAACTTCCTAGCTCTTGCTCTTAAACTAACCCATGATTCTTATCCTGTTCAGCCATGCAGCTCAGTACCTTTTCTCAGAGCAGTATAGTTGTCCTCTGCGTCTTCTAGCTTGTCTGGCATTTCTGTGGCATCTCTGCTCTGTTCTTCCTGTTCCCAGAGTTTTCTTAGTTTGTTAGCCCCAACCTATATGCCTTTGGCCAATCAGTGTTTTTATTAAACTAGTAGGAGGGACAATTATTTATAGTGTAACATAATCCCACCACACTGATGAAAGAACAAAAGGTTTTTTGTTTGTTTGTTTGTTTGTTTTTTTAATTCAAACCAAGGCAGGGACCTCCTCTGACACTTCTTTTGCCTCGAGGGAGGGAGGAAGGTCTTTTTACAAAGGGTTTACACAGGATAGAGCTATGAGAAATCAGTGTATGTGATTGTTAACAGCTTGTCAGGATGTCTGTAGGGGAATTATAGAGTTCTGGCGGGATATGAACCACCTAGTCTTTGTAAAAATTTTTACTGCCTGTGTCCTGTTTTTGACAACTCCGTGATATATGGTTTTTAACCCTATTGTTTCGCTGTTTTCTTGGGGCTTAAGTTCAGCCCCTTGTCACCAGTTGTCTCAGGATGGTGGTCTGTTTCCCCAGATAGCAATGGTTCTGCTCCTTCACTATCAACTCTAATTTTTTAGATTTACTTATTATTTATATGTATGAGTGTTTTATCTACACATATATTTGCACAGCACATGAATATCTGGTGCTCACAAAGGCCAGAAAAGGGTTTTGGACCCCTTGGGACTCAAGATACAGATGATTGTGAGCTGCCAGTGGGTGCTGGAAATCAAACCTAGATCATCTGCAAGAACAGTCGGTGATCTTAACCTCTGAGCCAACTCTCCAGCCATGTCAGTTATTTTATTTCACAGCTCATACTTTGTGCATTCTATCCAAGAATCTCTGCTTAACCAAACAGAGTATAGGGTTGTTTTTATTTTATTTTAATTGTTTCATTGAAGTTCCTAACGTTAGACAGATTTATATATAGTATAGGTAAGAATCAAGGTTCCATTTATTTATTGTTTTTCTATATAAAATCTAACTTTTTCAGAACTTCACTGATTCTACTGGTATAATAGTACCATTGATGGAAAGACAGGTTCATAAATAATAATCTTTGGGTTGTCAGTCAGTAACATTGTATTTCCAACCTGTTAATCAGTCTCAATAGAAGAATTGGAAGCTAGCAAATTAAAATCGTTGTTTCCAGCATCTGCTTATTTAATGTATAGCATATACAGTAATGTGTAGTGTGTATATGTGTGTATGCATTTGTATATGTACATATTCATACATTCATATATATAAAACCTAAAAGATACGCTTCCAGTGAAAATCATTGCTAATAAATTTCCCTCTGATATGTATGTTATCCCTAATTGACTTTTTTTTTTTTCCTGTTGCTTTATTGGTGTGAACCTCAACAACCCAGACCAGGAACAGCCATAGGTGGGAAAGCAGTTTGTTTTACTCCTAACATTTTCCTTACCAGCAGGGGGCAGCAGTAACTAGATCAGCTAAATTTAGGCTGCAGGCTCCTATACTAACTACCCCCCACTCTCTCCCACTTCCTATCCATTACACACAGCATTGCCAAGCAGTGTGTGCTTGGTGCTGATGTGCTGTTTCTCACCCTCTGTTTGGATAACGAGGCTCTCTGGGTCTCTCCGCTGTCTGTCCAATAATAAACATCATTGAATCCTCTGAGTCACCCAAGAATTTATTTTCTGGCTTTTTGGTTCCAAGTGCAGAGAAACCGAAAAACACCGCAAGTACTTCTTTGCCACCCTCGAGGCTCCCTGCATTGTCTTCGTGTCTCACAGTTCTTGTTTTTATGAAGTTGTAATTGTGCACCTGTTTTATTTCTACAGCTGTGGGTAAGTTGCTGGCCTACCTGGCCATTATCTCAATCTCGGATGTTAAAGCCAATGTTCAGAAATAGATATGGATAAAAGTGAAAGTAAGTGTCCTGGGTAGCGGAGTATACAAAGACAGCTAGCTGGCTCAGTATCACTTTCCATCAGGACCTATTTTGCCTCAGTTTAAAGGCAGGGAGAATGGGGGTATAGCTTGTGGTACTGTTGATTGCCATTTTTGATGTTCTCGGTTTAATCTCAAGCACAAACAAAAGGGGGCAAAAGACACCTATTACGGTGAGTAAAATTTAATTAAAAATTCAAAAAGTAAAATTAAGATAAAACATCTATAATAGCCCTAACATGACCATATTAAATAAGGACTGGATCCATATATAGTTCAATGCCACCACTAGAAGGGAATCTACACAACCCTTCACATCTGAAGACTGAAATTATTTTCTAGACTGCATGGGTGGCGAGGCTCTTAGGCTTTTAGACTTTTGGACTGATCTTCTTGTGTTAATTCATCCAATATTTATTACTCACAAATAAACAGCAGCCACTGTCCTAGATAACAGAGACCTACCCACTACAAGGCTAGTGTTACTTCTGCAGTTCTCAGGAATCTTTTCCCAATTGATCCACTCTGCTTCAGGTCTTGAATGCAAGTTTTCAGAACCTTCAATATCCTAAGGATAAGGACAGATTTTATTTTACAGACCCTTGCAGTTTGTTTAGTGAATTCAGACTTTCCTTTCAGTCACCAGCTCTCACACACACAAATGATAGACATTATAAAATTATGAAGGGTTGGCATATAGCTTAGGCTTGTCCCAATAGCTCTTATAACTTAAATTATCCCATTTCTACTCGTGACTCATGGTTTTTACCTCTTCTGCACCCACTGGTGACTTCTCCTTTCTTTTTTCCCAGAATCTCCTGTACCTGGAAATCCTGCCTAGCTATTGGCCGTTCAGCTTTTTATTAAAACAATCAGAGTGACACACCTTTACAATGTATGGAAAGATTTATTCCACAGCATCAGACACAAGTATAAACCATGCACAGAACTTGGCTATCTACCTTCTATATCTGCTTTCCTTTGTCTCCATATTTCCCACCAGTTGATTACCAGTTTGACCTCCTACATGTATTAATGTGAATTGAAAAGTTTTCTGTTCAGTCAGGGTGAAGCAAAGGAGAAAAGTCCTGGCCTGGGATTCAGAAGCCCTGAGTTTGGCTAATGTGATGGATAATTTCAGGTGAACCAAACTCCTCTCGGTGAAATGAGACTGTCAGGCAAAGCTAGTACTCACCTGGAAGTCTGGGAAGTGTGTTCCAAGGGTCAACTGACTATTGAGGGGCTTACTATGTGCCTACTTTTAGAACTAGCAGTTTAATTTTCTCTTTGAGATTTCATGATTTCAAAAGTCACCTGATTATTAAAAGTGCTTGAGATTTGAGGTTGGCTCATTCTATTAGAATCCCCCCCCCCCCGTGTATGTGTTATTAATAAAAGAGAAATACTGCAATCTCAGAAATTTTGGAGAGTCATGTCTGAAGGAGAGAAAAGCTTGACTTCCCAGTAACCAAGGAAAAGGCACTACAATTCTCTGACCAGTCTTCTGTTTGAATTGTATTTATTTATTTGTTCATTCATATCTATTTTCTCGGTGTTGAGGACTGAAGTCAGGGCCATGCACATACTAGGTGAGCTATCTACCACCAAACACACTCCTTACCTTAGATCAGAGGTTCTCAACCTTCCTGATGCTACAACTCTTTAATACAATTCCTCATGTAGTCACCCCCAACCATAAAATTATTTCATTGCTACTTCATAACTGTAATTTTGCTACTGTTACGAATTATTATGTAAATATCTGATATGCAGGGTATCTTTTATGCAACCCCCAAAGAGGTCATGATCCACAGGTTAAGAACTGCTGCTCCAGACTGTTTTGTAGAATAGTGTTAGGCTAACATAAAAACTGAGTAGAAAATGCCAAGTTCTACTAAATTCCTTCCTGTCACATAGAGCCTTCCCTACCAACAGCATCCAACCTCAAAATGGTACGGTTGAGCCTAGTGAACCAGCATTGTACATCGTCAGCACTTAAGATCCATAGTCTACTTCAAGGGTCACACTAGGTGTTGGACTCTGGATTTTTGATAAGTGTATAATGGAATATACCCACCCTAATGCCCTAGGAAATAGTTTCTCTGTCCTAAAATTTCCCTGAACTCTACCAGTCATCCCTCCCTCCCTGAAACTCCTGGAATTCATTGACCTTTTTACTATCTGAATGATTTGGCCTTTCCTAAAATGTCATGTAGGTGGAGTCTACGGTTTTTCTGGTACTTTCTTATACTTAATTTAAGATTTGCCCATTTATTTTATAACTATATCTTTCTCTTTTTTTAACCATTTAATAGCATTGCATCATGTGGACATACCTCATTATTCATTCGCCTGTGGAAGAGCATCCCAGTTGTGGTCAGGTTTTAGAAATTATAGATAAGACTTTTGTAAGCCTTCTAAGTTGTTTTGTGAATCTAAGTTTTCATTTTGATAAATACCAGTGAGTGTGATGGATCTCAAGGCAAGAGTATTTTTAGCTTTGTTTAAAAAAAAAAAAAAAAAACTGTCCTTCACAGTAACTGTACAACTTCATCCCCCACAGCAGAGAACAAGAGCTCCTGTTGTATTTGCTAGTAACATTTTAAATTCTAGCAACTCCAGTAGATCCACAGTTGCATCACCTTATTGTAACTCGATAATGTCATAGCTGTTTCATCACCTGTATCATTTTCATTGAGGCATCTGGTCACATCTTTGCTCATTCTTTGGTCAGCATGTGCTTGGTTTTTATTGCTTACTTATTTTTTCAACTTTATTGATAAACTTGTGGATATGATGTGCAGATGTATGAATGCCCAAATACTACCAAGCACATGTGGAGGTCCAAGGGCAACTTTAAGGCGTTGGTTCTCTCCCTGCCTGTTTCTTGGGGCTACAGGGATTGAACTCAAGCCAGCAGACTTGCACAGCAAGCACCTTTACCTGCTGAGTCATCTCACCCATCCTTATTGTTTGTCTTTAAGAGTTCTTTGAATATTTTGGGTAATAACCTTTTTCAGATATGTTTTTTGCAAACTCCAACTTATCTTTGTTTTTCTATGGTGTCTTTCATAGAATAGATGGGACAGTGTGCCTTGTGTTTTCATGGATTATGTTGGTGATGCAGTTTCACATTTCACAGCAGGCCTGTGGCTCATTTGTGCTGCTTTTTGTGGTGGGTTAAGGTCTTCAGATGCCTAGTTGCTTCTGTTTACCATCCTGCTTTGGCTTTGCTACCAAAAGTTAGTCTCTTTCTGGGCTCCATTCCCTTCCATTGGTTTGTCAACTGTTTCAGCAATGATGCTTTGTGTTATTACAATAATTTTGAATAAGTCTTAAAGTTTGATACTGTTAATTTTTTGACTTTATTTTCTCCCAGTATTGCATCTGGGTGCATTCTAGATTTCTATCTGGGTGCATTCAAGATTTCTATCTGGGTGCATTCTAGATTTCTTGCCTTTCCTTATAAACTTTAGAACCAGTTTGTCAGGATCCACACAGAAACTATTAAGTAAACTAGTTGTTAAAATTGGAGGCAAATGTAGGTAATTACATGAAACTATGCAGAGAGATCTCTTGTATACTTTGCATACTATATCCTGATAGTACATCTTGCTGAATGATAGTAGAGCAAATTTTTACAGCCATGATATATTACAGTCAAGGTTCCTTATCATAACCTACTATAGTACCCCTTTCATATATATTCATTTCCTATAGCTCCTGGAAACCACTAGCCTATTGTCCATTCTATAACATTTTATTTCAGGACTGTTACACAGACAGAACCAATCAGTATGCAACCTTTTGGCTTTTTTCCCAATTATAACACTTATTTGTAGAGTCAGGTAGGTTGTTTTATAGCATATCCCCCCCCCCAGATATTATTCTATGGCATGGATGTTAAAAGGATATTTTAACCACTGAAAGGCACCATCTAGGGCTATTTTTTATTATGTAGGAAGCCACCATAAACATCTGTATAAAGATTTTTATGTTGGGATACATTTTCAATTCTCAGGGATCATTCCCAAGGAATGGAACTGCTTCAAAACATTTGTGTATTTGGTATTTAAGAAACTACTAAGCCATTTTCCATAATGGCTATAAATACCTCTTTACATGCCCACTGTTAACAAATACAAATGGATGACATAATTTCTCTTGCTCTGCATCATTCCTTTGTATTTTCCATATCTTTTATTATTTTTTACTTTATTTTCTTAGATACACAAAGTTATAATTGTGATCTTAATTAGATTTTCTCAAAGGATTTTATGGATTTATTTCATATTTTTATTTATTCTTCATTGATTTTTTAACCTCTTGCCTATTTTTTATTGGATTGTTTATTTAAAAAATATTTTTATTTTTATTTTTGATTATATGTAAGAGGATTGTGCAAATGAGTGCAGTGCCCACAGAGACCAGAAGAGGGCATCAGATCCCTTAAAGCTGGAGCTAGTGGTGGTTGGGAGCCTCTGATATTCTCTGCTCAGGCTGTGCTCTAAACTGACGATCAATCCCTACAACCCCAGGTTGTATTCTTAGTGATGACATTGATGGTTTTAAAAAACAGACATCGCTCTGGTATGGGCTATTTAATTTACAAACATTAATATATATTTTTTTTATTTTTCAATTTTTTATTTGGTTAAGAAGATCATCAAAGGACTAGTTTTTTTATTTTGAAGAAGTCAAATGATGTTTTCCTTTATGTACAACATTTTTAATAGCTATGGTTATTTATATTTCTTATAATTTTGTTTTCTTTAAGTAAATCTTGAATAAGTCTTTGACTCACTTTGAGGCTTTTTAATAAGGTCTGAGACTAAATTAAAATTTGTTTTTATTTTCTTTGTTTGTTGATATCCAGTACCATATGTTGAAAGGACTCTTTCTCCCACTGAATGAATCCTTTTTGTGCCTTCATAAGGAGTATGCCAGCCATCTCTACATTAATGGACTTCAGAGTTTTCCACTGTGCTCCACTCAGCATTGTGTGCATCCTTCCACTTATGCCACTGTCCAGTGTCTGTAGACATATTCCTAATACTTCATTATTTTTATAGTTATTCTGGATATTTGTGTTTATTTCTCATACATATAATTTTTGCATAATTTTGTCTCTACCAACTATCTGATTAGAATTTTGACTGGTAGCACATTATATCTTATATGTCTTTGGGAAAGACAGAAATGTTGAAACTTTGAATTCATTAACTGGGTAAATCTGTCCATTGACTTAGAGTTTCTTGATTTCTTCCCTCAATGCTGTATGAAGATTTTTTTATTTACATGTAAATATCTGCGTTTTATATTCTGTGATCTCAGAAAACTCAATCAGTTCTTGGAACTTTATTGTAAATACCTAGGGAGTTCCTGTATAGTGCTCATATTATCTCCACCTAAGGACAGTTCTGTTTCTTCCTTTCTTTTTTGTATGTTTTTAATTTTATGTTATTGCTTGGGGCATTTCCCAGAATTCCCAACGCTCTAATGATTATGATGAGTGGACATTCTTACTTTGTTCTTGGCCTTAGAGAAGTATGGGTCTTCATCACTAAGTAAAATGTGAGCTCAGTTTCTTGTGCTGTTTCATATTGAAGTTTTATTTCTGTTACATGAAATGTTTTTTACAGAAATGGGTATTGAATGTTGTCATTTACTCTTTTTTATAGATTAATATGATTATGTGATTTTTTTTTCTGTAGCCTCTATACATGGTAATTGTGTTAATTGATTTAAGATATTTCTAAAAATAAACCCCACTTGGATCCTATTTGCTACTATTTTGCTGGAGATCTGTGTCTGTACTCACAAGGGGCATTAATCTACTGTTCTCTCTTTTTCATCTTTAAAAATAGTTTTACTTTTTTAGAAAACTTAAATTTTATATATAGGAGAGTTTTGTCCACAAGTATGTGTATCCATCACACATGTCTAGTGCCTGAAGAGGTCAGAAGAGATATTATATCCCCTGATACTGGAGTTAATGGCTGTAAGCTGCCATGTGGATGCGGCAAACCAAACCCAGGTCTTCTACAAGAGCAGCAAGTGCTCTCACCACTGAACCATCTCTCCAGCTCCTTTTCTACTTTTTCAGGATGGGGTCTCACTATGTATCTCTGTCCTCTAATGTGATATTTTGATGCCTCTGTCCTCTTGATGCTGGGATTACAAAGATGTATAGCTTGTACCTAGCCCTTTTTTTTTTTATTACTTTTTTTGATTTTGGAATCAGAACACTACTAGCTTTATGAGATCAATGAACTAGTGTTCTACCTTCTAGATGGCATTGTTGATTTTCCTCTTTTCTCTCCAGCCTCAGGTACTTCCTGCTGAGCTTAGGTTTTCTTTCTAAAACTGGAGGTAGAATTCTCCACTGAAACCATCTTGATTTGGTTTGTTTGAGAGAGAGTAAAATTAAAATACTAGTTTAATGTCTTGTATTTGCCATGTGTAAACATTTTTGTCCCTTGAGGAAACTGGTGTACTTTGTGTAAGTTCCAAAGCTCTGCTTCTAGGGTCGCCTTTGTTCTGCCTTTGGGCTATGTGTGAGCATTTCTGGTTTTCATTTATGATGCAATATGTGTCTTTCCTGTTCTCTCTTTGTTCAATACACTCTAGATTTATCAGGTTACTCTCAAACAACCAGCTCTTTAATTTGTTTTCTCATTTTCAATTTCATGGAGTTTTTCCATTTATCATACTATTTTTCTTCATTTCAGTTTGAATTTAATTTGATTGCTTTGGGTTTTCCTCTTACGATTTTAGTCTTAAGATTTAAGTCGCTTAATTGACATTTCTGTATTCTGTTGTATATGCAGAAGATGTGTACATTTTTCTCCAGTATGGTTTAGCTATATTCTACAAATTTCAATACTATTTTTATTTTCACATCTATGTATTTCTTATTTCCCTTTAGACTTTATGAAGACTGGGATGTAGCTGAGTTGTAGAATAAATTCTGTCTCTAATACTAAAACTAAGCATACACAAAACTCCACCTTAAATTTCCTTTATGATCTTGGAGAGTTAGAACTGTGTTGTTGAGATCTTTAATATTTAGAGTGGTTCCTGTTATCTTTCTATTATTGATTTCTGGCTTGGTTTCATTGCAGTGAGATAATACACAGTATAATTTCATCTCTCTTAGGTCCATTGAGGTTATCCCTAACACTTAGAATATGAATGTCTCAATAACGTGTTTTGTAACAACTGGAAAATATTGCATTTCTACCAATGGTGAATGAAGTGTTTGGAAAATACTACCTGGATCCCCTCAGTAGATAGTATCATTGGTGTATTCTGTATACTTGCCAATCTTTGTCTAATTGTTCGTTATATTGTTAAGAGAGAAATGTGGAACTACAAATATAAATCCAACTACAACTGTGAATTTGTTTCTTTCAGTTTAATCAATTTTTACTTGCCATTTTTTATACCTCTTCTGTTTGGTGAATACACTTGTATGATTGCTGTTTTAATCATCCCTTTAATGCCCCTCTGCCTTTCTTTCCTCCTAGCATGTCTCACTATGTATCCAAGTATGGCACTGAACTCATGATCCCCTGGACTTCAGCTTCCTGAGAGCTGGAATTACAGGCACACATCACAATGTAGTGTCTTCCTTAATCGTGACAGAGTATGTCTTTCTTGTTTATGATGGTTTTCATTGCTCTGTAGTGTCCTTATTTACATTAATATAACTGTTTTCTTTAATGTTTTAATGATACATCTTTCATTCTTTTACCTTTAGTATTTCTGTGTCATCAGAGGTGAAGTGAGGGTTTTTATAGATAGCATATAGTTGACTCATGCTTTTTAAATAAGTATATGTATTTGTGTTTGATAGGATTATTGATATGCCAGAATTACATATGCCATTTGGGGTTTTTTTTTTTTCGTTTTGTTTTCTGTGTTTTTGTTTATAACTTTTTTTTCCTGTTTTCTTGTGAATTCCGGTAGCATTTCCTCTACTTTCATTTTTATTTACCTATAGTACATTTAATTTACTTTTTTAAAAGAGTTCTTTTATTAAATTGTGTTTATGGGCACAGCAGGATTGGAGGTGTGTGTCTGTGAGTGCAGATGACTGACAAGGCCAGAGGCATGAGAAACCCCAAGAGCTGGAGTTGTGGGAGGTGTGAGCCACCTGACATGGGTGCTGAGTAAAATCTCTGGTCTTGTAAAGGGCAGTAAGTGTTCTTAGCTGCTCAGACATCTTTCCAGCCCCAAATAGATCTTTTTCACGCACTTTTACATTGCCACTATAGGTATGGCCCATATACATATCTTTTCACACTCTATTGTTATCATTTTAATGATGGAAGTAAAATATAGAAATCTTACATATTTATACCCTTTTTCTTTTCTTCACTTAGAATATACTGACCTTGGATATTTCTTTTATAAATATTTAGAACTGATCAGAAAGTATAATATTTTTTCCTAACAATGTCAAACACAATTTAGAAAAATCTTACAGGAGAAAAATATATTTTTTTCCTATATTTTTGCTAACGTATTCTTCCATCTTCAAATATCTAGCCAAAAAAATTTAAATAAATCATCTGAGTCCCTCAAAATCATTATGGTCTTAGCATTCTGTCATTGTGAAGAAACATCATAACCAAGGCAGCTTACAGAAGAAAGCACTGTTTTTCTTTTTTAAATTATTATTTTATATCCTGGCCACAGCTTTCCCTCCCTCCTCTCTTCACAGTCCTTTCCCCAACCTCCCCTCAGCCCCCCCCCATCCACTCCTCCACTTCTATTCTGTAAAGGGCAACATTTCCCACACCAAAAATAAGTTAGAGGCTGAATGTGAATTATAAAAGCTCAGCTGATAGCTCAGGCTTGATACCAGCTAACTCTTACACTTAAATTACACGATAATTCTTATTTGTGTTTAACCACGTGGCTGTTACCTTTTCCCAGTACAACATTCTAATCTTACTTCTCTGCATTTGCAGGAGACTCTCTGACTTTGCCCTTTCTCTTTCCATCACTCTCCTGTGCCAGGCCTTCTCTCCAAATCTCTTCTTGCCCTGCTATCAACCAATCAGCTTTTTATTAACAATGAACATAATCCACAGCAAATGCAGGAAAAGGAAAGACTACCAAAAGCTGGCAAAGGAGTCAGAGACAGCCCCTGCTCCCACTGTTAGGAGTCCTACAAGGCCAAGCTGCACAACTGTCAGATATAGGTAGAGGGCCTAGGTTATGCAGGCTCCCAGACTGTCGGTTCAGATTCTGTGAGCCCCTAAAAACCCAAGTTAGTTTATTTGTGGGTTTTCTTGTGATGTCCTTGACCTCACAGAAGAAAGCATTTAATTAGCAGCTTGCTTCAAGTTTCAGAGGGTTAGTCCATTATCATCATGGTGAGAAGCATGTGGAAGGCAGGAGGCATGGTCCCAAAGAAGTAGCTGAGAGCCCTACATCCTGATCTGAATGTGGGAAGAGTGGATGTGACATGGCTTTTGAAACCTCAAAGCCACCTCTAGTGACACAGCTCCTTCAGTAAGGCCACACACATCCTAGTCCGCAACTAAGTTAACCAACAGGGACTAGGCAAGAAAATATACCTTATATGGGGCCACTCTCATTCAGACCACCACACTGTGTATCAGAGGATGACCTTGAACTTCTGATCTTCCTGTTTCTACCTCTCAGGTGTTGAGATTATGGGCCTACTGTGTTTCTTTTATAGATTATCCTTCTGTGAGTTTTTTAAAATAGGTTTTCTGTATGAGTCTCTCTTTCTTTTTCTCCTTCACTTCTCCCCTTGTGTGTGTGTGTGTGTGTGTGAGAGAGAGAGAGAGAGAGAGAGAGAGAGAGAGAGAGAGAGAGAGAGAGAGAGAGAGAGAGAGAGAGAGAGAGAGATTGTCTATTTTTCAATGGAGAATATCTTTCTGGGTAGTGGTGGCCCACACTTTTAATCCAAGTGTGGTGATATATTGTATATTTAAGAAATAGTCTGAAATATCAGAAGACAGAGCCACCCACAGAGCCAAGCCATGAAAGTCAGGGAGTGGTGACACACACTTTTAATTTCAGCACTCTGGAGGCGAAGATGCCCTGGATCTCTGTGAGTTAAAGACCAAACAGAGCCAGATGATGGTGGCACACACCTTTAATCCTAGTTCTAGGAAAGTTGAACCAGGAAGTGAGATAGGAGGGAAAAGTTCAACTTCTCCTGTGTTCCTTTCAGCTGAGGACTCAGGAGCATTGAGTGTGAGAACTCATGGAGACAGGATCTACCCATTTGGACCTGAGGAGTTGGCTGGGTCAGAAGTGGCTGTGGCTCATCTCTCCATCTCTCTGATATTTCAGCTTTTCCCCAGGATCTGGCTCCGGGCATTTATTAATAATACCAAATAGAATTTGTGCATTGTCCAAGCAAAGGCAGGTGAATCTTTGAGCCCCTTCTGGTCTACAGAAGTGAGTTCTAGGACAGCCATAGCTATACAGAGAAATGCCATCTTGAAAAACAAGACAAAACAAATGGGGGAGAAGGAGAAGGGAGAAGGAGGAAGAGGAGATGTTTTGATTTCATGTTCATTTCTGAAGGACACATTTCTTGCAAAGGCTAAATATCTTTGGATGTTTTATTTAAGCATTTGGGAAATTTTGTGTGTGTGTTTGTTTCAGATGAGAAATTTGAGTTTCTTGTCCCTGCAGCCATGATGTCACCTTTCTCTAGTGGTTTCCGGTATTTTTGTTTTCAGAGCCTCTGATTTGTACGGATATGTATTACTTTTTATTTGTTCATTTTTATTCACTTGGCTAACTGGATCTGTAGATACCTTTTATTATAGTTTAGAACTTTGAGCCATTTTTTCCTCTGGTATTTCTATAGCCTTCCCCTTTGTGCCCATGTCAGGACTCAGAGTGCAATGTTAGGTCTGTTCTAATTTACAGGTTCCTGAGGTCATGCGCATGCTTCTCAGTTTTCTCTGATTGTTCCAATCACATCCTACCTATTACTTACTATTTCAGTTCACTAATTATCCCTCTTCCTTATTTAATCTACTATGCAACCCAGTCACAGCTTTTTTCCAGCTGTGACGATTTTTTAATTATTTTTTAAGTTATGCATATGTGTACGTGCTTGTAGGCAAGTGCTGGAAACCAAACTTGGGCTCTCTGCAAGAGCCGTGAATGCTCTTAGCTGCATAGCCATCTCCCTGTCCCCCTCTCACAGATGTAATATTTTCAGCTCTAAAGTTTTCACTTGCTTCTCCTTTTTGTATTTTACTCCTTGCTGAGGATTTCTATTTTCTTCATTTGTCTAAGGAACTTTCCCAAATGATTTAGAAATTCATGTTAAACAATTCTTATATCTCTGTAACAAGGGCATTTTGTAGATCTTTCTTCATTTATCTACAGGTCTCCCTATTTCTTGGTTAAGATATGCAATTTTTGGCTAAGACTTAGCATTATTGCACTATGTTATGACACTGTAGGTTTTATTTATACATTTTTTAATGGGCTTCCCACGACACTATTCTAATGGGAGACTGGGGAGACCTCTTTTTTACTGCTACTCAAATTTACATTCCCTCCTTGTCCTCTGTTCATTTTCCCAAATGTTGGGGCATATCACTGTTTGATGGAAGGAGAAATTCCATGTCTACAGTGATATGATTTGTCTTTTTGGAATTATAAGTCTAACTTGTCTGTTTTTTCCTGGACAACAACAGGACATTTATTTCCTTCTTATTTAACATATCTTTATGTTCTAAATTTTCTGAAGTACACATTATTTTGTAATAATATACTTCTTTAAAGATGTTTAAAACAAAAACCATGCATTGGAGATTATGTGTTTTTTAGCTATTTATTTGATTTCATAAGATTAGTGGAGTTGGACTGATATGACTCCAACATGTTACACTAATACATTATCATAGGTTTCATTCCCCAAGGAGCAGATTGAGATGGAACTATGGGAAGGAAGAACAGTCATTGGACTGGTGTCTGTGAAGGGGAATTTGGTGTCAGTGCATCTCTGCAGGAATCTCTGGGAGGAGGAGAGCCTCTGTGGTCAGTCTCCGTGCATTCTCAATGGACACAGCTTCATGCTTTGGATCTTCAGTCCTTTATGAGAGCTCTAAGAAGATTTTGACTTTGGATGAAGGAGTTCATGTCAGCTGAAACAGTTCCCCAGACTTAGTAGAAGCTGATTGCTATCACTGAACAGTACTCACTTGTCACCTGCACTAGTCCTTCACTGAAGGGACTATGAGTGTGTGCATCCTTGAGTCCACCCCAAATGGACATTTCTAATTGTCTTTCAGAGCATCACTTGTTCCTCCTCTTTATATACTCTGCTCAGAAAGACAGAAAGTGACACAAGGCCTAGGATTAACTCCTTTCTCTGTCATTTCCCCTCACAACCACCTTAGTGGCCTTTATAAAGTGTAAATCCAATCAAGTCTCCCCAATTTATAATGGCTTAGTGGCTTTCCTTGCATTGCCTGTCATGGGCTTAATCTTCCCCCAGCATCTGTCTCACTAATCTTACTCTGATAGTCCTGGGGGCTCGCCTTCAGCATCTTCTTATGCAGTGTTTTTAGCATATGTCTTTCCTGCTTTAAGCATTCCATTCCATAGTTGGATATAGTGGTACATGCTTAAAATCTCAGCGTTTAAGAGGCAGAGGCAAGACATTCACAACTTCCCAGCTATCCTGAACAATGTAACAAGTTCCTGACCAGCTTGGTCTACACAGTGAAAACTGTCACAAAAAAAACACAAAAAAGTAAAATATAAAGACACCCCTCCAACATAAGTAAGTGATCTTACTCAAAGAAAACATTGTCACCTTTGCACTTGTGAGTTTGCACTGTAAGTTGAGGGCACTGGTTAGTAATGAGCTGCCTGTTGCCTCACTGCACTTGCAGCAAAATTGTTGCCATGGTGATATATATCGCTTCTTAGAGGGGACTTAATGTGATGGCCCAATTAATATCTCTCTCCAGGGGGAGAGACCTGTTACTTTGAAATACATAGACATTTGTACATGTTTCTTTTGATGACATATCAAGAAAGAAGGGGAAATGCATAGAGGATACATGACAGAATGTGGTGGTGGGTAAGTCCCTGCTTCCATTTCACTTTGGTGGCAGCTGTGTTACTTGTGGGCCTGAAAAGCATCCCTGCATACTGGATAAACTACAGCCATGTTAAAGCAGCCCCACCCAAAGGCACCGGGTAGGACAAGGAGAAGAGACGAGGTCAGGAGACCAAGCTGTCAGTAAGAGAGATTAGCCACTGCAGATCCAGGCTATGAGCTGAAGACTTGGAACAGGCTCTCACCATATATTCTCTTTTTTCCTGTATACCAACTTCCTTATTCCCCAGTGGCTTCTCCAAAGGCCTTCTCAGACCTTTAAAAGATGCCTCTCTCTTTCTATTTGTACCCATTGTTGAAGGATCAATTCCAAAGCTGTCTGAGTTTCCAGTATCTGTTGATCTTTGAATATTAAAAATCCAAAGGTGGAATTTTTGCAAGTCCACCCCAGTGCCTCTGCTAAAACCTCCCTGTATTTACTTCCAAACTACCACTCCCCTAGAATACATTTTCTCTCTCTCCACCTCCATAAACACATTTTCTCTTTTTTAAAATTTAGAGTTTTTATTATGTGTGTATATGAATCCGTGGTCCTCAACCTTCCTAATGCTGCAAGTTTTTAATATAGTTTCTCATGCTGTGGTGACTCCCCCATACCATAAGATTATTTTGTTGCTACTTCAGAACTCTGATTTTCGACTGTTACAAATCATAATGTAAATATCTGTATTTCTGGTGGTCTTAGTTGACCCCTATGAAAGGGTCATTTGAACCCCAAAGGGTTCATTACCCACAGGTTGAGAAGTATTGCTTTTTGTACAGATGTATGTCTGTGCACCACAGAATGCTTTCAAAGGTCAAAAGAGGGTATTGGCTCCGCTGGTACCTGAGTTGCAGATAGTTGTCAACAGCTATGTGAGTGCTTAGATCAAACCCATGTCTACTTCAAGAACAAGTACTATTAAGCCAGTTCTCAGCCTTAACACATTTACTCTCCAGAGAACTTCACCATGCAAGTAATATGAGCACATGTGGGCTCTACAATTTTTCTCAAGCTCAACTTTTATCATCTTTGGCTAAATATCTGATTTCATGTAGAATTTATCATTTGTTTAAAAATTAAATGACAAGGCATATTGTAATGCATGTTTAAATTTTATAATGTTTGAAAATTATAAGTTCATATACAATATACCATTAAGCTTTTGGAATTACTTGTGTTATATATAATTCATACAATTATTGTGCATTATTGTGGAGTATTTTGCTTCCTTTTTCTTCCTTCCTCCCCCTCTCTTTCTCTTTCTTTCCTTTTTCTTTCTTTCTTTCTTTCTCTCTTTCTTTCTTTCTTCCTTCCTTCCTTTCTTAGTTGCTCTGAATCGATCCCAGGACTTCATTCATGCTAGGCAAGTGCTATACCTCTGAGCTGTACTCCCAGGTCCCTCTCATCCCTTTTAAATATGTTGACATAGTTTCCATAGCTCCATATTATGACCATTCCTTTTGATGTCACTAAAACTTTTTGTTTTATATTTTTAAAGTTATTTTTCCAAACATTGTGCTTTGTTGTAAAGCTCTTTTCTACATATACAAAGGAGATGAGCTTATATGGGCACATCCTCTTGCTTAAGAAATAGGATATTTGCCACTGCTGAAAACTCCTGCATGTGTTTCTCATGCTGGCAGCCAATAGATATGTCAGAGAAATAGCAGGTTGATGTGGGAATGCCTTTCTGTATGCTGTGAATATCAATCTTTAAATAAAGGAGCTGTTTTGGGCCATGACAGGCACCATAGAAGAAGTAGGAGGAGAAATCAGAGGATAGGTAGGAGAAGCAGGGAGGAGTCAGACGGATTGAGCAAGCCACCCAAGGAGCAACTTGTAAGGAACACAGGTGAGCCACGGGCCACATGGCAGACAGATTAATAGAAATGGGTTGATTTAAGATGTAAAAGCTAGCTAGCAATGCACCTAAGCCATAGGCCAAACAGCATGAAGTTAATATAAGCGTCTGAGTCATTTCTGGGGGCCTGAGCAGCAGCAGCGGGTGGCTAATGGGTCTGGCGCGCAAGTCTGTGGGTCTGGGCCTCTGGCCGCCTGGGACCAAGAAACCCCATTGCAACAGCAGGTGGCTATTGAAGTTCAGGTATCAGCCCACCAGAAGAAAAACTCTCTGATGAGCATGCTTCCCTTAAGCAAGGCTTGGGGAAATACAGACTCCAGAATGTATTTTGCTTCTGTTGTGTTCCTGCATGTTTGCTGCTACAATATATACTGTGTGGGGAGTCCTCCACTGCCTATATTGTACTGTGTCTATCTCATGAATATATCCCGATCTAATGGGCATGATGAATTATCTAGAAGATGATTCTCTCCTAAGATGTTTACTTTTGATGAATAAAAGTAAATACTAGGAGTCACACTTATAGATATGAGGTTGCAGGTTTCTTATACACTATTAACTTGTACTTGCTTTAAAAAAGCTTTAGATTAGACTAAATGCCTTGCTAATGGTTTTTAAGATAAACATTCCCAATCTTTAGCTTATAAGGACATGTAACTGAGCTGTCTGGCTAGGTTGTAAATACAAAGTCCTCCCAATTATTGCTAGGTAGCAAATGATTAAGTCCTTGCACCCAAGGACCTGAATCTGAGAAAATAAATTCTGGCTACTCAAGGCTACAGAAAATAATTTGACTCTGCAGCCCCAAGTGGTGGCTGCAGGCATTCTTAGATAATCAGACGTCACACACAAGACACAAAGTACGTTTAAGATTTAAGTATTGAAGCTGATGCTAAAAGACATTCACTTACTCAGGAATGATGTCTTGAGCTTTAATTAGAGGATTTATAGCATCTTCTTGCCTGCTAATTGAAGGGAGTTAGTTCGAAATGTTTACTTAGTCATGGGCTAGTTTGAACTGCCTTTTCCTGCCTGGGACAAGTTTTAATCTATGATCATTCTCTTGGGAAATAGAATGGATCCCTTTATGATTTCTGTACTGCCTGAAAAATTCTGCTGGGTATTCGGGCAGTGGAGGGAAAGGGAAGAGGGGAAGAACAGAAGGAGCAACAAGAAAGAGCAACATGGCAGAATAAAGGAACATAGCCATCCCAGGAAGGTGTGAGCACTTTTCTCCCTCACTATGCTGTGCATTTCTCCTTTGAGCCCTGAGTGCTACCCTTGGAGGCTGGACCTCCAGGACAGTGACACCCTCATATTGCATTTCTCTTATTTTCTCTTGGTAAGTTCTCTGTATCCTGAATTTTGTGTTTATCATTTCTTCGTTTTTCTGTATGCTTTCAGAAAATAAGCTCCTCCAGGCATTTTTGCTCTTTTTAAATTTTAAAAATGTGTTTTATTTTATGTGTATTGGTGTTTTGCCTGCATGTATGTCTGTGCATCGTGTGCATGTCTGGTGCCTGCAGAGGTCAGAAAGGGCATCAGATCCTCTGGAACTGGAGTTACAAAGTGTTGTGAGCTTCCATGGGGGTGCTGGGAACTGAACCTAAGTCTCTGAAAGAGCAGCAAGTGCTTTGAACGGCTGGGCTGTCTCTCAAGCCTCTTCTTATTTTAACTGTTCTACAAATAGAATTCCCGATAATTGTTCTCTCTGTGTTTTATTAGTCCATGTTATATAAATTCATTCATGCTAGCATGAGTAACTGCTGTTTGTTTTCACTGTTGAAAAATAGGGCCCTGTAGCCATATATCACAGTTTATAAATTTTCCTGTTTGATGAATATTTGGATTGTATCCAGGGTCTTGTTATTACAAAGTATTTTTCTGCAAGCATTTTCCGGCTGGTTCCTGATAACTGTTTTCGCCAGGTTGTGTATACATCAGAAGAAGGAGAACTGTCCCCTAGAAGACCAGGGGGACAATAGGCTTTTTTCCTCTAAACAGAAAGATAGTACTTAAATCCTGTGTGCTGTAAAATCACTTATGCAACAACTCAGATCTTCGATTTTAACACCCAAACTGCCATAGATAGCACTGGCTGTACCTTAGTTCCTCAAACGTTACTCAAGGCCAGGGAGGTGACGACTGGGGAGTAAAGTATGTAGAAAACAAAGAAAGTGTTTGCAGAACAAGCATGGGAATGGAGTTTGGATCCCTAGCAAACATTAAGATCTAGGTGATGAGACAGGAGGATCCATGAACGTCCTTGGCCAGCTCTAGCTGAACAGATGAGCTTCAGTTTCACTGAGACACTGTCTCGGAAAATAAGGATTAAGAAGACTGAGGAAGATCTCACACACACACACACACACACACACACACACACACACACCACACACACGCACACACACACCACACACACGCACACACGCACAAACTTGGTTCACTTTAATCAAAAATCCAGTGCTCTGTGTTAGGTCTCAAATCCAGGACAAATGGCTGATATATTTAATATATCAAAGTGGATCTGGCTGCCAGGTTTCTCCAGCATCTCTCAGTCCCTACTTGTTACAGGGTATGGCTGGAATACCCCCACACCTTACCTTAAACTTCTCCAGCCCAGGGTCTGAGCTACCGTCCCCCAGCTGCCCTTCCCTATAGAGTTCAGTCATTTGGTTATCTGGCCTTTTTTTCTACCTTTTACACTCCTGGCGTCTTAGTCTCCTGGCTCTTCCCTTTCCCCTCCCATTTCTCTTCACATGGCTTAGAGTCATATTCACTCTGACTTTCCCAGATGTCTCTGCCTCTCACATGCTCCCCTCATGTCTACAATGACCTTCCACCATATCTAGGAGCAGTCATGTTCTTTCTTCTCATTTCAGTCTGTAAGATTTGGTCATCCAAACATGGCCTACCAGTCCTAATCTAGATAAAACCTTCCTAACTTTTTCTGCATTTTGCCCAAAAACTTCTTATGAGACTTCAAGTATATAGGTTTAAAATGGGCATACAAATAAAAATTTTGCTAAGAATAATTCTTAAGCAAATTTATTTTAGTTGTGGGTAGATATGGTGTGTTAATGGAGAAATGCCCCCCCCCCAATTCGTGCATTTTAACATTTCCTCTCTTGGTAGTGCTGTTTGGGAAGGTCGTGAAACTCTTAAGAGGTAGAGCCTTGCTAGAGAAAGATTTGGGAGAGGGGTTTTAAAATGTAACAGCTGTGGCTCCCTTCCTGCCCCCCTCTTTGCTCCCTGTATGTAGATGAAAGATATGGCCAATTCCCTGCTCCTGCTTCTGTTCCTTCCTACCACCTGCTTCTTGTTTTCCTTCCTTTTTGAACTCTCTCTCTGGAAAGGTAAGCCAAATAATCTCTCTTCCATAAGGTGGTTCATACTCACACAGTAACAGAAAAGTAACTCATACAGTATGTTTAACAAAACTAAAGATGTATGAAAAGCCTTCTAGAAAACGATGAGTAAGATCATTTCGGAATGTAACTTTAAAAGGTACTAATGGAATTGCTCTGCATTGTTAGACAATGTTGCTCCTAGAAGACAGAGGGTCTTTGTTTGTTTGTTTGTTTATCATAAGGCAAGGCATAAAAATCCCTTTAAGTCATTGGTCAGAGAAGTCCCAGAGGTCTCCCAAGTAACAGATTATTGCCATTTCCCTGGTTGTCTTTGATAACTACAGGGTAAGACACCCTACTCTAGAAAACGTCATACTTTGGCTACAGGACATAGAGTAATCACTCTGAAATTTCCTCTATGCTAGCCTTTCTAGCTCTGGAAGGTGCTGTACATGCTGCTGGGAGAGAAAAGGCATCAGTGATCTTACCCAGCCCTAGACCCTGCAGCCTACAATAACTCACTTTCCAGGCAAGATGTACACACCACTGCGATAGTTCCACATTTGTTACAGAGTGACTAATTGCTTTTTGATTGGATGTGAGACCTGATCCACAGGAAAGATTTGAATGGCAATTGTTCCGTAGGTTCTTATGTTTGAATAGTTGGTGCAAAACTGGTAGAACTGTTGGGATGGATTAGGAAGTGTGACCTTGTTGAAAGTATAGCAGGAAGTGGGCTTCAGGTTTCAAAAGACTCATGCCATCCCCAGTGTTCTACTTCTTGTTTGTAGATCAGGATGTGACTGACTCTCAGCTGCTGTTCCAGTGCTAAGCTGCCTGTCTGTTGCCATGCTCCCCACCATGACAGCAATGGACTCCTATCCCTCTGAAACGGTAAGTCCCAAAAAATCCCTTCCTTCCATAAATTTCCTTGGTAGTGGTGTTTTATGACAATAGTAACTAAAACAAGAACATTTCACATGTGGTACTGGAATATTGTTTAAAAACAGGGGGAGAGGGATCATGCCGGACAGTGGTGGTACATGTCTTTAATCCCAGCACCAGAAAAGCAAAGGTAGGTGGATCTCTGTGAGTTTGAGGCCAACCTAGACTACAAAACAACTTTCAGGAAAGGTAGGGCTGTTACACAGAGAAACCCTGTCTTGGGAAAAAAAAAAAAAAAAAAAAACTGGAAGAGGCCATAATTCCTACAATAGAACCATAGTTAAATGCTCATGTTGACAAATAGCCTTTTTAATATTTATGTTCATACCCATAGAATGGGCTGCTTTCTTTGTGCGGGGGCAGCAGTGAATGTAGAGGTGCTCAGCTAGTTAAGATGCCCAGAGTAAGAGACCAAGTGCTTAGTCCTCGGTCTCTTATAACATCTATATCCAGTCCACCACCAGGGCTCAGGAAGCCATGTGTATGAAAAAGAGGAAGACGTGTAGACACTGGAGGATGAAGAGGAGTGCTTTGAAATGAAGTCTTCTGGACCTTGCATAATTATTACATATGGAAACTCACAACAGCTGTGGTTACCTGCACACAATCAAGCCACCCAGTCTAAGGCATTGGTGGGTATATGATCTCCAAGCCCCATGCATCGTTGAGGAGCTGTTGGCTATTGGCAGCTAGTAGCTACTTGGAGGAAACAGTAGGTGTTTCCCATGCTCCAGGGGATGGCCCCATACCCACACAGATATGGGAAGCACTAGCTAAACTTCCCAGATTATTTTTTTTTAAAAAGAGAGAGTGACCTGTTAGGGAAGATATAGGGGATGTTGGAAGAGAAAACAGGGGATAGATGTCACCTTTCATTATTTATAAATAGAAAATTCTCAAGAGAAAAGAAAAATTAAAAACATTATTTTTAAAAGTTCTTTGTAATACGTTTAATTTTACTGTTTATTAGAGAATAAGTCAAATTTACATATTAATGAGATGTTTATAATATTTATTTTTACATATATATTAAATATTGGGCCTGTAGAGAAGACACAGATCTTAAACTTGCCCTGCTTTTTTGCAAAGGATCAGTATTCAAACCCCAGCATTCAAGTTGGGTAGCTCACAACTGCCTGAAACTCCACCTAGGAAGATTTGATGCCTCTATTTGTCAAGTGCATCTGCACACATATGTATATACCCACACATAGACACATGATCTAAAATAATGAAAATGGATCTCTGAAAAGTCAAATCCCGACTATTTGATGCTGTAGAATAGGGAACATCTTCAACATTTTTCCAACTTAACCAATACTTTGATTTTATAATGATTATTGCTTTTATTGACATTTCACATAAATATATACTACAAAATGACAGAAATAAATTCAGGGCTATTCAGAAATCATGGGAAATTGGTCCTGATCTCAAGCCAAAATGCATTTAACATTATACATACATATATATATAAACTCTTAACAGCAACTCAAATAGCACTTTTCAAAATCATGCATGCTCACACAGTGCAGTTCAGAGATATTTATATGCTGAAGATGAGGAGAGAAAATGGCTAAAGGTCTTTGTTTTCTGTAATTAAATCATTGTTTTTATGAGACCAGAAAACAATTCCTAGTTTACAGTAACCTTTAATCTGAGAGGGTTTCAGACACCTTTGACAGGTATGGCGTGCTGTGGCAGTGTGTACATTGTAGAGTGTGTGAGTTGTATGTTCAGAGCCAATGCTTCTCTGCCAAAGTCATCTCTGGTTCATTAATTTTGGTTTTGATATTTTTTGTTTTTGCAAATTCAGAAAACTTTAACTGTGCCAGTGATTCCGTTTGTTTGACACCCCACATTTAGGATTTGTACCCACAGTTTAGAAAGCTTTGATTTAGATCATAGACTTCCTTATGCCAATTGCCTGGTAAGGCCACTGCATCTTGCCTTTATTCCCTCAAATATGGACTAGACTGAGCGTTCCTCCTCATGAATGGCCTATTGGGAAGGAGGGGAGAATAGGTACACAGTTCCCCCAGAGGCCCATGACCTTTACTTAGGAAACAGAGACAGAAAGAGGCTAACATATCATTCTTGCTTCAGTCTTGGCTCATCTG
Source organism: Phyllotis vaccarum (assembly GCA_033318265.1). Classification (NCBI taxonomy): domain Eukaryota; kingdom Metazoa; phylum Chordata; class Mammalia; order Rodentia; family Cricetidae; genus Phyllotis; species Phyllotis vaccarum. The sequence continues at coordinate 50,038,726 of JARWLC010000016.1, forward strand.
TACCTGTGGGTGGGAGACTCTAGCTCACCAGGGCAGTTAATGTCACAGAAGCCACTGTGAAGTCACTGCCAGGTTGTGACAACACAGAAATACAAACAAAAGACAGAATTCTTTTGGGGTTATGTGACCTTTATTTATTTATTGACACTGCCATTAATGAAGCTGGAATTGGCTCTGATCTCTCTCGAAGCTTCTTGCTCTGGGATCTTCTTAAACGGATTTGGTTTCAAAGATGATCCTCTCCATTTTCTCTGCCGTTACAGTACCGGTGTACTCTAGCTCACCGCTTTCCTCCGTCTTTGTCTCTATGTTGTGCTTCTCCACCGTCTTTGTCACAATGTCCACCCCTCTACTACGTGAGGTGACCCCTGTTTTTGAAGTAGACCTTATTAGGAAGCTCCTCAAAAAAGAGCTGATCTTACTGGATTTCTTACTCGAAGACCCCGAGCTGGCTGCAGATCGGCTCTTCCTGGGCTTGTGAGCAGTCCTGGACTCACTCTTGTGAGAGGAGCCATGTCTCTTGCCCCTTAAGTTGCTGTACCCTTTTCCTTTCTTGTCGTCTCTTGTTTTCCCCCGGCCAGATACAGACCGGTGGGAAGATGATTTCCGGGACTTGACCTTGCCTGAGCTTCGGTGACTCGTCCCTGTCCTGCGGTGATGGGAACTTTTCCTGCTGGTATTTCTGTCCTTCTTTTCTCGTCTGTCCCGTTTTTCCTTCCCGGGTTCAGGGCCAGTGTGTGAAACCTTCTGGCTTCCATCCCTCTCACACATATAGCCTTCACTCTGCAAGGTTGACACTAGCGGAGCTTCAGGTTTGTCAGCAGCAGGCCCCTTAGTTGTCATGGTGCCTGCAAACACAACACTCAGGCTGCCATCTGGGCTGCCACCAGCAGTGCCACCTGCAGAAGTGGACTCTGACGAGGAGCTGGCAGCTCCTGCCAAGACCACGTCTAAACCTTCTGAGGATACGTTTGCAACAGCTGCCAGGGCCTTGCTGGGTCCACTTGCTCCCGAATCTTTGCTAGCTGTTCCTGCCAGAGCTGTGACTATCTGGTTCGAGTCAGCAGACTTGGTTGTTGCCATGCTTATAGCACCTGAGGCCGAGCTTGTCACTGTCCCCATTTTCGCCACACCTGGTGAGGGGCTTGTTGTCACTCCTGCAGCCACTGTGCCACCTATTGCCCCTGCTGCTACCCCTTTGGCAGATCCTTGAGTACCAACAGCTGCAGAAGCTGTAGCAGCTGGTTGTATCCCCTCTCCTCCAGCAAATGCAGCAGATGTGGCTCCTGATACATCTCGGAGCTTTCGACGACCAGAATCCTGGTCCCCTTCTCCATGGATCTCTGAGCCCTGTGCCGAAGGGAGGAAAAACGGTGAAATGGAGAAGACAGGGAGGCCAGAATGCTCAGTTTCTCTCTCACCCTGGAGCTCAGTAACCCAGGGGCTTCTGATTGAAATCATGTCAGAATTCCCATTTATTACAAGTTTCCCTCCATTTCACTTCAGACAATGGTCACCCAGTTTCACCCTGAGCAATTCTAGGGCGAAAGAAGCACTATTATAGAAAGTGGTTTTTACATTTGTGTTTGTCTGTTGCAGGGCACATTTCTACAAATGGAATTGTTGGGTCAGGGATATACTAGACATGTTTATTGATAGCCTTGAAACGGGTGGTGGAAGTATACATGGGGTTTGTATTGATTTTTGAAAAAAATCACATAGGCCCTGGGTCATGGATCAAGGGAAGGAACTTAGAAGTTGTACACTAAAAAGCTGAAATCAGAAATAGGTTAGAGGTCACCAGGACTGGGGGAGCAGGAATGATTAGAATATGACTAATGGATACATAAAAATAAGAGGAGGAACTTCTGATGTCTTAGGCTCCTGAAGGATAACTATGATTGACAACCATTAATCTTATCTCAATAATGAGTAAGAGAGAATTTTTCATATTCTTAGCACAAGGAAGTGATAGATATGCCAACCACCCAGATTTGATCACTACATATTAAATACAAGTATCAATATGTCACAATGTACCATATTGATATGTATAATTAATACATAGCAGTCAAAATTAAAAATGTAATTTGGTCAGGTGTGGTGGCAGCTTCCAGCAATCTCTATGCTTGAGAGGCTCAGGCAGGAGAATGGCCAATTCACCTAAGTTATATAGTGAGTTGAGTTCCAGGCAGGCTGGGATACATCTTGAAATCTTGCATCCAAAAGAAAAGAATATGTATATATATATATAATCTCACCATTTTATATATTATATAATATTCCATAACAAATGAAGCTGAGTTCGTATATAAAGAATTTAAGACCGAAACAACAGGAAGTTGTAAGGTCCACCTAACTTGGATGTGAGGCAGAGTAATTGATAGTTCAGCTCTCTGACATTAAACTTTATGAGACATTTTGGAGAAGTAGTTCAGCCTCCTAGAGTGATAGTTAAGTCCCTAGTGGTGGCAAAAGACTCTCTCAAATATAGCACAATTCCCAGGTGGCCCAAGAAAGCACCTACATCTCAATGGGACCTGCTCTGAAGCACCCCGCCCCGAGTCTTTAGAAACTCACAAGTAGGCTTTTGGTATCTGGGGTAGGTGTGTTGGTGTGAAGTGTTGGACTGCTGCAACTGTCTGTTGGTGGCCTCAGGAGATAGACAAGTTTTTCCCAATAGCAGAAGAGGTCTTCTCGTGCGTCAGAAGAGGGACACAGCTGCAGGTAAAACGTTCGGCCTGTGGCAAGCTTCAGACGCAGCTGCTGTTTCTCACGATCATGAATAGAGATCTTGACAAACTTGAGAGGAAGTAGCCTGGTGAGCTCTAAAGTCTTTGAAGGCTTGCGACCTCTGCCCTTGATGAACCGGGCCCTTCTGGCATGTTCTTCACAGACTTTAGCTGGTCGGGCCAGCAGCATGACATCAGGTAGAGGGAGGACGGGGCTGGTGGATGCAATGCACACAGTCACCATTCGGACACGGTTATGAACATCAATTACCTCTCCTTTTTTGCTAATCTGGATAAAGTCGCTCTCAAACATCGGTGCATACTTGAAAATATCATACTCTCCTCCCTTGTACAGTTGTCGCTGTAGGTTTCCCATGGAGGTGTTGAACACACCCATGGATCGGTAGCTGTGGGCAGTGTAATAAGGTAGCAAACATTCACCGCTCATTGTTCTCTTCACTCCAGGCATTGCTGCCAGCCACAAATTGTATCCCCAAGAGAGGGAGGGAGTGAAAGCAATTGCCCATCTCCCAGCAAGGTTTCTGCCCACAACTCCTCCCACCTCCACAGTTATCCTCTGCTGTCCTTTGTGACCTGTCACCAGCACACACCCCTTTGTCCTGGCCTCCAAGCAGTCACCCCCTCAAAGCCAGATCAGCAGTCTCCTTAGACCCCAGCCACACCACCACCTTTACAGGGAACAGGCTGCACCATGACAGAGTGGCATTTTTAAAAATCAGACTGTCAGATGCTTACGTTATAAGCCACTCTGTTTTGGCAAAATCTAGGAAGCATTATCTCCAGTCCTATTGTTGATCTTAATACAGACACTCTTCTAAGGACCATCTTCCTGCAAATACATTCTTTTCTTTAGCAGAATGACCTCCTGGGGGTACACCTTAGTGGTGGAATGTAGTTTGCTAAAGGCGGGACCCCATCTGGATTCTGATTGACCAAGGCCACACAATCTTCAACATCACAATCCTGGCAGGCTCTCTCAGTGATTGTTAAAGAAATGCTCCCCAGTGTTCCTGTCAAAGCCAGAGTTTTATCAATACAGCTTTCTTGGCCATTTTCTCATTAAGGGAAAGTTAATTTTTTCAAAGTCATAAGTCACAGCGAGGAAACCAAGGCTGCAGATTATCTTGCTTGGGGTCAGAGTTCAGAGCTGAATTCTAAGCGCCAGTCTTGTAATTGCTATGAGAGGTTTTTTTAATGTCAGGCTGTAAACCTGTAAGACTCCTGCCCTCTGCACATAGAAAGTCTTGGTGGCTAGCAGTTGGGGGGGGGGGGGGGGTTGGGTGTTGCTGGGAACCGCAGGGATTCACAAGTATTTGAATCACAGTCAGATTTCCAGAAATGATGTGCCTGCCACTTCACCCTGATGCCTGCCTGACAAACCACTGATATTTGGGTTCTTTGAACAGTTTTTCAAAGAAATTGTATCAAGCATATTTTTCTGGAGTTTTTCTTCCAGTTAGAAAAGCCCTTCTGAAATAAACCTACACTCACCCCCAACTTCAGTGAGTATTGTGTAGAGATCTTGAAATAAACTCAAGCCACAGAAAAATCTTTGTTCTGTACTCATGTTCACCTCAGTGCTGAGTGTGCCATAGCTTTTCAGTGAATATGATCTACTGAGGCTCACTCTTTCAAAAAAAAGGGGGGGGGGCTAACACTCTTGCTTCCGCCTTGGCTCATCTGGACCTGTGGGTGAGAGGCTCTATTTCACTGGAGCAACAAAAATATTAACAAGTATTTTTTCATTACCGGCGAGGAAAGGACATTAGGGAAAAAATGAAATTCTTTACCACAGATGAACTAAAATATTTATTTTCTAAAGATATCAAATTACTTCTCCAAAAAGAGCAGAACTTGTAAGGGTATAATGATTAAAAGTCAATAATACTAGATCTTACTAAGAAATAGTTTCTCTCACTTTCTCCCACTCGGCCCTGTCCCCATATAATGTACATTATATATTATACTATTACATATTGTATTCATCAGTCCATCACAGATGTGTTACTAAAATGATTTGTCTAGCATGTATGATGAAACTGAGCTGGATCTCTAGCACTGAGAATTTTAATTATTTCTTTTTTAATTGAGACAGGACTAGTCAGATCACTCAGTAGGTATGGACCTCTGTTGCTGAACCTGGTGACCTGAGTTTGAACCCACATCATGGACGGAGAGAACCAACTCCCAAAAGTTACCCTCTGACCTCCACACATTTGTCATGAAGTCCATTCTCTCTCTCTCTCTCTCTCTCTCTCTCTCTCTCTCTCTCTCTCTCTCTCTCTCTCACACACACACACACACACACACACACACACACACACACACATACACACTATTGTTGAGAACTTGCCATAAGCCAAGAATGGTACTAGTCAGTTTATGTTAAGAAAATATTTTTCTTCAGAATAATCCTATAAAATGTAGGTCTGAATGTCATCAATGTTGTGCAGGGGAAAATCAAGGTTCAGAGAAGTACGGCAGGCAACTTCACCAAGGTCACAAGAGGGTAAAGGAAATACTAGTTCCCAAACATACGATGGTTAACATTATACTAGATTGCATCATGATCTAGTTCTGAGAAAACAGCAATGAATGAACTTGAGAAATGTACTTGGTCTTGTGGACTTTTGTAGAGATTGTAAGCAAGAGTGTGATACAGTCTCTTTGTCCAGCGCTGGTAAGAACTGTGGGAAAAGAGAAGTGGGCAGGATTGCTGACAGGAAGAGGCAGCAAGAAGGGGTTGAGGTTTCCTGGGATCCCCGAGCAGGTGTTTGTCTTCTTGTGCTTTTCCTTTGGTTCTTTTTCTTGTTTTGTGGTCCCGTCATAATCTAACTTGTATTTTTATTTGTCTTATTCTATTATTGTTCCTTAGATACCTGTTTGTTTTCTAATGAGAGACAAAAAGGGCTGGATCCAGATGAAAGGGGAGATGGGGAGGGTCTGGGAGGGGTATAAGGATGAGAAGCCATAACCAGACTATATTGTATGAAAAAAATCCATGTTCAATAAAATAAGAGAAAAGAAAGAGGAGGAGGAGGAATAGGAGGAGGAGGAAGACAAAGGAGGAAGAAGACAAAGAGGAAGAAGAAGAAAGAATGAAGAGAGTCAGGGAAACAGGCCACAGTCAAGCTTGATGAAGAGACAGGCAGAGCAAGAAACCACAGCCCTGCAGCCAGAACATGATTGGAAAGTTTAAGGAAACACTTAACAGGCTGGAGGCCAGGGATAGAGTAAAGCTGGGAAAGAGGGGTTAGAGTGGAGGCCAAGAGGTGGATAGTCAAAGGGCAAACTGCCATTAGGGATGTTGACAGGTGTTGCAGCCTGAGTGCTTCCCTCAAAAAAAGCTGGGTCACTGACTGCACAGAAAGTGTTCAGGATGAGCAGTCAGGGATCACACGGAATAGGCCGTACACAATCCAATACAATCAAGAGAGAGCCATGCTGTGGTACCATTGCAATCATTGTACCTATGAGCCTGTGGCCTTCTAAGTTGAATTCCCAAAGCATGTAACTACAAGACTTAGGAATTAAGCAAAGCTTAATACTTAAGAAAAGCAAAGCTTTGTAAAGGAAAATTGGTTGAACTCTGTACCACCCCCTTCTGATAAAGAGTGTGCTTAAAGTTCCAGGATTGATGAGCTCCATATGGCTGTTAACCACCTCCTGAGATAGGGCAAAAGGTTAAGAAAAACAGATAGAGACTCCCCTGAGTTATATGGCTGTTTACCATCCTCCAGAGTGTGTGTTTGAAGTTCCTGGAAGGAATGTACTACCCACCCAGTTCTCGAAAAGGTCATAAAATATGTGTTGACAGAACATCTGCTTCTTATCTGCCTCTTGCATGAAGCGACACTCATGACCTGTGGTTGAACTTCTTTTGTTCCCTACACCCTATAAAAACCCTGATCCACTACAGCTTGGGGCTCTCTGTTCCTGCATGTTCAGTGAGCCCCAGGTATACTTAGTCAATTGAAAATTCCCCTTGCGTGTTGCATGAGAGAATGTCTCTTGGAGTCTTTACGCAGCAAATTTCTTGACCCTTACAGCTTAATATTTAAAAATTTCAAATACATGAGCTGGTTCAGATCCTTTAAAGGACTATTTATGTAGTAAGAGGTTTCTGGCCCAGACTTTCAGGCCTAGCCTCAAGGTTTGGACCCCCAGACCCGCAATCCCACAGCCCTACAGTTCCACAGCTCCACAGTGACACATAGATGCTTACATTAGTAAAGGCTGATCGGCCTAAGGCCTAGGCATATAACTTGCTAACTCTTTACCCTTAAACTAACCCATGATTCTTATCCTGCTCGGCCATTGGCTCAGTACCTTTTCTCAAAGCAGCATAGTTGTCCTCTACATCTTCTGGCTTGTCTGGCAATTTTATGGCATTTCTGCTCTGTTCTTCCTGTTCTCAGAGTTTTCTTAGTTTGGTAGCTCCTCCCATACTTTCTTTGGCCAATCAGAACTTTTAACTAAACTTGTAGGTGGGACAGTAATTTACAATGTAACATCATAAATCGACTACATATTTATTTACTTTTTATTTGTTTACTTGTGTGCGTATGCTCATTGCCACATTGTACATATAAAGGTCAGAGATAACTTTCAGGAGTCAGCTCCCTTTCATTGCATGAGGTCAAATTCAGGCCATCAGACTTGGCAGTAAGTGCTTTCCCTACTGAGCTATCTCTCTAGCCCTAGTTTATTATCATTTTTTTATCTTAATGGATTTCCTTTTTAAAATAAAATTGTAAGGTGGTTTTGTAAAGTCCACCATTTTAGATTTAGGAATGAGAGAAGGGTGGTAAGATACGGTTATGAAACATCCTGGCACTAAGTGACTTGTTCTTAGCCATCTTTATTTACAGTGTTTCAGGATGGTGTCTCTGTCAGTAACTTTAACCACATTTGTCCTGTTAAAAGTTTCACAATCCTTTCCAGATTGGGGGGTTGGAGGAGCTGTTTTTTCCTCCTTTGCTCTCCTAATTTTTCCTTCTTTTTATCCTGTCCCAGAATTTGCCTGTAGGCAAAGGTTAAGTGGACATATTTTGTTCCACTGCACCTAAAACCTACACCAAAGGAAGTAACACTTCTGGTTAACAGACTTTTCAAGAATATTATGCCAGTAAAATACATTCTTGGAACAGCATGATTTAAGTCTGGATACAAGAAATAGCTTTATTCATATCTAACAACTCTGGCACAGAATTCCATAATTTAAGAATGAAAACCCCAAATTATACTTCATTTAACTTCCTGATTTTTTAAAGCTCTGTGGGATTCTCTACTCTCAGAGGTTAAAATCAGACAGTTTGCCCAGTATTTGAGATATATTTATTGATTGCCCACCATGTTGTGCCCATCATTATGCCAAGAGTATGCAGGCTTTCAAAACATATTTCAGAAAGGAGGCATCATGACTCTTATGCAAGCATAGGAATCAGTGTCATTCATTAGTTCAGAAACATTCAGGATGTTGAAGTTAGTTCAAGTGAGAATTAGATAAAGAATTATCTAATTCTCTGGAGAGAAAACTTCTGGAGTGATGTTATCAGGTCAGGCAGAAAGCCAGTTCTTTGTCTCCAGGGATAGAGATTGCCCTTTCTGCTCAACAGAAAGAAGTCATCTGTGTCTCAAATGAAGGTCTGCAGATTACTAAGGATCTTAATAGAACTGAAACTTTAACAAGTAATTTATAGCCTTCAAAAAAGATTGAAGTATGATGGTTGTGCAGTGTTATGAATATGCTAAAAAATTGAATTGTACTCTTTGAGTGGTTCAATTTTTTGGCATGTAAAACATATCTTACTAAAGTGTTTAAAAAAAACAGCTTTTCATGTATGTTTTGTCTTAGTTAAGCAACTTACACATGAAAGCCTTAAACTTACTGTATCTCCCCCCTAACCCCACCTCTGTGTGTGTGTGTGTGGCACACAGTGTGTCTGTCTGTTTATGTGTGTGCATATACATTGTATATGAGTATATATGAGTATTCATATAAGTAAATGTGGCCACACACATGCCATGGCATGCATGTGGAGGTCGGAGGACAATTCAGATCCCCAAGCTTACACAGCAAGTGCCTTTACCTGCTGAGTCATTATTTTGGCCCCCAGTGTTATCCTTAAAATTATATTATTCTAAAAAATGGTAATAGAATAATAAATAATACCTAATTCTTAAATGATCAACACAATCACATTATTCTCAATTCTAATTAAACGACTCTTAGGTGGGAGTGTTGAATAAAGCTTTACTATGACATAGTAAGTACAAATTGTTCCATGTTTTTGATATACTTTTTCTTTTTAAGGAATGTTATAAAGTATATATGATCTGTGATCAGAGAGTCTACAGACTGCAGTATATTGTTAAAAGACACAGAGAAAAGAGGGAAACAGATAGATAGTAGAGTAGTGGTGGATGAGTAGACCAGATGGTGCATCTACTACTTATCACTGTATTTACAGTCAACAATAACTTTTTGTAAGAAAGAATACCATCAAAAATGGATTCTAAGGTTAATTACTTGGGCTAAGGTACAAGAGAGGTGAAGTATGAGAATACAAAATCATATGCAGCATATTAATCATAGAAACGCATGTTTACAGACAGCTGGAATCTGAACATTTTCTGTGAAAAGAGATTACAAGCCAGTAGAGTTTGCTCTCATTATTATTTTGAACGTTAGGGAAGAAAGACTGTTATATATAACCTTTTCAATGAGTCTGCAGCCTGTGGATGGGATGTTGTGTGCTAGGCAGGATGTGAGGGTGGGGAGATTTCCATACTATACACAATACCTACCCATTGGGTAAATCCCCAGGCCTAAAATATAATCCACAGTACTTTGATGTTGGGTGCTACATGGTGGGTGGTGTGGGATGAGCTGTGGTTTCCCTTGGGCAATAGGACTTGAGGAAGCCGACTTAATTTTTGCATTGCTTTCTTGCTGTCTGGAAAGACCATAGGTACCTGAATCTTCCCCCAAGGGTCAGCATGCAAATCAGCTTGCTCCTGCCTTGGGGCTGAAAGGAAAGAAACTGGTATACAAGACAGCTGCAGCTGATCAAAAGAATTGTGTTGCTTAATTTTATGATCCAACTGCCTCTCTCTTCCTTCCTTCTGCTCTGCTGAGCCTGCTCAACTCTACTCTCAACCAAAATTCTTCCCTGCTAATCTGAGTAATCTTAAGACTCTTTCCTGAATTTCCTACTTGGCTCTATTCACGGTGTGTGATTATTTATTTGGTGCTAACTTGAAGAAGACTGCATCGAAACACACACACCATCATATTAAAGATAAATCAAGATACTGAGAGGTAGAGATGAGCAATCCAGGATCTGGTATAAAATGATGGTTTTGAGTAAATAATTTAACTCCCTAGGAAAAAAATCAGAAAGTGTAAAATTAGAAGTGATTTTAAATTTTATTTACTGACTTGTTTTTTGTACCAAAAATATGAAACACCTTTGTAACTAGATTTGTATTTAGATTTTGCTTTTTCCCTTTATTTTTATTTTATGTGTATAGGTGTTTTGCTTGCCTCTGTGTCTGTGTACCATGCACATGTGTCCTCAGACACCAATAGAGGGCATTGAAATCCCTGGAACTGTAGTTGCAGACTGTTGTGAGACACCATGTAGGTGCTGGGAATTGAACCTGGGTTCTCTGAAAAAGCAGCTATTGCTCCGAATAGATAAACCAGCTCTCTAATCCCAGTTAGATTTGTATGGCACAAGCATCTTTAATCCCAGCATTCAGGAGGAAAAAGCTGGAGAATCTCTGTGACTTTAAAGCCACCATTGTCTACATAACAAGTTCCAGAACAGCCAGGATTACATACTGAAACTGTCTCAAAAATATAATAAAGTAAAACAAATAATTTTTTAATTAAAAAAAAAATCGCACAAAGTTTTCTGGAGCACAAAGCTCCATTAGGTTCTGACAGTAACTTTTCTTTCTCTTTCTCCCCTTCCTCTCTTCCTCCTCCCCTGTGTCCTTCCTCCTCCTTCTATGTATATGTTTGTGTACCTGTGTGAAAGTATGCCACATGTGTGTTGATGCCTGTGCAGGCCAGAAGAAGGCATTGGATCCTCTGGTACCGCGTCCGGTTTCTTTGTGGGCGAGTCTTTCCCAAGTGAGGGGCGACGAGATTAAACAATCTGCACTCAGGAGTCATTTAGACTGAGAGACCCGAGCTTTATTCAGTACATCTTATATCTTAGACCTGTTTCTCCCCCTGCCATGCTTCTCTCCTGCCACTGCATCTCGCCTACCTTTTTCCCCTCTAGCTTCCCACCATGCTGGATTCCTTCTGCTCCTTCCACTCACACTGACTCTACTCCATGCTTGTCCCCAGCTTCTGCTAGAGTGTCCCTCCTCGTGTCCCCTTTTGTCCCAGCTCTCTATTACCTTAACTCTCTCACACCCTGCCCCCTCATCCGGGCATGCCCAAGGTCTTGGAGGATCCCGAGAGGCTAGCACTCAGCAGGTGGCAGCGTCTATAGCACAGGAAAACAGGTTTTTCCTTTTTCCCCTTATTAACATAAGGTTTTAGTCCTTAGGGGAGAATGGTGAGCCATAGAGGCCAGAATGGCACTTATTCCGGAGACAATACTCTGGAGCCAGAGTTGCAAGTGGTCCTGATTTGCCTGGTGCCTGTCCTGGGATAGGAAGTTAGGTCCTCCAGAAGGGCAGCAAGCACTCTTAATCAGTGAAGAATTTCTCCAGCCCTATCACTTATAATCACACTGAAGATTTCTGATAAAGGATATTTGTTGTCTCCCGAGTATGTGCCATTTTGGCCTTTAATGGCCCATCCTACTAAAACCCTATGTTTATAGAGGAAATAGGGAAAAACCTGTTTTCCTGCACTATAGACGCTGCCACCTACTGAGTGCTAGCCTCTTGGGAGACTCGAGACCTTGGGTGTGCCGGATGAGGGGGCAGGGTGTGAAAGAGTTAAGGTGATAGAGGAGACAAAAGGGGACACGAGGAGATACACAGACAGAAGCGGGAGAAGAGCAGAAGCTGGGGACAAGCATGGATTAGAGTCAGTGTGAGTAGAAGGGACAGAAGGAATCCAGCATGGCGGGAAGCTAGAGGGGAAAAAGCTAGGCGAGATGCAGTGGCAAGACAGAAGCATGGCTAAGGGACAGACAGGTCTAAGATATAAGATGTACTGAATAAAGCTCAGGTCTCTCAGTGTCAGAGAGAGCCCGAATGATGGAACCTAATAAACGACTCCTGAGTGTAGACTTATTTAATCTTGACGCTCCTCGCCTGGGACAAAACTCGGACCACAAAGAAACCGGACGCGGTAAGTGGAGGTCATAACCGAGACCCACTCGGTAAATGGAGGTCCCACTGAGGTCCAGGAAAGTAGGATTAAGCGTACAAGACTCACCGGTACAGAGACCGGGGGAGGGAATCTGGGAAATACCCAGGGTTAGGCGCCTAATAGAAAAGAAATATAAATAGAAATATATATGGAAATATGAGAAACTCAACCTAGCAAGTTCTGGCTGGTTCCGAACTTGGAGAGTTACTAAGGAAACAGGGAATTTAAATAAAAGCTCGAACCGCACTCGGATAAAGAGGGACAAGCGGACGAGGTCACCGGTACAGAGACCGGGGAGTGTCTGGGATAAACCCAGGAGTAGGCGCAAGTTCGGTTGGTTCCGAACTTCCAGAGTTACTAAGGTAACAAGGAATTTAAATAAAGGACGGACCGCACTCGGATAAGGGAGTTTAGTACATGGTTCTTGACGGGGGGAGCCTTAAAGTTTATAAAAGACATTGAGAGATCCAGCTGAAGTAAGTTTAAAAAAATAAAAAAAAAAAGAGAAAAAAAAACTTATAAAAAAGAACAGATAAGCCACGTGCCACGTGGCAGACAGATTAATAGAAATGGGTTGATTTAAGATGTAAGACCTAGCAAGCAATGTGCCTGAGACACAGGCCAAACAGCGTAAAGTTAGTCATTTTCTGGGCGGCGAGCGCCTAAGCAGTCTCGAGCGCCTAAGCAGTCTCAAGCGCCTAAGCACTCTCAAGCGGCGGGTCTGTGGGTCTCAGACTTCTGGCCGCTGAGACTGAAAAACCTCTTTGTAGCAGATGGCTTTACAGTTCTTAGTAGCAGTTATTTTCTTTGGTCTGCTCTGTTTGCTAGCCGCGAATAAAAACGCGGTCCCTTTAAGAACTTAGCCGCGAATTGAGCAAGTCAATGGCTGCGTATAGAAACGCTCGGTCCTTTAAGAGATTTGAGCAAGTCACTGGCCGCGAATAAAGGCGCGGTCCCTTTAAGAGAACTTAAGCCTCTTTTTAAACTTCTGAAGGGAGATGCTGAACCCATCTCCCTACCTGGATTTTAACTCCTGAGGCCAAAAAAGCCCTTACTAAAATAGAACAGGCATTACAAGATATGTCAGTACATGAACAGCCTTTGCAATTTTTAGTCTTGGCCTCTAATTTTGCACCTACTGATTTTTTGGCAAAAGGGTCCCATTTATTGGGTACATCTTTCTGCATCACCTGGGCGCACAGTTATTCCTTATCCTGAATTAATAGTTCAATTGTTATGGAAGGGTAGATGCTTGGGGCGGGCTTTATTTGCCAAAGATGCAGATATAATAGTTTTGCCCTATACCCAAGAAATGGTTGCTAATTTGATTCAAAATGATGATTCCTGGTGTTTGTTTTTGTGCACCTTTAAAGGACAAATAGTTCAAGCTTATCCTAAACATAAAATCATTCAGAGTTTTAAATTATCCCCTTTTATCTTTCCCAAGATAATAAAGACTCAACCTATAGCTGGGGCACGTCTACTTTTCACTGATGGCTCCAAGACTGGAAAAGCAGTAGTTGTGGATGGGGATCATATACAAAGCATAGTAGTGCCTCAGGCCTCTGCTCAGTTGATAGAAATTACTACTATGATGCTTGCCTTTCAATTATATCCTGCAGAGACCTTTAATATTTATACTGAGTGTATATATGGCCAATATTATGCCCCAACTAGAAGTGGCCCCTTATGTGAGAATCATCAAAGATTGTTACGCAATTACAAAGCTTACAGATTTTGATATGGTACAGAAAGCAATCTATGTTTAAAAGACATTCTGGCTTGCCTGGACCACTGGCCAAAGGCAATGCATGGGCAGATAAAGCTACCCAAATAATTTTGGCTCTACAATTACACAAAAAGTTTCATCTCAATGCTCAAACGTTAAGGTATCAGCCACAATGCATCCTCTAGACAATGGCAACTGCCAGCACCCGCTGGCCAGAGTTGGGGGTGGGTTGTCTGTGTTTATCCACCAGGTGCTGAAAAGCCAATCTAGATACCTGAGAGGTATGTGCGTCCTGTTCAACATGAAAAGATTGTGGTTCCTGAAGCTTCTGGTGAGGCCAGTAAATAAGTAAGTAATTTAAAAAAAAAAAAAGCCCTTTGTTTTCTACTGTTTTTGCCTTCAATTTAGGCCACTGACACGGCTGCCAATACGGTGCCCATACAAAAAGCTTTCATAACATATGATTGAGGCATTTGCTTTTAATAGCACTGCTAAGTGTAATGCCAGCACTCATTTTTAAGCTACCCCATACCTCTTGGTCACTTCACACAGATTCAAACCCTGGAGGGTGGGGAGGGTTTCTCTTTAAACTGTTCAGCTCTAAATTTCAGCTTAAGCAATTGATTGGAGTAAAGAACATCCCAGCGCCCTGTTGGTACGAGTTCCAGCTGCAGTGATGCCAGTGGCGTTTCTTCCGACCAAGATCCATCTCCCAGATGCAAAAGAGAAACTCGAATAACTACACAGTCACCCTGCTGCTTTTGGAGCTACAGCCTCAGAAAATGCATTGAGCCAGACAGTCAGAGCTGCATCCTTGATGAACCAGCTATCAGCCAGAGTGGTGACTGCCTTTGAAATTCCAGAGACTTTTATGGACAAATACATTTTAAAATTTATCCCTCAACTTACAAACTGCCCTATTGACATTTTGCATATGTAATAATTGCTATTGTGTAACTTTGGATATTCTGATATTTGTGTTACCTCAAGTAAGATAGAAAATGTTAAGTCAGCAGTTACATATTGTTAAACCAGTGCTTTTGGGGTTCCTAGAATGCAATCCTTAAATTACACCTTGCAGTTAGTATATATCTTTAACCCCTTGAGACTAGTGGCTTATAGAATACCCTGACTAGTGGCTTCCCAGTGGTCTAGATTTATATCCCTTTTTAATATTTTGCCTCAAAGGTTGGCATGCTGTCTTTTCATTCTAATACGCTGCAAAAGCAGCAAAGTCATCAGCAGAAGATAACAAAACAGGCTTCTGGCCTTGTAACTCCTGACTGATGCTCAGATATGCATATCAATGTTAGAAGGACTCACCCAAAGACGGGCAACTTCCCCGCCTGCTATATCTACCTAAGACAGGAGTTGGCACATCCAATGACGGGTTCTATAGCAGGGGCTAGGGGTCGAACCTATGACAGGGGTTTCCTTCTCTATATTTTTTATTTAATAAAGGGGAGTGAGATGTTGTCTCCCGAGTATGTGCCATTTTGGCCTTTAATGGCCCATCCTACTAAAACCCTATGTTTATAGAGGAAATAGGGAAAAACCTGTTTTCCTGCACTATAGACGCTGCCACCTACTGAGTGCTAGCCTCTTGGGAGACTCGAGACCTTGGGTGTGCCGGATGAGGGGGCAGGGTGTGAAAGAGTTAAGGTGATAGAGGAGACAAAAGGGGACACGAGGAGACACACAGACAGAAGCAGGAGAAGAGCAGAAGCTGGGGACAAGCATGGATTAGAGTCAGTGTGAGTAGAAGGGGCAGAAGGAATCCAGCATGGCGGGAAGCTAGAGGGGAAAAAGCTAGGCGAGATGCAGTGGCAAGACAGAAGCATGGCTAAGGGACAGACAGGTCTAAGATATAAGATGTACTGAATAAAGCTCAGGTCTCTCAGTGTCAGAGAGAGCCCGAATGATGGAACCTAATAAACGACTCCTGAGTGTAGACTTATTTAATCTTGACGCTCCTCGCCTGGGACAAAACTCGGACCACAAAGAAACCGGACACGGTAAGTGGAGGTCATAACCGAGACCCACTCGGTAGATATTTTATTCTTTTACTTTCAATTAGAAATTGAAATATTTTAACAATATTATTTTCCTATATGTAGTTTAAAAATTACATGGTTTCTTTCCTTTGAAGTATGCTTGCTATATAAACTGACAATGACTCACTCTCTCTCTCTCTCTCTCTCTCTCTCTCTCTCTCTCTCTCTCTCTCTCTCTCTCTCTGGTGTGTGTGTGTGTTCTTCATCTGCTGGTAGAACTCTGGTTTTTCTTAGAGAATCACCCCTCCCACCCTCAATCCTACTCCATCCCAAATCCAGGAAGTCCTAGAATTTCACAGCCAAATTCCATTGCCTTGCCTGTATTGACTCTAGTCTACATAAGCACTAAGTCGTGACTGAAGATACTGATGTTACCAGCTGGACCAGGTCCTTTTGCTCTATCCAGATAGAAATCACAGGCAGTCAGGTCTTCAACAGCTCTTGTGTTCCTCAGCATTTGACAGCAGCAGGCAGAAGTGAGCAGAATCAGTTGCTACCTCTGAGGTTACATCTCCCATGCAGGCCTCTGAGTCAGACCCTTAGCTCTACAGGTGTTCTTGTCTATGCCTTAGAAGTCAGGATTCTGCATCTCTTAGAAGTGACCAGTGTTGTAGTTTCCAGGCCTAGGATATCTGAGACATTGACTGTAGATGGAGTTTTACTTTCAAGGCGCCAGTCCAAAATTAATATTTATTAGAATATAAATTAACACTCACAATATTAGTAACAGCTTATGGTGGCACCTGAACAAGGACTGGTGGATCCAAGCGATGGAGGAGCGATGAAAGCACGATGGAAGCACGATGGATTCCGATTCTGTCTGTCCAGCAGCCAGCAGCCAGGAACCAGGAAGAGAGCGTGTCGTATCCCGCAGACCCTTTTCAATGGGGCTTTTCCCCCGCCCCCTTCAGGTCGGGGGGCCCGGTGCTCTGTATAAATGTCCCTTGACCTTGTCAGCTGACACCTGAATCCCACAACAATTGACTCTAAAGGCTTAAGAGTTCTCTGGAATTCTTCCAGTAACTAGGGCCTGCAGTTTCTCATCACTGGTCTTCTGCCATCCCTTATTCCTTCCCAGGAAGGTCTCTCAAAATGTTCTGCCTCCTCTTGTTGCTATAGTTCTTGTCACAGTTGCCACATCTAGGAAGAAGCTACTGCTGCTGTCCATAAGTCTCATGGCACTGCCTCTTCTTCAGCTGCCAAGTTCGTCAGTTCTGCCACTGAGCATGGAAGCTATTCTGATGCCATGGTTGCCATGGTTGCTGTTGCTCTGCAGCGTCCACCATTCCTGCTCCATTGTCTATGGCTTCCTTTTCCCATTACTAGCTCAGCTCAGTGCACTCATAGAAGGGGTCAAGAATGGACCACTGCATCCTAGAAGAAGTCAATAGACCACTGCAGAGAAACCATTGTGAGGCCTAGTGTTGCAACACCAGGGAAAACAGTCCAGTGGGTATTTACAAGTCTACTTTCCAAGTGATGTTAAAAGCTTACTTACATAGCTCAAGATGGATATTTGCACCAACCACAGGTAACTTCACATGCAAATGAAGTCTTGTATCTGCACCAATCACCACATCATCCCCTTTGTACCAGGTGCAGTAATAGGCCACTATGGTAAGAACTTTCCCATTCTGGCCTAGGTGGAAAGGGTTAAAAACCATCCAGCATTCACTAAGGTTTGTAACAGCAAAAAAAAAGGGTACAGATTGAACAACCTGGCAGGAGCTACACCTCCAAGAACCAGAGCAAGTAGCTCTGCCTGCTGTGTGATTTCCTCGTGGCATCTGTATTGTGTTCAGAACAGCTGGTGCTGGCATAAGGCTAGACCAGGTGGCTATTTAACTGTCTTTTTGCTCAAGACAGCTAGGATGAAAGCAACAGTTGCAAATTAGGAAGTTAAGTTGCTTTATAGTCAGTGTGAATGTAGAAGTGCTTACAATAAAAAATTTCAGAAAGCATGATTAACACTAGCAGTGATGTTAACATAACCCCTACCCAGTGTCCTAAGAGATGAAGATCCTCCTCAGCTGTGTCACTGGGACTCTTCTTTCATAATTAAAAATTGGTTTTCCAATTTTTCATACAAAGTAATGGTCTCCTGTCATTTTCATACCTACCATGTTCTTACTCATCTTCTCCCATCCTCCTGTGCTCCTCTGCTTCTTGCTGGTCCCTTTCCCCACCTCCCCAATAGCCCTTCAGTCTTCAGATCACGTGTCCATTATCTTCTCCTCCTTCTTTAGATCTCCTTCTCTTGGTTTCTCTCCTAGTTCCATCCTGAATCACTCATACCTCTTCACACATGCAGATTTAAATCTAGGATTCACTTATGAGGAAAAAATATATGGAATTTGTCACATATTTTTCTGAATCTGACTCATTTTTAACATAGTGATTTCCAGTTCTATCAATATTCCTGTAAGTGTCATTTTTATTTACTGCTAAATAAAATCCCATTGTGTATATATTATATATACATTTCTTTATTCATTCATCTGTTAATGAACATCCAAGCTTTTTCCATTTTGTCTCTCTGTGATGCATTCTGGAACTAGAAGGAAAAGTCCTATTCCCATGATAAAATGTCAGACAATTACTCCTGGAAATTATTTTTGTGCCATAGAGGGATAAGTTTTGTGCCATAGAGGGATAAGTAAGCAGAAGCCAGCACAGAACCAAGGAATGGCAAGCAAAACTGTAGACGTTTTTGTGTAGTACCTGGATCCCACACAATTAAGTTGAATAGTTCTTTTCCCTTCTCTCTCTATTGAAACACATTAAGTAAGGCTTTCTCAATTCATCTGAGACTCCAAAGGCTCATAAAATTATAATTAAAGGAGTAAAATATTTCTATATTCTAACATAGGGGTGCTGTCTCATCCACTAAGGCACAGGAAGAGTTTAAAACAAAACAAAACAAACAAACAAAAAAACAGTTTTGCTGGTAAACTTTCAGCCTTTGGAAGCCAAAGATTAAAGACTCAAGGGACTGAGTTCTTGGGGTGCTATAAATGTCTTTTTATCACCGGTCAGAGTGAAGAGTCTTGAATTATTGTATTCCCCAGAAGCCAAGTGACAGGGGCTTAAAAAGCCAACTTTATGAGCCTTGGAAATGTAAAAGTTGTATCTAAATCCCAGAAAGACAATAGCAAAAGCTTGTGGGGGAACTGTTAGTCATCAGAGAGAAAGGAGTTTCTTTGGGACATGTGATGTATCTGCAATAGCAATGCAGAAGTGTGAGAGACGTGGACAGAGATGTCAAAGTCAGAGAACAGCATGAAGTAGAACCAATGGGTTTCCCAAAGACCCTTAGCTGGAAAATCTTGAAAACAACAAAATTTGGGTCTAGAGTTTTCTACAAAGTAAGGAAGCATTGCATGTCTACATCTCACCCTTAGGGTGCCAGGCCAGGATTACCCAATGTCACCATATTGAGTTCTGTGCTTTGCTTCTCTTTCTTCTTCTCTCCAGACTGAGCCTGAAAGGGTGCAACATAAATCCAGCTGGTACCTGAGGGAGGACACAGCAGGAAAGTCAATGTGTTTGCCAAAGCAAGCCCAACTAATGTTGAAGAATACAATATGAGATTATGTGCTCAGAGTTTTCTGTTGCCATTTATTTTAGTTATTTTAGTGCATGTGTGCCTGCCTGCAGGTCTCACCCCTCACTGTGGTGTGTGTGTGTGTGTGTGTGTGTGTGTGTGTGTGTGTGTGTGTGTGTGTGTGTACATGAGTACATATGTGTCTTTCTGATGATGCCTTGGAATTGGAGTTGTGAGCCATCTATCCTGGATCCTGGAAAATAGACTTGATTCACTTCAAGAACAGTGCTATACTGCTGAGCCATTTCTCCAACCCTGTGCTCAGAGTTTTGATCATCAGCAGGAACTGGACTGGCTCTTTAGAAGTGTTCATTATAGAAACTTTCAAATAGATGCTATTGTAAGGAGTACATTAACAAACCCTGGTACCCATTACCCAGCCACAGGAATTCTCTCTTCCTATTTCTCTTCCCTGGCTTCCACTGCATTATATAAAGAAGATCTTAGACATTTAATCATTGTATCAGTTATTTAGTACACACTTATAAAAAGCACTCTTTGAATATAATAGTGTTCTTAGCTTGTGTGGGGATTTAATAAAGTTTCAGAAGTTTTGGAGATATCAGAGGGAATCTACCCACAATCAGTCTAGGGGTTAGTAAAAGCTCCAGAAGTCCCAGAGCTCTAACCACAGTCAGTCTAGGAAAATCAGAGAGTGGTGATTCAAACCTTTAATCCCAGCACAGGGAGTATCCTGGGAGTGGTGGCCTACACCCTTAATCCTAACTGAGTCAAGGTCACTTCAGATTATAGCAGGAATTCCAGGCTCCCAAGCAGGTGTGGTGGGGCCACACCTTAATTACAGAAAGAGTACTTAAGTCGGGATTTAAACACAGAGAAAACCATTCCAAGGGAATGGAAGCTGAGGAAGCTATAAGACAGCTGGGTAAGATTTGATTGTGGTGTTTATTCCCTCTAGTATCTCCAACTTCTTCAGAGATCTATCCCTGAGTCTCATTATGTGCAACAATTGGCGTTCAACTTTGGGGCATGAATTTCTCTCCTCCCTACCCAAAAAACGCACTTGCAAGTCAGAACAACACATGGCCGGAGGAGTAATTACTAGCGGCTAGGCTTTCCGTTCCGGGTCAGCCTCCACCCTTAGGCAGACTAACCACACATATTTCTGTTTCACCCTCATCTGGGTAAGTCAGACAGTGGCCTCTTTCTCCTGGTGGGTTGTTTCTTTATCTTTTTTGGACCCCTCCTTGGGTTGCTGTCACACTAGGTAGCTGCCTCACTTCATAATCATCTATGGACAATAACCATAAGTAACTCAATTTTTTTTAAAAAAGAGGTAATTTGTTTAAAGCAATGGAGGGTGATTGGTCATACTGTAACCTCTCATTAGATGATTTGATATTAAAACCAGTAAAGGAAAACATAGATAAGATAGATGGAAATATCATAATGTTTATCATACTATTTACCATGAATATTTATTGTTTAATATCACAGAAAAAATTGACTAATGTAAATCCAAAAAAAAGGTCTTTAAAAAGCCTGTTGAGAGAGAACACAAAGATGCTCAAATTCAAACAAAGGAATATGAAGAACCAAATTCAGCAAAGTCATCTAAAATTAGACAAAAACAGGCAACATTGTTATACACAGTAACCTTTAAAAAAATGAAGGATGAAAAAGATGAAAGAGAAGCTAGCTGGGCTCCAGTAAAAATATTAGAATTACGGAGAGTAAAGGAAGCAATTGTATCATATGGGATGCATTCACCATTTGTTAAGCAAATGCTGAACTCCTGGTCATGCTGTAACTGGGTCACCCCTAAAGATTGGTTGGATATAGTTACAGTCATTCTTGAGGCAGGAACGCTCATGCAATTCAAGTCATGGTGGAGGGAGGAGGCTAAAACAATAGACAAAGAAACAGGGCCAGAGGCATAGAAGTCTCTCAAGACCAACTCCTTGGGGAAGGAGATTATGCCGATATTGAAAGGCAGTCATTATACAGTGACAATCTTCTGGATTTATGGCAGCTTTAAATGCTTCGGATTATATTGAAGAAATAGGAAAAAAAGTGAAACATTTACAAAAATAATCCAAAGTCCCAAAGAAACTTTTACAGATTTTTTTGCACAGATTAACCACAGCAGTAAACAGAATGGTGCTGGACTCAGAAGTCAGGCGAATAATCATTGAATCACTGGCTTTTGAGAATGCCAATGCACAATGTAGAAAAATACTTAGACCTTTAAAAGCAAAGTCAGCACCTTTAGAGAATTGGATTCGTGAGACAATTAATATGGAATCTTATGACAGTGATGATAAATGGGTAGGAGGGCTTATTTCAAGAGGCATAAGAAAAAAATCAAAATGTCAAATGTTATAATTGTGGAAGGGAAGGTCACATTAAAAGAGATTGTAAACAAGGCATTCCCAGAAACAATGCTTTTGGTAGGAATAATCCCAAGAGAACACCCCTCCCTTCTGGAATATGGAGAAGGTGTGGAAAAGGAAGACATTGGACTAATGAATGCAGGTCAACAAGAGACAGACAAGGGAACTTTCTGCCCTTGAGAAATGCTCCAAGGGTGCTTTCAAAAACCCCTAGGTCAGGTAACTCTCTGCCCTCGGGAAATGCCCCAAGGGGGCTTTCAGAAGCCCCCATATCAAGTTCAATCCAGTCTTACCCTGCCATGGTGGAGGAAACACCTTCCCAGAACAATTAAAAAGGTTAAAACCTATTTTAAAAAGACACACTAACTGGAATAATAGAAAATTTACAGAAAAAGAAAAAAATTCAGGAAAAAATATAAAGCAAATATTTTGGCAAACTTCTATCAATGAGCAAAGGCCAAAATTAAAAGTACAGATAAATGATGTTATTATTGAAGGCTTATTGGACACGGGCATGGA
This sequence comes from Phyllotis vaccarum, assembly GCA_033318265.1. NCBI lineage: Eukaryota > Metazoa > Chordata > Mammalia > Rodentia > Cricetidae > Phyllotis > Phyllotis vaccarum. The sequence continues at coordinate 50,061,085 of JARWLC010000016.1, forward strand.
TGTATCCATAATTTCACCTGAGTCATGGCATCCAAGTTGGCCCCTACAGGAGGTAAATGTTCAGTTTTTGGGTATTGGATCGATATCCCAGGTAAAACAGAGTGCAAGATGGCTTGAATGTATAGGACCAGAAGGACAGAGAGGAATATTAAAGCCATATGTGGCTGATATAGCTATAAAGTTATGGGGAAGAGATTTACTGCAACAGTGGAACACACAGATTAATATTCCTCCAAATACAGAAATAAGCCATGATCTAGCACATGGTTCCAGAAGAAATATCAGAAGATATTATAAGAAACAGTCACAGACCATTCAGGTTATAGAGAAACAAAGCAAAACAGCTGCTGATCTTTCAAAAACACCCACAGCACTACCTCTAAAATGGCTAACAGAGAAGTCTATATGGGTTCATCAATGGCCTCTAACAAAAGAGATATTGCAGGCCTTAGAGCAGCTGGTACAGGAACAGTTAAATGCTCAGCATATAGAAGAATCAACCAGCCCTTGGAATTCTCCTGTATTTGTTATTAAGAAGAAATCTGGAAAGTGGAGAATGGTAACAGACCTAAGGGCAATAAACAAGGTGATCCAGCCAATGGGCTCTCTACAATCTGGAATTCCATTGCCTTCTCTATTACCTAAAGAATGGCCTATTATAGTTATTGATTTAAAAGACTGTTTTGTTTTTTATTTTTTACAATACCTTTACAAGAACAAGACAAAGAAAAATTCGCCTTTACAGTGCCCACTTATTCTCAGCCTGTGAAGAGATTCCAGTGGAGGGTCCTCCCTCAAGGAATCTTGAATAGTCCTACTCTGTGCCAGTATTTTGTTCAAAAGCCAATAGAACAAATATGCAAGAAATTCCCACAATCTATAATTTATCATTATATGAATGACATCTTGTTGGCTGATTCAAATATTGATATGTTGGAAAAACTTTTTGAAGAAGTGAAAAGAATTTTGCCTGCTTGGGGATTACAGATTGCCCCAGAAAAAATACAAAGAGGGGATTCCATTAATTATTTAGGATATAAAATAGGTCAACAAAAAATTAAACCCCAAAAGGTACAAATCAGGAGAGATAGATTAAAGACACTTAATGATTTCCAAAGACTACTAGGAGACATTGCCAACTTACAACCAACTATTGGACTTAAAAAATGATGAACTAGATAATCTGTTCAAAACGTTAAATTGTGGCAAGGACTTAAATAGTCCCAGAGAGTTGTCACCTGAAGCTAAGAAAGAATTGGCTGTAGTGGAAAAGAAATTACAAGAGGCACATGTGGATCGTGTGGATCCAGACCTCAATTGCATTCTAGTAATCTTGCCCTCTAAGCATTCTCCTACAGGAATTTTATTTAATGCAAAGGGAAAATGTTATATTGGAATGGATATGTCTTCCACATAAACCAAGCAAAAAGTTAAAGACATATGTGGAAAAAATTTCTGAACTTATTTTTAAAGGAAAATTAAGACTTCGTCAATTGACAGGAATGGACCCAGCAGAAATTGTTGTACCTTTAACTAATGAAGAAATTGAACAATTATGGGTAGAAAGTGAACCTTGGCAAAGAGCCTGCAGTAATTTTTTGGGAGATATTAACAACAGATATCCTAAAAGCAAAAGAATTGAATTTATAAAGAAAACTGATTGGATTCTCCCTCATATTGTACAAGATACACCAATTTCTGGAGCCCCTACATTTTATACCGATGCAAACAAATCAGGAAAGGCTGATTACAAATCAGAACATCTAAGTAAAGTGATTCAAAGCCCTTATAATTCTGTTCAAAAGTCAGAATTATATGCCATCGTGATGGTGTTAATGGATTTTACAGAACCACTTAACATAGTCACTGACTCTCAGTATGCAGAAAGAGTTGTTCTACACATTGAAACAGCTGATTTTATTAATGATGAATCAGAATTAACTTCATTATTTATTCAGTTACAAGGAATAATCAGGACTAGAAATCATCCCTTCCATATAACACATATTCGATCCCATACAGGTCTGCCAGGTCCTTTAGCACAAGGTAATGATAAAATTGATAAATTATTAATAGGAAATGTACTAGAGGCTACAGAATTTCATAAAAAGCATCATGTTAATTGCAAAGGATTAAAAAAAGATTTCTCTATCACTTGGGAACAAGCCAAAGAAATTATAAAAAGGTGTCCCACCTGTTCTTTCTATAACTAAACTCCATTGCCAGCAGGAACTAATTCTAAAGGTATACATAGAAATGAAATCTGGCAGATGGATGTATTTCATTATACAGAATTTGGGAAATTATGATATGTCCATCATACAATAGATACATTCTCAGGATTTCAATGGGCAACTGCTTTGAGTTCAGAATAGGCTGATTCTGTAATCACACATTTGCTAGAAGCTATGTCCATCATGGGAATACCTGCACAAATAAAGACTGACAATGCTCAGCATATGTCTCTACTAGAGTGAAACAATTTTTTGCTTATTATAATATAAAGCATATTACAGGAATACCACACAATCTTACAGGGCAAGCAGTCATAGAGAGATCAAATCGAACTTTAAAGGATATGTTAAATAAACAGAAAGGAATAACAAAGACCCCCAGAGATAGAGTACATAGTGCTTTGTTAACTTTGAATTTTCTCAATGCTAATGACAAAGGAACAACAGCTGCTGAAAGGCATTGGACCATAGAAAAAACAGCTGAACTAAATCAGCCTATTTACTTCAAAGATGTACTAACTAACCTCTGAATGGAAGCCAGGGTATGTGCTCCGTTGGGGAAGGGGTTTTGCTTTTGTTTCCACAGGTGAGGAAAAGATATGGATACCATCAAAATTAATAAAGACTCGAACGGAACCAGAGACACTTCATGAAACTAAGAATTGATAGCTCATCAACCTATATTACAATTTTTTCAGTTGTAAATAAAAACAAAGGGTCGGGGCAGGTTTCTGTTCTTGTCTTTATAGGAAACTGAAAATACCCATCTTCAAAAGGTTAAAAGGCCTTGGACATCCAGACATCTAAAACAAAGAAGAGGCTATCCAGGAAAATTTGCAAACAAAAGAATATGGTAACTATTGGTACCAGTATACTTGATAGGGTAAAATGTCATTACTTAACCTTTACAAAATTTTTTATTAAAGTCCTAGTTTAATTATAATTTAAAGCTGGTTTTAGAGTTGGATTGTGGCTCTCTCTCCTTCTCTAAACTCAAGCATACTTGTTAAAGGAAAATAAAAAAGTCTCATATCATATCAGAAGAGCCACCTGATATGGGACAGAAGAATAACAAAAAATAAGGGACTATTCTATTGTTACTAATCCTATGCTCAATAAATTGTTATATGTTTAGTTTCCTGTACATTGTGTTGGTTTTTAGTCTCTTATCAGTTTTCTGCAGTGATCCAGGACAAGGCCTAATTGCTAACTTGAAATATCCAAAAGGAAGATGGGGCCCCACAACGATGGTTTCACATGAACTCTGACAAAGCCACTAGGCTGACAAACACCAATCAAAGATCAGATTTGGACTACAAACTGCTCATGACAATTTTGTAGCAGCTCGATGAGATGAACCAGCTTCACAGACTACTATATCCAGGACTTGAGACAAGCTGTGTGCTTTCCTGTTATGCAGTGACTGGACAACAAATGACACAGCTACTTATTTCAGGACTTGACATTTAACAAAACTTTTCAGGATCCCCAAAAGATCACCCCCAGTCAGCAGGAAGTAAACTTAAGAACACAGCACCCACACTCCCAAGTGGTGGGGTGATTTGGTGTTGGTTGTTCAATGGGTTATGGATGATTGTCATTGTTTAGGTTAATTGGTTAAAAATTGTTCATGATTATGGTTAGAAAAAAGTTAAACAAGATGCTTAGATTCAAGATTTGTGTTTTAAAAATATAGAGAAAAAGGGGATACAGATGTATAGGATATAAGGATAGATATGGAATCTTCTTTTAAGAGGATTTGCTAGCTTTAAATATTTTACATTGCATTGGTTTTCTGTATACAAATTGTGTATCTTGAGATTAATTGTGTCATTGTACAAATATTTCTATGCTTGTTTCAGGTAGTATACTTAATCAGTTTATCTAACATTGTAATCCAAATTGCTAGTCCATGAAAGTTTTTATTTCCAATTAATTAGAATATAAAGCAATGCAAGTTAGTAGTTAGACATTACATTCAGACATAGGCATGTTAGATATGTTTTCAAGGTCAAACAAATATATTTTAGATAAACAGGTCTTCTTCAAAAATTTCTGAGATCCATAAAATATGGTATTTAAAATATTTTTAGAACTTAAAGACTTTTCTGGACAGTGAGACAGGTCTGCTCCTGGCAGCCCCAATCTACTTCAAGAGAAAAAAGGGCATTGAAGAAACTCCATATGGAATCTAAATTTCCTTGTGGCAACAGTTAGTCATTGGACAAAAACCTGTCCCTGTATTAACTGCTTAACAGTGTGCTATTTGAACTGGACATGCAGGTTCCCTCAGAAAGTGACCTTTGAACTTTGACAGAACAGGCTGAGATGGTCCTTCAGGTTCCTGTTTTTCAGAGAAAACTGTCAGAGATGGCCCATGGATGGTGTGAGGCCCTGGTAGGCTGGGCCTGGATCTTCCTAGAGTTGAGTTGTTTGGGAATGCAGTCAAAAGTGGTGGTAAACTTCATCTAAAGCTAAATACTGGCACGAGACCAATAACCAGCAAGTACCGCAAGGGAAAGTTGAAAAGAACTTTGAAGAGTCTTCAATCTACAGGACACAGGGAGAAATGACTGAACTACACCAAAATGGACAGAGCAGATTTCCTGCTTCACTGAGATGAAAAGAGACTCTGGGCCTGTAGGCTGAAGATGGATGCCCCAACTTCATAAAGGAACTTTGGGTGACTGTCCAGGCAGATAGGTATCATCTCTGTCATTTCTAGTTTTTGGAAGTTGCTTGCACTTCCTAGTTATTTAGGTAAATATTATTTCCTTCATGGATCTCTAACGTAGTTGAAGATGAGATAGTTATAGTTACAGTTTTCTGATGACAGTTTTAGAAAAGAAACTTTGAAGTTAAAGTTTATAAGTTTAAGAGACATCACAATAATAGGATAATTAATGAAATATTTTCTTGGAATTGTCAATTGTTAATGGACTGGACATTACTCATTTATTGTTTGTATATATTGTATATAGTTATTGTACCTATTGTATATTGTTTTTCTTATATTAGCTATAACCTTTTTTTTTTAATTTGACACAAAAGGGGATATGTGGGGACTCAATAAATGCTTCAGAAGTCTCGGAGATATCAGAGTGAATCTACCCACAGTCTATGTGGGTGGTTAGTAAAAGCTCCAGAAGTCCCAGAGCTCTAACCACAGTCAGTCTAGGAAAATCAGAGTGGTGATTCAAACCTTTAATCCCAGCACAGGGAGTATCCTGGGAGTGGTGACCTACACCCTTAATCCTAACTGAGTCAAGGTCACTTCAGATTATAGCAGGAATTCCAGGCTCCCAAGCAGGTGTGGTGGGGCCACACCTTAATTACAGAAAGAATACTTAAGTCTGGATTCAAACACAGAGAAAACCATTCCAAGGGAATGGAAGCTGAGGAAGCTATAAGACAGCTGGGTAAGATTTGACTGTGGTGTTTATTCCTAATAGTATCTCCAACATCTTCAGAGATCTAGCTTGCCTTAAAATTTCGTAACAGTTCCTCAGTTTCCTCAGTTGAAATGCCCTAAGATGACTCATAATTCCTTTATACACATTGGAAACATCTCCTAAAGTCTTTTTCTAGTCTATAAGTTCCCACCTGCTGTATTTACTGGGGATCCTGGCTCATTTGTCCTTAGTATTTGGTATATTCTGGACTTGCCCAGTTACATCTCTTCCTGTTCTGTGCCATGTTCCTTCATTTCTTGAGCTTCCTGGCAGCTCAGATTTATATCTAGAGCTCTGACCAGACTCATGTGAGACTCTTTTCTCTCTGCATAAGGCATCTGCGTGGGTAGTTCGTTTGCTTCCATTACATTACACAGAAGCCACATAGTGTCTGCTTGTCTCTTTGTCGGGTGAAGAGTGGTCAGTCTGTCATTGTGTTGTCTGCTCCTGACTGTTGTACATTTCCCTGATGACTTTTGACATGGGAAGTTTAATAACCAGCTAGGGTCATCGTGAGATGGTGATGCTGTCATTCTTTCGTGTACTTTACATCATTAAATATTTATTGATTAAGCTAAAATGCAGTCTTTCATGAAAAGCAGGTTATACTTTGCTTCTGTTTCCAGTTTCCAGAATAAGTTGGTCATTCACCATCCTCTGAAAGTAACCATTGGGGTGGACTTTTTCCAGTTTTCTCTTGGATTTGTGGTTTTAATACTTAATTCATCACAATTGTATTTTTTGGGTGCCCCAAATTGTTCTATTGTTCTGACTTTGACTAGTAGGAGCTCTTTTGTATTGTTGAGTTTTTAGTTATTGGTCATTTGTTTGTTTGTCCTGTGGGGTGTGTGTGTGTGTGTGTGTGTGTGTGTGTGTGTGTGTGTGTGTATCTGTGCGAATCTGTGTCTGGTGTATGTACATATGCATAGGGCAGATGAAGGCTTCAGGTGTCCTCCTCTATCATTCTCTGTGTTCTTCATTTGCTGCAAGGTCCCTCCCTGTAACTGGATGTCATGTTTTTTGAGTCAGGCTAGCAGCCAATAAGCCTTAGGAATTTGCCTGTCTCCACCCTTCAAAGTGCTAGTTCACAGGCATGCAGTAGACCAGGCCTGGCTTGTTATGAGCATGCTAGTATCTGAACCATTGTCTTTCTGTTGTAAAACAAGTGATTTACATCTTCCCAGACTCCTTTGCATTTTTTTGTTTGCTTTTCTTTGAGACAGGACAATACCCTGAAGCCTAGTACTGGTTACAAGCACCACTATGGAATTTGTCTCCTATAAACCAAACTACAAATAAAGAGACTACTTATCTTAGCATGATGGAGAAAATACTGGAGACTCTAGCATTATGTTTAAGAGTGGACGACTAGCCCCAGGAAGTGGTTTAGAATGTTCTGTGTGACAGAAAATAAAATAATTTTTTATTTTACTGCATAGAGACTTGGCAAATGGAAGATAATAGTTCCTCAGATTCTTCTTTTCTATGTGAGAATGCTGTGTAAAAAATTGATCTGGCTTAAATCTCCCTTTTCCAATGTAATTTACAGTATAGCTGAGAAGGTACATGATACTACATAATGTGAGGGTTGGGTATGGTGCCAGTAGCAGAAACTAAAATAACACGGTCCTAGAAAATATTAATGGTATATTTCTTCTTACATTGAAAAAGAAGATAATCCACTGCTTCTCAGCCTTTTGTCTAAGATGGAGTGTGGCAAATCCATAGCTAGTGTGAATAGTCCAGTCCATGGTCATTATAACCCCAGACTCCACCTATCATGTGATTAGTCAGTCTCAACATTTAACCTCCACATCAGCTCCAGTAATCGAGTTAATACCACAATCAATGGGAAGAGAAAGGGAGGAGGTAGGAAAGTTCCCATTAAATAACCTCTTCTTTTCTTAAGTCAGCCTCCCAAGAGCTGCGATTACAAGTGTACATCACCACATCCCCACATATACTTTTGCTCAGAAAAGAGTTGCATGCCTCTACCAAGTTACAGGAAAGGCTAAAAATAATGTATTCTTTACTCAGACTGACCAGATGCCCAGATATTCTTGAGGGAATCAGTTACCCCAGAAAAAGGAAAGTAGTAATCTTTTCTGCAAACTGTATTTTGAAAAGTCTGCCTCTTTTGTACATTATGTTTTCATGTCTTAAAATCTCAGAATATCTCCCTAGCCATCCCTTCCCTTCCCTTCCCCTCCTTTGCCTTTGCCTTCATTCAATAGCTATCCAATACACGATGTGAGAGGTGGCTAAAATGAGCAATTTACATCTAAAAATAAACTGGAGAATTGTGCTCCCACATGTTGTTTCATTGTTTGTTCCTCTGATCTGTGCTGTTTCTGCTTGTAGGTAGAATAACAGCCCTGTATGAACCTTTCCATGCCCCAATTCCTACAAACCTGTGACTGTATGAAGTCGAGTGACAAAGAGGAATTACCATCCCAGATGTTGTGACAGTGCCCATCTTCTGACCTTAAAATAGGGATCCTGTCCTAGACAGTCACTGTGGCTGTCCAGTGTGGCTCTCAGGATCCTTAAATGTGGCAGAGGTTCCAAAAATATGGAGGAAGCAGGACTCAGCCTGCAGTTGTTGAGTTTAAAAATGGAGAAAGATTCAAGTCAAGACTAAGACTGCCTGGGTGTCCCTCAAAACATAGGCAGTGTCTCCCAGAGAGCTGCCAGAAAGGAGCACAAGTCCCAATGAGACCATGGTTTTTACTCAGTGAGACACATTTCAAACTTCTCTAAACTAGAAAACTGTAAGGTAAATCCATGGTGCTTAGAGCCACTAAAGTGGTGGCAGTCCAGGATAGCAGTGGGAAACGTATCTACGAGCCGTGCTCTCCTCTGTCTTCCGAACACTTCCTTTTTCTTTCCTCTTTTCTACATGTCTTAACTGTTGTAGAGGCTAAACCAGGAATGATAAAAATTAAAGCTGAATTCCTTTTATAATTCTGTTTCTTCAAACCCCATTTCTAAACTGTATGGCAAAGGGTGCACATATTTTTGCATGTGCTTCTTAGCTTGGTGAATTTTTGAAAGGATGTGGTCATGGCCTTTGACATCAGAGGAGGAGCTCAGTGGTGAGGCTGGCTGATGGTGATAGAAAAGATAAGGTGAGAGGCAAGTTGCCTTTGAACTACTCTCTAAAGATCAACCATATCCTGTTGCATTCCCAGTTGTTTCTCTCCTTCAGTTGCACTGAGGGGTGATGCCCAAGACGCATCACTTTTCAGAGCTGGACCATGAACAATCTCATCCTCCTGGAAGAGAAGCTGATCAAGAAGTCCCAACAGAAAAGAAGGACGTCTCCCTCGAATTTTAAAGTCCGTTTCTTTGTTTTAACAAAAGCCAGCCTGGCATACTTCGAGGATCGCCATGGGGTATGAAAACATTTGCTCTTGGCTTTGTTTATTTGCTGTTTTGTGTTTGGATTGAGTTGATTTGTGGGATCAACTTGAACACTTGGAATATACACATGCTGTGTCTAACAATCAGAAAGTATTGAGAGATAGATGCAAAATTGGAGAGATCTGAAAGTCAGGTGTTAGATTTGGCTTTTCAGTTCTAAAATTTGCAGGTTTAACACTCACCCATTTTTCTTCTTCACAAAGTTATGTTTAACTTTTAATCTTAGAAGTATTTTATGTAGTGAGTTTTGTGTATAGAACTTGCAGTTCATGTGAAGTATGTGGTATTTAACAGGCTGTAAGGCAGTAAGATATTAATTATTGCTCAGTGGAGACATAAGGGGCAACCTGGCCCTGTTCCTCTGTTTTAGGAAAGAAGTGCTTCTTAGAATGGTGAAGAGGAGGTCCTGTGTCAAATGTTTATGACTTAAACTCTTGTCTCAATAGTCATCTGTCTCCTGAGGCCATTGGGTTACACTTCCATGTAATATTCTGAAATATTCCTCTGTATTTCATATACCTGTGTATGTGCAGAATATTCATGTAACAGTCTAAAAGTTGTAAGACATGTGGCATCCCTTTTCATCTTTGCCAAAATGTCTCAGGAGACTAGGGGTATGGAACATGGAACACAAAGCATCTGCTTGTGGAGAAGCCCCCCTCCCCCAGTGCTGCTTAGCTAGAGAGGCCTTTCCATGTACAGCAGCAGTGACAACAGAAACAGATAAGCACATGTTAATGATATAGTCTGGTAGAAGCACTGGGGGTGGGGGCAGGAAGTCATTGTGCTTCCTACTGAGGGAAGAAATAGACCTGGGCAAATGTCCTTCTCCATCAGATTCTTTCTGTAAACCAAAGGACTCCATGTCTACCTAAGTTCCTATCTTCCTTTGACTGTACATAGTGCCTCTTGGTTAGGCTTCCTCAACCACTTTTCAAAGTGTATTTGATTTCTTATCATATTGCTGTATTATTTTTACATCATTAGCGTGGTAGGACACAGAACAGTGCTTTGGTTTTAATTGTGTGGTCACTGAGTCAAAGATGCTTCTGAGCCTTGCTGGTGTCATCTCACTAGAAGAGACAGATGTGTTTGTCAGGAGTGGGGATCAGACTGGATCTTCAAAGCAGACCACTTGGGGGGATACCTAGCCTTTTTAGTTTTGGATAAAATAATGCTAATTCTCTCTCTACTTTTGCAGTGAAGAGAATCACTTGTCTTCAGCAGGGGCTTCACTGATAATTTACCAATAGATTAGAAGGTATATGGAGCTACATATGTGCAGGCCCCATGGTCAACGGCCAATTTACCATATAGAACTAATAAATCACATGGCATCAATTTTGTATTTTTGTGAATTAAACATGAAGCTCACATTTCATAAAGAAAGCATAGTCATGCACCTTTAACTAACTTTTCACAAAATGTATTTTACATTTTTACCAGTTTTTTTAAAAATATTTTTCTAATTTTTGAGATTAAATTACTACTTCCCCCTTCTCTTTTCTTTTTCCAAACTCTTCCATGTACTCTCCTGGCTCTCTTTCAAGTTCATGCCACCCCCCTTTTTAACTGTTGGTGAGAGTGTGTGTGCGCGTGTGCATGTGCGTGTGTATGTGTGTGCGTGTGTGTGTGTGTGTGTGTATGTGTGTGTGTGTGTGTGTGTGTGTGTGTGTGTGTATGTGTGTGTGTGTGTGTGTATTGTCACCATATAACCCAAGCTTAAACTTGAAATCTCCTAGCCTCAGCCTCCAGAGTGTCTAATTATAAGTAGGTACAACCCACTTTACTTCTTAAGAATCATGAGAGAATTCTAACACAACTTGAATGTGGTGGTGTGTGCGTATAGTCCCAGCACTGAGGAGACTGAGGCAAGAGGACCAACATAAGTTCAATGATAGCCTGAGCTACATGGTGAATCCCAGGCCAACCTTGGCTACATAGAAAAACTTCATCTCAAAAATAAAACATACAGAAAAATATCAAATTTCTTGTTTTCTAATACCAATGGTTTATATTTAACATTTTGAAACTTTTCTTTAAGCTTTATAGAAATTTACTAATTAGTTATTCATGGTCACTGAGTTATTATTGTCAAGGGCTATCAATGAGCATCATTTATAAATATAGAACTTGTATTTGTGTGAAGAATTTTTGTGTTTTCAATAAAAGCTTTAGTCCTCCCTCATCTGTGAAGTGGGTGTGATGATAACATCCATATCATGAGAATGTGGCCTAGACACAGATAACGTGTGTGAGCTAAGCTACTGAGGCAAGTGTGCACAGTTCAGTTTGATACTGTTTCGCTACCAGCACCGAGGAAATATTAGCTGCTGTTTGTACTGTGCTTACATCTCTGAGGGAACTGCCAGCTACCTTAAGGTGTTCATCTTCAAGTGGTGGAAAAGGTTAGAGGGAGGGATCAAAGCCCTTGATGGAAGATACACATTCATTGTGAGTTACATAGCCATGGACCCTTCTTAGGCTCTTAGCTTCTCTTTCCCTTTGGTGCATCTGTAAAACTATTTTCCTTAAAGTTCCAGTCTCTCAAACAATATTAATGTGAAGAGTACTCAAGAACAAATGTTAGCATTTTATAAATTTACAGTCCAACTGTAAATATCTATGCCCACTATCTTACACTCTGAATGAAGTGAATCTCTACTTAAACATGAATATACTTTGGAGATTATATGCCTATCTCCCTGAATTATGTTGTGAAAGTTGTTCTGAGCTTCCAAATCCTTCTTCATCCTACTGAAATAGTGAATCATAAAGATTGAGTGCTTTCAGTTGGCGACATATATATATATATATATATATATATATATATATATATATATATATATATATATAGTTTCAGATGCTCCCTGTGCCTACCACTGCAAAATGGCCTCTAGTATGTATCTGTGGTCCTTAAGCAGAGAATAAGTGCCTGGTAGCATCATGCTGATAAAAGTGGATCACAGTCACTGTGTTAGTAGAGAGGAGCCACGGAGCCCTGATTTGTAGTGTATATTACTTCTCTGTTATAAACAACTCCTTTCTAGAGCTGGGATATAGCACAGTTACAAGAGTATTTGCTTAGCATACACGAATATGAATTCAACCCATAGCCGTGCATAAAGTATCAGGATGCACAATTATAACCTCACACTCAGGAGGTAGAAGAAGAAAATCAGAGGTCCAAGGTCATTGTCAGCTATATGGTAAGTTTGAATCCAGTCTTCAATACTTGAGAGCTTATTCCTATAAGGAATTCCTTTGAGCATTCCAGTTAATCAATGTAACATATGGATCAAGTATAAGCCAAGCCTAGCACACCACTGTCAGACTAAGTACAATCTCTGGGGAGGTTCTTGGCAACTGAACCATGGGGGAAAGAGACAAATCAGAGGGTCCTGAGCATGAGATGGAAGGATCAACATAGATAGAGACAAACATTGTGGATTGGAAAAACCAGTGCGGCAAATAAGAGCTGTGTTTAAATCTCACTTTCCAGGTGTAGAATCTCAGGCAAGATATTTCATCTATTTAAGGCATTTTCCTATTTGTAAAGTAAGGGCTCTCATGATTACCCCTGTCTTACAAGATGCTGAGAACATTCTACAAAAAGTGTATTACAAGCATGCTCATTTTGACATGCAAGATGGTTATTACCCACCAAGGACCACTAGGATCTTCCTTATTCTAATGACTCTTTGTACCATAAGGATCAAGCTTGCTGTGCTTCCCATGGGGTTACCACCTAACAAGGGATGGAATGAACAGTCAAGATCATTGCCACCCCAGCGAATGTCCAGATGAGGGTTTCCCCCTCTGTGAGCTGCAGTCTGTTCTAGCTACAGAACCAGCTTTTCACTATGCAACCTTCCTGAATGAAAGGGGACAGGTGGGGAGATGACCCTTTCCTTCCTTTGGGAATCATTATGTAGCATCATCAAAAACAGTTTCTGGTATCAGACAGATCTAGGTTAAAGATCAGTTCTACCACTGTGCTGTAAGTTCTTGAAACTGCCATGTTTTTGAAAGATTGGAGGTCACCGTTATTCTAATAATAAGCAATGACTAACATTGACTGAGTGCCTCCTATGTGTCAGTGTGTTTATGTGAATTGTTTACAATCATTCTATAAGTAAGAATGATTATTTCTTCATTTATAAATCAGGAAAGAAAGTGAAGAGGGTTTAAATAACTTCCCTGGGGTCCCTTACATTTCCAGAGCTGACACAGGTCTGTGATAAATGGTGCTTCTTCTGATTAGCAGTATTACTACCTGGTTATTATAAAATGTCATGTGCTCTTGCTATGTGAAGGATTCTGAACATCGACACCTCATGTTCTCTGGGTCTGTCACAAAGAAGTACAGTAAGATCTCTGTCCCTTCTGTGCATACTCCAGGACTCCCCCTCCCACACACACACATACACACACTTTTAGAACTCTGGTCCTGAGCTAAAACAATGTCTAAAATATTCCACCACTTTCCTAATAAAGTTGCTGCATTTCCTCAGTGGCTTTCCCAGGAGAAGTCCACATGTCTCCTTTGGCACTGCTACTCAAGTGATGTGTCACCCCACCACATTCCACAGCCTGGATGAGCACTCACATGGCGGCTGTGATCAGTTGACATGGTCCTCATTGTAAGCAGGCATGTTGCTTCTGACAGTAGTATTCCCATTGGCCCTCTTTATCTTTTCTCTGGGCTCTAGCCATTCCACACTGTCCATCTCTAACTGTCCCTTCCTTACAGAAGCCTTCCTTGAATTCTTTAGACAGAGACACCTCTTATTATGTTCTGCCATAGTAACCTGCACCCTTTCTCCCAGGTCCACACCAAAGTCATATTTACCCACTTACTAATGTGAGCTGTGTAAGGACAGGTAACCAATGATGCCATCAGTTTCCACAGTGCTTCTTGCTTCCTAATATTCATTAGGTTTTAGTTTATTTGCTTTCATTTTTCTTTATTCTTGTGGAGGAACTAGAAGGAAAAGGGAAGAAAATATAAGTCCATGGTGTGATAGTGGAGAACAAATGAGCCCTATAAGAAAAGGGCTCAATACTAAAAGAGTAAACACATGACATAGAAGAGCAAGGGGGGTGGTGTCAGGGACATAATAAGTAAAGAGGAGTCCCTGGGAGAACAGGTGTGGCCTTGTCTTAAGAAGAGTCCCTGGGCTGGGCAGTAGTGGCACATGCCTTCAATCCCAGCACTGGGTGAGAGAGGGAAGAGGCAAGCAGATCTCAGTGAGTTCCAGGATAGGCTTCACCTACACAGAGAAACTGTGTTCAAAACGAAACAACAAAAAGAGTCTCTGGGAGAAACAAGCATGGCCTTGTCTTAAGCAAAAAAGGGTTGGGTGGTTGGAATTCTCAGCCATGTCAGGACACTAATGGAAGCCCCAAGCTGTTCAGGAGAGCCATCAATTCTATTCCCTTTCTCCTTTGCCATGAATATCTTTCCTTCTGTCACGTTTACAGCTAGAGCCTCTGTGGGTTATAGTCTCAAATCTATCTGAGCATTTCACTGGAGACTTTCACCCGTCATGATCCCTCCCCACTTAATCCTGTTGTGATTTCATCGATGCTAGGGGACAGTTGAGCTTCCATACCAATCTGTCATCTCCCACAGCACAAGTCAAGTTTTAAAATTATGATTCACATGCCACTCTTTATCTCAAAGCTCTGCGTGACTGTTTAGAACACTTCGTTCTCAGCTACGGCTCCCAGAACTCTTCACTGCCCATCTTTCTGACTTCACTTGACACTACACTTGCTTTGTGTGTCTCAAGCACATCTGCTTTCTTTCTGAACCTTCAGTCCTTCAAGTTTATGTTCTTTGATGGGTCCTTGCACTGAAGACTAGAGTCAGTTAAGGCAGTTAAAACATGTACCATGGGGTGCTGTTTCTCATGAAGTATAGAAGCGCCAGTGGCCTGGAAAGGCCAAGATGGCAGCACGACCAATTGTTCCTTTCTTCCCACCTTGCCTTTCTTGTATTTTCTTTTTTCATTTTTAAAAAACTCACAAATAAACTGGGCATGATGGTGAGTTCCTTTAATCCCAGTACCCAGGAGGTAAAGGCAGGAAGATCTCTGTGAGTTTGAGATTGGCACAACCTTTCATGATTTCCTGCAGTAAAAATCAGTCTCAGTGAAATACTTTCAAGGAAAGAACTTACTTTAGAAGAAAGGATTAATTGGAAAGAACAGGAGCATGTGTCCAAACAAGATGCAGGCCACCTCATACATTTTTATCTAATTTCCTTAATCCTTAATCCTTGATCCAGGGGAGGAAGCTGCTCTAAAATGTTTTTAAATATACATAAAATTCCCCTTGTAGACCACCTGCCTGTCCTTGAAAGTCAATACAAGTTTCTGTAGATTTAGTAGAATGAGAGCTTGGCATAAGATGTCATGTTTCCACATAATTTCCATCAATCAAAAGTTGTTCATAAACTGTTATTTACAAGCTTATATTGTCATCTAAAAAGGTATTTGTATTGCCAGAGAATGGTGACACACGTCGGAAATCCCAGAACCTACCCAGAAGCAGAGTAGGTGGATCTCTGTGAACTTGAGGTCAGATTGTTTACGGAGTGAGTTCAAAGACAGCCAGTGCTGTTACAGAGACCTATCTCAAAGAGAAAGAGAGAGAGAGAGTTGTATACAGACTAGTTAAGGAACTTTAAAAAAAGAGTAAGACAGATTAATTTCAAAATGTTTATAGGAAAAGAATAGATCCTTCTTAAAAGACTAAATCGAAATGACCAACAAATTTATGAGGAAAATGCCATCAGGGAAATGTAAATCAAAACCACATTAAAATATGATTGCATCCCAGCTTCATGTACTTTCTTTATTGAATTATTATGTACTATGTCTACATTATCACTCCCACCCTTCTCTGCTCTCGCCAACTCCTTTTGTGCCCCTCATTCATAACCACCTCTTCTTTCATTACTATTGTTACATACAAATTACTGAGTCACGCTCCTCCTATGTACAGGTTCAGGGCTGACCACTTGGAATTAGACAAGAGGAGTTCAACCCTAGAGGAAACTGATCCTCCCATTTTTAGCAGCCATTTATCACTAGTAAGTCTTCACATAGAAAGGGAACCTTAAGGAATTTCCCCGGTTCCTGTTGTCATGTCAACTGCTTTGTCATTATGCCTATATTGTTCAGGCAATCATGTTGTTGAGAGTTCATGAATTCATTTTCCCTGTCATGTCTAGGGGACATAACATAGCAGCAGGCTTACTGGTCCTCTGGCTTTTAAAGTTTTCTGCTCCCTCTTTGATGATATTCCCTGAGCCTTAAGTGTAGGGATTGGGTTGCAGATGTATCAATAGGGGTTGAATAGCCTGCTGACACTTAGTCTCTGTATTCTGACCAATTGTAGATCTCTGTAATAGTGTTTGTCATTAAAAAAAAAAAAAAAAAAAAAAAAAAGCTTTTTTGATGAAGGATGAAAGCTACACTTACCTACAGGTATCAAGATAAGTACCAAGAATACAGCTACAAATTATGTCTAAACAAATGGCAGTAGTGGGTTCTCATCTAAGGTCTATGAGCTAAATAGTTCTCCGGCTGGATAGTTGGCTATGTTTACAATACTAAGCATGAATTCTCTCCATAAGTGGGCCTTAAGTTCAACTAAACAGGTGTAGGGGTTACTCCTAAGCTAAAAAGGCCACTATTGCACAATGGTGGTATCTTGCTGGTCCAGTCATTGTTGTGGTTTGTAGGCTTAACAGCTGAGTAAAACTATGAATTGCTCCTCTCCCTTGGTAGCCTACATAGCACCTCCTGAAACCTCTTTTTACCTTTTTTTATTGTTTGCTAATCACTTCTTAAATGCCTACTATGTCACAAACAGCAGTGTGGTTGTGAAGAATACAGTGTTAAATAATGCAAATGAGATCTTTGCCCCCATAAGCAGGTGGGGGAGACAGCCCACAGTGAAGTTCATAACAGCACATGGTAGATACAGCCTGGCAGGTTCTGTGACAAACCTTAGCAGCAACTGGGGCAGAGTTGGAAGGAAGTGTGGTTAGAGAGGGAATTTGTATCTAGGTCAGAGTCGGAGTTTGAAGGATAATGCATGTGCCAGTCAAGGAAAAAGACCCTAGAATGGCGTTCTGGACAGTGGAACTTCAAGCTTATGGAACCTGAGGTAAATAAAAGTTTGACCCATTAGAGAAGAGAACCTTGTGCACAGTTCAGGAGAAACCTGCAATTTAAGAATGCAGAAGCCTGATTATGTGAGCCGTCATGAGTTTGGTCTTTATTCAAACAAGAAACTACCAAATGGTGGAAGAAGCTATGGGATTATAGTATAGCATACTGAAAAAAACAAAATCCTAAAAACCTAAAAATAAAATGATCCACTTCAAAGCTCAGGGGCATTAGGCCAAGATTTTTCTTAGTGCTTTTTTGTCTGTGTTTCAAATTGCAGCAGTTGGATTAGTAGAGCTGATTGTTGGGGAACAGCCCACCTTGTCCTCTGTGCCTGTTAGACCTCTCACCTGTGCACTTATCACTGCATTTGTCCATCTTCATCTCTACACAGACACAGACAGAAGCAAAAATGCTCTGGTGACAGGCCATTTACAAAAACTTCTTGCCTACATTTTAAAATATTTATTTGCTTATTTTTTTATTTATCTATTTGTTTATGCTTTGCCGAGACAGGGTTTGTCTGTGTAACCCTAGCATCCTAGAGACCAGGCTAGCTGGAACTCACAGATATTCTGCCTCTGCTTCCCAAGTGCTGAGATTAAAGACATGCAACACCACCATCTGGCCCTTATATTCTAAAGTTACCAAATGCTGTGCAGTAACAAAATTTTCAGTTCTTGTCCCAAACTCTTTTTCTCTGACCCCACATCAACCAATGCAAGCCAGCAAGGTGGCTCTGAGCTTGGTGACCTGATTTCAACCCCCAGGACAGATATGGTAGAGGAAGAGAACTCTGTCTACATGTATGCATGTGTGTACACACACAAACACACTAAACAATGTAAAAAGTTAACAAATATAATCAATTTATTACATACTTTCCAGTGGTGCTTTATTAATTTACATGTAATAAAACTAGAGAAGCCTCTTCCCTTTGTTTTTTATACAGCAGCAGCATGATCTAGACACACTACTTTAACTTTTTTTTTTTTCCTCTCCATTGATAAACAGCCTAGTTTGGAGATCAGTCCATAATGGACACACACAGGACTTTTTCATCTTTTACAAATGTAAAAGTAACTCATTGTATGGATAAAACATTTCTATTTATACATTTAGAGTGCTTACAACTGTGTTTTTTTTTTTTTAAACAATGGGAATGAATAACTTTGCAAAATCTGTCACTTTAATGAATATAACCAGTTGGCCAGAGGCAACTCTGCCAAACTGCTGACATTTGGTCTCACTAGGGATGTGAAGAGGTTGTTGCTACTTGCATCCAGTGGGTAGAAGTCAGAACTAAATGGTCAACAGTACAGAGACCGAGAAGCCCCAGTGTATAGAAAATATATCTAGATGTGTATTTGCCAAGTTAAAAGATATTTACAGTTGCTCTCCACATAAGTTGAACTTTCCCCAGAGTCGTGTATGTGAAGTTTATTCTCAAAACCTCAACAACACCATTATCAGATACTTTGGTCTTTGCTGATCTGATAGGTTTGAAATAATCTACGTAGAATTTATTTGTATTCCTGTTGCCATAGTAACTGAGCATCTCTTCGTATGTTTTAAGAAATATTTTCATTCCCTTTATCCATTTTTCTATAAAGTTTTCATAAACTGCAGGAGCACTTGGTGCTCTTTGGTGCGGTCTAGTGTTAACTTATTTTTCTGCTCCCAAAAGCTCTTTATTCATTCTCGAGTTATTTTGAAGCCCATATCCTAATTTATTTCCATTGAGAGTTCCACACATACTGTCATGGGGTCCACGCATACCACTTTCTACTGCAGCACTATTTCCTGCTGTTCCTCATTTGGTCAATTAGCAAATACAATTTAGACATTGCCTCCGGATTGCCTCATGATTTTCTGAAATGCGATCAAACTGTTCACTATAGCTATAGACTTTTGGGGGCTTAAAAATAAGATAAAATGGTGTTTGCCAAACTCACTAAACAGTTCTCATGCCCTCCCCTGGAAAGATGGAGAGGGGGCTTTGGGGAACAGTTCACAGACTAGAGATACTGAGATAGTAAGCATTGGTCCTCCAGGTCCACACACATGCATACATGTAGACAGAGTTCTCTTCCTCTACCACATCTGTCCTGGGGTTGAAATCAGGTCACCAAGCTTAGTAGTGAGTGTCCCTATCTGCAGAGCCACTTTGCTGGCTTGCAGGACCTGGAGGACTGATGCTTACCATGTGTCACTTAGTTCTTTCAGAGACCAAGTCCTGCTTTGGAGCCCAGGCTAGCCTAGAATCAGTGCAGACCCAAATGCTGGGATTATGGGCACACACCAACAGGCCTAGCAACACATACGTCTTGTAAACGAATCTAAACTAACATTTTTTTTTGGTTCTGTTCTCTCTCTTTTTTATTTAATCTAATATGAATTAGGCTTAGAAATTAATGCCTCACTTACAAGATACACGTGTCCACACAAAAGCTTAGTAATTTTTCTTGAACAAAACCAAGGAAGAAAATGGCTGCTGCTTGAGAACCTGAGAGGAACTGCTGTGAACTTGAACCTCCAGGGATACAGAGGGACAGGCGGCAGATGCTGTCTGGTTGCTTGTTCTTGGTAATAAGGTTATAAGGTCACCAGAGCAGAGGTCATTTTACACACTCAGATTTTTATTTGGAACCCTTTTATCTTCTGCCCCATCCCTCCGTCACTGCCGTGTGTTTTAAAGCTTCTGTCTGTTTTAAAACACTCCTTTTCACTTTACCCCTCTCCTCCCTTATCGTGCTTAGGATCAAAACCCCACCTTAAAACGTATTACTTCTGCGATGAGACTTCTCTGTTTGACACGTGGGGAAATCAGCACTGGCAGCTGGGAATCTTTTGTGTGCTCCTGCACTACTCTTTTAAATATTATCTATACTATTTCATCTTTTTCCAAAATATAAAAAATGAGAGGATTCAGCTATTGCTTTAAATCTGCTTTTTGAACTTGTCATATGTTTTTGTTCTTTTATACAGAACAACTCAATGAATGGCTACAGAGTAGTTAGAGGATGACCAATGCCCTAATTCTGCCATCTATCTTTTGTTTTCCTAGTGCAGCAAGTAACATCCTTTCTCTCTTAGCTTTGTGCATTTTGAGCAGTTGTTTCCACTAGATAAGTCCTACATGAGAAATATATTTGTGTTAGTTAACTTTTAATACAATAAAATAATGTATGTTTCTGGTAAAATGTTCAAACAGCATAAGAAAAAAATTTTATATATATATATATATATGTATTATATATAGAGAGAGCTTTTTCTGCCCCTTATTACCAAACCTCAACTATACACCACTGATCTGTGTTTTTAATATCTTTAAGAAAAAAATATGTTCATAATTTAAGAGAATGACAGTTGCCCTCTGAAAATTAAATGAGAATATAGTTATCTTTCTTTTATTTTGTAAAGTTCTCCCTGTGTGTGTGTGTGTGTGTGTGTGTGTGTGTGTGTGTGTGTGTGTGTGTGTGTGTGTAAAATTCTCAGATTTTGCCTAGTCAGGATGCTACTATTAAATGCCCGACCTTAAAAGAAGCCAGATATTTTGCTGCACAGCCAACCTCATAGTAAAGCACAGAGCCTAACATGGCTGTACTAAATCCAGATGACTACAGCGGAGTAAGAAGTTCTGTGGAAAGAAGGAAAGAAAAGAAGACAGGTGTGGGACGGACTGCAATTTCCCAGCTTGCAGTAACTTACCCTGGCTTCCAACTTCACTGGAATAGGTCCAGTGAAGATAGTCTAGAGACAGGAGAGAAACAGGCACAGCTTGTAATGAAAAGCACTGATGCTGGAGAAAATGATGCCCTTTTCTCAGAGACAGTAATGATATCGTCTTTCCTGGGGGCCTTCCTGCTGCGCTGGTCATAGTAATATGCAGTGGCAGCACTCAGCATCTCCTCTGCGCCCAAGGACCAAGAGAACTACAAAAAGAAATGAGCTGCAGGCCCTACACCCACCTGCCCAGTGTAACTGTCACTGTAGGGACAATGATAACCCTTATTGTCCATGTCTGATTCTTGGTTTCTCTGCTCCGTGTGGATCACCTTAAGCAAGCTTCACACAGACAATGAAACAACAGTGAAGAAAAAGCCATTTTAGAATTGCTGTGAATGGGAAAATGATACCCCCTAAATCAGTTGTTTAAGTTTTATTTCATATGACATCAGGCTTCATGTCATGGACCACTGGGAATTTGCTAACTGGACCCTGAAGAGGCATTGAGCAGAACACTTGGCATGCCTTGTTAAGACACGATCACATCAAAGCATTGAAAGTGCTCCAGGTGGTTCTCCTCACTACCTGATCCCCAGGAGTGACAGCAGATAGACACACTCAGAGGGAGCCAGGAAGCCAACCTTCCCATGACTCTGCCCTAATTTTACAAAGGACCAACTGTTACAAATGTCATTCTCACCAGCTAAGTGTGACTATTATCCTCCCCAGTGGTGTTTCCTGCTTACATATGCCATAAAGAACATGTGAGCAAAGAAAGTATGGATACATAAAAACAAAAAGGGCACAGGCGACATCTGTGGACAGGAGAAGGAAAGGAGGAAGGGGAGGAGGTGAGAAGCTGCTGAATGACAGTTAATCACTTGGATGGTTTTAACTCACCAGTGTTTATATGCACTTGTCTCATCCTCTGTGAACACAATGACCGAGGAAAGAAACAAACACTTTCCGCCACGTCTATAAACACCAGGTATAACAGGGCTAGAAAGATGGGTGAGCAGTTAAGAGCAGTTTTCACTCTTGTAGAGGATCCAGATTCAGTTCCTAAGACCCCACCTGGTGATTCACAAATATCCCTAACTCCAGTCCCAAGGAATCTGATGCCCACCTCTTTCCTCCACAGCACTGTGCACATATGGTGCATGTGCACACATACATGCAGACAAAATAACATACACATAAAATAAATAAATGTTTAAAATATTTTTAATACTGAGTTATTAAGTGATAACTTGGCCTAAAGATGTGCATCTGATGAGGAATGAGTGAGTCAGGATTTGACCCCTAGTCTACCTGACCTGGAAACATCCCTTCTCCATTCTGCCCCACCAAAGTTGGAAGCAGAAATTCTGCTATTTTTCAGACACTTGAAAATGTCCTCTTGAGGGTGATTGACATGTCACTTCTTATTGATATGTTCACTGCACTCAGCAAGCAGTAATAGAACCAATGAACTAACATGCTGGGAAACCAGAGAACATACCTGAAACCCAGCATAAGCACTGGACATAATAAGCTTGTGTCTGTACAGCAGAAATAATGTTCCACTAAGCTATGGGCTGGAAGAAATAGGTCATGCAACTAACCTGTACTGAGTTGGATAATGAAAGCTTCCTGGAAGCACTGAAGTAAGCACAACACTCAATTTTTTTTCTTCACTATAAAATAAGGAAGCTGGCATCCCTGAGCCTCAGTTTTCTCATCTATGTGGGTCATGTTGAATGCAATGGAGAAAGAATTTAAAAAGATTATTGACTTTTATTACCCCCCCCTGAAACTCACAATCTAATTCCATTTCATATAAATTATTGGTTCAAAAGATGGTATAAAAGCCCCTTGCAGAGTCTTTTGTAATTTTGTACATTAACCAGTTTATATATTTGACATTAATCTGTGGGGACAATGTGGCACTTTTTAAAAAAATTATGTTCTTGTGTTTTTATTATAATTTTTAAACAAAACTCTCCTTATTTATTGCACACTGAATTTTGTTATGAGAATATTTCCATACAAGTATATATTGTGTGTTGCATATTCACCACCCCTCTTTACCTTCCCCTGCCCCTTCTTCCCCCCTTCCCCTTTCCCTCCCTCCCCCTCCTTCCTGTCCTCCTCCCCAGTCACCTTTGTTACCTCAACATTTTCTCTTCCACTTTCATTTCCTATATGTGTACATGAGTTTATGTATGTATAAAATCTAGGAATCAAATATGAAGCATATATTTATCTTAGTCCTCCTTTCTATGGTTGTCTCCAGATGCATCCATTTCTCTACAAATTACGTAACTTTCCCCTATAGCTGAAACAAGTTCCATTGTGTATCTATCCAGCCTTGTCTTGACCCTTCCGTTTGTTAGTGAACACCTTGGCTGAGTCTGTAACTTAGCTGTTATGAATAATGCTGCATAGTTTCTCTGTGATGTAATGACTTGGCGTTTTTTTTTTTGTTTTTTTTTTTTAAGTAATATCCAGGTGCCACTGGCTCGTGGTGTAGATCTACTTGTAGTTTTTAGAGAACCCACTGTGCTGACTTCCATCATGGCTGGACTAGTTTACATCATACAGTATAAGGCTTCCCTTCCACCACCTACATTTTCCTTGTTTTCCTAATGACTGAGACTCTAATCAGGGTGAGATAGAATCCCAGCATAGTTTTAATTTGGAATTCTGGAATTCAGCTAGTGAAGCTGAGCCTCTTTCATGTGTTTAATGGCATTTGGGTTTCTCTTCTGGGAACTAGCTGTTCATTTCATAATCCCACATATTGGTTGGATTGTTTGCATTCCTGTGCTTGAGGGGTTTGTTGTTATTGTTGTTTTTGATGCATTTTATATATTCATCTTCTGTCAGATGTATGACTGACGAAGATCTTCCGTCAGACTGTTTCTTCTTTAAGTTAACTGTAGTCCTTTATGGGGCAGAAGCTTCTTGACTTCACAAGGACCTATTTGTTGACTGGTAGCATTATCTCCAGAGACAGCTCTGGAGACAGCAGCAAAAGATACACTACCCAAAGTCCTGTGACCCTGTGTGGTAGAGACAGTCAGAACAATAAGGAAGAGTGGGAACAGGCTAACATGGGCTCTCCCTCTTCCAGTAGCTTTTGTGTGATTTTCTTGGCAGGCCTCACTCTGATGTTTTTCAGAAATAGCTCAGTTGTTTGGGAAGATTGCAGCCAACCATCATTTCCCAGAGACTGAACTGTGTTTAGCTCCTGACATGCTGCTCCCATTGACTGGCTGTGGAGGGAACATCTATTCCTGCTTGTTTCCCAGATCAAGTCCTGTGAAATTCTGGGATCTTGACAGGACAGATGGGGGGGGGGGTGGGGACGCAGGCAATTGCTAGGGATAAAGAGAAAGGTTAATGGCAGACAATCAGATATCTCAGACTGAAAAAGCTCAGCTGGCTGACAGTTAAGGGACAAGTGTCTCTTCAAGTCTGTGTGTGGAAAAAATGGATATTAGAAGTCATCTGGGTAGAAAGGAAAAGTCCTTAGAATCCGTGTGAGCATTTAAATGTGGCAAGCCAAAGCTGAAGTGTGTGAAAAATAGAGGATTTCAAAGGTTAGGACAAACAAGGAATTGATCAGTTTTAATCCTGTTTGCAATTATAATAGAGATCCTTAGAGTTTAAATAACATAGTTATCAAAATTAATCTTATTTGCTACTGTTGCTTTTCTGAACATACTTATAGGAAAAAATTATAGCCAAGGCTGGTTCCAAACTTGTAGAAATTCCCCTGCCTCAACTTCATAAGGGATAGAATTATACTATAGGCTACCATGCCCGGCTGAAAAACTGGATTACAAGTAAGTTCACATTCTATTTCGAGTCTGGGGGGCACAGAGGCTTTAGAACTTCACATAGTCAGAACTTCACTTCTCGCCCCTCTTCTTGACTCCAGCTATGTATCCCTCCACTTTGTGACATAAATGAAAAGGGAAGTTTGATTAGCACTTTCTGCCCACCCACTAGCTCTAGTGCAGTGGATCTTAACCTTCCCAATGCTACGATCCTTAATATAATTCTTCATGTAGTAATGACCTCAAACCATAAAGTTACTTTCATTGCTACTGCGTAACTGTAATTTTGCTACTCTTCACACATAAATGTAAAAATCTGTGTTTTCTGATGGTCTCAAGTGACCACCATGATAAGATCAGTCAACCCCAAAGGGGTCATGACCCACAAGTTAAGAACCATTCCTGTAGTGCCTTACCTCACTTAGTGCTCACCTCTATCTGACCACTGAAAGCCCCTGCTGAAATTCCTGGTCTGTCTCAAGTGCCTTCTCTCCAGAGGCTTGTCCTGACGAACATCTACCTATCCCACTGTCTTCAGCTCTTGATTCTTCTTTCTGACCTCCCAAACTTAAGAAGGGGTTACATCCTTATAAACTTACTGTGAGTTGAGCACCTAACATATCAAACATCACAATGTAGCAGTGTAACTCATTGCAGAGAGCCTAGTGTCCACTCTCATGACCCGATAGCTACCCAGTGGCTGAGGTCTTCTGCCCAGCAGTCTGATGAGACTACCATATGAGCTATCACTGGCCTAAGAAAAAAATTAAAATTAAGAATTTGAAATTTAAGGGTTATTTTTCTTTTCTTGATGGATAATTGATTTAATTCTTTGAGGTATGAGCTTGCTGTGAAGACCCAGCTGGCCTAGAACTCACTATATAGAGGAGGCAGGCTTCAGATTTGCAATAATTCTCCTGCTTCTAATTCTTAAGTGCTGGCAATACTACAATGTTCAGCTAGCTGTTTATTTATTTTTTTTT
Organism: Phyllotis vaccarum; assembly: GCA_033318265.1. Taxonomy (NCBI): domain Eukaryota; kingdom Metazoa; phylum Chordata; class Mammalia; order Rodentia; family Cricetidae; genus Phyllotis; species Phyllotis vaccarum. The sequence goes on from JARWLC010000016.1 coordinate 50,086,913, forward strand.
GAGGAAGTTCTTGCTGTGTAGCCCAGACTGACCTAGAATTCTCAATCCTACTGCTTCAATTTGCATAGCACTGTGATTACAAGCATGCACCACTATGCCTGGCAATGAAGTTTGGTATTTATACCATCATGGAGTCAAAAACTGTAAGGAAAACATCGTAAGTGAGTGCTGTATCTGACACCCATGAAAGAATGGACAGTGTTCATTGTTGTGAAATATTATTTTAATGTGTTACATGTGTTTATGCTGTGGAACATGTGTTTAATGTTGCAAAGGTGTGTCACATTCTTTTATGTTGCATTTGTTTATCTCTGTGAAGCTGTGTTACTGTGCCTGTCTAAACACCTGATTAGTCTAACAAAGAGCTGAATGGCCAATAGGTAGACAGGAGTAATCATAGGCAGGGCTGGCCCGAGAGAGAATAAATGGGAGAAATCTGGGAAGAGAAGATAGAGGAGCAAGAAAAGAAGAAGAGGGGGACATTAGGGGCCAGCCACACAGCTACACCAGCAAGCCTCAGAGTAAGAAGGAAGGAAAAGAATATAGAATAGAGAAAGATAGAAGTCCATAGACAAAAGGTATATGGGATAATTTAAGTTAAGAAATGCTGGCTAGAAACAAGCCAAGCTAAGGCAGGGCATTCATAAGTAAGAATAGGTCTCCATGTGTTATTTGGGAGTAAAAACAAAACAAATAAACTAAAACTGACTGCAGTTCATTGCTTTGTTTACTGAACTCAAAGCAATGCCTTGTTCATTATGGACATTGAGTAAAAATTTCCAGAAATCTGATTGAGATTGTTTAAACTGTGTCCAGTTGATGCCCTAGCCAAGCATGGTAAAGGATCAGCCAGTGTGCTAGGCACTGAGCATACAACACAGAACTCAGTAGTTTGCAAAGAGATGAGTTGTTAGCTAGAGATGTCTTGATAGTGGTGTGAGCCTTCTGTCAGGCTCACCCTGAGGAAATAGCCAAACACTGAGCAGCCTGAGCTCACCAGCGGCCAGGGACTGCAGGTAGTTATGAGACAGTCAGCCAGCAGGCCTCTCTGCACTTCTGCTTCTTAAGTTCAACCTAGCAGTGCCTGAAGGCTTTGATGATGAGCCACATTGGGACCTCTTTTCTAGAGTCCAGAGGGCGAGCCTCTTAATAGGACTAGATTACCAAAGCAGCCACGAAGCCAGTGTGTAAATAAGATGCTCATTTTTGTTTATATATACTCTGCATTTGTACAGGGAGGGGAATGGCTGTATCAGTAAAATGCTTGTCAGATAGCAAAAACAACTGTGTTCCAACTCCCTGATAGTCTTATATACAGAGATGGTAGTGGCAGCATGGGCCTATAATCCCAGCACTGGGGAGATGGTGACAGGGGAGTTCACAGGCTAGACCTCACAGACTAGTTAATCTGGTCACTTGGGAACTCTAGGTTCAGTATGAAGTCTACCTAAAAGAGTATGGTTGAGAGAAATTGAAGAAGACATCTCAGGTTCACCTCTGCCCCCTATATACACACTCAAAATAAACATATAAACAGTTAATCTTGGCTGCCTCAGGATCACAGAAAAGTGGAATAATGCAGCCCTGTAAACACTAACTTCACATGTAATTTTTCATAATGTTTTGCCTATAACCATGAATAGATTTTTTTTTGTATTTTAAATAAATGAATAAGGTGGTTTTGCATAGAAAAATTGAAAGGAAACTCAGCAAAGCTTCCCTGTATTCAACAGGATCTGCTTCTCACATCTTGACTATTTTCTTCAGTTCTGTGCCTCAGCTAATAAATGGAGATTGGTTTCCAGGTAGAGGTTCAAAAAACAAAGACTAATTTCTGTTCTGGGGAATCTGAGGGTATACAACTCCCAGTGCTAAATAAGTCTACCCATGAGTCACAATGCTCTTGCAATAGTTGGCCCTTAATTCCTTCGGAAGGGACCCTTTATTATAGCCCCTAATACATTTTACTTATACCATCCTTCCCTATTCTTTAGCCAATGCCACGAGGCAGGAACTGTCCTCACAAACTATAAATAAAAAGGTTCTTGGAAATTATATGAACTCTCCAAGTTTGGGGTGCTAACAAGAGGCAAATCCCAACCTTGAACCCCACACCTCCACTGTTGTGTTGGTTTTATACTTTTGGAAAGAATGAATTCTAATAACATATTTCACAAATGATTCCATAGTTGACTGAAACTTTATTTTAATGGCGCCACATTCTAGGCACCTGAGAAAAGTGTTGCTGTCCAAAGGCCTTTCCAATTCTCCTTCCTTGGAGACTGGTAGTCCCATTAATTGAATGTCTCATTAGGTAAGTTGACCCATCTCCTAGGATCCATTTCTGAGGACAGTGACATTTAGGTAACATTGAACATCATCATCAAACAAGATGCTGTCAGTTATTCAGACAATACATCTAACAAGTTTCCAAAGGACTGAGACATGAGACCAGTTTAATTTTATGGAGGAGGGCAAAGTAGGTGGCAAAAGGTAGTTACAAAAGAGAAATGTGCTGCAGGGGTGTTACTATGGGACTTTGAATAATTAGACGTGGGGAAAGCCAGATGTGGCAAAGACATCACTAATAGTATACCTCAAGCCTGAGCAAATTACCAATAAGGTCGTAGATAGCACAAAGCATGAGATGTTGTCACACATGTGGCTCTTTTCCCACTGAGTACACAACCCATCTCAGCCATGAGTCCTGCAAACATGTGTCAACAGGACCATGGTTTGTATCACTGTGGTTGCCTCAAAAGAAAATCAGTCCCCATCATGATCCTTCAGAGGCCCTTCTACTAGGAGCCTGCTCAGAATCCCTCTCAGACTCAGGCAGGAGGCAGCTTTAGGATATTTGATTAGGAACATTATGGCTGGCATACAAAGGGAGGGGAAATTTCCTAATAGTAAATTTCTGAAGACAATCAAAATGAAAACATTGACTTCTCTTTCACTAAATGGATGTAATGTCTCTTCACAGAAGAAGCGCACATTGAAGGGCTCCATCGAACTTTCCAGAATCAAGTGTGTGGAAATCGTCAAGAGTGACATTAGCATTCCATGCCACTACAAATACCCTTTTCAGGTAAGTCCACCAGGGCTATAATGGGTGTCTTTCTGTCCCTGAACCTTGGTTAGAATCCTCAGCCCCTGTGAGACAAGACAGGGAGAGGATGACTGTCTCCCATGCTGATAGCTTAAACCAAGCCCATAGGAAGGGTTGTATGTTATTCTTCTAACTGGTAACATCCATCCACCTATCCATCCATCCATCCATCCATCCATCCATCCATCCATCCATCCATTCATTCCACAAAGGCACAGACTTTTGGGAAGGTCCTTGTTTTCCTGTAGTACTGGAAATTGAACCTGGGGCTTTATATATGCTGTACAAGTTCTTTGCCACTTACTACAGCCCCTGCCTCGACGAGGTCCTAATTCCTCAGTATCTCCTCTGCTGTTTCTGAAATTTCACAACCTGAAAAACCATATGAAGATGGCTGGCTTGGAACTTAGAGTTCTCCTGCCTCAGCCTCACAAGTGCTGGGATTATAAAACATAGCACTGTACTCAGCCTGCATTGGAAAGTTTTAATGCTAGAAGTACAACTTTAACCCCAGCACTCAGGAGGCAGAGGCAGGTCTACAGAGAGAGTTCCAGGACAGGCTCCAAAGCAACACAGAGAAACCCTGTCTCGAAAAACCAAATAAATAAACAAATGTAAGTGAACACACACAGGGTCTGTGCTGGGGAACTCCTTTTGGATCTTAACCTTTACTAAGAATTTTCTCTCGAGTCCATGTCTGTCCTCTAACAACTTTCTCCTATATGCACCAGAAAGTTTTTTCTAAGTCTGAAAACCTAAGGTGAGAAATAAACAGGTTATCTAGTCAAGAGACCAACTTCTCTTTCCCTCTCTTAAATTGGGCTAATACCTACTAGTGGCCGGAAAAAGCCGGCTGTGTTGTGGTGGGTCACCCTAATGGCACAGCACCCAAGCATTCTGATGAAAAGTCACCCAGGTTAAATGATGATAAACACTGAGGTGGCCTGCAGTGGGCTCCTCATGTCTGGGTGCCCTGCTCATCTTGGACTCTTGTGTCTTTCTAGGTCATGCACGACAACTACCTTCTATATGTGTTTGCTCCAGACTGTGAGAGCCGACAGCGCTGGGTGCTAACCCTTAAAGAAGGTAAGTAAATACCTATGCTATTGAGTCGCTGGGACCCCCATTTTGTGCTGGGTTTGGGCTCCACAAAGAAACACAGTGATGTCTGTGAGCACCTGATGTTCAAAATGTATCCCATGTGCTGTCAGTCAATGCCTTGTTTTTGTTTTTATCATGGGCCCAACAGCAACAAGTATAATTTAAGGATTAGACAAATCTACTACCTGTTCATGAAAGGCTCCAAGATAAAAAAAAAAAATAACAACAGCAACAAAAAAAAAATAACATTTTTTGTTGGCCTTACTGTCTGGAATTTTAAAAAAAGTTTGCTTCCTCTAGTAGAGCAAGAAAGGTTAGAACGGGAACCCCTCCACTTGGATCCCAGGGCTTGGCATCCTGTCTCTTTCCTGTGCTTTTGAGCAAGTTCTTAACTTCAGTTTCCTGAGCTGTTAAACTGGAGAGGAGAGGGGAGCAATAGAATCTCTCCACAGAGCTGCAGTGGGTCAAACTCTTAAAAGTAACAGCCATAGTCAGTGCCTAGGAATAATTAGCTTGTTTGTTGGTTGGTTGATTGGTTGGTTTTTAGAGACATTAATGGAATCTAGTGTGTTTTTCAATTTTATAAGTAGCCAAGGCTGACCTTGAATTCCTGATCTTTCTACCTCTACTTTCTGAGTACTAGAATTACAGGTGTTCACCACTGTGCCCAGTCATCTATTTCCTCATCCTCATATTCCTGACAGCAAAGTTAGAGCCCATACAGTATTTGAGTCCATGAGATGCAGAGATAGAGTTCTGCAGTGAACATCCAGAAACTACATTTTTTAATATTTCACCTAGACCTCTACATATCTCTATTTCCTTGGCTACATAGGTCATCTAAGCACAGTCATAGGGAAAACCAAATGAGTTAGGACATTTAAGGTGCGTTTAAAAATTCTCACCCCCAAACAGTACTTAATCAATGTAACTATTCTTATTCTTTAGCCTGAAGCCCCCCTGTGTATTAGGAGACCTATCTCTAAGCAGCTGTGAGAAGTAAGGAAGCAAGACCCTTATTATATCTAAAGCCACAGTACTTCTGTCTGAAAAATGAGGCTAAAGTGATTGTATAGGCTTCCAGAGTCAAGTGCATTTCAAATAGGATAGGAACTAGCAAGCAATAGGCCAATTAGAATGTGTTCTCAAAAGTCCAGTAGCCATGTGGAAAACAGACACTAAGCCAAAATGAATGAAGAACCTCAACTACATTCATTTTCCTGTATCTTTTTGTTGTTCTGTTTTGCTTTTCCACACAGCGTTTCTCTGTTGTAGCCCTGGATATCCTGTAACTCATTCTTTCTGTAGACCAGGCTGGCCTTGAACTCAAGATCCACCTGTCTCTGCCTCCCATGTGCTGGGATTAAAGGCATGTATCACCACTGCTTGGCATTTTTTATCTGAATTTTAAAACTGGAGGGAGCTCTATAGATGAACTAATGTTGGTTTTTTTCTTGTTTCCCACTAGTGGAATCCTTTTTATTCCTAAGAAATTTTACTTCAGAGCCATAACCTAGAGGGAATAGATGCAAATAGGGCTTCAGAGTTTCTCGGTTGGTAGAGCACTAGCCTATCATGCATGAAGCCCTTGGTTCTAACACCAGCTGAATACACACCTGACATGGTAGTGCTTACCTGGTATCCCAGTACATGGGAGGTAGAGGCAAGTTGATATGGAATATAATCACATCCTGAGCTACATGAGACCTTTCCTTAAAAAGTAAAATAGTAAATTTGATGTCATTCAAAGTGAGAGAGATGGAAATTCTATTCTCTGAACTTTCTCCTTAACCCCTCAAGGTTTCATTGTAAACCACATTCATCAGGTTGAGGGCATAACAGGGAAATCTGGAGAAACTGAGGCTTATAAAAGGGTTCCCCATCCTTGAGACACAGGGACAACCAGAGGCAGAAACTAGATCTGCTGTTGACTGATTTAACCCCCATGCACACTCCCTCAATAAACAACACAATGGATTGCCTGACAATCCTGGTTAACACTTGGAACACACCTACCTCATGTCTGGTCTCCTCAGTGAGTTAAAAGATTCGTAGTGCTTGATCAACTGGCAGGAAAATGAGCCCTCCATTGTTACTAACTTCTTACAGAAACGAGGAATAACAACAGCCTGGTGTCCACATATCACCCTAACTTCTGGATGGATGGCCGGTGGAGGTGTTGTTCCCAGCTGGAGAAGCTTGCAGTAGGCTGTGCCCCCTATGACCCAACCAAGAATGGTAAGGTTGTGGGAAACAGGCAAAGAGGGAACCATCTCAGCTTCTCTTCAATGGGGTGACAGAATCTGAAGGCAAAATTCTCTAATTCCAAAATTCTCATTGGGGCACGTGTATCTACTGTAGTAAGAAGTTTCTGGCCTGGACTTTCAGACCTTAACTCAACGTTTAGACTCACAGACCCACAGACCCGCAGAGACACACAAATGATTATAATAGTGTTAGGCTGATCAGTCTAAGGCCCAGGCATATAACTTGCTACCTCTTTACCCTTAAACTAACCCATGACTCTTATCCTGTTCAGCCATGGGGCTCGGTACCTTTTCTTATAGCAGCATAGTTGTCCTCTACTTCTTTCAGCTTCTCTCTGATATTCTGCTCTGTGATTCCTGTTCTGAGAGTTTTCTTAGTCTGGTAGCCCCACCCACACTTCCTGCCTGCCTTTGGCCAATCAGTGCTTTTTATTAAACAAGTGGGTGGGACAATTATTTACAATGTAACAACATAATCTCCCACAATCTACCATCCCTTTTATGGTTTTCCCTGGCAGAGCTCATGCACTCAAAGCGTGGTCCTTGATCAACCTTCTGTGCTTAGGAGCTAGTTATAAATATTAAAAAAGAAAAAATATCTCTGGCCCTGACCAATCTACTAGATCAGAATGTGCATGTTAATGAGATCATGGGGCACTGGGAGACAATAGGAAAATCTGAGAAGTACTGCAGTAGACATCTGGGAAACTTGAACAGTCTTCTTAGATCTTTATTATAGAGATAGTGTTAAGGACACAATATTTCCTTATTTCTTTTAGTGACATTGCACCATGTATATGTCTAATTACATAAATTCAACTCCAAAAGCTCAAGAGAGTGAAAACTCTTCATTTTAATTCTGGATTCTTACTTTCTGTCTTCAGACTTGCCCTTGACCTGCTCAGTCTCAGAGAAAAGGAATTCATAGTCTAAAGGAAAAGGGTTTTGGGGGGGGGGTTTGTTTGTTTGTTTTGAAAAACTTTGTTCTTAGCTTTTCCATCAAAAGCCCAGTCCTGGGGATTGGGCTGTGTCTTAATTTTTATCTGATGTCATGGTGAGTTGGGGACACCTCCAAAGAACTGTAGCTCTACTCAAATGCACTTCCACAAGGCCATGATTCAATTCTTCACTGCTGTCTTGGGTAGAGAGGGATGTCAAAGAAATGGAAGATCTTGAACACTTCGAGGTCACACAGTCAGGAGGGTAGAAACACTCAATTGTTCTACTTCTGTTTTTCTCGTTTCTTGGCCTCTCCTACCACAGACACTATTTCTCATCCTGCGATTTTTACTGTCCTAACACAAGGCAGATATAACACACAGTTGGTTTTTCCATGGCTTCCTGAGCCACAGCTTCTCACCTTGCACTTGGGAAAGAACGAATCAAGGCCATAGTGTGTCAGCCTTCTAGAGTAACGCTTGTTATTGTGGCAGTCAGTGCCCATCCTTAGTGCTGTTCATCTTGCTGTATCTGGGCAAGGAGAACAGAAGTTTGACTACACTGGCCTCCTTGGGGCATTGGCAGGATGCCTGGCTTCTGAGAGGCATATCTGGTCTCCAGTTTCTACCAATACCCTTCTGTGGGCCCTTGTAGGAGTGACCTGACAACCTGGGACCCTAATGTCCTTAATTCTAAAGTTGTACAAGAGATCTCAGAAGCCTAAAGTGATGTAATCCATCACCCACTTCCCTTTGAATCTGCTTCCATTTTTCAGTTTTCTGTATAATGTTCCTCAGCAAGGTACACAGGCTTTCCCTCACACTGAAATATGTGATTGTGGTGTTATGAGTGGTTGGGTAACTCAATAGGACTACCCTTGAGAGGGACTGGTCTTCACCAGACCCCAGCAGCTGAACAGCTCTCAGCCATGGCCATTCCTGTGAGGTGCAGCCATTTGGTTGATAACCTTGCTTCTGCACAGCAAACCACTGCCTTCTCTTCTTACTTGGTTAGATAGCATCACTCACCATAGGTCTGGAAGGATTGTAAGCAGTCTGGAAAAGCATACATAACTATGCTCACAGCACACCATAATCCTGGGGTAAAGGCTCAGAAAGTTTCTTGTGTTGAATACACCAACAGTACAAGGTCTATAACCATAGGGCTTTGGAATTTAAAAAAAAGGTCCCAGCCAAAGTTGCATAACTTTATGTGTTCATTAACCTCTCTGAGCCTCTCAGGTAATTTCTTCGTAGATGGATAGAGTAATAGGCAGCTACTTCAAGCAACTGTTGGAAACCTCATTAGGGCAGTAGAAAGCTTTCAACACATTGCCAGCCCTTAATGAGCTCTCAGGAAATGGTACCCGTGTCCATTAGACTTTCTTATTTGTGATGAGAGCATCCAGGTCTGAAATACTGAAGGATCTGAAAAACAGCAGGATGGTTGAGAGGAAATGACCCCGCCACACATTTCTGCCACCACATCCAGTCCTAACTACATCCCATTCCCACATTACACAGAGAAAATAAGGATGGAAAGATCAAGATCACCAGAGGAAGAGAAAGTGACCAGTCACAAGATGGACATAGAAGGGGTTCATTCTGGTGATGCAAGGGTTAATCCAGTTACTCCAGTTTCTGGGGTCCAGATCCCATGCTAAATAGAAATAGAAAACAGACCACCACCCCTCCCCTCTCTCGCTCTGTGTGTGTGCGCGTGCGTGTGTGCATGTGTGCGTGCATGCATGTGTGTGTGCGTGCGTGCATGCGTGTGTGCGCGTGCATGCGTGTGTATGTGTGTGCGTGTGCGTGTGTGCATGCGTGTGTGTGTGTGTGTGTATGTGTGTATGTGTGTGTGTGTGTGTGCTGGCCTGTGATATAAGGAACATGGTCTATAGATCAGCTGAGAGATGAGCAGAGAGGGATAAGAAGAGAGAAAACAGCAAGAAAGCGGAGAGGTAAGACCTAAGTGAAAGGAGATATTAAGACACAAAGAAATAAGAAAGAGGGAGGAGGGAGAAAGGGAGAGAAGGAAAGGGAGAGATTGACTTTGAAGGAGAAAGGTGATTTTGAAGTGAGGCATCCAGAATATATATTTAAATGCCTCAAGGCAACTGGAGCAGACCTCAGCCCACTCAGGAAGCACAGTGCTCTCCCACCTCATCACACCCACAGTGGCATCAAGAAGGTAGTGACTCACTAGCTCTGAGTCACATATTCCCACTCCTGAGCTCAGAAGGTGACTTGAACTCATGAAAGTCTTTTTACCTGCAGAGAAGAGCCCAAATCTTGGCTCCTTTCCAGGAAGAGGACATATAAAGAAATCCCAAAATACTGGCTTCTGGAAGAATCTAAGATACCTTCTACAAAGGGGAACCGGAAACTAGCAAATGCAAGAGATGAAAGGCAGTTTCTAGCAAGTTTGTTTCTGGCGTCTCCTCTGCCCCCTTCGTCTCTCGTTTCCTTGGGCCCTTTTCTCTGAAAGGGTGGGGTTTCATGCTCATCTTCTTTTTCTTGTTTCAGCTTCAAAGAAGCCTCTTCCTCCTACTCCTGAAGACAACAGGGTAAGTGAGGTGGGCTTGTGTACTACAAGCCTAACTGTGATCTCTAGTTTCTCCAATCTGTGAGCATATGGTGGAGAGTTACAATTGAGGTATATTTAACACATTGGGTTGAGAGGCTATTTAGAGCAGTAGTACTGAAACTTCCTAATGCCGTGACTCTTTAATATTGTTCCTCACGTTGTTGTGATCCCAAGTCACAAAATTATTTTCATTGCTACTTCATAACTGTAATTTTGCAACTGACATTCAACCACTCCCATAGGGATCACAATCCACAGATTGAGAAATGCTCATTTAATAGATCTGTCCACTTTAAAAAACTACTCAGGTCCTAAACTGCAGCCTTACTGTACAGTCTAAAAGCACTAGTACCAAGTTCTATGCTTTCACATAGAGCCCTCCAGAGACAAACACCTTATAATACTTTATATATTCCAAAAAACTTCCACACTTTTGCTGTATATGATAAAACTGTATCTTCTATTCACTTTGAGAATTGTAATTTTATCCTTGCTTTTAAACTTAGCAAACTAAGTACCAAAATATTTTGATGCATCTCCCTGCCCCCGGGCTGCTCAGGTGCTAACAGGACTTAAAATCTCTGGTGTACAGGTTTTAAAAGCTTGTTCTTCAGATATGGTTCATAAACTTTAAGTATCAACCACATTGGAGAGCATGTGAGAATGCAGAGCCCCGAGAACATGCCTCGTTCCTCTGCAGCCATCCTATGGCGGAAATGCCTTTCATCTGCATAGTAATTCCCGCCTGTAATTCTGAGATATACTCAAGCTTAAGAAGCACTGCTCTGTGGTAGACTGATTTATAAGACCTGAGTACAGAACCAACTCTGGAGAAAAATTAAAAATAAGGAAAGAATGAGCCCTGATTCTCTCTTCTAGCCAACACAGTGACGTCTCAAACTCGTAGCATCCTCTAAGGGGAAATTAAATCCTCCGGCCTCCAGGTTAACATTTAGATCACTCCTCAGCATTTAGAAACTGTAAAGTCTGTGACATACTGCAGAACATCTTGTGTTCTTGGCCTTTGCCTAGTAAATACCTGTAGTAAACCTCAAACTTGGCTAACTATCCCACTAATTCTACAGGACCCCTGTGGAAATGTATCCCACTATGTGTTCTACAGGACACCACCATCATCTAAACCTTTTTACTAACCTTTTTCCTTTAAGGGTTAATCAGGGAATTGGATCTATAGCAACATTAACAACAAATCACTTCTATACATTCTTTGAGTACCTTGAACACATATTTTCCATCCATTAGGTTCACAGGCTCTCAGCTGGCAGGAGGACCCAACACACCACCTATTTCAAGCTCCATAAATACCCAGACTTCACTGTACTCAGAGATTTGTGACTTCCCAACATAGACATCATCACCTTCCACCAGTAACTCAATATTTTCCCATATTTACTTTGTTCCCAAATCTGTCACTCAGTCTCAAGTATGCTCATTTTGACTTCTGGAAGTTGTTTGCCTTATGACCTGTTCTTCATTTCATTAATATCTCATCCTAATTAAAGTATAGCATGTGTCTTAGTTAGGGTTTCTATTGCTGTGAAGAGATACCATGACCACAGCAATTCCTATAAAGGAAAATATTTAATTGGCTTAGTTTCAGAGGTTTAGTCAAATATCATCATGGAAGGAAGCCTGGCAGTGTACAGGTAGATGTGGTGCTGGAGAAGGAGCTGAGAATTCTACATCTTGATCTGCAGGAAGCAGAAGGAGACACTCTCAGCTACACTGAGTGTAGCTTAAGTATATGAGACCTCAAAGCTCACCTTCACAGTGACTCATTTCCTACAACAAGACCATTCCTCCATTTGGACCAAGCATGGCATACAACATGGCATACATGGCCTCTATGGAGGCATTCCTATTAAACCACTATGGTGTGGGACAGAGGCATAGGTCAAAATTTCTGCAAGAAGAAAGAAGGAGCCGTGTGTTACTATAGAGGGAGCAATGAAATTGATTTTCTGGGAGTTGGCTATGTCCATTCCCTGCCATGGCATCTGAGTCCCCATTGTAAATGAAAATATTGGTGAAATGGGCTCTTGAGGAAATTCAAGCCCTGGTAGCCTCCTATTTGATGGATCTTGACAAAACCATGAGTCAGGTGAGCCAATATAGAATCCAATAGATTTCTACAAGAAGTATATGGTTTCTTAGAATTCACTGGGATCAGAATTTACCTCACAGAACGAAAGAAGTGCTTACTGCTGCTGTTTTTATCTGTTCAGCTCCATACCCTCACTCATAAAGAGTGCCAACTCGAAGAAGGCAGCTGTCTCTACAAATGACCCCAGCAGGTGGAGGGAGCTAGCATGATGACAAGTCTAAAACCAGGATCCTAGGGACCCATCCCCCTCTTACATCTTTGCTTGGTTTTATTGTGTCTTCCCCAGCGGTCACTTCAGGATCCTGAAGAAACCTTGGTCATTGCCTTGTATGACTACCAAACCAATGACCCCCAGGAGCTTGCACTACAGTGCAGTGAAGAGTACTACCTGATAGACAGCTCCGAGATCCACTGGTGGAGACTTCAAGACAAGAACGGGTAGGACAAGTGCATGGCTGCTGTGGGAACGAAGCAAATATGGAAAGGAATGTCCACATCCTTCATCTGCCCAGAGGCTGAGTTAGGAAAGCAGAGCTGAGCACAGTGGAAGGGAGATAGGAGTGAGCTGGTCATTCCTCCTCCACTTGAGATACTTAATCCCTGTGCCTCATTTTAATTAATCCTTCCCTGTCCTCAACTCACCTAAAAGCCCCTGGATTTCCATTGGTATTGACAGTTTGTGGGCTTGGCAATTTTCTCTGTGATGTTCTTAAGTTTTTAAGTGCATCACATTGTGAGGTGAGTAGAAAGTAAAGATGTGTCAGGATCGTGCAGAGTAGCACTTATGTTAGAAAGTCTCAGATGACACCAGGAATTTCATTATGAGATCAATCATTAAATGATGCATGGGGACAACAAGGTTCTACTGATGCTAATGGCCAACTTGGGCTTTGGAATGAAAAACATCTCATGAGCCCTTCTTTAATCTGGAAAAATTACTGTGACCAATATTCTTATATATTAATATCAATTGTTAATATTATGATATTTTCATTAATTTTGAGTCAAGAAAAAGAAAATATTCAAGCACTGAAACATCATGGCTCATGTCAGTATTTCATTAAAAAAGAAAAAGAAAAAAAAGCATAGGGTCTGGGAGCAGAGCTCAGTGATAGTGTGTGTATCTACCATGTGTGACGCCTTCAGTTCAGTCCTCTGCAATGAAGAAAGAAATTTAGGAAGTAAATTCACTGTAGAAGAAGTATACATGAAAAGCCATCAATTCCATAATCACTGCTAGTTCTTTCTTGTGCTAGTACTTCTGTGTGACTAGACACAAGTGTAGGTCATAACAAGTAAATTTTGTGTTTTTTGCTCAAATGATCCATTCTCATCTTTGCCTTTATCTTTGTATGATACCTCTGAGAAATCTTTTCATATCAATACATACAAACTCATCTCTTTTTAACATGGGTGAATCTTCTGCCTGAATGTATGTATGTATACCATGTGTGTGACTGCTACCCATGGAGGCCAGAAAAGGGCATTGGATCCCCTCAAACTGAAATTACAGATGGTTGTGTACCACCATGTTGTTGCTTGTAGGTGTTGAACCTAGGACCTCTGAACCATTTCAGCAGCCCCTTCTGTGTTATTTTGAACAAAGCTTGAGTGAGGGCCTGACAATGTTCATGTACTATGACAAGTTTTTGGATACATACATATATGTGCACATATACCTCATTTCTAACTATGGAAATGATGAGCTATATTAAGTCAGAGTATATGATGTTTTAATTTTAACGGATAAATTCTCCTAAAATTTTACCAAATTTCCATACTCCCAACAGAATATAGAAAAGCCAACATTGGCTAGTATCAAGCTTTGAAAGGGTCAGGAAGGGTGTATTTTTGTTCATCTTTTTGTAAATTAGAAGAATCTGGAGGTATTTTGGATGTTATCGAGTTTAAATCACTCATTTCACTGGTAAGAACCAGAAGCGGAGTGAGTTAAAGGTCCCTTTTCCTGCTTACTGGTGCTGAGGGGGGTGAATACAGAGTGACTTCAAGATCTACAAAGCTCTACACATGTAAAAGGTGTTGATAATGCTTATTAACTTTTCGTCATGTTTTTTCGTTTCTCTATTATTAGTTCCAACTCAAATGTGACATTTACCTTTAAATTCAGTTTGACTTAAACTTTTTTTTTTGATCCTACACTGTATCTCAGGCTGGCCTGGAACTCATTGTATAACCCAGGCCGGCCTCAAATTCACAGATATCCTTCTGCTTCAGCCTCCTGAGTACTAAGATCACAGGTGTGGGTCATCTGCTCAGCTTGACCTCCTTTTTCTTGTGGTTCTTTATCTGAAGATGTTCAACTAAGGAGGTTTTACATTTTAAAATGGTCAGCATTAACTGGGAATAGTCTTTAAGAACCTGTGATTGGAAAGTTGGTTTCTTATATCTTAATTACTTTGATTCCTTACTGGAAAATGATGGCATAAAGTGGAAAAATAATAATTATCACAAAAATAATTATAGAAAATAAAGATTGAAAGGTTTTTCCCAGTAGAGGAAAGTTTATGATGAGAGCAGTAAGCAGAGACTTTGAAGTAAATACTCACTTGTTATTTATTATATTTTATATTTTGTGGTGAATATGTTGCTTTCAACTGAGCGTACTTTTGTTACTTTTACCACCTGTCCTAGCCCCAAAATCTTAAATGTCTTATTACAAGTCAAACAATATGAATTCTTAAATGATTTTAGTGGATACAGTCTATTAAATCAAGATGTAAAAATCAGTTCTATGCAAGTCTAAACACTCGTTTTTCTTTTAATAGGCATGAAGGATATGCACCAAGCAGTTACCTAGTAGAAAAATCTCCAAATAACCTTGAAACCTATGAGTAAGATACATCTTTTGATCACTTATTGTTTTGTATGTTTATTGAGACATGATCTTATTGTGTAGCCCTGGTTGATCTGAAATTCACTATAGAGACCAGGCTGGCCTGAAGCTCAGAGATTGGCCTGCCTCTGTCTCCTACATGCTAGAGTTAAAGACATGTACCAGCACACCCTGCTTCTATTAGTTTCTTTTCTCCGGACTATGGTACTAAAGTTTTCTCCCTAGGTCAAGCTATAGGTTGACTAGAAAAGTTCCCAGTTATTCTTTTTTTTGCCTGCTTTGTTTTTTGTTTTTTGTTTTTAGCCCAAATAGAGAAAAGAGAGTGTGGTCAGTATATTACCCTCTTCTTTTATTAAAGAATGGTTCTCAGAGTCTTGACAAGATTCTGAAGAAAAGAAATATTTTACTGGAAATCTCAAGAATTGGTCACTTGAGAAAGAAAATCCCTATGAATACTGGATAAAATATCAACTGACTTAAAACATAAACACAATATTGCCAATATCTAGACAACATTCAAACCCACAGATAGTGAAGCATCTACTTAGACTGTGCTAAGTGTTTATTGATAAGCTATTACTTAGAAGAAAAGTTTGTGGGTTCAGTTTTAGTGGAATTGTTAAAATTTTGTTTAATAAAATTTGATATAGTATACAAAGTAGCCACCATGTATGTGTACTTCCTAGCTCAGAGGCTGGAAGGTCAGTGCCTACACTTAAATTTTGTTTGTGAATGGTATCCCCACCACAGAGAATCATGACTTATGGAGACAGTGGCACATGACGACTTGAGGTAAGGAAAGAATAAGATGAACTTCAGATGTCTTATTGCACAAGAAAGTAAAGAAATAATATTTTTTGAAAAATTATTTCAATGATTTCATGGTGTCCAGAAGGCACAGAAATGAGTTTTTAAAGCTACCACTGACTGGACTGGAATAATTTGAGTATCAAAATAAATAAGGATAGAAATTGAACTTTAACTCACTAAATAAAATAATAATTCATAATAAATAGTTTGATTATAAATAATTAAATAAAACAAAAGATTTTTTAGGAGAATGCCAACTAATAAATGTAGAAGGCTGACAAAGCTTGAAAACCACCATTTGTAGCTCAGAGTATTAGTTCTGACAAAAGTCAATGAATGTCACAACCAATGAGTGAAATGTAATAAAGTTTTTTTAAAGATTCAAAGCTACCCCTTTCTAAATCAGTTATAACTACAAAGTGGAGTTTTGTAGGCCCCATTTATGATCAACATTCATCTCAGTATAGCTCCAAAATGTTGCCCATTATTCCTGCCCCAAAATATACAGCGTATAATCATGAAGATATAGAAGAAAGTCCAAGTTAATGAATATTCGATAAAATAAATGGCCTTTAATCTTCAAAATCAAGTATGATGAAAGCCACAAAAAGCTGAAAAATTGGTCCCTGTTAAACGTAACTAAGGCATCTAGTAACTAAATGCACAGGTAATCCTGGATCTAATTTATCATCATAAAAAGGTTTGTTACCAACACAGTGTTGGGAAAAGTAGTACAATTCCCATAAAGTCTGCAATTGGACAATGTATAGAGAGATATTTAAAAATCATAATTAAATTGATATTGATAAGACATTAAATAGACCACTGAGTACTTAGGAGTAAAAGTCTACTCTCAAGAAGTGCAGAAAAAACACAGCAGGGCTGAGATGGCTCAGGGTGTAAAGTGTTTGCTGTGCATTGGTGACCTGAGTTAGAGTCCCAATGAGTATAAAGGTGAAAGGAGAGAACCAGCTTCACAGAGTGGTCCTCTGACCTATACATACACACCACACCACACACACATGCACAACACACTACACACACATATACACACCACACCACATCACAGACAACACAGACACACACCACACACCACACCACACATACATACAGACCACATCACACACCACACACATATACACACCACAACAAACACAAAGCACACCATACACACACATACACACCACACCACACACACACATATACATCACATCACACATTCATACATACCACACCACACCACACATATACATACCATACACACACACACAGACACACATGCACCACACATGCACATCGCACTACACATACATACCACACACATACACACCACACCACACACATTCACAGAACATTCCACACACTGCATATACTTGCACACCACATTACACACCACACACACACTACACGCCACATTACACACACACATACACAACACACCACACACACATACACATCATACACACCATAGAAAGTGTGTACTATACACACACATATATACATAATAATGATTAAATAAACATAATAGTTAAATATACCCATTACATGCCTAAATTATTTAGAGTAAATAGTAAATATATAAACTTTCAGCCACTGGTTCATCTAGGAAAAGGATCAATGAGAGTTTCTTTATATTGTCTTGCAACTTTTTAATAAGTTTATTTTAAATCTTTATTATTATTGTGTATGTGAGAGTGCACTTGTATGTGCTGTGAAGGATGTGTGGAGGTCAGAGGACAACTTTCTGGAGTTGGTTCTCTCCTTCCAGCTCTATGTTCCAGTGATTGAACTGTCTCAGCCATCTCTTTTCCTAGATCAGCCATCTTGCCTGCACTAAAATGCAAAGTTGTGGGCCCCAGTCTCAATGGGTACATCCCCTACCTAGGGTTCGGGGAACGTTTCAGGAGATGGGGTGGAAAGATTTTAAGAGCCAGAAAATTTGGGAGTTTGCTTTGAGACTGTGTCTCCTAATAATGTCAGAGGCTACACCCATAAAGTCCTACCAACCCAACTGCCCCACTGTGAGCTGTACAAGGATGACATGAACATGCCAGGCTGGTGGACAGAAGCCCACAAGGCCTCAACCCCACACAAAGAACTACAGGAAACCAAGGAAAGAACTCCAATTGGTTGTTGCATACAGGTAGAATTATACAGGCCAAACAGACTATACTTAGGAATCAGTGCAATAACAGTTATTGAAAAAGAGACTGAATTTGAAAGAGACCAGGGAGGGGTATGTGGAAGGGTTTGGACAAAGGAAAGGGAAGAGATAAATGTTTTAATTAAATTATAATCTCATAAAATAAAAAGAGAAAGAGGAATAAAAAAAAGAAGATAACTAACTGTGAGCCTGGAAATAAGCTATTAAGCATCATCCCTCTATTATTTTTGCTTCAAGAAGCTTCTCCCTTGATGTCCTGCCTTGGCTTCCCTTGATGATGGGCTGTAACCTGGAAATGACATAAACCTCCCCACTTCCCCCAAATAAATATATTAGTACTCACTCAATATAAAACATCATAGAAGAAAAATATAACAAGAATTTCCATTAGCCCATTAGGATTCTTGCTAGTTCAGTGTGGCCAATGGAAAGGATTTTGCTCTCTGAATAAATGCTGGTAACCATGTACTATCATTTTCTTAAGAGTGTCTTTCAAAATGTTGAGCAAATATGTTTGAATAGACCTTTCCTGGGCTGAGAAATGATTCATCCTTTCCAAGAATGTTTATGCTGAGATGAAACGGATGAGAGATACTTAGCTGAAATAATTGTTTTATAGTTGATGCCTTTGGAGGAAAAAAAATAGTTATTTCAAATGACTACTTGCCTGAATAGCTGTGTTTGTTTTGGCATTTAACCTAAATCCCCTTGTTTATGATTCAAGAAGCAAATTCAAAGCCTAAACAAAATAAAAAGCAGTAGGGAACTGATGGAACCCTGGGAGCAAATAAAAATGTATATTTCTGACCTGAAGGAATTTTAAGTCATTTTTCTTAATAAAAACCATATGGTCTATGAACCAGTTTGTACTATGCACTGCCAGCTTGCATTTCCTGGCTTATGGAATCTCAACTAGAAAACAATATAACACAAGAAAACATTCTGATATTTAATATATAGCTAAACATGGGAAAGCTATCCAGACTTTTTATTCCTTAACTTAATTTTTACTACTTTCAGTTGGTTTTTTCATAATAACTCAGAAATAGACCACGTGGTAAGACTCAGGGGTCAAAAACCTAACTGGCTTCAGGGTTCCTGCTTTGGTTTAGAGCCAAGACTTTGGACACTTTTCAGTTCCTGGGAGTATGTTCCATGACCTACAGTGTATCCTGAAGTTGCAGGTAATTCTGAACTCAGTATACACTATGCTTTTCTTTCTATATACAGCCTATGGTAGGCTTTACTTTAAATTAGATACATTGAGAGATTAACAATAATGGCTAGTGATAAAATAAAACTTATAGCAATATACTCTAATAAAATTGCCATCATAACTACTCCTGCATAAAGTAAGATCCACTTGAAGGCACAGCAATACTGTGGCAGTCTATTTGGTAAGCCACACAGCTCCCAAAAGACTAATAAATAGGTAGTGTATGTAAGCAAATATGTTGTCTCTTGGATGGCTTATATCCTAGATGATCACTATGATATTTCACCATGCTACTCATAACTTATGGCAGCTAATTTCTAGAATTGTCCATTTAGCATTTTGGGGAACCATGGGCTGACTGTAGGCAACTGAAATCACAAAACAGCAAAACTTCAGAAGAGAGGTTACTTGGCGCATTCCATCCCTCCTCTGGTAAACAAAGGATCAGATAAGACAGAGGCAGGAAAAACACTTAAACTTGTGGACATTCCTTTTTCTCTCCCTGTGCACTGAACTCAAGTAAACCTTGCTCTATGACAGTGACGCTATTGTCCGCTGAACCCAGATTTGTTTCACACTTTGGATTTGCAGATTTTGTAGCCCATATCCATCGCTTGGGGCTTGAATGGGATGAAGCAAGCTTGCCCACTGTCAGCTTATCTTTGGGAGCCCATGGAGGTATACAGTCAGCTCTTCTGTACTGTGTTCTAAAAGCTCAAGGGAATCCCCTGATTCTCTTATTCTTGGATGCCCTCAAGTAGCCAAATAAGTTTTATAGATACAATTCTTCCCCCACCTAGACCCTCTCCATGTTTGTTAATTTCCAAAACAAATTGTCAATTCATGATCATTCTACTTTTGTTGCAGGCTTTTGGGTCCAGAAATGAGACCCTGTAGGTTTTCATTACCAAGAAGCAATTTATATACTGTACTCCAGGCTTCTAGGGAATTACTATCCAAGTGCAAGAGAGTCCTGAATGTTACAGAGATGATGCTTTTATTCACTTTAGGCTTCTTTGTATCTTATGTATGGTTACATATATCTGATTGGACACTTTAAACTACCATAAATGGCTAGAATGAGAAAGGATGGGCAAAGAAGGGGGCTGAATGTGAGACACGGTCAGTCTTCACAGCACATGGGATTATTGATCAACTCGCATGTCTGCACATCCACAAGGACTACTGGCTATCCTGCACACACACACACAAGTGTATAAGCATTGAATAGCCTGCAAGTCTATTTCTTATCTTTTATCATTTTAACCCTAGAGCAGGGGTCTCATCTCACCCTACCACACTTTCTCTTATCTAAGTAGTTAGGATGGTCAGGATTTGCCTCAGTATTGTAATAACATTTAAAGGCTTCATTCTTAAAAATTATTCCTGTTTCTTGTCATCAGTTATGATAATCGTCAATTGCAAAACTTTGCAAAGTCTGGAGGTCCAGTCTTAAGAAGAAAATATGGCAACACTTTTCAAAGGATGTTTGCTAAACTTGAAATTTAGAATGAACGTTTTTTTATGGCTGCCTAACACTCTCCCACTTACAGCCACCCACTTGTTTATGAAGTAGGGGAGATGACTGTTTCCAACTTTCATAAAAGTAGAGAGCATAACATAAAGAAAGCCCTGAAACTCGGCTTTTGTATTATGCCAACTCCTGCTTCATTTGTCTTTTCTTCTCCTGGAAATGATCGTGGCTTTCTTTTTAAGTTGAAAGCACTGTTAGAAACAGAAAACAAACACGTGATTTTTGAGCATTATCTTTTATATATAACAATGGAGTTTACAAACTGTGACACATGACTTGTTTTTGGTTTCAGGTGGTACAATAAAAACATCAGCCGAGACAAAGCTGAAAAACTTCTCTTGGACACGGTGAGTCTCTTTTATCTGTCTACTGAGTAAAAGGCAATGGTATAGTTTCCAACCGTGTTGTGATTATGCTGATGTAGTTGATTCCAGTGTTGGCTTAACAATGGCTCTCATATCTGAGGACAAATCTTCTGAGGACTGTCAAGGTTAGAAGGCACAGGAGAGGAAACCTGGGGAGATAGCAGGCCTTTGCTATCAGTTGCTGCTTGGTAACTTGACCCTGAGTAACCTCAGAGCTGCTTTACTTTGCCTTGTCTCTGCCTCATTCAGGAGCAGACCTGAAGGAGCTGTACATTTATGAGATTCTGACAGTTTTGGTCTACAGCTTCTTGTCTGAAGCCAGGCAGTCTGGCAAAGGGACTGACCTCACCCTGGGATCTTAGAGTAAGAGAAGGAAGGATGAGAAGAAAGCATAATGTGATGGGATGGGTACCTCTGTTCTGCCATAAACTGAGCGGATGACTGTAGGGCCCCCATTGGTCAGTAAGGACAAATTGAACACTGGATAATATCAGGGTGTCAATGGTCTGTTACCTTCATGGATGCTGCCCTGTGTGCTCCTGGCCCTGTGCACACAGTCACTGCCATTGCACCTGGACCCCACTGGGCACCCAGACTCATTGAAGAATCAGAGGCGAGTGTAAGGAAGACCAGGATCAGAGGAGTTGGAAAGTGGTACCCAGAGGGAGAAGAACTGAGCTGAATCCTTCTTCAAAATTTGTTTCTCCTTGGTTCTCAGCAATTAACCATTTCCTGTGGTTCCCAACAGACCTCATATCTGACTTGCTACAGGTATTTAAAATGCAGATTCTCAGGGGCTGTAGGATGGCTTAGTGTGTATAGGATCTTGCCATCAAGACTGACAATCTGAGTTCTCTGACCTTCACATACATACCATAATACATCCCACCCCACACACAATAAATAAATGTAATAAAAATATGGATTCTAAGATTCCATAGTAAATTTGCAGTTTTTTGTTTTTGTTTGTTTAGATTTTTTTTTTCTTTTTGAGACCAGGTTTCTCAATATAACAGCCCTGTCTATCCTGCAACTCACTTTGTAGATCAGGCTGGCCTCAAACTCACAGAGATCGGCCTGCTTCTGCCTCCTGAGTGCTGGGATTAAAGGAATGAATCACCACACCCACACCCAGCTCCTTTATTTTCTTGAACTGGGTTTAGGATATATATGTAGCCAGTTCATCTCGTTTCTCAGCCTGTATTGCTCGTAAACAGTAAAACTTGAGTCATAAGAACCAGCTACAAAGAACATACAAGTAAGCCCCTGCTTTATGCTGTTTATATAGGGTGTTTTCATTACATCCCATTGTATCTGTAGTCAAGTCAGTGGAGAGCTTTAAACAGCCCATACCATTGACAAACTAAAGCACTTCTTAATGTTGAGCAGTTTTGGTTTTGTTTGTTTGTTTGTTTGAGGTATTAAGACATATTTTGCTTACTCAGGCTGTTGAGACATTATTTCTTGCTAATATTTTAAATTCACTTAACAAATATTCTCTTCCTTCTTAGGTAAGTCTGAAGGCAAACTTCAGAGGGAGTCTACATGCTTTAGTCTGGGTTCTCGATAGTTAGAATGGAATAAGATGTTCTTTTCTTTTTATATGCTTGCCATTAGGCTCAACAATATTGTTTCTCTGGTGTATTCAGAGTCTTCTTATTTAACAAATATATGACTCTCGAGACGTGCATTGTATTTATTTCCCCTGTTATTAACTAAAGCTTCTAGGTGATAGACAGTGTATTAGATTTGTATATGTATATGCATGTGTGCTTATTTCCTTTTTTACCTTGTCCCTGCTATGCTTAGATACCCCAAACTGTATCAAGCACAAAGAAGTTACTCAAAAACTACTTGCTGCATCAATGAGTTGATCAACACCAAATGTTCCTTCTGTGTTTTAAGTTAACATCCATATCTAGGAACCTCACTGGTCATGCCTATCCTTGGGGATACTTAAAATACAAACTCAGACCTAAAAGTATAACTCCATGGCTAAGAATGCTTAATGTTCTTGCAGAGGACCCAGATTCAATTCCCAGGTCAATATGGCAGGTCATGAGATTCAGTTTCCTCTTCTGGCCTCTGCAGGCCATGGATATAAACTCATGTAAGAACATGCATATAAACATAAAAAAAAATAAACATCAACACCTCCCTACAAATGAAACTTCTGAACTCCAGGTCTATCCAATCAAAACCTCTCTAAGGGGCACTCAAGTGATTATCTGATTTAAATTAGTTTAGAAACATGGGAAAGAATTCTCTACAGATACTGTCAATTCTTCAGCTGACACCTTCTTTAATAATCCAGCCCTCTGCCTAGCCATGAGATGTATTTTTTCTCTTGATTAAACAGTAAAGTGCAATGTCACCCCTCCAGTGATTCAGTCTACTCTTTGCCATCAATCTCAGCATATCCTCTCAGCCTTAGCCCATCTAGAGAGAGGGTCAATTCCTTGTGAGCAGGTATTCCATAACTATCTTCATGCATATGGCAGCATCTCACAGTTTGGGTGACCCACACTTCAGAAAGAAGCCTAACCTGAATTTATCTGTGACTCCAAGATGTCATGAAAGATTCAATGTTGACTTAATAACAGGTTTATTTTGAGGAAAAAGCCCCTTTCCTCAGAATGAAAGATATGTCAGAGATGTTTCAGCACGGCAAGACCACAAAGCATCAGTTGTATTTGAGATTACCTTCTCCAAAGTCACCTTCAAATCATATGGACAGAAAGACATACACACCAAAAACATGTCTCATAAAAACGAACAATGTAATTTACACTTCCAACAGATGCCACACCACAGTATGTAATAATAATGGGAACTAATAACCCTAATAGTCCATGTCCTGGGATGGCATTCCAGAAACTGTTCTGTGCTTATTCCTCAAATCTCCCAATAGCCTTTCAAAAGTCATTTCTGTAGATGAAGAAAATGATATATACACTTGGAATAAGAAACATTTGAAATTAACAATACCACAAGCTGTTGTAGCTAGAATTCCCTTCAAAAATGACCTGGTCCATCTCCTTTGTATTAAAGGCTGATTAAATGGAGCCACATTCAGAAATTGAATCAGTGGCATGGCCTCACCACAGAAGGGGTGGATCTTTAAACAGACAGATAGTATAAGGAAGTATAGGAGTCACTATTTCCTCCCATCCCACCAGGGTCATACACATACTTTACCTCATGACCTTTCTATTGCTGCCTCTGTATTTTTCTAAGTGAAGCAATAAGAAGCAAGATCTTGACTGTGTTGAAAGGACATGAAGCCCCATCTGGCAGCATTATACAAGTCAGTGCCCCCTACACCACTCTACAGTGGCTATGTGGTTGCGGCTACCTCTCTGTTCTCTGCAGGAAGCATGTGGTAAGGCACATGCTTTCCTCAGAACTCTTAGCTGCTTCCATCTCAAATGAAAATTTCTGTCACGTTCACCAAATGCCACGCACAGCAACTCAATGGAGAAGGAGGTCTGAGAGAAGTAGAGTCTCCATGCCCTGCAGACCTGACCACGACCCTTACCTCTCCTTTACCTAGTGTGTGTCTTACTCTCTATCACAGCTGAGAATTCTCATAATCATAACTTGTTTACAGAAAAATAGTCACTTTTTTGAAGAGTGAGACCAACACAAACAACCAGATATTATTAATTAGATAAAAGATGTTTACACTCTTCAGACAGCTTGTGAGCTTTGCTCTATTGGCCTAGTTTCTTCCTTTAGAATAAATGACATATCTAGATAAAATCTGCCTCCGCCTGAAGTCTGTTTCTTCCTGTCTCAAGTTTAACCCATTACATTCCAACCAGCCACAATTCAAAGCTGCATTATTAGGCAAACTGTCAAAATGGAAGACAATTTGTACTGCCTACCATGTGTGGATATTAATATGTTGAGCAAAACAATCCAGAAATAAAGTCTTTACACCTAGCAGCCAGAAGGTGACTAGCAGCTGATAAATAGAAAACAAATGTGGTCTATCCCTACGGTGGAATATCACTCAGCCACAAGTAGGAATGAAGTCTTCATACCTGTCACCACCTAGCTGGTCCTTGGAAACAACATTATAAATGAAAGGACCCACTCACAGAAAACCACATATGATTCCATTTGCATAAAAAAGTTTACACAAAAATGTCTACAATAGGCAAATCTATAGTCAGAATGCTTATTAGAATGTATATCTGCATGTTTCTCTCTCTTTTACTCTCTCTGTGTGTCTTTGTGTGTGTGTTCATGTGTTCATGTGTTTATGCAAAAACTCTCCTTTGGGACTGAAGAATGGATGGGCTTCTGTTATTCAACTTTCTCTGTGCATATAAACCATATGACTTTCATGCAAGGTTCCTGTCTAATTCTGACCTTCAGTGTGGCCTTCAAGATGTCTCTTTTAAGTAAGTCATAATTACCAAGCTCCATGGATGT
This sequence comes from Phyllotis vaccarum, assembly GCA_033318265.1. NCBI lineage: Eukaryota > Metazoa > Chordata > Mammalia > Rodentia > Cricetidae > Phyllotis > Phyllotis vaccarum. The sequence continues at coordinate 50,112,423 of JARWLC010000016.1, forward strand.
TTACAACTGGTAGGAGAAGAGCTCAATGTGGTTTTTAAAACAGTTGAGGTTTTACAGTTCCCATCAGTAATGTATGAACTAGCATGCCTATTTACTTCTGCTGATTCCATCAGATCGGCCCAAATTGTCAGGTACTTGCATTTCCCTACCTCTCTCCCAGTACTAGCTTCCTGTCTCTTCTCCTCCTGCCCTTCAGTGAAATTAGTATTGTGGGAAAGGCCTGAAATAAAGCCCCACCCAGGAATTCAGCCAGCTTTAAGGATAAGTTTTGTGCCCCTGGGCAGGTATAGGAGATGCTGGAGCATCACAGAGCATGAAAAGATCATGGAATTTCCTTGGGTGCCAAAGTTCCAACTGCAGCTCCATTGCTCACTAGCTGTAGACCCCCCAGAGGAAAGCCACTTACTCTCTCTGGTACTTGCTTTGCTGTCCTTGTTGTCAAGCGGATAATGGTGTTTAGATTCTGACTTTGTGGGGAAGGTTGAGAAATGTCTGATGCCTCGTGAATAGGCAAGGGGAGGCCCTGTGTCCATGTAGGGTTTCACAAGAACTACTGACAAATGTGTAATTGAAATGGTGGCTGTTACAACTGAAAGCTTACTCTGTGCCACTCAGTGCTTCCTCCTTCCACAAGCAAGAAGATGGAAGTAAATACAGGAGCCTGGATTTTTAAACTTTCACACTTTCTACCCAATCCAGGGTAAAGAAGGAGCATTCCTGGTTCGAGATTCCAGGACACCTGGGACATACACAGTTTCTGTGTTCACCAAGGCCATCATAAGGTAGGGCACTCACTTGGCTCAGAGGAATAGGGACAGCTACTTTTGTGTGACATCTTAGACACATCAAGGTCCACCCATGCATCACGCAGAACCTCACTAGCACTGGTGTGACTTATGCCAGTTCCCCTGTGAAAATAAAGCCTAGAGTTCAAGGGCAGAATTGACGAGATCTAATAAAAGCTTGGTGGACACTGGATCTTCTTCTTGGCTATGGCCAGGCCTGGTTGCAGACCTCTAAAGGCATCAAATATTTGCCCCTGTATTTGGTGAGCATGTCAGTTCACATGTAGACTGAAAGAAAGTATTGTCATCTGGAAGTGGAAATTGACAAATGCCAATTCTTGGTCTGCTAATGAAACAACCTACAAAATTGAGAGCCGAGAATCCTGTGTGCTAGAGACTGTGTGTGTGTGTGTGTGTGTGTGTGTGTGTGTGTGTGTGTGTGTGTGTGTGTTATGTCTAGATTCCACATATGAAAGAAAGCACCCAGTGCTCATCTGAGTCTGGGTTATTTTGCTTAACGTGATTTCCAGTCCATTCATTTACTAGTGAATTTCTTCTTTTTTATAGCTAAATAAAATTCCAGTTTATATATGGACCATATTTTCTCTATCCATTCTTCTATTGGGGGACTTCTAATGCTGTCTGCATATCTTGACTATTGTAAATAGTGCAGCCATAAATATGTGAGGTCAAAAATCCCTATGTTATTCTGACTCAGAGCCCTTCAGATTACACACCCAAGAATAAATAGTACAGCTGGAGCACATGGTAGTTGTATCTTTAGTTTTTGAGAAACCTCCATACTAATTATAGTAGCTTCACTAGTTTGCATTCCCATCAGCAGGATTCTCTCTCTCTCTCTCTCTCTCTCTCTCTCTCTCTCTCTCTCTCTCTCTCTCTCTCCTCTCTCTCTCTCTCTCTCTCTCTCTCTCTCTCTCTCTCTCTCTCTCTCTCTCTCTTTACACACACACACACACACACACACACACACACACACACACACACACACCACACCACACTACACCACACCACACCACATCACACCACATCTGTCATCAATTTGCTTGTTGACAGCCCTTCAATCTGGGATGGAGGACCCCAGTGTGGTTTCTGTTTGCACTCATAGCACATACAGCGCTGGCCCCACATTTTAAGGCTGCAGATCAAATATCACCAGCACCAATACATCTCAGCACCGTTGCCTCTTATGCTCAGATGCATCCTCAAAGTGCTTCTTCATACAACACCAGCACCAGGGCCATCTTGTAGAGTCTGATTCACATGCTGAAATACTGTATGCCTGTCCTCCTGTCAAGAGCTTCCACCCAAAACAGTGAGAATCTGATGCCAATAGATGTCTTTATGTGTCAGTAATGCTTCTTGGTAATGACTGTGTGTTCATTTTTTTCAAGTGAGAACCCCTGTATAAAACATTATCATATCAAAGAAACAAATGATAACCCCAAGCGGTACTATGTGGCTGAGAAGTATGTGTTTGATTCCATTCCTCTCCTTATCAAGTATCACCAGTACAACGGAGGAGGTAAGTTCTAGAGACAAAGCGAGAAGGGGATCCTCACAAAGAGACTAGGGAAGAAATCACATAGTCCCTACCTGGTTCTTCATACTGCACAAGCTAGCCGTAAATACTAACTTAAGATGCAAACAATAAAAACAGAAACAAACAAACAAAAAGAGTTGAAATCCCTAGGATCTCCCTTGCCTACCACCAGAAACATCTGCTCTGCAGATCATCATGGTCATTGTCTACCATAGGGCTAAGAATCTTCTCAAGGGCTGCATGAAAACAGTGGTGTTACTTTGGACCTTGAAAGTAACTGTTTCACATATCATTCTTTTCCTGGTCATTTAACCTAGACAGTTGTTATGGCATAGTTCTAACCACAGCCTTTGGCTTTTCTATCAATCTAGGTTTGGTCACTCGACTCCGGTATCCAGTGTCCTCCTGGAGGCAGAAAGCCCCAGTGACAGCAGGGCTAAGATATGGTAAGCAACAAATGTTGGGCATTTGAGTTACAGTGCCCATACCTTGGTGTCTAGGGCAAGTTCTAAGAGGATTTGCCATTAATCTAACTGTCCTCAAGACTTCAGATGATTTGGATAGATAGTAGGATAATGATTAAATGCAATTGTGTAAGAAATGTGTGTGAGACCATACATGTCTATGAAGATCAAATTGATGTCCATTGGCTTTAAAGAAAGGTTCACTAACTTATTGAGCATCTACTTCATACAGAGTGCTCTACTAAATGTTATTGGAAAACTACTCTTTAGCGCCATGTTTTATCTACCTTTTGGAGCTATTGTTAACATCTAACTTGATGGAATTGGGCTATGAGCTAATATCATCTAGGAGTGTTTACATAGTATAATGTTAAGTTTTGAGATTGAGGCCTTTAATTCAGTGTCAGAGCACTTGTCGAGTATGAGTCAGATCCTGAGTTCAATTCCCAGCCAGAAAAAAAAAAATGTCTGCTTAATGCCTTTAAGTAGGGCCTGTACCTTTAGGACCATGGATCTTATATCAGTCCTCCAAAATGGTTTCTCTCTTTGACTATTTACTTAGAAGCTAAAGGCATCTCAGTTCTCCTTCCTTTATCTAAGATATGCTGTTTGAAGAGGGGAATGATCTAATCTTCAAAGTTGGGTGTGCATCAAAATTTTTCCAAACACTTATCAAAAATGCTGGTTCCAGGACACTCCTTGATGCTTACCAAAACACTCTCTGTGAGTATGGCCTTATAGTCTATGTTATAAACAAGTGGCCTGATAGTTTTGACCCAGATGGGCAGGGAAATACTTGGAGAAACACTGATGCAGACTCTTTTTATTCAGCTAGCAGCATGTGTGGCATACAGCAGAAACACAAATGCTGTTTGCTTTTTGGATCTATTCCATAGATTGACAGGTATTTGGCTGTTTCTCAGCCATGCAACAGGAAAGCATAATGTATTATTAGCCTCCTTCTAGTGATTGTTGAAGCTGGATGGGATCACAGAGATTATTTGGTCATCCCAATTATTTTATCAGTAGAAAAATTGGGACCTATATCCTTATTTATTAAACAGATATCAAGAGATGCCCTGGAGCTGGAGAAATGGCTGGGAAGTTAATGGTGCCTAATGTTCTTCCAGAGGAGCCAAGTGCATTTCTTAGCATCCACATCTGGTGGTTCACAACCCCTTCTCACTATGTGAGATCCAACACCTTATTCTGGCCTCTGCCCTTAGATGCACTTATGTATCTTACACTCATGTACTAGTACACACATACACATACATAAAATAAATATTTAAGGGGAAAAAAAGACCAGCTAGAAATGGCTCACTTGTGCCTCTGTGAAAGTCCCCTATGAATACACCTCTTCCTCCATTCAAAGCCTTGCAGAGTGCCAGGAGCACAGAGGCATTCTCAGTGAAACAATGAACAAGTGAAGAGTGCAAAGGAAATTTCCTCTGCAAAAATATCCATAAAGCTCTAGACATGGTATTTGCAAGCCTCTCTGTACTCTGGAGACGCGGGCAGTAGGATTACAAGTTTGAGGCTAGTCTGGGCTAGATGGTGAGTTCCTGGCAAGCCTGAGATATGTAAGACTCAGGAAGTCTCTGTCTCAAGAGAAAAAAATATGCTTAAGAAATAAAATTAAATTGAAAAGGCTGGGACCTTATAATGGCCTTTTTATTTACATTCTTTATCATACTTTATATTATCTTTCTTTTCTTTCCATGTTCCCCTCCCACATTATGACAGTTTCAAAAACATACTCTATGTTATAGTAATTACCTGTAATAGTGTAAGCCATTTTGAGTTATAGTAACCATATGCGAGATGGGACTGTTTATATTTCTAAGTCCTATACCTCATCAGCTGCCCACTCTAAAAGCACTTTCTTCCCCCCCCCCCCCCCAGGGAAGTGGGTGATCCACCCTTCAGAGCTAACCTTTGTGCAAGAGATCGGCAGTGGGCAATTCGGGTTGGTGCATCTTGGTTACTGGCTCAACAAGGACAAGGTGGCCATCAAGACCATTCAGGAAGGGGCGATGTCCGAAGAGGACTTTATTGAGGAGGCTGAAGTCATGATGTGAGTTAAAGCATGGGGTGCAGGCATCCTGGGGAAGAGGCTCTGGGCTATGTTCACAAAACTCCACTCACATGTGTGGCATGCCCCAGTAGTAAACTCCTAATGCAGATGGGCAGATGAAAGGAACCTTGTTAGGGCTCAGTGAAGTGTTTGCTGCATGGTTTGGTCACCAAGACCCAAGTTCAAGCTACAGAATCCGTGTTTTTTTTCTGTTGTTTTGTTTTGTTTTGTCAGCTGGGTATGGTAGCTTGTACTTAGAGTCCCAGTGCTGGGGAGATGGAGACAGGTAGATCCTCGGCTTGCTGGCCAGCCTAGCCTACTTGGCTAGCTCCAAGCCAATGGGATCCTTTTTTTAAAAAAAAAAAAAAAAAATGAAAAGATGGGGTCTGGAGAGAGGACTCTGTGGATAAGAGTGTTGTAGCTCACAACCATCTTTAACTACAGTTCCAGTAGATCAGCACGGCACACAGGTCGTACACAGACATACTGCTGCCATAAAAGGAAAACAGTTCCTCCAAATCAGCGTCAGTAAAGCTCATAGGAACTCAGAAACTGGAGCATCGAGTACAGAGCCGCGCATCGAGCACAGGCCCTGCGCGGCTCTGTACTATATTCTCTGCATGCATATATTCTGTGGCTTCCACTTGTTTATGGTATTCCTGGGTGTGCGAACAAGTGATCTCTGACTCTCGTGTCTTTGCTTGGGCCATTTTCTTTCTGTTTGTGTCTTGTCCAACTCTATTTTGTTAGTTTTCACTTATCTTGTTATATCTTATTATCCTTAAGAAGCCTGTTTGTTTTCTAGTGAAAGACAGAAAGGGAATGGACCCAGATGGGAGGGACCGGAAGGGGAAGAGGAATGGGAAGGGAATAAAGGAAGTGCAAACTATCAGGATATAGTAAATGAGAGAAAAATTATTTTCAAAAGAAGAAAAAATTTAAAGAGAAAAGGTTGACAGCGCCATAATAGCACCCACAGTTGACCTTTGGCGCACATACACATACACACACACCCCTGGGGGCACTCCAGCATGATCTAGAGACCTGTTTGCTTTATGGTCTGGCCCTCCAGTCTCCCATTCCTCTCTGGCCCACACTGTCCTCTGTCCACTCACACCAGCTGACTCCTTGCTATCCTCAGACCCTGGCTCCATGACCATCTTTGGCTTAAGTTTGGAGTTGGTTCTGTTCTCAAAACCATAAGCTGGGTGAAGTGACTTTCGTCTGCCTTAGGGCCACAGTATGTTCAGCACCTTTGGTAGACTGCATTAGATCATTTTATCTCTTGCCTTTTTCTTCCAGGAAACTCTCTCATCCCAAACTGGTCCAGCTCTATGGGGTATGCCTGGAACAAGCCCCCATTTGCCTGGTATTTGAGTTCATGGAACATGGCTGCCTGTCTGATTACCTGCGAAGTCAGCGGGGCCTCTTTGCTGCAGAAACCCTGCTGGGAATGTGCCTGGATGTGTGTGAGGGCATGGCCTACCTGGAAAAGGCATGCGTCATCCACAGAGACCTGGTATGGGCAAGTATATGGGGCCAATACCTGAAAGTATGGGACAAAGGAACATATTCCCCTGAAATGTAGCATCACCAAGTGACATGCCTCCTTTTAGCTTCTTTATATTCCAGTCACTTCAGGATATCTCTAGCAGGGAAGTGTCTCAGGAATGCTCAGATCTGAACTATACCCCTGGCCATCTTCTAACATACTCACTGAGTTTCAGTTCACATTTTTCCAAAATGGAACTTACAATCACTCCTTATTAGATTCCCTGTGCCTCAGTTTCCTTCTGGAAAAATGAAGGACAGTTTTATTTGTAAAACATATTATTTACATTTGTTAATTGTACAAAGTAATTGATTCTTTTGTGAGTTTTTTTTTATATGTGTATCATATGCTTTAATCATATTAAGTTCTCCTATGCCATCTTTTGTCTGTGATCTCACTGGCTCTTTTCTTCTTCTACAAATAGTTCCACTTCTACCTGCACATTTTATCTACTTCTTAATCTAGATCCCATGTATAAGATTTGTCCTTAAGGGCAGCTATGCACTTAACCCGATGATCCCCAGTTCTGTCCCACTTTCCAGCAACTAGCATCATTTTATTCTTCCTTATGGCTGAATCAACTCCCTCCCCATGTGCCTACTATACCCACCACCCATATGAACACAGAGGTATTTTTAAGTGTGAGACCCACCTAGTCGCTTGTTTCCCACAGCTCTTCCAAGACTACTTTCTGGAATACTGAGACTGGCTGGTACTCCTCTATTTAGGGTAATTTTAAAAGGATTATCTCCTGAACACTTTCCTACTAATCACTTGGAAAACACTGTAGTCAGCCTGGTGTCAGCACTGTCTACCACATCAGGTTGCATTCCATGAATCCCTGGCTGGACAGCAATGGATTTCTCTAATAATTAGGAATGAAGATAAACTCCTCATCCTGGTAAAGAGGTTTTCACATTAAGTTAGCTAGCTGAATTTCCTGCTAGCTCAGCGGGTTTTGGTGATGTTTGGCCTCTGTAAGGCTCTGTAGTACCTTTGTACAGCGACACAGAAAACAGGGTGGGTACATATCCATTACTGGCTATCCGCCCACAGCGTCATTTCTCTTTTGCCTGCCTGTCTCTACTCTAGGCTGCCAGAAACTGTTTGGTGGGAGAAAACCAAGTCATCAAGGTGTCCGACTTTGGGATGACAAGGTAACACAGGGGTGTGGTTTCAGCAGATTCTCAGGAATAACACTCAGCCCTAGAGTGTTCTGACCTTTCTTCCAATCTTCCCAGGTTCGTCCTTGATGATCAGTACACCAGCTCCACAGGCACCAAATTCCCAGTGAAGTGGGCATCCCCAGAAGTTTTCTCATTCAGTCGTTATAGCAGCAAGTCGGATGTGTGGTCCTTCGGTGGGTGTCATCCTTAGCCCACCCTTGTGTGATCCAGAACTATAGACCAGCTACTTCTTTTTCAAACAAAACAATTCGACTTCGTTTTGTTCTGGCCCCTGCATGGAGAAAGAACCCACTGAGGGCCTGTGTGAGATCAGCCTGAAATGTCCAAAGGGGCTGTTATTATTGCATTTACTCTTAGAGATCTTCAAGACAGCTAAGAAATTAAAGATAATAGTGGGGAAAGAGTCTTGAGGTAGCTTCTATGAGCTGGAAAGCTGGAGGAGTCAGGAGATTAGAAAATAAAGCCTTTGTAAGTGAACCATACTGTGTCCTGCATAGCATTCCCATAGGTTATCCTCAGTGAGCATTTGTTACTCAACAATGGTTAACTGGGCTCCTGCTGTGTTCCAGAGCTACCCACAGTGCTGAAGAGCAAGCAGACGTAAGACAGAAGAGGCTTCTGTCCCCCTGAAGCTAAGTTATGCTATCACACAAGCTAGTAGATAGAAGTTTCAGTCACATTTGGGTCAGTTAGTGCTATGATCAAATAAAACTTTAGAGAGTATTTATGGTGGAGAAAGGATCTGTTTTAACTAGTATGGTCTGAAAAGGCCTTTCTAGGAGGTAACTCTTGAACAAATGTCTCCATTCAAATATTCATGGAGCTGTGTCCCTGATAGGGACTAGCATGTGTGAAAACTCAGCTATGCCCAAAGAACAGGAGTTACTGAGTTAGTGACTGTTTTAAAGGCAGTTATTATTGGGTGGAGCTATAATGGATGGATGGATGGATGGATGGATGGATGGATGGATGGATGGATGGATGGATGGATGGGTAGTAGATGGGTGGATGGATGATGTCAGTATATGAGAAAGGCTAAATGTCTTGCTGGGTCTGATGTCAGCCTAAGTCATAATTTCTGCAAGTAACAGTTTGCACGAAAATGTTTGCATAGAAACAGTTTGCATAGAAACCTCTATGATATGATGATGCCTGTAATGAGAGAACTTTAAAGAGACTGCTTTGGGTTGACCTTGCCATTCTGTAGGAAAGCTTTACTGGGGCACAAGCAAGCAAGGGAGATCTGGAGAGTCAGATATCCCAGGATAAGAGCCAGTGATAGGATTTCCTTCTCACTTTAGAGTGCCCATTCCCAAGAATCCAGAATTTACTTTGAACCTTTCTGATCTATTCTTTAATTCAACCCCATCTTCAGGCTTAGCTGTCACTCTGTTAACTGGGTAGAAGTTACAGAATCAGCTTTGGAGAAAAGTGTTCTGGCATCATTCTTCCACAACTGTCCACAAGTGCAGAGAACGGTTAGAGCCAGTGTGTGGCTACCTCTCCATGGGGGATGGTTGACACTGCCAAGGCAGGGCCTCACAAAAATGCTTAGAAAGCTACCCTTACCTGTCCCTTCCCTGCAGACTCAGAATGGAGTCTGGGACATCATAGCATGCTGGCCAGAGTATGTTTTGCTGTTCTCCAGATTAGTCTAAAATACATCTCTTTCAGAGAATGCGTGATTTGAAGGCCATGGATGAGGTTGATAGATAAATAAAGAGCAAAAACAGGTAACAGCAGCTGGGCATGGTGGCACTTGCCTTTAGTCCTAGCTCCCCGGAGACAAAGGCAAGTGGATCTCTGAGTATGAGGCCAGCTTGGTCTGCTGGTGAGTCCCAGGACAGCCAGGGTCACATAGAGAAACAGGGAGAAGGAGGGAGCAAGGGAGGGAGGAGGGAGAGAGAGGGGGAAGGGAGGGAAAAGAAAGAAGAAGGAAGGAAGGAAGGAAGGAAGGAAGGAAGGAAGGAAGGAAGGAAGGAAGGAAGGAAGGAAGGAAGGAAGGAGAGAAAGAAAAAGGAAAAGAAACTGGTAGCAGCATGTACAGTCACAGCAACCCTGCTGCCTGAGAGCCTCCTGCCTGCCTCTGTCCAATGGGCTTTGTCATAAATAGTATGAAGGTTTTGTTTTGTTTTTTTACCCTAATTGGTAAAAATTGGTACCTCATCCATGCTTCAGAAAGTTAAAGCAGTCACCTCCAAACTGTGTTTTAGCAGCAACTCACTTAAAAAGACATCTCATTAGAAATCCTGGCAGCCTGGAATACTGAAGTCTTCCTTGTAGTCCGATTCTGAGTTTCCAGATTCTCGGGCGCCTCAGAGGAGCCTTCAGGATAGTGACCCTGGGAGGAGGATTTTAGGATGGGGTTCAGAAGTCTGCCATTTGGGTGTTTGGGGGTCAGACTTTGGGAAACTCTGTCCCATAGTCCTCTGCACTTACCCCTTACAAAGCTCGGGTTAAGGCATCAGCAACCTCCCTTCTTTTCTGGGAGCCCATGATCTGTTGGTACAAGATCAAGAGGCAGCTGGGGCGGCTTCCCTGTGAATGGCAGAGGTGAGGAAGCATGTGACCAGAAGTTGTGTTCTTCTCAGTGTCTGCAGTACAGTCCAGGTTTAAATTTTCAGTAGGAGATGCCTGACAGCAAGGTACTTACTGATGTCTGCAGGCCAGACTTGAGTGCTAGCTCCAAGGACTCCATCGTTTCTGAATGAGTCTCTTTAGACTTGTGCTTTTTTGCCCTTAGCTGTTGTTCTGTTCACTGTTGCTTCTAGGTGTGCTAATGTGGGAGGTCTTCAGCGAAGGCAAAATCCCATATGAAAACCGAAGCAACTCAGAGGTCGTGGAGGACATCAGCACTGGCTTTCGGTTGTACAAACCCCGCCTGGCCTCCTCGCATGTCTACCAGATCATGAATCATTGTTGGAAGGAGGTCAGTACACGAGATGGTCCCTCCATGCCCCTGCCCCCATCATCACACACATTTTTCAGGGCTCCCATTACAAGGGAAAGGATGTGTTGTAGGAGGATGAGGACCAAGGATGGCCATAATAAACAATCAGGAATTTTATCTGTGTATATGTATAATCAGGTTTTCATTATACAGCCGTGTGGTGAACAGTGTGATACTTCAAACATGTGGTGCTCAATGTGTACTGAACGTGCAGGTGACAGAGTCCAGGTCATTTGGTATCATCATTATGTCCTGGTAGGAGCCTGTGAGCTCCTCTCTTCTAGCAGCTCCTAAAGGACAGTCAGTGGGCTGCAGCCTTCCACCAGGCTGTCCAATATGAGAACTTTCTCCTTCATTTGACAGCAATTTAATACTTATTCCCCACCTTTCTCTACCTTTCTCTACCTCTTTCCTCACAGCTTCCCAGCCTCTAGGAATTGACTTTTCTTCTACATATAATAGAGAATAGGAGCTTCTTCCTGAGTCTGACCTTTCACTCAAGAATGCCCTTTAGTCTCACACATGTTGCAACAAATGACAAGAATTTATTCCTCATTTTACCAAATAAAATTGTGTGAGTGTGAGTGTGTGTGTGTGTGTGTGTAAATTATCTATGCTGACTAAAGTTTTATTAACAGGCACTCAAACTGATACTCTATCTTAGCTATTTTAGTAGTGTGCTACCAAAACCATTGGCAAGCATGTATTTCTTTAATATGCTGACATTGCTTTCTTTGAGCATGTACCCATATGAGATAATTGTTTTAAAGACCCTCAGATTACGGAAGCACAACAAGGCAGAATCTCAAAACGGCTAAAGGACTCAAGTATGGTCTCAGTCCTAACAGTTTCCTACCATTAACCTCAGACATTCCTCAGAACTTTATTTCTTTGTCTTACAAGACAATTAACATATTGCTTAATCTATAAGGTCACCAGAAATAAAGAAATAAAAATATAAGCAGGAACATAAAACAAACTTATTCACTGAAAGAAATCTTGGATACTGAAGATTAATAATAGCTAATATTTATTTGGCAGTGTTTTGGGGTTTTTTTTTTTTTGTTTGTTTGTTTTTTTAGCTACTGGGGGGAAGTTTCGAGACCGGTTTTCTCTATGTCATCCTGGTGGTCCTGGAATTCATTCTGTAAACCACGCCGGCCTCAAACTCAGAGATCTGCCTGTCTCTGCCTCTTGAGTGCTGGTTTTAAAGGTGTGTGCCACCACCACCTGGCTTTTCAGCTATTTACTTATGAAGCAGGATTCATTAAAAGATGCTTTTGATGTAAATCTTATGCACACATGTTACATGGGTGAGAAGGTGCTCAGGAAGGACACACCCAAGAGTGTGGGTGTGGGTCGCTCTAAAAAAGAGTCACCTGAACTCTTATTTTTTCTAACAGATTAAGAATTCTGCGTATCTAGAAAAAAATGAGCAAACAGTACAAGTAGTTCCCATCTTTTCTTTCCATCTTAATTTATTTTGCTTATTAGTACTTTATAAGAATTTGGTTCATTTCAAACATTTTTAAAGAAACATCTGCTTATACATTATCATTGAGCAAAGTTCACAGATTACATTGAGGTTCATTGTTGGTACAGCAGTGTTCAGTGGATTTTGACAAACATAATACCACATACCTACCATTATAGGATCACACAGAATAGTTTCACTGTTCTAAAAATCTCCTATGCTTCTCCTCTTCATCTCTGCCTTCACTCCTGAAACTCTGGCAACTATGGATCCTTTTACTATTGCCATTGGTTTTGTCTTTTCCAACAGGTCCCATGGTTAGAATCATACAATTACAGCCTTTTCATTCTGGCCTCTTTCCACTAGTAATATGCGCTTAATATTTTGTGTGTTTTCTTGAACAATATTGTATTCTATGGACAAACCACAGTTTATTTATTCATGTACTTACTAAAGAAAATCATCTTAGTTGTTTTTGGTTTTTACCAATTCTGCATAAATCAGCTATAAATGTTTACTGCAAATGGATTCATTTATGTGACTCTATGTATAGGGATAAACTTTCAGCTCAGCTGAGCAAATGCCCAGGAGTGGTCACTGAATCAAAGGGTAAGACTATTTTAGCTTTGTGAACCTCTGCCAGGATGTCTTCCCAAGTCCTTCCTGCATTCTTACCTGTGATGAGTGTTTCTCGTGTGCTCTGTCTCGTTTTGTTTTGTTTGGCTTGACACTACGTAGTCCTAGCTGGAACTCACTATATAGACCCAGCTGGCCTTGAACTCACAGAGACCCACCTGCTTCTGCTTCTGCCTTTTAAGTGAAGGGATTAGAGATGTATGCCACCATACTCAGTTCTGATGCTTCTCATGCACATCAGTACTGGTTGAGTTGAACATCCACCCTTCTCACAGAGGAGGGGTAGAATTATATTTTCTGTTGTCTTAATTGACATTTCTAAATGGCTTGTCATGTTGAACACTTTTTTCTTTTTATTTTCTACCTCTAATATTCTTAATAAAATGCCTGCTCAGTTCTTTTGCCCACCGTGCATCAGGGCTCTTTATTTCCTATAGTTGGTTTGAAAGGGTTCTTTATCATCATGTTTTACAAATATTTTCTCCAGGTCTACAGTTTACATTATTCTTTTAATAATGTTTTTAATTTTATTTTAAAAAGTTTTTATATATGCCTGCCCATGTGTCTGTGCACCATGTGCATACAGTTTCCACAGAGGACAGAGTGAGCATCAGACACCCTGGGACTGCAGTTACAGAAGACTGTGAGCAGCTATGTGGGTGGTGGGAATCAAACCTGGATCCCAGCAAGTACTCCTCACCATTGATCCATCTCTTCCACCTTTATTAATCTTTTTAAATTAATTTTTATTTTTTCCATGTGTACTAGAGTTGGGGAAGGGACACACGCTCTTTGTATGTGCCTATGGAGGCCAGAGGACAACTAGTAAGAGTCGGTTCTCACCTTGCACATGTGGGTCCCAGGGATTGCACTTAGGTCATCAGGCTTGGTGGCAAGTGCCTTTACTTGCTAAGCCGTCTCACTGACCCTCTTGACAGTGTCTATTACAGGACAAAAATTTTCCTATTTTAACAAAGTTCAGTATCATTTTATTTTTTGAATTTCACTTTGAAGTTTTAGCTATCAACTAATCACAAAGCCCAGATCTCTTCCAAGACAATCTCATTGAAATAAAACTTTATTAATTTCATTTTTTAGTTAAAAATAATTACATCATATTTCTCCTACCCCTTTCTCCCTCCAGTGTCTTGCATGCCTCCTCATTTTCTCCCTTTCAAAATCATGACCTCTTTTTAATTGTGATTGCTATACTAACAAGTGTGCACAAATATATAAATAAAATCTACTCCGTCCCCATAAAGCTGCTTGTATATGTAAGATTTCAGGGATGACCTCTCAGTCTTGAAAAAACACTTATGGGGCTCATCCCCGGAGAAGACCATTCTCCCACTCTCAACATCCCTTAGTTGCCTGTGGCTCCCAGTCTAGGGGTAGAACCCATGTTAGACATCTTCCAATCTTGTTTAGGCAGCCATGTTGTTGAGGCATCATGGGTAAAACTTCCCTGCCATTTCTAAGAGACACATCTCATAACAGACTTTCTGGTCCTCTGGCTCTGACAATCATATGGATCCCTTTCCACAGTGTTCCTGAGTTGTGTTATGGGTGTTTTAGTTGGGGCTATACATTTTTTTCTCTGAATTTGAGTACTTGTGGTTTTCTTTAACGGCCTTTGTCTGTTGCAAACAGATGGTTTGGATTTGCATTTTGAAGAAGATTGAAAGCTTCACTTATTTGTGGGTATAAAGATAGATATTTAGAATGCAGTTAGGAATTAAGTTGATTTAATGAAGTGGCAGTAAGTAGTAGGTTCTTTTCTAAGATCTGTGACCTCACTAGCCTCAGGTTGTTAGGTACGTTTCCAGTTCAAGCCATGATTTCCCTCCTGTTAAATAGTCTTTAAGTCTAATAGGAGAGCTGGTGGTTATTGCCAAGTTATGAGTACCACTAGTGCATACTTAGGATTACTGTGCCATGCCTGAAGTCATTGTGGTTTATAGGCATCACAGCTTGGTAGGGCTGTCAGTGTCTTATCTCCCTTGGAAGATTCCATAGCACCTTTCAATATAATGAAAGCTAGACCTAAGGGAGGAGACTTTCAAGTCAGATCCAGCTTGGTTCCTCAAGGTCATGTGTCCAAAAAGCAGGGTGTCTTCAACAATGGGCACTCGCCCTCAACCTCTGGGAGGCAACAAAGGGTAACAGCAAGTCTATATTGTTGGGGCTCTCTTGGACTCCCATACCAGCAACTCTATAGGGAGTTTCTCATGCATGATGTTTGGGTTTTTGTTAGATAGTTTGTGGTTCATAATGGGGGGTAGGAGGAAGGAGTATTGTCAGCTCAAGTGGTATAACTTCCTTTAAACTATATATGTATGCACAGAGATGTATATGCATTGAATATAAATTTAGGTAAGTAAATGATATGATTTCTGATGGCTTTTTCTAGATTTCCTTAGTGCTATTCACTGTCCCCCTTCCTATTATTGACCTCCCCTCTCCCGTCCCCAATCAAGGCTGCCTTCCCCATTTCACCCATCCCCCTCTTCAGGTCACTTGTTTTACAGTTTCACCATTTACATTAGATCTGTGATAGACCAAGGTCTACTTTTCATGAGCAGCATGAGATCTGTCCCTCAGATTGCTGGATCTGATAGGTGTGTGCCCTTACAGCCCTGCCTGCTATCTCTGACTCTTTCCATTGTCTGCTTGCTGTGGCCAGGTCTGTTTCTTGGTCTTCTATTCTGCCCCCCCCCCATCCATTGTTTATCTCTTCACTAGTGTCATACTCTCACAAATACTCTAACTTCAGAGCAACCCTAAGATTGAGTGGTACCAGTCCCCCAACTCTGCTTTTCTTTCTCTTCATTGTCTTTGTTCTCTGAGATTTTTGCCTCTCTGTATACATTTCAGAGTCAGGTTGTTGTAACACAGAATCACATGCTGGGAGGTTCACACTGAGTTGAATCTTTAGATAACGCTCTAAAGAAGTGACAACGGCACTCGTGTGGAGCTCAATCATCTCTAATTTATCAGAATTTTATATCTTCCTCATATAAATCCCATATATACTGTGTGAGCTTTCAACATAAATCTTTCCTTTTTTGTTACTTAGCACTAATGTTGGGATAAATTTTATGCATGATTTACTTAATTCTCCAAGCAATCTTTTAAGTTATATTTTATCTCCTTTTCATAGATGGCAAGACTGATGTGGTTAGTGATCTGTCCAGGATCACACAACTAACAAGTGGGAGAGTTGAGATTTAAATATCTAGGGATATTACTTGCATTACGTGTCAAAGCTATGGGTTTGATTCCCCTTTTTCCTTTATTTTTAAAGAGGCTGAGAATTTAAAGCTAAGTCCATCTGTTATCGACAGTAATGGCGTCCTGCCTCTGAGACAGCCTGTGTGGAAAGATTTCACAGAGGATGTTTCTATTAGATTCGGGTCTGCTTTGCAGTTTATCCAGGATGCACAGGTATGAAGAACTCACAGAGATTTCTTTGTCACTCTCCAGAAACCAGAAGAGCGGCCGCCTTTCTCTCAGCTCTTAAATCAGCTGGCTGAAATTGCAGAATCTGGACTTTAGCAGGGACTCATCGACCAGCCTCAGCTATGGATCCCAAATGAAGGAACTGTGTCCTTTTTCTAGAGCATTAAAAGCTGCCACCAGTCCACGACCCTCCACAGGTGCCTGGACAGTGGTGCTAGTCTCTTTGCAGCTATGACTACAGCATTCTAGAAGAGGCTGGAGGGCCAGCCACTGGATCAAAGACTGGGCTGCAACAGTAGCAGTGACTCTGTGTCTGTCCCACCCAAGCCTTTTGTCATACCCTATCTCAAAGCTCCATCACCTGCTCTCAGAAGTATTTCTTCCCCTTCTTAGCAATAGGGAGAAGCCAGTGTAGACCACATTCTTCTTTTTATTATTACCTTAAACATAGGTCAGATATGCAAGGGACCTCTTATTTGAGCCAAAAAGAAAATATCTCCATTTATGGATGGAAGAATGGGAAGCCTCATTCTTTTTCTAAGAAAAGCAAGAGGAGATTACCAGAGGGCTCTGCTATTGTGAGACTGCCAGCCACAACTTCCTGCCACACATGAGCAGGAGTGGCTGCTTGTGCCAGAGGCCGGATGTCATGAGGTTTCAGAGCACACTGCCACCTCTCTTTGATGGGACATAGAGAACTCCATTGGATGGAAACCCCATGGCTGGGTCATTGTGTGTCTGAGAATGGGCAAGGAGGGACTCTGATGGTGGGGACCAATAGGTACAAAACAAGGCATTGGGTTGTTACTGATACAATGACCCTGTTTTCTAGTGAGTCAGGTGGGTGACTAGGTCTTCTGTTCTGTGCAGAATGCTGAGGCAATGACTAAAGCCTCTCAGGAGCTGCATCCACTCTGCACTACCCCTCTGTACCAAGAGAGGGCAGCACTGTGCTGGTTCATATGGCCATGAGATTTGGGAGTTGGTTCTCTTAGACGTTAGGAGTTTGGCAGTTATAAGGTTGAGACTGCAAGGCTCTCAAGATCCTAGCAAAAGAAGGATTTTTTTGCCCTTGTTCAGACTATCTGGAAGGAAATAGAGTGAAGCACTGGGAGGTGCTTCCAAAAGGCACAAGATGTCTATTATTGCTTGGCACTTACACAGGTCATGCATATATCCTGAGCTACAGGCCATTCCTGGAGAATCACAGTTCATATCAACCCGATGACAGAACATTACTGATGTTTTACAGAAAGTGGAACTCGGTCTTTTCAAAAGCCAGTGACAGAATTGGGAAGGACAGAGATTAAAACATCACCTAAATGCAACTCTTCGCCTCATTTCTTCTCGGTGCTGCCGCCTACTGAGAATGGATGGCTGGGCCCATTAATATGAGAGGAAAGTCAGACCTTAAACTGTACAGTGCCACCAAGTAATGTTGCTCCTGCATAGACCTCTGGGGGCACAACAGGACCCTCTAAATTGAAATAGGCTTTTCTCTTCATCTTCATCCTCACCTGAATCTAAGTTCACAACTTCAAAGCTACCCAGATTTAAGCCTTTAATTCTCCCAACCTTCCAGAATCCCATTGCCTGAGGCCATTCATACAAGGGCTTCAAAGGCGCTTTCAACCAGTCTCCTGCCAAGTGTTTCCTGTAATTATCCCTTCAGCCTCCAGCTGGATCCCTTGTGAGGAGGACTGTTCCCTGATGCCAGGCACACTTGGTTCTTCTAAGATGTTTAGATAAAGCTCTTAGAGAAATGATCAGAGTTGTAGATCCCTCTTTCTAAGTCACGAGGTGTTCTGGCTGGCTTGAGATTCAAGTGTATCACTTCCAGCTACAATTACTGTGCCCACAATCATCCCTGTTTACTTCTAAGCCTTCTGTACATTCTCTTTTTTGGGACCTTTAATTAAGAGACCATTTCTGGGACATTCAACCTAGAAGAAAAACATTGGAACTGAGAGATGTCTGTGGCATGGGTTAGAAGACTGACCGGCATATGGTGGTATTGTCTTCCTTATCCTCAGATCCATGAAGGCTTTGACAGATATGTGTGCATCTCTCCAGTGTCCTGCATGGGAAGATAGGATTCTTCTCTGTTGGTTTCTCTCTTACATTTTTTGTAAATGGTGCTCTGTATTCACAGAGAATCCCCTGAAGATAGGTTTGGGTTCCAATTGCACTTCATAGGTCTTGCAATTTGTAATGTTTGAGACTATGTATTTATGCCTGGATCAGGAGAGTATTTATTGCTCATGTTCAAGATAAAAAATACTGCATATATGTCTTATCCTCTGTAGAGGCCACAAGTCAACAGTTGCATATGGCAAAAATAAAGCTATATGTTTTACAAAATATAGAGTCTGTGACTTGAGTTCCAAATTGCTGACATCTCAATTTTTGCTTAAATAAAAATGCTCACAAGGTTTCTGAATGAACAAAGAAAGAGAAAGGAAAAGGAAGGACATGGTTGCTCCTTAGTATGGTGGAGAAGAAGGTTTATTCTAGAGACAAGAGAGAGCACAGCCAGAGGCAGACACATCTGGGTCCAGAGTAGACATGACCCTGATCAGTGCCAAGTGAGGAGAGGGGCAAACCAAGAAAGTAAAGGCTAGAGTACCCAAAATGGCTGGATTATGTAGGGAGGAGCAGCTCAACCCCTGGGCTTGAGAAGTTTACCATAGGGGGCGGGGTATGCCAACCTTATTCTGTGACAGGTAGAGACTGAGGAATGCTGGGAGAGCCAGTCCTTTTTGGTATGTTAAATAGGCACCTCAGTTAGCCATTTGTTTGAGACCTAATAATTTGTCTTCCAAATCTACCAAACCCTCAGTGACATGTCTCATGAAACCAACACATTATCAAGTTTTTTGTTTGTTTGTTTGTTTGTTGGTTGGTTTTCAGCACAGAGTGCAGACACTCACAGAAACTAAGAAATCTAGACACCCCTGGGAAGTCAAACAGAATCAAGTAAGATTAGAATACAGAATTTAGACAGCACTGGAAGTGTTGCCTGTCAAAGGAGATTCCAGGGAGGAGGTGATAAAATTGGTCTGAGCAAGGGTGATCTTGGGGAAATTTTCTAGCACCTCATTTCTCCAATTTTCATCTAAGGGCCACAGCAGCACCAAGTCATGCAGAGTCTCAGGCTTCATCTTTACCTGTTGGAAAAATCGTCATTTTAACAAGGTCCAGGCAGTAATGATGCACACTGACTTTAAAGCGCAATTCCCACAGAGAACATCTGAATTAGTTTTGAAGATCAATTACAGGCATTTTTAGGAAGCAAGCAGGCAAAACTAACTTTGCAAGTTGAGGTAATGAAATATTTGGGGAAGTTATTAGTTTTGTGTTTCTGGGGTATCCGTGTGTGTGTGTGTGTGTGTGTGTGTGTGTGTGTGTGTGTGTGTGTGTGTGTGTGTGAGAGAGAGAGAGAGAGAGAGAGAGAGAGAGAGAGAGAATATGTGCGCATGCACACCCCCCCCCAATACACACAAACACACACATGCACTCACATTTGCTGTTGGATGGTGAGAATGACCAGCAGTGGCTACATTGAAATGAACTATAAAACTAAGTATACTTTAAAAGTCCAGGAAGATGAAATTTTACTCTCTGGGTAAAAATTTCATTCATCAATTTGCATTTAAAATACATTCTGATATCGGTGGAATGAGTTGAATTGAGAAAGACAAAGTTGAGGGATGAGAAAGAAACTGGTACTTGCTCACAGTACCAGGCCACTGCCCATACTCGCTCACTGTCTGCTGTGGGTGACATGTAGTGAGTCCTCGTTCCTCTGCCATTACTGACAGTAACAAACAGTTAGACCTCCTAAAGCTCCCATGCATTGCAAGCTTGCTTTTTAGGGTTTGGGTGTGTTGGGCTTTTGATATGTTTCAGCTCACAAATGTCCAAGTCCATAGCAAGAATTACTTCCTGCTCTAGGGGCCACTAGGCACAGGGATGAAAATATGAGACTACCACTGGGCTTTGTCTAGGACTCAGTTCTGGGCTTGGTCCCTGACATGAGAAAATTTTAAAGGAGGTTGGACAAACAGATGTGTTCTTCAGGGTTCTTCCTGCAGGGCCCTTTCTCTCTGAATCTCCCAACACAAAGTCCCACCATTTAAGGACAAGACAGAAGATACCTCAGGAACTCTGAGGGGTGTGGTTAGAGAAGGAAGCTGTATTTTCATGTGTTCTGAGGTTGGAATTCATATTCATTTGCAATGGCCTTAAAGAGGTACTGGAGATTTAGTACACCAAGGCCTATTCCCTAGACCCACCTTATCAAAAGTAATGGAAGGACTATGTGAATGTGGGTGGGTATCTGAATGTTTAAACAATGGCATCAAGATCCAACCCCACCTCCATCCCAGTCACTCTGCAGCTACTTGACAGGGACCCAGACCCATCCCCACCAGGATCCCTCTAGTCCACCCACATGGTACAGAAAGCATATGAATGCATCTTTGGGCTCTCTTCAGAAGTTTCTCTTTGCAACAGATGATGGCTAATACAGAGACTCACAACTAGCCAAGGTACAACAAAGAAGAGACTGTAGGATTCTCAGCCTCAAGTGGGACAGCTAGATCATATTCCTTCCTCTTAAAACTCAGGGATCAATGTGGAAGAGATGGTGAAAGGGGATATAAGAACCAAGGGCAGAAGGTGACAAAAACACCACAGTGACCTTGGGACAGAGGACATAACAGCAGATACACATCTTAACTCACAGCATTTATGACAGCATGCATCAGCCTCATTCAAACTCAGTTCAGACCAAAGCCCAGCATGGATCAGGGAAGTAGACATAGGTCTCACCCTAAGCTGTTGGCGAATTAGCCTGCTGAGAGAGGGAGAGTTTTAATATTACCCCTATGCTCCAGGGGAAGGCCATACATCCAAGATTGGTAGCACAAATTGGTCTTGATGGGATAAAAACCATAAAGGGTGGAAGGGAGGAGGGTGGATCTGGGAGTTCAGGAAAGGGTGATAATGATTGAAATATATTGTATAAAATTTTCAAAGAACTTACAGAGAAAAATAAAAAAGATTCTTCCAAGAGAGGGGTCTGCTTGGAAATCCTGGCTGAACTGGAATTCTAGGGGCTACTGACAGATGTTGTCTTCAGTTATATGGCCATTAGGAAGTGTATGAGGATCCAGCAGACAGTTCCAAACCTGTGGTCACCCATATAGCCTGGTTAAACGTGCTGGGTCACAAAAGAAAAAGATGAACATAGGAAAGAAACTTTTAGGGAAAGGGAGGGACAATAGGCAGGAGGAGATATACAAAAACAGGTGAGTGATTAGAATGCACCATGTGTATATATGATATTGTTGAAAAATTAATAAAAGCCTTTTATAAAAGATTCTCCCCAAGAAATAATGCAGTTTTGGCTTATAGAACAATAGAATTATGCAGATAGTTAGAAGCAGAGTAGAAATAATTTATTTCACACATGTATTTATTTTCCTGTAGTGGTTTGCATAAAAATGGCCCCATAGGCTCATATATTTGAATACTTAGTTAGTTACAAGGGAGTGGAACTCTTTAAAGGATTAGAAATATTAAGAGGCCTCGCCTTGAGTGGGTGTGGCATCATTGGAGGAGGTGTATCACTGGGGGTGGCCCCAGTCTCTGCCTGTCACCTGCAGATCAGCTACTGCTCCCGGGCTGTGTGGAGTTGCCATGTTCTATGCCATAGTGATAAAAGCCTCTGAAACTGTAAGCAAGCCCCCATTGAAATGCTTTCTTTTATAAGAGTTGCTGTAGCTAAACAAGATGGTGCACTCCTTTCATCTCAGCAGAGGCAGGCATATCTGTGAGTTTCAGAGTCAAGGCGAGCCTGGTCTATAGACAATTCCACGACAGCCAGGGCTGTTACACAGAGGAAACCCTGTCTCAAAAAAAAAACAAAAAAACCCACCAAAAACAGTTGCCATGGTCGTGGTGTCTCTCCATAGCCAAAGAACAGTGACTAAGAAACCTATATTTTATATTAGGTGAACACAGCCACAACCACGTGAGTTTGTTGAAGGAGCCTGGCAGATTCTGATTTCTCAGCCTCTGGGCTGATCCACTCCCATCCCTCCACACCCTCAGAGCTGCTATGAAGTTTCCTGTTTCTCAGAGACTGATTTGGGAGTAGATGTGCTCACAAACTCAGACAGACAACTCAAACATTTGCTTGCTTTCCTGTTTTGGAGGTCTAGAAGCACAGTCTGGCCTAAGCTGTTTGATCTTCCTAGCCTCAGTGGAATAATTTCAGGAGTGGATGTCTCAGAGGAGGAAGCAGGGTCAAAAAGGTGACTGACATACTTTAGGCTGCCAGTTTTGGATGTGAAACTTAAAGTCCTGCATCCTCTTTAGAGAACATTCAAAATGCAATCCTCATTTAACAATAGCATCAGTCACTTGCATTTTGAACATTTCCCATGGACCAGACTCTGCTTAGCCTATTATAGGGGTTGTTTCATATATCTTTCTCAAGAGCCTATGGAGGGGGTATAGTAATATCTCCCCAATTTAAAGATAAAGAGAACGGGTCTCAGCGAGTTGTGGAAAACACTCATAGTGCTACAATTAGTAAGAAGAAGAACAGGGGCTTCATGTCAACACTGGCTACCTCCAAGAGAGCTCTCAACTATCCTGGGACAGGATTAGGAGCCACTGGCCTCTTAGATGCAAGAGATGCTGGGACGGCCTGGGTTTTACTATCAGGTTTGGAATATCCTTCTTTTTAGTTATTATATGAAATTACCATAAATAGAATTTGTTTAAAATGAAATCTTCTTCACCATCAAGGCCTGATCTTCAAGGGAGGTTAGGACTCTTGATGTGTCAGAGACAAACGCAAAGACAGAAATACAGCAGGCGAGAAGGTGCGCTTCTCCAGGTGGATGGAGTAACTGTGTCTCAACCATAAAATAAGTCCCTAAAGTTCAGTCTATACCATAATAGAGCTACATATTAGAATTCTGTGAGCATAAAAGGAGCCCTGGGACAGGGGCCAGTCCAAATAAGCAGTTAATGAATGTCATGTGAAAGGTGAACATTTTAACAAATACTTTTGGAGTCTAAGAAAGACTATAGCAGCCTAGTTCCCTAGAGAAAGATCTAGAGTCTGGGACTAACAAGGCTTCTGTTACCTTTCCCCTTTCTGGGCATACCATCTAGAAAGTGAATGAATGTGGAGCATTGCATAGCAACCAGTCCAAATTACCTAACTGATTATGATGTGTGTGTGTGTGTGTGTGTGTGTGTGTGTGTGTGTGTGTGTGTGTGTGGTATTTTTTTTTTGTTAGCAACTTAAATGCTTAGAACCAAATATACATAGTAAGTTCTTGGTGGTGCTTCTATTTTCATTTCCAATGATACTCAGTTTTGCCTCCATCTCCCACATATTCTCTGTTTTATCTTCCCTCTTAGAAAATTCCTTACTGATTACATCATTTACTGATTGTATGTATGTATGTGTGCACATTTGCACTTTTGTGTCATGATATACATGTGGAGGTCAGATGACAACTTATAGAAGTCAATTCTGTTACTGTGTGGGTCCCAGGGATAGAACTTGTACATCAGGCTTGGCAGCAACCTACTAAACCACCTCATTTATATTTTAGCTTTAATATACTGTAGCCCAACAATGTACACTAAGAATGGTTTCTTTTGGGGGGGAGTTGAAAGATGCCTCAGAGGTTAAGAGCACTGGCTGATCTTTCAGAGGTCCTGAGTTCAATTCCCAGCAACCACATGGTGGCTCATAACCATCTATAATGAGATCTGGTGCCCTTTTCTGGCATGCAAGCATACATGCAGGCAGAATACTGTACACAACAGATAAATCTTTTTAAGAAGAATGTTTTTGAAATAAAAATATCATCTAAAAACAGAGATTTTTCTCTGGGAATAAGAAGTGAAGTGTGACATTGTGGCAGACAGCATAGGTTTGGTTTCATTACCTTGGACGAGTTCCTTTCCTGGGCTCCACTTCATTTATAGAGTGAAACGCATGATAGTATTCTCCCAATGGAGTAATTATGAAGGTTAAATGTGGTGATGTAATGGCTAATAGTTATTAAGCTATGTTTCCCCATCCAAGTTCCTCCACTGATGGTGGCCATGAAGCAGTGTCTGGTGATGACATGGAAAGAAGCCTGATAGATCATAGGCATAGAGGTCCCCACAATGCTATTATAGTTTGAGCTTCATCCCAAGGACAATGTGAAGGCAAGAAGAAGCACTCTAACTCTGAGAAGAAAATGCCGTCATGTAATTCTCTACATGCAGAAGGATGTTGGAGTGTAGCCAAGCTAGTTAAATTTATAGATTGGGAAACGGGGGAGGGGGCAAGAGGGAGACAAAACTTCTTGCTTAAGGTCACTCTTCAGCTGGTTGCAAAACTCAAAAAGGCAAAAAGTCTCTGGCTTTCTGATTCAGTTCTGTAAAGGCCCATGCTGCTTCTCTTCCATGAGCAAGCAGAACTCAACAGCCAGAGAAAATAAATGCATAAATACAGCCACATACTATTATTTCTAAACAAATTCACCCTGAAAGGTGAAAAGAAAGAACAACGTGGAGAAATACATCTCTGGGAAAATAAAAACACCCCAAATTATATGCCCTTTAGGATTAAACCCAACAAATTACGAGTCTCACTCATAAGCATCTATAACCACTGCAGATCAAGATTTGAGGATCATGGTGAAAACTGAAGCGTAAGAAAAGAAACCTGAGTTCTGTTTTTAAAGCCATCCTCCACAAACACCCCCACAGCTTTCTCACACGGCATCAGAGGGAAAGAAATGTATATCCGTGGCTATATGTGTAAGTCATCACTTCTGAGATAGCAATTTAAATTGGACGAGTGATGTAACATCAGAACACAAGGGATCCTGAATTCTGAGCACTCGGGGAAGCATGTGAGCTCAGCTAAGTCTTCTCAAGTGCTTCCCAAGACTCAGACAATGTGGTCTCTCCATCAATAGCCATTTATAGGGAACAACTGGGTAAGTTCAAATTTGTGAACTCTAACAAGCACTTCAGAAGGTTCCCTTGACCCAATACTTTATTCTGATGTGGGAATGCCTTTCTGTATATGTGAATATCAATCTTTGAATAAAGGAGCTGTTTTGGCCCTTGACAGGCACCATAGAAGAAGTAGAAGGAGAAATCAGAGCATAGGTAGGAGAAGCAGGGCAGAGTCAGGCAGATCGAGCAAGCCGCCCAAGGAGCAACATGTAAGGAACACAGGTGAGCCACGGGCCACGTGGCAGACAGATGAATAGAAATGGGTTGAGTTAAGATGTAAGAGCTAGCTAGCAATGTGCCTAAGCCATAGGCCAAACAACATGAAGTTAATATAAGCATCTGAATCATTTTTGGGGCCTGAGCAGTGGTGAGCGGCTAAGGGGTCTGGTGCGGCAGGTCTCAGGGTCTGGGCCTCTGGCCACCCGGGACCAGAAAATCTACTACTATATTATTCCTTATTTCTACAGACATATTTCAATGTCTCAAGTACTTTCCAATTAGTTTCCCAGGAGGTACCCATGTCAACTGCTACTCCCTTCATTGCAGATACAGATGCATCTCCCAAGGTGAGCTTGGCATGTCTATGGGTCAGGACTGAATGCCCACATCATCCCTATCTAAAGACCAGGCTGCACCTGAAGAAGCACAGATTCTTTGAAAAGCCCTAAACAGCATCTGGTGGGGGAGGGGGTGTGTGTGCCAATTCTCTCGGATTTTTCCTAGCTTTGACTTGAAGTTCACATATCACGATTTTTCCCACAAGACAATTCCTCCTGAATGAGGCTGACAGGAGCCTCTACTTAAAAATATAAATGGTAGCTGCTGGGTTCTACTCTAAGAAATGGAAAAGTGGAAGTTTCTCTTTACTTTTAAATTATTGCATTTATTTATTGTGTGTATGTGTGTGTGTGTGTGTGTGTGTGTGTGTGTGTGTGAGAGAGAGAGAGAGAGAGAGAGAGAGAGAGAGAGAGAGAGAGAGAGAGAGAGAGAGAGAGAGAGAGAGAGCATGTGGGTGAAAGTCATCAGATAATTTACAAGAGATCTCTCTCTTTCCATCATGTGGCCTTCGGGGATTGAACTAAGGTTATCAGGCTTAGCAGCAGGTGCCTTCACCCTTGAGGACCAGGGGCACCTGTAAGGGCCACGAGCCTCAGGCTCTAGAAGAAATTATTCTTGACCACAGGTGGAGCATTGAGGAGCCAGCTGTTAGTGGGAGGGCCCAACCTTACTCAGCTCCTTTCTTTAACCGACTTACCCAGCTGTCACTGGACCTCTACTAGGTCAGTTAATGCTGGCAGATAGTAAGCTCCAAACAGGTAAAAAAAAAAAAAAAAAAAAAACAACTATATTGTATCCCTGGCTCTGGACAAGATGCTTGGAACAAAACAGGTAGTCGATAAAGATATGATGGAGAAACGACTACTTGAAAATAATTTGAACCTGGGGAAATGTGAATGGAGCCGAAGCATCCTTCCTTCTAGGGTGGCAGGTGTCGCTAGTGATGGAAGCAGCAGTAGAGAAGTCCTCCCTCCTCTGTTTCCAGCGTCGGGGAGCTGAATGCCCTGAAGCCGGAAGGTATGAGTCCAGTGCGGCCCTGGGAGCAGGAGGTTGCAGGTTAGGGGTGCGCAAGGGAGCCCCTCGCCGCAGCCGTTTCCGGCTCTTTGTGTGACAGCAGCCGCGTCGAAGGGGCTGGGCACAGTGGCTAGGGGAGGAGCCGCTGCGGGCGGAGGGGCGGGACCGCGGGCGGGACGTAGCGAACAGCCGGCGCTGCGGCCGAGCCGGGCTGAGCATCCTGCGCCGGGGCGCGGGGCCCTGCCGTAGCATCGGGCCCCTCCCGTAGACCTGCCACCGATCCAGGTAAGGGACTCTTGGAGATGTCGGGGCTGATGCAAGGATCGAAATGCTGCCTAAGCGGAGGATGAGCTCCTGAGGATGCGCGAGGGACCGGCGCCAATTCTCCCAGCCCGCTGGGGGCGCTTGGCTTGGCGCCCAAGGCTGCGCTGCCCCGGTCCCTGGAGGCCCAGTTGCAGGCCCCGCGCTGCCCCTTTTCCTCTCCGCCCTACCGGGCGCCGTGGGCAGGGAGCGTCTCTCAAGAGGCCCGGGTACTACGCAGAGCTCCGCGCTGCGGCCGCAGCAGTAGCAGGTGCTTGGCCTGGCCGGAGCCGCCCACCCCAAGGGGAGACAGGGATAATCTTGAGGACCAGGGGCACCTGTAAGGGCCACGAGCCAGACGGGGGCCACGTCTTTGCGCCCAGGTACCGCAGATCTCTGGCAGGTCCCCGCCTCTGCGGTCGCGGCCACCATCACTCACTCCGCCAAGGCCAGGGAGAACCGCCTGGGCCCGTCTCGCAGGCAATGGGATACAGGGTGCTCGCGGAGAACCGGAGCCGGGCGGGGCCGGGGCCTCGGAGGAGAGGTTTGAGAGAGGAGGGCTCTGATGAACGGGAGGCCTGGCTGACTTGCTTCGAAGCTTTCTGGTCTATGCTATTACCTCTCCCCGACTGGCTGGGGGAGGGAGGAGGTGGGGTGACACAATCCTAGGGAACAAGGTTTTCTTCTTATGTAGCTGCCCCACTGTTTGTTGTGGGAGATGGCCATATTACCCCCAGGGAGGTAAGCCCTCCTGTGAGTACAGGAAGGGAAGAGGTAGCCTGTGTTTAAGAGTGGGGGCAGGGAGCATGGTCCAACCAAATGATGGTTTTCTACCACGACTGGCCAGGTTCTTCCCAGCCCAGGGAACCTGACTTTGAATTTGTCTTGCCCACAGTCCCACAGTTGGGCAGGAAGACTTGGGGGGCAGGCTGCAGGCAGGGGCTCAATTAAAGAGCCTATTGGCGCCTAAACTACCATTTCTACAGCTTGTCCCCTCCTCTTAGGGAAGGAAGTGACCACCAGCTTTACTCTTGGGCATAGGCCCTATCAGAACCCATGCCTAGCACTCAATGTACCCCCCCCCCGCCTTGTTGGAGGATGAAAATATAGATTCATATCTACAGTCAGCATTATAAAGCCCTTGAAACCTTTCAAGTTCTCCCCACCACCATACCCCCTCTGCCCCATGCAATGCCCTGTGTACCCCTTCTCTCCTGCAAAATTTGCTTGAGACAGGAGCCAGTGAGCGGTGTTTATCTTAAAGAGCTAAATACAAAAGTATTTCCTATTGGATGCAGCCGAGCAGGTGTCTCAGAAGTCATGGGATCAGAAAGGAAGCCGAGGATAGGAGATATTTTAATATGAAACAAAGCTGAAGTCAAAATATTTGGTATCTCTAATGGTTGACTTTCAGATGTAAGCTAGATGTGGGAGTGATACTGTCACCAAAATGACATCTCTAGCAGCTGCCAGCTTCATTTTCAGTCAGGAGTCAAGGTTGCTTTGACCTAGTGGACAGGAAGAGAGAGTTTGTGAGCAATAGGTCAGGGGTCACTGTCACCAGAAAGCTTTTGTTGATCACCAATCTCCACTTGTGGGGTGTGAAATTATCCCATAGAGAGTTTCTCACTGAAGCTAGCTGCCATCTGCCCTGACTGTTACTAAGCCACAAACAGCTCCTGCTTACAAAACCAATACCTCTGGGTACTTCTGCTTGCTGAGCCCCAAGCCAGTGGCATTAACTCACTAAGCCTCTTTATTATATTTCCTGGACAGATCTAACTGGTTGTATAGGAACCCAAGACCGCCTTGTTCACTCTGTGGTGGAAATGGAAAGGAAAAGCATGATTTAGGCATTAGGCCAAGGGTGAGGGTGTACAGCTGTCTAGGTTTGGAGACTTTTGCTCAAATCGGATCACATGGAGAAGTAATTTAACAACTAGTAAAGGGTCCCAGTAACAGAACATGTACCCTCTAATTATTGTGCCCCCACTGCGTTCAGTGGGTCTCTCAGGCTGTCATTGACCTGAAAGCTAAGTTAGGTGATGAATAGGCAACGAGCTAATTAGCATTGGGAACAGTATTGCTGGAAAATAGTATAGGGCTCCTGTCCTCACATTTCAGCCTCATCCTCCATGCTCAAAGGGGCTTCTTTGGGCCACTGTTAGCCCCAGGGCTCCACCAAGAGCTTCACAAAATGGCCTCTTTGTAGCCTCCATGTGGCCACCATAACAATGAGTCTATTTCTTTACTGGCATGTATTAATTATTCACTTATAGTTGACGAAACCAGACGTCAGTCACCTCATTGGAGCTTTTGTGAAAGGCCTTTGGTCTTGCCATATCTAGAGACCAGCGGATGGCCTTGCATTTGGAGCTGGAGGTGGTTAGTGGAAAGGGAAGTCCTGCGGTGTGTGCCTTGCAGTCTGTGAATGGGAGGCCAGCTGTGGTGGGGGAAGGGTTGGTACATCGTTCTGCAAGTGCTGAACAGAATGCATGCCACACAAGCACTCTTCTATTTCTATCTTTATTGTTGCTATTCATTATTTATAAAATCACCGAGAAATCAGGTTCATGTGCACAGTTAACTCACAGGGCCCTCTAAGCTCTCCACCGCTGGAGCTTACCTGAATTTTGCTTTTTCAAGGGGAGTTGATCCTGCTGGATCAATTGCATTGTGTGCCAACGACATTTAACAGGCATGTGATCAGATGAGGTGTTGGCCAGGGCTTTACCTGGCAACTGCTGAAAGTGAATGTGGTAGAACCTGAGAAGGCAGGAGGAAGGGAGTTGGAGTAAGCGAACAGAGGTAATTCTCACATTTCAGCACAGAGTCCAGCAAGAACTTCTTCCTCTGTGTGTATGCAGCATTTTGAAACCTAACCAAAATGTCAAGGGTGAGCTCAACTTTACTTCTGGGACAGACAGAGCAGCACAGTGGACTTAGGACAGGGGATTTCTCCTTGGCTTGCTGTGTGCCTCTAACATGGTCACTGCCTTTTCTGACTTCTACAGTTGAGCAATGGAAAACAGTCTGCTCATTCTGCTACCTGTCTGTCACCACCAAAGCCCTGGGGATGAGATAATGTCTGTGAACCCCCTGTTGGCGAAGAAGTCATGGAAAGAGGCTCCTGAGCATGACTCTTTTGGATGGATGCCTCCATTCCTAAAGAGGCTATATTTATTAAGTTTATTTTGAGTGTCCATTTTAAGAGTTGAATCTGTGGCTTCTCTGTACTATGGAGCCAAAAAGAAACTGAAAGGCACTTTGTGGTCCATAGGTTCTATAATGTCCTTGTCTGAAAAAAAAAACACTTCAGGATTCACCCAGTGTGGGGGACAGCTCCCAGGACAGTAGCTTTGTAGCTACTGCCATTGTACTGAAGGGTGTGTGAGTCTGTGTGTGTGATATGCCTCAAAAGACATCCACTTCCGCCATGTTTCTTGGGTCCTGATGACAGGAAATATGAACCATTCTTAAGACAAATGGTGTGAGAGCACAGATCTGAGAGCAGCAGACTTTCTTGCAGAGCTCACCCTGCCTAGGTGGCATTTGAAAATCTCGTATCAGCTCAGAAGCTGTGTGATAACAGGGAAAAGCGAATAGAACCTTCCAGAGGAAGAGACCCAGTGATGACCTTATTAGTCGAGCCTTTTGATTGGATGCTGGCCTCAGTGGCCGGGTTTCCCAGAGTAGAGGTTCTCAGACTCCAGTCTCTAGGTGGACTGGAGGGAGTTTTATGTAGTTTTCAAGTTAGTTACTTTTCTTATTGCTGTCACAAAATATCTGACAAAATCAACTTTAAAAAGAAAGGATTTACTTTTAAAAAATATGTACTTATTTTGTATACAGTATACACCTGCATGTATGTCTGCAGGCCAGAAAGGGCACCAGATCTCATTATAGATGGTTATGAGCCACCATGTGGGTACTGGGAATTGAACTCAGGACCTCTGAAAGAGCACCCAGTGCTCTTAACCTCTGAGCCATATCTCTCACCCCCAAGAAAGGATTTCTTTTGGTTCACAGTTTAAAGGGGTATAGTCCTCCATGACAGCAGGAAAGTGAGGCAGGCTGGTCACATTGTATTCCCCAATCAGGAAGCAGAGAAAGATTAATGTTGATTCTCAGTTTGTTTTTTTTTAATTAATTTTTTTTCCTGTGGTTGTATCCCATGGGATTGTGCCACTCACTCAACACTGAGGGTAGACTTTCCAGTTTAAATCCTGTCATTTTGACAGTGACTATCTATGACAGGATATGAGGCTTTCCACAGAAAGCCAATTAGGTGCACCAATTAGGAAACTGGGAGATTCCCTCAGTTTGGACCGGTTTCCTCCAAGAGGATTAAGAAGCAAGCTGGGACTGACTGAGAGAATTGCCCAGTTTTCCCTGAATGCCCATGAGATCAAAGAAATGCAGGGCAGACTCTCATCACAGAGAGTCATTATCTCAGTGCTGAGGGATACTGAGAACCAATTTGTGCTTTTAAAATGTGATGCTTTAGGGCTGATTTCAACAAACTGTGAATAGTGAAGTAAGAATTAGAATCTAAAAGTCTCATCTCAACCTCCAATTCTGTCACAGTTCTACATGGGAAGAAATAGATTGACACTTCTTATAGAAGTTTTTTTAGACTTGTAGATGAGCAAGGCTTCTGTAGACAGGATGCCTTGAGGGACCATGGTATATTTTCAATTCTCTCTCTCTCTCTCTCTCTCTCTCTCTCTCTCTCTCTCTCTCTCTCTCTCTCTCTCTCGCAGAGGACATGAATTTGGGTCATTGGCTCATGCAGACAAAAAATCATTAAACAATGATGAAGTATGCAATGCCTAGTGCCCCTCCCTCTGTGCTAGTTCAAGGTATCAAATCCAGAAAGGAAATATATTCCTGGCATCAGTGGTGGCCAGAAGAAGTTGTAAAGAAGTGAAGCAGTGAGGTGGGACAGAAGATTGTGAGTTCTAGCCATGAGTTCTGAGGAAATATGGAAAAGTGATGGTTGCTGTGGAAAAGGCTACCCTGTTTATTGTTGTTTTATTAATATGGTTTATGTAAGTGTGTTTTCATGAAACTATACAACATACTTCTAGCACATCTACCCCATATACCCCACCACCTTTCTCCTCCCCCTCCTCCACACTGCTCCCTTTGTTTTTCCTAGACCGTTTTTGCTTCCACTCATGAATGTAAGCATCTGTATAAAATCTAGGACCTACAAATGAGAGAAGGCATGTGATATTTGTCTTTTCTAAGACTGGCTTAATTCTCTTAATATTATGAGTTCAAGTTGCATCTGTTTTTCTGCACATGACATGTTATCATTTTTAAATTATTTAATTGCACACATGCACCCCATTTTCCTTATGCATTCAGAATAAGTTCATTTAGACTTGGGCCTTGACACAGGATAGGATTTGAGAAGAGGAGAGAACGAGCCTCAAAGCTATGGTCGTAGTTTCAGGAAAAGCCCACAGCCCGGATGTCCTAGAACAGACTGATGACTGTGTACACTCTGACTGCCCTGGGCAGATGGTCCAAGATGCGGAAGTGTGCCTTTAAGAATGTTCCTTATATGGAGGTAAATGTCCAGCCAGCATCGGAATCGTTTGCCTACGGGTTGGAAAGACCCAGGGAGAGAAGATCAAATACCGTGATTCTTAACTGGTTGCTTGGGGTTTTTCATTTTCTTTCTTCTTTTGAAGTACGTGTGATGTACAGTAGTCATATGATTAATATCTCACATTGCTTCAATACCATACTTCACAGAAAGGACAAACGTGCTATAAGTGATGTGATGGGGACACTTTGGAACCTCTCCTCATGCGTAATAAATTGTAGCAGGTTGGCAGACCTGCTTGAGCTGTGAGCTGCAACACAGATTCTGACATCATGGTTGAGACTGCTAACACACCAGCCTCCATATTTTCTTCCGTGTGTGTGTGTGTGTGTGTGTGTCCACACAAGCATGTATGTGTGTGTGTGTGTCCACACAAGCATGTGTGTGTGTATGTGTGTCCACACAAGCATGTGTGTGTGTATGTGTGTCCACACAAGCATGTATGTATGTGTGTGTGTCCACACAAGCATGTATGTGTGTGTGTGTGTCCACACAAGCATGTATGTGTGTGTGTGTCCACACAAGCATGTATGTGTGTGTGTGTCCACACAAGCATGTGTGTGTGTATGTGTGTCCACACAAGCATGTATGTGTGTGTGTGTGTGTCCACACAAGCATGTATGTGTGTATGTGTGTCCACACAAGCATGTATGTGTGTATGTGTGTCCACACAAGCATGTGTGTGTGTATGTGTGTCCACACAAGCATGTATGTGTGTATGTGTGTCCACACAAGCATGTATGTGTGTATGTATATGGAGGCCAGAGATCAATCATGCAACCACAGATGTCATTCCTCTAGATGTTGTCCATTTTATTTTGATAGTTTATTATTATCATCATTATTATTTTAAAGGCAAGGTTTCCCAGGGACTGGACCTCACCCATTACGCTCAGCTGGTTGACTATTGAACCTAGAGAATCCACACATCCCCACATCCCTGGCACTACTGTTAGAAGAAAGCGCCACCAGGCCCCAGCTTTTATTTTTTAAAATATGGGTCCTGGAGATCATACTCCATTCTGAATGCTTGCATAGTAGGCTCTTTACCTTGTGAGCTGTTCTCCCAGGTTCCAGTCTCCATATTTCACAGAGAAGCTGGCCCCTTTGAGTAAGCAAACCTGATTTTGGAGCCTAAGTCAGTCTCATATGGAGTCACATTGAAGTTGCAGGTCCACAGTTAAGAAGGAAAGGTCTGCATCCTTCAACCTAGAGACCAACCTTGAAAGAATACCCAGTCAACCAATATCACATGGTCCTTGACCCTGAAAGTCCCCTCTTAGTTTCTTCAGCAGATGGTTCCTTTAGCTGGCTCTTCTGAAAGCCTGCTCCCCTCCCCTCATACAAGTCTCATTGAGGTTCCTCATGTGGCAGTTTGATGTAATCCCTAGTGGGGGTGGGGTGGGAATCAGCTTGGTACCATGGACGGATGACCTCCCCACCCCATAAATTACTGGGGACTATGGCCCTGAGCTTGTGGCATTGGCTTACTTTAGGCTGTCACCGAAAAGCTGTCATCAGCCCAACTAACTCCGGAAGCAGCTGAGACAAAATGGCCAATGAAATGGCAAGCTCCTTTGCCTCAACAAGGTCTTTTTCTCCAGTTCCTTATAGAAAAACAAGAACACTAGCTTGGCTTTCTGCAGATGTTCAAGAGGAGGCTGACTTAGGCTTCTTTGTTCCACCCTCAGATCCCCTGAGAACAGAGGCCTGCAGGTGACAGAGCTTCTGGTCCCAGGGGATAGATAGGCAGTGAGGTATACTACCTGACCAACCGGTGCTGTATACTAGCCTGGTGGCTCAACCACTAGCAAGGAAATCTATAGTTTGTTTTCAGAGTAAAATCTACAATTCTTCTCAAAGCAATACATACACATGCTTTTGAAAAATAAAGTACTGAAAGACTCGTAGTCCAGGACAACCGTGCCCCGTAAGGCTTGCCCTGGGGCTATTTCTTTGAGTAGCTACATTCAGACTCTCACACTCTGGGCTCATCTCTTTTGGAAATGTCCTCCCATCCCTACTGCCCAGTCTACTAAGATCTCTGTTTTAACCAAATCATATGTAAAACATCTCTATCATTAAGGCATGCTATTTGTGAGAGCAGGAAAGCTAAGTGATGTTAGATTTCTTTTCTTATTTGGTGTTTTGTTTAATTGGAAAGTCAGATTTTTTTCTTAATGTCAAGTTAAATGTCAATTGCTGCATCAGCCTCTGACTTCCCAGATTGCTGTTAGTCCCTAACCAGCCACATCACTGCACCCAAAAGCTGTACCTTGGCCCCAGTTTCTGCGTCACTGAGAAGGGAACTCTTATTGAACAACTACTCCTTTTTTCATTTATTTTGAACTTCAAAACCTATCAGCTTCCTGCCTCAGTGGTTTCCTATCATCTGAGAAGTCTTTTCTCCAGAGAAGAACCAATGCAGAAGCAGTGAGATGAGCACTATAGGACAGTGTCTGTGGGTGTGTCGGTGTGTACCTACCATTCTAGCACCACAGAGCTGAGGCCAGAACTGCTGTGAGCTCCAGGCAAGCTTGGACTCAATGAGACTGACTCAGAGGCTAAGCAGCCAGCTTAGTGGCTACTCCATGGGACAGGGTAGGAAAGTCTGTTCCTCTGTTTACCGCCCCCCCTACACACACATATACACACTGTCCCATGCTTTATCTCTGGCTCACCCTGTACCCAACTTGTTTATGTCGTACCTATAGGTTTATAAAAATACTAAATTTGGTGGTAAGCATCTTAACTTTGATAAGACATAGTTGGAGTATCTGGCAGTTTTCCATTTAAACCATACAGTACTGTAACTTACAGACATGTGTAACCACAATCTTAGATCACTTTGGAAAATATTGGGCATCCCCAAAAGAGACCTCATGCCATTAAGTAGTACTGATTCCCTCCAAACCCACACCCAATCCCAGGCAACCACAAGTCCATTTTGTGGCCACATAGGTCTTCTAGACACACTGTATAAATGGAATCACGCAAAGTGGAGCCTTTTGTTTTCAGCATAATGTTTTCAAGGCTCTTGTGTGTATTCAGGATCATAACATATATCTGGACTAACGTCCTTTCTATTACTGAATAATATCATTTTATACAGTGGTACCAATTTTATCTCTCGGTCTGTTGATGGGCATTGGAGAGTTTATACTCCTCAGCTGTTGTGTATAATGTGGCTATGATGTTCATTTACGAGGTTTTTATTTTTACTATATTTTATATATTTATTATTTATTTATGGGCTCTATGCATGTGGGTCCCATAGCAAGTTTGTGGAGGTCAGAGGACAGTCAGCCACAATCAGTACTCTCCTTACACCATGTGAGTCATGGAGTCTGAACTCAGTTCTCCAGGCTTGGGAGCAGGCACCTTTACCTGCTCTACTGCTTCACCTGCCCCTCACAGCTTCCTTCCTTCCTTTCCCACCCCCACACTTAATTTTCTAATCTGGCTCCTTTTCCATGATTTTCTTTTGTAGCTAGAATCACTAGTATGACACTGACTAGGAAAGGTAAAGCACATGGTCAATCTTGGACCTAAGGGGAAAGTGTTCTGTGGCTTAGCTTCCCCCATTACTGCTCTTTATCAGGTTGATTACATTCTCAGTATGACTTGGCTTTTTGTAGTAAGTGGTTTCTGTTCCTGACTTTTGGGCCTAGCCTCAAGGTTTAGGCCCACAGACCCGCAGAGACACACAGATGCTTACAATAGTTTTAGGCTGATTGGCCTAAGGCCCAGGCATACAACTTGCTAACTCTTTACCCCTTAAACTAACCCATGACTCTTATCCTGTTCAGCCATGTGGCTCTGTACCTTTTCTTAGAGCAGCATAGTTGTCCTCTGTTTCTTCTGGCTTCTCTCTGGCCTTCTGCTCTGTTCCGCCTGTTCCTAGAGTCTTCTAGTCTGTTAGCCCTGCCCACACTTCCTGTCTGCCTTTGGCCAATCAGCGCTTTTTATTAAACTCATAGGTGGGGACAGTTATTTACAATGGAACAACATAATCTCCCACATATCCTCTTTTCTCTTTTTAAAACAAAAAGAATTGCAAATCTAATATTCTTTTCCCCCCTTATCTATAATAACATAAACAACACTGTAAATAAACACAAACATCCATAATCCATGTTTTGGGAATGTGGACGTTGTTCTCTAGGCTACTTCCTGCTGAGTGGGGGTGTTGGCAATTTCATGGGAATCCAAAGAAAAATGTAGGATTATGCACAAGTCTTTAGTGGAGTAGTCTGTAAGGCTGGGTCATCTCAGCCAGTTTCCTTGAAATTGTTCTGGATACAGAGATCTGGAAACTTCAACAGAGGTGCTCTGAAATGCTGAATCATCTGGGCCATCCATTTCCATTGAAGATTTTTCAGGGGGTCTTCCTCTATCAAACTTTATGTTCTTTATCCAGGAAGAAATCCACAGTCTTTCATTTTCTGTGAAAATAAAAGGAAAACCTCTTCTCCAAAGTAGCATATCTTTGGATTTCAATTTTAAAGTCAACTCATTTACAAAATGTATAGGTTGAATTACGCCAACAACATTTATAATCAACTGTCTTTTAGCAGCTTTTACTAAGTCATTTTCAGTCAAGAAGCTTAAAGATAAGACAATAACATACAGTATCCAGACATTCTTTTTATTTTCCATCTTTACGTGGCTTATTTTTTATTTTTTTATTTATATATTTTACTCTATTTCTCTTTTAAGGGCTTTCTCTACCTTTTTTCTTTCTCTAAGTCTATGTATATATATTTTCAACACACTCTAAGCGATTTAAACTTTTTAAAAAAACTGTCTTAACTGTATATTTATTTCTTAACTTTTTCTGTCTCTGACCACACTTTTGCTTGGCTAGGGTGATTGACTCCACCCAGATTCTTCTATTTCTTTCTGTTTCTGTACACACCTTTAATCTGCCAGGATTCAAGGTTGGTAGGATGGGTGAATGGCTCCACCTAGCTCTTAGTCTAATTTCATAGAATTTATCTTTTTAGCCCAGGTAGTCTGGGAATTTTAGGGTCCATATAATCACCAAGTAAAACTTTGCCATCTGCTGCTCATTAACTCCATTTAAGTATTAGGCAGCAGGGCCTCTTAAAAAACTCACAAGTGTTTTTCCTCTAAGGCTGAATCAGGAAGTTTCTGTTCAAAAAGTCAAGCCTCATTTTGCCTCCAGCAAACAGAGCTGATCCAAGAAAACATTGACACTTAGAAGCCATTTTTGATTCTGTTCCCTTTTTGTCCTTATAAACAGAAACCTTAAATAAATCATTTAAAACTTTTTGCTTATATTGAGGCTCCCATGAAACTTGAGGAACAAGCCATTTTACACCTTAAGCTGCACTCCAAAAGCCCTCCATTGTAGCTCAAGCCCATATGCCTCACCCAGGCGTCTCAGTACCACCACTCACATGAGAGAAAGAACTCAGAAGCTGCCTTGGGCTTCAGTTTCTGTGCTCTAGACCATTTTTTTAAGCTTTCTCCAGCTTTATGTGAGTATATATCGTGTATATGCCCCACGTTGGGCTGCCATTTGTAGTAAGTGGTTTTCGTTCCAGACTTTTAGGCCTAGCCTCAAGGTTTAGGCCCGCAGACCCACAGACCCACAGAGACACACAGATGCTTTCAATAGTTTTAGGCTGATCGGCCTAAGGCCCAGGCATATAACTTGCTAACTCTTTACCCTTCATCTAACCCATGAATCATCCTGTTCAGCCATGCAGCTCGGTACCTTTTCTCAGAGCAACATGGTTGTCCTCTGCATCTTCTGGCTTCTTTCTGGCCTTCTGCTGTTCTGCCTGTTCCTAGAGTCTCCTTAGTCTGGTAGCCCCACCCATACTTCCTGTCTGCCTTTGGCCAATCAGCGCTTTTTATTAAACTCATAGGCGGGGACAATTATTTACAATGGAACAACATAATCTCCCATGGCTTTTTTATTTTATTTTTTCATTTCCTCCTTTCTTTCCTTATTTCTTTTTTATCAGAAGAAGGTGTGTTTTTCTCCACCCATTGACAAAGCCTGAGTTGTACTTGTGTTAGCCGAGATACTGGGTGTAAATTGTACACATGCCTTGTCTCAGGGAACCTGGTTACAGAGCAGGGGAGACAACATAGCAAACTGCTTCGGAAGCAATGTACAGGTTCAGTGAGGAAACGAAGCTCAGATGGGGACTCTCACAGACACCAGTCCCTTCTACCTCTCCCAGTTCCAGAATCATCCTGACAGTGTCTGGATTTCTGTCCTGTGTACCATATAGTATTGGTGATGCTTCTTTGTGGTGCTGTGTGGAGTTCTTGGCCCCACATTCAATTGCCCGAGTTCCTAGACCTTGCTGGCCCACTCTTCATCTTGTTCTTTTTTGGTGTGTGCTAGGCTTGCTACTGTCTTAGCATATGGACAGCTCCAAGTCAATGACTTTATTCTGCAGATTGGTGTCAATCCTGGCTTCTTAGACAGTGGTTCACAAACTCATAATGAATCAAGTAACAAATCTGGCCACCTGAACATGCTGCAGCCCCAAATCACACATGATGAATCTGAGCTGTTTCCAGGAGCACCCATGGGGCTTGCAATGTGTAACTCCACTGCAACCTTGGTTATGGACACACGTGAATTTTACACATCACATGCCATCCCAACACACAACACTGGTAAACTCTGCCTGGATCACTTTGGCCCACATTTGGCACTACTATGCATTACTATTATAATAGTAGTTATTTAAAAAATATGTATTTTTATGTACATTGGTGTTTTGCTTACATGTATGTGTGTGTACTACATGCATACAATATCCGCAAAAGCCAGAAGAGGGTGTCAAATCCCAATGAGTTACAGACAGTTGTGTGCTTCCATGTGGGTGCTGGGTATTGAACTTGGGGTCTCTGGAAGAGCAGCTGGTCTCTTAACCACTGAGACACTTCTCTAGATCCAGTTGCAGTGAGTTTACTTTGCAAAGTTTTCTGCTTTTATAGAAGCAGCATAGCTTAATTACAGAAAACAGAAACTCTCCCCATTTTCCTGAAGTTCCTCAGCACAGAACAAAGTAATACAGCATCGGCTTGCATTGTGCTAGAACATTCGATTTTTAAAAATTGCCGTCTGGATTTCTGAGTTGAAAAACAGATTGTTAAATGAATTTTGACTTGGAATTAGAACAAAATTTGCAACCGTTTCCAAAATAGCTCTAAATGCACTTTTGTTTGTTGTTATTGTTTTGTTTTGGTTTTTTTTTAATTATTTCTTATTTTGTAGTATCTACTTGTGAAGTGGTATTCTCAGGATTGACAGAATCAAACTGGATAAACTGGAGAACATTGAAGATATCCAACATCCTGCAATGAGAAATATTTGACTAAAATTTAACACCTTATGTAAAAATAAATAAGTCCATGGACCAGGGAGATGGCTCAGTAGGTAAAGGCCTTGCAGCAAGGCAGGAGAACCCAATTTTGGATTCCGAGAACTGTGTATAGAATGCCAGAGAAGCCTGGAAGACTGGAAGCCTGGACATGGGCTCCTTCAAGCAAGCTAGCTACCAGCAGCAGCCAAGTCTGTAAATTCTGGATTGAGAGATGGTACTTCTGTATTTAAGGTGGAAGGTAGTTGTGGAATACATGCATGTTGAAGACACATGTGCTAGGAAGGTGCATGTACATGTAATGCACACCACACACATTCAGCTCATCCGTGGGCAAATTTCTTTATTTGTAATAAATTGTAACATTACATGTATGCCAAGAAATTGTTTTTAAAATAAATGGCCTTATAGTTTATTGCCAGTGAACATTTGACTTTCATATCTGTTTTATGCATCTACATTTCCATAGTTGGGTCAACATTTTCTTGGGTTGAAAGAGATCATAGATGAAAACATTTAAGAATCTCTGGTATAGGTTATTTCCTAAAAGCCCAAGTGGTTCCCATAGGGTTGACAACTGGGAACCCTGGCCTTTTTCCATATCAACTGTTCCTCACAACTCTTCATGCCCAATGCAATCAGCAGAGGTCACATGGTCATCATGGTGCACTCTGGAATTACTGTATGATGAGCATGAACAATGGCTTTGAAGGGGCTCTGCTCCACAGGACACCGGTCTCCATGGAGCTGACCCTGCCATGGCCACCTTCTGTGCCCACACAGCTTCCTACTACATTCTGCTATACCCAGAATGGAAAAGCAGGCCAGACTCTTGGGTTTTGTGCACTCAAATGCCACCCTGTTTTATATCCCTTTTAATTGTTTTATTCTATGTATTTTAAGATATATTTGAATAATATTTTCCTTGTACATATAAATGTATATGTGCTCATATATGTGTATTTATGTCTGTGTCATCTGTGTGTTTATCCTCTAGTTGGGTAGCTGCATGGATGGGAAAAATATTTCCTGGCCTTTGGGTGTTGCAGTGGATCTCCCAAGTGATAGTTTTCTAGTTATCCAAGTTGGGAGAGTTTTGGTACTGAGAAAGGAAAAAGCAGCCAAACTGTTGGTAAAGAGCTTTGCATTTTCCAAAAGGTACAAAAGCAAGCCTAAAAGAACTCAGAACTAAAAGGAAAGATACTGTGTGTCCTGGGCCTCTGCCAGTCACATGAATGAAAGCATTTGTTTCTTAGTAAAGGTGACCTCCTGAGGAAAACATCAGATAGCAGCTGCCCTCTTGAGTTTATGGGACAGTAGTAATGAGAAATCAAGATGAAAGAGCCAAACAGAATTGACATCATAGTAACAAGTGCTTTGGGGCAGGAGTAGGAAAATCATTGCAGTGTTTATCTCCCTGTGGTTAGGACACCACAAACTTCAGTGCTGAGCAAAAGGGAAACTATTGCTTTAGTCTGAGCAGAGGGCTAGATCCCCAAATAAGCCAGTTTGTTATTGGTGATTTTTCTGAAAACAGGAGACCCCAATGTCGCTGATTTAGCACAATCAGGAAGGTCCTGCTTTAACCTTTGCAAAAAGTAATCTGATGTAAACCAGTCTCTAAAAAAAGTTAGTGGTGTGTGTGCTGTGTGGGTATGTGTGTGGGTTTGTTTTTGTCAGCTCGATGCAAGCTAGAGTCACTTGGGAAGAAGGACCTTAATTGAAGAACTGCCTCATCAGATTGGCCTGTGCATGTCTATGCACTATGAGGCATTTTCTTAATTGCTAATGGGAGTGGTGCTTGCTATTCCTATGCTTCTGCCAGTAAGCGCATTCCTTATGATCTCTGTTTCAGTTCTTGCTTCCAGATTCCTGTTTGAGTGCCTGCCTTGAGCTTCTATCCATGACAATCTGTAACCTGTAAGATGAAATGAATTTATTCTTCCCTGAGTAGCTTTTGGTCAGTTTGTTTTTATAGCAGCAGAAAGCAAACCAGGGGAATATTTGTATATGTGCTTGTGTATATGCAGTGAGCACACAAGGAGAGACATGTGTGAAGTTACAACAACTGTGGAGTTGGTTCTCTTTTTCCACCTTTGTGGGGGTTCTGGGAATTAAACCCAGGTCTCCAAGTTTGCATAGCACTTTATGGGCTGAGCCAACTCCCTGCCCTGTCTGTTTTTTTCATGGCCTTTCTCTTTCTGCTCCTACGTTAGCTGCTTCTGCACCTGAATAAAAAGAGCTTTCAGTCTGCTTTAGAGAATGGAGGCCGCTGTGATTCATCAGCTGTGACTAAGCTCAGTAAACTGATAATTTGTACTTTTACCTTCTGACACTATTTCCTGAATGCTTCATCTGGTCCAGGCCGTCTTGTTAAGTATTCTACGTGCTGTGAAATTATAAAA
Organism: Phyllotis vaccarum; assembly: GCA_033318265.1. Lineage (NCBI taxonomy): Eukaryota > Metazoa > Chordata > Mammalia > Rodentia > Cricetidae > Phyllotis > Phyllotis vaccarum. Next base: position 50,154,883 of record JARWLC010000016.1, read on the forward strand.
TGCACCAAACAAAGGACAGGCACTATTATGAATTGTGTCTTTTACAAATAAGGAGTCTAGGGTTCCAAGGAGTTACATCACAATGGTCCAATGGCTGTTCAGTGCAGAGTAACAGGTTCAGCCCCAGTCTCAGCCCCACCCACTGGTATTCCCACCTCTGTAAAACTGCCTTACTTTATCATTCCTTCTCAAAAGTAAAAAGGAACATGACTATGTGAATGGCAGGACCTCCATTTCCAAAGCCAGGTTAAAGCTCCCATCATGCACTGGTGCCAGGACCAACCCTGTCACGATTCTGACAGTCATCTCAGCCTTGGAGGCCCTGCCCGCCCACTTAGAAGCAAATTACTCATGAGCTCAAAGCTACTGCTTACCACGCAGCAGTCAGGCCACTGGCTCTGGGTTGGTTATGAAGATACTGAATTAAATGAACTGTACTGAATCCTCATGTTGAACCCCTACAGCTGCATGTGGTAAACCAGGTCTCAAGAACATAGCGAATTAGAAAATAACTTATTACTCTCTTTTTCAAAATGACAAAACAGCCACCTGTGCATGGTCTGAACACATGGAATTATTCTCACGTACAAGGTTATATAACAGGCTGGCATCCTGGGCCAGGAAATAACACGCTCATTTTCACGTATACTTCTGTTCAAGTTTCTAGAACATCCTTTCTTTTTGATGTGGGCTTGGCACTGACTTCTAGCACTTGAGCTAAAAATGTCTGTTTTCCTCCTCCCTTAGGCAGTGGATGATCCACAGAGGCAAAGTCATTGCAGAAACTGTATTTACAAGGAGAAAAGAAAGGCTGTGTTATGTAAACAAATACTCAATCTGTTGGCTTTATTAGGAAGCCCACTTATTGATTTTCTTCAAGGAAACTATGGGGTGCTACTGTTTTGAGTGGAAAGGCCTTAAGGGTTATTCTGGTAAATGAATGTTTTCTTGATGCTTATGGAGTCCTGAAGGACCCCAAGTTTTAGGGGAAAGGTAAGGGAAAGGATCTTGGTAGATGAGGGTTGGGGTCAGGAGGGAAGGGAGAGGGGGATTCCAGTATGAACTGGGTGTGAATACACTGAGCTAGAGGCCTTTACACAAAGTTCCAATTACAGACATACAATTGGAGTGGGAAAATAGAAGAAATCCCCACGGCAGTTCTTACTCTTGGCTGAGTTTTTAAATTATATTTAAGATCAAATGACAAATTAGGTGACTGGAGGCTCAAACTCAGATCCTTAGGGTTGGCTGCAAGCTCCTTTAGCTATTCAAGCCCTCTTACTTGCCCATGATTTTGTTTTATTTTTCCGTATCTTATATTATTATAAAATAAAGCCCGGATCACTTGGTTTCTGTTTCAGTAGATATTTCTAAAACACACTTTTAAAATATAATTTTGTTCTCCTGCCCTCCTTGGTTTCTAGAGACAGGATTTCTCTGGCTGTCCTGGAACTCACTTTGTAGAAGAGGCTCGCCTCTTTTACCTTCTGACACTATTTCCTGAATGCTTCCTCTGGTCCAGGCTGCCTTGTTAAGTATTCTACCTGCCTCTGCCTCCTGAGTATTGGGATCAAAGGCATGTGCCACCACACCCAGCGTAATTTTGTTTTAAAAGGTACCACATTACAATCAAGACTGTAGTCAGGATTCATGTTCCAGAGGTTTTTTTGTTTTGTTTTGTTTTTCCGATAAGCATTACTACTTTGTTTTCAGGGTGGTGTGTTTGAGACAGAATTCAACTAGGATCCAAACATTGTGTCAGAGTATGAAATCTCATAGCTGCCTCTTCTACACTTCTTTTTCTTTTTCCCTCTTTCAGTTTATTTGCTGAAGACTTTGAGGCATCCTCGATATTAATTTACCTGTGCTGTTATAGTATGTTTCTATACCCTTTGCATTTTCTGTGAATCAAAAGCTTGAAGAGATTATGGTGTTCCTTTGGGGGCTAGCATTCTTCCCAGGTGATGGTGTCTATGTCCATAGTTCTCCTGGCTGTTTTCATTTAGTGATGCTGGCTGTCTTGAGGAGCAGTAAGTAGATCCACATATTTACTAGAGGTTGAAAGCAGAGGTGTTCCAAGTGGCATTGTCTCTAAGAAAAGAAAACACATTATGACTCTTTTCTTCTGATTTGATTATCCTAGCCAGCAGCCTATTTTGTTTAGGGAAGACAAGTTACCTCTCCATGTTTTTCCGTTTTCAACATAAATATTGGACCACAGACCCCATCCAAGTAATGAGAGATAAGTTTTTATTTGGTAGATCTATGATCTCACTGATGTAAAGGTGATGGACACCACATGGTCCCATCCTGGGAGAGTGGAAGCTTAATCCAGGATCTCCTCTAGATCTATTACACACACAGAGCCCCAGGACCTTAAACAGTGTCTTGCTATGCCAAGAAAGTTCTTAACCTTCACAGACATTTTCTACCCCACATCTGGATTTATAAATTTCTGATTGCCTAAGTACTAAAGGTATATGTTGCTCACGTGTTGGGATTTGTTCTTAGGTCTTTTTGTGAGCAGAAACACACGTTATATACATACTTATATCTATACATGCAAATAACATATTTGTGGCTTTATAAATGTGTGTTTGTGTCAGTGGGGACTTTGTAATGTGCTTTAATTTTAAATATAAATGCATATGTACATGTGTACACATTTACTTCTATGTAAGTTCTGGGTACCACTTATCCATACATGTGCTAATTTTATTTTCATTTTTGTGATAAAAATCCTGAACAAAAAGCCACCCAAAGAAAAAGGGTTTATTTTAGCTCCCAACTCCAGGCTATACAGTCCATCCTGACAGAGAAGTCACTGCAGCAGGACCCCAAGACAGTTAGTAGCACTGTACACTCAGAAGCAGAAAGAAATGAATGTATATGTACCCCCTTAGATTGTTTAGGACCCCCTGCCTAAGAAATGGTGCTGCCCACAGCTGGTCCTCCCACATCAGTCACCTCAGTTAAGACAGACCCCAAAAGACATGCCTTCAGACTAACCCAATGTACTCAATCCCTCATTTGCTTCCAGGTGATTCCATGTTGTATCAAGCCCACAGTCCAAGCTGTCCATCATGCCTTAGTTAGGGTTTCTATTGCTGTGGAGAGACACCATGACCACAGCAACCCATTTAAAGAAAACACTTAATTTGGGTGCCTTGCTTACAGTTCATAGGTTAAGCGTTATCTTAACCTCAGAGCCTTCTCTCCAGCAGTTCAGTCCATTATCATCACGGTGAGACATGGCAGCATTCAGGCAGACATGGTTCTGGAGCACTAGCTGAGAGTCCTACATCTTGCAGGCAACAGGAAATGGTCTCAGTGTCTCACTGAGGGAAACTTGAGACCTCAAAGCCTACACCCACAGTGACAACACTTCCCCCAACAAGGCCATACTTTCTAATAGTGCCACTCCGTTATTGGGGTCATTTTCTTTCAAACCACCACACACCACAATACCTTTTCATGTAGATTTGGTTTTTAATGACTCCCTTAAGTTGTAAATATGTATCTTCAGTCATGTCAAGGATGCCCTAGTCCCAGCAACACAGGAGCACATTTCATAATGACTCATCTCTCATGGTACATCCAAACATGGCACAGTAATATACCAGTATGACACTGAAGTCTTTTGTTTTTGTTTTTCAAGACAGAGTTTTTAATGTGTATACTTGACTATCCTGGAACCCACTCTTTAAACTAGGCTGGCCTCGAACTCAGAGATCCCCTCTGCCTCCAGAATTCTGGGATTAAAAGCCTACAGCACCATGCCCAACTAAGATTATGATTATAACTTTCTTTTTCTCTTATTTTAATTTTGTCATTTTTAGGATGTGTCCTACCACGATCTACTCTCAGATTGTGAGTTAAAAGCTAGATAGATGGCTCTGTGGGTAGAAGCCCTTGCACAGGAGCACCCATGTAAAAAGCCAGGCACAGTCATGCATTTCTAGAATCCCCAGTGCTGTGGGAGGCAGAGATAAGAGAATCTCTGAGGTTTATGGGTTGTCAGCCTAGCCCCTGGTTAAGGAGAGACCCTGTCTCAAGGGAGTACAGAAAACCTAAGGAGGTAGGAGATCCAACATCCCCATTTGGTCTTCACAAGCACCTACACACACACACACACACACACACACACACACACACACACACACACTCACAGTCATATGCAAGCACTTACATACATTCAAATGCAAACACCTACACCTACACACACTCACACACACATTCACATGCAATCACCTACACACACACAGTCATATGCAAGCACTTACACACACACATTCACATGCAAGCACCTACACATATACACACACTCACACATGCAGTCACATGCAAGCACCTACATACACACACTCATATGCAAGCATCTACACATACACACACACACTCACATATACACTCATTTCCTTCCTTTTATTTTTTTAGGGGTTTGCATTTTAAGTTTAAAGCTTATTTTACAATAATGTAAAACCTGGAATATCAGGTGTATTCAAGGAATTCTTGACTGTTTTCCTGCCTCTGTAGGCCTTACCCTTCTTTTTCCTCCTTCCTCGAATTTCAACAGTCTCTCTATAGCCCACCCTTGAGTCTTTGTCTCAATTTGTTTGTGTATGTATATTCATCCTTTTCTTGAATAAGTGGGGTCATGGGGTTCACACACACACATCCTGGGGCATACTGCTGCTGGGCCTTCACTGGAGGACTCCAGCAGTCCTGTGGTGATGGATGTTTGCATTTTTCAGTCTGTTTTAATTACCTATTTTATACCCCAACCAAATGTGACTTCTCTGCAAGCTGGCCAGTGGCATGGTGGTCATAAGAATTTGATTAGTAATTGCAGTCTGATTTCTTATTGCAAATGAAACAATATGCTTTTAAATGATATCATCTTGGTATTAGGGGTAGATATTAGGTAGCTATTGATAAAGCTGTTTGTATGATTCTCAATACAAGTAGATCCACAAACCATGAACATCATGCTTCTAAACACTGAGTGACACTGGTCTATGAAGGAGGGTCCCCACAATACATGACTGGTAGGCTATACAAACAGGTGAACCCTAGCAGTGTCTAACACCTGGGAAAGTTTATTATTATTTGACTTAGTAAAGGAAGTTGTTGGGCTTTTTCAGTGTAGATCATATACCCTATAAATCATTGTGCCCCTCTCAAGTGGACTTAATAGAAATGTAAGAAAGTCTAAAGAAATGACTTCTAAGTCAAGAGCACCTACCACTTTTGCAGAGGACCCCAGTTCGATTCACAGTACTTATACCTAGAGACTCACAACCACCTGTAACAACTGCTCCAAGGTATCTGATGATCTCTTCTGGGCTCCACCAGCACCTACACACACATGCACATACCCACATACAGGCACACATGCATACACATAATTTTTAAAATATAAATAAGAAATAGTAAATGCAAGGAAAAAGAGAGGCCTTGCTGTGGCCTCTGACAGTCGTGCTACTGTAAACCTGAGCACTACACTTAGAATTATGAGTAGGGAGGAGAAGAGAGGCAGAGGGGTAGGTCACTGCTGAGTTCCAGGTGTCTTCACTGGAGGCTGGCTGTGCCATTGGCAGGGGACATGCCCAGAAGGTGTGTTTGAGAACTCAGTGGAGTGTGAATTCCAGTCAGCTGTTCTGCAGCAAACACCCCATATCCCTTCCTGACCTTGGACCTGAAGGAGGTATTTGTTGGCAATGTGACCTTGGGTATATGCTCCAACTCTTTGCAGCCAAGCACTACAGTCTTTGCAGTCCCTAGATCACATCTAAATATCAAAGGTCCCCCATGTGTCCTGGCATCAGACACTGGTTTTCCTAACTACAGGGCACAATTCCTGACCTTGAGAGATTCCAACCCTTAAGTCTAAACTACACTTCCCTGCTAGGGGCTGGGTTAGCACTTCTGTGTCTGACCTATTTATGTAGCAACGTTCAGCCTTATTAGCACTAACCTTCCTTGTAGGATGCTCTTAGGTTTTGCTGCTGTCAATACCTCTACGGTTGTGTTTTGTTTCTTTGTAATGACTTCAGGCTTTTTTTAGCTTTTGATTTCTTTAAGTGTTGGAGTGCAACATTGGGCTAGTTGAGTTCCACTTTTCTTTATTTAAAGATGTAATGTTTGTGTGTGTGTGCAGAGGGTACCAGATTCCCTGGAGCTGGAGTTGCAGGTGGATATGAGTCACCCAAAGTGGATACTAGGAACTGAACTCAGGCCTTCCAAAAGAGCAGCAAGCACCTTGGTCCACTGAACCATCTTCCTAGAACCAAGTTCCACTTTTCTTACCTTCAACTAAATGTATTTAAGGCATTTATTTATTCTCTTTTAGCTCTAAATAATTATTGTCTCTGTTTGAATCACTTCATAACTATGAATAAGTTTTGTGAGCTTTTAAGTTTTCAAAAGAGTGAATTTGGGGTCTCATGTGCACTGTTGACCCTGTAGTAACTGACAGTTTTGAGGGCTTCCATGTGACATCAGTCTCACTATGTAACCAAACAGGTCTTCAACTTGCTATGTAACCCAGACTAGCTTCAAACACATGATTTTCCAGTCTTGGTCTCTCAAGTGCTGGGATTGCATGCATGCCTCACCACGCCTGATTTAACATATCATTTTTGGAGGCTCCTTGTGGGAACATAATTTATACGCAAAATCATACATTGTAAGTTTTTAATCAGTTTTCACATGTAATTTAGGTTTTTTTTTTTTTTAATGAATCTTCTGCTTGCATGGTGCTGCATTCTTAAAATAGCAACTTGCTTGAGTTGGTTATGTGCCCTGCTCAGCCCTTTCTGTCACACTGCTTGGCACAGTTATCTATCCTCCAGCCAACCACATTCTGCCTGGGTCCAAGACACAAAATACCTATGAAGTGAATGATTGCTTTGGTGTGGTTAATAAATGTCCCCAGTCCAAGGGACACATGGCAGCTTGTTCATTGCTTCAAATAAGGCTTGTTTACAGGAGTTGACAACTATACAGTCTCCACTTAACTAACCTAAAAGCCCAAGTGTAGGTCTCCTTGGATATTTGTCCTGTACCAGCATCTAAGAATGGAACTGATGAATGTCCTTATGAAGAGCAGGAGGCCTGTGTCCCATGCCTAGCATCAATTCAGATTCTTTACTCTTGCTTACTTGATCATGTGGGTATCACATTACTTCTCAGAGCTATGTTTCCTTACTGCTGTGTTGGCAGAATCCAACTTTCCATTCTGGTAGAAAATGTGGTGAGGCTCAGCCAAGACGCCCTTAAAATTCATTATTTAATTTATTATTTGTGTGTATATGTGGTGTGGGGGTGTGGTAATTTATGACATGGTGGATATGTGCAGGTCAGAGGACAACTTGTGGGAATCTGTTTTCTCCTTTCACCATGTGTGGGTCCCAGGGATTGAACTCAGGTCATCTGGCTTTTACCCGCTAAGCCATCTCACCAGCCCTAGTCCTTGAATTTTAAAGGTGTAGATAGAAAACATCTGTTAAAAACTGGCATTTGAGAGTGGCCTCAGTGATTCTTTACTCTCTGCCCTCCAGAAGGGGTGAGAGGTCAAAGGAAATATTTGGAGGACCCTCAAATTCTCTCTTGTCCTTTTTTTCCTCTCCATCAGTGTGGAAGACAGACACTGCAACCATGACCACCCACGTCACTTTGGAAGATGCCCTGTCCAACGTGGACCTGCTGGAGGAACTGCCTCTGCCAGACCAGCAGCCATGCATCGAGCCCCCACCATCCTCCATCATGTACCAGGTAATGGAAGGGGTAGCATGCAATGGTGAGACCTGGATTTTGGAGGTCCTGTAAGAGGATCTGCTCTGAAGGGCAGGGAAGGGATGTCTAGAAGGTAAAAGGTCAGGAATTGATGGAGTCCGTAGGCACTCTAGAAGCCCAGTGGAAGGAATTAATTAACTAACAAATGTGTGCCAGGACCATTTACCTCTCCTAGGGTTGTTTGTTGATCTGTTCTGATCCTAAATTCCTCCTGGGCTGTTCCTGTATCACCCAGGTTATGGCATCCCTGAGCTCATGAATTAAATATCACAATTCTAAAGCCTCTGGAGCCTGCCTGGATAATTACTTTTCCTGAATGTGTATGACAAGAACTCACACAAGTTTATACAGCAGCCAGTGGCTCAGGCTCAGGGAAGTGGGTCAGTTATTTGCTTTGGCTGTAAGTCAGATCTTGTGACAAACTACCATCCCATTACACACAGCTATGACCCTGCAGGCCTAGTGAAGAGGGCATCTGTGCAGCTGGAAGCAGCCTGGCCAAAGCACCCTGTCTGGCTGTGCCAGGCTGAATGCCATATTAAGAAAGACTGTATTAATTTGGAAATTGAGGCTGTATTAGATCTTTTTGCTAAGTCTTAGATGGTGAGCTATGATTAAGTATAATTATTTTTTCATTGCATTCAATAGTTAAATAAATCTTAACGTACTTGAAGATTCAGTTCCTAAGTTTGTCTTATTTATAGTTTTTAACAGGGATTACAATTTTAATTATACAAGTATAGTCTAGTTTTAGTTTTATAGAGAGACATTTCCATTATTAACAAAATGAAAAAGTATAGGAAAGAAATAAATTTCTTATACTGATATAACCTTCTCTATGTACATAGACATTTTGTTTTATTAACTATATATGGTATACAGTCTTCCTTTTTTACCAAAACAGAAATTTATTTTATATATGTTTATATGTAATATATATAAAATATAGAAATCTATTTTATATATGTTTATATTATATGTAATATATAATTTATATGTAATATATAATATATAGGTAATATATTATCTATGTTTATATATGTGATATATATATATATATATATATAAATTCTTCTTGTAGTAAGAGGTTTCTCTCCCGGACTTCTGGGCCTAGCCTCAAGGTTTAGACTCACAGACCCGCAGAGACACACAGATGTTTACAGTAGTTTTAGGCTGATTGGCCTAAGGCCCAGGCATATCACTTACTAACTCTTTAACCTTCATCTAACCCATGATTCTTATCCTGTTCAGCCATGCGGCTCGGTACCTCTTCTCAGAGCAACATGGTTGTTCTCTGCTTCTTCTGGCTTCTCTCTGGCATTCTGCTCTGTTCTTCCTGTTCTCAGAGTTTTCTTAGTCTGGTAGCCCCACCCACATTTCCTGTCTGCCTTTGGCCAATCAGTGCTTTTTATTAAACTCATAGGCGGGGACAATTATTTACAGTGTAGCATCATAAATCCACTACATCTTCTGGTTCATCTTTTCCTTGACATTCATTGTGGAGCCAGGTATGGTGGCTTACAGGTGTAATTCTAGCATTCTGAGGCTGAGGGATAAGAATTGCTATGAGTCTTAGGCTAGCCTGGGCTATGGTGAGAGCATTGTTGGTCTCAAAAATCACAGCACAGACTTCTTTGGCTCTTGTTGGATGCCAGCACTGCATTAATGAAAACTTATGTGTAAGCAGCTCAGGGTCCTTCCAGGCCCATTGTACAGATAGACTGTCATCTATTCAGCTTTGGATGGGTATTTTCACTGTTTCCAGGTTGTCGTTTAACAGTAAAAACTTCAGTGGGGGTCCAGACTTAAACATCTACACCTGGGCACCCTCAGGCAAGTGTGTCTGAATGGCTGGATCAAAGCCATGCATACTTTGACATTTAACAGCTGTTTAGACTATTGCTAGCTGGAAGTATGGTTTGGTTTTTTTGTTGTTTTGTTTTGTTTTGTTTGTGTGTGTGTGTGCTTGGACTTTTATTCACCATGATAAGCATATAAAACAGATTAATGTTAGTATACTTATCACGTGAGTAAATCAGCAAAGTTTATTAATAAATTTTACTAACAAGAATTAAAAAGTGCCAAGTCGGAATATCGTTTACTTCTGAAGCTTGGTTGAACAAAACTGGTCACCTGTGAGAAACAGGTGCTGTCCATCTGTCCTTAGCAGATTTGAGGTGGTAAGGGGTAATATTTGAAAGCCATAGGGCAGTAGGTTTCCACAGAAAGCTTGTGGCTTTTGTTGGCATCTGTTCACTCCCTAGACATCCAGCCAGTTTTAATGTATTTTCCAATAACCAAATGCTCCCTCTTGCCCTCTACCTCCACAGGCTAACTTTGACACGAACTTTGAGGACAGGAATGCATTTGTCACAGGCATTGCAAGGTACATTGAGCAGGCAACCGTCCACTCCAGTATGGTAAGTCCCCATGACCCACATGTGCAGATGCACACCCTGCTGAAGTAGGAAGAACCATGGGCAGCTTCCCACACAGGCCTGTGCTTACCTAAAGGCCGTTCTGGAAACTAGGCCCACGCCCTCTCTGTGGCTTGGAGTATAGCCATGTCTTGCTCATCTTGTTCACTGTAGGCCCATCCAAAGGCACTGCTCACTTCCCCGAGGCTGAGGCTTTTTAGGTACACATGTGATGAAATTCTACTTTAATCTTTTCCTTACCGATTATTGGGGGTGTTATTTCGTCTCTTGACAAAGAAAAAAATTCCTCATAAATATGGCAAGTGACATGGCCTTGGCAAATGTCATTTATTGGTTCAAGGAAGCTGTTGGATTAAACTGTTCACAAATGGAACTATTTGTTTTCCTTCCTAGGGTCTGACCCTAAGAGGATGGATACTCCTCTCCCCTTTTAGCTGCAGTAAAGTTTTCAGGACTCTAGATTTTTGTCCAAGCCCCCCTACATGTACTTCTTGGTGTGGGATACTTTCTAAAAACCTAGCTTACTCTTTAGCTATTGTGTATCTGCTGTGAGCTGATTCTAGAATTGGTGTGGGGCCAGTCTCAGTTCTGAGTGACATCAGTGGGGAGGAGACAAGCCCACAAACAAACATTGACTCAATTAATCCTCACACAGACCCTGGGAGGTAGATGATTGGCAGTCCTGATATTTCAGTGGGCCAACATCACGTTAAGAAATTGACTGCAGGATGGTAGTTATAAACTTGGAATTTTCTGGTGACAAAGCTTGGCATTCTGGACTATTCTTTTGCAGGCAAATAAGAATGTATAAACATTCAATATCATGGTAAAATTTTGAGTTCAGTTTTTGAAGGGGCCTTGAGGAGGTCAGAGGAGCCTTACTGAAGGAAGCTGCTTTTGAGTACCACCTTCTAAGAGAGTAATGATAGGGTGCCTGTGCTCGCTACTTTTTGAAATGTAGGCAGAGCAGTCTGCTGTGTGATATCATCAGAACCCCATAATAACCCCAGGACTTGCAAAGAGATCATTATACCTGTTGTAGAGATGAGAAGACTGAGGTCTGAAGAAGTTAATAAGCAAGTTGCCTGTGGTCCTACAACCAGTAAGTCCTTGAATGAACTTGGGAACAGCCCTGACCTTTCTGTGCTTCTGTCTATGTCATATAGGATTGTAGCAGTCAGAGATGAGATGAAGAGGGACACATCAGGCGAACATTGGCACAAGCAGAGTCAAAATTCTCAGAGACTGCCCAAAGTGTGTTTATCAGGAACAAACTAAATAAGTAGCAGTGGGCAATTTTCAGCCTTGGGAGAGAGGGGAGCAGAACTTTGCTTCAGCCGTGCTTTATCAGTGAATTACTCATGGAGTGAGTTATGGAGGAGGGAATGGAGCACAGACTGGATGAGGTTCTGGAAACGATTGTTGCTGGAGGCATGAAAGGCTGAGTGGGGTAGTGGCCTTAGGGAAGAGCTGTTATGATCATGTACATGAGAGAAACTGGGTATCATCTCCACCTAATATAATGATTCTCTGGGGTGAAGGGAACTGGAACAATGCAGACTAAAGTGTCACAGGCAAGTTTGGGACAGGCTGGCCCTAGCCATGATTATGTTTGTTTCCTGATGCATAATTGGTTTAGTTGATAGAGTGCTTACCTAGCATTCACAGAGCCCTAATTTTGATCCCCAATACCACATCAACGGAACCGTCCAGAAGTGTACATCTCAGTTCTCAGTCCTGCTTGTGGCATACACGCTTGTGTGTGTGTGTGTGTGTGTGTGTGTGTGTGTGTGTGCGCGTGTGCGTGTGCGTGTGCGTGTGTGTGTGTGTGTGTGTGTGTGTGTGTGTGTGTGTGTGTACAGACACTCATACACACAGAAAGAGAGCATGAGACTTGAAGATACTTAACTGTAGCTTCTGTTAACTCGATGGAATTATGCCTGCTGTGGGCATTTCAGAGCTGAGAACAGCCATGTGTTTTCTACCCCACTGTCAGTTCCCCTTTTAGATACATGTTCCCACGCAGAAGAGAAAGCAGGAGGCCCCCACATAGGCTTGGTTTTTTCTGAACTTGGGGACAGCATGTTACTGACTTAAAAAGTTCTAAATTAAGAATTGAAACCGTGGCTATTGAATATAATCACAATAAGTAACAAACTCCAAATTAAATTGGATTCCATCCTAATAATATATTATAAAGTATATATGGTAAGTAGATTAAATTTTACAATTCATATTTTTCTAGATACAAACATTTACAAGGAGAATAATACTAATTCTTTTCTCCTAATATTTTTGAAGTATGTTTTCCGTAACTGGAAACCATTTAAAATATATGTGTGACTATTTTAATCATCTTCACCGTATACTACTGTTGCCACCTTTAGTTCCATCACCCCATACATGTACTTTAGACTGTCAGCAGTCTTACACGGGTCTTCTCTCCTTGTGCTCCCATCAACCACTGTCGGTCCTTAAGGCTGCTCCTCTTGGGGATATTTCATCTAAAGGAGTCAGAATATGTGACCTTTCGTCTGGATTTCATTGAAATTCATATTAAATCAGTCTGAAATAGAAGGTGTGTGGGAGCTACCTGGGGACTTCACTGGAATATAGGGTCTTAATATTAGGCTCAGACAGTCTAAGAGGACAGCCATAGAGCCAGCTTTGTCAACAAGCCTCCAGGCAATGCTACTATTCCCAGCCACAGACCACACCCCAAATGGTGTAGATAGAGCCTTGGGAAGCAGGTGGCAATAGTGTTACTTTTTTCTGATGAAAGTGCTCTGCCATTTCAGAATGAAATGCTGGAGGAGGGACATGAGTATGCCGTCATGTTGTACACCTGGCGCAGCTGCTCCCGGGCCATCCCACAGGTGAGACCCTCCTTGCTATTCCTCTTCTGCCCTTTAGGGAGGCGTCACTGTGACTGAAGCCCAATCAAACCCAAACCAGAGGTCTGAATTTTCTGAGTGGCAGGAGGTAAATCTGGGTCTCTGACCCAAAGAGCTTCCCATAATACTACTGACAAGGTCCACACCCCCAGGTATTAAAAACAGTTTCCCAGCACATACTATACGCAATATTTATTTCATAAGCAGCATCTACCACCTTCCACCCAGGCCATTGCAAAGGCTCTAAAATATAAAACATGATCTCTCCTTCCTCTTCTATCCAAGCCCACATCTAGTCATGACCACTGTGCACACTCCGCTTCCCACTGTTCTGGGTCTTCTTCTTGGCAGGAATATATTTATAAAGGCATATTGCTACCACAGAACTATATCATTTCTCATTTTTTATACTGTCTTGGACTTCTGGAAATACAGATATTTTTATTATCATTGATAATTTTTTAAATTAGTAGATCCCATTGTAACAAAATCAACAGACCTCACACACATATATTTAGTAGAAGGTACCATTCTCTCTTTGAACCCTCATATTTAGGGACAGCTACTATTAACAAACTTTATATGTTTATATTTTTTTCTAACCCTGATTTTTTCCTTAAACAATTGATATTCTTTAAAGATTTTTTATTATATTTATTCTCTGTGGGGAGGGTATATATATGTACATTGGCATACATGTGTCATACAGAAGACAATCTGCAGGAACTCATTCTGTCCCCATTCAGGTCATCAGGCTTGAAAGCAAGTGCATTTTTTCTACTGAGCCATATGGCCAGCTTCAGGATTTTGTTTTTCTGGAAAAGGATAGCAAACTAGAGTTATATAGTGAGACACTGTCTAAAGAAAGAAAAATGTGCTTTCTCACTCTCATGCCCAGCCATGAACATCTGTCATGTGGTACCAAGGTTATATGCTGACTGAAAACACTGGGAAGGGAAAATGGTTCTGTGGATGTACAGCTCTGGTTAGCCATCATTAACCTGGATGTGACTGGGAGCATACAGCATAGCAAGGGCAGACCAGTTCACCATTCTGTGCATAAGGCTAAGGAAGAGGACATTGCAGATCTCACAGATACATGTTGAGGCAACTGCAGGGCATAGACCAGCAGAAAAGGGAGGAGGGCTCAGGGGTCGGGCCAGTTGGCTCCTTGCTGCAGCCAATCTCCAGGCATCACTTCTAGGGCTTGTCAGTCTTCTACAACCCCTCTCACGAGTGTGACCATATCTGTTATCACCCACAATGAGATGCCGCATGAGAACTACAGGCCATGCTCATGAGAGTCCTGGGGAGCCTGGACAATGAACTTGTCTCTCCCATTCACAGGTGAAGTGCAATGAACAGCCCAACCGGGTAGAGATCTATGAAAAGACCGTGGAAGTTCTGGAGCCAGAGGTCACCAAGCTCATGAAGTTCATGTACTTTCAGGTGAGTGTGGTGTGGAGGAATCCACAACAGGAGGGTCACAAAGACCTATTCCACATACTGGACTGTGGTGCCATGTCATTTTTTTTTTTTTTTTTCGTTCAGCTAATATTTTTAAGAGCCACCTATACTCCTGTGGGTGAGCCCGGCCTCCACAGAGGATGTGTCCTGGTGAATATGTGTATGCTTGAAGCACAGGGCTACAAAAATACACAGTATTTTTAGGAAATTCTAAGGGCCATGAGTAAAATACAATTTACAACAGTTGTAGATTGCAGAGTAGCTACAGAGAATTGTTGCTTTAGGGACAGTGCATGGAACTATGACCTGGTCACAAGAGAGGCAGGCATATGATGGTGTGGTGAAAGGACCCCAGGAAGATGATCCAGAAAAGCCCCAAGACCCATAGGAGTTAGTGTGTTCCAGAAATAGAGGACAGTAAGAGATTGGGCTGTAGAACGGTGAAAACAAGGAAGTGGTCCAAGGGGAAGCTACAGGGGGACGGACTCAGTAAGATGGGGTGCTGTGAGCCTTGAGGTTTGGATTTGGTGATGGGAGATGACCTGAGATTTCAGGACATCTGGCCATTAGGGAAGAAATGGTTGGGAGGTGGAGGTTGGAAGATGCTGTGAGAGAGAAGCCTGGGAACAGTATCTGGAGATGAGTCAGAAGCTCTGGAAGAGCTGCTGTTTAGAGGATGAAGGGCATGGAGAGGTCCACGGACCTTCATAGGTGACTGGGAAGGCTAGGTGGTAGCATGAAAGGACAGGAAATATGAGCTGCCAGCTACTTGCTGTGGTCTCATTGGCAGCTGAGAGGGTGGCAGGTGAATACTTCAAAGGCAGTGTTTACCCCACAGTGGGTGACCTAACTTACATAGGCCATACACTATGTATGTTCTATCTTGGGGCTGAGCTTCCCTCATAGACTCTTGACTCTGGGCAGAATCCACCCTGTACTCAGCATCTAGGCAAGAACTAGGACTGCACTGGGGATGTGCCTCAACCTGGGTAAGGAATAAATGCCAGGTCAGAGCCTGGCTCTGCTGTTTTCTAAGTGTATGTGACTCACTTCACACATAGACACACTCTGGCACACACATATACACAAACATACCAGCACTTGGGAAATGAAGCCTGCACACAAACACACACACACACACACACACACACACACACACACACACACACACACAAACATGTCATACCAGTTACACTTCAGGGTAACTCATCATCCTTCAGTCAGACTTTCCTGGAAACACACACATCCTTCATGGACACACCCAGGGGTTTTAGAGTGAGTCTAAATCCCATCAAATGGAAAGTTGAGATTAACCATTATACCATTATGGTGAGTATTGTTGTGGTGAACAGTTCCACCATGGCAGAAAGCCTGTCTGGACTTAGGGTCTGGCCTGGCCTGGTCTCCAAGGGAGAGGAACAGGCAGGTGGGCACAGTAGGCCATGGAAAGGGGGCAGAGCTCACATTTCTGCACATGCATCCCCTTCTCCCATCTCACTTTCTGTCATCATCATCTCCTCCTCCTCTTCCTCCTTCCCTTCTCTACTTCCTCCTCTTTCTTAGGCTCTCTTGCTCACCACCCCTCCATTACCACAGTGGCATCTTGCTTTTGAACTACTTTCTTTCCCCTTGGTAACAGACTTTTTAAAGATATATTTTTTTTTTTCCTGGGATTCACCCAAATAAACAGCCCAGCATGCTTCAGTGTCTTCAGAGCTGTGTGTTCTGAAAGAAATCTCTTGAGCCATCACCCCCCTACTACTGCCAACCCTCTCCTTCAGCCGCAGGCAACTACCCTGCTTCTTATCTCTGTGGATTTTCTATGTAGACATTTTATTACAGATGAAATTATACAAGACATGACTTCATGGCCGGCCTCTGACAGTTGCACTTTTGAGTGTCCTCTGTGCTGTAGCAGGTGTCAGAATCTGTTTTGTTTTAGTGACGGAGTACCATGTCACTGTACACAAGCACCACTGTATACATTCACACATCCACCAGGTGATAGATGAGGGTGATTTTCCCCTTTGGGCCTATTAGAAACACAAGCTGAACACATGTGGAGAGGTTCCATGTTGTTAGAAACTATCAGCTTTCTCTTGCATTGTGTGCTCATTAGTTTTCTGTCAACTTGACATGAGCTGGAATCATGGACAGAAGGAAACTTAACTGATGAATTTCCTCTGTTGATTGGCCTGTAGGCAAGTCTTGGGGGGGATTTTCTTGATTAATGATTGGGGTTGGAGGGCCCAGCCCCTGTGGGCTGTACCACTCTTGGCAAGTGGACCTACGTTGTATAAGAAAACAACATTGACCAAACTGTGGACTTTGCATTCCTATCTTGAGTTCCTTCAGGGCAGACTGCAAACTGAGAATGAAATAAATCTTTTCTTCCCCAAGGTGCTTTTGGTCATGATGTTTATGGCAGCAGTAAACAGCAAATGATTCCTGTGAGTGAAGTGCTGGGTCACTTAGTGACTTCACCTTAGATGTACAAGTTTCCTAACTGCTCCTGTAGTCTGTGGTCACCTCTGCACTAGAGCCCCAGCCCCGCCCACCTTACTGGGTCAAAGCACAAGCCCTCAAAGGGCCTCTGAGAGTACATGGCCCCTCCAGTATTGACATGCTCCTTCCAAGCCCTGTCCTTCCTCCCCTTCCATCATGCCTCAGGGCCTTTACACTGGCAGCTCATGCTTCCTTCACTTACCCCTGCCTTCTCCTTCTCTTATAAGTTACTTCCCTAAAAGTCACCTCTTGGAGATTTCAGTCTTTCTCCCTACAGGGGCAGTTCTTTTGAGCCCTTCCCAACCTCCATCCCGTCTTTATTTTCTCCTATATCAAGTATGAAATTCCGCTGCAAAGAATTTATTTTTTCTTCTGTTACTTAATATAAGATCCTTGGAACAGTTTTTGTTCTTGCTTTGATTTCTGCTTAACTTCAGTCCTTAGGATGGCTATATGGTACACAGTTGATGCTCAATTGTCAGTTGCGTATTGGATGAACCTCTGTGTCTCCCTGCACGTCACACACTGGGAACACAATGCCTCTTAGCAAGTTCGTTTTGGAATAATTCATCAGATAAACTCACTTAAAACAGGTCCCACCACCCTGTCACAATTAGTATTAGAAACAGGGGGGTGGCTGTCGGGGCTGGGGGGGGCGGTGTCTCTGAAAAAGACTGCCTGGTATGGCATATGTGTCTTTCTCCACCCCTAGGGGAGCCTTGATCTGCTCCCATCCTAGAGTGCATTGAGGGGACTCACCAGGCTGCCCCATCCTCACCACTGTCCTCTGTCTCCAGCGCAAGGCCATCGAGCGCTTCTGTAGTGAGGTGAAGCGGCTGTGCCATGCTGAGCGCAGGAAGGATTTTGTCTCGGAGGCCTACCTGCTGACCCTGGGCAAGTTCATCAACATGTTCGCAGTCTTGGACGAGCTAAAGAATATGAAGTGCAGTGTCAAGAACGACCACTCTGCCTATAAGAGGTCAGGAGCTCTCTCTGTTCCCCTGAACCCTTCTTGTGGTAAACAAGGTTACCATGTCACTGTGGTTTGAGGAAGATGGTTCTGAGCTAGGGCTTTGGAAGAGCTGATGTTGGCCAGGTTTGATGTCCCAAGATGAAGTCAGGCCTTTGCTTCCCCATCTGGGAAACAGCATACATGCCTCATAGAAGAAATATTAGCATAATGAATCGCATTGTCACTTTCTGTGAAGGATGGAAAGCCACTATTAGTCCCAGAACTGCAGAGCCCAGGCATACATTCCTCTAGTGACCGCACCAGTGGCCTCTGCCAGGATCTCTTCACCACCTCTCTGCTGCACCTGCCTCTCTGTGGGCTTCTTTATCAGGCTTCCCATCAGCCTATGGCATAACCTCAGCTTTTCAGGAAAGGACTCCTCACTTTCCACATGAATTTGAAAAGTCCAAGCCAAGATAGCCATCAATCCAGCTTGCTAATCCCTCCCTCAGATACTGAGTGGGCAGCTGAGTTAGTAGGTCCTTGTCATTGTTGAAAGACTAGGATTGAGAGGAGGCCATATGTCTCCAGAAGCCAGGATATAGCCATGCAAAGACAGGGGGCACTGCAAAGTGACAGATCCCCAGGAGCTTTGGAAGCTCAGATGAGGGCCACAGTGTCTGCACATAGCTCTGAACGATCTCTCTGAACCACCCCTCCCCATGTTTCAAGAGAACAGAAGAAAGACGATGGCAGGTTGAATTTCACAATTTTACTCTCCTGGATCACATGCGAAACCCTGGGTTGCCCAATAGTTAGAGCCTATTTCAAGACCAACTCAGGTCTTGAGATGGCCACCAGTGCAGCATCCTTCCCCATATACTTCCTGTGATGGCCCACCACTTCCATCATGACAACAGCCAACATATGTGCCCTGAACCTGGCAGGAGTGTTGTCTCCACTGTCACAAGTTAGTGTGATATGAGCTGTGCCTTTCTGGGTTAACCTGGGGCACACTGTGAAGAGCAGCCTGTATCTCTGTGTTCTTCCTCCTTCCGTCTGTTGTCCAGTTAGAATGTTGAAGTAAAACCAGATCGTTGATGCATGCGACTTGGAAGGCTAAGGCAGAAGAGCTTGCCTAGCGCCACAGGACTATAATCCTTGCTAGTTTCCATCAGTTCAAGGTTTAGGCTATCGAGTAATTTAGATACCAGCCTGAAAAACTTAGCAGGACACTGTCTCAAAACTGAAAAATAGTAAAAAGGAAGGGGATATAGCTCAAAGGTCAGGTTCTTGCTCGGTTTGTACAGTGCCCTAGATCCTATCCCTGATACTACAAACAACCCCCAAATATGATGTTGAGATTTTCCTATAATGAATAGAACACACAACAAAATGGAGCATCCTGCCTGTGGTTATTCTAAAGGACTCACTGTGCAGCTTCCCTAGAGACCCTGGCCAGGCTCAAGGACACTGCCTACTGCCTCATCGTTCCTTCCTGTTTTCCATTAAGTGTCCCAAGATTCCAGCGATGTATTCTGCTTTCATGCCTTTTGATTCCCAGCAGCTGTCGTGAAGGCATAAACCAAGCAAAAACAGCCAAACACATTTTCCTTTGACCTTGGAATCAGCTGTGATGCTCAGAGTCTCTCAATATCAGGATGGTGTCTCTTATAGGCTGAGTGGAAGCAGACCCCTATGTACCCTGTTATCAATCCCTTCCCTGTGTTTCAGAGCGGCCCAGTTCCTAAGGAAGATGGCAGACCCTCAGTCCATTCAGGAATCTCAGAACCTGTCTATGTTCCTGGCCAATCACAACAGGATCACCCAGGTGAGGACAGGTTCCCGGCTGGTCCTGCCTGGCATTCCAAGGAAGCAAGGATAGGGCCTGAGGCTCAAGCTCAGTCTCCACTGTCTCCACTGTCCTTAGTGAGACTAAAGTAAAGTTACAGCCAGTGCTTCTCCCTGTTTGGTTCTCTGGAAGGTTCCTAGACAGAGCTGTGGGCCTCACATCAGACTCTAGGTTGAGAACAAGCCTACCATGGATTCATATCACACCTTAGGCAAAGTCAGAGATTCAGTTTACTCATCCATAAAGTGGGTATATTATTTTGGGACTAATATGAGACTATAGCTCATAGGACCAGCTTGACAAAGTGTGAACAAAAAGCCCTCAGAACATAACCAAGAGCCTGAGAAGGCACAGTTACAGTCACCACCCAATCTCCAAGAGTACATCCCGTAGGCTTCTCTCCCATTGTGCCTGTCATACATGGACCTGCCTCACTGTCAGTTCAGTACCAACAAAGATGTCTGCAGGACCCAGGCCAACACAGAAGGACCCTGATGCTCGCAGACTCATATACCTATCTCAAAGGTCTGGAGGTGGCAAAGCCTATTTTGGTCACTGCAGAAAGCTATGGAGTAGCAACCCTCCTGTCTGAGAATCCCAGCAGTGTTCTCCACTGAGTACTGTAGGGGCCCAGTTTGTCCCTGTGGGAACCTTTCCTTAACAAGGACTGTTTTAATGTTCTTGGGTCCTGCCAGCAAGGAGATACCTACCTACTATTACTGCTGCTGGATGGCTCTTCTCCCTGCCTCAAAACCAAACTGCAATTACTGCAGGCCGGATCTCTGTAAGGCTGAATTGCTCAGGAGTGCACTCCGCCTTCAGAACTGCCAGGGTTAACATGGGAGGCCCAAGGGTGAACAGGAACTACCAGCCATTGTCTCCATCAAGGTGGAATCAGGTATCAGCACTTGCTGATCTGAAGGCTCCCTCCTCCTCCTGGGACCTCAGTAGGGACCAGAGTGCTCACTTATCCTGCCCAGTTCTGGGCTTTCTGGGTAGTACAGAAGGAGGATACCTGCTATTTCTGACCACTGGGTGGCGCTGTTGTTTAGTGTCTCCACCAGCAACTGGAAGTGATTCCAGGCTATGAGGAACTACTGGCAGACATTGTCAACATCTGCGTGGATTACTATGAAAATAAGATGTACCTGACACCAAGTGAGAAACACATGCTCCTCAAGGTAAAGCTTTCCTTCCTCTCACTGCGTGCGTGCATGCGTTAGTGCGTGCGTGCATGTGTCTGTGTCTGTGTAGACCACCAAAAGTGTCAGGAGCTATCCATCATCTTTTCTAAAGATTTATTTCTGTTATTTTAAATATGCATATGTGGGTATGTGCACATGAGTGCAGGTGCCTCTGAAGGTCAGCAGTGTCAGATATCCTGGAACTGGAGTTATGGGCTATAGTGAGTTTCCCAACATGGGTACTAGGTACCACACTCAGGTCCTCTGCAGGGGTGGTTAACTGTTCTTAAGCACTGAGCCATCCCTCTAGCCACATATTCTTTTTGGACATACAGTCTCTCACTGGGACCAAGGGCTCATCCATTAGGCCTGCATGCCTCTCCAGCAAGCCCAGGAACTGAACGTGTGCACCACCATGCCTGTTTTTGCTAGAAACTGAATTCAGGTCTTATGCCCATGTCACAAGCACGTGACTGACTGGGCCATCTCCTCGGCCCCCACTGAAAAATATTTTTAGATATCAGCTGATGCGTCTAGTCTTCCTTATAATCTATCATTTGATGTGCCATGTAGGAACGTTATTACAAATGTCTTCTCCGATGCCCTCCCTCGTTGCCAAGAAGCCGTTTTATAGGATGATATTTGTTTTTCACACATCTCCTGTGGTTAAATATTTGCACAAAAAATCCTGATGTCATAGCCTTTGTATAGCTCAATTTCCTGAAAAAGAATTTTTTTCTGTTTTCAAATAATTAATAACATGGAATGTAGAAGTTTTTTGGTTTTATGTTTTCTTGGGTTTTGTTTTTGTTTGTTTGTTTTTTGAGATAGGGTCTCAACTAAATTTAACCCTGGCTAGCTTGGAACTCAATATGTAGACCAAGCTGACCTTAAACTCACAGAAATACATCTGCCTCTGCTTCTCAAGTGCTAGAATTAAAGATGTGAACATGTAAGAGTGTAAAGATTCAGTTATTTTATGTATGCACCTGAACACTGTGTGCCATAGTATTCCTGTAGGGTCAAAGGATGACTTGTGGGAGACAGTCTTTTCTCCCACCCCTTGAGTCCTGGGGATTAAATAGGGATTATCAGTTCCCATTGAGCCATCACCAGCCTGCATGTGGATGTTCTATCCCGTGTTATCAAATGTGTTTGGAATATTAGGCAGCTACAAGATGGCATCATGTGGAAGAAACTTGTCACTTTGCCTGTTGTTCTGCCCTTGGATGCTTAAGTCCTTTCTAAACTTTCTGCCTCAGCTGACATGAACAGGCTTCTGGCATTGTACTGTGCTGTTGCCCAGTTCTCTGTAGCTTGTTAGTGAGCTCAGAGACCACCAGGGGGCATGAGAAACCCTTACAGGGCAGTCTGGTGCTGATGCTGCAGGATAGAATGTGCAAAGCAGGAAGCAGCTGACATAGCCTTCTGCTTCTTCCCTGGGGGTCCTGGGTGATAAAGGCACAGTGAGGAGTTGACTTCCTCTGTCTCCACAGCTGAAAATAACCCCCAACTGCTCATTTACATAAAGGGACTAGCAAATGGGCCAAATATTAAGAGTATAATATTATCAGCATCTTCAGGCAGAGGCGTGCTCTTAAGCAGTGTCCTCCATAATTCCCCAGGAAGCTTGACTTTGTTGTTTTTATGGGGAATTTTATGGCTATT
This sequence comes from Phyllotis vaccarum, assembly GCA_033318265.1. NCBI lineage: Eukaryota > Metazoa > Chordata > Mammalia > Rodentia > Cricetidae > Phyllotis > Phyllotis vaccarum. The sequence goes on from JARWLC010000016.1 coordinate 50,177,640, forward strand.
TAACAATATTCTAGTGTCTGTGTCTTGACACCTCTGAGAAACAATAAGACCCTTTCTATCTTAGTGGACCTGTAAGTGGATTTGGATGGGAGGTCCTGGGCTAAACTCTTTGAAGATAAGTCCCTGCACCTCTGTGTGTGACTCTGGCAGAATCTCCTACCTCTCTGTGTCCCTGACGCCTAATTTTTTACAATAGCAGAAGGCATCTAAGAATTTTGTGGGAATTGATACTACACTTGTTAGACCCTAATCCCAAGCCCTGGCCCAGAGTGCCTACTATAGTAATATACATTTCTTATTAAAATTAGGTCAGTGTTTCCTATTCTAATTTGGAGATGTGCATGATTTTGAAGCAGTATATGTGTCTCTACAAGACACCAGTGAATGCGTGTCTGCACACATGTGCATGTGTGCATCATAGACCTCTGTTTTTGTTAGTGGCTCCAGGGGGATGATAGTTTTACACTTGTGACTTTCTTATTCTAGGTGATGGGCTTTGGCCTCTACCTTATGGATGGAAATGTCAGTAACATTTACAAACTGGATGCCAAGAAGAGAATCAACCTTAGCAAAATTGATAAGTTCTTTAAGGTTAGTAAATGGAGCTGGGGCTGGAAACAGTTACTAGAGCCTCAGTGGGGTGGGGGGTGGGGAGGTTAGTCAGGAAGCTTTGGAGATGGTTCATAGGCATCTAAAGACCCTCAAGGAAAAGGAAGAAAGCGCATAGGCCCCCAGCTGCTCCAACTAAAGTAAGGTCTGCCGAGCCTGCAGACTCAGCTAGAATTCCACTGGAGGTCTTGTGAGTCTTCCTGCATGCTCTTTTTATCTTTCCTAAAATCTTTCATCTGAAGACAGGAGTTGTAGCTTAGAAGACAATACCTGTATTAATTATCATTATACCCCAGAGCTCATGGAAAGACTAAAGGGTAAATTTCTTTTGTTAAACACTTGCTTTTATTTTATATGTATGGGTAGTGTACCTGCATATGTCTGCACCATGTGTGCAGTGCCCATGAAGGCCAGAAGAGAACACTGGATACTCTGGAACTGGAGCTACAGAAAGTTGTGGGCTGCTTTGTGCGTACCTGGCATCAAAGCCCAGTCTTCTGAAAGAGCACAAGTGCTCTTAACTGCAGAACTATTTCTCCATCCTTCAAACATTAAAATTTAAGTGGATTCATGTTTGCCATTGTAGCCACTCTGCAGCCCATGAGAGCCTATTTCCCTGCACCATTTAAGAACAGTAGCTCACCACCATTCTGCTTAACTATAATCATTTGAACACCTTTGAGATCTGACCATTTGGCCCCAAAGCTTTCTAATAAAAACTTGCAGATAAGTTTAAACCTTTTGAGTTTGAGCAAGGAGATGTCACATCTGGAACTGAATTCTCATTCTGAACTTACTCTAATGTAAGCTCCTATAGATGTGAGTCCTGCCCTGAAGGGGTGTTGTGTTGTGGAAGGCACTAGGTGAGGCCAAGTACATTGAGATTTAAGGGGAAACATGAGTCCTCAGAGGTCTAGTGGTTTGATTTCTTAGCTTTTCTCCAGAGCTGCCCTATGTGAAAACAGGCCACATGTTGGGAAACTGCAATGTCTGCTTTCAGCTAACAAGGAAGGAAGAACCAGGCTTACCCATTCTAGGGTTAATCTGGCTCTGCTGCTTTCTATCTAAGTAACTTTGGAAAAGGCATAGACTGGGCCTCCTGGAGCCGAGGGTTCTGATCCCACCTCTTTTTCCATCTGGTCTGGCTTCTTCCTGTGTGTCAATTCCTGTGCTAATACAGTGAGCTAGGGACAGTACTGATCCCACCTGGTTATGTGTGACTGGAAATAGTGGGTGGTTGATGGTTGGATTTTGTGGTGCTTAGGATTAAACCCAGGGCCTTGTCCATGCTAAATAAGTCTTCTCTTACTAGTCACACCCCAACCTTTATTTTCTCCTTTTTTTTATTATTTATTTTAAGGTACAATCTCACTGCATTGCCTAGAGAACTTATGAACTTAGGAGCCTCTTGCCTGTGTGACATGAATAACTGGGATTATAGGCCTATACAGCCAGGCTCAGCTGAGATAGTGTTTTTAAGTGACTGGTCCTGTGTTCAATGCAGGAAAGACAGATGTAGATAGACAGCAGCTTCCCTACCACATCTCCTGGGCTTTGGTCAGGAAATGTCTGTACTTTAATGTTAGTATCAGGTGGACAGTCTCAGGAAGGCCGCCTCCAGGCAGTAGCCCTCTGCCACCTGCTCCTAGTCCAGCATAGACAGTAGAAAGGACCCTGTACTGTAAAGCCAGTCATCTGGTCCTCTGCGTCATCTATTCTATGTGACCTTGGACAAGCCACTTTTCTTTTCTGGCATCAGTTGCTTAAAGTATAGAGTTGGTTGGAGGCAGGGGAAGTATGCTGGCTGGGGTTCCTCTGGATGCAAGACCCATGGTAACATCATTAGAAATAAGCAAAGCTACTGGCCCCAGGTGCACACTGAAGCCTTACACCCATGGTACATCAGCCCCAGTCCTGCCTGTGGCATCTCACATGCTCTGTTTGCTTCCTTTGCAGCAGCTGCAGGTGGTGCCCCTTTTCGGCGACATGCAGATAGAGCTGGCCAGATACATTAAGACCAGTGCTCACTATGAAGAAAACAAGTCCAAGTGAGTGCCTGCCGTAATGTCTCTCGGCTCCTGTGAGGATGCCCAGCCTGGCCAGGGAGCTGAGGGACCACTTCAGTCCCTCCTCCCTCCCCAGAGCCCTGGGCAGGTGGATTTCCCCAGAACAGCAGTCCCACAGGGGAATAGCGAGGGTGCTCTGAGCCCTTTTGCACCAGCCCTTTGCTGCCAAGCTCTAAAGAGCTTAGAGCATAGCCACGCCCCTTGTCCTGCTCTGTGGAAACCCCCTCCCCTCAGTGGGACAGCAGGAGTCTACTGATGGTAACACTCATCACCCTGGGTCAGGTCTTTCTCAGGTTTTGTGGCTATGCAGTAAGTACGTGGCTATGCAGTATGGCTTGGATGGTTCCAGCTGTAACATGGGTTGGCAGCCTCCCATTATGTCATCTAGTAAATCTTAGTTCTAGGAAATCTATGCTAAGGCTTGGGAGTGAGTCAGTGGCTCCAAGGAGAGATTTTTTTTGGGGGGGGGAGAATAGTTATTTGGCTCTAGCCTTGGTCCCTCAGATCTCAGAAGATATTATAGAATGGTCTACTTACATGCATATTACCTACAGCCAAGAAACTGACCTATCCATGTGGGTCAGTGCTGGGCACCCTTTGATCAGTGTATTCCTTAGTTTTGCATTGTTGGTGATTGAACCGAAGGTCTTGCACATGCTGGGCAAGCACCCAACCACTGAGCAGCAGCCTCACTCTCGTTTTACTTTTATTTGGAGTTAGGTCTCATTAAGTTGACTCAGTCTATAGCCCGGGGATACCTGCAGAGGGCTCCTCGACCTACAGCCTACATCTACTAGAGAACCAGAGATGAGTCCTTGTGAGAAATTCGAATCATGCCTGGAAGTCTTAGAGGGAGAGGTTTGTTAGGTCAGGTAGCTCGTAACGAGGCAGAAAGTTAGGTTTGAGTGACTGTGTAGCTCTACAAGTAGCTCAAAATGATAAAACCAGCAGTCTAGGCCAGAGGAGGCATCACCACCCATGTTCCTTATGAGAATCCCCCTGAAACTTCTATTGAATCTAAGTTCTGTCCAAATCTTTCACTTGCCAGCTGGTTCCTATTCTCTCATTCTGTCTACTGAGCCACTAGTTCTGGACAGAGGAAGAGGGGCAGAGAATAAGGACTTTTTTCATGTATTTCCTCTCCAATTCATAAAGGTTTTTCTGATGCTGTCTTTATAAGGACAGGAGAGAAGGAAGACAGAAGAGGAGGGAGAAGAATGGGAGGAGAGAAGGCAGGAAGAAGAGGTGGGGAGGAGGTACTAACTACGCCTCTTAGAATGATAGGAAATTTCTCACCATGAGTGCATATATGTAACTGGGTCCTTTTGGAAAAGACAGGGAGGGTGCCCATCTTGTTTTTGCTTAGCTGTGATCCTAGCCTCTTGTGGTCATAGAAAGGCTGTGATCTTGGCCCTCACTCTATCTCTCACTTAAATGGTAAGTATTGTATGTTGGTGTCCAGATACACCTGTGGTAGGATCTGGAGAAGGCAGGGACCAGACTTTCCTTTCTAGCCATGGTGCCTACAGAGGTGGCTCTGGAGCTTAGAGAGCCACTTGATTTTTTTGGTTCCATCCAGAGGACCATCTATATTATCTGAGGACCAGGAACAGCTAGTGTTTGGAAGGAACCTATCCCACACAGGTATCTAGAGCCAGGACCCACACAGATCCTGTGGCTTTCTCCCTAGGTGGACATGTACTCAGAGCAGCATCAGCCCCCAGTACAACATCTGCGAGCAGATGGTTCAGATCCGAGATGACCACATCCGTTTCATCTCTGAGCTGGCCCGCTACAGCAACAGTGAGGTGAGTTCTGTGGCTGGTCCAGGGCCAGCAGATTCTGGAGAGGCTGAGGGAAAACAGGCAATATGGGATGGGGGAGCACACTGCCAGCGGTGGAGGTTAGGTTTGCTGGGAGCAGTTCAGAGTCAGACTTGGATCCCAGGCTCAGTCCTTTCATCTGCAAAATGAATAGAATACTTGTAATGCCTGAGGCACATGAGAGTGGCAGAGAGGACTCAACATGAAGAAATGCCATCAGAGGTGATAGATGAGCTCATTTGTTCTTCATATTGTATACACATGTTTAATCTTCATACTGTGTCCCATAGATATCTACTACTATAGTATCAATTAAAAATAATGCAGACATGTTTTATATAGAGGTAATGGTAGCATTTATCTTGAAAGGTTCACTGAGCTTAGCGTGTGTGTTGTGCCTTGAATACAGTCAAGGCCTAGTAACTATTTATTGCAGCTACTCAGGATTCATCCTATCTCCACCATCAACACGCCTATTCCTAACACTATCTCAATATGTGTAACTGTACAATAGTGTATGATCATTGCAAAAATATCATAAATAGAATCAGAGAAGAAAAGGCCCATAAAGGGCTGGGGAGATGGCTCAGTGGGCCAAACACTTGCTGTGCAAGCATGAGGAATAACTGAGTTTGGATTCCCAGAACTGACACAAAGCCAGGAGTGCTATTGCACATGTCTGCAACACCAGAGCTTCTACAGCAAAATAGGAAGCCTGTGGACCAACTGCCTAGTGAATTCAATGGTGAACAACAAAGAGACCCTGTCACAGAGAAAATGGAAAGTGAAAACTGACACCCACAGTGGTCCATGTGCTTGTGCACAACAAAGATCTCATGTAATACCAATGATTGTGTTTTTGAATTTTTTCTTTGTAATATAAGAACATGATCAATTCACAGACTTAAGAAATATTACATATGCAAAAGGAGAAAAAAACAATCCCATAGAATCTTACTATATGAGAACTAACTTATATTGTCATATATCTGCCCATGTGCTATTTAAGCCCCCATAGGTCCCAGATCTGTACTCCTACATTGTAAAAGAGGCTACATTTGCCTCCTGGCTCCATTGTGTGGCCAAAGGCCATAGTGGTCATCTTTTTAGAAGCCCAAGCTCAGGAAGTACCTGTGATCATAACCTAGCTCATTTGAAATGGGGTCAGTCTGGCAAATACAGGCAGTGCCATCACTAAGCTCAGAGCCCACAAGGACCAGGTCAAGTACAAGCCCATAACTTTCTTACCAAATGTGCTGGTCAGCTGAGATAAGCAGGAGAATCGTCCATCCTGAGTCCTAAGACTGGAATTCCTAGTCACATATCAGTGTCTTCTGAGACTAATTCTTCCCAAAGGTATTTTTTTTTATTACAACTACATCTCGTTATTCATGTGTGATTGCTACAGGATATACTACTGTCACCGGAGTTTACAGATGCCCCTGTAAAAATAATTGTTTTTCATATAACCTATTTGCATACTTGAAAATATTATAAATTGTGTCTGTGTTTTATAAGACCCAGTACAGTGTGCAAATGCTATATATTCTAGTTTCAGCTCTGTTGCTATAATAAGATGCTCTTGAGAAAAGACATCTTAAAGAGTAAAGAGTTTATTTTAGTTCACAATTCCAGGTGATAGCGCATCGCTTTGAAGAAGCCACAGAGGTAAGAGCTGGAGACAGCCGCTCACATCACATCCACAGTTAAAAGCAGAAAGAAATCAATGCATGCTTGCTCTCTGGCTTGCTTGCTTATGCTCAGCTCAATTTCTCCACTCATATACAATTAAGTATCTCCTATTTGGGGAATGGTGCCACCTGGTGTATGCTGGATCTTTTCATATCAATTAACTTAATTAAGATGATTCTCTCATACTAGACATACTAGCTGACCCAATGTAGACAATTGAGATACCCTCCCAAGGTGACTCTAGGTTGTGCCAAGTTGACAATCTCACCATAAATAGTTGTTCTGCTGTATTTAGGGGGCAATGTCAGGATCATATGATATAGATGCAGCATTTCCCCCCAAATATTTCCCATCTACCATTGCATGAATTTGTTGGATGCAGACTACTTCAGATACATAGGACCAGATAAACATGCTATGTGCATATATGTTATCAGTTTTCATGTCTTTCTGTAGTAACATTGTATAAAACACCATAAACTCTGAATTCAAAACTTATGAGCCATTGCCCACAAAGAAATTCAGAAATCCGGTGAGACTCTTGACACAATGTTTTTATCGGCACAGAATCTTGTTTTATCTCCATTTCTGTCTAAAGATGCTTTTGTGAATTTTGTTGTTGTTGATTCATTGACAGTAACTGAGGCCAATAGCACATGACTTCTGTTTGAAGGAAGTGTTTCTAAACATGCCTACCACTGGTTTCCTGCAGGTAGAAGACCACATAGTACAGTGGTTCTCTAGGAGTCAAGCAGTCTTTTCACAGGGGCCACCAAAACAAACAAAAACCAAATGTTTACATTACAATTCATAACAGAAAAATTACATTTATTAAGTAGCAATGAAAATAATTTTATGGTTGGGGTTACCTCAACATGAGGAGCTGTATTAAAGGGTCACCGCATTAGGAACCACTGACTTAAGTTTGAAACTGTTAATTAAAAAGCACAAAAATGTGGGGATCCTGATACTGTTTAGGTTAGAGAGAGGATGCTGGCTTGTAATACGGGAACCAAACCAAAAAAGCAGAGGCCTCTACTCAGCTGGGAGCATGCAGGTGTCTGCAGGGGATGGAGACATTGCGACAAGTGTTAATTTGAGCAATTACAGATAGACAGTAATAAGGAAGCAAATTTGCAAAGATAGTGTCCATCATTAACTACTGCCTGCATATATTCATATGATATATGTGTGTATATACATATATACATACACACAGATACATCTACATATATATATATTCATGCATATATATCATGTGGATACATTCATACTTACAGTATGGATGGAGTATTATACATACCTACATTTTTTTCAGATCTTTTTAATCATTTCATCATAGCTAGTCAATGAACTGTGACATCATTTTAGTGATCTGTGATTAGCACTGTGTGTGAAGTAGAACATGAAATTAGAAGTCCTATGAAGTCCCAGTGTTGTGTGAGGTCATTGCTTGCCTACATACTTGTATGCAATATCACTGCAATGATGAGGTTTGGGTCACTTACTAATCTGTACTTCCTATTGTGAATACGGTCAAGATAGCTTTTGCTGTAAGCCTGTAGGATAAGGCTCAGTGACACCTCCTGAAATCAGAACTGTTAGCCCCTTACAAGACATGTGGCCTTCAGCAAGACAACTGTCAAAGCCAAGTTCATCCAGCAAAGGGAGCATAACAATCAGACAATTTTTACAGGAGGGTTTGAGGTAATGCTTAAAAGCCTCAGGCACATGAACCAGAAGGTGAGTATGAAGTTCTATGTCTCTCAGGTGGTGACAGGCTCAGGGCTGGACAGCCAGAAGTCAGATGAAGAGTACCGGGAGCTTTTTGACCTGGCCCTTCGAGGCTTGCAGCTTCTATCCAAGTGGAGTGCCCATGTCATGGAGGTGGTAGGTATCCTGAGGTGCCAACCCTCACACTGACTGAGTTTACATGGCATCTCGTATAACTCATATGCCACACTTCTTACCCAACTGAAACCTACATTTTTAAATATGTTCATGGAATTATATAACCTTAAGAATATTTTCCTCACTTAAATAAATAAATAAAACCACACCTGGGACCAGAGAGATGGCTAGGACCTAACACTGATGCTAGGTGGCTCACAGCCTCTTGTAACTCCAGAACGAGTGATCTGACACCTCTGGCTTCTGTGGGCACCCACACTTAGATGCACATCCCCACAGATACATATGCACATAAACATCATCATACCTCTCGCCCTGTCCCTTAGCCCCCAGTATTGTACTTTCTATCGCTGTACATTTCCCTGTTTTAGATATCCACCATACGTAGACTCGGAGCATATGGGGTTTGTGTCTAGAGCTTTTTACACTGAATGGTCCAGGTCCATCTCCATCCTTCACAAGTCAGTGTTTTTACTTCTGCATCCTTTAGTGTGCTAATGGCTTGGCCATTTTGCTTACCAATCTTCAGTTGATGGGCATGGACTGTTTCTTCTTTCCCCAGTACTCTTGGAAGCTGGTTCACCCCACAGACAAGTTCTGTAACAAGGACTGCCCAGGCACAGCGGAAGAGTATGAGAGAGCCACACGCTACAATTATACCAGTGAGGAGAAGTTCGCTTTCGTGGAGGTGGGTGCCAATGTTGCTGCTCCTCCATTGTTTTGATCTCTCCACAATGTTGTCATTTTAACTGCTGCCCTTTTCTGACTTTTTTTCATCCAAGTTTTTCTCTGTCAAAAAGATATGATTTAAGATATGATGAGGGATCCAGCTAGTATAAAATTCCAGGCACTGACTCTGAGACCCTGACCGTAGTGTAGGTGCAATTGCTAGTTACTGTGGTAGTTAAGACTTGTTTTTCTTTAGGAGTGTGGCTATGGGTTGGTTCCCCCATACCCCAGTGTATGACTCCATGCCTATGTGTATATGACCAGCACTAACTGGATTCACTGGGTTAAAACATAATAAGTAGATGAACAAATAAGTGCCTATGAAAGGAGAATATGAATTGGAAGAGAGGTGTGCCAGGGGTCCTGCGGGAGGCTGGAGTGCACAGTGAGGATATAATGTATATATGAATAACACTTTCTAAGAATAAATTAAATTAAAAGAATACATGGAGGACTGGTGAGGTAGTTCGGTGGGCAAGAGCACTGACTACAGAATTGTGAGGACCTAAGTTCAGATCCCCAGCACCCACATAATAAAGTAGAACATAGTCACACCCTTAACCGTAGTGCTGTGGGGATGGAGACGGAGGATAGCTGAGCTATAGCCAGCTTTTGCTTTTGCTTTTTTTTTTCCTCTTTGTTTTTGCTGAGACAGTCTCATTAAGCTGCCCTTGAACTCACTTGACAGACAAGGCAGGTCTCAGGACTGCAGGCTTGTCCTCTCAAGCCTGGCTGAGTTTAACTTTTTACTGGAGCACTCACATTGTAGATGTTCCTTTAACAGCTACACTAAGGGGGATTTCACATTATCACCAAGTCTCCCTGAGAGTCCCATTGCTCCCTACCCTCAGAGGCCTGGTGGTGGCCATCTTACTAATGATCTTGGCCATTCTCATGATCATGACGGTGAGTCTCATTAACCTTGTCATTCTTATTTCCAGAGTAGAATGATGCCAAGTATATTTTGACACTTGCTTACTTACTGTTCATTCTTCTCTCATCCTGGGTATTCTGTTGAAGTCTCTGCCTATTTTTAAAGGCTATATTTGTGCCTTCTCATTATTAAATTGTGAGAATTATTTCTGTATCATCACAAGACTTTCATCATGCACATGTTGCAAGTACCCTCTCCACTTGGTGACTTTGCCTCTTTGTTTGCTAGCAAAGCCTTTTGAAGAGCACTGGTTTTATATTTTCTTAGAGTACAGTTTATTTATCTTATTGTTTTACAATATGTGAATGGGAGTTTCTAGCTAAGAAATCTTTACCTAGTCAAAGATCCCACCCCCACCACCTTCCAAGTCCAGCAGTCTTGCTCACTTTGTGTTTAGAGTTATTCTGAACCTTCTTTATCCATTTATCTCAGTGTTTCATTATGTGTTTGTGTAAGAGAGAAAATGAGCATGTGAATGTCTGAGGAGGCCAGAGGCATCAAGTACCCTTGGGCTGGAATTACAGGCAATTGTGAGCTGCCCAACATGGGTGCTAGGAACTGAACCTGGGTCTGCCGGAGCAGTTAATGCTCTTAGCTGCTGTGCCAGCTCTCTAGCCCCTGTTTGAATGAATGGCTTTGTTTTAATTTCGCCTCTGGCCAGGAACCCAGATATTAACTTTTAAGAGTCTGATCACCTTTGAATGCCTCTCTTAGTAGTTCCTTTCACAATACTCTATTACAGCAAAAGCATTCTACTCTTTGGCTTCTGGGAATAGCCTCACCTTTTGACCATGTTTCTCATATAATTGCTAGTGGTTTTGTTGTTGGTTGTTTGTTTGGGGATATCGTGTGTGTGTGTGTGTGTGTGTGTGTGTGTGTGTGTGTGTGTGTGTGTGTGTGTGTGTGTGTGTGTGTGTGTGTGTGTTATTCTGTTCTGTTCTTTAACATTTTAAAGAAAGAAACAAGCCTTATGTAAAGGTCATTCCCTCATTCCTTCCTGTTCAGAAGAAGGTTCCAGTTAGGAGTTTTCAACCAATGACAGTGCCCTGCTTCATGAAGCACAGTCTCAGTTTTGTAGCAATATATAAGTATCATATTTTTTAAGTATCACTTATGTTTGTCTAGCAGATAGTGGCTATAAAAATATACAGGAGGGTCAGTATTTTGGACCCAGTATGTAAAGTTTAGTTCAGCTAATCTGCATATCCACCACTTCTAATTATTATTGTTGTGAACATTCAAAATCCTGTCTAGCAGCTACTTATGCAGTGCAGCTCTCCAGCTGTGATAGAGCATTGGAAATTGTCCCTCCTATGCAACCTCAGTTCTCTCCAGTCCAACGTGAGCCATCCCTCCCCATTACTAGCTGCTGTGTCCTTCCAGGACTCTGACAACAACTGTTTTATCCTCTCATGTGTGTGTGTCTGTCTGTGTGTATGTGTGTGTATGTCTGTGTGTGTGTGTGTCTGTATGTGTGTATGTCTGTGTGTGTGTGTCTGTGTGTGTATCTGTATGTGTGTGCCTCTGTGTGTCTGTATGTATGCATATGTGTGTATGCATGTGTGTGTGTCTGTGTGCTCTGTGTGTGTGTCTATGTGTATGCATGTGTTTGTGTCTGTGTGTGTGTGTCTGTGTGCTCTGTGTGTATGCATGTGTGTGTGTCTGTTTGTCTCTGTGTGTGTCTGTGTGCTCTGTGTGTCTGTGTGTGTGTATGTGTATGTCTATGTGTGTGTGTGTTACACATTCATGTGCATGTGGAGAGAGCTTAACCTCCTATGTCATTGCTTGGAAGCAGTCCATCTTGGATTTTTTTCCCCCAATTAGGCTAGGCTACCTGGGCATCGAGCCCAAACAAAACCAATTTTCTCTGTCTCCCAAAGCTGGAACTATGAGTCCACCACCTCGCTCAGCTTTTTTTTATGTGGGTTCTAGAGTTTGAACTTGGGTCTCATGCTTTCAATGCCAATACTTCACCAACGGAAACTCTCTCCAGCCCCTCTTTCCTTTTCATTTTAAGTTTTGTTCTGTGTCAGATGTAATAGGGTGAGTGTCCAGTTCTGTCCATGCTACTGCATTTGGAGGAATTCCTTCTTTTTGGCTGTGTGATCTTGCATTGTTCATTTCTACCACAGTTTTTCCACCTCAGTGGATTCTGTCCTGGCTGTGGTGACTGGTGCAACATTGAACACTTGCTTCAGGTATTCCTTCAACATACTGGCTTCACTGCCCTCTGCTACACCCAGATGGCTGAATCATGTGAATCTATTTATAGATTCTCAGGAAGCATCATCCTTTTTTCATAATGGCAGCAGCAACTGACATGCCCACCCATGGTGCATGAGAGTTATCCTTTAGTATAACTACTGATGGAGGGAGTAGAGCTCTGATCAATGTATTTGGACCATTTCTTACCTAGTCATGCCCTGACAATTTTAGAGGCCCTGGTCTCACACTCTGGGCACCTCCATTGCCCCCTCCCTGCAGTGTGGCAAAGTATGGTAGGCAGATGGCTTGCTAATTGACCCTTGCTCTGTGCCTACCAGGTGATCGCCATGATCAAGGGCCTGCAGGTGCTCATGGGGAGGATGGAGAGTGTCTTCAACCAGGCCATCCGCAACACTATTTATGCGGCCCTGCAGGATTTCGCTCAGGTGACATTGCGTGAGCCATTGAGGCAAGCAGTACGCAAGAAAAAGAATGTCCTTATCAGGTGGGTCCTTAAATGGCCTCCTCTAGGGTATTCAAAATTGGAGGATGCAGGACTGGAAGAAGAGGGCCCCCTCGCTCAGTCAGCTTTCAGCATGGCTTTTAAACACAGAGACCCTCTTTGGCAGTGGCCATTTATGATAAGCCTCAATAGGACTCAAACCTACTGTTGTCTAAAAGTGAGTTATTCAAATGAGTTCTCGGAATATCAGTTCCTTGTTTGTAAAACGAGATCATGGTACCCACTGTATCCATGGCTGTGAGATAATGAAATGGGATAATCTATGTGTGGAATTTGGTACACATGGTGTAGAGGGAACAGGGTTCTTTTTAAAGCTTGATCCATATAATTACTCATGCTAATGAGATGGTCCTGTAGCTCCCTTCTACTCTCCCCATCCCCAGACCTTGTGCTCCTGTTCCCCAGATGGCCGAGAGCTAAGTTTTTAGGTAGTCAATGGCCACCAAAGCCACAGGAGCCACTTGTTCAAAGCACCTTAACACCACTAACAGATCCTTGCATGGGTCCAGGAATGAATGTGCAGCCCAGACACTCAGACCACTGATGCAGGAGATACTGAGACCCTCTCTGGAACCTGGAAACAGCCTTGCAAACACCTGGGTTAAGTCTTCATTCTTCCTTCCCCAGTGTCCTTCAGGCAATTCGTAAGACCATCTGTGACTGGGAGGGAGGCCGAGAGCCCCCCAATGACCCATGCTTAAGAGGGGAAAAGGACCCCAAAGGTGGCTTTGACATCAAGGTGCCCCGACGTGCTGTGGGACCATCCAGCACACAGGTAAGTGGTTCCCAGACAGCCTGGCTCCTCTGACTTCAGGCCAGTTGAACCAAGGAAGGGCAACATGCTGAACCATGGGGTAGTAGGATGGGGATCCTTGTGAGGAAGAGTGAGGCTAAGCAGCTGCTCTGGTCTTGTTTTGATGTAAAAGGAAGACCACTGGTCTAAGATTCAGGAGACCTGGGTTCTAGTCCTAGACACCTGTGTGACCTTGGGCATGTTACACGGTCTCTCTGTGCCTCAGTTGTCTACTGTGACCAATGGTGGCAGCACCATATCTACCTATCCTGCTATCTCCTAGCCCCTAGAGCTCACATTCTGCAGCACAGGAGGGTTCTGACATGGAGTCCAAAGCCCCCTTGCCTACAGTGGCAGCCTGGCATGGGAACTCACAAGTTCTGCCTCTGACCTGCTGTTTGTTCCTGGGCAAGCAACTTAACCTCTCAGCTCTGCTTATCTTCTAAAAAAACAAAAACTTTGGATGAGATCACATTACCAAATGAAACACTTTTTCTAATTTTTCCATCCCTTTCCAAAGACAATCCCCAAGCTTGGCACGCCTTCTCTCCTGAGAAACAGTCTGGTTGTCAGAAATATTGTTGAGTTCCCAGCTGGGAGTTCCACAATAAGATGATGTCTGTGTTCATACAGGGGAGTCTTAAAATTACATGGAGGGAAAAAGAGTGAAATCACCAAGTTAAGTCCTTCTTGCGAATGTAGGAAAAGGTTTTTCCCGGTATACTTTCTGTGGTATTTAAAAACAGATGCATCTTACTGTAATTGTCAGGGTCTTGCAGGCTCCAGAAGCCCCAAGCTGGAAGCTCCTTTCTATAGGACCTTTCAAGTCCATTTCTGCTCTGGATCACCTGAATCGGGCCATCTGAGGCCTTTTCTGACCCCTCCTTCTGTGTGCGTCCTTGTCTGGGCAGGGCTGGGGCTGAGCAGGAGCAGGTGAGTGGCAGGGTTATCATCACTTCCCTTAGCTTTGGAGTTTTCAATGAACAGTGTGCACAGACCTTCTTCTCTGTGTGAGACATCCCAATGAAGCCTTTATAGACAGTTCTGGAATATTTGAAGATTGGAAAGCTTCCAAACTTTGAGTGCCCTGTTGTGACTGAATGGCTCTCAGTCATTTCTCTAAGTTCTGAGAGGTAGATGAAGACGGTACCTTAGAGGAGCTAGGAGAGAAGGATGGAGGGTTATAGACATCAGGAAGACAGAAAAGAGAGGGCATGCGTCTTTGTGGACAGTTGGAGAACTGCAAATCGGTCAGTCACCAAGAGCTAAACTCCACCCCAGATGCCACTGCGGTAGGTTGATAGTACAGCCATGTTTAGTTGATTCCTAATAGCCCCAGAGCAGGAAGAGTGCTGAGAGGCAAACTCACCCCTCCCTTTATCGCAGATGGGGAAACTGAGGTCCAGAAAGGGGAAGTGACTTGTCCAAGTCACAAGATGAGTGCCAGGTAGAGGTGGGACAAGAACCCAGGTCTCCTGATGTCCACCCCAGGACTCCATGGCAGCCCTCAGAATGCAGCAGATATATGCATCTCATGGAGTTGGGCAGTAGCCTGTCCTGGTGGATTAAATGCCTGTTAAATTAATAAATTACAGTTATCTAAAGAATTGACACTGTTCAGAATGAACCCACTTTTCTAGTATTTAGAACTGAGTGTGAATCCATCACCATAGATTTCTTTCTTTGGGGGGACTCCAAGGCCATCATTAGCACTGCATTTTGATACTCAGAGAGAGAGACAGGCCTACTGACAGGTTCATAGAGGGTGGACTCTCAAGGAACACAGCAAGAGTGGTCATCCCTTCCCCACAGAGGGGACCCCACATAGGGTGGCAGGCGTGCAGATCATGACTGCCAGGCCCATGGTAGATGAGACCCTAGGGCCCATCCAGAAGCAGCAGACAGTAGCATGATTGCTGGGAGGTCGGAGCGTGTCACGTGTGGCCCCTGCACTTGTGGCTTTCCCACTGTATACAATACCTCTCGCTTTTCTCTTTCTCTCTTTCTCTCTCTCCCTCCTCCCTGTCTCTCCTGCCCTCCCATTCCCTCTTCCTTCTCTCCTATCTATGTCTTAGGCCTGCCAGTGGTCCCCGAGGGCTTTGTCTCACCCCACTGGTGGCACACAGGGCCGAAGAGGCTGCCGATCCCTGGTATAACACCGCCTGGCTGGGTTGGTTTGGGTGCCTATGCGGGAGGCAGCAGGAACAGACTAGCCTGGTTCCTCAAGGCCCTTTCCAATCCTCAGATTCAAAGACAAATGGTGTGAAGAAAAAAAAATATATAGATTAGGGGAAAGAACACCCCTGCTGGACTTGGGCCCTTTGCATGTAGGGCACTCTGTAAGCAGGAGTTAAGTGCCTAGTAGCCAGCCCCTGTGTAAGTATGGATGTTAACGTGCATTCCACCCCAATCTCTGGAAGGCTGTGCAATGCAGCCCATGCCACCAGAGGGCACCATCTTCACTTACAGGTTCAAAACACTGAGGATCAGAAACAAGATGGTAGGGGGGAGGGGTGCTGTTTTGAGCTATGGCCATTGCATAACTCTTTTGAATGTTAGAGCTGAAAGAGATTGGGTTGGGAATTTATCTGGTCCAATTCCTCCTGTTAGGTAAGGCAACTGGAGCCCAGAGGGGAGGCTTTTGTTGTCTAAGGTCACACAGCAAGTCAATGGCAGTGCTTGGCTTTGAACCTGGCTCTTTTGATTCCTGGTTCAGTGCCCCATCCATGCTGTTACCATGGTCATCTGGGAAATCAGAGAGTGACTGTAGAGTGACATGGATGCCCATGCCCTTGGCTAAGCAGGCAGGCAGGAACCTTTCGTTAACTACCTGCCATTGTCAGGTCCACCTAGGGATGCTGTGGGTCCTGGGCAGAGAACTTTCCAAAGTTGGTCAGTCTGCCTCTTGAAGGTTTTCACAAGGGCAGTGGCAAACTCAGTGGTGGAATGCTTGCCTGGCATGTGCTAGGTCCCAGAACAGCAAGGAGAGAACGGGTTTCCATAGATCTAAATCTACTTCTCTGCCTAAATTGGAGCATCCTTAAGGCATTTCTTTTTAAGAACATAAAATAGAACAAGGAAGGCAGGGAGGGAAGGCATCTTCTTCCTCAGTGTGAGGGCCACCCTAACCTCCTGTCCCTTTCTTTTCAAGCTGTACATGGTCCGTACCATGCTTGAATCGCTCATCGCAGACAAGAGTGGCTCCAAGAAGACACTCAGAAGCAGCTTGGATGGACCTATTGTCCTTGCTATAGAGGACTTTCACAAGCAGTCTTTCTTCTTCACACACCTGCTCAACATCAGCGGTGAGCCTCAGGACCCCACCTGGGGGGAAGGAAAGGGAATATCCTCCTCCCTGGGCAACCAAGACTGTAGGGCGGGAAGTTGTAGGGAGATGGAATCATGAGCTACAGGGGGGCCACATTTTGCTCCCAGGGGCAAAAGAATTATTTAAAAACAACAAAAAGGAAAATTCTGTCAGCTTGGGGAGGTAGGAAAGGCCAGGCTCTGATGCACCCATTCTGACCAAATAAATTTGGTCATGTCTAGTTAAGAAGGGGAACATACAGGAAAACACATCTATGTGGCTAGTTGGGAGGAGGGATCAAACAAGGATACACGTCTGTAGCCCAGTGTGCACAGGATTAGCCTATTGTTAGTTAGGAGGGAGAATATACAGGGATACACACCTGTAGCCCCTCGTGATCAGGATTAGATGGCTAGTTAGGAAAGAGAATCATACAGGTTGCATGTCTGTAGCCCAGTGTGCACCAGGTCAGCTTGTGGCTACTTAGGAGGGGGAATCATACAGGGATCTAAGTCTGTAGGCCAGCATGCACTGGATCAGCCTGTGGCTAGTTAGGAGGAGGAATCATGCAGTATGTGTCTGTAGCCCAGTGTGCTCTGGATCAGCCTTTTGTTAGTCAGAGTGGCTATAAACTCTGTCGTACCCATTGCTCCTAGTTGGGGAGACTTCCAGGCTGCACCTTGGTTCCATGCCCTCTTCTTCCTCTGCTCTGAGAAGTTGAATGAAACAGGATAAAGACAAGCATCGCCCCAGTAACATGGGAGTCTCAGTGCACCTGTGAAAAACAGTCTGTGCTTCTCTGTTAGAGAATGTCCTAAACTGGGCTTTCAAGACCTCCGCACAGTAAGGGATTCCGAATTACCACACACAGAAGATGAGGGAACCGTGCTTTCTTGAAAGTGAATGCTGATGGGTGTGTTGTAAAAACACTGTATGCAAATCAAACTTCTTTAGGATGATTCTGCAGGGTATTAGTGGAAATGGTGGAAAGGCAAATGTTTGGAAACACCACTCCTCCCTGTATAACTTGCCTTGTCTCAGAAGCTGGCAGATGCCATTCACTGTAGATGAGACTAAGCTTGCTTCAGCATAAGACAGAAAGATCAGGAAAGGGCTGTGCACCTGGCACACTGATGTCACTAGCAGTGACAGACAGTGGACAGCAAAGTGTAAGCGCTATCCAGTAAGACAAGGCTCTCTCCCTGTGCTTCCAGAAGCCCTACAGCAGTGCTGTGACCTCTCCCAGCTCTGGTTCCGAGAATTCTTCCTGGAGTTAACCATGGGCCGGAGAATCCAGTTCCCTATTGAGATGTCCATGCCCTGGATTCTAACGGACCATATCCTGGAAACCAAAGAACCTTCCATGATGGAGTAAGAGTCAGGACTGGGCCAACCAGGAAGATCCTGGGTTGGGGGGGGGGGGTGGCTTGCTACTGACCTCTTTCCCTTCCAAAGAAACTGCTGAGTAGAGATAAGGCATTGTACTCTGCCCCAAGGCTTCAGCCTATCTTTGTCCATCCTGTAGCAATCAGGCTAAGAAAATTACCATCTCTAGGAACCAAGAAGTGCTTTCCTATGCTAAGATTTTCAAACCAGGGGATCGATTAGCATCATGGACTTCTAATATCCATGTGCAGATTTGAGAACAAGTCATTTATAAATGCAGGTACTGGGAACACAGAGGGGCAGAGAGTTGTCTTCAAGCCATCTGCCTCATTGCCCATACCTCATGTTTTCCAGGCCCCTCATGACGCTTGTGTTCCT
Organism: Phyllotis vaccarum; assembly: GCA_033318265.1. NCBI lineage: Eukaryota > Metazoa > Chordata > Mammalia > Rodentia > Cricetidae > Phyllotis > Phyllotis vaccarum. Next base: position 50,195,996 of record JARWLC010000016.1, read on the forward strand.
TCACAGGTATGTCCTCTACCCCTTGGATCTATACAATGACAGCGCCTACTATGCTCTCACCAAGTTCAAAAAGCAGTTCCTCTATGATGAGATTGAAGCTGAGGCAAGTGACACACTTCCTTCATCTCTACAGTCTCCTAAGACACTGAACTTGTCCAGGATTTTGAAATTAGCACAAACTGAGGGGGAGTATCAGTGACTCTGGGGAATGATATTTATGATTTCTATGGCTGTCAAACGTAATAGTATACAATGGACCACTTCTTTCTCTCCTCATACCTAGTCTGTGCTATATGCCATGAGGGGCTTCAAGGACCTTCATGTGTGCAAATGATGCCATCAAACTACTCCAGACGCAGGACATAAGCTCTGGAAAAAAAAAACATGGGGCCTCTGGAAGGACAGGGAAGATCTGGGCAAGAATTCAGAGTTGGTTCTAGAAAGGAAACATGGGGTCTAAATGAATACTCCCACTTTGGCCCTAAGGATTCTTTATTATTGCCTGAGGGTGCATTGAGGATCATGGCATTCAGAGGCTTAGGCAGGAGGTCTCAAGTACCTGAGTATGAAGCCAGCATCATGGATGTAAAGCTGGTACTATGCACAGTACCCACTGTGGGTTTTGTTCTGTGTAATATAGTAGGTGTCAGATAATAGGTACAGTAGAGTTGTATGATATTTCTGGCCTGAGCTTTCCATCCTAGCCTTGTGGCCCAGAGTTTCAGACCCACATTCACATAGTCCCACTGAAACACACAGACACTTATATTAATTATATGCTGATTGGCCTGGGGCCCAGGCATATAACTTGCTAACTCTTTACTCTTATACTAACCCATGACCCTTATCTTGTTTAGCCATGAGGCTTGGTACCTTTTCTCAGAGCAGCATTTCAACTAATTTCTTCTGCTTCTGCTGGCATCCCATTGTGGTGTCTCCATGGCTTCTCTGTGGTATTTCTCTGTGGCATTTCTGCTCTGTTCTTCCTGTTCCCAGAGTTTTTTTAGTCTGGTAGCCCCGCCCACATTTCCTATCTGCCTTTGGCCAGTCAGAATTTTATTAAATGAGTGGGAGGACAATTATTTACAATGTAACAGTATACTCCCACTACACAGGAGCCTGTAAATAAAGACATCATCTTATAAACTTAATAGAAAGAAATCAGATTGAACCTCCTTTCCTCTCTGTCTCGTGCCCTGCTGTTGCCGAGCCTGGTCTCTTTCAACTCCCACTTTGGCCACTTTTTTCCCTGGTCATTAATGGAAGATGGGGCTCTGATGTTCCATGTCAGGTGTGACCTTGTCCTCCCTCTGAGCTCCATAGTTACCTGTGGATATCGTGAAACACTCACTGCCATGCAAGACTTTGTTCCTTAAAAACCAGAGGAATTTTAAGGAATATTTGAAGAAAGAGATTTTTCTATATTTAAGGACATTCTCAAAATTAACTTAGCAAGGAAAATCAAATGCGAGGAAGAGGCAAAGTTTTTGGGCTAGTGCGCTGCTAGGGGTAATCACAAGCTGAGAGGGAGGGCTTTCCTCTGTGTTCCCTGACCAAGCAGGGGGACCAACGGGGAGACTGGTTCCTGAAGCCCTTTTGAATTGGCTTTTCTGGTAACTAACTGAAGACATTGAGAGCAAAGGTCCAAACTCCTCTCCTCTGCATGGCCACAGGTGCTTACTTTTCTACCCTCTGTCAAAGCCGATGTGCTTACCCACAAAGCACCTGAGACAACCCTGCCCTGGTACCCTCCCAACTGCCTGGCTTTCATGATTGATCCAGACAGGACCCACTGACCTCCCTGCTTTCTCTTCCAGGTGAACCTGTGTTTTGATCAGTTTGTCTACAAACTGGCAGACCAGATTTTTGCCTACTACAAAGCCATGGCCGGCAGGTAGGGGAGGCTCGGCTGTGAGTAGCATCCTTTTCATCAGCCTGCTACCTAGAAGATATGATTCCCTGTTCTTCCTTGTTCAGCACTGAAGGAAAACCAAGCACATTCCATGTGCCCAGGCATTGAAATACATTGTAAAGGAGACTAGATAGTGTACAAATACTTAATGAGGTCTACAGTTCAATAGAAGGCATACAATGATGAAAACTGAAGGAAGTTTATGAATGAACAATTCACAGGACTCTGGGAGTATATGGTAAACCTGTGCTGGTCAAGTCCATCTTAAGGAAGCAATGTCAAGGAACTTAAATAAAACATGGTGCAGGATGGGTCCAAAATGTGCAGACAAAGGGAACTTCTTGGAAAACGGTGGACAAAATGCAAAAATAGCTTGCATCCTACAACTAAGACACTTTAGTCACTAGAGGGCGGTTTGCATGCCCTAGTACCATAAACCTTGAAGATCTGGAGAGGGATACAATACCAAGAAACAGTTTCAGAAATACGGGTATCTTGGCTTCATTTTCATTTTTTAAGCTTTACTCCTTGAAAATATAAATCCACGGAGAATGTATTTAAGGTGTGTAGACAAGTTTGAGTTGGAGATTAGTCAGGTTTATAGACTTTTCAGTATTTCCTGGAAGATACTGACTTAACTCCTCCCCACACCCCAGCTCCAATGAATTCTGGGTTTTAAAAAACTTACAATGGTACTATCATGAAGTAAGGTACATTTATATGAAAGTATTGTTCTTGATGGACATTCAGACGGACTAATCAACAATCCCAAGGACAATTCTCAATCTCAGTTGCTTTTATTTCCCTATAGAAGTAATTGGCTCCATTTTGCTATGACAGATTTGATACATTTCAAATAGGAGTTGACATGCAGTGCACATGGGATGAGGAACACAGGACCTGCCCTGACTAAAGAGAAGTAATTCTAAGTGATAAGCAGACAGGAAATACAAACACACATGCATAGCTAAGTAGTTGTTTAATAGGTGTGAGCAGATCAAGGGTATGAATGGGTCAGGTAGGATGCAGTTACCACTGCAGGGGAGGCAGAATTTCTAAGACAATGCTGGTTCTGTATATGCTGATATTTTCTGTATAAACAAGCTCAAGCATGTCACATCCTGAGGACTCTCTATACTTAATTAATAAATTCTTATCTTGGGAACTGGAGAGATGGTTGAGTGATTAAGAGCTTTTGATGATCTTCCAGAAGACCTGAGTTCAATTCCCAGTACCCACTTCAAGTAGCTCACAACCATCTGTAACTCCAGGTGGATCTGATGCCCTGTTCTGAACATACACATATACACAGAGGGGTGGGGAGAGAGAGAGGGGAGAGAGAGATTTATCTTTAAAAATATATATTCTCATTTGAAAAAATAGCCCTTAGCAACTTTCCTGCAAGATGGGTGCTTTTCAAAGGGGTGGAAATTGAAAGAAGCTAAGAGATTGAGAGAAAGCACTATATAGAAAGGGTAACATAGGCCAACTCCATCTGAAATAAAGTGCTGTCACAAATGGGAACCACCTAGGCTGTTTTCAATATTTTGATGAGGGAAAGAAACAGCTGATATTTTAATGATGTGCTTTATTTAATTCAAGCAGAAGACACTAAAATTTCAACATGGAATCAGTATAAATATTATTAAAGAAATATCCCTTTTTTCTCCAAGGCCTCGTAAATCTAGTGTGTATATGGCAGTGGATCTCAGTTTGGGCCTTCCTCATTTAAGGCATTCCATAGGCAATGTGGTTGGTGGCTGCTCCTTTGGACAGTGCAAGTTTAAATATGTCTTTTTCCCACTTAAAATCTTTAAATAGCTTCTGGTTCATCTTTCCACCCTGCCTCTAACTAAAAATAAGCCTGAGCCATAGGCTAAAATAAGGGTTGTGTGACCCCACAAGATCTGGCCTATAGACTGATGCAATAAACCTGTCTTTCCAAAACCTTCCCTTTATCCACAGTGACTAACTTTCCTGTGTGTGTGCTGCCTGGTGAAAGGGAAGCACTATGCACATGACTGCAATTTCAAAACATCCTGTATCTGTTATCATCAGTTCCTCCATCATTTTGCTCACTCTATCAGTCTCTTCACTGGGAAGTCAGTTCCTTGAGGATAGGAAAGACCACGATGCCCCAGTACCTAGAATTATCACGGGGATGTACTAAGGATTCCCTCAATTGTTCTTGTCATAGGTGAGGAAAGGATAATAGTCTCCACCCTGGCTTGCCCACTTTAACTTAAAAATGCCATTTCACATATTGAGTAAGCTTCTGTGGCCAGAAAAAATGTGGGGAATCATGTGCAGAGCAGACAGCTATGTTTGCGATATTTAAGATCATGTATCCTGGGTGGACACTGGTCTGGTGTAGATGTAGCTGGGCTGTTGAAACACCATTTGCCACCATGTTCAGTGCATTTATTTCATGTTCCTCTCTTAGTGTCCTGCTGGATAAACGTTTTAGAGCTGAATGTAAGAATTATGGAGTGATCATTCCGTATCCACCATCCAACCGCTATGAGACGCTACTAAAACAGAGACATGTCCAGGTATGGTGGGAGAAAGCCATGATAGGGGGCATGGGAGGAACAGACTCTGAAGATTGGGGATAGTGTGGACTTTCCTATCTGCCTTGTGTCTGCACCCAGACATAGCAACCTCAGAACCTTACAAACAGTAGTAAGTATCCTTTGGTACAGGTTTCAGACTTCCTGTCTTCTCTCCAGCCTGCCTCTGAGAAGCAGTGACTTTCATGGCCTGCCATCCTGAGTACTTCCCTTTCTCCATAACCACTATCACACAGAGACAGGTAGACCCACCCCTGAAATAAATGACAAGGGCTGCAACCCTTAGCATCAAGCTAAATGTTTCTGTTAACATTTGTCCCCAGTTGTGGAGGAAACACTTCTGGGGACAAGGACATATATCTCTGTGTAAAGATGCTGATCTGAGTTAGAAAAGCAAAATAGGTACCACCAAAGACCCCTGAACCTTTCCTGCTGGTGGCCAAACTAGTAATAATATAACTGGCGGGCCTATTTGCATGGTTGTTTTGTAGTCCTTCATCTCTGAAGGAACAAAGATGAGGCCAAGAAAATGCTGCAATGATCAGGAAAGAATCTGCTGAATTCCCTGGACATCCACTACAAGTTCCAGTCACAGGAGAGAAAAGAACGAGGCATAGTAGACAAATATTATCAGTCACAGTACAGCCAAAATTAGCCACAGGATCCCCTTGTGGGATCAGTTAGTAGGAAATTTATTCTGTAATAAATAATACTTAAGATTAATCACTTAGCACCTAGCAAAGCATAGTGCACACAGCAGGTCCTCAGAAAATGGTTATTGTTGTCTTCAGAACATTTGCAATTATACCCATGTAGATCCCAGTGGAAATTATCTTAAGCTATATTTTCCCACCCTTTAATTAGCTCTTCATATGCTTGGTTTTTAAAATCTCTCTCATGAGAGCACAAAGTAGGTCATTCCTAAGGTGTCTAGTGCTTTCTGGAAACTATGAAGTGAATGCAGGAAGACACAGAATGAACCTCAGGGTTGAATCTAGGGTGTCCACAGAAGCATTTACAGCGTTACAGCATTAGAACAGAGCTTGCCCCAAGACTTTTCCCACAGCCTGAATGAGTTGTATTTTACCTCAGCAGGTTTTATGTAAAGCTTTCAGACAAGTCCAAATAGGGTGCACAACTGTCTCTGGTCGCCAGATTCGTGGCAATGGGTGTTTTCTATATTGATCCAGTTTTCTCTTTCTCTGTATGTATCTCACATACATTATGGCGATCATGTGTATAAATGTTGGGCATGTGGTACTGTACATATGCCTTCTTTTAAATGTTTAAGAGTAATTGCAGTTGTCACGATATTTCACCATGTACATCTCAGCCAGTATTACCTACAAGCAAGGACATTCTCTTATAAAATCAGAAGAGTTGGGGAAATGGCTTAGAGAAGTGAGGGCCTGTGTTCAGATCTCCAGAACCAATGCAAAGCCAGATACAGCAGCATATATCTACAACTCCAGCACTGTCACAGTAAGACTGAGATGGAGAAGTCTCCAGAAGTTTAAGGGCCCTCGAAGCTGGCATCCTCAAACAGCTAAGAGGCCCTGCCCTGAAACAAAGTATAAGGTGAAGACCAACACCGAAAGTTGACCTCTCACCCCCACACACATGCTGTGTGACATGCTTATATCTGCACTCCTTCCCACAAGCATGCATATGATTATACATACACCATACGGACAAATAATATACACAATGGTTAAAAAATTAAATAGAATTGCCATTTAAGGAGATTTCATAATGCCATCTTATTCTACATACAGTCATCCTCTGTCCCAGTAATGTTCCTTATAATTTTAGTACAGTTTCCTCCAGTACGTTGTATTTATGTGTCAGATATATATGTAGATATTAAATACTCCCCCCATACACTTCTCTTTGCCATTCAGCTGTTGGGCAGATCAATTGACTTGAACAGACTGATCACCCAGCGGATTTCTGCTGCCATGTACAAGTCTTTGGACCAGGCCATCAGCCGCTTTGAGAGTGAAGATCTGACTTCAATTGTGGTAAGACACTGGGGGCCTGCAGGCTTTCTGCTCAGGGATGTTTCCAACTAATACCTATGAACTGGCAGGCAGGTGAGAAACATGGAGGAGTGAAACATGGAGGAGAATCTCCTTGCAGTCAGAGATGACCCTCCCTGTTTGGTTATGTCATTAGGCTCAATAGTGTAGAGCAAGCAGGCAGAGTGGGCACACACACACACACCCGCATGTAGGCTAGAGAAAGTAGTGCAAGGTCACTTGAATGGTGTGTAGTAGTTGATGCCCTGAAAGGGCTCTATAGTTCGTTGGTTGATTTGCTGTGGTCTCTATCATGAAATGATGGATGGTTTTGAACACCACCTTGCATTTTCATTTTGTATCTGTCCCAGTTGCAGAGTCAGGAATGAACCTGTCCCCTTCTGGAAAACAGCAGCTGAAATTCCCGTCATGTTTTTCTCCAAGAGGTAGCATAAAGGGTATTGAACTAGGGCACCAAATGCAGACTTATCCCAGTCCTGTCCCTGACAGTTACTAGCTCTGTGATCTTGGGCAAGTTATATATCTTCAGAAAGCCTATTTCTGTACCTCTGAGCTGAAAGAGTCATTGGAAGCCACAGCAGGAACCCACCTGGAAAGAATTTGGAATGGGTCCTAGTACTTGAAAAACAATAAATAATAGCTTATTTTTTAAGAGGAAAAAGAACTGTGGAACTGCAGTGTTTTCTAGGGGTCAGGGGAGAAGGAGCATCTACACCACCCCTTAGCACTCACTAGAAAAACTGGAGAGTAGTTTACATTCAGCCTCTATCTTGGGAGATACAGTTTAGCTAAAATGTCCTCGGTGCTTATCTCTCAAGAGGTGGGAGTTGGAGACACTGAATGTTCTCTTGGCTAGAGCAAAAGGAAAACACTCAGTGAAAGCCCATGTTAATCAGATGAGTGAGGCTGGGATACCCACACAGTACATCCTCTTCCCTTGAGGCCTAGGAAGGACCCCCTAGGGAGGCTTTCTCCTTGGAGGTAGGCATGGTTCCTGCAGACATTGGCTAAGCAGTTTCAGCCTCCAGGCAATAGCAGAAACAAACTAAGGAATGTGCCCTTGCCCTCTATCTTCAAAACTGTTGGAAAAGAGGCATTGCTGTGACTGGGGAGTCACTCAGGTCCGTGTCCCTATTGAGCATGGAGTCTCAGTTATTGCTGACAGGCTATGGGCTATGCTTTCTTTTGGCTACTGGTAAACTTGAAATCTTGAGTCAACATATAACCTTTGGAAGCATTCAAGTAAGATTCTAGGACCTCTGACTGCCCCAAACTAGCATTCCCAGATGGCAGCAATCACAGCCCACCAGCCCCTGCAGTGCTTAATTCTCAGGTGTTGGCTGGCGTCTCCCTGACCTCTGATGGTCACTCAAATGCAGCTAGCCCCTTTTCCTCATTCCCACTCTGTCCACTGGTTCTTCAAAATTGCCCATTTGGCTGTTTTATTTTCCCATTTTGCTTTTGTGTTGTAGTCCCAACATGAGCAGAATGCAGTCTCCTCGTGTCCACCCTTTTAACAACACAAGTTTATGAAACTTAAAATCCTTAGATCCATAGGACAAGCTTGTTCCCCAGCTCTCATGATCCCCCCAAAACAAGGTACCCAAAGCAGTGTGCTAAAAGGGCTCGGTGATCTTAGAAATGAATCAATTAGCAGTTACTGTTAACATTTGTTTACATTACCCATCCATAGCAAATAGGAACAGAGATGCAGAAGCCAGTTCAGCCCCAAGAGATGGAAGCAGAGAGCTGAATCTGTCTCTGCCCTTCATTTTCTTCTTGGTACAGAGAGCAGGAACATTTTTTCTAACTGCCACTCCATGGTTAAAATCCACGTTTTCATGTTCTTTTGAAACACTTAGGGTCTGCCATTCCTAGCCCATCATATCATGGCAACAACCAGATAGTGTCAGTACCAGGGCCAGCCTTGGATTGTAAGGGTTGAGAAATCTGCTGTGAAAAGGACTCCAAGAGACGTTCTCTCATGCAACATGCAAGGGGATTTTTATTTACCAAGTATACTTGGGGCTCAGCTCACTGAACATGCAGGAACAGAGAGAGCCCCGAGCTGAAATTGAACAAAGCTTTTATAGGTCATGGGGGTTGCTGCGTGCAGGAATGCGGGAGGCAAATGATGTATATCTCAGGAATGCAGGAGGGTGTTTGGACAAGGAAGTTCAGGTATAGGTCAAGGGTATTATTCCATGCAGGAATGCAGGAGGCAGATAAAGTATAACTCTAAAGCCCCTACTTGGTGATTCATCAGTTATGCAGAGTTTAACAAAATTTTCTCTAACAGGATGATGAGTTCTCCACTCTGTCACAAGTAACCCATCCTCTAAGGCTGCCTTATCCACCCGTTAGTCTCCCGTCCTTGGCCTGCCTGGCACCTTTACCATTGGAATTTGCAGTATTTATCTGCATTCCCACTTTATAGCCATCTGAGCTCCAGAGCACAAGCTACAAAGTCAGAAGTGTGGGCTGAGGCCTTGAACCTACCAAAGTGGACCTGGGGGGGGGGGGGAGGGGGCAGGAGGATGCTGTGGCTGATGAGAAGGGAGTCAGATTTTTGTGGCCAGTGACTCACTGAGCACTCTAGGACAGCTGCCACCCCAACATGATTCTAGAATATTAAGACTGACGTTATATCCATCATATTCTCCTTTCAAAGGACCTCTTCCATCTCTCCAGGCAGCTGTATCAAAGAGATCAAGGACTCATGATTTGGAATTCAGAGACCCAGAATGCCATCCCAAGCATGTCCTTGTGTGACCTTGGGCAAGTTATTGGCCTTCTCAGCCCTGATTTTTCCCTCTGTGACAGAAAGAATGGTACCACGCTGTAAAACTAGCTTTGCCAAAGCATGGCCACAGTGGCTTCGGTATCCCAGAATTTGAGCTTTCTTCTTCCCATTTGAACTTTGATTTTTTTTTTTTTTTTTTTTTTTGGATAGTCAAGATTGACAAGTTGCAGAACAACAAGAAATGAAACCTCACCAGAAGGATTTTTACTGCGTCCGGTTTCTTGGGGTTCGAGTCTTGTCCAGGCGAGGGGTGTTGAGGCTAAATAATCTGCACTCAGGAGTCATTTAGGTTCCATCATTCGGGATCACAATGAGAGAGAGACCCGAGCTTTATTCAGTACATCTTATATCTTAGACCTGTCTGTCCCTCCCTTGCTTCTCTCCTTTTGTTCTCTCTCACACCCTGCCCCCTCATCCGGGCACACCCAAGGTCTTGGAGGATCCCAAAAGACTAGCACTCAGCAGGTGGCAGCGTTAAGGAGACTTGTAGTGATAAGGAGATTTGTAGCGCAGGAAAACATGTTTTTCCTTTTTCCCCCTATTTAACATAAGGTTTTAGTCCTTTGGGGAGGAGGAGGAGCCATAGAGGCCAGAATGGCACTTATTCCGGGAGACAATAGATTTTCTCATCATTTTATTTCCCAACAAACATAGCATCCTACTCTGTGTAAACCTGAACTCTGAGTTCACCCTCTGCCTGAAGGTGGGACTCCAAATGATCAGAGCCTATGGCACACACAAGTTCCCAGTCACTGGGACTGAGTACAGTTTATAGGTACCTTGGGTGAATCAGGACCTACAGTCCATCACACACACACACACACACACACACACACACACACACACACACACACACACACACACACACCTCCTTCGATGGTAATTTTTTGTTTGGTTTTGTTTTGTTTGAAACAGGGTTTTTCTGCCCTGGTTATCCTGAAACTTACTCTGTAGACCAGGCTGGTCTCAAACTCACAGAGATCCACATGCCTCTGCCTCCCAAGTACTAGGATTAAAGGTATGTGCAACCAAATCCAGGTTTCCAATGGCAATTTGATCATGGTTAAGAATATTACCTTGGAGCCCAGTTCCTGGATCTGAAGCCAGGTTCCTTGTCTTCTCAAAGCCTCAGTTTTCCCATATATAAGGACGACAGCCGTACTGGCATATATGTAATTAGAACTTGCTAATTAGATTAAACAATACAGCATTGCCACATTGCCAAAATTTGATGATGGTTGATCTAAAAACCTGGATATGTCATTTTCTAGCTGAATAATTAGCCCTAAGTATCTCCTACTTAGCACTTTCTACAGGACAAAGAAATAACAGTCACAGTATTACTTGTGACTCTGACACTAAGAGATAGGCTTTTTCCTCACCAGTTAGGAAACCAGAAAGTACACAGACATGTTTTCTACCCAGAAGACTGCAAATGAAGTTTGCACATGCTCAGAGGTCTTCTTCCAGAATGCATATAACCTTTTTGCCTCATCCTGTCCCAAGCGCATCAGAAAAAGAGAAACATTGTCCCTGTGCCACTGCAGAGAGTTCTAGTCCTTATATAGGAGGTCAAGAGGTTGTCTAAAAAGGGGGAGGGTCTCCTCTAGATGTAAGGACTGTGCCTTGAGTGTGTTTGCGTGTGTCTGTCTGTCTGTCTTGTCTGTATGTGTCTATGTGTCTGTCTTGTGTGTGTGTGTCTATATGTCTGTCTATGTGTGTCTGTCTATGTGTATGTGTCTATGTGTGTCTGTATGCATATGTGTCTGTGTGTGCCTGTCTGTGTGTGTGTTTATGTGTGTACATGTCTGTATGCATGTGTGTGTTTGTGTGTCTATCTGTCTATATGTCTGTGTGTATGTGTCTGTGTGCATGTGTGTGTGTGTCTCTGTGTCTGTGTGTGCGTGTATGTCTATGTGTGTACGTGTCTGTGTGTGTCTGTGTACATGTGTGTGTCTGTCTGTGTGTGTTACCTGTAACATTTGAACAGCCTTGGGTTCTCTCTCTGTCAGGAACTAGAATGGCTGCTGGAGATTAACCGACTCACACACCGACTCCTCTGTAAACACATGACGCTAGACAGTTTTGACGCCATGTTCCGAGAAGCCAATCATAATGTGTCTGCCCCCTATGGCCGCATCACCCTGCACGTTTTCTGGGAGCTGAACTTTGACTTCCTCCCCAATTACTGCTATAATGGATCCACAAACCGGTAAGGAAATCTCTGTGTAGGGCCCACTGGGCAGGGCAGGAAAAGAGGTTATGCTCAGTTGCCTCTAAACTGTTCATGGAATTTCTGTTCATGCCTGTGACAAGTGTTTATCTGGAGCCGCTCCTGGGTATAGGCTCTGTACTGGAAGTGACAATGCCATGTGAGCAACCAAATACCATCCAGCTGCTTTGAGTCTTCCAACCAGCTTTGGCCCAGTCCAGGAATGAGACAAACCTCAGGGTAGGCTTTTTCCTCCAAGAAAGTGATGCTGGAGGTGAGTTGTAAAATATCAGCAGGAATAAGTAAAGTAAACAGCACAAGTCTATTATGGGCAAAATTTCTACCTGAGAAGCTGGGGAGTTGGAAGTGGATAGAGGCAGCCTGTAGAGGGCACAAGCTCACAGATAGCTCTAGAAAACCCAGAATTGTTAAGCAAGCAGATTTTATTTATTTAGCAGAAGTAATTGACACCTGTTTTCCATCCATAAGGCTGGGAATGGTTGTCTTAATACCTGGTACTCCTTGCTAGTCTGTAAAGCCACCCCTCACTGAATCCTCCAGAATCCTGAGCATTGTTTCTCAGTCAATAGAATTCATCCTCATGAGAGAGGTCTCATGTATGATGCAAAAAGATTTTTCTCTTTTCGCATATTACCAACAATTCCTCCCTAGGACCTTATCCTGAGCACTATTTCTCAATCAGTAGAGCCCATTCTTACGGTGAAAGTCACAAGTATTTGCTAAAGACATGTATTAGGAGTTTCTATGTAGCCATGCCTAAAGCCTTGTTGTGATAATTGATAATTGAATGTGTTTAAAAAAAAAAAAAAAAGTCACCTGGTCCAGTACTGGTTAACTAAAGTCCAGCTGAACCCAAGTTTTAGTCTCACCTCATCTGGATCATTTCACTGTCAGCCATAACACATGTCCAGCCCCCCACAGCAGCCATGAAGGATACAGTAGGAATAGGCTGTAGGCTGTATAGACCATAACAGGATCATCACCTGGGAGATTTTGATGAAGAACAGTGCTATGATCACATTGTTCATTTGTAAGGACATGCACATACCTGAACATGTAAGTGCAAAACAGGCCTCTGCAGAGTGGAGCTTGCCTCCTGGAAGGAGCACATAGCTCTGGAACAGGCAATGAAGTAGAAATAGGACCTAATCCTTTTCCTTACACAGAGCCTTATCACCTGTATTCACCAAACAAGAACAGGTAGATGGGTGGAGATTTGTAGGTGAAGTCTTTGAGCTCCTGGATCCTAGGTTAGGGTGGTGGGAACTGAATTCACATAGAATGAATGAATGGAAGGGTCATACAACCGTACTAAGACATTCCATGAAAGGAAACTATCTATGTCTGAACAGCCCGTGCACTGAGAATGGTATTGCCATCTTTGTTTTGAGGATGTGTTGTTGTTGTCTCCCAGTTTGTGTGTGTGTGTGTATGTGTCTACATGTATGTTTGGATATGTGTGGGCATACACCCATAGAAGCCCCAGGTTGTTGTTGTCTCCCAGTGTGTGTGTGTGTGTGTGTGTGTGTGTGTGTGTGTGTGTGTGTGGTCTACATGTGTGTTTGGGTATGTATGAGCATACACCCATGGAAGCCTCAGGTTGATGACAGGAATCCTTCGTTCTCAACAGCTCCTCTCTTTTATTCATTGAGACAGGGTCTTCCCACAACTTGCTTGTTCAGCTACATTGCCTGACGACCTTCCTCTAGGGATCCCTTGAGTTCACTTTCTACTTTCTGAGGCTAGAAGTATAGGGGAGCAAGCATACCCACCAAACATTTTTCGTGAGATCTAGGGACCCCAACTTTGGACCTCACACTGATACGTCACATATTTAATACCTGAGCCATCTCCCCAATCCAGTGTTACCATCTTTAATGAGTTGTTAGGGGAAAACCCAAAGAGGAATAATCATGGAGATTTAAAATCCACAAATCTACTGGAACTTAAAGCATGTTCACTAGCGTGCTGTTGTTTGTAATGTTTTTATGCTCAAGGGCAGATCTGAGTCCTTGCTGCTGAGACATCTGGCCTTCAAAGCTGAAGCATTTTCTGCCTGGCCCTTTTCAGAGAGTTTACTGACTAAACTTTTAAACCAAACTGGAGCCCCAGAGATGGCCATCTTCAGACCTTGCATACCCTGAGCTTCCTGGGCTCCAAGCTTCCCCATTTTCAAGAATAGGGATGTACACAGTAATCAAAGGGAGAGTATCAGAAGGATGCAGCTCCTCTCTAGTCTGCCATCTATGAGACGCTGCAGGGGTTAGTGGGGAAGGATGTCACTGGGACTCAGTTAACTGCTTCTCTGTCTTTTTTCTTCTAGTTTTGTCCGAACTGCCATCCCTTTCACCCAAGAGCCACAACGAGACAAACCTGCTAACGTCCAGCCCTATTACCTCTATGGATCCAAGGTAATTAGTCACGTCCTGTCCCACCTGTGGGAGACAGAGTGATGGGGGAAAAAAATAGAAAGGTGTTCCCAGAATTAGAGAAGCCAGAAGCTCTGTTGTTCAAGAGGTACATTGAGAGTCAGACAGAAACCGCTGCAAGTACATTCCTCTTTATTGGTTTACAGCTAGCAGAGGTGGAATGAACAAAGCTCTGGAGACTGGGGATTGGGTGGAAGCTGAGGTGAGGGGTGAGTACTGTGCTGAGGGTAAAAATGAGTATATGGAGCTTCTCAGTTTCTACCATGTCTTTGTTCATTCATCATAACATAATCTGGTGATTCTGGGATTTGGGGCTCTGTTTCCAGGCAGCACTTGAAGCCCATTGTAGATGGCTGGAGCCATCTCTGAGAGGAAGGGCTCCTCTACCTCATGTGGCTTTTTTTCACATGTGCACATCTTTATTCCAAGTAATTAACCCACGGGGCTCATTATAAGTCTTCAGTCCTTCTGCCATTCATTCAGTGGCATTTAGTGTATATCAGGGGTGAAGAGACATAATCTACACCCACCTATAATTTCATGTCCACATATGTAGTAATGAATAGTTTTCACCTAGTCCTACCAATGTCACAATATGTATAGATTTATAATTATAATACAGGCTCATATAGAAGAAATAAAGAAACCACCAGAAGGGTAAAACATGTCTCCCATAAAAAAGAGGCCAGTGATTTTCTTGCCAACAGAATAAAATCAGCTACCTTTGATCCCATTTTCAAAGTAAACAGAGATAAGCTTACATGAATATGATGGTGTGGGGTCAAGAGATCTTCAGAATTAGAAGTGTGGCTAACCCAGAAAAGCTCCGGATGGGCACTTACAAGGTGTGAGGAGGATGTTAAAGGGAACAGGTATCTTCTCCAGAGGAATCAAACTGTTTAAAGTAATTTTCTCAAACCAAGAGAGGCTTGTAAGCCAGGTATGATAGTGCTCACCTGTCCTAGTGCTGGAGTGGCCGAGGCAGGAGGATTGCTGTGAGTTCAAGGGCAGCCTGGTTTACATAGCAAGTTTCAGTCAGCCAAGGCTATGTAGTGAGACTGCATCTCCAACATGGAAAAAAGGGGAGTGGAGACTGGCAGACAGCATTTGAGTTAGCTCACAAACATGGTTCCCAAACTAAAAACCAATTCTCTTTCAAACCTTCTGTTATATGAGGAAAGCAATATCAGTATTGAAGCTCGTCTCTTCAACACTGTCTGGTCTCCTTTTGATCAAACACAGAAATATGGTCTTAAGTCCAGAGGCGCTGGCATACAGAGTAGTTATCAGAGAGTTCTTATATCTGTTCCCTTCTATTTATAATAATGAGGTCCTGGATTTTTAGGAGGTAATACAAAGCTGTCTTCTAAGAGTCTATGCTTTAAAGCTGTGGTCAATTTAAGTAAAAAGTATTAGCTGTTAATGATAAATAATGATAAGCCAGTCTGTGGATTTAAAAAAAAAAAATGAACCTAGAGGTTCAGTGCATGGTTATGTTTGCTTGAAATTTCAAATGGGCTCTCATTCTTTTGGAAAGAATGACTGAAAGCAACACCAGGGTCCACATCTGACTCAGCACTTCTTTTTAGTGGGTCAGGCTCAGCAGGTCCGGCTATTCTTACTCTGTGATCCAACCATGGCTGATTTTAATATTAAACAAGGTCTGGAGTTCTTTTTAAGATTTATTTGTTTGTATATTTGTGTATATCTGTCTTTATGCACACAGGAAGAGGCAGCCAGACTCTATTATAGATGGTTGGGAGTCACCATGTGGGTGCTGGGAATTGAACTCAGGACCTCTGGAAGAACAGTCAAGTGCTCTTAACCCCTGAGACACCTCTCCAGCCCCGGGTCTGCAGTTCGTAACTAGGCCTCTAAACGAATAGTGCTAAAGCAATGCCTTGTCTGCCTCAGGCATCCCTTAAGGGCAAGGGTTTTCCAGCTTGGGGACCATTGGCATTTGGCATCCATCCAACCCTACTCATCCATACACCACTGACATTTGGAAGGAGAGAAGCGGGTGGCCTATAGACAAATTTTCACATAGGACACACTATATAGAGAGCATTTTAGGCTATGTGAAGTGGGCCATCTCCTCCTCGTTGCTCATTCTCTAGAGTGAGGCAGTATGGCTGGTTGGTCACCACCCTCTCTAGCTAAGACCAACACATCCAAGGCATTTTGATTAGCTTCTGCTTCTGGTTCAGCTTCTCGTCTGGCCCCAGAGTTCTTGCGTGGCAGTTCCACCAGGGGAAGCCCCTGCAGATCTTCTTCCCTCTGACCAAGGCCTGGGGCCTCCTCCGGCCATCTTACCAAACCATTGGCTTCCTCCATGTGACCAGCTCTGTAAGACCATCGGGGCTCATGACAACGGATACACCAGAACTGGAGGCAGATAAAAGCCAACACAGCAGTGAAGCAGGCCAGCAGGATGGCCATCAGCACCCAAAGAGAAATTTGGGGATCCACCAGGGAGCCCCCTGCAGCCAGTGGACTCTTATCCAGGGTGTGGAACATGGTACAGTAGTGACTATATGGAAAGGCAGCCTTCCTGCAGCTGATACAGAGAAAGTAGAGAGTGGAGGGGGCAAGGTGTTCCAATGCCACAGAAGTGATGGTTCGAGGTACCTTCTCCTCGTGATGGAAGCTGTAGCGCAAATAGCCAGAGAAGATACTATTCCAGTTGGGCCTGTACATAATATGGTAATAGTCCTCCAAGCAGGGCTCCGAGGATGACCAGGAGATGATAGCTCCTGTGTAAGACACGTTCCCAACCTCAATGTTCATCCTGATTCTGGAACCAAATCACAGTGAAGAGTGACATCTCCCTAAATTCTAGCTGCTGCAGACTGGTGCATGAAATTGTCACAAACACTGACTTACTTCATTATACAGACCAAAAAAATGGAGGCCCAGAGGTTAAGCTACACATAAGCCAGCTAACAAATGGGGGAATACAAGTGGAAATGAGGGCTGGCCCCTGACAAAGCTTGTAGCCTTCAGGCCTGACTAAGGTACACCCACATGGCCCCAGCCACACCCATCCTGGCTGAAATCTATTACTTACAACATTGATCCCAGCCCTTATACTGTTTACAGGCAATGTGAAGAGAAATCAGGAGAATCTCTGAGGGCCTACCTTATGATTCTCAGATCAAACTACCCGACCTCCTGACTCTACCATGTGCTGTGAGCTGTTACCTAGAATATTCTGCCCAGTGTCTGGTTTAATTATTTTTTTAAGACTCTGAGGTATGTTTTCATGGCTAGTGGAGACTCACTGTGGCAGACCCCTGCTGCGCTCCCCTCAGAGTCTCTGCTAGTGTTTTGTCTTATCAGAGTCCAAGGTATTTGTTTCTAGGGTCAAAATCGTCAGCTCCCAGAATAGCTTAACTTCTAATAAATAGTCTGGTGCCATGACTTTTGTGACTATCTAACCCATTGGTTCTCCCCCTTCCTAATTATCAACCCTGTAATACAATTCTTCATGTTGTAGTGACCCCGACCATAAAATTGTTTTTGTTGTTACTTCATAACTATAATTTTGTTGCTGTTATTAATTGTAATGTAAACATCTGTGTTTTCCAATGGTCTTAGGAAAGAGTCTTTTGACTCCCAAAAAAGATCACGACAATTGCTGTTATTAATTGTAATGTAAACATCTGTGTTTTCCAATGGTCTTAGGAAAGAGTCTTTTGACTCCCAAAAAGATCACGACACACAGGTTGAGAACCACTGGTGTAAGCACTTGGGCAGCAAATAGGCAGTTGTTCAATCCAGGCTCCGCTAGATGGTTTTTTACACAATAATAATCTCCATTTCCATCTTATAGATGATCAGCCTAGCATTTCAGTTAACAGGAAGAGAGAACTTAGCCACTGTTTCTCTGCAAAGCCACTGGGTTTAGAAACAGAACATTGACTGCCAGATGAGGTGGCTGAACATGTCACAGGAGACCTGTGAGCTTGCCAGCCTTGCTGCTTTGCTAACAGAGGGACATAGGTTTTTGATTTTTCTTTCATTTCATCTGAGAGAGGGAAAACTGCCCCTCTGAACTTCCCCCCTCAAAAATCTAGAGACAACAGTAGCAACCTCTGTATGTGCCTGTGATCATCTCCCCCGCCTCCCCACCCCCCACCGCACCTTGTTCTCCATTCCTCCTCTCCAGCCTAAAGTGCAGATTGCATGGAGACTGAATGACGCTGTAAAAAGCAGTCGGTCAGACTGTACCCAGAGTGAACACTAAGCCAACTGATTGCTGTTTTTATGCTTGTGTTGTTAGGGTAGATGAGTTGTGGAAAGTGTAACAGTGTGAAGTAGATTTTCTTCTCTAAAGGCAGTGAAATGCTTGGGAGAGGGAATCCTACTTTCCATTTAACTGGGAATTTCTGCCCAGTAAATGGGAAATAGCAGAGATGAGACAGGTATGTGCAGATTCTTCCAAGGATGGCTGTCAGAAAGGAGACTCTCCCTCACTGGTCTCATATATGTGCTCACTTCCCTACTCAAGGACCCCCACATCCAGCAAACATACTTCCAACTGCCATAAATGGGGTAGAATTCATACCCTATACTACATAGCACCATGCTGTCATCACCCTCCCATTGGGATAATTGGGAATCCCGTTCTCACACATGCCGTTCCTACTGTTTGCCTCCTCTCTGCTGCTGGCTATGTTATAGCCTGGGTTCCCTGCAGCAGACATTTTTAAGAGTTTCTACTAAGGATGCCAGCAGCATCTTCAGCTTTCAACGATAAATCCACCACCACCACACACTTATTTTTCTTCCTGCCTTCTGTTTTTAGCTATTCAATTTCCATATCCTGGCGCTTCTCCAGGCAATGTGAAAGGAAAGGCCATTTTTCATTTCTAAGACAGCTGGCTGTTCATGTCTCTTACCTGATGCTCGCAGTATATGTGGTTAGACTTCTTCCTCTGAGCGTGGACCAAATCTGAGACGATGTGCTTCTCCCTCCTCCGCACTAGGCTCTCCTCTTGTCTCTCTCACCACTGAGTATTCCCACTGTTGCCCCCAAACGGCTCACATTATTCATTTCTTCAGATCAGCATCATTCACCATGGCAACCAGCTGGCATCTACGCACAATGCTCTCAGGGACCTGTCTGAGAATGCTTTAGCCCAGTGAAAGGAGCTTTAGTCCCTTTGGCCAAAACTGGGCATTATTCTGCAGGCTGATTCCCCAGAATACTACATTCCTCTGATGCTCCTGTAGTTTCTCTGTGGTTGGCGTGTGTGTGTGTGTGTGTGTGTGTGTGTGTGTGTGTGTGTGTGTGTGTGTGTGATACCTGTGTAGATCCAAGGGCAGGCAGCCTTAATGTCATTCTTTAAGTACTGTCTGCTTTCTGTTTGCAACAGTCTCTCCTCAGCCTGGAATTTCACCAAGCTGAAGGCTAACTGCCCATTGAACTTTGCTAGCTCTTACAGATGTGTACTGTCATACCTGGCATTTTTCCATGGGTCCTGGGGAATCGAACTCCTGTCCTCAGGCCCATCAAGGCAAAAGATTTACTGCTGAGTCATCTCCCAAGCTGACTAATTACCACTTTCTTACCATTTGATCTTACAGGGATAGTGGTTTCAAATGCAAAGATGCCCCCCTCGGTTCCACAAGGGACTGTAAATTCAACCCCATCCCACTTCTCCTCATAACCCACTTGTACATCCTCTCCCTTCTCACATTTCCTACATTGCCCTTATGTTACGGTTCTGGGCAAGACTTTTATTATCTGGATCCCATTTCCTCCATCTATAAAGCTATGAATACAGCAGGGCACTAACATTTTGCATACTTGTATCCTTGTCAAGATTGCTCAATCATTTGAACAGTGGCCCCTCACTGTCAAGTTCAGAACATGCCTAATTTAGAAGTAGAGTCTTCATTGGTGGTAATTAGTTCAGGATCTCAAGATGAAATCATCCTTGATTAACTCTGACTGGAGTCTTTCTGAGGGAAAGAAGGATTGCACACGGAGCCACACAAAAGGAGGAGGAGGCTGTGTGGACACAGGCAGGGATGAGAGCAATGACTCTGTAAGCCAGTAACTGCCAGAAGCAGGGAGAAGCAAGGAAAGCCCTCCCTTGGAGCTTCTGAGGAAAGCATGGTCCCCCAAACATGTTGATCAGATTGCTTGTCTACAGAACTGGGAGAAAATGCATTTTGTCACTTTTGAGCCACCATGCTAATTTGTCACAGAAGTCTAGGAATTCAGCATAGCTCTCCATCTGATTGGGTTTGCTGACAGACAGCACTGCAGTTCTCAGCACAGACATCTGAACAGCTAGCTGCTTGCCAGCTGGTCACCTCGGATTGCCATGAGAAGTGGCAACAGTTTAGTGTTCTTTGGGCAGACAGTACCCAGAATGCCTTTTCTCTGAGGACTTCTGAAGTCCACCTTTTCCAATTTTCCCAGATCCATTCTGGTTCCCCCAGCATTACAAGAATATATCACCATTATCTGTGCAAGCGTCCTGAATGTGTCTGAAATGGAGGGTGGGGTGAGCTCTGAATTTTTTTCTAGGGTGTATCTGTGTGTTCTTGTGTATGTGTGCAGATGCATGTGAATGTGTGTGTGTCATGGAGGCCAAAAGCTGATGTCAGATGACTTCATCATTGTTTTCCATCTTACATATTAAGGCAGAGTCTCTTACTTGAACCTAAAGCTTGCAGTTTAGCTGTTCAGATTTGTCATCTTGCTCTAAGATCCCCTGTCTCAGCCTCCCATGTGCTTGGATTACAGGCAAGCCACCATGCCTGCCCCAGCATTTACGTGGATGCTAGGGATCTAAATCCAGCTCTCACACTTGTGTGGTAAATGCTTCACCCTTCAAGCCCTAGATTTGGATTTCCTAGCGCCCCCCCCCCCCTTGTCTTTTAGTGCCTAGCTACAATGGACCTCAGAGGATTTACATATATACTTCCATATGGATGTGAGCTAAAATGTTAATTTCAAAGAAAAGAAAACAGTGGTCACATGAGCCTGTCGAAAATAGGAAATGGAGGGGAAGTATTAGTCAACAGCGCTTGAATAGGAGAATAGCTTGTAATGTTCTATAACATGGTGGGATAATTGTGACTGGCAGCAGTTCATTATTTCAGAGTAATTATAGAGAGGATTTTATGTCCTCAATACATAGGTGTCTGGTGGATATGCCAGTCATCACTGCAGCCTGTGTGTGCTGAATGTCACACTGTATCCCTTAAATACCTACAATGACTATGCATCAATTAAAGATAAACTATATTTTTAAAAAGTCAGCTTCCTCCTTAGTTCTTGGACAAAGCATCCAAGTAAAGCTATGAAGGTCACCTGATGAGCTATATCAATGATCATCACAAAGCCAGGAGAAGCTGCCCTGCTAAGGGGCTCTGGAGGCCTGGAGTCCCAGGGTGCATAATGTTCTGGATCTAGCAGGTTCTCTTGGCCTTCTCTTGGCATTCAGTTTTCCCAGGAGCCTGCATTACATCCGCTGTGTGCATGCACATAGCTAGCCTCTCCTCAAGTGCTAATGGTGATACCCCACAGAGCAGAGGCCCTCTCGTCACATAAGGGCCAATGCTGCAGTTTGCAGGTGCCCTTTCAAAGGTTATTTTGAGGAGGATAAAAATACCAGAGTTAGCCTGAGAAGGGACAAGACAAAAGTCTATTCTTTGTCGATAGAGTGGGAGCCTGTTTTTTAATGCTCGTGGATGGTATTTGTACCCACCGACTTTTCACTTGAGAAAATAAGAGGCTCAGAGCATGTGAGGCCCAGCAGCCCCCTCATTTCCAAGTCCCAGAGAAGAGGGGTTTAGAGGCACATCTCAGTTGGTAGTGTAACGGGCAGGTGCCCCTAGAGTACCCCTAGACTCCCCAAGACCATGGCTAATGACCACTGTTAACTTTAAAGAAAAAGAGAGTTTAATGAATATGAATGATATACCGGTACACACATGTGTGGGCTCCAGGCACTGTAGAAAACCATAGAGCCCCGAATGCTTTCAGAGTACAATTCTTATACCACACTCTGGGTAGGGGAGGGGGTACATCCGGGCTCATTCTGAGCAGGGGAGAGGATACTCGGGCTCAGAAGGTTACAACAGGGCGGGGCCAAAGGTCAGTTTAGGACAGAGTTTAGGAATGCTGACAGGCAGGCAGGTGTATTTCCTGTGAAACAATAGAGTCTAGGGCAAGCAGAGGACCACCTGGGGTGGGAATGTGGCCCCAGGGCCTTATCTTGGGTGGTCCTGCTAGAGTGAAGTCCAGAAGGTCAAGCTGCTCACCAGGTGGGTCTCAGAAATTCAGGAGTGGTCCGGCTCAGGCTGCCGGATGTGTCCCAAGCAGCCATCAATCCTGTGAACAAAGCTTTTCCAAGAAACAGCCATCTAGTTTAGTGATACAATGAAGCCGAAACTCTGTCAACCTTGGTTAGTTTCTGGGACCTCAGGAAGGTATTCGAGGGGAAAGAGTCAAACAGGAGTTTTCTATCTTCACAGGAGGATGCTTGCCTAGAATGTTGGGTTTAAGCCCCACTCTTTACATACCAGATATGGTGGCTTACCCCTGTACTCAAAACACTTCAGAGGTGGGAGCTAAAAGATCAGAAGTTCCAGGTCATCCTGAGCATATTAGGCTGTCTCAAAACAAGTGAAATGAAGTGTCCACCCTTCATCTTGATTTTCTAATATTACCTTCTGTCCACAGCACCTGAACCAGTGACCTTTTCCACCAATGAGACAATGTACCCATTCTTTCTCTGCCATCAGCATGTACAACTGTGTCCTCTTCAGTCATGGGGCCAGGTGCTTCCCAGTTGATAATGTGTATGGGTGGCAAATTCCTCTCAGAGGAAATCAGCCTTGACTTGGGGGTGGGAGGAGTCCCTGGCTCCTCCTGGCACTGGAGAAATGACTTGAGAGTATGCCTGTATCCCAGAGCTAGGTTTGTCCATGGTAAAGATGTAGTACACAGGCCTTAGAACAGTGGTTCTCAACCTTCTTAAAGTGTGGCTCTGCTTCTTCCTCAGTTACATGGCCTCTGCTGTCTGTGGGGGAGGGAGTGTGGGGGGAGCTGAAGCAAATAAGCGTAATATGATGGCTTGTGAGACATCTCTCTGGGGAGACAGTCTAAATGTTACAACTCTCCTTTATTTCAGAAAGAACAGGGGATATAAAGGCTGGGGACAGTGTTTGGGGCATCACCTAATTTGCATTAGGTGGCACACTCCTGTCATAACAAAACTGTTGTACAAGTTTTAGTTGCCATATGTGCATCAGGGGAAAGGTTTCTAGCATGGAACTGTGCCAAAGGTCACACTAGAGATAATCAGACATCCGGACTTAGAGACAGTTTTCAGATAAGGTCAGTCCTCCAGGTCCAAGGAACATTCTCCAAATAAGGGCATTTAGACAGCTGGAGGCCTCACTGGGGATGGAGTCCCCATGTTGCCGAGCTTTTGGAGATAGCTGCCAGGCCATGATAGACAGCAGCCTCTGACAACCAAAGCCTCTCAAAACACTAATGTCATGATCCTCATGTTATGGTGACCCCCAGCCATTAAATTATTTTTGTTGCTATAATTTTGCTGCTGTTGTGAATAGTAATGTAACTATCTGGTATGTGGAAAATCAATAATAGCACCCCCGTGAAAGGGTCATTCATTCCCCTCCAAAGGAGTCACAGCCCATAGGTTGAGAACCACTGCTTTAGAATATCCAGCTGAGAGGCAAATTCTCAATGTGTGGCCTTCAGCTCAGTCCTTCTGTCTCTTGTGCCTTGATTCACTCAACTATTACAGTAGGAATGTTGGCGATGTCCACTTCATGGTGTTGATAAGCTCATCCATATCTGTGAAGAGATGGGCTTAGAAACAGCAGTTCTTGATATCAGGACAGGTCATGGGATCAGAACTTTTCTCTGTACCCCTTGAAGTTTTGTCCTGGGGCCCTAAGAAGCAAGACTCACACCATCAATTGCATTTACCATCCTGCTTTTCCCTCTGAAGGCAGCATTGCTGGTTTTAATTATTTAGTGTATATGATTGTATATAAATGAAAGAATATAGAAAGGTTCAAGGTATCCCACAACTCTGAAGTACCCCCTGAGAGCATGTGGTACACTCTTTGTTTATTCCTTTTACTCACATGGCAGCATGGGTCTTCTAATCATTACCACGCACAGCAGAGATGGAAAGTCAGTGTCAAGACTCACAAAGCCAAATTACAGTACAATAATGCTGCAAGCTGAGGCCAGGTAGACACAGAGCCTGGACTCTGGCCTGGCCCTGATGGCCAGTGCCACTGCTTGCATCCCTCTACCCTATTCTGCTTTGCTTTGATGTTTTTAGCTTCTAAGAAGTAGAGAGACAAGATTGTGGAATAATGTGTTTCAGAATGCTAGGAACAAGCAAAGAACTAAGAACACGCAGCTGTCTGCATGTAACTGAGGGAACTGGAGAAACTGTACTTGGGGAAGAGGGGCCTGCATCCAGCAAGCATTTTCTCTTCTGAACATCCTGTGCTCTGGAGTCCAAGTGCACCTGCCTCAGAACCCCCACACAGGAGGATGTCATCAAGACAATATATGATCTAATATTTCGAAAAAGATCTTTTCGCTCTACAGTATCTTCAAACTGTATTCAGAAGGATACAGATTTCAATACAAATTATTCATTCTTTTAATCATTCCCAATGATTCCAGCTTTTAGACACTGTTAGTATTCCCTTTTGTTAGAACGCTCATCACTAGTTAAAGAGTGTTTCTTTTTCAGCCATTAATTGACTGGTTATAGAAACTTCATTCAGCTCTTCCGACAGTCGCCATTATATCATGGTCCCAAGGGTCCAAGCCTCTCTGATCAACAGAGTCTATCTTCATAGAGCGTCTGTCCAGACTTACTTGGAGTATTACCACCAACTCCAGTTATAACACTGTTAAAAGTCCTCACAATTGTCCAGTCACCACTCCTCCCCATCTCCCTGGCTTCCACAGCATGGCTTCCCCCATCAAAGCTTTTATGATTTTGGTAGCAACTGTTGGATTCTTTGGACTCAGATTTCCTATTCTAAGTGAAGATGCCATTGCCTTGCCAGCTAATAATGGTTCCCACAGACAGCCAGTCCTCATACTGTTTTAGGACAAAGCCTTTGCAGGTGTGATTAGTGAGAGATCTTTAAAGAATGGGCAGAGAAACATGCACTGTCAGGGTGCATATCACAATGGCCTTATAAGAGAATAACCTAGTAGGACATGACAGGAAAACTGAGTAGAGAGACTGGAAGCTAAGAGTGATTGGGTCACAAAATAGGGGTGTTGGCCACCACTGGTAATTAGAAAAAGTAAGGAATAGATACTCTGGTGGAGCCTCTGGGAGGAAGTGAACAAGCTGAATCTCAGTGTGGAACCAGTGGTGGTGATTTTTTTATTCATAGCTACCAGAATGTTTCAAGTTACCAAGTTTATAGTCATTTCTTATGGTGGCCACAGAAAACGCACTGGACAGCATGAAGGAGTGAAAATATGAAGATCTGGATGTAGTGGTGTATATACTTTTAATCCCTGCACTGGGGAGACAGAAGCAGGCACACCTGTTGTGATTTTGATGCCAATGTGGTATACACAGAGAGTTCAAGGCCAGCCATGGATACATAGCAAGACTCTGGAAAAATAAATAAATTAAAAGCACTCTCATCAAGACGCAGCATATCCCTATGTGTCCATGTGGTCTGTCATCAAATGAGAACCAATTATAAAGACAGGGTTTAGGTTAGAGTCGGCTTTGGTTCCCTCTAGAAATTGTTTGAGTAGGTATGACCTCTTGGGGCTGGGAGATTCAGTTCCTTTTGACTTTTCCAAAGCACTTAACTCAAGAGGAGAAAGAAGCATCATTTCTTTAGATTTCTCCAGCAACTCCTTTGGGTCTGTCATCCTGTAAACCCAGAACCCAAAGAACGACCTCAGAGGCTGTAGACACAGCTCCCCAGCTTAAGAAGCATCAAGAAGTAACAAGCAGACCCATCAGGGCTTTTTCCCAAACTCTAGCAATGGATTGGAACCTGCCACTGAGTAGACCTGTCCTGTGAACCATCTTTCTATCCAGGGTGGCATGGCATGTTACTCATGCATCCTGTCAACATTTACCTGCAGGGACTTTAGAGAGCTGAGCTTCAGCTAGCTAGCCCTCCAGCCTCAGTTAGAAGCCCATGTTTGTTTATGGACTAATGGCATCATTAGAGAAGCTGTAACACAAACAGGAAGTTAGGAGGGCTTTAATTTCCTCTCTGAAATAGTCATCATGATTCTAGAGAGCAGGGAAGCAAAGTATTTACAAATAGGGTTAGTCAAAGAATTAGAACTTATTGTTTGGAGTGGCTAGCTGTGTTCAGCATTGTCCTCTGAACTACACACACGCACTGTGGCGTGTGCTTGTGCATCATACACGTATAGTGAGAACACACAAAATTAAATTTAAAAAAAAAATGTCACTTACTTTTTCAGAAAGTGTTCCTCAGTCAGGCTGGTTTATTTCTTGATTATCTACTTTGTGTCATGTAGGTTTAAACATCTGATTTCATATAGGCTTCATAAATTCCAATTAGCTTCCCATCAGACATTGGGTGTAACCCGAGTCAGTGAGTGAAAATGGTTTGGTGGGAGGGATGAACGGCAAATGTCCAGTGTTCCAAGTCACACTGCATTCCTGTTTTTCTTTGCCAAACCTCAGAAAATACCCAGGCTCCCCTATTCCCACATTTTCTCAATAGGGCCCAGCCTCCTGCTGAGCCAGCAGGTCAGAGGGGTGTCCTTGGGGTGGGTGTGTGCATGTATTTTTTTTCTGCATGCGTGTGTTTCCTATTGCATGCATGTGGTGGATTTGGGGATGGGGCAGGGAGCTTGTTCACTTAGGAGGTGAAGTGGAAATCTACAAATTTTTTGTTAGTTCCACTGAGGTCTGAACTTCCCATCTAGACTGACACAGGATTGGTACCAGAGACCTCCTAAATGTACCAAGTGGGTTTGGAGGGGAGCATTTTTTTAACCCTTGTATGTTAAAATAATTCCAAAGTGTTTCCCCTTTGCCTAAAACTGGGACAGCCTGCTGAATAGTCTCTGTATTGAAGATAATATTTTGTTTGTGCTGCTAGGAGGTGCTTGGCAGTGGGAGGTCCTTCGGGGAGGAAAGAGCTTGAGAGACTGCTCAAATGGGCAGGAACCCAGCAAGAGAGCAGTGGAAACTGTACTTTGGAAGTAAATGACAGAGTGCCTCTATTCCAGCCTCTTTCCTGGAGTGAGGGCTGTCTGGACCATATGTCCTGGACAGTACTTACTTCTGAGATATTTTGATGTGGAACAAAGTGTGAATTTGAGTGAATGTTTTATCAGCTGCTTCCAGGTCTGGTTTCTATCCTGTCCCCTTTAGACCTCGTGTATTTAACCTGTCCTTGTTGAGGGAATCAACACCATGGTCATAGTTTCTGGGGGGAAAGGAGTTGAACAAAACATTACTTTCTTGGTGTTTATCAGCCAAAATAAAATTTTGAGTACTTCCATGGGTGCTTTTGGGGCCAGGCATCATGCTTGCTGCTTTATACCTCTTATCTGTTAAAATTCAAGTACCATCTTCTTAAGGGAAACCAAAGACTAACCAAGGACTGTAAGTCGTTTTCCCAAGGACCTCCAACTAGAAAATTAGGGTTCCGCAGGAGAATATGTATAACTTCAAAACCAACCTGGCTACATAGTGAATACCAGGCAAGCCAGAGAGAGCTACGTAACAAGAGTGTCTCACAAAAATAATAAACAGTAAGAACAAAATAGAATCCTGAGATTTGAACCCACTATGACTGTGTTTACCCAGGGCTCATCCTGTGGTTTCAAAACATAAAAATAGAGAGTCAGAAAGAAAAAAAAAAAGAAGAGCTGATTGCTGCCGCCACTACCATCACTCATATACATCCAAAATCCCCTGCTGTGCAGAGCAGAACTTCCCTCCCTGAGGTCATAGGAAAAACTCTCTGATGTGAGTGGGAATGAGAGAGCTATTAGGCCCAGCCAAGAGCTCCGTTACATGTCCCCCTGGCCATGAGCATGCCAAAGCCTTGTCCTCTAGTGTTTCCTAATGTATATGCTAAAACCACAAGAGAAAATTCAAAGTAGCGTTCTGCATTTTAGTCTTTGAAAAGTCAGTAAATTATGATATGGTATAAAAAGTGGGAGATTTTGTTACTTGCATTTTGGGATGTAAGTAAAATGCATTTAGCTTTGTTTGGGCTGCAATAGTAAGAATAGCAGATTGGGTGACTGAAATAATAAGTACTTACTGCTTACAGCTCTTGAGGCTAGAAAATCGAAGTTCAAGATCCTAGAATAGGGTGGATGTTAGCAGATCCAGGTCTGGTGTGTAAATGGGCATCCTGTTATGTGGCAAAAAAGGGGAACAAGCTGGTATGCCTTTTCTTATAGAGACACTAAGCCCCATTCACCAGGACTTTAACCATCCAGAGTCCTTAGTTCTTCATGCTGTTGGGGAGTTAAGTTAGGATCTCATTGTGTAGATTTGAGAGGGACACAGCAGTAGGCCCCTCCTTCCATACAGATCATGGTTTCATAAGTCTTCACAACTACCTCAAACAATCCAGGCAAGATATAGAGCTTTCCCACCTCCCTTGAGAGGTCTGTGCTCTTTCCAGTCAGGTCTGTTTGGCCCCTGAACTCCTCCACTCTGAAGGAGAGAGAAGTATAGAATAAGGCTTTGACTGGGTCCTGAACCAAATCTCATTTCCTAGCACTGTATATGAGCCTCAGCACTTTGTGCATTCCCTCTTGATAATGTCTCCTGCTAAGGAAGCACCAAAATAGGGTTACTATGCATGTTAAATTACATGACCTGGCTTCACGTTTCTTGCAGTCACAGTCCACATACTTTCAGGAACCAATGTCAACTTTTGTAGACATCATAATCAGAAATCAGCTGCATTTCCCTCTCTATATAAACCACTCTGTACATTCAAAAATTGCATAGGCCATGCCCGTCCCTAGGTTTAGGCAGTTTACTCAACAGCTCCAGCTCCTGTCTGTAATCCTGTTCTTTCTCATGTGCCATGCCTCCCTGATGGGAACACTAATTGTTCTTTACATATCTTTAGTGTGGGCGCATTCTAGAACTGGGATGCTCACTTTGTGCAGGTTAGTTAGTGTAATTCATGTATAATCAAACATGCCAAACTCAGAACACAAACTGAACCTAATTAAATCTTCCTCGATGACTCAGGAAAGGTGTGGAGGCTTGGAAGCCTCTACATGCATCATAATGGTTTCTGTTTTATTCATGTAGAATTTCTAACTAATCAGCTACTAGAGTATCAGGTGCAGCCTTCTCATATTGGTATGCTCTTGCTCAAGATTTTAATACCAAGTAAGAAAAGCATGCCCAGAAATAAGGTGCACCATCATATTCAGCTCAGAAAGATCTCTTTAGCTCTGTCTCATTCAGTTAGAGTAGCCCTCAGGGTCTATAGGATGATGGTGACCCAAGGCCAGAGCTCTGAGTCCCCCAGTAGTACCCAATGCTGCCGCTCCACTTGTCTATTCTGCACCTTGAGCACCTATGACATCTTTTTTTGTGATGGACTGCTGCTCTCAAAATTCTGACACTACTAACTTAATCCAATACCCATCATTCATAGAGTGTGAAACCAAGACTTTTTAAAACCCTGCTGTCCTGCTGGGCTAGCCATTCCCAAATCCCCTGATATCACAGATGGAAATAGACAAGAGCAGAAGATGGTGGCCAATTGGCTGCCAGTCTTGATATCTAATCTCACCTTCAGGAGAAAGGCAGCCACTCTACCCCAGACCACAGCTCAATTTGTCTATGGACAGTTACAGGTTTCCTTGTATTCTTGATATTTGCCTTAGAGCTCTTAACCCTTTCCCACTGAGTTTCTCCTGCCTGGTGACATTTGTACCATCATTAGCCATTAGCCACATCTCACTCCAGGACCAGTGAGGGAACCCTGATTACTACAAGATTCCATTTTATTTCAATCAGCAGAATACTTGCCAGGACTTCCTTAAAGTATCCGTGTAGGGATTCCTCACCTACTATTCCCCAACCTCTGTTTCCAGCCTCTCAACATTGCCTACAGCCACATCTACAGCTCCTATAGGAACTTTGTGGGGCCCCCGCATTTCAAGACCATCTGCAGACTGCTGGGCTACCAGGGAATTGCTGTGGTCATGGAGGAACTGCTAAAAATCGTCAAGAGCTTGGTAAGGGAGGCGATGCCTCTGTGGATGTAGCTGTGCACAGGACTGGTCTTTCTGAGCTGAGACCAAATTTCAATTGCAGCAGCTCTGCCACTTGATGCCACCCTAGGAGTCCTTGGGCCTTATTGCTCGGTGGTTTCTACATGTTTTCTGGTCTATTTCTTTATACCTCGTTTTGTATAACCGTTATTTTTATCTATGTTTATGTGTCAGCTTATGTATATACATATGTGTATCACGTGTATGCAATACCCACAAGTACCAGAAGAGGACGATGGATCTCCTAGAACTGGAGTTCCAAGCAGTTATGAGCCACTTGATATGGGTGCTAGGAACCAATCCCTGGTCCTCAAACAGAGTAGCAAGGCTTGGTTTTTTTCAACCACTCAATATGGAGAAAGACTAGCTATCTCTCTAATCCTGAATAGATCACTTGGCCTGTATCTTTCCCTATTTGTGGCTCAGAACTCACTTCTTGTTTTTGCTGACTGAATTGAGAAATCTCGTGATTTTGATATTCATTCTGCCCAGCTGTGCTCTCTGTTAACCAATTTAACATGATAGGCTAGGTGTATAGTTCAGTTGGTATAGTGCTTGCCTGATATGTACAAGGTTTTTGGTTCAATCCCTGGTACCCCCATAAAGCTGGCTGTGTCATAGTACTAATTTGTAATCCCAGCATCCAGGAGGTCGACACAGGAAGACCAGAAGTTCAAGAGCATCCTCAGCTACATAGTAAGTTCAAGGCCAGCTTGGACTATACGAGACCCTTTAAAAACAAAACTTAACATAACAAAAAGGAATTTAGCATAGTAAATCCATAATTTGTGTTCTATTGTTTTTTTTTTTAATTTACACGCTCATGGCAGACATTGATAATCAATCACCATTCTTTGTGCCCTAGGGATTTCTTGCTGACCATGGTTACCAATATCACAGGGAGTTCTATATCCCTTGACCAACATTAAGTATGTACCCAAATGTGGTCATCTGGAGCTTCATTTAATTCCCTCTAGTGCTACCAAAGCAAGGAAGGATAAAACATGGAAACGAGATTTCTCTGGAAATCTTGAGTTCCTGAAGAGAAATAATTTATAACCAACCATGTAAGGAATAAGCCAAACCCTGTCACTCAGTCCCATTCTTTGGAAGCAACTCTGAGAAGCTCTAGGTCATTAAGGGCTGCTGTGCCAAGTCCAGAGTAAAAAAGAAAAATGTAATGAATTAAAGATGTCTTGCCTTGGACATGCGGAGGAATATGCTATGAATTCTCCATGCTTAAATTAGATTAAAAACATTAATCTCCACAGTTCCCTACCTACATTTCATTTAGTCTCCATATTATAAACATCCCAACCCTGGGCAGGGAAATACCTAAATATCCCACATCCCTCATAGAGTCTATATAGTCTTTTTTTCTGTCTACAGAGAACAGGTGGGATATTTCCCTCTTTTAAATGCTTTGCTCACAAGTCTCAACAGACCCCAGTATCCCACTGTGGTCGTGTCTGGGGCCCAGAGGTATAGAGTGTAACAGTGGGCTAGCTCACCCCAGCTCACTCATTCCTTATTGTCTTGCAGCTCCAAGGCACCATTCTGCAGTATGTGAAGACATTGATAGAAGTGATGCCTAAGATATGCCGTTTACCTCGGCATGAATATGGTTCCCCAGGTAGGTGACCAGAAGGTGTGCACACCAAGGGCAGGGCAGGGCTCTGGCTTCTACCTTGGGAGATTCCAGTCTCAAAATTGCCAGACAACTGACATCCTAGATCTGCCTGCCACTGACTGGATAGCCTTTAACCTGACTTAACCCTCCAAGCAGTGGTATCATCCCTCTATCAGGGCAGTGAGTGGACACTTGAGCATGCCCACTGGACTGCTGACTGCAAGTGTGAGAGTGTGTAGGCAGTAAAGAGAAGGTATAGTCCTCAGCACATCCAGCAAGTCTTCCTGTTTCCTTTTTTGAGGGAGCTGGTACCCCAGGTGGGGTGCCATGTGACATGGATATACAGAGACTGGAAATAGGTTTTGTTTTTTTTTTCAACCACTCAATATGGAGAAAGACAGAAGCTATAAATGTGGTACCATGCATGTTTTTGTTTTCAAAAGCTAAGACATAATTTTCTATATGACTATTTCCATTGAAAACAGGAAAAAGATGAGGCTAGAGACTGGTGTCCATGCCTCTTTCTGGCTGTGTTACTATGGGTATGTTACTTACCCACTCTGAACCTCGTCTGAAAAAAAAGATGATAATATCTAGTTGATATTATGAGTAATAAAAGAAAATTATAGATAGATACACCTAATTATTATAACAGGTAATACTTATAAATAATAATCTCACTCTTAGGAATTCAGGTCTCTTTTGGAGGGACAGATCGGCCATTGCTGTTCCATTTGGGATTATAGATGTATTTAATTTTGCTCCAGATATTTTGTGCCAGCCTCCTGAGCTTTGTCTAGTGTTGACCTTTGCATAGAACCCCATTCTTAAGCTAACATGCTAAGTCTAGGGCTTTGGCTCATTTTGCAAAGCCCATAGACCTGGTTAAACAGTGCCCATGTCCCACTGACCTCCCCCTTGTGGCTCTCAGGGATCCTGGAGTTTTTCCACCATCAACTGAAGGACATCATCGAGTATGCAGAACTCAAGACAGACGTGTTCCAAAGCCTAAGAGAGGTGGGCAATGCCATCCTGTTCTGTCTCCTCATAGAACAAGCTCTGGTAAGTACTGAACCCACAGAAACCATGGTGGAGGGACCCCACACATACCTAGATGCCAAAGCTTCATACATGCTTTCACTCCTGAAGGTCAAAAGGCCAGAGGGGCCAGGGGTTCCTGTGACACTCATACCTGGCTTCCAGCACTGGCCACACCCCTTACTGATTGTGCCCAATCCTCAGGGAAGGTAGCCAAGTCTTAGTTGTCCTTTCTCTTGGAAAGTGTGCCACCAACCAGCAATGTGCTGGAGGAAGAAGTGGCAATAGCTGCTATCTGCATTCTGTATGTGGATATGACTAAATGCAACAGGTTTGCATCTTGGTGAATGCAAAGGCAAAATAATCATGAACAAGGTGGGAAAGAGTGGCATGAGCTTGCTATCTGCAGTAGGCAAGGAGAGCATGGGTTATTTTTCTGTGAACAAAGAAAGCATGGGGACTTTATCCAGGAAACCTATACATATTCATGCAGCTAGCATACATTTAGAAGCATGCCCAGTTAAGGACTTCCTGAACATGCTTTGTTTATGGTCATAATTTTAAAAGATGTATAAGAAGGATTTTTGTTTTTAATGTATATGAGTGTTTTGCCTACATGTATGTGTATCATATGTGTGCAGTACCTGCAGAGGTCAGAAGAGGGCATCAGATCTCCTGATACAGAGTTATAGTTAGAGATGATTATGAGCATCCTTGTATGTACTGAAAACTGAACCAATGTCCTCCGCAAAGGCAGTCAGTGCTCTTAACTGCTGAGCCATCTATCTAGACCCTGTGAGGATATTTTAAAGATTAATGCGATAAACAGAAATACCTCTAGGCATCAATTAAACCAAGATGTTTTAGGTGAAAATAAGAGAAAGTGCTTTGACAGTACAGGCCCTGCAAGGCATCCACCTGGCTTAGTGTTGTCATATTGTCATGGAAATATTTATAAAGTCAGTAGTGCTGTGAGGCACAAGCACAGAGTCCTGACTTATCAGGGAGAGAGAAAAAGAGAAGCCAGTATGGTGTGTGTATAAACT
This sequence comes from Phyllotis vaccarum, assembly GCA_033318265.1. Classification (NCBI taxonomy): domain Eukaryota; kingdom Metazoa; phylum Chordata; class Mammalia; order Rodentia; family Cricetidae; genus Phyllotis; species Phyllotis vaccarum. Next base: position 50,230,002 of record JARWLC010000016.1, read on the forward strand.
GAAAACATGATCACTCCATGATATGGGCACAGGAAAGGTTTTTATTGTAGATAGAGAGACCAACCAGAGGCATCCCGAAGAGCAGACAAAGGAAGAAGTAGACTCAACATGGCCAGCATACCAGACCTGGCTATGAGAGAAGCAGGAACAGAGTGGGGATGGGGGGGGGGGGGCACTGTGTAGAGGAGGGGCATGGGAGAGCAGAGACAGGAAGAGGGAGACAGACAAATAGAAGAAGACAAAGAGCAGAGCTGAAATGGCAAGGCTATAAGGCAAATGTGTAGCTGGAGAAGCTGGGGGCGGACAGAATGGACTCTGAAATGTGTAACAGGTACTTGTGATACTGAGGGGGCCTGGAGGCCAGCAAGAGCTCTGGTATGCTAACAGGCAACACAGACAGCCATTTGTCCCTCTGCCTTTTGGAATTTGGAGAAATGAAGTTTGGCCCCGACAGTATGGGGGGCTAAGGCAGGGCTTCCCTGTGGAGTGTCCTGGAGAATGAGTGGGAACTTCAGTACAGAAGCTGTCGTAGGTTGAGGACAGCCCTGTATCTTCAGCTCTTATGATAGGGACAAAGGACTTATTTCACCTTCTAGCTGAAAGGCAGAAGAGAGATGATGTGCATACGGTACAGGCAGCAAGAGGTGAACAGTAGTGCCATCATAGGAACTGACATAGGATGCCGCCTATATAGATGCATCTGAAGAAGCTGAGGACCAGCCCCTTTGCTGACTAGGGGGTCATCTGCATTCCTGGCCCTTTTGCATGAACATGACATGCCTGGAGGCTGTGCTTTCCACATTCTTTCCCACACATTCCCTATATGTGGTGGACCCAGTCTTTAAGGTGTCTGGTGACTAGGGCAGTGAATGAAGTGGAGAGGGTAAAGCTGTGGGGATATGGGATATGGGCAGACGTAACTTTTCAGGAACAATGGAACACAAACAACATCTTCACTAAATGTAGTTCCTAAGAGCTGACCCACTGCTTATTGTAACCCTAAGGGACAGATAGCAGCTCCAAATAAGAGACAGACATCTTTGTTTTTATTCTGGAGAGGATATGACCAAAATTTTACAAAAGGGTGACTGTACTGCATACACTGCATAATGGGGACACTTACTGTGAGCTCATCAGGGATGGGGAGGAGCTGGGGAGGATGTGCTGTTTTAGAAGGTAGAACTTTCTATGAACTGGCATAGAAAGGCCAAGGCAAGAGCTGTGGGTGAGAGATGCCAAGTGGCAGGCAACCTCTGGTCACAGGACACTGGTAGAATCTGCTGGGGGGTTATGGGCAGGAGAGGGAGGATCTGATTTTTTCAAAGGTCCTGTTGGCCACAAGGAGGAAGCAGTTGGACAGAGTACAGGACAAGGACACAGCTGCCTGCAGCCTGGGCCTGTGGAAGGGAGGTGTGGGATAGTGAAACACAGAAAAGGCAGAAACGAGAAGGGAGTGACTGGGGATGCGGAGGAAGGGCTGTGTCAAACCAGGTGAGCCTGACACGCACCTCATCCTAATTTGGGGCACTTGGACCAGCTGCTCTTAGATTCCGCTCTGTCCCCAGAAGCTCAGAAATGGCCCTGTGGTGCCTCTTCTGTGAGAAGTGATTGTAGTCTCTTTTAAATGGACTCTGAAGACAGCTAATGGCTGCTCTTCTTGATAACAGGTTCTTTATACACTTCAGTGGGCCTGGGTTGCTATAGCAACCTAGCCTTCAGAAGTCACAAGGATAAGTAGTAAAAAATTGTTCATGGCCTCAAGAGCAGTTGAAGAAGGTGGAAGTTGGGGGGGAAGGACATGTGAGCCTCTCCCCACTTTCAGGAGAAGCTGTGAGTGAGAACCTCTGTTCAGACCAGGAGGTCATGACATCATTACAGGCTAATCTTGGAGGAAATATCTTTCCCAGTGCTATCACTAAGGACGAAAGGATACTCAGGTTCTAAATTCACCTAGCTGACTCTCCTAGCATGCACACAACAGTGTGGAGAACATGTCAGCAACCAAGACAGACCCTGGTCCTGGATGGCTGAGTCAAGTGGGGTGACAGTCAGGAGTTATGCTCACCGAGATGGTGGCCTCAGCTTTCTACTCTGACAACTATCCTATCCTGGATTTGCTGGGATGAAAATAGGGCATGAGAGTTCCGGAGTTTTTTTTAACTTAGAAAGTGGAAATTAAATATGTAAGTGATATATCAATTATTCCATTAAGAAGGCAAAGAAAGAGAGAAAGAAGGGTAGGGGAGGGGGAAAGGAAGGAAAATGGGAGGGGAAAGAGAAAAGGAACGGGAAGAGAGGGGAAAGGAGAGGGGAGCAGCAGGAGGGAGGGGCATGATGGGTAAAGGAAGGGAGAGAGAGGCAGAGGGAAAGTGGGAGTTACCTTCAAGAAGAGCTGTGTAACTGGACTCCAAACAGTAGTTTTTCACCTTTAACACAGTAAGAGAGAATGTAGAATAAAATGCAAGTTTGTAGATAAAGATATATTGTGAAGTTACATATGCAAAATAACCTACAAAATAACACAATCAAGAATAGATAGGAACTCATCCGGCTGAGTAATCAACAGCCATTGTCTCTAGACTTCGGGAGAGAGACATCGATTAGAAGTCCATAGGGACATTTGGCCTTTCCAAGAATGACTCAGCTTCCCACTTGGAAATCCTCTTATTGTATTGGCATGTTAGCATTGATTTAAAGGCCAGTTAAAAACAGTAGGGATGGGTTAGCTGTTAGGGGCGAGGAGAACAGTTTTTTTTGTGTCTTTGCCACAGCTTCCGCTTTCTCCTAATAGATTTCAGCTTCCATTTGTCATGACTTTCACACTGAGAAATGAGCTACACAGATACTTTCTCTTATTCTGAGACCTGCCTTTCCAAAGTGACAGCCGTAACTCACCTTAATTTCAAAGTATAAATAATGTACTTTAAAAGAGTAAATGTATTTTCTTCATTATTATATGTTAATAGGTCTCTAAATTGAGATATGATATCAGTTCAAAGATGGTGTACCTGGCTTTTCTTTTTTTGTGGGGTTGTTTGGTATCTTTGAGGAACACATACAGTCAGGTGTGTAAACTGCAAGTGAACAGCTTGATCAAGCACCAAGCCCATGTAACCTCCAACTCTAGAAGCAGAACAGTCACCATGATGTAGGATGTTCTTCTGCCTCTTTTTGTCCCTTCAAAGCACCCATAATTCCGACATCTGCCGCCAGGTGGAATTATGCAGTGTATTTTGCTATTCTGTCTGATGTCTGTCATCTGATACTCTCTGTAGTTTATATTATAGATGGTTCTCATTGTGTGGATTAGAGGAATTGGGTGCTAATGGCAATCTTCTTTCAATCTGATTGTCAGGAAGCACCTAGAAGGAAGTGGAGTGCAAACTCCAGGTATCTGTGAAGGATATTTCCAAAAAGACTTAACTAGACGGAGGGCAGGAAATGATTCACCCCAAATGTAAATGGCATCATCCCATATGCTGGGGATGTGGGTGGGGAAAAGGGGGAAGGAATGAGGTTGGAGAAATAGCTCAGTAGTTAAGGACACTTGCTGTTCTTACAAAAAACTCAAGTTCAATTCCCACCACCCACACGAACCATCTATAACTCTAGTTTCAAGGTATCAGATATCCTCTCCTGGCCCCTGCAGGTACTATTCAGAAGTGCTGAACATACATATATGCAGGCGAATGCTCATACATTTAAAACATCTTTTTAAGAACAAAGGAGGAAGAAGCCCACAATTGCAGGCATGTTCTCGTTCTCTCCCCACCCCCCCACCCTCCACCTCCCCTCCCCCCACCCCCCCACCCCCCCGCTGTCGTGATATAGGCTTCTCTGCCTTGCCACACCCTCCTTGCCATGATGAAGTGAAACCTGAAACTGTGGATCCAAAGAGATCTTTCCTTCCTTCACTGAATAGGGTATTTTGTCACTAACAAAGTGAGCATTGGGACTATTTATAGTTGGTTACTGTTATGAATTAGATATGGTAAATATCAGATATGTCTTTGATATGAATGTGCTATTATTAGGTAAACAGTTGAATTTAATCACAACCATTAGAGGGGTGTCTTAGAATCACATTATGGTTTTGGTTAATCTAAAGGCACCAGGCCATTTCCGTGTGTGGTTGGTCATTTGGACTCTCTTTTAGGTAAGGTGCTGTTAAGAGTTTTTACTTACTATTTAGTTCGACTTCTTCATGGGTTTGTAGGTTATATGCTATGGATCTATGCATAGTAGGTATATCATAGCTATAGATTTCCTAAGGGCTGATGTATTCATCAATTTCCCCTTTTATGGTTGGCTTAGCCTTTCAAACTGAAGCAAACCACTGAGTATATTATCTGGAATTCACACTGTGTTTAGTAGAAGATGGAAATTCAACTCTGTTTATTTTCAGATTGAAATAATGTCTTCCTTCTATATGCTGGGTCAATGCTATGTTGACATTTGAGACAGTCTCAGATCTCAAAGCCTGAAATCCTCCTGCCTCCTGTGTGCTGAAACCACATGTGTACATCTTTATTGTTTATCACATTGATACCCGGTTAGTCATCTCTTAACAGCTTCTGAATCTAATCTGCTTCTTCTATCATCTTCTAGCCTTGGTGATTCCTATTTCTCCAATGACCACTCTGTAATTTCTCTGTTCTTATTCACACTTGTGAGTGTGTGTGTGTGTGTGTGTGTGTGTGTGTGTGTGTGAACATCAGACAGTTGTGTGCTATGCCCCACACACCCATCTGTGTGAAACACAGAAGCCCCCTCCCCCAGCACACACAAGCTCTGAGACAGCCACCCCATCTACCTTTGTAGCTGTTGCTTATCTTTGCAGCACAGTGGGCCACAGTCACAACAGACACAGTCTATTGCTGAGAGTATCGTTCCAAACCACTGACTCGGACACAGAGTCTGAGTTCTGAGCCTCGGCCCTGCTCATCAGGAGACCAGACAATCCTCTGTTGAAAGTCTATTCTGTGCCTTAGAAGATGCTAAGCAGCATTGCTGGACTCTGTCCACTAGATGGCAGTGGCATCCTCTTCAGACAAAACCGATATTGCCGCACCCTTTTGAGAGTCCCTCATCTAGGGCACCTTCACATTTTGCAGATGGTGAAACTGGGCATTGCCAGACAATTTTACAGACTGGTTAATTTTTATTCTCACTGTGCCATGTTAGGGAGTTTGGATTTCCTAACATCTTTGTGAACTGTTAACAGCGTCTCTCTGTAATCAGACCTTTTGAACGGATGTTTTGATGAGTTCTGAGGGTGCTGATTTCCCCAGGGTTATGGCTAGCACAAGAGATGGGCTGAGAGCCAGATGTGTTTCAGAGTGCAGAAGCCACCCACTGAGGGACAGGGACATGTGAGCAGCCCGGCTGGTTATTGTTGCGAGGTATTGTAGCCGAGTAGCTAACAGCTCTGCCATCTACAGCCAAGTGTGGCCCAGCCCCGTGTCTGACCTTGTGTCTCTGGCCACTACTTCAGAGTTACTGTTCTCTTTCTTTTCTCTCAATGGACAATTGAAGTAAATTTTGTCAGAAAACCCATATAGCAGAAACTAAACGAAAATCACACTCTCGTTGTGTTAAGATAGCCACAGCTCACTTCCTGGAGGATATTTTTCCAGATTTTTTTGTATGCCAGCCTTTCTACTATAAAATTGGTTGTTTCATTAGTTGTAAAAGTCTGATGAGCCAAATTTAGAAGAATGTGGTGGGAATAGCAACGAGAGGAGAGGGGCTTCACTTTCTACTTTACATTCTCAGTCCTAGGAAATTATTGCGGTAAAAAGTTCTATCTTCCTTAAAAGGAAACACTTGCGCACTTAAATGTGTATTATCTAGAGGGCTGGAGAGTCAAACAGAGGAAGTTAGAAGATATGGACACAGGCTGATTCCAGATGAAGACTTCGCCCTGCGGGTTGTCCAGAGGAAAGTGCTGATGTTATTGGCAAAGAGAACACCGTTTTGTAGGCCTCAGTGTCTTGGCTACAGGTCTCTCCCGGTTGATCAGATATTAATCTGATTTGATGTAGGATAATAATTCTGTTATTCCCTTGACAGCCAAATGGATGGGGGAGGCTGGGAGGTGAGTGTCATTCATGCTGTTATTTAGAAGAGGTGGGTGAGGAGACAGTGGCCATGCTGCAGCCCACCCTAGACAGGAGGATAATAAATGCAGGTGTATTTAGCTTGTGCTGCAGAGAGCTACTGGGACCCAGAAGCCTGTGCAGCAGAGACAGATGTGGCATGTCCTGGGTGGGCTTTTCTCTGCAAGCGGATGCTCAAATGAGGACTGAAAACATGGCTCATCCTTTCCATGGGGAGGGTCATGGTAGGTGTGGAAAGCCTGATTTCTGGCCTGCTCCACAGGCCCTTCAGAAAACACTCACACTAACAACATATGTGTCCATATAAGGGAATGTTTAGAGCTTATGCTTGCCGACTGGCCCCAAGCCCCCTTCATACCAGAAAACCAGAGTCCAGATGGGGGTGGGGGGTGTGCTAACCCTCCTTTGCTCAGTTTTTCTAGCATACTTGATAAAGACAGACACCTAATACACGAGTGGAATTTGTCTTTTTATTGCCTTAAGACTTAAAGCCAAATGTTACTTAAGAAAACACTCTTTTGAGATTGGCCTGCTGAAAATGGTCATTTTTCACCCTAGAGCAGAGCTTAACAGAGTCAAATGCTGTTTTCCACATGAATCTGTCATCCTCAGGATCACAGGGTCCTTTTTTAACATAAGCACAGTGAATCTTTGTTAATACTCTTTGGCCAAGAGAAGCCAAGATCCCTGCCTCAAAGACTCAGCGTATCGTGCACATACAGGGTATGGCATCTGGCGGAAGACCTCCCAACCCCGCAATTTTTAAATGAAATATAATAGGAAAAGAAAGAGTCAAAATAGAAAACAGTGCAAAATTATCAATGAGACCCTTTGAAGACTTTTGATGTGCATTCCTTACAGTAGGTCATCTCTACTCCAAAGGCCTGTTCACTTCCACTTGGTTCTGCTGACAACAAATAACTGTACAGTAGGCCTGGGTTCTATTAGCTCTCTAGTCACTGCTTCCCTCACCATAATGCATTAGCGTGTCAGGGAACAATAAATGTTCATGACTCTTGGTCCGTGCAGATGGTACTGAACAGCAACTCCACTCCTCCGCTCCTCCCCAAACAACTTCTGCAGAAGCAGAATGACACACTGCAGCTTCCAAGTGAAGCAACAGTGAAGCTGTTTCTTTAGAGACAGAGGTCTTGCTACACAAGCAGGACTGCCTCAAACTCCCTTATGCCTGCCCAACTCTAATATACAGGCATTGCCGCTGGTCCCGGCTTAAGCATTTCTCCTTATAGAATGGTTTCTCACTTAGAATGGGTTCTTGAGTAAGGTACTGGTGTGATAGATGTGAATACCTGTGTTCAGATCCACAGAACCTGGATGGTGTAGTGTACATCCATTAACCCCAGTGCTTCTACAGCGAGATGGGAAGCAGAAATGGGGATCCCTGGAAGCACAAGACCAGCCAGCTTGGTGTGTGCAGTAGCCAACAAAACCCAATGCCTATGGCCAGAGAGTGAAGACCAACACCTGAGCTTCTCCTCAGACCTACTCATGCACCATCACTCACATGAATACATGTGTACAAATACCATTGTCCTCTGACCTCTACACGTGCACTGTCACGTAACAGGAATATACATGCACACACACACAACAACTTTTTAATTCATCACGATTACAAAACCTATAAAAATAGCTTACTAACAATTGAGACTTTGAATGATTATATATTTTAGGTTGTTGATAAGTTTTTACTTTTAGCTGATCTCAATGTTCAATATTGAGATTATGCAACAGTATGGCCTAGCTTTTTGGAGCCTCATGCTAAGGCTGAAATGATTCAGTGTCTTCAATGTTCTTTCAAAATATCCAGAACTGTCACAGCCACTGTGACAAACTATTCGCCGAGATTTCTGTGGAAAGTCTAAGGCTATCATCATGCAAGGATGGGAAAGAAAACCAACCAGGAACCAAAAAAAGTTAGAAGAGGTCACAGATAGTTACAGCACAGCAGGAAGAAGCAAAGTTAGGAACGTGTGTGTTTCTTCCAGTGACCTCTGCTCCCTGGGAGGATTAACTTCAATAACGTGTGCCCCAAAGCTGCTGCTCCTCTCTCGATTGTAAAATCGGGGCCTCAGCTGGTCTGTGCTCTGCCAAACTCTGTTTGATTCACCACCAGGAGTGTTACTTCAAGATCATGAAAAATCTAATGCACCTAAGAAGCTGTTCAATCCAGATTAGAAAGAGGCCATCTGGGGCCTGCCCGTAGTCCTGAGAGAGCCTCCTTTCTCCCACTGGTCACAGCTAGAGGACTTGCCTTCCCTTTCAGGGGATTTTAAAGGGGGGGGGGCCATAATGCTTTTGTATTGTGCTTAGTATGGGAGATTTAGGTCAAACCTAATTTCTCCGAGGGCTACTCCTTTCCATGGTAGAGCTGAGGCAGGAACATGTTAAAGGGGGACTTAATTAAACCAGATGTGGCAGCACACATTTGTAACCCTAACACTTGGGAAGTAGCTGCAGAATAATTCAAAGTTAAGGCCATCTTTGGTTATGTATTGAGTTCAAGCCTTAGCTACATGGATTCAGTAAACCAAGGGAAAGTAAGGAGGTGGTTGACTGGTAGGTAAAATGTTAGGGCGCAAATGGCACAGCCAGTTCCTCCATGGGATAGCAAAAGAGTGCTTACAATTATAATTAGTCATATTGCTCTAGTTAAAACCACTGGGTGGTTTCTTACTGTACTGAAATTCAGACTCTCAGCTCTGACCCACAAGGCTTGAAAAACTGAGCCACACTGCTCCAGACTCTGTTCCCTTTTTGCCTGTAAGAGCAGTAACCTTAAATCCATCTTATGCAGCTCGTGCTTATACCCAAGCTCCTGTGAGACTTTAAGAACACATGTGGCAGCTCAGGATACATGCAGCAAGCTTGTCATTTTGTAACTCAAACCCACACACTACACTATCTCTGTACCATGAACCACTTCAGAAACACAACTAGGAAGCTGTTTTGAGCTCCCTTTAAAACTCTTTTTTGAATTTTCTCAAGTCTATGTAGGTCATGTCCCACGTTGGAACACCATTTGTAGTAATATGTTTCTGTCTTGTCCATTCTAGCCTAGAACCTAGGTTCAGACCCACCCACAGCCTCGCTGCTGCTTAGTTCCAATAATCACAACAAAGACATATTAATTATATGCTGTTCAGCCTATGGCTCAGGCTCATTGCTAGCTAGCTCTTGCATCTTAACCCATTTCTATTAATCTATGTTTTGCCATATAGTCTGGGACTTTCCTGAGTTCCTTTACATATTGCTCCTTGGGCAGCTGGATCATGTCTCTCTTGACTCTGCTCTCCTTCCCCTTTATCTATTCCCAGATTTCCCATCTGCTTCTAAGATGCCTTGCTATAGGCCTAAGCAGCTCCTTTATTAACCAATGATAATTCACAGCATACAGAAAGACATGTGGACTGCCACACAACTATGGATGGCTGAAGGGTCTAAATGCCAGGCTCTCTGCTTAGTACCTCTGTAGACCTAGGTAGGAAGCCAGTGTCACCAAGTGCCTCAGTGTCGTCGTCCCCCCCCCAGTATGGTACCAGTAAGACCTACTGCACAGAGGTATTGAGAGATGATAGGTTGAAGCCCTTAGACATACTGTTAGAAGTTCCCTGTTCTAGCCCAGAATCCCTGGGGACTGTTTACTCCACCACCTACATCTTGTTCTTCTTAAATTGCTCTTAATTACATGTGATGATGAATTAAGCAATACACATTTGTTTATGACGAAGAACACCTCTCCCACATATCCCCAATCCCCAACATGGCCTGCCTAACACAACAATGTCCACCCCTTCTCTACTCTCCATAATGCTTAATAGAAGACAACCTGACCTATCAGCAACTTAATGTGACATTTAGGGACTGTCCACCTCATGGCTGTCACTCCACACATCCTCTCCTATTCTTCCTGGTAATTGTAGTGAATATACCAACCGCCAACAGCTTCTTTTAGAAGTGTGATTTAGATTATGACTATTCCAGGAAGACCCTAAGACTGAGGGTGGTGAACACTCCCAAGTGGCACTGCCTCTTGTTGCTGACAGCTATACTCTGGTGCTTTCACAACAATGTGGTTTTTTTATTTATATTTTGCCTGCATCAGTGATTTGACTCTAAGTGTAGCCTAAAACAAAATCAAATACTACTTGCTCTATACCTACGCAAACATCATTCGCGACTAAGCCGAGGATCCATTGTCTTCTCAGGAACAGGTTGCCAAAATTAAGGAATAATTGCTTCAGAGGTTTCCCCCCTAAGATTTGTTTGCAGAGTAATATATAGTTCATGTAGAAAATGTAGTGATTATACATATAGGTTTTTAAGAAGAGGAAAGAGAGTAAGGTATAAAATGTAAAAATACCTGAACCATTATCTGAAGCATTTGTTAAAAATATTTTATAGTTCAGACAGAAGAGAACTTACTTCCACAAATTAATAAGTAAGAAGTTGTTTTTATCATTAATAAAGAGAAACATCCAGGCCTACATAGGAAGACCCAAACTCAGGGAGTTTCTATTATGTCTCAAATCTCTCATATGCCTACACATCTAATTATTCTAAAAGCTTCTTTAAGACTGGGGCTCCTGTAGTCCAGATTGCCCTCAAACTAGCCATGTAGCCAAGGATAATCTCCAACTCATAATCCTCCTGCCTCCACCTCCCAAGTACTAGGATACTAGACAAGCACCTACGCTATATCCCCAGGCCATGAGCCTTTAGCTTTTCTTCTGTGTGATGATTGATCACACACTCTATACCCAGCACCATGCTCATCTTTGGTGGCATAGTGAAAAAAATACATGAAAATATATATATAAAGGAAGGTTGTTTCTGCTTTATGGAAGTTGGATTCTGGTAAGAGACAGATATTCGTTGGTCACATGGAATATAAAATTCTTAAAGGGGAAAGTGATTCTTAGAGGCTAGGGGTAGAATGGTAGGGGTGTGGGGTTGAGAGCTAGGAGAAGTGTCCATTGGGGATGGGCTGGAATTGAGAGCTAAAGGAAGGACATTCCCAAGGAAGAGGATTCAGAAAAGAGAGGTAGATGCAGAACAAGAGAGCAGAGCTTCTGTGTTGGACAGGTGGCTACAGAGGCCAAGAAAGAGCCCAGTGCAGTGGGGAGCAGCCTGGTGGCCTCCTTGTCGATGCTTTGAGATCCTGATCAGAGGAACAGGAAGACAAGCGTCAGCCCAGGCTCCACAATGGCAGCTTGTTCTGTCCTTCACACAGGCCTTTGTCTATACCAAATGCCTCTTTCTATCTGTGGCAATGATCTCAGCTAATGAACATTGAACCAGTACCTCCCACACAAGGTGCGGGGCCACCTGATTATGCAAATGGATAGTTAGTTCCTCCTCTGGGATGTTCCTACCTCCCCAGAATGCCATCTACTCCCCACTTGCCTCCTCTCCCTCCTAGCCAAGCGGCACTGCACAGTAGAAAACATGTGAGAAGGACATCCACGTCCAAGCTTCCCCTGTGGTCATCTCCCACAGAGTCGAAGTTCACATGTAAAATGAACTGAGAGTCTGCATTGTTCTTTAAGAGCCTTCTTTCCTCCCTCTGAGCTCTCAGGTATCAGTTCATCCATGTGAATGGAGTAGAACTTGATGATTCAGAGAGTGGACAGCCTTCTGGCAACCAGGCATGCCTAAGGGCAAAGGAATGTTTTCTAAGAAAGACAAGACTGTGGCTGTGTGACACGTACTTGCAATAACAAATAGCTTCCCTCAACACTTAAAATGAAATCTGCTCTTAAACCATGCCAGAAGGCCCCATGTGACATCATTGCCCCCTCTACCTTTAGGACCTCATGCAGTGTGTACTTTGAATCTCCATGGCTCTACTCCAGTGTATTTGCTGCCTCTTACCCAATATGTATGGCTATTTGCCCCATGACCAGCATCTTACTCCTTCCTAAGGATTTTTCTAAGTGACCCAAATTAACTCTTGCCTCCTTTTCTGCCCCTCTCATGAACAAGCGATCACTATCTGAAATTTTCTTTGTGTTCATAAGTCTCTACAGGAATTTAAATGGAATGAGAGCAAAGATCTAGTCTAACTTGTTTAGCATAATATCTGCATAACCTAGAACTGTGCCTGGTGCTTAATAAATACCTATTGGGCAAATGGATAGATGGCAGTCTTCTCATGCTTGAATGACTATCATGTGGACAGATGACTTCATTTCTTCATATGGGGTAACAAATATTTACCTACTGAAGTGATTATTGATACATTATCATATAGAAGGCATTTAATCATAAATGATTGCTGGGAGTGAGATGAAAATGGAAGTACTTCATGGTTCTGAAGGAGTAATGGTGTTGCTGTAGGCAATGAGGAATGAGTCAAGAGACATGCGCCCATAGAACACAGGTCATTGCACTTGAGAGGTGAAGACGTGAAGGAAGACAGAGTTCCTGTGACACTCTGTGGGCATGCCAGGCAGAGATGAGGGGAGATGGTCAGCCTTAGAGGTATGAGCAAGAGAATAGCCCAGGGAGGTGTGAGCAGGGGGATAGCCCAGGGAGGACCCCAACAAGCCATTGAGTAAGTCTGGATGGAAGCCCAGGTTGATGAATTGTAGGTGCAGAGCGATATCAAGTGACAGGAGCAGCAGAGATAAAGAAGTGAAAAGAGAGAAAAATCAGCATTCGAGGAATAGAAGTATCAGGGATGCTGAAAGGGGGGCACGGGTGGGATGTGAACTGATTTAGTTTTCAGGAATGTGTTTCAGGGTCCCTCTCACTGCCCAGAATGGGAGAGCTCTGTCCGTACCTGCGGTGGAGGAAGCCAAGACCACCTGTGCTCTGGACTTTTCTTTGATTCTTATTCTCTTAAGAGCTAAAGTTTGTGTACCTGGGGTCTCATCTCATGTGGTGCCCACAACTGAAAGAAAAGAGAGACCCACAGAAGAGAGGCCGTTCTCTAGCCCCTCTCTGTGTGTTGTCCTGAAGTCAGCCATCATAGGCTGCCATTAAGTCTCTTAGCCATGTCTTGCCTTTAGTCCTAACCAATGCTGCCCTCCCAACATTGTGGTATAGGCTTCCTTTTATTTGTAAATGTGCTTTTATGTCTTCCTCGTTCCCATCAAAGCCTGTGTGACCTAGGTTCTAGTCCCTCTTCTCTCATTAGTTAGTAGCTAGAGTGCAAAAACTATCCCAACACAGACCTTTGCCCAGAGTCATTCTGGAGTAACAGATGGCAGAGTTGACCCAGGGGTTTCCTGTGTGCATGCACACACGTGCAAGCCAGTAGTCAAGTTCAAATGTCATTCCTCAAGAGTAGTCCACCTTATTTTGGGGATGAGACAGTTTGTTCAGTGGAGTTGGCTAGCTGGCCAGCAAGTCCCAGGGATCTGCCTATTTCTGCCTCACCATTGCTGGGATTGTGAGGGGATCAATCTTAGGTCAGGCACTTTACCAACTGTGACATCTTCCCCACCCCACACTGTGTCCTGTGTCCTGGCTATCTTCTTTAATCTTAGAGAACTGGTCACCAACCATATGGAGTTTGTGAGCCTCAGCTTTGCTTCCTTATCACTCATTCACCTCAACTCTTCAGCAAAGATGTGTGAAGTGCTTGTAAGCTGGGACTGGGTTGTAGGTTATGAATTCTCTCCGTCCTCACAACAACCCATTGAACCACATTCTGATCTCATCCTCTCTTTGAAAATAGACTCCAGGAAGCCAGCAAGTCACCCGGGACACATTGCTAATAAGAAGAATGCCCAGAACTTGGGCACTAGTGCAACAGAGTGGGGGCCAGAATTGTTGGAATGAAATCCTTCTAATTTAAGGTGAAAATTGTCCTCTCTTCCTCTCACCCTCTGCCTCTACAGTCTCAGGAAGAAGTCTGTGATCTGCTTCATGCTGCCCCCTTCCAAAACATTCTGCCCAGAGTCTACATCAAAGGTAAGAAACCACCACCAGTAGTGACAGCCATCTTGCATTTGAATTAATACACCCCCCTTAAAAAAAATACTGTGGGGTAAATATGGACACATGTATGTGATAAGATGCACATGGAAGTCAGGACAACCTCAGATGTCATCTTCTGTTTCCAGCTTGTTCAAAATAGGGTCTCTTGGTTGCTTGCCACTGTGTGCCAGGTTAGCTAGCTGCAGACTTCTAAGAAGCCTCCTGCCTCTACCTCCTGCCTTTGCTATGGGAGTGTTGTGATTATAGGGACATGCTTTTTTGTCCAGCTTTTATATGGTTCTGGAAATTTGAACTCAGGTCCTCACACTTTCCCAGTCCTGTGCTCACATCCTAATCTCAGTCAACTCAGACTACAGTCATCCAGTGTTGCACGAATAAAGGAAACTCAGAGCCAGATCTCAGGGAAAGGCTGAGATATCAAAGAGAGGAAACACCACAGTCAAATCTCACCCAGCTGTCTTCTAGCTTCCTCAGCCTTGCTCCTCGTGGGTTCTACTGCCTCTATCTGTCTTTCTATGCCTGCCTTAAATACCTTCTTCGCCCAATTGTTTTATATTAGGTTAAGATTAAAGGCCTGGCACCACCACTGCCTGCCTGTCAGCCTGGAACTCACTCTGTAAACTAAAATGGCCTCAAACTCAGATCTGCTGGGATTAGGGTGTAGGTCACCACTCCCAGATATTCCCTGTGCAAGGATTAAAGGTTTAAATCTCCACCCTCTGACCCTCATGGATTGACTGTGGTAGATCCCTCTGATATTTCACACTGGTTTTTATTAAATATGAAACATGTCCCTACAATCCAGGAAGGAGTTTGTTTTGGATGCCTGTGGGACCATTAGGGAGTTGGAAATGGCTCTCCAAGCTTTACTCCTTTGAAGCAAGCCTTACTATGTCAATGAATGTAGCCTGAGGTCAAGAGCGATCACCATTTCACTAGACAGGTGGCTCTGTCTGTTATTGACCCAAGGTCACAGGGAGATAATTCCTCACAATGAATTCTCATCACAGTCTCCAAAACCAAGGAGGAATTTCTGTACACTCCATCCTAGTTTGGCAACACAGTGACAGTATCAGGTTCTCTGACAAGTCTTCCTTCCCTGGTCATATGCTTACTTTCTGTCTCCTTTCCCCTTCTGCAGAGGGGGAGCGCCTGGAAGTCCGTATGAAGCGCCTGGAAGCCAAATACGCCCCACTTCACCTGGTCCCCCTGATCGAAAGGCTGGGAACTCCTCAGGTACAAACCCTGTATCATGGGCCGAAAGGGCCCCAAGAGTGTAGCATTTGAGGTCCATTATTACAGATAGTAAAACTAAGACACAGAGAAAGGAAGAGCTTGTCTGCTACCATAAAACTGGAGCAGGCTGGGATGAGTGTTGTTTCCTCTCAGACTTGAGTTCTTTCTTCTCCCAGGGTCATGAGTTCTGCTAAAAAAGAGAGAAAGTCCACTTAAAACATTTCCCATAACACCCCTGCCACATACCAAGAACTCTGCAACACTGTCTATCAGAATTAAAACTCCACACACTCCGAGTCCACACTTCACATCTAGGTATTTTTCAAGATCAGGAGAAACTGTGGTCGTGGTATTTTGTTGTCCAAAGTGTTAGCTCGGTAGAATTACATTTTATGTAAGCACTCTGTACTTATAGGTGCAGCACTACTAAGTACATAATTATGAAAAAAATAATTAAATATAAGTTTATCAATCAATGTGGCTAGATCTTAAATTCAAGTTACATTTTACTTGGGGTTTTTAAAAACATTCACATATCAAAAACATGTAAGTACAATGTCCTCCTGAAAACTTCCAGCATATTCCAAACCTAATTTTCGTAGTTATGGTTTCTATTACGATGGGACAAAACACCATGACCAAAAACTAGTTGGGAGGAGAGGGTTTATTTGGCTTACACTTCCATATCATTAAAGGAAGTCAAGGTAAGATTCTGAAGGCAGGAGCTAATGCAGAGGTTTTGTGGGGATGCTGTTAACTACCCTGCTTCCCCTGGCTTGCTCATCCTGCTTTCTTATAGAACCTAGGACCTCCAGTGCAGGGATGGCACCACCCACCATGGGCCATTTCTCATTAATTAAGAAAGTGCCCTTATGAAGGCATTTTCTCAACTGAGGTTCCCTCCTCTCTGGTGACTTCAGCTTATGTCACATAGACATAAAACTGTCCAGCACATCAGTTCACCATGGTAAATTCTGAAGAAATGGAGGTAGGGCTGGTGGAGAATAAAGAATCAAAGACAATTTCAGTTTTATCTATGATCTTCTAATAGCTTCAAAGTTGCCTGGGCTCAAGTTGAATCTGTAAAAATTAACTTTTGAAAAATGGTACCAGTTTCTGTAGACACTGAATTGGGTAAAGGAGAACCCTATCCTCAGAGCACTTAGGCTCTACAGGAAGAGGGAGAGGCACAAAAATGTCTATTTCTGTTTCAAGTTAATTTAAGTGAGCCTCCCATTTGGAGGTAAGCAGGGATGTGTGGCACAGGACACCATAGAGATGACCCCGCTGCTTTGTGTTGCTGGCCACACTGATGACTATAGCAGCTCAGGATTTAAAGCCACCCTTGAACTCATGTTCCCTTCTGGGCTTATTGTCATGGTCAGAAGAACCCACACTCCATGGTGCCAAGCCCTATCTTCACAGATGTCAAACCAAGAAGCCACTCAATCAGCCCCACTGCAAATAGTGACAAACCATAGGAGGTATTTGGGTCTTTGGCTCACAGCAAAGAATTCAGACACTGTAAAAAGTCTTCTCATTTTTTTTTTTTTTTTTGGCAGCAGAAGTTGAACAAGGGAAATCCTCTAAGATAATTTCCTTTTAGGGAAAAATCTCCCAAGCTAGTGGCGTGCCGATATGTCTGCCGCTCTCTTTATATCATCCTGCAAGAATCCAGCTTCTTGAACCCAGGGTGCTGGCATGTGTTTCTACTCATGGCTGTGCATTTCTTCCCCATTCCATTGAACGCCATTTCCTTGGGACTGATAGAAATCTCAGTTTATCTAGTATTGAGTATTTAATAAACCAGAGCCTAGTGGGAGAGATCCAGCCAGTTTGACAAGTTGCCTGCTTCTCAAAGGATATTCTATCTCTATAGTAGATCAACCAGAAAGTGGAATCAGGGCTTACTAGGGACTGGGGAAAGAGAGTGGGGAAATGTTGTATGGCAGGATCAAGGTACATATGTGTAGATATACATGAGAAAGAAAACTAAATTAAAAAGTAAAAGTCGGGAGCAGTGAGATGGCTCAATAATGGGTAAAGAAGGGCACTCTCTCCCAAGTTTTCCAGGCTGAATTTGAACCCAGGACCCACATGAGGGAAGAAATGCATGACTCATGCCTGTTGTCTTCTGAGCTCTATATATGTGCCAAGTGTGCACACACACTAAATGTATGCATGCATGCATACATACATACAACTTCATCAGCCCATAGGCCAAAGAAACACTAAGAAATTGTGAACACTGAAGCTGGCTGCTAGGTCTTTTCTGCTGGATCTTGTGTGGTGTCAGGGTCCGTGACAGAAAACAGGGCAGATTTAAAGCAGGGAACCCTGAACAGTTTGTGGACAAACTGAGGTGACCTGGTTTGCAGCCCAGCACCATTGTCCTTGCTCTACCCTGAAGTGTCACATAATCTCGCATAAAACATTTTATTTCCCCATCGATGAAGTGGAATTAGCTGGCCTGTATTTCTAAAATTAGTATATTTTAGGATGTGTTATGCCATTGATAGCTGGGAAGACAGTGTCCAGGTTATCAAGGGGCCGAGCCACTCATGGGGAAGGAAGGAATCTTTGGTGCTATTCCACTTGGTAAGAATTACCGTGTGCTTTGTTTCCTTCCCCAGAGTCTCATTATAGTTGTTCATATCTGTTCTCTGACTTCAACTGCATTCTCAAGGCTTACCCCTTGGAATGTTACAAAGGAAACAGGAAATCCTGACCTCATGATATATACAGAAACTTAGTGAATTTACACACATACGTGCACACACACACTCACTCATTCAAATGCCCACAATGTGGTAGGGTCTGCATTTATGAGCTGTTAAAGAATAAATCAGAATTCCAAAAGATGCAAAGAGTCAAAGAAAAGAATATTGAGAAGCTATTCATGTGGCCAGGTATTTCATGAAAGAACTATAAACACCATCCTTCATACCTGAGAACAAGCATCAAGCACTAGATGGTCCTTTTTTTAAAACGTAAAAAGAAAAGGAAGGTAGAAAGACCATTCACTGGGAGAAGTACTTTCCATACAAACATGAAGACCTGAGTTCATATCCTCAGTACTCACATAAAAGCCGTGGATGGTGACACACCTATCACCCCAGCCTTAGAGGAGGGACAGGAAGATTTCAGGGGCTCACTGGCAGCCAGTCTAGCCAATGCAGTGAGCTCTTGGTTCAGTGACAGACCTTATCTCAAAGAATAAGCAAAGGGATCAGATAAAGATACCCAAAGCTACAGCCAAGCAGTGGTGATGCACACCTTTGATTCCAGCACTTGGGAGGCAGAGGTAGGCAGATCTCTGAGTTCAAGTCCTGCATGGCCTACAGAGTAAGTTCCAGGACAGCCAGGGCTACACAGAAGAACCCTGTCTTGAAAAAAATTAACAACAAAAGAACAAGGTGCCCAAAGTTGACCTCTGACCTCCACATACACACACAGAGGCACACACAGGCACACACACATACGCACACACACAAACATGCGCATGCACACACACACATGCATGTATACATGTACACATACATGCACACACATGCATGCACGACAAACACATATGTATGCACAAACACATATGTATGCACAAATACATATGTATGCACATATACATGCACACACACATATACACACATATGCATGCACACACACATATGCACACACAAAATGATATAACAGAAAAGGCAAGAACAAAAACTCACATTAAAAGTATTGATGCCAACAAACACAGGAAAAACTCAACATCACCAGCCACCTGAAGCACGTACCCCAAGGTCAAGGTAGATCTCATCTCTCCATTTGGTGATGGCCTTTTTCTTTAGAGTACATTGGCTGGTGGAAGTACAGAAATGGGCTTCACTGGGGAGGTTATCAGGGTTGCTTTCATGAGACTCACTGTCACATACTCTGACCCACTCCACGACTAGGACTTTAGGATTGTCCCCAACACTGAGATTTGTGAACAACTTAAAATAACCAGCAAAGGTAGAGGACTGAATACATTTATCAGAGGCTGTTTTTAGATAGCCATCTAAAGACCATGGCACTGAATGTATTATGGAAATGAGTTTTTAAATTAGAGATGTGCTAAATGAAAATGTACTATAGATGATCTGTTATATACATGCATGTATACATATTCATAACTGCAAACAATATTTATATATCTGTATTTTAAGAAAGCTCATCTCTGGGGAATGGGATAAGTGGAATATTATCTTTCTTAGATGTTATTTAAATTTTTCACCTAAATTTTACCCAGAGAATGTGTATTACTTTTATGTTCACAGAAAGAAATAGAAGGGTGGGAACTTCAGAGAAAGGTGACACAGGCCCCTTTTATTGGCTACAGTGGTGGATGGGGAGGTGAAGGTCAAACCAAAGGTTTTATAAAGTCTTTTGCCAATGCTTATACCATCCTACCCCCAAACTAGGATTCTCAAACAATGCCCAGATAATCAATTAGGCAATAGAGTAATTTGAATATCAGAAGTCTATCAATTCGCTGATGAAAACATACGTGGGTCTTTTATTTACTGAGTATCTCCACAGTACTTGTTCTTAACATGTGGAGAGCTGAGCAGAACAGAGTAAACACAAAAGAACAGAATCAAGTAGCAGGCTTATGATACCTTAGAGTATTTTTTCTAGCTGCTTGTGGCAGCTTGAGTGGTCTTCTGTGTCTGCCTGTGGCATCAAGTTGATGCGCTATGAATCAGGGTGCTCTCCTCTCTGTGTTTCAAACACATATCCACCAACTCTTCTCCATCTCATTTTCTTCCAAGGCCTTTTCATTTTGTGGTCGTCATGACAACCACACTCAAGGCCCACATTCCTCACAGGCTCCATTTCTTGATTTACTTAGAGGCTCTCCTCTTTTTTGTGGGGGGAAGATCTCTAAGGAGGAGAGCACTGAAGGAGAGGTCGGGTGGTACCTCCTGGCCTCCTACAAAATGCCCCCTCCAGAACGCTTCGTCCTGCTGGGAGCTGATCCCATGTGTGTCCCGTGAATCTGACTGACTTAGAAGCCAGCTTTCTTCAGCTTTGATCCCAGACAAGAAGGCCTGAGTTTGACCTCAGGTTTTAATATGTGCTTTGCAGATGGCTTTTAGCTCCTTTCCTCTTAGTTGTTTTCACTCACAGCACAGTTGCACAAGACAGTCTTGTGTTTGATGTGTCTGGTGTCTGTCTGATTACTGGATTTGCAGTAGCCAGGACCAGATGAGAAGCCTGTTTGAATTGCTAAGAGACCATTCGCCATTGTCAAAGAAGCATTTCTAACTGGAGAAAACAACTCTATGAAGTCAGTGGCAAATTTTAAAATGGTAACATACGCTTCTTCTAGCACATTCCACTGTACAACACTATTTTAAAAGTGAAAAGCTCACGCATTTCCCCCAGCCCATCTGCACTCAATGTTTTCTACATGCGCACACACACCCTCCGTATGTTCTGTGCATCTGTGGAGTTGTGATGGTATGTGATAGGATTGGAAGGCCATTTTTGCCAACTTGCCCAATTCACTTCATAACTGAACATTGAGCAGAATGGAAGCTTTCTGCCTTTCCTTGACTATACTTTTAAGTCTCAGTTTTCCTTATCTGTGAAATAGAAATAATAGCATCTATAGAATTGAGCTTAGGAACTACTCACCAAGAGCCCGGTGTGCCACACACTCTAGTACTGTTACATTATAAATAGGACTACTTCCGACTTTGGTGTTGCCAATTAGCCATGTTGGCCTCTCCAGTGCCTTGATGACAGGCACATGTGTCATGTCTGGGTTCTTTTTATGGGTTCTGGAAGATAGAACTTGGCTCCCTGTACTTGCACTGAGCCCCAACCACCTTTGAATCAAGTATGTGGTCAGATAATTTTTAAAAATTAGTCTCCTATTGAGGATGTTTCAATTTTACTTGCTGTCAGTGACAGCTACCAGAAGGCTTCCATGCCCTCAAGTTCTTAGACTCAGTAGGCAGGGTACTAGTCCTAGGGAACAAATTCTAGATGTGTAGCACCAGATTCCCTAGTTTAGGCCTCTCTAGTGCAGGTGGGGCAGATGGGATCTCAGAAGTGGATGCAATGTTTATATACCCTTCCCATCCTAGCAAATCGCCATCGCTCGGGAGGGTGACTTGCTGACCAAGGAGCGGCTCTGCTGTGGCCTGTCCATGTTTGAAGTCATTCTGACCCGAATTCGGAGCTACCTGCAGGACCCTATCTGGAGGGGCCCGCCACCCACCAATGGCGTCATGCACGTGGATGAGTGTGTCGAGTTCCACCGGCTGTGGAGTGCCATGCAGTTTGTCTACTGCATTCCTGTGGGGACCAATGAGTTCACAGCTGAGTGAGTACACTCCCCACCACCTCACCCCTGCTACCTGCCCTCCAGTTCTCTCATCACTGAGATGCCCAGGGCTAGACAGAAAAGAGAACAGGGACCGAGGTAGCATGAACAGCAATAGTAGGCATGCTGGTCACTGTTCCAGTGTTGGACATGGCAGAAGAGAACTGTTTGTGGCCTCCAGAGGTTAAAGGGGCCAAACAGAATGTGGAAGTGCATATGTCAAGGTGTCACGTGGGGCAGGATGCAGACACCAGGTAATGGAGCTTGGTGAGGTGTCAGACCTGAATTCTCAGACTAGAATTTATCCTTTAGCTGTATCTGGGATAGAGTCTGAAAGGGAATGAAAGTCCAGGAAAATGAGGAAATGGCTGTCTGCAGAATTAGGGCTCAGGAGTAACAGTGAGAAAGAACCCCATGAATGTCAGCCTTGGAACCTCACCATCCACCTCGCCCTGCAAAATTCCACTCTCAAGATAAGAGGAGACTTTGGATCTCCCAGCCATATCAGAGAAAATAGGAGCAGAGTTCCCTTCTGTACCCATCTAGCTTCATGCTGAGGGTGGTGCGGGATAGGTGACCAGCAGGTACAAAAGGGGTGAGGTGGGACTGAGCAAGATTCCCTGAGAAAGTAGTGCTGGAATGGGAAGAAAAAGACCACTAAGTTGTAGGGGACCACTATGTCCTTCCAACCCTGTGACAGAGAAGCAGGGGACCTGCCCAGGGCAGACTGGGCTACTAATTTCTGAACAAAAGAAATGACATAAAGGTGACCCGTCTGTTATCCACATGTCTCTTGGGTTTTGAGGCCTCCACTAGGGCTTTCTGAGAGCCCCAAGGACTCATGTGAGTCTCACAGGCTGGTCAGAGTTGAGGAGACGGCTCAGTGCAAGCCTTAAGGACCAGAGTTCTGCCCTTTAGAAGCCATGTTTAAAATCCAAGGAAGGAGCTGGGGAGATGGTGCAGTGGTTAAGAGCACTGTACTACTATTGGCAGAGGATGAGAGTTCAGATCCCAGCACCCATGTTTGACAGCTCAGCTGCCTAAAGTCCAGACTTAGGAGAACCCTTTGCCCCTAGCTTCTGCCTCCTGTGGGCACCCATACACATGTGAGCACATCCATCACATGATTAAAATACACATTTTAAAAAACCCCAAGTGAGGTTGTTATGCACCTGTAATCCTGCCATTACAGAGGCTGAGACAGGGGATGCCTGGAAGCCACTCAGCTTGTCTCACGCTGCACTGACAAGCCAAATTTAAGGAGAAAGTAAGATAGAGAGCCATTGAGGATGACAACCTTTGGCATCCACATGTGTATGCACACACAGTCTGTTTTGTGTTCTTTGTAAAGCCATCTTTTCCTCCAAGATGACTTGTTTCCTTGGGTTCAACATCCCTCTGTAGCTAAAAGGACTCATAATATAACCAAAGTCCCTGGAAACAACAAAAAAGCTACCTTCAGGAAGTCAGGCCCACTCAGCAGCCGGATTGTTGGCTTTTCAGAGGACCTTTCTCCACTGCTTCTCACACCCTTCCATCCCCATCCCCAGGCAGTGCTTCGGTGATGGCTTGAACTGGGCAGGTTGCTCCATCATTGTCTTGCTGGGCCAGCAGAGGCGCTTTGACCTGTTCGACTTCTGTTACCATCTGCTGAAGGTGCAGAGGCAGGATGGGAAGGATGAAATCATTAAGAATGTGGTAAGCCCAGCCTGGCAGCAGGCTCTCTTCAGAAAGAAAAAGGGGGAAATGCCTATGGAGGGCCGTGGCTATATTGGAGGCTGCTTGGACATGCTGTGATAGAATGGATCACCCAGCAAGCCTGAATTCCTGGTCGCAAATGTCCCTCCCTTCCAGGCAGACCCTGCCATTGCCAGCCCTCATGTCCACAACACACTGGGCACTAGAGTCATGCCAGGCCCTGGGGATGATAGGTGCTGTAAGAGAACATAGCCTTTAAACTAGACAGCAGTGGTGGAGACAAGGCCAGAGGTCTTCACAGGAATTGGGGGTTCCAGACACAGGGAGCAGCTACCACACAGCTCGGAGGCATACACACAAATGTCCAGTACAAAGGAAATAGCCAGGGGGGCAGATAAGAGAAGGAAGTATGAGCTGCCCCTCTTTCTCTCTCTCTTTCTCTCTCTCTCTTTCTTCCTCCCTCCCTCCCTCCCTCCCCCCAACACAGGTTTTAAGAGTGATCACAGTAACTAACCATTTCCTAGTATACAGCTCAGTGTTACTTTAAATTACCCTCACAGTGTCTTGCAATCAACATCATTATACCCCAAGCATTTTTACTTTCTCCTACTGAAGCTCTGTGTCCGTTTAATTAACTCCCCAGTCTCTGGTAAGTACTATTTTTCTTTCTGTGCCTATGAATGGGCTCTGTGTACCTTCTATAAGGGGGTAACCTAGCATCTGTCCTGTTTTGACTGGTTTATTTTGTAAGGTTTCTCAGTGTTACAGTGTGTCAGAATCCCATTCTTTTAGGGTTAACTAGTATATCATCATATGCAAAATACAGTCCACTTATGGACTTTTGCCTTGCATTCACCTTTAGCAGTTAGGAATAATAACAAACTGTGAACTTGGGTATCTATCTGAGTCTCCTTTCACATAGAAGTCTAAGTGTTGGCCATCTAGTAATTCTCTTTAATTTCTTGAGGAATGGCCACACTATTTTCCATAATGAATGCATTTTATAGTCCTACTAATAATACCCAAGAACCCAAAAGTTCCAAATATTATTGTGTCTCTACATATCTAATATAGAGAATTGTCTTTAAGTCTTTTCTCCAATTTTTAATTGCTGTTAAAACTTTTCTACATTTTTACTTTCTTTGTGTGAATTTTTAATGTTTGGAGAAATACCTGCCACAGAGCGATGTGTGTAGATCTGAGAACAATCCACTGGAGTGCTTTTACACATTAAGCCATCTTACTGACCCTGGATCACAGCACTTTATCTATTAACAATAACAGCATCTTACCTCTTTTACAAATCCTTTCATTCCATTGATGATATCCTTCAATGCACTAAAGTCTTCGTTTCACTCAGCATTGGCTGCCAAATCAAAACACCATGAAGAGTTAGTTATTCCTGTGCTTTCTTCTAAGAACATCATAGTTTGATTCACACTGAAGTTTTTTTTTAAATCTGTTTCCAACTTATTCTTGTGTACAGTATTAAAATAAGGCTCAACATTCTTCTGCATGTCGGTATCCATTTTCTCAACATTTGTTGAAAAAGTTGCCTCTGACACATCATTACTTCCGATGGTCTTGTCATCCTACTTAGCACACAAGTGTGTTTCTAGCCTTACAAACAAATGTCATGGTCTTCATGGCGGTACTGTGCTGTTTTGATTATGGTAGCTTTATTGTAAGCTTTGAAACTTGCGAAGGTTATCAGTAAGTAACCTTTAGCATTTCATTGGGGAACCATAGAGAAGACCTTTAAAGAAAAAGGAAATATGACCATTGGAACATCAAGAACCTGGATCCCAGCCCCCTCTTCATCTCTTCCTTTACTCCTATCCTAATCTAAGTAACCCCATCCTTCTACAGCCCCTGAAGAAGATGGCTGACCGCATCAGGAAGTACCAGATCTTGAACAATGAAGTTTTTGCCATCCTAAACAAGTACATGAAGTCTGTGGAGACAGACAGCTCCACTGTGGAGCATGTGCGCTGCTTCCAGCCCCCAATCCACCAGTCACTGGCTACCACCTGCTAGGCAGGAAGTCCTGCAGACCTTCAACCTGGAGGAGGAGGAGGAGGAGGAGAAGCAGGAGAGGGAATACAATGGTCAGCCTTCAGCAGGTCCAGCTGACAGTATATGGAACCAGCCTGGCAGGAAAGAAAGCCTCCCCTATACATCACTCCCAAGGGCTGGGCTCCTGCATGTTCTCCCATGATATCTCCATGGTGGGTTTTCCATAGTGTAAATGAAAAACAACAAAAACACAGGGCAGTGTGTGTTTTCTTTTTTCTTTTCTTTTCTTTTTTTTTTTTTTGACCTTAACTATATCTAAGAGCTACTGTTTCCATCCTGCAGCTCCCCGCCCCATCTGTGATTGCTCCTCAAGACCACCTCCCAACATCGTAACCTACAGAGTAGCCATATGTGACTCAGCACTGTAGTTAAGGACAGAAAAGGAAGGAGTATAGCCAGAGCAGAGGTATCAGCCTCACACAATTGTGTTCCTCAGTTTCCTGGCCTGTGTTCTATGGCTTCCTCCTCCAGGTCACTGGTCACATTGCTTCCTGCTTTGGGTGTTAGGGATTTCATCACCCAAGGTTTGACGATGGTGAACCAGAAAGAGATTTCTGACTGTCAAGACAATAGAAGATGTTGGTCAGGACCTTTTCAGTCTCCCTAAGACACTCCTCTCCCCCAGCCCCTCTTTGCAGAACAGTACTAGAGATAAGAAAAGGCTTGTTTAAAATCCATATCATAGTGAGTGGAACTAAGTGAGGAAAATGGCCAGGTCTACTGTGTGGAAACATATCTGTCTGCACAGGCCAAAACTTCAAATCCCAAAGGAGAGAAGTTGGGTCATGTTGCCAGGGTGGGAAGATGAGGCACCCCTGTTCTTCATGCAGATGCTTAGCACTGGACCACGTGGGTAATTGACATGTGGGTCATGGCACAACACATACCATTAGCCAGTGACCCAGTTACTGACTTTTTAACACAGAACGTCACCTAAGAAAATTCCACAAGAAGGAAAATGTTGAGGGGTTACTTCAACAGACACCTAAAACATCGTGGAGACAGGGAAGCAAGGAGGAAAATGCTTGTCAGCAAGCTTTCAATCCTAAGACACACACACCCAAAAGAAGTCTTCTTTGAGCAAACTGGAATTTTCATCATGTCAGCTGCTGAAAGATTCTTGGAGCATTTTATTCTTTTGCTCTCAGCTTCTTGGTTTTGTTTGTTTGGTTTTTTTTGTTTTGTTTTGTTTTGGTTTTTGGTTTTTTTGTTGGTTTTGTTTTTTTTTTTTTTTTTTTTGCGCATGTTCAGTGCTGGGTAGAGATTCTCTCACAGGGGTATTATTAACTTCTATTTTCCATACTAACTATAACACCCCTGTAGTATCTCCACCTGTAGATCTTTAAGAAGAGGGCCCTGTTTTCATACAGAGCTAATAATCTGACCTGGAGAGCAAGGCCATAGCCCTGAGCCCCCAAAAAATAGGAAGTGGATTATAGGTACTGCACTAGCCCAGTGAGAGAGAGGATAGAGGTTCAGCCATCTCCTCCCCCAGGAAGGTGACTGACCTCCACCACCGTTTTTAACCAGAGAACAGCAGAGATGTTTATAGCCAGTGCTTTGAGAGAAGCAGCCATGTATTCCACAATGAGGTTACATAAATCAGAACCCTTGGGAGCTATACACTTGAGTGTTCATTTATGGACATGCCTCAGATGTACTAAGTCAGAATCTCTGGGAATAGGGCCAGAGGAATCTGCATCTGCAGTAACTCTGCTGCACATCATAGACTCAGAATCCCAACCCTGCTATCTCTGGGCTCTGAGGCCTCCCTAAGCAAGAACCAACATCTTCTGTAGTTTACAAATGTGGATTAATGAAAGCTGGTAAATCTTCCTGTGTGGTACTATGACTTCCTAGCCTGGTCATCCTTGATGACCATAGATCTATCCCGGAGGCAGAGTCCACTTTCCAAATTTTCAGTCCTGGCTGAGGATAGTACTTGATGCTCTTAAAGTAACAATAGATTTCACACTCTAGAGGGTTCTAATGCACCATCGCTGCTCTGTAAAGATTGGGGCCATTCCCTTTATAAGTTTGCCATCTGGCAGCTCATCCCTCCCACCCTGCACTTGTGACCCTAAAAGCTGATCCTCTGGGAAGAGTCACATTCTCTGACCCCAGTTAAATTGAGGTCCTCAGTTTGAGGGCAGAGTTCTCACTTTCTCAGCACTTATCTGTGGACCCTGGACAACCCTAATGTTCTTTCCTCTCAGTGGCCCTTGTCCCCCAGCCTTCTTGATTTTTTTTTTAAATGTATTTAAAAGTCAAGGAAAAAAAGCTTAGATTTTAAAATGTTTTAAAAAGAATTCTGTTTCAGGAACTGTCAAATGTGTACCATATTTGTATTAAGAGTTGTTGGGGATTTTTGTACAATGAATTTACATTTATTTATGGTGAACTTATATTTACGCTCGTGATCAAATGATGTTAAATTCTTAAATCATATTTGCTATGCAGCTGAAGATGATATTTTAATTTGTATTTTGGGAGTAACCTGTGTTTAGTTGATAAACATTTTCATCTCCATTAAAACCGCTTCCAAACTAGTCAGACCAGCATCTGTGTCCTCATTTCTTGGCCACATGCCAGTCTTCCCTGATCTATGGAAGCCACATTAAAACATAGGTCAAGAGAAACAACCTGAGAGAAAACAGAATAGCATTAAATTTTAGCACACATATTTCTCTAAAAATTAAAGAGTTATTTTGTTTTCTCACCAAAGGAAGAAAGCCTTTAAAAATAAAATTATACCGCTTGTACCTTTAAAAAATAAAACTGTCAGGATTAGGAATTTATCTTGCTTGTAGAATGCTTGCCTAGCAAGCACAAGACCCTGGGTTCGGTCTTCAGCTCCAGGAGGGAGGAGGGACAAAAAATAAAATAAAACTGTCCTGGTCTGGGGATTGCTCAGTAGTTAAAGCATTTTCTGAGCCGAGTGTGAAGACTATAGAGTTCAGATCCCCAGATACACACATAGACACCTAGTGGGGGTAACTCATCATCCATAATTCTAGCTTCTGAAGGCAGAGGAGAAGACCCCCCCAGACCAAGGTAGTTTGTGAGACTAGCTGTTGTGGGATTCAGGTGTCAGCTGATAAGGTCAAAAGACACTTATACAGGGCACCGGGCCCCTGAAGGGGCCCCATTGAAAAGGGGCTTCTGGAACACGAGACGCTCTCTTCCTGGTTCCTGGATGATTGGGGATAGGATCGGATTCCATCGTCTGTCCATCACTCGTCCCCCGTTCCAGACTTCCAGTCCCTGTTCAGGTGCTACTGTACCGTGAGTTTTGATTTATATTTTAATAAATATCTATCTGGTACTGGTGCCTTCTAAGTAAACTCCTACTAGCCAGGTTGTTGAGCTCTGGATTTGATCAAAAGACCCTCTCTCAATAAATAAGGCTGAAGAATAATCAGATATGATTCCACTATTCCAGCCTGAGTATGCATACACTTTTACACATGAGTATGACCACAGACAATGAATGCATATACACATGCACACCACACACAAAAGTAGGGAAAAAAATCAAGAACTGCTTTGTACTAGACAAGATACAGGAGGTTAACTCCTGCTCTTGGGAATGATTCTGTTTCTTTGTAGCTGTAGTTTTGAAGGAAAATATTGGAGACTAATATTGGATGAAGCTTAATATACAGGTTCATTAATGTATATCAGTATGCTAAATCTAGCTCTTCTTTTTTAAGCATCTGCCATCACTGTGTAGTACACACTTTACATGAATTTTTGTAGTGCAGGAGACTATATTTTCACATAGGTACCAAGCACCATGCTGGAATTTGAAAAGTGTGGAGACCCACAAGTGTGGGAAAGACTTCACTTCCTTCTTCTCTCAGCCTGTTGAACTGTTCTCTGAACCAGGAGGTTCTCTCCCAGGCATGAACGATGTATTTTGTGGCTCCTTGTGGTCCTGGCCACCATGCCATGATGCATACTTTGTCCTTTCTGCACAATGACCAACCCCCTGCTTTTGGTTACTGTTACTGTCGTTACTGTTACTGTTTCCTTGTAGTGCAGCCAGTCCCAAAACCTGGAGTTATCCTCAGACCAGATCCCCCAGACTAGATTTGGAAGTTTGGTCAATGGGCTGCAGTCTGATTGATTGACCAGTCTGATATCAAGAGGGAACCCAGCATGATAGTTTCAAAGTCCCCAGGCTCAAGCAGGACTAATGCTAGAAAGTCACTGCTTTCATCAAGAATGTATAGCAATCAGAAGGATGTGCTTAAATCAGCATCACATACTCAGGGCCTCACAGTTCACCAAGCTCTAGATTTCCAAATGACCATCTTCTTCAGCTGCATGCTAGACAAGTGCTCACCTTGCTGCCAGAACCTGGCTTATCTATCTTGGCCCCATTCCAGCCCTTCTAGAAGATTTCACAGCAGTATCCTTTGAGGGGCCTAGCTGCACAACATAAAATCTTTCAGCTGCCTCCAGAACTTGTCATTTTGTATGGATGATGCAGGATATTGCCACATATTTGAACTAGCTTGCTTCCAAGGGGGAGAGGCCTTAGGAGGAGCATTTCCTCCAGTTTACAGGTACCAGTATAAGGATGGATGCAAAGGTTACAGATTCTCAGGAAGTCAATGCCACCCACAAAAGAAACTAACAAAGTTCCAACTCCAGACCCCAAAAAAGAGGTCTGTGATATAAAGAATTCAGAAAATTCTCTTTAAGTAGTTCAGTGAACTACAGAAATATACAAACAAAAACATTAAAACAAATGTTTGGAAATACATGAAAAAATAGAAAGGGCTTGAAGAGAGAGGAAGAGAGGAAGGGAAGGGGAGAGGTAGGGAGGGGGAAAGGAGGATGAATGGAAATGTTCAGTAAACATTGGAAAAGAAAGATAAGGACACAAAGCCCTCTGATCTGAAGAGAGACATCAACACACATACAGACAGTACAGAGATCCAAACTGAGCCTAAAACTAGTTCACCAAGACCCAGAACATCCAAACGGTTACATATTGAATCGGGAACTAAGGATGTGACTTGGTAAACGTTTGCCTCACAAGCATGAAGACTTGTTCAGCTCTCAGGCACCCATGTTAAAAGCCAAGCACAGCAACAAACATCTATAATCCCCCTGCCAGGGAGGTGGGGACAAGAACTACTTCCAGAGCTGTGGAGCAAATTGGAAAGCTCCAAACTCATTGAGATTTGTTTCAAGAGCAAAAATGGCTGGGCATAGTGGCACACACTTTTGGGCAGAGGCAGATAGATCTTTGTGATTTTGAGGCCAGCCTCCTTTTCCCAGGAAGTTTCAGAACAGCTAGAGTTATACAGTGAAACCCTGTCCCAAAACAAATAAGAAAAAACTAAGGTGGAATAAGAGAGTGTCCCGCGCCCACTTCTCGCCAGCAAGAAAAGACGCGGCACACACATAGGATCCTTCTGCAGTACAGCTTTAATGGGTCTTGAGGGAGAGCATTCAGCTTACGGAAAATGGAGGGGAAGGCAGAGAGAGGAGGGAGAGAGAGAGAGAGAGAGAGAGAGAGAGAGAGAGAGAGAGAGAGAGAGAGGCAGAGATGCCGGCAGAGAGACAGCAGAGAGGAGCGGAGGGGTGGGGGCCGCGCAGGAACCCGCGGCGACAGGCCCCGGCGGGGAAAAGGAAAGAGAGAGAGAGCACGAGGTAGGAAGCACCCGATTTTATACAGACCAAAGGCCCCTGCTTTAGACGTATCATCTTCCTATAGATTGCAGTCCAGTATCCCACATGACGCCATGGAAGAGGCTGAGAAACCAGTCTCGCGAGAGCACGCATGCGTTCTCTACTGACTCAGGCGGGTTGGCCAGCACCAGATAATGGCACCACCTTGAGGAGTTGGAGCCAGCGGCCCTCAACAAGAGAGAGAGAGAGAGAGATCAAAACCAAAGAGGGGGAAGAAAGAAAAACATCACATAAAAAGCCAACAGTTTAATTATCAACAGATTTATTTCATCAGAAATTCTGCAGGCCAGAGTCAGATCTTCAATGTGCTGAAGCAAAACATATAATACTTCTAACTATAAATGTTTTACCATTTGAAAATGTCTTTCTAAAATGAGAGAGAATACAAATGCTTCCAGGCAATCTGTAGCTGAGTTTATTACCACCCTAGGCTTACAGAAATTTCTTTATCAAAGGAATGCTTTTAAGCCCAAACAAAAGCCTGTTAACTCATAAAATCCACAAAAGCAGAAGACAACAGCTTGACTGTTGGGGTACACCGGGGCATCTAAAGCAATTTCAACCCTAGTCTGAGGTCTAAAAGAGGGGAAAATTATTGACTAAAGATATCAAGAGGTATGTATTACAGAGATAGGAATTATGATATCAAAACCTACAATGTGGGAGCTGAGAGTATACAAATGTGGACATTTAAGGTTAAGCTGTTATCAGCTTGGACTAATTCCCACAAAATAATAACCACAATGCAAAAATCTGTACCAGAAACAGAAGAAAATAAAAAGAATTCAAAGCTACAAAATGAGTCTAACCACAAAAGAAAGAGAAATAAAGTATTTACAAAAGAACCAGGAAACAGAGTTTTAGCAGGAAATTCTTACCCTAACAATAATTATCTTGAATATACACAGATTAACTTCTTTAATAAAAATCTAGTGAATGAATAGAACCTTTTGCTTTTGTTTTGAGACAGGGCTCTACTGTGTTTTTCTAAACTTGAAGAGATTTGCCTCCTTCCACCTCTACTGAGGTAGTATTAAAGGCAAGTATGCACCACTGTGACCAGCCAAGTAAATGGATTGTTAAAGGCCCAAAGATGTGTGCATACAAGAGACTCACTTTGCTCTTAAAAACATATAGTCACAAAGTGTGAGAAACATGCCACACAAATGAGAACCAGGAATATCGAGATACTTTATATGACAAAATAAATGTTCACAGTGTTAAAGAAATGCCTATTGACACTATACAATAATGAAGATGATGAGGGAAGGAGCTAGCTAGTCAGGATACATCAATTGTAAATGTATTCATCAAACCTAGCAGCTATAAATAAAAAACATAAATATCAAAGATCTGAGGGAGAAAGAGATTACAATGTGGTATTCATAAAGGTTTGAAATAACCCACTTTTAACATTTAGATCCATTAAGAAAATAAGGAAATACGGGAATTAGGCAATACTTTAAAAAAAACCAACCTGGAAATGTTAAGTATGCTCAACTGAGAAAAGACAAGTATAAATCGCCCAAACATATCTTTTCAAAATTCTTGCAGCCTAGAAAAGTGGGAATTCATGGTATGCCAGTGAGCCCTGAATGGTGGAGTGTGGATATGTAAATAAGGTGGGAAGAATGCACCAATCAAGGAAAAGCTGCCAAACCTGTAGGGATGGGAGGAAGAACCCTGAGGTGCTGAAAGTTACTGGAAGATCTATGTCTCTGCAGAGGTAATTAAATTTGTAAGAAAGTGTTGGTTGGGACTGGAGAGATGACTCATCAGTAAGCGCGCTGGCTGTTTTCCAGAAGTCCTGAGTTCAATTTTCAGCCACACATGGTGGTTCACAACCATCTGTAATGAAATCTGGCTGCTTCTTCTGGAGTACAAGCATACATGCTGCAGAATACTATCTACATAATAAATAAATAGTCAGTCTGGCCAGTTGTCACCACAACCTTTGCAGGCTGCCTGCTGGTAGGGCAGGAGTAGGAGAACGGAAGTAGCTTCTTATTTTCTCTGTACTATCTGTTCTCTTTAGCTCTTTTGGCCTCTGAACCTGAGCCTGATGATTGTCACAAAGCTAGGTTATTGGAGCCTCTACTCCAAACAGCTACATATGCAGGGATGTAGCTCAGTTGTAGGTGCTTACCTAGTGTGCATGAAGCCCCCAAGGTTGAACCCCAACACTCAACCAAACCTGTAATCCTAGTCATAGAAAATGGATGGAGGAGGCAGGAAGATCATAATTCCAAGGTCATCCTTGACTACTACCTTAAGAGTGTGAAGGAAACAGCTTTCACCTCTTAACCTTATATGGAAACTGTTATCAAGATGATCTGGGTAAGCCTATAGCCAGGTTTAGGAACTCTTTTCAAATTTCAGCATGATGCTTGGTATCTATGTGAAAATATAGTTTCCTGCACTCTACAAAAATTCATGTAAAGTGTGTACCACACAGTGACGGCAGATGCTTTAAAAAGAATGGTTAGATTTAGCATACCAGGAACACTTTTTACCTACAGACAAAATACAGTTCAAATTTGCCAAGAGACATGATCATAACTGTGCCTCTGTGTCTTTTGGGGGGAGGGGGTGCTGGGGAACAACAACAAAAAGACTGTTTTGTGGATCTGCTCAAACATGCAGTGAAAAATCAAATTTCACTTTTCAACAACTTTCAGATGCTAAATGTTATTGCTGACAAAATGTTAATGGGATTAAATTTAGATAGAAGAATTAGGTAAAACAGGACATCCTCAAATACATAGAAGGGTGTGGTCTTCAGACAAAGATCATTTATAGCTTTCACTTACTATTGATATCGCAAAACCCAAGGGCATCTAAATATATCAAATTTACGTTGAAGGGATTTAAACTTTTTTATATATAAATTTAAAAAAAATCTTCTCCTAGTTGAAAATAAGTGTGAAATTTACAGAAAAAATGTGAATAAGGGGATATTCTATATTTAAGAAAAGTAATAAACAGGTTAAGACAGTGAAATGAAAATGTTTTACATAATTAAGACTAACCTTCAGGTCGTGCTACTATACAGAGTAGCCTTAGCAGATTGTAAACTAACACTTGATTGATGGAAAGGTGTTGTGAAAAAAAAATTGAGTGCAATGCTCCCTTCCAGAATACATTATAATGTCAGTCCCCAAATAACCATTTTAAAGAATGAATCAAGAAAAGTATAAGTTAGACACTTTAGAAATGCTGAAAATTACATGGGCTTTTTGTTTAATGCAATAGAAATATTTTGTCATGTTTCTGTAGTAGCAATAATTAAATATGACTGTGTCA
Source organism: Phyllotis vaccarum (assembly GCA_033318265.1). Classification (NCBI taxonomy): domain Eukaryota; kingdom Metazoa; phylum Chordata; class Mammalia; order Rodentia; family Cricetidae; genus Phyllotis; species Phyllotis vaccarum. Next base: position 50,264,466 of record JARWLC010000016.1, read on the forward strand.
TCTCAGTCAAATAGCACATGTCACATGCATGGTTAACTTGTGAGGCTAAGCATCATTTTAAAATTCTTACTGGGAATGGTCCCTTATCAGAGCAGAGTTTCCTGGAACTGAAACTAACTTTTTAAAGTCATTCAAGGACTACAATAACTCAAAGTTGCCCATACACTAGTTTAAAGAATTAATTATGAGACTATAATAGGGCTAGAGATATGGCTCAGTGTTTAAGAGCCCTTGTTATTTCTTGAACAGAACCAAGTTCAGTTCCCAGCACCCACATCAAATGGTTCACAACCTCCCCTAACTCCAGCTCCAGGGGATCTGACATCCGTTTCTAGTCTCCAAAGTCACTCACATGCACAAATATACATACATAAATTCACACTTACACATACACACACAAACACATAACAGAATAAAAATTTTAAGCCAATACTATTGCCAAAATTAAGAAAGAAAACAATACATGTATAGGAGAACATTGAGTACATATTTTAAATCCAGAAACTTGGAAATATCTTAGAACTATTGTATTTAATTAGCTTGCATTTTTGCCTACTTTGTCATATAAAATCCATGATTTTATGTCTACTTTATTTAGTGTAATAAAGTATCAAATCTGTTTGATAGAATGTTTTATAATGTATTAATAACAAATGTATTAGTTATATGGAACTTTTAATTGCTTAGAGACATATGGTATGTGCTACCTTTGCCCCAGATGCTGCCACATTAAATACCATAGAGCCTATGGTGGGAAAGATGAAGACATTCAGCTTGATCAGGGCAGGAGGCAAGTCACCAACTCCCACAGCCAGCCCCCACTCTACCATGTGGTTTGATTTATTCTGGTTTCTCCATGCAAACTCGCTCCTGTGGGATTCCCACTGGGTCCCAGATGCTCTGCTGTCTAGCTAGCCCAGGCTTCCTGCAGACTACGGGGGAGGATTTCCCTGGGAAAACATGCTGCAGAGTGCTATCAGAGCAAAAACCAGGCAGCCTGTGAACTCCACCCTCATTAGGCTGAACAAAACCCAGGCGTTTCTGCCTTGTGGGGTTTCCGAAGGACCGGAAAAGGAGATATCAAAGCAAGCCAGTTCTATAAGTCTTAAAACACTTTCTGGAAGGGAGCCAAGACCCTGGGTGAGCTCAAGAAATCAAACTGGTTCAAAGATGTGCAACTCGAGGCTAGGGATGACAACACAAGACAGAGTGCAGCCACCACCCCTACCATAGACTCATTTACCTCCCTCCCTTGCCGATGCTGTGACTCCATTTTATACACAGGGACCCAAATTCAAAGCACAATAGAACCATGGCAAGTTCACCACTAGCTTTTCTCAGTTCTTCCTGGAGCTCAGGGTTACCTCTTGCTCCCTGGACCCTCATACCTACTCCAGCTTACCAGAAATATTACTTCACCCCTTCTAGTCTAGAGAGAATGAGATCTTCTGTCCTCAATAATGTCCCTTCCTTCTGCTCCAGGAGAGCAGTATCTCTAAGCTCTTTTTCCTTAGCCTTGTCTAGTGTGCATTTTCAACCATTTAATAAATTCAGATCCCCAAACTACCATCTTACCTCTATCCTCACTACCATCATTATGCCCATAGCTTGGACCCTGAGTGACAGAGCATAACTGTCCCTCTTGTGTCTGATTAATCAGTTTCCCTTAGTTCCATCTCATATCCACTTTACCTTGTACTTGATACCAACAGGGAGCCTGCCTAGAATGGCAGTAGGCACGAAAGGAAAGAGCAGAGAGGGTTATCTGGTATGTACTGTGGGATGCAAAAAGCAAGGTCTGAGAGGAGGAAGATGGAGGCAGGATGGACAGATCCAAACGAAAGGAAATGATGCAGGTATGTCAGCATATACCGCTAATCCCAGCACTTGGAAGGCAGAGGCAAGTAATCTATATAGCTGAGTTATAGGTCAGCCGGGGCTATAAGGTGAGATCCTGCTTCATAGCAAATAAACAAACAAACAAACAAACAATTATAAATAAATAAAGAAGAGAACAGAGTCGGGCTGATGATCATCTTTCTTTCTCTCTGGGATATACTTCTCAGCCTGGAATACAAGCAAAAGAGTGCAGCAAACCAGGTCATCAGAGATTAGTGTGTTTTTAAGTTAGAAAACATTTTTCTACAATACACTTTGATCATGTTCTCTCCCTCCCTCAGTTCCTCCCCACCCACCCCACCTCCCTCCCCATCCAACTTCACGTCTTTTCCAAAACAACTACAGCTAACGCCAAAAATAAAAACAAGCAAACAATAAAGCCAAAATATCAAAACAAAACAAGACAAAAAGAGAATTCATTTTGTGTTAGCCAGCTACTCCCGGGCATGGGACCTCCTCTGGAGTGTGGTAAAAATACCCAGTGACATTCCATTTGAAAAAAATTATTTGCCAAAGGGTATCCTACAAATAGTTTCTTTGTTAGGGGTGAAGCCCCATGTTTACTTCTCCCCCTCAGTGCTGGGACCCCCACCTGACTTGAACTTGTGTATGATGCCACAGTCTCTATGTATGTCAGTGCTACTGTGTTTTGAAGACACCCTTTTTCTTGGGAGTCGGCACCACCTCTGATCCATCTTTCCACCACTTTTGCATATGTCTCTGAGCCTTGAGGCTGTGGTGAAGGCATCTTCTTTGGGATTGAGTGCTCCAAAATCTCTCATTCTCTGTCCAGTTGCAGATCTCTGTTCTACTTCAGTAAGAAGCTTCTCTAATAAGTGTGAAGCAAGACACTGATCCACAGGTATAACAGTTCATCTTTAGGAAACATTTTATTGCTGTGTTCCTTTAGCACAATAATAGTAGGAGGTTTTCCCCTACCCGGTCTCAGGTTCTTGGCCACTTAAACAGTGTCAGGTATGGGTTCCATCTCATGGAGTGAGCCTTAAATTTCATTTATACTGCAACTACACTAGTGTTTCTTTCAGAAAAGTCACTGTTGTAGGTTGCAGGGTTTATAACTGGTTAATATTTCTCCTTCTGGTATCATGATCATACCTCCCAACAAGAATGCTAGGGATGGGGCTTCTAGCTGGCACCAGTTTGTCTTCTCCATGTTTGTTGACATGAGTAAGTGTTGTCTTGAGCAACAGCAGTAATATCAGGTTTTGGAGAGCAATCAATAGCCTTGGCAAGTGTGTTATGTTTGATGGGATCCATGGACTCCCCTTTGGCCAATGACTAAACAAGATGTGGCCATTCTTGGCATTGGAGGTTTTATTTGAGGGCAGAGGATGTCCGGTTGGATCAATGTCTCCTCCAATGTACAGTGGTACCACTTTAAAAATTCCTTTCATAGATGTGTGTATTTCAGGAAACTTCTACTGTAGTGGGTGATTTTAGTGCTAGCTGCCCCACCCCCATATTCCCTCCTTTACCTGCCTCCTACTCCCCTCCTTGGTTAATTCTTCTCCATTTTAGGTTTTCTTCCATCTCTCCATAACACTACATTCCATTTCACCATCCTTAAGAGATCCTTTTCTTCCCCCATCCCTTACTAGGGTCTGTTTAACCCCCTGTGGCTTTTGTATTATAGCACACATATGGAAAACTTAAAAGCTAACATGAGAAAGCATAACTAGCAACTCCTTTTTGAATATTTATTTATTTTGTATACAGGGTTCTGTCTGCATGTATTCCTCCATACCAGAAGAGGACACCGGATCTCATTATAGATGGTTGTGAGCCACCGTGTGGTTGCTGGAAATTGAACTGAGGACCTCTGGAAGAGCAGCCAGTGCTCTTAACCTCTGAGCCATCTATCTCTTCAGCCCAATTAGCAACTTCTTAATCCTGATGAGCACCCATTTTCTTATCAACAAAGAATGGCAAAGAGGTGACACCTACTTGTGGATTGCTACAAGACTTTAATGGCACAGTTAGAGTAGAGTCAGCCTCCGGAAGTCCTCTTCTCTTTGCAGCCAGGCCTGTCTGCCTCCTCTCCAGCCAGAGTTTCCACTCAGGGCAGTCCTGGGAAGCTTAAAGTTTATCTCAAAAGCTCCCACTCTAGACTTTAGTCAATCTGAAAACATTTCCAATAGATTCAAAGACATATTTTAAAACGATACCAGTTGGAGGGCTACAGAGATGTCTCAGTGGTTAAGAGCACCCAATGCTCTTCCAGAGGACCTGAGTTCAATTCCTAGCAATATATGGCAGCTCACAGTAACTCCAAGATCCAACACCCTCACACAGACATGCATGCAGGCAAAACATCAATGCATAGAGAGAAAGAAAGAAAAGGAAGGAAAGGAGGAAGGGGGAAGGGAGGGAGAGAGAGAGGGAGGGAGGGAAGGAGGGAAGGAACCAGTTAGAGCAGGAAATGGCTGACCATAGGAGACAGCCTCAGAGAAGACTATTTCAAGAAGTGCAAGATAGAGGGGAAGTTTCCTCATCCCAGTCTCCCCTTATCATGCTCTTCTGACTCCCTGAAAGAACCCACAATTTGTTCTTGGGATCCAGGCACACTATTTCTCACTGGGTATCTTGTGTGTACATTCCCTGACCAATAAATAGGTAAGGAAAGCTGAGGTAGGCCTTTACTACTTGGGGATGATATGTTAAGAAAAATGTACTCACTTGTAACTTGAGGCATTTCCCAAACCCCAACATAACCCAGGCCTGGCTTTCCCACACTCCATCTTCCTCCAGAGGAGGATGTGCAGACAAAGCAGTCAACAGTACTGGACACAAGAGACTGTACTCCTAGCCTTCTTACCACAGACTGCACCTTCTTCTTCTCCGAAAGGAGACCAGTACTCCAGATGCTCTCTAGGGATCTCTCCCAGGCAGTCCAAGATTTCCCAAACTGAGACTGCATATGCCCTTGAGGATGTAGTAAGAAGTCCTGAAGGAAATCTCTTACCTCAGGAGGCCCAGCACAAGCCTCCAAGATCTGTAAACACTCAGAAATAGTAATTTCACCTCTTCTTTAGACAGTTATAGACAGACATCTTCTCTGCGGGAATGTGCAGAGTGCTTGGAAGAGTTGAGGAAACAGCATCCACCTTGTCTCAAAGAAATGAGAGAAGACACATTATACAAATCCCCTATAGCTGATTTTCAGGTTACTTCTAATGGAGTCTCATGAAGCAACACAAACTTATGATCTTATGGAGGGCAAAACACTTAAAAAAAAAAAAGATAAATAAATCTCATCATCTAACACAGCCACTGGGCTAAAGTCACGATGTCAGGAAGTCTGCTTTTCTCTAAACACATCAGGGCAAAAGTCTGTGTCTGCTTTATTCTTGCATATAGAGGCTACATCACTTCGGTGAAGGCTTCTATCTTCCCTGGCCTTCTCTGACCCTGACCTGTCTGCTCCTCCACGGGACCACCTAGAAAACCCAGGCTACTGGCCTATCTCAAGATACTCAGTGTAAGTCTTACCAACATAGCTGCTTAAACATGACCTAAACAAGGTAACACCAATAGGAGTGCTAACATGGGAGGGGAAGCTCATGATGCTTCCTCCCTAAACAATAAACAACATGCAGCTAAGAAATGCTGAGGATGAAAGAAATAGTCCTCAGAAGAGAAGAGCGTACCAACCAGCTACCCAATACCACATGCAAATAACATGACACAGGCCGAGAAGGTTGTATCTACACATTTAGGGATGTATAAACACAAATATATATGTAACATACACAATTTTTTAAAAGAAATCATGAGAGCCTGCTGGTTGGTGGGAAGGAGGGTGGGGAGGGACATGAATTTGAAAGAGAATTGAGTAGGGAGGGTTGAGAGGGAAAAGGGAAAGAGTAAGTGATATAATTATATTACCATATCAAATAATAAAACATATATTTTAAAGATATGCAGTATAATCACACCAAGCCCTTTTCAGTGTAAGTCTACAGGTTCCAGCAATTAAAAATCAAACGGGGGGAAGGAAATACTAACATTCTGCTGACCCTCAAGCCCTTTGGCAAGAATCCACTTTTTAAATAGTTGTAGCTTCCAACCCAGCAATTCCACTTCTAAAATATACCTTACAGATATAACTGTAGCCATAAAGATATACAACCTGAAGGCTGTGGAGATGGCTCAGTGGATAAAATACTTGACGAGTAACCATGAGGATCATAGTTCAGATCTTTAGTACATATATACATATACACATATATATGTATTATATGTACACATATGTATTATGTGTGACATATACACAAATATGTGTTATATATGCATATATATATTATATGATGGGTTGGATATTAATGGCAAGCCATCTGAAGGCTAGGGCAAGGATTTCTTGGTCAAGCTGGCTAACTTGTCCAGGAGGACTAGTCTTTTCCTATAGATTTAGTCCTACACATTTCTCCTGATCCAGCCCCTTCCTATCAATTAAAGAGAATAGTTAGTATTCAGTGGTAGAGCTCTATGGTCATACATAACTGCAATAACCCCCTCCTGCCCTCTCTGCCCTGAGCCATCAGGGACCAGCTCTGGGATCTTGAACAAAAATATTACCTTCAATAAACAAAAACTGAGGAATGATGAAAATATAGCTTACATAGAGCAATGTTTAACTCAATTAAACTCAATGGTTTAAATTATCCCAGTACCAGAACGATGCTTATCACATAATGACTCCATTGTTATTAATAGTATCTATCCAGAGAAGCCACATAATCCAGAGGTGGTCAAACACACACCTCTTACTGAGTGCCCCCCACCCATCTTGGTCCCTATGTTAATGCAGGGATGAGCTTCCTAGGAGCTCACTCTGTAGTGTGAGAGAAAACAACAAAAATAGTTACTATATGGTGATTACTAAAGAATTTGCTGCTGGGCAGTGGCGGCACATACCTTTAATTCTAGCATTAGGGAGGCAGAGGCAGGTGGATCTCTAAGTCTGAGACCAGCCTGGTCTACAGAGCAAATTTTAGGACAGCCAGGGCTACACAGAAAAACCCTGTCTTGAAAAGCAAAAAAAAAAAAAAAAAAACCCAAAAAACAAAAAAATTCATGTGCCTTGTAATCCTGGCACTTAGGAGGAAAAGGCAGGAAGATCAGGAATGCAAAGCCATTCTCAGCCACAGAGTGGCGTCATATCCATCCTGAGTAAAATAATGCCATGTCTCAAACCAACAAATGAAAGCAATTAAATTTTCTTTGTGAGGTCATGTAAGGGCTGGCAGGGAATTTTATCTGCTTAGTAGTCTACACACCTGTGAAAACCCACTGAGCCTTACACTTACCACCTGTCATTGTTTTCTGAAGGTCTGCCTCCATAACAAACATTAAAAAATGTAAGAGCTATTTCCCTTTGTCCAAAAGCCAAACAGGTTGAATGAGCCCATGTTCCCCCATATACAAATTAATGTATTATCCTTCTGGGGCAGCTGTGGTGATCTGTCTGTATTACAGAGATCCAGGGCTCCAAAATGCTAAACATTAAGAGTGTGACCTTCCCCCAAATGAAGAATATTTGTCTTTGACTCTTTCAGGGTTTGACCTCTCCATAAAACAGGTTGACTTGGGGGTGGAAGGCAACTGACAGAGGAACACTAATATTTGATGGTATAGTAGCAAATAAGCAGTTACATTCCTTGAAGAGCAAAATGTAGATAATTATCACTAGTTGAGTTTAACCTGACAGTGGGAAAAAAGGGGTGGTTTCTGATTGGTCCTTAGCCTTGGTCTGTAGCCAACACTGAGGCTCTATGCCTCTGGCCTTGTGGGGGAACTCTGCAGTCCTGGAATCCCCAAACTGATGGGAGGAGGCAGATTCTGGACTTTAAGGGAGATACTTTACTGTCTGCCTCACCTGATGAGCCCTGAGGAAACCTCAAACCATGTTCTGGATTCCTATGGGGTCTCTCACGTGGGTCTAGCAGGCAAACCTGAATTTCCGGTGTGATAATGTTAACAGAAAGTTGCCAGGCAGTCAGTCAGTCAGGAGTTATTTCCATCTGTTCCACGCTGTCTCTCTCTTTGGAACGTAGAGGCAGAAGTAGAAGTCTGGAGAAGAGTGCATTTGAAACGAGAATCAGATCTCAACTTAATCACGGCTTTCCCAGAGATTTCTATCCAGCCTCTCCCTAGCCATATCTTACTTTATGTTCCATTATTGCATTTTGTTCTGTTTCCTATTCATTTTTCTGTTTATTTGTGTGGCATATTTACCCCTTCTATAATGTAAGATCCATGAGAATAAGGAACATCTATATTGTGACATGAATGTCACTAGTTGCTAGAACAGGACTGACAGTGCACTGAGTTACTGCTTACTAATTAGCTAATGTTACTTGCACATCCCAGCAAACTTCAGAAGTAGGCACTATGATTATCTTCATGTAACAAATGGTGTTACAGGTCGGAATCAGACAGTCAAGTAGTCATGGTTTGAGTTTGATGCAGAGACCTTCTGGTTCAAAAGCTACTATCCTTGTACTATGCAATCTTGCCTACCCTGTTCGTCCTCTCAAATAAGTCTGGTCTTCTAAACTGACAACTTCAGCATCAATTGCCAAGAACTTAGAAGACTCACAGCTCAGAAAGATGCATAGGTCAATTCCCATGCAGAACTGCCCTCCCTCCAGCAGGGCTCCAGTGGGCCTTATGACCAAACAGAAGCCCTGAGCTCCAGCAGTATGGACATGCAGATCAACTACATTTTATGCAAAACTCCAGGATGCATGATGACAATTAACTTCTTACTTGGTGCCTGGTGCTGTTCATTTCTTCACTTAACTAATCTCCTCAGGGGCCTTACTAGGTGTATACCATATTATCTGTATGTGCCTGGTGAGCAAATTGAGGTTCGGGACATTAAAGAAATAGCTCAGGGGTACATGGCTAGAGAAACTGTAGCAAAACATGAGCTCAAGCTGCTGACTCCAGCTTTGAACCCTAGAGCTCAGAGAAGAAATTGGGGTTTGTTTACTACAAGTGTATGCAACAACCAGGAGGCTAGGCTTTAGGGCAATCCATGAAGTTCTGGGTGTGGATGACCTTCCCTACATAAAGGGACAGGGAACAACTTCCTTTCAAATGTATTCCATAGAAAAGGCTGTCGCTACTATGTGGTCATGGCGTGGAATTTCATGACTAATTAGATTTGATATAATTAAGCTAAATTAACAAAGATTTTGATAGCAGGCCAGTTCAGACACCACTGTGTGCTGGGCCTAAGGCTGGGGAGAAGGTGTAGCATTATACAAGCTTTACTGAACACAGAATGATGTCCTGTTCTTGTACATGGGATTCAGACTGGGAAAGGTGCATTATAGACACTTGACTGGGGAAATAGCTCAGCTGTCCAGCAGCCATTAAGTCCTGTCTTCAAGCCCCAGCAGCAGTTGCTAAAATTTCTTCCCTTTGGAAGATGAAAATATCTGCTTTCTCTTGTGGTCCCCACAACAAAGCAAAGCACAGTTCAACCAAAGTTCACTCTAGGGAACCGACAGTTTATTAGGCTTACTTACACAGCAATGGGTGATTTAAAGCTACCTATCACACTAGAAGGTTTGTACTCGGCATAGATAAGTTTTCATGCTGAGTAGATGGAGTTCCCTCCACCTCATCCTTGACCCACCTGTATCCTCCAGCCTTCCCAGAGACTACAAGGCCACTACAATGGGGCAGTATTGCATACACCTGGTTGGGAGGGCTGGCTGGATGCTCAAGTGAGGGTCCTTTGGCTCTTCCAACTCCCTCTTTTTAAAAAGAACATCAACTCATCTGTGATTTTCTCTGGCAAGCAGGCCCAGCCAAACTCCTAAAGATGTTTTACTAGGAAGAGAGTCCTATATCACATAAACAGTCATAAACTGGACATGATAGCACTCGGGAGGCCAAGGTTGGAGGTTTAGAAGGTCAGCGTCATTCTTGGTTACATACTGAGTTCAACACTAGCCTTGGCTACATGAGACCCTGTCTTCCCCATTCCTCAAAACAAATTTCTTTTCTCTGTTTTTACTTGCTTGGAATAGGAAAATTTGTAGACACTTATGGATTGCTTCAGGGCTATTAGAGCCCTCTGGTGCTTTTAATGTGGAGAGGAGGTAGGAAAACTCACTGGCTGAGCAACTACTGATACATGTGCTTATGACTTTGGTTGTCTTTGATTACTGTAGTAGTGAGGTTTCTTGGTCCAGGGTGGCCAAAGGCCCAGACTCACAGACCCCTTAGCCGCTCACCACTGCTCAGGCCCCAAAAATGATTCAGATGCTTATATTAACTTCATGCTGTTTGGCCTATGGCTCAGGCACATTGCTAGCTTCCTCTTACATCTTAAATCAACCCATTTCTATTAACCTGTCTGTCACGTGGCCCGTGGCTCACCTGTGTTCCTTACATGTTTCTTCTTGGGCGGCTGGCTCGGTCTCTCTGATTCTGCCCTGCTTCTCCTACCTATGCTCTGATTTCTCCTCCTACCTTTTCTATGGTGCCTGTCATGGGCCAAAACAGCTCCTTTATTTAAAGATTGAGATTCACAGCATACAGAAAGACATTCCCACAGATTACTGCTCAAGAATCTCAAGCCAGCCTTTGAGCCAGTTTTTACTATCAGAACTCTCCGGAATGGTACAGAGGAAAATGTTGCCTTCGGAGCCAAATAAGCATCTTCTATTTTGCCATCTGAAAGCTATTAACTGTAGGAGCATGGGCATGTTGCTTAGTTGTTCCATGCCTCAATTTCCCAATTTGTTAGGTTGATAATGTAACACCTCATAGGATTATTGTAAGGGCCTGCTGTTATTAGTGCAGTGGAAACACAAAGAATCTGCATGTCATTAATACTCAATAAGAGACACTTTTATGATAATTATAATTATTATTAAATCATCACTGTCATTCTTATTGTATGGATAAAACAGTTGGAGCCTAGGAAGGACAAATGACTTGCTTAAGGCCACATAGCTATTGTTAGGCACCAACTGAGGCAGGCCCCTTTAGGAGGAAATGCCTATCCCTGTATGTCTTCAAAGAATCCTTTTTTTTTTTTTTTCAGTTAAAACTTTTGGAAGAAAACTGAGAATGCTCAGAGGTGTTACTGTCTATCATCTTTATGATTCACACTGATCATGCCCCCAGGATGCTTTGTCTATGATTTTGTCCTTTGGAGCATGGGCCCAATGACATTGAGCTAATTGTGCTCCCAAATGTAGCCACTGTCTTTCCTTTTTAAACTGAGTATGCCTACACACAAATGACTTGAGTGTACCTATATGGATATATATATATACATATGCTCTCAAATAAAACCTCCAAATTTCCTCTATCCAGGGAGGGCATTGCTTTGGAAATGACTCCTGTGCTCTCTTTACACACTACAGACAATTCTTCAGTCCAATCTTCTTGACCAAGGTTGTCTTGGATTTTGTATCCTATAAGAAGCAAATCTGAATTTACTCTGTTTATGTTATGAGTGGCTAAAGTGAGGCAATACACAACCACAAGATTACCGCCCCCTTTATAATTACTCAAGATGGTTGAGCTTGAACTTGCAGATAAAACACTTTTCCAGTGTCCAGCCTCACCTATTTGTTTCTGTCAGATTCTTTTTGGTTCTTTTTTTTTTTTTTTTAAGTCATTGATCCTCTGATGTGGGAATGCCCTTCTTTATGCTGTGAATCTCAATCTTTGAATAAAGGAGCTGTTTTGGGCCATGGCGGGTACCGTAGAATAGGTAGGAGGAGAAATCAAAGCTTAGGTGGGAGAAGCAGGGTGGAGTCAGGCAGACCGAGCTGAAGCCGCCAAAGGAACAACATGTAAGGAGACACGGGTGAGCCATGAGCCACGTGGCCAACAGATTAATAGAAATGGGTTGATTTAAGATGTAAGAGCAAGCTAGCAATGTACCTGAGCCATAGGCCAAACAGCATGAAGTTAATAGAAGCGTCTGAGTCGTTTCTGGGGACCTGGGTGGCGGCGGGCGGCAAAGCAGTCCCGGGTGGCAGTTCTGTGGGTCCAGGACCTCTGGCGCACGGGACCCGAGAACCCACTACAACAGATGGCGCATCCAACGTGGGGCGATTATCCACTTAATGCCTGAGAAAGTTTAAAAAGGGTTTTAGCAGAAACTGAGCAAAGGCAGCTTCCAAATTGTATATACAAAGTGGGTACAAAGAAAGCATGGTCCGGGTCACATTCAAAATGGCGCCAGCGGCGGGCTGGCGGCAGGCAGTGTAAACTGCAATCAGGCGGGTTCCTGAAAACTAACAAAAGACTCAGTAACATGTGATTGATTTTAGATTTCTGCTTATTTTGAACAAAAGAGAAACAAATTTTCTTCGTGGCAGCATTTTCTTGGGTGTGCTCTGTTTACGGTCCGTTTAAGAAAACTTAGTGATTCAGCCTAATTTGCAAAAACTGTGCTTCTTTTTAGAGAATGTATTTTAAAAGCTCTTAAGGTTAGAAGATGATTAAAGATTCACAATAAAACAGATTCAGATGAAAAGAAAACCTGTAAACGGGTTACAATGTTTGTAAAAGGTACATAGACTTCAGAGAGAAAAAAAAGAGGTTAGAAAAAGTTTTTAAAGCGAGAAATAGAATAATAAAAATATAATAAGCCACGTAAAGATGGAAAATAGACACAAAATCTGGATTTTGGTTGTTATTGTGTTTTCTTTTAATTGTTTAACTGTTAATGAGCTAACTGCAAAAAGACAATGGATTGCAAAGGCTACTAAGTTAAACAAGAATGTATATTTTAAAGGTATTTTGATTTCAAAATTTGTGTCTAAAGATTTATTGCTTCGGAAGAGTTCTGCTCTTGTTTCCACAGGAGATGAGAACCTGTGGATTGCTTCCAGGCAAATATGGTTTCATCAACCAAGACCCCCTGAAAAAACCTCTGATGAGAAGAGATGGCCAGATCAGCTTCATGGCTGCAGATTATGATCCAGTCTCAACAATCCGTGAGATTTTCAACGCCCCTTAATCAGCAGGAAGTAGTAATGGATAACTTCGCCCAAATTCCCCAAATATTGTTTCTAAATGTTTATTTTCATTATAAATGGTTAATGGTCATAGTCAATCTCTTTCTAAGAAGAAAAGGGGGATATGGTATGTGAATGCTTTTTTAAAAATTAGATTATTGAATTTACTTAGATCAGAAAATCAGCTGTTAATCTCAAAATGCTTTACATTGGTATAGATTTTGGTTTATTGATACAAATTTAAGGTCAATTTTGTTATGCTGTATGTGTTTTTCTATTCTTGTTTAAGGTATGATGTTCATGTAACTGTTTTAAAATTGTAGTGTATAATTAAGAAATGAAGGTTAATAGTCACTTTTGATAATCAAACTTATAGTTAGGTTAGTTAGGATTTTTAGGTATACAAAGATATATTTCAATTAAATAGATAATCTTCAAATACTTCTAAGACCTACAGAATATGGCATTTAAAATGTTTTAAGAGCTTAGACTTTTCTGGACAGTGAGACAGGTCTGCTCCTGACAGCACTAATTTACTTCAACAGGAAAATGGGCATCGAAGAAACTCCATATGGAGTCTACTCTATTTGTGGTAATGGTAAGCCACTAGAGAAGAACCTGTTTTTATATTGACTGCTTGACAGTATGCTGTTTAAACTGGACATGCAGGTTCCATAAGAAGATGACCTCTGAACTTTGGCAGAACAAGCCAAGATCATCATTCAGGTTCCTGCTTTACAGAGAAAACTGTCAGACATTCTTCAGGACTCAAGGAGAAGCAACGGATGAACTGTGCCAGAATGGGCAGAGCAGATTTCCTGCTTCACTAAAATGAAAAGAGACTCCAGGCCTATAGGCTGAAGATAGATGCCCCAACTTTATAAAGGAACTTTGGGTGACTGTCCAGGCAGATAGGTGTCATCTCTGTCCTTTCTAGATTTTAGAAGTCGTTTGCACTTCTGGTTTACTTGGGTAAATATTATATCCTTCTGTGGTCTTTGATGTAGTTGAAGATTAGATAGTTATATGTACAGTTTTTCTTAGTCATTTAAAAGATATATTAGATATAAAACTTTAGATTCATAAAGATAAGGTAGATGATAGAATATTTTCTTTAATTTTGCTAAATACAAATAGACTAGATATTGTAACTGTAATTCTTACTTGATAGCTATTTTGTTTGTTATATGTGATTTTGCTATGTTAAAATTGAAACCTTCCTTTTTGATTGGAGAGAAAGGGGGAAGTGATGTGGGAATGCCCTTCTTTATGCTGTGAATCTCAATCTTTGAATAAAGGAGCTGTTTTGGGCCATGGCGGGTACCGTAGAATAGGTAGGAGGAGAAATCAAAGCTTAGGTGGGAGAAGCAGGGTGGAGTCAGGCAGACCGAGCTGAAGCCGCCAAAGGAACAACATGTAAGGAGACACGGGTGAGCCATGAGCCACGTGGCCAACATATTAATAGAAATGGGTTGATTTAAGATGTAAGAGCAAGCTAGCAATGTGCCTGAGCCATAGGCCAAACAGCATGAAGTTAATAGAAGCGTCTGAGTCGTTTCTGGGGACCCGGGTGGCGGCGGGCGGCAAAGCAGTCCCGGGTGGCAGTTCTGTGGGTCCAGGACCTCTGGCGCACGGGACCCGAGAACCCACTACAACAATCCTCCTTTCTGTTTATAATAATAAATTGTTTTGTTTTGCTTTTCTGAAAAAATGGGAAGGGAGCAAAGCCTGGGCTAGGCTTGTCACTCTTGTCACCAAGCTGGTTTTCCACTGTGGAATTGCTCAATGCTCTCTGGGTCCAATAGGACAAGCACTGTAGGTCCAAACAGGAGACAGGAACACTCTTCCCGATTCCCACCATTGCTTTCTGATCACTCAGTAGCAAGTGACAGGGAAGATAAGAGTGAGTATAGGCACCCTGAGAGCCTGCCAAGCCTGGGCTTAACTGCTTACTGTCTGTGGCCACTGGAATAAGTTATGTGGTCTCAAAGAGTCTTACTACCATAAATTGTAAAAACACAGATAATATTGTATGACATTCTGTGGGGGTGGCTTAGTTATAGTAGTCTTCAACTCTCCCAATGCTGCCACTTTTAATAGCGTTCCTCATATTATGGTAACCCCCAACCATAAAATTATTTCATTGCTATCTTGTAACTGTAATTTTGCTACTGTTATTAATAGAAATGTAAATATATCCTATGCAAGATATCTGATTTGCAACACCTATGATGCTGGAGACTCACAAGCTAAGAACTTCTGTGGTTTAGGAGGTAGAGGCAGTTAATGCCCATTCTGTTGCCCCAAGTTCAATCCCTAGAGCCTATATGATAGAAGGAAAGAACCAACTGCTGACCTCCATACTTGCGCTATAGCATATGCACCTAACCCCTAAATGTAATTTTTTTAAAGTCATATATGATGAGCTCACAATGAAGTTTCCATGCAGGGATATTACCTTAATGTGAGATTACATAAATAAGAGTGATATACAGAAGAAGCCAGTAAAATCCTAGTCATGCAACACTAACATGCATTTGTGACTGCGGTATAACTGGTTTCCCCAAAAACTTAATCTTACAATCTTGAGTGCCTTAGACTCTCTGCACACCCACACTAAGGCCAAGCAGTGCCAAACTTCTGCCTGCATACCTTGGAGTGAGCCCTGCCCTCAATAGTGATGTCAAATCTTTCCATCTGTAGGCAGATGGTGCCAGAAAAGTAGTGTGCTCAGGTTGAGAGGAGTGACTGAGAAGTGTGCTCTAGAACCGGTCTGCTGGGTTTCATTAAAGAGTATCACTGCAGAAACGTTACTAAACTTATTGAACCTTGGTTTTCTCATTTTTAAACTGACAGTAATAACAGTGTCCAATGCATAACTCCATAACAATTAAATGGGATAATAGAAGTTAAAACATAATACACTGACTCGTCCTTAGAAAATGCCCCCAAATATTAACTCACAATTTACCCCCAGATTAGCCCTTTGTATCCAAAAGGAAAGAGTAAAGGACAACCAATGTGCCTGGGGCAGCTTTCAAATGACTTAAGATAAAGTGTAGATTATGTTACCAGTTACCTATGTGATGATGATCATGACCTTGCTTTACTCTCTGCCTCAGTTTCTCTATTTGCAAAATGAAGGTTGGATTTGGTGAGCCCTTCCAGGCACCTAAATAAGGTTTGAAGAGAAGGCGTAGGCTCCCTCACTATGTTTCTATGTGGGTCCTACCTCCTCAGCCACCCACAGAAAAGGACCATGAAGGGCTAGGAAAGGAGGCCTTAATTAAGATATCTATTGTAAGAAAAAAAAATATTCCAGCCATATCCATTACTGTGTAACCTCGGCAAGTCACATCACCTCTCTGAACCTCAGTTTCTTCTAAATGTGACTTCAAAGGGTACTCAGTTTGTCATAGACACCTGAGTTAGTATCAGTCAAGGGCTTAGTCCACAAAGTGCTCCATAACCGTATTGTTTTGTTAATTGTTATTGGTTGCCAGTTACATTGCACACAGACCCCATGGTTTGACATAGCCTTTCTTATAACTGGATCGTACACAGGTGAGTCCATTCCAGGCAGTACTTCCAAAGACAATAAAGTTCTTTATGAGAGCAGCAGCCATGCCACAGATATACCTGGAAAACGGTAGACCAGCCTCTGTACTCCAATAGTTAGCATTCCATGGTTCCTAATCAGCCTGAAGAAGGTGACAGCAGCCATTGCCACGAAGACCAGCTTTGCTGGGAAGGACTGAAGACTATTTCTTATCCAAGATACCATGTAAGAAGGGACCTTCCCATATCTCATGTAGTTTTACTGAATCTAGAGCTTTAGGGTACTATGTATTGGATTAAACAATACATTTAAGTGATGTGTCCAAGATGAACTTCATTTTCTTACCTGGAAAATGGAGTTAATCACAAAACCTTCTTCCCAAGGACATTGCAGAGATTTAAGGAGTACACACATGACATTAAAGCAAGCATACAAATAATATTTTGACTTGGCTCTGTTCCTCCTTGGGTGTTAGTTGATCACATACACTGGAAACACCCCAGCAGCAAACATTTAGAAGTTTCCTATCACTGTGACATGTGTGGAGCAGTAAAGGTGATCTGCGTACCAGTCTGGAAATCTGACTTGATGCCTGGCTCTACCTCTCTGTGGCCTTCCACTGGTCACTTTCACTCTATGGGTCATAGTTTTCTCATCTATAACAGCCCTATCCAATAGAAGCAGTGTAAATCACCAAAGCAACTTTAAACAGACATAGGTGTCACTTTTTATAAAACATGAAAAGAAATAGAATAATAGGAAAATTAATTGAATGCTTATTTTCCTTATTTCAATGTATCCCCCACATTACCATTTCATTTGTTCTTTGAAATCTTAGAGGTTCTTAATTACAAGGTGGTTTTGGCAGTTTATCTGTGATTTGGGGGTTATCAAAACCAGGGCAGGAGGTGAAGACATGGGGGTGTTCTTGGTAACCTGAAAATAGAGACCAAATCTTGCTACAGTGTACAGGAAAGATCCCTGCATCAAAGAACTGTCTGGTCCAAAAGCTTAACGGAAGTGGTTTGATGCCGCTTGTAACAAATCCCTGTTTGGATTGGCTGCTTGTCAAGGGCTTGTTAGGCACACGTCGCCAGTGGCTACCACATCCGTCTGTGCCAACTCTAGTACCAACACTTGGATATGAGCTTTAAAGAAGCCAAGGTTTAAGAAGATGTAATTTTAACTAATTGGTTTCCTGTTCATCCTTAAATAGACGACCAGAAGATTTATGGCTGGTTTACCATGGTTGCCTAAGAACAGAGCCCATCTGTCCCTCGTTGGGTAGACCCTTTCAAAGCACCCACCCGCCCCAGGGAAACCAAGCCGCGTCAAACAGTGAGCCCTGTTGTTCTTGACTGGGGAGACAATGCTACAGGCCCTGCTACCTGCCTGACAGAGCCATTGTGGTTCGAGCAGAAAAGGGCTTTGTCAGAATGGCAGTCGAGGAGCCTGCAGTTCAATAGGGCCCTTTATGTGTGTCCTGATAAGATGCCCTGATGCCAGCCTTGAGAGGCCCTGCCCCCTCCTGGAGCTGATGGGGAGCCTGGGGCCCTGGAGAGTGTGGAAGGCCTTGCTAAAGGTCTTAGTCTTCTCTGCTTCAAAGTTCAGCTTAAAACTCAAACTTTACCTGGGAATCCCTGTCCCAGCACAGGACAGACTTGGTACTGCCATCACCCCAGGCAAAAGAACATCTGTCAAACATAGCTCCTCAGTAACAAATCCATATAAAAAAATAAAGGGATTAAAGAATACATATGTCTCTCTCTCTTCACATCTGGGTACAGCTATGGCAAGAATAACTTACATATACTCTGTTATGATTTTAAAAGGCTACTAAGAAAAACCACCAGATCTTGTATTTTTAACATAAACATTTCCCCAACAATTTCCCAACACACACACACACACACACACACACACACACACACACACACACACACACACACACACACACACACACGTGTACCAATGTAGAATGGACATATTAACTAGTTCGATTGTGTTAATCTTTCACAATGTATGCACATATCAAATCATCACGCTGAATTTCTTAAATCCATGTAATTTGGGGCTAAGAGCTGTCTCAGTGTAAAGTGTTTGCTATTTAAGCCTGAAGCACTTGAGTTTGTATCCACAGCACCACGATGTAGGTTGTCTGTAACCCTCACGCTGGCAAGAGAAGGGAAGAGCAGAGATGAGAGGATTACTAGGAGTCTCACTGGCTACTCAGCTGTTGCTCAAATCCTAATTGGCCTTATAATAAAAATCTGGAGCCAGATATTGGGTTAAAGCTGAGTGGTCAGAGAGACAGAGGAACAAGCCACAGGGAAACTTCTCACCACTACTGAATCCTCAGGCCAAGGGGAAGATCCTGTCTTCAATAATCTTCAAACTGAATCCTCAGCCTATACGGAAACAAAAGGCAGAACTCCTGTCTCCCCCAGCCTTACATTCCTTTCTCTGCCCAGCCATATTACTTCCTGTCTCAACTTTCCTGAAATTAAAGGTGTGTGATCTCCAATGCTGTGATTAAAGGTTTGTGCCACCACTGTGTGGTCCTGTTTCTCTTTTAGGCTGGATTGATATTGTGTAGCCCAGTGTGGCCTTGAACTCACAGAGGTTCATCTGCCTTTGCCTCTCACGTGCTAAGATTAAAGGTGTGTGCCACCACTGCCTGGCCTCTATGGTTAACTCTGTGGCTGGCTCTGTCCTCTGATCTTCAGGCAATCTTTATTATCTTAGAGGATACACAAAATATCCCCACAGTCAGTTCAATAAAAAAATCGAGCTCCAGGTTCAGGGAGAGACTCTGTCTAAAATAATAATAATAATAATAATAATAATAATAATAATAATAATAATAATAATAATAATGTAGTTTGGGGGCTGAATGAAGACATCCAAGATTGACCTATCCCCCTGGATGAGGAAGAGCACCCACACACAAATGTGCATACACACACACACAGACACACACACATGCATACTCATAAACATGTACATACTCATAAAGTTTTCATTTGTCACAAATATCTCAACACAATTGGAAGAGATTTAAAAGTCTAACCAGATCATTTGTGTATGCTTGCCTCTGTTCTTAGAGCACCAGCAACTGAGTCTGAACATGATGGGGGAGAGGGAGTTGGGGCTGTGCTATGGCCAGTGTTCTAGCCTATTTGTACTGCAGAAATGCCGAAGTACAAGAAAAGAGACATTCTCATGTCAATTCTTCCCTCTGGGGCAGTATGATCAGATCAATTCCCACCTGAGCCAGTCTTTCCAGTTACTTGCTCAGTGTTCCAATTCACACTGGTCTTAAAGATTCTCGGCCTTGTTTGGACTCTGGCCTCACACACATTCGTGTGAGGCAGCACATAGGACCCATGTCCTTCCTTCGGCATGCTATTTTTTCTGCAATACCCAGGACTACCCTTTCTCCTCCTCCAGCCTCTGTGTGCCCATCCTAACCCTCTCCCTGTGGCAGTTCACATACAGAGAAAGGACAAACATGAAGCTGAGTTACTGGACTATAAAGGGACTTTCCTTAAGGAAAACAAATGACCAACCCAAAAAATTAAAGGAAGCCAGGAGAAACCATCCTTCAATACCCGAAGATGAAGCTGCAAGAAAGATGCGTGGGAAGGAGTGCCTCTAAGGATTAGGCTTGGGATCCCTGGAGGCTCTGTCTGCCTCTTACTCCTCACAGGGACTAGGAAGGAAGCCTATCTCATTGGAAGCTTGGTGAGGTAAAGCCTGTGGACACTGTGTGTCCAGAGATGACCCCAAAGCCAGAGCTGACATATTGCCCCACTCATGTGCATGTGCACTCATGCGCAGATGTTCATTTCAATCTTGAATGCCAGGTGACTTCATCCTGTAGTTGTGTTGAGATATTTTTAATAAATAAAAATTGTGGGGCTGGTGTGATGCCTCAGTGGGGAAAAGCACAAGCCTGATATCATGAGTTGAATCTCTAGGGTGGACATAGGGAAAGGTCTCTCAGGAATTGTCTGTCCTCTGACCTTCCCATGAGAGTCAGGGTATGCTAGCTCACTTTCACTCTCCCTCTCTCTCTCACTCACACACACAAGTGTAAGAAAGCTGTATACAAATGTGATGATTTTATATGTACATTATGAAATTAATACCATAAACAAGCTAATATGCCCATACATCCCACATATATGTGTATTATATTAGTACACACATACACATTTCATCATGATTTTACATATATATCCATATACTTCATCACTCTTTCATAAATACATTCAATCACAATTTTTATTATGTAAACATGTATATTTATGTAATTTGACTGTATACATATATATATATATAAAAAAAAATTTGTAAATGGTGGTTTTGAAAAACATCTGCTTCTAAATGATTGGTCTTAATTTGTTTCTCCCAGAACAGAAGAGTTTGATTCATTTGGACTGCCAGTCACTTTATTTTCTTTCATTTCCTCCCTCCATTCAGCCTACCAATCCCCGGCCATCCATTCACCAGACACAAACATGTATTGAACATTTAAGGGCACCTACGCTGCTTCTGTCACCCACAGTGCCCAGCACAGATCAGACCCGTAAGTTATGAGATGACTATGCCAGGAGAAGAGGGTAAAGGAAAAAGGGGAGGAACCAGGTTCTCAGACCTTTCCTGGACACTTCCACTTCCTCGAGTGGCTTCTTCTGTACCATCCTGGAGTGCATCAACTCTGCCACTGAGAGAGCTAGATGTGGGTGCTGGCATCCGGAAAGGCGAGTCCGGGGGACCCGCCCCTCTCTTCTGCCCCTGGCACGAGCCGGTGACTCGGCGGCTGGCACCCAGCTGCGGTCGCACCCTCAAAGGGCATGAGCCCCCGCACTCAGTGTTGACTCCCCAGCGCGCGGTGTTGCCCAAGGCTCAGGGTGACTCCTCCCTGGGGACCCTCCCCTCTGGAACGTGCGTCACTCCTCCCACCCCTAGGTTTGGACCCCGGCGGCTTCCCGCGGCTGAGCCACGCTGGGACAAGTTGCTTGCCCAGGAGCCGCGGACCTGGGGCGCCGTCAGCCCAGGTCCCCATGGAGTTGCGGGTAGCCAACACCAATGGCAGCTGCGAGAACGGTGCGTGCGGCTCTAAAGGGATCTGGGTGGGCGCTGTGCTTCTCACTTTGTTCCCACAACCCTCGTCAACTTCTCCTCACTTGCTGGGGTCGCAAGCTAGAGGGTGGTGGTCATCATCAGATTCCCACCTGGTTTCCAAGCTGTTCTGAAGAATGGGTCTGTCGGAGATGTCACCTCCCCAGTGGCAGCTGCAGGGGGGAGCTGAGGCAGACCCAGAGAAGGGAAACAGCGCACTGGAACAGGTGGCCTGTGAAAGGGGTAGGCTAGAGGGCTCAGGGGTAGTGTTCAGTCGCTGCAGGTACCTGTCCCCAAATCTTTCCATCATCCAAAGCAGAGAATAGAGGGACAGAGAGGCTCTCTATCCCCAAATCCACACAACACTTTTTGGAAAGGGAGAGAAATGCACAGGAAAGACCCTATTTTCTAAAGCATTCTTAGCTATCCCACTTAATCCCAGAAGCAAACTTTAATAAGCTTTGACTTGTCTTTATGTTTTGTTGTACTTAGACAAAGTCTTGCTAAATTGTCCAGAATAGTTTTAAATGTGTGATTCGCTCGCCTTAGTCCGCCTCAGCTGGGGAATACAAGTGTGTGCCACCACGCCCAGACATTATTTTAAAGTTTATTTATTACTAATGTGCAGGTGTGTGCACATGCTTGTCTATGTCTGAACATGAGTGGGCATGCACCTGTGTGTGTGTTTGTTGCATGATGTGTGTGTTTATGGGCCTGAGTGCTATACTGAGTATATGGAGAACAGAGCATAACTTTGTAAAGTGAGTCCTTTCCTCTTGCCTTTATGTAAGTTCCAGGACTCAGGATCAAAGGATTGTATTCAAGGAACCACCTCCCCAATCCTAACCCTAGGCTTTTAAAGCTTTTTTATTTTTTATTTTTCTATTCTTTTTCTTTGTATTTTTTCTTTTTCTTTTCTTTCTTTCTTTCTCTTTCTCTCTCTCTCTTTCTTTCTTTCTTTTTTCTTTCCTTCCTTCCTTCCTTCCTTCCTTTCTTTCTTTCTTCCTTCCTTCCTTCCTTTCTTTCTTTCTTTCTTTCTTTTTTTCTTTCTTTCTTTCCTTCTTTTTTTCAATGTTGGATTGAATCCAGGGCCTTGTGCTTGCTGGGAAAGCACACTTACACTGCCCTTCATCCCTAGGGCATGTAGTTGTAATTTCATTGTGCCCATTTTAGAGGTATGAAAACTGCGGGGCAAATAGTCTGCTCCAGGCCACACAGTAGGGAATATGAACCACCTCTTGGATTCAGACTCCTGAACCTTCACTGCTGCTGTTCTCTGCTCCATCTGGAACATTCTGCATGTTCCCCCTATCTTGGAAGTGCAGCCTGTGTGATGTTCTGAGGTCCCTAACTTCTGCCCTTCAGCGAAGCCAGCTCTTAGGTGTTGACTGACCTTAGTCTTCTGAGCATCCTGGCAGGCCATTTTTAGCTTCGCCCCTTAACCCAAGACAGCAGGCATTCCTAGTTCTAGAACATTCTAGAGAAAATGATAAAGATTATCAGCTTGGTACCTCATTTTTTTTTTTTTCAGTTATGCACCTACTCTGAACTGGGTTCTCTTTAGCCATCAGGGCTCTCTCTTCACTGTACTAGGAGGATTGGACTTCACTGGAATGGCTGACCTGGGGGCGGGGCAGCAGAAGTGAGCCCTCTGGCTCCACCCATTAGCAGTAAGACTTGTAGCAGGGGAAAGGTGAGGAGCAGACTAGTTGCCTGCATTTCCTGGGCTAAGGAACTCCCCAGACAAGGCTCTTAGGCAAGGGTGCCCTGAGCTGGTGGAACCGGAGAGAGCAGAGCAGAACCAGTCTGGTTAGGCCCGGAAATGATGATGTCTTGGCTCATCGTCTAGTGGTGGAAAGACAGATGTCTCATAGCAAAAGACATTCCCTGGTGGGGTTCAGTCCCAACTCCAGCAAATCTATTCTCTATATGAGACCTCAGTTTCCCCAGTGGAATATATGAGGAGTAGACCAGCTGTTTGGGTTTTTGTTGTGTTGTTTTCTACTTTATTGCTTTATGTTTTTGGTTTTTTAGCCAACAAAATAGTGGGCTTTGCTATGACACTTTGATGCACAGATATGATTGTGCCTTTCTCATATTTGCCTCCCTCTGCATTCTGCTGCCCTTCTTCCCATCTCACTATTTTTTAATGAATGTCTTCTTTTCCCCCATCTGGTACCTAGGTGGGAACCTACAACCTTTCTTATCCTAGGCAAATATATATCTGCTACTGGGCTACTTTAGAACTTGGGTTTTCTAAAGGGTTCTCCACGGCCCTGGGCTACATTCAAAAGGTCAACCTTGTCCTTATTCTGTTCTACCCAGATGCTACTCTGTGCAGGTGTGTGAAATTTCAAACTCCCTGACTTTGGATTTCAGGCCCATCTAGACACAGAGTAGGAACTCCAGCTTTGTTTGAGAGAGGTCTAATCTGGGCTTAGGTCCTTGGTACTAGGGTCTCAGCCTTCGAGATACGTGTAGGGAGATCAGAAGCTAAAACACCTACACAGGTCAATGGTAAACAAGAATTGTGGGAACAGGGAAAACTGAGGAATTTCAGGGACATATCCGTCTAAGAGTGATCTAGCTGCTACCTCCAAGGCTGGCATGACTGGACAGCCAAACTGACCTTCTGAGCTTCAAGTGCAACCCCAAGTCTGAATGTTCCTGGAAAAGCTCCACAGTTTTGACTGTTTGTAACAGGTTTATGTGATAACACATATAACAAAATGAAGATGGACCCTGCACCTTCCTGTTCCATAGGGCAAGCTGCTTATCAGAGAGTATATAATGAGTCTAAGCATAGACTCAGCCATTAGATGGGCATGGGGACTACTTCTGGATTCACCTGCATTACAGATTGAATGAGATCAGGTGTGTTCAGGGTGATATGGCCCTAGACACATCTTTATTATAGGTATCCCTTTAAGAAGGTCATTGAGCATGATTTCTCCTACCATGGACCTGTAAATGGTCATTGTGACTGTTTCACTGAGTGGTTATTAAGAGTCCTCAAGGATAACTCTAGAACAGGAGCCATGTGTATGGTAGCACTGGTAGAGGCTTGACTATACTTTTTTTTATGTTTCATTGGATTTGTGTAGCTTTGTGTTTCACTAAGGGTCTGCCTTTGTTCCCAAGATCGTCCTTGGTGTTTGTGCCAGGGAGGCAGACAAGTCGGCCCTGACTCTGGGGCTTGAGCGAAACTGCAGGCAGATCGGTACGGGTGATAGGAACCCCAATCTAGTTACACCCTGAAAAGTCCCCAGCCACTGGCCCAAATACCACACATCTCAGAAATAAGTCCTGGAATGATGAGGTCCCACCCACAGGAAATTCACTCCTCAGCACCTTTGGGCTGACCGGGATCTGGGCAGACTATCTGCCCAGTGACATTCCCACTCTAACTAGAGCTGGTTTTAAAGTGAAGATGTCCCAAGTGACCTTCTGAGTTATTGGAAAGTCAAAATCTCAGAAGCTGAAAGGAGATCCCTATGGAGAACTCTGGGGTGGATGCAGTGATGGCTGAGAGCTTTGGTGGGGCCCTAGCGGGTGTGAGAGGCACCAGTACCACAGGTTGGAATTGTGAAGTCAGACCATTAGTATATTACTCAAGGTTTCCAAGGGGGACAGTTCTTACAGAATGAATCTATATCAAAAGACTGTTAGATCAGCTTTTGCTGCAGTAGTAACAACAGTTATGTTTCTCCTGAGAGGTTGAGAACTGGGTAGTTACTTGGTCTCTGAGTCTGCATGCCTCAGAAGTTGGGATAGTACCACACTGGAGATCCCAAGAACTTGCTAGTTTTTCTGTCCCTGAGGTTGGGTGGCTTTGCAGTCCTGATCTGCTGCAAAAATCCTGGAGGTTCCCAGAGACCAGCTGGTTCTGTCACTAGGGAAGAAACCAGCCGCAGGAGAGACAGTAAAACTAACTCCAAGAGAGAAGGAAGGAGGATTGAGCAAAGGGGAGCATCTTCCTTGTGCTGTACCCTTTTTCCTCCTGAAGGCGAGGCCTACAGTTTTCCCCACATCAATTAAGATAAATAAGAAAAGTCCTCAAGTGAGTTTCCCTACTCAGGTGATGCAAATTCATAATAAGCTGGCATCAAGACCAACGTCACAATCTGTGTGTCCTTGAACAAGTACTGAACCCTCATAAACTCCATTTCCTTGACTGTGGAATGGAAATTAAAGAAGTCACGTATTTGACAGGAGGCCCCCTACCATTTGATAAATCCATGCCAATGAAGTTCCTAGTGAAAAGCAGCTAATAGCACAGAAACTGGGAAGAGTCATTTTTGGTTGAGGTCTGCTATGTGGGTAGAGCCCTGGAGCAACAGAAACATGAAGTCTCAGCCAGTCATTCCAGCGTATTTAAACCATGCCCACATTCTCAGCCTGACTCTCAGCATGCTTTTCCCTTTAGGTTCCATAGTCAGTCTGTACTGCTCCTCCCAAGAGGTCTTCTGTCAGATTGTCAGAGGCATCAGCCCTGAAGAGTCCAACAATGCCACCTCGATCACTTGGCAAGAGAGGGTCAGGAAGAGGTATGGCTTCTACATCGGTGTGGGCCTCGCGTTCCTCTCCTGCCTACTCATCGGCGGCAGTGTCATCCTTAAGAAGAAAGGCCTTATACGACTTGTGGCCACAGGGGCCACCAGAGCAGGTAGGCTCCTTGGGCAGGAGGGGATGGATGAGGGGCAGCCAAACCCTTAGTGGATAACGTCTCTTCACTGGGATACAGGGTGCAATATGAGAATGGAGTCTCAGGTGGATGCTGGAGGCTCATTGTCAATGCAACAAGAATCCCCACTGTCAATAGCTGGAAACCTTCCTTTACAATCCAGTGTTTCCTGAGAATTCCATGGTGTATGCATGGAATACATGACACAGTAAAGCCTGGGGATGGAGAATCAGACACTCTAGGCTTAATCTTAGCTTGAATTCTTACCAGCTTGTCCTGCAGACAAGTCACAACTTCTCCTGTCGGAGTGAGACCACAAATGCCTCATCCCACAGCACATCAGTCCTCCAGGTACCCTTACACACACAGCCAAACTGTGTCACTGTCACTGAGTCTTGCTTATTTGGAAGACTGGATGTGACTCACTGAAACAGTCCTCAGGAAAGGACATCACATATAAAGGAATTCACATAATTTATTGCATGTCTGCTATGTAGCAGGTGCAATGTGAAACCTGGGGATACAGAACCCCTGTGGTACATCTGGTCAAGTGGAAGGGGCACAGCCAATATGAAATCATCCTGTGGTGTGCTGAGTGCCTTCAAGGGGAAGATACAGGTTGCTAAGGAAATATGTAAAACTTAGATCTGGGTGCAGAAGAGAAGATTTCTGTAAAACTTGATTCTTACTCCAAGATCTGAATGATAAGGAGGTAGCAGGGAACAGGGCGCATGGGTGGGGCAATTCAGTGTTAGGAACAGCAAGTGCTAAATCTCAGCAGTAAAGCCTGAGCTGGATGTGGAACTGAAAGCAATTCAGGATGACCAGAGAGTGCAGGGTGCAGAGGCAGATGAGCTCAACAAGTGTCCTGGAAACTGGGCTGCAGAGTTGGAGTGTGATTATTAAGTGACTGACTGATGTTTTAGGCAGGGGAGTGACAGTTCCATTTATGTTTTGAAAAGGGACCTTGTTGCTAGGCAGAGAATGGATTAGAGTCCCAGAGTAGAGCCAATGGAGTGAGTGAGAAGACGGGAGTAGGGTACTGGGGATGGAAGATTCCAGAGGTAGTTTAGGGAGGTGAAACTCACTGGCTTTGATGTTTCCTGGATCCAGGGAAGGGCAGAGGGAAGTCAAGGATGACTAAGGATTCTGACTTGAGCAACTGTGAAAATGGTGGATGATGTCAGGTTCTGTAATGAATGCAGATGGAGAAACAGGTTTAGGGAAGGTGACTTGTTCAAGTTTGGACCTGTTCATTGCCTGACTCCTTCCCACGAAACACTGCAATTTGGAAGCAGACCATTACAATTACAATTCCTGTTTTCTAACCATTGTTAGTGGGCTTTGGGCAGAAAACGTATTTTTATATACCCCAATTTCCTCATTTATAAAATAAAGAATGATACCACTTTGACATGGTAGTGAATGCCATCTGTTTTAGTGATAAGTCACTATGAGCAAAGCAACTTTTGGAGGAAAGAGTCCGTTGCAAAGGGAAGTTAGGGCAGGAATCCAGAAGCGGGAATGGAAGCAGAGGCTGCATACTGGCTTATTCCTCATGGCTATCTCAACCTGCTTTTTTTTTTTTTTTTTAATTTGTTTTGCTTTTGTTTTTTAAGACAGTATTTCTCAGTGTAACAGCTCTGACTGTGCTTGAACTCCCTTTGTATACCAGGCTGGCTCAGTTTTTTTGTTTGTTTGTTTGTTTTTTTAATACAATCTAGGAATACTTTCCTGGAGGTAGTATGAGCTACAGTGGGCTGGGCCCCATATCAAACATCAGTCAAAATAGAAATGCTCGATGGTCTTGCCTATAGGCCAGTCTGGTAAAGGTGATTTCACTCCTGAAGGTCCATCTTCCCAGATTACTGTAGTTTGTTAAGTTGGCAAAACACTAACAAGCATGCCATCCCAGCACAGCCAGCTGAGGTTACATAGTCAACTCCAGTTGGGATCTCTCTAACCCTCTAACCTACATAGTGGGATCTCTCATAAAAAATGGAGCTGGAGGGGTGTTCAACAGTCCAGGGTAGAAATGCTTCTACTGGGGTAGGAGGAAAGGCCACAAGATAAGGAGGAGTCATCTGCAATCACAAGTGATAAGAACAGTGAAGAAGAATGACCATCTCAAGGGAAAATAATAGAAATTAGAGACCAGACTGGGTACCTAGGGGAAGCAGTAGAGACCTACAGAGTGGGTGTGAATTCAGGCAAACCCTAGAGGAGAGCATTCTGCACTCAGGAAGAAACTCGAGGCAGAAAAGAGCTAATAATTCTTGAAGAACATGAAGACTGCAGCAGGGATGTTTGTGGAGGTGAACAAGCCTGTGTCTGTAGGATTGGGGCTTTGTCTCAAGCAAAAGCGGGAGACACTAGGCAGAGAAAGTGATATAATCTGATTTGCATTTTTCAAAACCACTAGCTTCCATGGAAGAAACAACTTGCTACAGGGTAACTGTAGAGTTACAGTAACTCTATAACAAAGCCATTGCTTTCTCCCAGCCAGACATGGTGTATGTAGTAGGAGGTTGACAGTGTGTGGATACAGACCTGAGGACTTCTTTTTGGTGACAGAATAAGCCATCCAGACTAGATGCAAAAAGAGGAGAGAGAAGGACCTCTGATTTCTGAAAGAGTCATTTTCTGAGTTTCATTTAACAAGTTGCAGGGGTACAATGAATGTCAAGAGTCATGTTTAGGGTAGAGATTGGGGTACCTATAAAGGATGCAAGATATGCCAAGTGAGTAGTTTAGATACACAGGTAGACTCAGAAGGCAAGTCCAAGCCACAGATATAACCCAGGACTACTGTATGTAGGTGCTAAGAAGCAAGTCC
This sequence comes from Phyllotis vaccarum, assembly GCA_033318265.1. Classification (NCBI taxonomy): domain Eukaryota; kingdom Metazoa; phylum Chordata; class Mammalia; order Rodentia; family Cricetidae; genus Phyllotis; species Phyllotis vaccarum. The sequence goes on from JARWLC010000016.1 coordinate 50,293,589, forward strand.
TGGGGTACTGTGTAGTATGAGGTTTCTGGCCCAGACTTTCAGGCCTAGCCTCAAGGTTTAGGCCTACAGACACAGACCCACAGAGACACACAGATGCTTACAATAGTTTTAGGCTGATCAGCCTAAGGACCAGGCATATAACTTGCTAACTCTTTACCCTTAATCTAACCCATGACTCTTATCCTGTTCAGCCATGGGGCTCGGTACCTTTTCTCAGAGCAGCATAGTTGTCCTCTGCTTCTTCTGGCTTCTCTCTGGCATTCTGCTCTGTTCTGCCTGTTCCTAGAGTCTTCTTCATCTGGTAGCCCCGCCCACACTTTCTGTCTGCCTTTGGCCAATCAGTGCTGTTTATTAAACCAGTGGGTGGGGCAATTATTTACAATGGAACAACTTTTTTGTTTTAAAAGGAGAAAAGGAGATATGTAGGGGGATTAAGTTGTTGCATTGTAAATAATTGTCCCCGCCTATGAGTTTAATAAAAAGTGCTGATTGGCCAAAGGCAGACAGGAAGTGTGGGCGGGGCTACCAGACTAAGAAGACTCTAGGAACAGGCAGAACAGAGCAGAATGCCAGAGAGAAGCCAGAAGAAGCAGAGGACAACTATGATGCTCTGAGAAAAGGTACCGAGCCCCATGGCTGAACAGGATAAGAGTCATGGATTAGATTAAGGGTAAAGAGTTAGCAAGTTATATGTCTGGTCCTTAGGCCGATCAGCCTAAAACTATTGTAAAATCTGTGTGTCTCTGCGGGTCTGTGGGTCTGCGGGCCTAAACCTTGAGGCTAGGCTGGAAAGTCCAGGCCAGAAACCTATTACTACAGTACTGTTAAGGGGGTAAAGTGTTATTAATTTCTTCTAACTTGATGTCTATTTCCTTCTATAGTGAATGGAGGCTATGGCTACTTGAAGGACCCGATGTGGTGGGCTGGGTTTGCTACCAGTAAGTAACTTCTCTTACTACTAAGAACAGTGACCTACAGATGGCTGGGTTGGAGATGAAGGGAAGGACAGATAGAATAGTTCTGTCTCTATGAAGATATTTTCTGAAGATATCTATGAAGATAGTAATGCAGTTGCTGAGGCTTGGGATGCAGCTCAGTTGGGAGGCACTCGCTTAGCATGCCAAAGCCCCAAGTTCAATCCCAAGCACCGCATAACACAGGGATGGTAGAACATGCCTATAAGCACAGCACTCTGGAGGTGGGAGCAGGAGGAGGAGAAGTTCAAGGTCACCCTCAGTTATACAGCAAGTTCAAGGCCAGGATAGGATATAGGAAACCCTGTTTCAATTGTTTTGAATGGGTACAAGTGTGTGCTTTCAGCAGCAACTGAAATACAGAGCATTGGTAGTATTGACTTTTGGCCACTGTCTTGGGCCTCTGTTTGGTGACCTTAGACAATCTGGCTGTGTCACGACAATTAAGGGCTTGACCTACTTAGAACTTGGCTGGTCAGCTACTTTGTCTAGATTGCTCATACATTGCCCCTACTGTCTACCCACTATTTCTGGCTATCAAAACATAAGTTTTAAAAATATTATTATTATTTTTATTATTATCATCATCATTGTGGGGGGGGGGGAAGAGGAAGAAGAGGAGGAGGTTAGGCATCTTCCTTTAATGCTCTCCACTTTAGTTTTTAAAGAGGTCTCTTAATGAACCTCAAGTGCAATTCACCATCTCTGCTGGCCAATAAGCTTGCAGAATCCACATATCTCCACTCCACCATGCTGGAGCTGAAAGCACACTCAGCCATGACTGGATTATACATGAGTTCTGAGGACTTGAACCCAAGTCCTTTTGCTTGCATATCAAGTGCCCTTACCTACCAAGCCATTGCCCTAGTCCCCAAAGCCTAATTCTGTTAAGTAGAAACTAACATTTTCCATCAATAATCTTCCAATTAGGGTTTGGTCCTGCCTTGGGCATACCATCTGCCTTCACACAAGAGGCCCGGGATGCTCTGACAGAAAAGAGATGGAAAAGGTTCTTGTAGGCAAGGGCAGACTAGAAACTCAGATGAAAAGTATTCTTGGCTCCAAAAATTCAACCTTGTCTAAACCTCTTGTTGGTGCAGACTATTGCCTTAGATTAATTTCTATTGCTGTGATAAAACACTGACCCAAAGCAACTTGGGGAAGAAAGGATTTATTTGGTCTGTCATAGGGGGAAGCCAATGCAGGAACTCAAGGCAGGAATTGAGAGGCAGAAACTGAAGCAGAAGCCACAGGGGAGTGCTGCTCACTGGCTTGCTTCATCTAGTTCACTAAGTTTACTTTCTGATAAACCCCAGGACCACTTGACCAGGGGTAGCACTGCCCACAGTGGCCTGGGCTCTTCCACACACATCCTCAGACAAGATGTCCTCACAGGCTTTGCCCACATTTTCTCTGTCAGGGTATTTTCTCAACTGAGGTTCCTCTGCTCAGATGATGCTAGCTTGTGTAAAATTGACATAAAACAAATAAATGAAAAATAACCCACACAACTGACCACAGTTTCCATATGAAAGAGTAGTCCATGGACCAAGTGAATCCATAACCGTAACTAATTTTCTAGAACTTACCTTAAAGACAGAGATAACAACATGAAAGCCTGGGAGGCACACTTAATTGAATGTGTACTGAAGCTGGAAGGACACATAGACACACAGACACACAGACACACAGACACACAGCAGCTTATCAAGTCACTGTGAGCTCAGGATTTTGGTCTTGCCACCTTTATAGTGGGACAGCTCAACAGTCTGGGTCTAACCTTATCTCCAGGGAGATAGCATCTGGATGGATTTTAAGGAGTGCTGGTCTTGGGTTTTAGGTACAGTTGCACAGTGACAGAAGCCATCTCTGCCCAGAGTCATCTGGAATGGACGTGATGCCCTGGAGTCACACTGGCCTCTTTTCTCCTCTAATTTCCTAGTGTCCGCTGGAGAAGTTGCCAACTTTGGGGCCTATGCATTTGCACCTGCAACGGTTGTCACACCGCTGGGAGCACTGAGCGTCCTCATCAGGTCACTGTCCCCTCTTTTGCCACCACTGGTTCTTTCCTGTTTTATTTTAGTTGACAATTGGATTTACCAAAGTGGGAACAGCTATAAAGACCCCAAACCAGTTCAAACCTTGAATAAAGGGAACATGCTATTCAGAGCTTCAGGCCTTGAACTACTGGCTGCCGTGGGCCTCAGTTCCCCTCCATGAATTAAGAACATGAGTCTTAGTGTTCTTTTGTTAGTGTATATGACATGTATGCACATGTGTGTGAGCTGTCTGTGGACGACAGAGATTAGAGTTGATGGTCTTTCTTAATTAGTCTCTACTTTCTTTTTAAAGACAATGTCTCTCACCTCCTGGAACTTACCAATTGGCTAGACTGGCTCAGGAATCCTTCGGTCTCTGGACTCCCCACAATTAGGATTATAGGCACACATTACCACACCTGGCTTTTATGTGGGTGCAGAGGATTTGAATAGAGCAGACACCTTACCAACTGAGTCACAATACTACCTGAGTACTAATCCATACTCAAATCTTAGTGGGGATGGATTCATAGGCAAGTCTCTTAGCCATGCCTCAATTCATCCATATGCAAAATGGAATATCAGAGAACTAAATGAGATAACCCAAAGAATGTATATAGAACAAACTAGCTCCAAGTAACCATGGCTACAATATACAGAAGAGAACTATATATGAAGTCATACAAATGTAATTTGTGTACTAACTCACTTCATCCTTATATTTATGCCCAAGTCCCAGAGAGATTAAGCATTTTGGCCAAGGTAACTTTCCAGAAATTTCTACTTCTTGACCTATTTCTGTTCCTTGGGTGGTAGACAACCCCTTTTCTTCCACTTACATATGTCAGTATGAAGACCCTGTTAGGTCAGGATACACCCTATGCAGTGTAATTCTAGGACCCAGGAGTTAATAGCCATGCTGTGCTATGCTGCCTCTCAGTACAAACTTTGCATTAGGAATCTTACAGCAGTGATGTAAGTAGAGTAGAACACCCACCTGCTATGCCTAACATCCCCCAAACAACCAAAAACAACAATACAATAAAATAATTGATACTAAGCATTTGTGCCTATCACCCACATTTTCTCCAAAGTTATGAACTTGGACTTGTATAAGTGCTTCTGTGTGGGTCCTTAAGCCCAGTTGTGGGGTGCTCTTATTTAGGGATTACTTCTGCAGCTCTGATAAATCCCCGCTAACTAGAGCTAGCATCTATAATCTCGCCTGTGTTGTTTTTCCACTTGGTGATAATTTTACAACATTCACAGTTGTGGGACAAGTAGATTCCTCACAGTACACAAGTTGCCTGGCTGCTGTTACTGCTGAGTAGAAATGCTTGCCAAATCTGATGTGCTTGGCCTTGTCTGTGTAAACATCAGAGTCTTTCAGTTTGATCACGTGGGTAAAATAGTTGGGGCTCACATCTCCTGACTTGCTCCGTTTACTTTCTTATATACCCCAGGATTACCTGCCCAGGTATGACACTGACCACTGGGAGCTGAGCAGTTCTTCATTAATCACCAATCAAGAAAATGGCCCACAAGCTTATCTCCAGGCCAAGAGTTTTGGACACTATCTAGGTCCCATTTTTTAGTGTGGAGTAATGTCACCTTCATAAAGCAAGTGAGCTCATGGCTCACTTCTAGCCTTCTAAGTCCCCACTTTTCCTCCTTCATTTGAAGAATCAAAAGGGAACAGAAATTCTAGCACCAAGGAGCTGGAAGGATCTTGCTCATTAGGGACCCTGGGAAGCATAATGGTTCTCTTTAATATTGAGGAAAGCCTGTCAGCTTTGCAATAAGATCAGAGTATCATTCAAAACATGTTTTTGCCACTTACCAGTTAAAGGACTTTACTAAGTCATTTAATTTCTACAAGCTCAGTTTTCTCATCTGGAAATTGGGAGCAGTATATGTTAATTCACAGAGTTATCAACTCTGACACAGCGCCTATTAGGAAATGCATGCCCCAAGACATAGTGTCTATAATTAACATTGTGGTGGCTTATATTGACATATGCAAGTGAATGAGAAATAGATTCATTCTCTATGACCCGAGGAAGAGAAATGGGACAAGGAATAGAAAGTACCAGAAAATGCATTTGGAGTTTGAACCTGTAATATGTTCATTTGGCTGGTTCCCAGATACCAGACACACTCAGGCCATCCTTGAAAACATCTCCGAGCTCCGAGCAATGCTATGGGACAATACAATCTGTTAATAGGGAGTGAGTTAGGAGTAGTTTGAAAGGCTCTTTTCACCTGTCTTAGTATGCTTTCTATAGCTGTGCTGAGACACCATGACCAAAAGCAACTCAGGGAGGAAAGGGTTTACGGGGCTTACAAGTTACAGTCCATCATGGGGGAAGCCAAAGCAAGAACGCAAGCCTGGAACTTTAGAGGCAGAAACTGGAGCAAAAGCCACATTGGAGCATGTTCCTCCTGGCTTGCTTAATTTGCTTTCTCGTACACCCCAGGACCACCTGCCTAGGAGTGGTACTGCCCACAGTGGTCTATGCTCACCACATCCATCATCAGTCAAGAAAATTCCCCTATGGGCTTGTCAACAGATCAATCTGATGGGGGTATTTGTTCAGCTAAGGTCGCCTCATCTCCGATGACCCTAGATTATGTCAAGTTGACAATAAACTAAATGGGACATACCCCTTTGGTTTGTGGATGGTTTCTTAGTGTATTTCTGCTCCTGAAGCACACATTCTATGTCCTCCCAATTGTTTTTACTTTTGAAAGTTTGGGGTCAGAGGGAAAGAATCTAGCAATATTTCTACAAAGAGGAGTGAGTTTTGGACTGGTGCTCCCCATAAGTGTTTACTCATCCCACAGGTGTCTTCTGGGGGGCTGGGATAGGCACCTACACTCAATTCCTTTCTCCCATGCCCCTGTACAGTGCCATCCTCTCCTCCTATTGCCTCGGAGAGAGCCTGAACCTACTGGGGAAGCTCGGCTGTGTGATCTGTATGGCTGGCAGCACTGTGATGGTCATACATGCCCCCAAGGAGGAGAAGGTCACGACTGTTGTGGAGATGGCTTCCAAGATGAAAGACACAGGTAGGCCTCAAGCACAGGGCTTGCAGAAAACACTAAGAGATGAATTATGTATACACCATCTACCTGGGCTTTGTTCATCTCCATGCTGCCCCCTTGAGGAAAAGGTGAACAACAGAAAGGAAGTTAAGCCATACCCTTTAGCAAGGCTTCCTGGATCATTGTGAACATATATGATTTATTGTTCATTGTGTGTGAACATTTCTCTAAATATACCCATTTTCATTATAAAAATTCTGTGTAAGAATATGCGTTAATTCATAAAACAGTTCTACAAGGAAAAAAATCCCACTTTTGATTCTTTTTGACAAGTGAGTAAACTAAGATCTTAGAGTTTAAAGACTTGCGTGAGTTATTGAAAGGTCTGAAGCTTAGACTACAACCCTCACGTGTCAGATTATAAGTCTGGAGCACTAGGTACTTCTGCGTCCTTCACTGAATGATTTCTGTCTCCCTGAAGGCTTCGTTGTATTCGCTGTCCTTCTGGTGGTGTCCTGCCTCATCCTCATCTTCATTGTTGCCCCTCGTTATGGGCAAAGGAACATCCTGATTTATATTATCATCTGCTCTGTGATCGGATCCTTCTCTGTGACTGCTGTCAAGGGTCTTGGTGTCACCATTAGGAACTTCTTCCAGGGATTACCAGTTGTGCGACATCCCCTGCCCTACATCCTCTCCCTCATCCTGGGACTTTCCATCATCATTCAGGTCAACTTCCTCAACAGGGCCCTGGATATTTTTAACACCTCATTGGTCTTTCCCATCTACTATGTCTTCTTCACCACGGTGGTAGTGGCCTCCTCTATCGTCCTCTTCAAGGAATGGTATACCATGTCTGCTGTGGACATTGTGGGTACCCTGTCCGGCTTTGTCACTATCATCTTGGGTGTTTTCATGCTTCATGCATTCAAAGATTTGGACATTAACCAAATAAGCTTGCCACACACTCACAAAAACGTGACTCCAGCTCCTGCCCCAGAGCCCACGGTCATTAAACTAGAAGATAAGAATGTCCTTGTGGACAACATCGAACTTGCCAGCACACCATCACCACAACAGAAGCCCAAAGTGTTTATGATCCATTCTTAAAGCCTGGAATACATGGGTAAGAGGAGACGCCCAATGGTCCAGCCTGACCTCTCAAGTTCAAAACTACTTTCAGCACATCTGTTGCCAAGGGCTATCTTTTTTTTTTTTTTATTGAGATATTCATGTATACCTCACTGCTGTGCCTAGAAGAAGAAAAGAATCCCTACAGGACTTCTAGAAATACAGCCTTGGTGACTAAATCCACCAGTTTATATTGGAGCCAGCAAGTCCCCAGAGCCTCATCCCTCTGGTTCCCCCAGAACCATCTCAATAACTGTTGGGGAAGAAGATAGGATTTGACCTGCTGAATGTAGCCTCGTTCTAGAACTGCCCTTAGATATTGGTCATCAGGAAACTTTTCACACCAACTGGCCTGTCAAGCTGGACTTCTCAGCCTTTAGTCCAAGAATGGATCTTGTGGAGGATGTCACAACAATCTGTGTGCCACACTATCCCAAGGTGCACAGTAGGTGCCCTGTGTAGCCTGGTGTTTCTTGGAGACAGAAGCAAGACTCCAGCTGACCTTCCTACTGTGAAAACCACCTGATGTCTCAGGGAAGTTTCAACTAGTCCATTCTCCAAGCACTCTAGCCTGGAGGTCATATCTTGCTGTCCATGCCACAAGTGGCATCATTGCCCTTCTTTTTCTCTGTCCATCCCAAGGCATCAGTCACTGATACATGCACACTGTAACCTTAGAACTCAGTAACAGCAAAGGATGCCTCCTAGCCCAGCTCTGCTGGCCAAACACCTGCTCACCTAGCCTTCTCTGTGAATAGAACAGCATTGTACTGTCAGTCTGGACTTTAGCAGAATGTGACTTCCTTTCCATCCAGAAGTTGACCATAATATGACTTGGAAAGGTTGAGGGGAGGAAGATGTAGAGCATGAGGAACAATGTCAAGGTTGGCAGGATGGAGCCATGGGCTCTCTGGAAACCCAGAAGTAACTTTTGGGCTAGCTCTAAGACTCAAGAAAGAATCCAGGCCAATAAATGTGTGGGGAAATTTCTGAGCTGAATGAAGCAAGTGGAACTGGCTTTGAATCTGAGTAACCAAGTACGAGTGCAGAATAAGCACAGCCTTGTTGACGCAATTGGGACTGAGTCTATCTCCACTGACAAACTAGCTGTCCAAATTGGAAACAGCATGACACTGCTCCTCCTTCCCTTGCTCTAGGGGCCATCTTTGGTGACCTCACATTTGGCCAGAGGCATGCATAGAACAGCAGCTGAGGAGAGAACTGGGAGAGGAGGGATCACAAGAGAGTGAAGTTAGAAGCGAGTTTGTGGGAAACAGGGAAGACTTGGTCTTCAATGCAAGTAGAGTCCTGTCAAGCTCCCTGCCTATTTGCTGTGTTCACATCTGATCTCCCAAGTACAACCACACCCATGTCAAACCCTTTCTTGCCTTTGGGCAAGCTCTTAGGGCAGATCAACACTCTGGGCCCCTGTACCTTCCATGTTCAGTCCCCAGTATTTTAATGAATGTGGATTTCTGACTGTAACTGAAATCAGTGCAACACTTTGGATCTTGGGTAGGGGCAGTAAACTGAGGGTTCTGAGAGCCTGGGCTCTGGGGTCAAGAATAAAGACTTCAGAGTGCATTTACTTGACAAACGTCTTTATTTTTCTTGAATGAGGAACAAATTCATACCACTAGTCTTTCTAATGTGTTGGGAGGCCAGTTCCCGATCTCCAAAATGCCAAGTGAAACCTTCCCATGTCTTTCACCTGTCTGCCCTCACTCAAATGGGGAAGGTTGCTGTTGGAATGGATGTGTTGGAATTCACATCTTAGTTAATGCCTGAGCCCTTACTAGTCACCAGGCATAGTAAAGAACTTATGTTATATACAGGATGCTTTTGCAGCATTCATGTTGAGGGTTCAATGAGGTAACTGTCTTAGTTAAGGTTTCCATTGTTATGAAGAGACCACAGCTACTCTTATAAAGGAAAACATTTAATTGGGGGATAAGCTTACAGGTTCAGAGGTTTAGTCTATTCTTGTCAGCATGGGACACATGGTACTGGAGAAAGAGCCCAGAGTTCTACATCTGGATCCAAGGTCATCAGGAAGAGAGTGGAAGCCACTGGGCCTGAAACCTCAAAGTCTGTCCCTGATGACACACTTCCTCCAAAAAGACCACACCTACACCAATAAGGCCACACCTCCAATAATGCCACTCCCTGAGTCTGGGCAAGGGGGTGCATTTTTATTCAGATCACCACAGTAACCCACATGAAGAAAAATAGTACAAAGTACTTTGCATGGGCTAACATATCAGTGAGCATTCCCTCCTCCTGTGGTTATAATAAGTTTTAGAAAACCTCGGAACTGAGGTTGGGGGATAAACCAAGTATGAGTATGAGAAGTATATGCTGTTTTCACACAGGGCCAGAAATCTGGATGTACACAATCTGGCCCTCCTGCACCTGCCCACCCAGCCCAAGAGACCCTCACTAAGTCTTTCCCTTTCATTAAAACACACCTGAGTAAGGAGAGATGGGAACAGAGTGACTCAGTTGCCTTCTAAAGGCATTAAAGCCTTTGACAATCCAATGAAGCCAGATCATCTTCTGTATAGAAACAGCAAGCAAGCCTCTCTACCGGCCATGGGGAAACTTGGGGCTTCACTATGGCTCAGGTCATGGCCTGGTGGGAAAACTGGTGATCTCTAGGGGACCTCTTTCTGAGAGGTAAAGGCCACATGTCTTAAGTGGTCCAAGACATGGCACACACACAAAAGAGCTGTCCAAACAGAGAACATTTCCTAATGACAACTTGTTTTAATTAAATATAAACAAGGAAAACAAAAACAAAAAATAACAAAACAAGGCACCATGGCCCATTCAAGTATTTTGCATAGTTGTACAAATATTGTAAACAATAGGACAAGAGAGGAGAGGACTATTCCTGTGAACAATCTCCCAAATAAAAAGAAAATTCACATTTGCCCTGAATCCCAGACACAGGCGTACATACAGTCGTACAAAAGGACACTGGGAACATGACTTTAGGGTTGGGCTTTGGATCTATAGAACCTCTAATAGGAATCCCTAGGGCAGGGGCACCTTTCCAGTTGGTGTTCCCTGGCTTATGTGTGGAGTCCTTTCGGGCTGTCATTACACATATTTGACAAAATGACTTGCTTTAGAACGTGCTTCCAATTTTACGAATACAAGTCTCACACCCACTTTGTCAAATAAGCAAATTAACTGAACCTAGAGGAGACACTGTTAGAAAGGTTTACTGCAGAGTTATAGGGACTGTTGCATGGCAGAGAATAGGCAGACCTTAAAATCTACAATGTCTTGGAGCAAGGGTAGAAAAGGGCTTTTCCTCTTATAGGTGGAAGTCTGCAAGGCTAAAAGGAACAGAAAACAAGTAGGAAGATGTAACTTGAAAGGGATGAGACCTAAGGTTCACAGGTCAAAACTGTTTTAGGGTTCTAAAGTTGGCTGACAGCTAATTTAACTTTTAAGAACATTTACAGCTGGGATTGGGGATGCATCTCAGTTAGTAGTTTGCCTAGATGAGCATAAAGAACTGGGTTTGAACCCAGGACCACATAAACCAAGTGTGGTGGCACACACCAGCAGTCTTAGAAAGCACTCAAAAATTCAAAGGTCATCCTTGGCTTTTTAGTGAGCTGAAGGCCATTCCTGAATACATGAGACCCTGTCTCAAACAATTTGGACTTTAGAGACAGGGTTTCTATGTGGCCTTGGCTGTCCTGGAACTAACTTTGTAGACCAGGCTGGCCTCCAAGTCAGAAATGCCCATGCCTCTGTTGGTACTAAAGGCATGTCCACACACCCAGCTACAAACTGAACTCTGAACCTCCCTCAGCCCACCAGAGCCTTGGCTTTGACCTACCCCTGTGTTCACTAACATCTCTACAATGGATAGTCAAAGAACACCTATTTCTAGTCCTGTTCACTTTCTATGCACAAGAAAAGGCCTTTTCAGCCTTGGCTGCCCACGGACTTGGGGTAGATTGACTGAAGAGTTCTGTTGCAACTACTTCCTCTTCTCCCCGTGGTAATATTCTCTTTCCCCTCCTAAGTGGCAAGCAATCCTTTGGACTCTGTCCTCAAAGTCTAGATGTTTCTGTATGTGACACTTCAGGTGCAGGAGGGAAGGGTTTCTACCTATGACCTATCCCCAGTCTTTGGATAACAGAGTCAGGAATGAAGGTGTAACTAGAACAGCTGCCAACATCCTTATCCAATTTAAAACAGAACTGCCATCTTCCTGTTCACAGTATAATTTATGGGATGGAGGTGGTATTAAAGCAATGGAAAAGAAAAAAAATGAAATGAAACAAGGAAATGGGTCCTTTTCTGTTATGATTCAAGGGACAGAAGGCCTGAAGGTCAGAAGGCTCATGATAGTGCTACTGTGGTACAGTTCCTCAGACCTACCTGCCTCCTGAGCTGAGGGAGAAAGTCTGCATAGCCCACAATGTCTAGGAGGCACGTGGTTGGGTTTAAAGGAAAAGGTATATTTCTAACTTGGTGGTAATAGAGTGCTTTTAGGACCCAACCTGTAGTCACTGAGCATTTGGTGTAGCACTTACATGGAAAGCTGTCAGATAACAGAGAATGGACCTAGGCCCAAGTGACCTTTGGCAACATGGTACAGGGAGTCATAGTGTAAACAGCCTGGTCACCCTGAGGAGAGAGGTGTTTTCCTGAGATCTTCCTACACCCAACCATGCAGCCCACATTTCCCATTTGTCTACAATCCCAAGAGCATGAGTCCAGAGCTTACTCTGTGAGGAGCTATAAAGAGTCCTCAAGGTGGTAAATGGGAGTCAAAAACTTGCCTCCTCCTCAGGGAAGTTTCTAAGAGCTAACAACTGCTTGCTATAGTGGTAGGAAGGTCCCTAGAGGACCTTCTGGAGTGCTATCCAGCACCTTTTAGTGGATGGAAGATGGCCTGTCAGGGGTCAAGCCCAGCAAATGTGTAGGAACTGCCCTAACTAGCAGAACACCAAGATGCTTGCCTGTGTCCCAGACAAGATGAGTTCTTCCTAAATCCCATTCCCAGAGTTCTTTGCATACAGATCACATATAGGCAGTAACCAGGAGAGAACCAATGAAGGGCACAATAAAACCTTGGTTGAAGAGAGTTAGGGGCCCCTGATCAGATCTGGTTCACCATGGCTGTTGACAGCTGCTAAAGGGTTCAGATATCTGTTCATAGTCAACAGTCCCACCTCAGAGCTGACCACTAGGGAGGGACCAGTGTTCCTGTGTATTCTTTCTCCCAAGCCCATTCAGCTCAATGCTCTTGAGATCCAGTGCAAGAAATCCAGTGCCTACCCAGCGAGGCAGGACCCTGATTTGTTGGTCACAAGCATATGATCACCATCAAGTCAGGATTGCTGTGGTTCACCACCAAAGCACCATAGGATCTGGAGGTTGTAAGAGGAGGAGGTGAACAAGGGGGGTATACGACTGGGGATTATGAGAGTCCTAGCAACCTTTGGCATTACGGCTCAGAGGGGACACAGGCTGACCACTCCCCTACCCCACTGCTGTCTACACTGTTTACAATTAGTACCTGTCTGAGTCAGAGAGTGACCCATGTAAAAATAGGAATGTGAAGGGTAGCCAGGGAGGGGAACACGGCTTGTCACATGCAGCCATGTAACCAGGAACAGGCACCTTGACCAAGTCCTGGGGCAAGAATGCAGCAATGGCTTCTTCAGTCACTAAAAGCTAAGAGACAGGTAAGGCCCAGCCTCTCTGTAGCCTGAGATCCCAGAGGGAGGCTAATTTACAGAAGCATGGGTCCTGGGCAGATGCCTTCTCCAAGCTCAGCACACCTCAAGACTTCCCTGACCATCACTGGTAGCTCTTGACTACAGGGCTGAGGGAGAATCATCCCCATCTTCCTTCATCTGCTTCCCTTTCCTATCAAGGCTGTATATTGCACAGGACAACACGTAGAAGCCATCAAATTGAAGTCCCTCTGGGCCTTAGAGGGAACAGGAGGCACTGGAACAAGAAGGGAGATTCTGGAGATGGCAGGGTTCCAGAAGGCTGGAGAAGCTTCAAGGTGGCTGAGCAGGTAGGCGTCTTTCTTCTGGACCTTCCATAGCATCCAGAGTCTTCAAGGGAAACAACCTTCTAGAGAGTTCTAGATCTTGGAGCTAGTTATTCCTCTAGCCCTCTGTGATCTGTACTCGGGAAGCTGGAAAGAAAAAGGAAGAAAAAGATGTGACCTCAGCTAGCCATGGAACTGGGGACCACTGTCCTCTTGCTTTTGACAGTCAAGAACAGAATTATGATCTTTAGAAGTCTGTACCTGTGGCTGCTCTCCAAGGCCAACAGCCTTCTCAGTGAGAGGAAGTCCTGTGCCCACCCCCAAAGCTGGAAAGTCACCACCTCCTCTCTTTAGTCAAGCTTCCCAGTGACTCATGAGCATAGAGGGATGGCAACAAGCCTCCTTGCTTCTTTCCTTCTGACCCAACTCTCCAGACTAAGCTAAGAACATGGCAGAGATAAGCATCAAGGGCAGGGACATAAGCAGACAGACAGGCTTGTATAAACTAATGGTCTTGACCTCCACAGCAGCTTATAGAGCTGGTCCCTGCTGTTCCTTAAGCCATTTTAAAAATTACCTTTTTCACTGAACTACTTTGCTGACCCATCTTAAGCCTTCTTAAGACAAAAATGCCTAGCTGTTCAGGGGTCATGGGAGAAGCCACCAGAGCTCACATTTTGCTCATGTATGGTACACTCAAACATTCCTCCAAACATTGTTCCTGTTTCTGTTCTAGAAGCTCAGCTAGAGTCATGTGAGAACAAATGACTTTCTCAGCCACACATATCCCCTGCCTGTATTTCTGGGTCGTTCTGTGGACTCACCTTTGGAACAGATACTGTGGGAGGCCGGGGAGGTTGAGGACCAGCAGTAAGTGGCTGCAGCAAGGAGGCACCTCCTGGCCTGGGAATGGTCCTGTGACCTGGTACAGGGTTTGCTGGGAGTGCTTTCTGGGGTGGCCGAGGCCTGGAGAGATCCTGGAGGAAGCAAGAAGTCTCACTTAAGGGACTCATTTAAAAAAAAATGCCTAACATCTTATGGATCAAAACTAAACTACTTACATACTGGATGTCGTATTTTTAAAGAACTCACATGTGGAGGAGGCTCTAACCATTTACATTCTAAAGAAAAAATAAGACCTTTTGAAAAACAAGTTGGCCATATATATTAAAATTAGAGATAGGGGCATGAATTTTAATTCCAGCTCTCAGGAAGTAGAAGTAGGTATTCAAGGGCAGCCTGCTCTACACAGTAGGCTCCAAGTGATATAGTGAGACCCTGTTTAAAAACAAAAATAAAAATAGAGAGAGAGAGAGAGAGAGAGAGAGAGAGAGAGAGAGAGAGAGAGAGAGAGAGAGAGAGAGAGAGAAGGCCATTTTTCTGCTGTGAAAATCCCATTTCCTGCTAGCCATGTTAGAGACTTTTTGCACAGGTGCACAGGCTGATTTGAAAGGACATCCCCCGTCCACTGTTTATTACATCAGAGAACCTAGAAACTTCTAAAGTTTCCAGTGAGAGAAGAAAAGCGAAATTTTACGAGGACATGGGCTACATCAGGCACAAAGAACAAGGCAGGTGGGAATGGGCTGAGAAGAGTCAGCTGCGAGAGAAGCCGAAAGGGACCTGACAGACCAACACATCCCTGCCTAAGGTCAACAGAAGTGAACAGCAGAGAGATAGACAGGGGCCAGAGAAAACTGACAACAGAGGGCTGGGATGGGGTCTAAGTGGGTAGGTGTGGTCCAGGAAAACAAAAGAGTTGTGCACACGTGGTATGTGTGTGTATATGTGTGTGTAGTATGCATGTGTATGCATGTGTGTATGCATGTGTATATGTGTGTTGTAATAAGTTTGCGGGTCTGGTGCAGGCAGAGGTCCCAGACCCACAGACCTGCCGCCGGAACTGCTTATCCGCCAGCCGCCGCCCGGGTCCCCAGAAATAACTCAGACGCTTATATTAAGTTCAGGCTGTTTGGCCTATGGCTCAGGCACATTGCTAGCTAGCTCTTACATTTTAAATCAACTCATTTCTATTAATCTGCGGGCCACGTGGGCCCAGCCCGTAGCTCACCAGTGTTCTTTACATGTCGGCGGCTTCCGCGCGGTCTGCTTCTAACTCCGCCCTGCTTCTATTACCTGAACTGACTCTCCTCCCACTTCCTCTATGGTACCTGCCATGGCCTAAACCAGCTCCTTTACCAACTGTTCTAACGCCTGAAGTTTTTCCTTTGTCAAAGGCCATTGTTGAACCCAAATAGGCTTTTCCGTTAACCATTTCAAAGGCAGTGCTGTGAGTGTCTTATTAAGAGGGCGATTCTTTTGTACAACTTGAATGGCTGGTGAATTTTTGTCATTTTTGGAAACATAGTTGATCCTTTGGCTGACATCATAACCAGGAGGGATTTTAATCTGGGTATTCCATTGCATTAGGAGGTCGCGACCCCACAGATTCACTGCTATATCAGCCATATATGGCTTTAACCGTCCTTTTTGACCTTCTGGTCCTATGCATTCAAGCCACCTCACACTCTGTTTCACCTGAGATATTGTTCCAATACCCAGAAATTGGATATCTACTGTCTGTAAAGGCCATCTCGGATGCCAGGACCGTGGGGTTATGATCGAAACATCAGCCCCCGTGTCGACTAAACCCTGGATATAAATATTGTCTATCAGTACACCCAATTTTGGTCTTTGTTCATTTATCGAAGTCTGCCAAAATATCCGTTTCGTAATTTTCTTTGGAGTTTTTGAATCTTCTTTTGAATTTATGTTATCATCTGATATCGTATGTTTTTCAAGATCAGGTATTGGGTGTTCTATTCGTCTTGAGGATGCTGGTCTTCTACTACGACCGGATATGATCTCACCATCCTCGAATTTGGAGTCTGATTTTGGGGGGCTTCCCGGGGGAAGCCCCGAAAGGCGTTATATGTGGTCAGTCCATTAGGAACTAACCATTGTTTTAGCTTTTACAGGACCCCAAAGAGATGCCATCGCCCTTAAGTCAGCAGGAAGCAACCTTATAAACGACTACGCCCCCTTTCCCAATAAGTTTTATGATCCAAAGGTTGTGGGTAAAACTGGGTAAAAGACAAAGCTATAATATAGCATCAGAGATCTTTTTTTTAGAAGAGAGGGGGAATAGATAGGATAGATAAAGATAGACTGTTCTACCTACCTATACTTCATTTTAGCTAAATGTATGGGCTAAGCTAAAGACAATTTGCACTGTCATAGATATCTGTATATTGATACTAATGCAAAATCATTTTATATGTTTAATTGTGATAATTTGTACATTGGTACAAAGTTTAATCTGAGATTGTTTTATGTAACCAAAGCAACTTGTACTTCGATATAAATCTGAATCTGTAACTATTATGTAAAGCTGAATTTGAAATTGCTATATTTTATGTATGCTTCTACCTTTGTTTAAAATATTTGCACATCATTGTCATGTATACTATGCAATTACTACCTTCATTTAACTATACTAGATATAATGTATGATTGCACTAGTTATGATATATGCACAAGATGTTTTATATACCTCTGTTTAGATGATATATATGTATTTACATGTATAAAATGCTGTGGACACTTTACCTGGTAAGATACCCCTGGCTAATGCTCGATAGTTCTACTAAGGGTCATTGTTCAGAGATTGTACATCCCTTATATAAGTATTCTAATTTTTAGTACAGGGTTTATTCCTTAAGACGATAAGATCTGCCGTCAACACTATTTAAGGTATCATATCCCAGTCATTTCAGATACAGGTTAGAATATCATAGATGGACAAGAATCTTCAACCGTTTCATAGACCCAGAGAATATGGCATTTAACATTTAAAATTTGGCCACGAGAGACACGACGACTCCTGGTGTCACTGCTCCCTTCACGAGATGGTGTTGAGCATCAAGGATACTCCATTGGAGTTGGTCCTTTTGGCAAAAAATGGCCGGTTGAGTAAGGAACTGTCCTTACCTTGATTGCTGACAGTACACACATGATATCAAGCTGGATGAACAAATTGAGATGGAGACTGACGAAACCTGCCTAGACAGGATAAGACAGTCCCTTCAAAACTGTTCTGCTTGTAAAAAGATCTGTCAGATGCCATAGGCCTATAGCCAATCCGATAGATGCTCTAACGGTGCACAAATCCAGAGGTGATTGTCCAGGTAGCTGTGTTGCTGTCCTCTCCCAAATTTTGGAAGTAGCTGCTTCCATGTACTTCTGTCTTTCAGACAAATTTACCTTCCTTCTCAGGTCTTGAAGAGGTTGAAGAATAGATGTTTAAGGTTTCCACCCTAGTATCCCTTAGATAAGAACACTCAGGTGTTAGATTCTCACTTTCCCAGATTAACCCTTTAAAATAATCTATACACCCTACTATCTACCAATATTCTAAAACTATTAGATATACCTTATATAAGTTAGGCTTTGATTAGCAATTGTACTTTAACCTCTCCTAGATACTACCTCATAATGATTCCTACTGTACATAGTCTTAGTTTAGAACCTTCTTAGTTAGAAAAAGGGGGGAGATGTTGTGGGATTCAGGTGTCAGCTGATAAGGTCCAAAGAAGCTTATCCAGGGTCCCGGGCTCCTGGAGGGGGTGTGGCCAACCCCTTTGATAAGGGGCTGCTGGGACGCTGGGGGGCTCTCTTCCTGGTTCCTGGCTGCTGGAGGAAGGACCCCTTCGTCCGTCCGTCTGCAGACTTCGGTCCCTACTGTACTTGGTTACCTGTACCGTGAGTTCTAGATTATATTCTAATAAATATTTTTCTAGTATTGGTGTTCTTGTGGGTAAACTCCGCCTACATATGTGTGTGTGCGTATGTGTGCACATGTGTATGCATATATGTGCCTGTGTGTATGTGCGTGTATGTATGTGTGTCCACGTGTGTGCATGCACGTGTGTATGTGTGTGCACACATGTGTGTGCACACATGTGTGTGCGCATGTGTGTGCCTATATGCATGTGTGTACACGTCTGTATGTGTGTATATATGTGTGCACATGTGTATGTATGTGTGTGTATGTGTGTGCATGCACATGTGTGCACATATGTGTGTATACGCATGTATGTACGCACATGTGTGTGCACATGTGTGTGTGTTTGTATGCGTATGTGTATGTGCACACTCATGCTCACACTCACAAGCAATACCTGGACAAATTAAAACTTAAAAAAAACATGGTTTTCTGTTGTTGCTACTTTATTGAAATTATTTTTTTTTGTTTACAGATGGCACAATTATTATTTCTCACCTTCCCAATAAGGCAAAATTTCCCTTACTATTGCCTAACCATGTCCTTAGCATGTGGTACCCCTAAGCCATTTTTAAAAATCTATTTCTTTCTTTTCATATCCTTTATCCATACCAATCTAAATAATTTATCTGGCTTTTATTTTCTCTCTCTAGCCATCTCTAATGAGAATAAAGGTAGGCAGAGACAGGGCACCTTTTCTGTCTAGTTCATGGAACCATTGCAGACTTTTTGGGTAGCTAATGCTCAGGAAGCATCAATTAAACAACAAGTACATAAGTAAATGAGCTACTCAAAATTTTAAGACAGATACATATATTTCTGTGCTACTCAAGCCTTTAACTATAAAGAATTATTGTTGTTGCCATTATTTTAAGTGGAGTCTTTTCTACATAGCCCTGGCTGTCCTGTGTAGCTCAGGCTGGCCTCAAATTCACAGCAATCCACTGGTCCTGGCCTCCCAAGGGCTGGGATTAAAGGCATACACCACCATATCTGGCTATTTGTTTTATTTTGATTATGTGTATAAGTGAATTTATGCCCTGTGTTTTCAAATGCCCTTGAAACTCACTGATGTGGGTACTTGGAACAGAATCCGGGTCCTCTGCAAGAGCAGTAAGTGCTCTTAACCACTGAGCCCTCTCTCAAACCGCACTACTCAACTTTTTAAAACAAATATGTGCTTCTTTTGTGACTGGAAAAACAAAACTTTAAGGGGCAACCATAGCCTGCCACTAAGCTGATAAGATTTGAGGGAAGCCAGGTCCTTAGCCTGCCTGAGAAGGACATCAAGGGACTCCAAGATAGGCCTGGGGCAAGTGTGCAGGAGGTAGAAACATCGCAGAGCTGGTTTCCCCACAAGAATGACTTGGCAGAGCAAAAACCTGGCACCCAGAAAAGAGAAGTCAAAAATGCCCAAGAACAAAGCCACACACTTCAGCTCTACCCTTCCTAGAGGGATGCTGATGTTGGAGGGTGGTGTACAGGATAGAATCTAGACTGCACCAGAGAATTCAGGCCTTCTGGGGAAGGACAGCAAGGTGTGAGCATCAGGCCACAGTTGGGTTGCCGCTAAGTGAGACCTGGGTGATTTTATCTGCAGAGGAGACTTATCAGGATGTCTACCCTGGGCCTCTCAGCACTGGGCCTCCCAAGCAGCCAGTTTGATGCCATAACCTGATTCTTGGTGAATGAATAGGCATAGCCAAGACTTACCATCAGAGAATAACCTACTGCAAGCCAGGAGAATGAGGACCCACTAAAACTACACCCCCTCCAAAGGCAGCAAGGCAACTTTATCCAGAGAGTCAACTCACATTTATAAGGTCCCTGAGCACACTCAGTTTAAGGTCATGATTTACAAAAATAATGAGAGCAGGAACAGTCTTCACTAGGGAACTTAAACCAGATGCTAGGCTCCAAGTTGTGAGTACCAGCTACAGAGGAAGGGGCCAGTCTAAACCTGTCACCTCCCAGAGACCCCCTCAGATAAGTGAGGGACCTAACGGTAGGTATACTTTGTAGGGATGGGAACAATGAGGGGGACAAGGGCACACAGCTCAGCCTTAGGGGAAAGAAAAGCCTCTCAGGAGGAGCATTATCTAAGGTCACAACTGAGGGTGAATAGGAACTAGTCAAGCTAGCCAAGGGATATGGGTATGTAAGAGGCAAACAGCATCTGCAACGATCTTGTCAAGGGCTCATTGAACTGAAAGAACTTAATATGGGCTACAAGTGGGTGGAAATCAAATAGGAAAAAAAACAAAAACCCATGACGTGGCTCAGGGACTGTCCAGAGAAGACAGTCCTTCCTCTTACTGCTAAACTTCTGGAAGCCCATTGGATTCACCAGAACAAAGAAAAGATGGTCAGATTCAACAGTCCATCATTCTGGCCTTCAATGTCCTGTTATGGGCAATGTCCCCAGCCCAGGGTTGCTGAGAAGCCACTTACCTGGGACAGTAGGCAGTTTGGTGCAGGGGGCATGGGTCGGCTTGGGGGAGGCCTCCTGGATGATTCCTTTCTTTCTACCTGAGCTCCAGTTTCTGAGGAGCTCCTGGTAGCCCTGTTCAGATGTACTGGCAATGGTGCAGGTGGGGACTCAGCCCGCAAGTAGTCTGGCGGGGGCCGGGGAGGAGGGTGGGAGGGTTTCCGAAGAGTTTCAGGGGTGTTGGTCACCTGTAAGGAGGAGACAAGGAACAGCTGAGATAAATCCTCTCTATGTGTGTTTCTCAATGAGATGACCAGAGCCTCATTTGAAGGTAGGGCAGAAATGCTTATCTGTTCATCCCTTCAGATCCCAGGCTTCAAAACCAACTGTGTCTCCCAGACCAATAAAATGGCTTTCATTACCAACCCCATGGGCACCCATAAGCTCTTAGGAAGACTAACAGAGATCAAAGGAAATCAAGTTCAATGGTGCAAAGCCCTTACCTTTCGCTTGCCCTGAGGTGTCTGCAACTTGAAAGTTGGGTTGGCATGGCCAGTTCCACCACTCTGAGACACCCTGAAGGGGCAACTGGAAACAAGGAATAAGAGACAGGAATGAAGGAGATGTTCAGGGCTGTGTGTGGATTGAGCTCCTCAGGCCCAGGCCAAGTGACCTCTGGAGAGAGTAGGGTGACCTTCTCAAACTCATCTCCTAAATAATAAGTACACACGTGGCTAGGGGAGAAGCCCAAGGAAGGGACTGGCCTTGCCCCTGTCCCCATAAAAGAGACAGAAAGTCATTAGCAATCCCCCACCCATGCAGGCAAGGATCCAGAAGGATTCAGGGCAGAAAGATAAAATCTCTTCCAGCACAAGGACATTTAACAGGACTCTTGAAGATATGCTCCATCAAATGAATTGATCATTTGTCTTCTTGGGTTAATGTCTCGCTATCCCTGTGACTGACTTCAACTTGTCATCTGTTCTCCACTGCCTCAGTTTGCTGCTCTTTAAAAAGTAAAATATAAATTAGCCAGTTGGAGGAAGGTAAATAGATTTTATGACATACTCCAACTTGAATTGTCTGAGTACTTCCCACTAAGAAGAGCTCACAAGTGATGACCACGCTCAGTAGAAATCACTTACAGCCATTACCTTGGTGTCTGCCTTGGTGACAGAGTAGAACAGAAGGGATAAAGATGCCATGTCCCCTGCATTCATCTTCCCTGAATTAGATCCACCACCATCAACTTTTCCACAAGGATTTCTGCAATCTAGAAGGGACCCCCAAGTGCTTCCGGGCATAGCACCCTGTCCTACCTGAACTGTTGCCGCAGCTTGAAAGGGAGGGCCGAGGGCTTGCCCAGTTTGTGGCTCTGTCTATAGCAGTGGTATAACAATACCAAGACTCCCAGCAGAAAGATGGCAGAGAACACCCCAGCTATCACAGGACCCACACCTGCCAGAAGACAGCACAGTGACAGATTCAGGAGCTACTCCAGCTCTAGTAAAATGATACAAAATGAGCCTTGATTCTTCTCCAGATACTTCATTCTCATTTTATGGATACAACTTATTTTAACACACACACGTACACACACACACACACACACACACACACACACACACACACACACACACACACACATTTATATACAATTGGGGCATTAATACTAGCTTAAAGAGCCAGGCCCATGGACTTTTCTAGAAAACCCCTACAGTCATTTCTTTCAACTACAGGGATTCTCTCTAGAGCAGTTCAGACTCACATCTATCATTAACTTCCAGCTAATGGATTTTTATAAAATCAGCTTACATCATGACCAGTGACCAGAAAATAATGGCTCAGACACTCAGGACTAGAACTCTCACTCTTGACTCTGAACCTCACAGTTTAACCCACAGTCACCTCAACAGTTCCACCAATCATAAATTTAAACATACAAAGTACACTTGCCTCAATGAAGCGTCACTTTGACATATTTGGGTTCTTCCTTCTTGTCTGTTACCATTTTGTTTATCTTTTAAGACAGGGTCTCACTGTGGAGCCCAGATTGGCCTAGAACTCACTGTGCAGCACAACTGGCCCCAAAATGGCAGCAATTCTCCTGCCTCAACCTCTCAAGTGCCAGGATCACAGGCAGGAACTGCCACACAGAGTCTTCAGCCTTGTATTTTTCAAACTAATTTTACAATTATTCAAAGACAGAGTTCGGAAACCACAGGAGTAGAGGCACTGGACTTACCCTAAGAACTATAAAACGTACCTGCTTTACCATTTCTTAGCCTTTGTTTAGAAAAAGGTAAAATAACCCAATACAATGCACTCCAGGACTATGATTATTTTAAGTGTCAGTTACTCCTGGAAATAAATGTGACTATCCATTCTTTCTTTCCCCCATAGTAAAAGGACAGAAAGGTGACTAAGCCCAAGCCATATAAAAGCAGCTGGCTTTCTCCGACTTGTCCTCTTTATCTTGTCTAGCCAACTTGGACTCTGCAATCAGCAAATCAGGCCCCATGTATTCCAGTATACTCTCCTTTAGCCTAACACATTTGCAGACAACAATGTCATATTGCAATGTCAACAGGTTGGAGTCTCCTGCCAACCATCCATCCCCATGGTCTTCATTGCTCCCACAAAGGCAGAATACTTACTCTTTGGGGGCAAAGGACCACTGTCAATGCTGCCGCCATCTCCTGGGGTGTTACAGAAAGGTGGAGCCCAGCCATCGGAACAATGACAGTTCTGGTTGTTATTGCAGACCTAGAGTGAGGGCCCACAGATGTATCAGCACCCCATAAAACTGTGACCTCCCCCAGAGCATGCCCCAGGATACCAATACCCAGGAACCCAGACCTCTCTCGGTACACGTACCCCATGACCATTGCACTTTTTCCCACAGCCTTCCGTCTCAAAGAAGGAGGTGTTCCTGCACTGTCCCTCGAAGCAAATCTGCAGAAAGGGAAAGCAGCCATCAGTATAGCAGCAGGAACATGAGGGAGGCTTAGGACACGGGAGTTTTTTACTTAGGATGAATGGGAACTCTAAAAGGTAGTTCTTCTGCTTACATATTATAGTGAGAAACACAAAGAGCCTCAAAAGGCAGGACTGAGTAGCTAAATTCTGCTATCACCTTTGTGATTAGATAAAGCACGATAAACACTTGCTAAAATGTCACATTCAACAATTAGGACATGCTTACAGTTTAGCATTATTATATGCTATCCAAAAGTGAGTATGTACTCATTTTAGTATTATACCTAAAAATAACGACTGTAGCAGGAGCTTAGTCTGTAGCATCATACCACACTATGTTTTTATAACTTTACTAACACAATTAAGGTGAGGTGGGTGGCATTATTTTCCTTGGATTTCCCTGACTTGTAGACTACTTCTGTTTCATGTGATAGATAACGATACAGATGATAGTGGTGACTCCATTTACATACCTAATCCATAGTTTATGGGTGGGCACCTGTGGGTGGGATGCTATTACTCTGGGAGCTGAGCACCTTCCTCCAAAGCCCACACTTCTCAATTTCTATCTCTATTTCTGTTTCTGAGGGAGGCTGGGGGAGGGACTCACATGGTTGTGACCACACTTGGTCCCAGTCATCACCAGGCCTGGGTCAAGCATGTCACCTTCCCCTTCCTCCTCTTCAGGACCCCGGTAAACATGAGTGCCCCGACAGTGGATCCGTCTCCCATTCAAGGTGATGGTGGTATCAATTGATACTGCATTGGATTCCAGGGGCCGGGCCTGGGTGCTCTGACACTGGATCTTCCCACACTTGGCATCCCTGGACCGGGAGAGAAGACAGTATCAAGGTATGAGCAAGAGTCGGGCTGCAGAAATTCAGTGTTAACAGGATTAAGTGTAGCAGGGCAAAGGACCTGAGAGTGGCCTGGACCCCAGCATAGAGACCTGAGATAGACCCAGAAAGGAGGCACGATCCTTGTCTCTCAGTCCTAGGCCAAGAGCTAAACTTGAGATGTACTAACTTCAAGGATAACTGCTTGGTCTGAGTCACGTCTGTTACCTTATGCTCAACACACAACCATTTACCCAGGTGATCCAACTAGGAGCTGGGTTCCACTCTGACACCCACTCTTCATTGCTCCTGGGACTGAGCTTTCAATCCCTGTCAATCTTCCTTCCTACACTGCTTCCCTGACTCATGTTACTACTTCCTTTCTATCCTGACTTGCCAGATACCGAGTCCCCTGACTGTGTCTTCCACGGGAGGAGACCAAACTCTTCTGGGAATGCCTTTCAGGATCCATCAACCCACTTTCCTTTAG
This sequence comes from Phyllotis vaccarum, assembly GCA_033318265.1. NCBI lineage: Eukaryota > Metazoa > Chordata > Mammalia > Rodentia > Cricetidae > Phyllotis > Phyllotis vaccarum. The sequence goes on from JARWLC010000016.1 coordinate 50,318,328, forward strand.
ACATGCTCATTTCTCATGGCCTACTCTCCTCTATTCCCCACAAATTGTAACATACTGTATCTATCAGCGTGTCAACGGCCAGTTTTTCTCTAACGTCTCTGCCTTAAAGTCTTTTTTTCTTTTTCTTTTCTTTTCTTTTTTTTTTTTTTTTTTTTTTTTACACACCAGTGTGATTTCTCACCCTCTTCACTTAGATGACTGCTACAGAACTCAACCAAATGACTTCTTGGGGTAAACACTGTGAATCATTAACTATTACATGGATTAACACACTGCTCTAGACCAGTGTTTCTCAACCTGTGAGTTGTGACCCCTTTGGTGGGTCAAATAACTCTTTCCCAGGGGTCACATAAGACTATTGGAAAACATGGATATTTGCATTACAACTCATAACAGTAGCAACTATAGTAACTCTTAACAGTAGCAAAACTACAGTTATGAAGTAGCAACAAAATGATTTTAAGGTTGCGAGGTCACCACAGCATGAGGAACTGTATTAAAAGGTAGCAGCATTAGGAAGGTGGAAAACCACTCACTGATCTAGATGCTCAATATAGCATCTCACATGTGGTGAATTTGCAACAGTGGTAGGAAAATGAGTAGGTGAACGGAGTCAGTGGGTGGCTGGAATGAACGGCCTTAGAACATGGCACAGTTTCAGCACTCAGCAAAAAATGGCCCAAAAGAGCCATTTCCTCCCTCCCTCCCTCCCTCCCTCCCTCCCTCCCTTCCTTCCTTCCTTCCTTCCTTCCTTCTCTTAAGACAGGGTTTCTCTGTATAACAGCTCTGGCTGACCTGGAACTTGCTTTGTAGATCAGACTGGCCTCAAACTCACAGAGATTTGTCTGCGCCTGCCTCAGGATCCACCATCCCACTTTCCTCTAGACATGCTCATTTCTCATGGTTTTAAGAGGCCTGTGCCACCATGTCCAGCTATCCTGCCCTGCTCTATGAATGTCCCCAAAGCAACCTTGGTCAACTTCCTAGGAAGCAATGCTGCCCATTCCTCTTTTTTACTTTCTTAGAGCCAACTGAGCTGTGCATTATCAAACAGCAGATGGAGAACAGCTATAGGCTTTTACTGGCTTGTTTAAAAGCCAACTGGGGCCCAGACACATCAAACCAGGTAGGAGTGAAGAATGCAAAGTTGGGATCACTCATTCACTCTTTGTCCTATGGGGTCTGTATGATGCTCCTCACCTGGGGCTGCACTTCCTGTATTTGCCATTCAGGCCCTTGCCACAGTTTCCATAGGTGTCTCCAGCTGCATTCACCCTCTCAAAGCAGAGATCGAGGGCAGGCCGGGCTCCTAGGTGTGCAAGAAATGCCTGTCAGTGTGCAAGCCTGCCAGAGGCTCCCAATGCAGGGCTAACTTTGGGCAATATGACACTTCTATAGTCATCAAAACTAATTCAGAGGAAGTATTTTCCATTGATTTTAACATTTTACTGAAGATATGTACCTATGGCAGGTGCATGCTAATCCTGCTTGCTAATAAAGAAGGGCTGTCCTATTTCTTACCTGTAAAAGATTAGTTAGTAATTCATGACCCAAATATTAAAGAGCTAAAACATATCTTTGGTTTTTTTCCTTCATATCCGCCCTGTTTTCTCTCTCCTATATCCTAGAAGAATGACAATCTTTAGCAGTGTGTTTTCTAGAAACAGTCGTCTTCTCTATTTTCTGCATTCCTTATATTGGATCCTGGAGCATCTTCTTGAGAGGAGGTAATAAAGAACAGAAGCATCTTCTCTCTTTCTGTCCTGTATCTTGTGTTTTGACTGAGTTTGTTGTAGGGGGTGATAATATTCAGTATACAGAATTCAGCGGCATGGTATAATTAAATTGGTCCATACTATAGGGCACTAAGATGCTGTTGCTACAATTAGCAGCAATGTAATAAACATCTTTGAAAATATCTTAACATCCATAAGCAAGTACAATTGGAGGATATTTCTAAATAGTGCTAATCCTCCGTTTCTGAAAATGGCGGCATACCTGAATGTGGGGTCAGAGAAACTCAAAAAATGGGCAATGGTAATGAGTGTCTGAATGTGCAATGAGCAAAAATTAACTAAAAACAGAATGTTTAATGAATCCAGGGTGTTTCTGGAAGAGCTCACACATGCTGATCATGTGACTTCACTGCATCTATGGTTCTCAACACACTTGCTTACTTTGCACCCAACCAATGAAACCCCTCAGCTCAGACTTGAGGCTACTTTATATTATGAATGGCCAAGTTTTTACTGTTCATATGCTCCCTCATACAGGGGTTAATTAAAGAAAACAAAGACTTAATGTTTTCCTTACTGTTACAGCTCAGCAGTTAAGCATCAGATTAATGTTAATATTTTGTTAGGAGGCTTGGTTTATAAAATTGCTGTTTGAGTTACAGATTTGAGTTTCTTAAAAACAAACAAACAAAAACACTAGCTGAGTAAGGTGCCTGCCTTTTAATTCCAGCCCTTGAGAGGCAGAGGCAAGTGGATCTCTGGGAGTTGGAGACCAGCCTGACTATATAGTACATTTTAGGCCAGCAGGCAATACTCAATGGGACGCTGTCTCAAAAAATAAAAATAAAAATTACTAAATAAATCATGATTTAGGGTTAAAACAGAATTTCCAACAACTTCTGATAAGGCCTTAAACATATTTATATAATTCTTGTACCACATATGGATGTAAGTTGGTGCTCCTGTCATTGACAACTATAAAATCATATCAAGGCACTCTAAAGACTGCTGAAGACACTCTGAGTCCTGTACCACCAGATTTTAGCCAAGATTTAATTCTTTATGTAAAAACAAATAAGTACACCCATTTATCAAAGTACAAATGTGCTCTGGCAAAACTATATATATGATTATTTTAATATAGATTTTCTTATGATTTATTATTGTTTGCTGTACATGCTGTTTTTATATTCTCAAATACTTCATGTCATGTAAAAACTTCTCAGAAAAAGAGGTTGTCTGGGAAAAAATTAAGCCTAATTTAGTTAATGGGACCAAAGAGTGCATTAACATTTTTGCAACCTCTAAGTGCTTTCTACAGGAGTCTTCAGTTTCCTCTAATCCATACCATGTTATGATAGCTGTTGCTATTATTACATCACTTTCTGTTGATCTGACACATGAGAAAACTCTACTTCATGGCAGTTAGAATTTGCTTTCCCTCAATGACTGAGGTTAAACGTTTTTTGTATCTTAAGTGTATTTTGAATTTTCTTCTATTCTCCATGTCTGCTTCATTGTTGTGGGAGGGAGGGGCACTGCTATACAAAACCCTGTTAGAATTAAAAGCCTCAAGGGTTTAGGAAGAATGTTGTCCTGGCTGCCCCTGAATGTCTCCTTTAAGCTATGAGAATGAGAGGTGGTAGTTGAAGACGTTCTGAAGCCAAGATGCTAAGAGGCCAGTGGGGAGGCTGGCTCAGAGTGGTGAGTGGGAGAGAACATGCTCTTCAGAAGGGTCCTTACCAGGTCCCCACAGCTGCTGGCACTGCTCCTGGTAAGTGAGGCACATGCCATTGTAGCAGTAGGCCTGGCCATTCTCACAAGGGGTGCCATCCATCTGGTAGAAGTTGGTGGGACAGTGGGGAGACTTGCCAGTGCAGAACTCAGGGAGGTCACACTGCCGCACGGCCTCACGACATGGAGTTCCAGGAGCCACCAGCTGAGTTGAAGAACAAGGAAAGTGGTCATTTCTTCCTTTCTCCTCAACCCTTTCATCCAAGAGTTCATTAGCATCTTATCCATGGAACATAATTTCCCATTACCTTGATATCACAACACTTCTCATGGCTTCATTAGCTCAAGCCATCATTGGCCTTCTGATATCAACAGTGACTGAGTCTTCAAAGTTGTATCCACAAAGACAAATGCAGTCTTAGGAAGCAGGCAAGAAATAATGTGCCTCAGCAATTATAACTACCTTTATGCAACTTCACTTCAGTGTCATTAGGACTGCTTTTAGTTTGCATGATAGTCCTGTCTATTTAAGTGAAGCACAATATATTCAAAGTCTCATGGCACGTGGCGGATCACTGCCCTGATACATGTGCATACACACACACTCACACGCACACATACACACACAGAGAGAGAATTGGCATTCGTGTAAGTTTTCAATTTACTACATTCTTGTTTTGTTCTTGAAATTAACCTCAAATTCATAATTTATCACAGACTGGCCTTGAACTCATGGCAATCCTCCTGCTTTAGCCTCTGGAGAACCAGAATTGTAGACATGTCTTGCCACACTAAGCTTGTGACTCCAAACTCTCCAGCAACAATACATCCTCGCTGTTAGGCCAAACATGAGACTGAGTGTTATCTAAATACTTATTTCTCCTGACCTCACAATATCCATGAAACATATTACTTATCCCATTTTGCAAATTAAAGAACTGATCAACAGCAAAACTTGGAAAACAGCAAAAACCAACTTAAAACCTTCACCTTCAGCTTCCCCCAACAATGTGTCTTTACTTATGCCAGTCCACAAATAGACAGCCAAGACTTGGATGCTTGATAAACTCCCCCAAATTCACTCAGACAGGGCTTGAAGTCAAGGAATCCTTTGCTCAATCTGGAATCTGGGAGCTGAATGAATGGTCATTTCATATTTATTCCTTAGCCTTTGTCTGAGATTTGGAAGACTCAACCAAGCACATTCTCTCTGAGGCTCCAGGTCAAAACAAATGATGCTCAAGTTTTCAGAGCTAGACAAGGAACCCTATAACTCAGAGCAAAGCCCTCCCTTGATCCCAGGAGATCATGCTACCCACCAGCCCTACTCAGGAGAAAAAGAAGGCAGACCCCTTTGCTAGGGCCTGTGCAAGGTCAGTGTGCAGAGGCAGAAGCCTCAGACACACACACACACACACACACACACACACACACACACACACACACACACTACACAATGTGCACTCTGGGCAGTCTGAGAAGAGGACAGGCCACTGCTCCATTTTAAAACTCTACTAGAATTCAAATTTCAGGTTAATTATATAACTCAGAAGTTCAAATATCATTGAGCATATGTGTGCATATATCCCTAACAATACATATGTACAAATCTGTATAAATAGGTGTGTATAATAATAAATATATTTGCTATGTATGTGTACATTGTAACCCATCAAGACCTAAGACAAAGTTTGTAATTAATATTAAGGTGAAATAAGATATTTGCTTTATGTAATTTTTTCCATAAAGACTTTAATTAGTCTCATATCCAGATTTTATCATCAAAATTTCTCATTTTTTTCAATTTTGGAATTTCCTGAATTACTGGTTTTAGATTTTAAAAGTTCTCTTATTCAGTGCTATGTGATCATTAATAGTAATAAACTATTTCCTGTGTTGATATTAGAAATGTGGACTCCAAAGTCATAGAGAAATGAGTTCGGGCCCTGATGAACTATAGACTATGTCACCTATGCCCTAATGATCCCAGTGTCCTCCCCGTAAGTGAAGGTATACTCCAGGGGGGCTTCTGTGAAGACTGGGTTGAGTAACCTATATAAAATTCTCAGTCTGGTGCTTGACATCCCACCGAGATGGCCATTGATGCTAATCAAAATCATGCTTTTTTTAAAAAAAAAAAAAATTTCATTTTATATTCATTAGTGTTTTGATCGCATGTATGTCTGTTTGAGGGCTCCAGGGTGGAACTGGAGTTACAGAGAGGCATGACCTGCCATGTAGTGCTGGGAATTGAACTAACATACTCTGAAAGAATAGTCAGTGTTCTAAACCACTGAGCTATCTCTCCAGCCCCCATGATATTCTTTTTAATGTGTTCAAATAAAAATGAAGCCTGGCAGGCCCTCGTAGTCCTACAATCCCTCCTGAGACTTGCCTGAATTCCAGAGTAAGTTCAAGGCCACTCTGAATAATTTAGTGAGATCTTGACTCAAAATAAAAAGACACATATCTTAATCTTACACACACACTTCTTGGGGTGATTTGAACTCAAGGAGGCCCAGGATGGAAAAACAGTAGGCTTAGTTGAAGGGACATTCTCAGTTCCAAATATCTAACATACACACATCCTCTCCCCTCTCCCATCCTCCCAGTGCTGGTGTTGAATCCAGAACCTTGAGCATGAAAGCATAGTGTGGTAGAATATTATTTAAAAATGTGTTACATTTGTTTATGCCTTGGAACATTTGCTTAAAGATGCAGTGTGCTGCATCCTTTTGTGTTGCATTTGTTTAATTCTGTAAAGCTGTGCTACTTGTCTGTCTAAAACATCCGAGGGTCTAATAAGAGCTGAATGGCTAGTAGCGAGGCTGGAGAAAGAATAGGCAGGGCTGCCAGGGAGACAAAATAAAAAAGAGAAAAATATGGGAAGAAAGGATAGAGGAGCAAGGAAAGAAGGGTCCAGCCACACAGCCCACAGCCACATAGCCACACAGCCACACAGCCCACAGCCACACAGCCACACAGCCCACAGCCACACAGCCCACAGCCACACAGCCACACAGCCACACAGCCCACAGTCACACAGCCACACAGCCACACAGCCCACAGCCACACAGCCCACAGCCACACAGCCACACAGCCACACAGCCCACAGTCACACAGCCACACAGCCACACAGCCACACAGCCCATAGCCACACAGCCACAAAGCCACACAGTCAGACATGGAATTAGAAGGAAAGAAAAGATATACAGAAATATAGAAAGGTAAAAGCCCCAGAGGCAAAAAGTAGACAGAATAATTTAAGAAAGCTAGCAAGAAACAAGGCAGGGCAAGGCACCTATTTATATGTAAATTTTGGAGCTGGGTGTTAGGCCCCTCAAAGAGCCAAAAGAGTAAAAAATACCAACACATCACAGGTTCTACCACCAGCCACCCTCCCAAGCCCTGCAACTAGATGCAGTCATCACCTACTAGCCTGTCATCCCAAAGCCTGAGGCAAGGGGAAGGGGCACTCACCTTACACTGGTGACAGCAGGAACCATGGGCACACTCAGCCCCTTCCTTGAGAGTGCAGTTGGAGGCATTGCAGCAAGGGTTTTTACATTCCTGCAAAGGTAACAGATAGCTTTTGGCCTCTGCTGCATTCTGCTGCATCAGGGCAAGAGTCATAGCCCAGCAGGTGTCGCCCTTGCCACCCCCATCTCCAGCCTGCCTGGTGTGCGCGGCTTTCTGCTCCCTAGAACTCCTCACTAGAACATGACTTGGCAGCTCTTCATTAAGATAATGAGTATTTGCCAGAGAAAGGACACAGGTGCACCATCCTTGGAGAAACCACAACTTAGGTGAGACTATGTGGTGATTCCAGGTAGTATCATCCCATAGTTATGAGGTCATACTGAGCTTGCAAAATCCGACCATCCATAGGTGTTACTAGCAGAGCTTTCTTAGCTGAAGGGCCAGGGCTGATCCTTGCTCTGAGTTCATGGTTCTCAGTCTATCACTAGTTCTTTTATTTTGGGAGTTAAAGGATTATACTTCTAAAACAAAGGGAGAGGATTGCTCAGTGGTCAGACACTTGCTGCCTGAGTTTGATCCCGGGTTCCACACGGTGAAAGAAAAGGGAAAAGAATCTCTCTGCTGTTACTCTCTGCACACACCTGCACTAGATAAAGAACGTAAAACTCAAAATATCTTGACATAGAGATTATACTGACACCTCGAGTCTCACTGCCCAGGCATCACTTACTGTTTAGCAACTGTCAAGCATGGGTTAACATACATTTTCTCATCCTTCAAAAAATAGAGATGAAACAACCTAGTTCTGCTTTTTTTTCTTCAGAAAAACATGTGTCTGATAAAAACGACAGAGCTAGGGTGTATGCTCTTCACACTCAGGAAGGAAAGGCCTCTCCACACAGAGTTCTGCTTCTCCTTCCTCCACAGCCCTTCCCACACTCTCGACATTCCCTTTGAATCCAGCATGAGCTTATTATCTTAAGGTTCCTTACCCAGCTCGTGTTCATGAGCTTATCTGGCTGCGTGGCCTCCAGAGTAAATTCAGTGCAGCTGGAGGGCCCAAGACGCCATCTGGGGCTCCTATGGAGAGGACTGAACCTATGTGCCCTGGAATCATGGTCTGTGTCTAGAGCAGCTGCTCACCAGGGCTCCACCCTGATCTTGGATATGACTGTGCTGATCACAGCTGCAGAGGCCATAGAATCCGAACACCTGGCAGACTCATTGTCTACATCTTACACACAAAGGATCTGTGGCAGGCATGTGTAAGAAATGCTGGCAACTAGGAAATGTCCTCTCAATGTCCTTAAGCTCTGAGAACAATGCAGGTTCTTCCCCTCTCTAGAATGGCCCTGACACTTACCTCTTCCTCCCCACAGTCACACTCTTCACCATCTTCCAGGTACCCATTGCCACACCTCCGGCCTCCATATAGCCTCCGAGTATCTGGCATGTTAGAGAGACACATCCCACCTCCTGACTGCAGATACCTGTTCAGCTCCTTCTTGTTGCACCAACTAAACACTCTGGGGAAAGGGTGCCTGTCAGAGAACAAGGAGGCATTAGCAGAGAGAGAGTTTAAGCACACCAAACAGTTTGCTGTCCTGCTACCCTCACATGGCCTCTGCCCCATCAGGACATTCATCAAAACATGAACTTAACATTCTTTTATCCTGAATCATGAAATGATAAACATGCCATATGGTTACTTTTTTTTTTATTAAAAATGAAAAAAGTAGTTTCTTTTCTTCCCATGGGGGAGCTATGGTAGGTGAAGGGCAATAAGTACTTAAGACAGGATTCCACACTATGAGCTAAGCAGGGCACCAGCCAACTCAATGACAGATTGGTATCTATTTCCTTATGACAAAAACCAGAACCAGAAAGCCTGAAATCACAGGTTTAATTTACTCATGGGTTGTTCTCCAAACAAGCAAACTCCATCAGCCAGTCTCTATTACAAGAGTGTGTACAAAAGCTCCAAAGTTGCCTGCTACTATGGAAATGAACCAAAAGTGCAGCATTTTCCTTATCTGGGGCTTTGCTGTCCATGGCCTTGGTTACCCATAGTCAACACTGATCAGAAATATTATATAGAAACTTCCAGAAATGGACAAGTCCTAAGCGTGAAGTAACTTTTATTGCCACCATTGTTTTAAATGTTCTAGTTTATTTTGAGGTACTGTTTTAAACCTCTTACTGTGCCCACTTTATAAATTAAATTCATTTTAGACATGTATAAGAAAATAACACAACTGCCTCTGCTTTAAATATGTGGAGACTGCTATATCACAGCATGGGTTTGTAAAGAGAGCTGGGCAAGGCCCTGCCCTTAAGTCTTACCATTTAAAGGTTAAACACCAAAGGCTTCCTCCAGTACTACAGTGTGCCCCCAAGGAATTCGCTACTAGTCATTAGCCTACTACAGTGTGTAAATAACTTAAAACCAGACTAGAGTAGTAATGACTATAACTGTCAGCCATTTGTCTACAGCAGCGGTTCTAGGCCTTTAAGATCACAGATCAGATCTCCTGCATATCAGATATCCACATTACGATTCATAACTAGAAAAATTACCGTTATGAAGTAGCAACAAAATAATGTTTTGGTTGGGGAGGTTACTACAACATGAGAAACTGTATTAAAGGGTCACACCACCAGGAAGGTTGAGAAGCACCACAGCCCTATTGGGACTGACAAAGAAAGGATGAACTCAAACTATGAACTCAAAGAGATGTGAATATGCCCATGGAGTTGTATCCTACACGTTACCATCACCCTTTAGTGTCGCAGAAATCAAGTGGTAAAAAAACACGCGTGCAAAAAACGAGCCATCATTCTCTAGAAAGCACAAGCAGACCCCAGTGATTTGGAATGAAAGAACATAATAAGAGTTTTATTGCAATGCCTGCTGGGATATGGCTCAAGTTCTGAAGACTGCCATGATATATGCCGAGGACAGACACAAGATATGAGCTCTCTCTCCACTTTCAAAAGCTCTGGTTTAGAAAATCCACTAGAACTCATTAATCTTGCTCATACTCTTCATGGATTCCCTGTGGAGTGAGTGGGTAGATAGCCCCCTTCTCTTGTTCTATAAACTAGTGAGCTCCCAGAGAGGCCTGAGATACAGCAGCACTGACCACACTGGGTGGAAGGACCAAGGACTGTGGTTCTGATCAAAACAGGGCCTCATAAAGCTTCCTGTGGTACTTTCAAGGAAAATGGCCCCCAAAGGAGTGGCGCTATTAGGAGGTGTGGACTTGTTGGAGAAAGTGTGTCACCGTGGAGTGGGGCTCTGAGGTCTCTTTTGCTCAAGCTTCCTGTGATTCTCAGTCTACTTCCTGTTGCCTGCAAGATGTAACACTCTCAGATCTACCATCTGCCTGCTCGCCGTCATGCTTCCAGTCATAATGATAATGGACTCTGAAACTGTAAGTGAGACACCCCAATGAAGTGTTTTCTTTGTAAGAGTTGCCATGGTTATGGTGTCTCTTCACAGCAGTAAAAACCCTAAGACACTTCCTGAAGAACTGGTCATATTGGTGTGGTAGCACATACTTAAAGCCTCAGATACCTCAACGCCTGAGGCAGCAGTGTGCTTGAATTCACAAGTTCAGGATTAGACTGGGCAAGGCATTCTCTCATGTGCACTCCTCTCCCCTTTCCCCTCCCCCCAAAACCCTTGATAGTGTTCTACCAGCACTGACCTGCTTCAAGGAACTAAGTGTCCCAGAAGATACCTGCCTACTTCATCTTCATCAAAACTTCAATTTAAATGTTTTCATCCCAGTTTTTCAATTTTTACTGTGCCATCTAGGAGGACTTCTCATGCTGACTTGATAGCTCTCACTTCCTCTTCACCCCTGCAAGTTGACTCACCCAGTGGCGGCTGCCATGATGCACCCGCCATCAGCGGCACTGGCAGAACAGCAATGTGCAGAATCATGGCTCATGCCAAAGTTGTGGCCAATCTCATGGGCCACAGTGGAAGCCACACCAATAGCATTCTCAGAGTGGTCCTGTTCAGAGAAGAGTTCAGTTCAAGGTCAAGATTTTATTTCTGCTCTGCATGCTCCACCCCACTTTGGGTTTCTTTGAGACAGGGTTTCTCTGTATAGCCCTGGCTATCCTAGAACTCTCTTTGTAGACCAGGCTAACATTGAACTCAGAGATCCACCTGCTTCTGCCTCCCAAGTACTGGGTTAAAGGTATGTGCTGCCACCATCAGGAGATTTGCTTGCTTTTGTTACCTGAGCATGACAGCTCTTCACTGATTCCCCTAATGCTGAGCACATTGGCTCTCTGTTTATAACTTGCTATTGATTGAGTCTAAAGTCACTGTCTCATCAGGCAATCACGTGCTCAAACACGCTCGAAAGCATGTTTCCTGTGTTCTTCTGTCGCAAACTGTGGATGACCTATTGATGTACTGCTTGGACATCACCAAGTATAGCCGTAGCACTCATGCACTACCTGGCATGGTGTGAGATCTTAACCATCAATACAAAATCTTTAAAAAGAAAATCAAAAACAAGTATGTTCAACATTGTAGGGATACAGACCTATAGGCCCAGCTAACTGAAGGGCTGAGGAAGGAGGGTCATTCGAACCAGATGCTTGAAAGCAGCCTAGGCAATCTAGTGAGACCCATCTCAGAAAACCAAACAGGAGAACAAAAATAGCAAAAAGGATATGTATACTAGGCACGGTAGTACACGCCCTTAACTCCAGCACACAAGAGCTGGAGTCAGGAAGAGCAGCACTTCAAGGTCATCTTCAACTAGATAGAAAGTCTGAGGCCAGCCTGGTCTACACAGTGAATTCCAGGCCAGCCACAGCTACATAGCCAAACAAAACAAAACAAAATCTACTCTTGCCAAGTCAGAATTTCAAAAGACAGAAATTTCCTAATTGTGACCCTTGAGACAGGATCTTATTTCCCAATGCATTACCTAAGGACTCAAGACTCGGACTAGAAATCTTCTCAACTCTCTTCTCTTCCTGGAGTCCCTGCTCTTACACCTCCAGTCCATGGTGTGGAATAATACAAGAGATATCTAGAGAACTATTTATATAATTGCTTAAAAACCAACATAAACTAGGCATCCTTAGGACCTAATAATTTCATTTGAAACATTTCTTTAATGTGTTTTTCTTCAACTCTAAATACCAAATTGGGTTTTCAAAGCTAGCCTCCTATCTTGGGAGTCACTGTCCCCTTATGTAGTATCATTGTACTGCCCAAGACTCACCATGCTGACACCTCCAGACTGGTACACAGAGCACATAGCCATGAGGGGGGCCAGACCAATGGTGGTACCTTGAAAGGACCTGCCTCTGCAGGAAGAAAAAAGACATGTAATTCAGGTGGGGGCTGAGAGAGCCATTCCCCTGGGACAGGACTACCATGCTGTGCATTGACCCCATAACATTCCCAGATTACTCCTAAGGGGACAAGCCTGGTAACCCAGCCAACTGGACAACTCTCAGGATACCACACCTCTTATTTCCCTTTACGTACTCCCTCAGTGGCATAGAAGAAAGGTCACTTTCCCCTCACAATGTGCCCAAAGACTCTGAAAGGAAGAAGGCTGGGCTTGAAAAGCTGACCCCATTCCTGATTCATAAAGAATGGTCAGAGGCAGGGGTAGGAGGTGGGGGAAGGGTGTGGCCCATACTGTGGTGCCCAAGTGAATCATGTCCATTTCCGCCAGTGGCCAGGGGCACAGGCCTTGCCACTGGTGGCATGTGTCTAGGGGCAGAAGTGGGGACACTGGGTAGCAGCTGTGGGGTTGATGTTTCATCCTCAAATCACACAAGGGCCAAGGAAACAGCTGTGTCCCTTTGGGAGCCTCACAAACCACAGCTGGGTGTAGGGATGAGCTGTTTTTGCCTCTGCTCTGCAACTGTGACCCTAACATGTCAGTAACCAGCTTCAGTGTTCCCCAGTTCAACATATCCCTCTGTTACACCCAGAGTAGGCAAGGAGGGATACATGAATGTCCAATAAATGCTTGCTTAATAAATTCAAAATCTGCTGATATTGTATGAAGCCCTACTGTAAACATATTCAAGGTGTCCCATCCAAAAGTTCAGACCAAATGATTCAGTAAACAAAGATTTGCTCAGTGAGTGGATGGTCCTCAAGTGACCACTCAGGTCTTAGGGACAAGTAAATATTGGAAATCCCAGTTGCTATGAAAGGGTAGACTAAGGTATCAAGGCTGGAATGACTGTTAACTCAGGGCTGTGTTCAAAGAAAAGAAGTAACAGTTTATTATCTATGTGCTTTTTGTTGTAACCACCTCAAATTACCCCAGAAGGCCAACACTGATATATACTAATCACCCTTGGGGGAAGGGCGCTGTCACCTGCCATCCTGACTTTATCAGTATTCTGTTCTCTCTGAGGCAGTCCTTAGCCAGAACTTCCTCTCACCAGACCTTCTCATGGCCTTCCACTTTGCCCTCCCCAGGCACTCAGTCCTGAGATGCTTGGAGAAGCATATGAAGGACCTGATGACCTGTACCTTGTGGTGGGAGGGCAGCTGGTGTGTTTCAGGCTGTCAGCTGTGACCAAGAGTCATTCACTCCTCTAATAGACACTCAAGTGCCTCAGCTGCTCAGCTGATTATGGGTGAGGCTCACTTTCTCACACGGATGGAAGACATGACAGAGGACTATTAACATTCTTAGACTTTTTAACATTTTTTCAAGGTGTGCTGGGTGGGGTGGGGGGAGCCTGGTTATCTATCCAGGGAGCAAGGAAGCTCTTGCACAACTAATACTCATCCCTGGGGATAGAATGGGTGAACTTAGTATCCCTGTGGTAGGCAGAGGTTCTGCAGCCAAAGCTAATGTAACCCAACCAGAAAAGGACCACTTACGTAATTAGCTGTGCATTGTCATGGCTCTTCTGGGCAAGCAGCTTCCGCCTCCAACTGAGAAAGGACCAAAGGGTAGAGTACGGATTCTCTGAAACTTCACACTTATCCCCATGTGTCCACACCTCCAAGCCCACAAGAGCAATCCGAATGTTCAGGGATCGATAAAACTGAAAAGACACAGAAAGGCCAGTTCTTCTCACCACCCAGCCGATGAGCTCAGAGCAGAGCCGCTGGAATCATTCTGCCACTGGCTCCAGGAAGAAAGAAATGATATCTTCAGAGAGATGTATTCTGGAGGTCAAACTGGAGTATCTTGCCTTAGAAAACACCAAGGTAAGAATAAAAAGGAAGGAGAAGCACCCCAACTGTCAAGGAGTTCTTTCAGGATCTGACTTTGATGCTACTGAGTCAGTGACTGTGTTTATGCTAGATGTACATATGTCCTGTGTATGCACATGTACACATGGAGCCCAAAGGTCAGTGTTGGGCCTTCATCCATTATTCCCCACATTTTTGAGACAGAATCTCTCACTAAACCAGGAGCTCATTAATTCAGACTGGCTGGCTTATGAGGTCCAGGGGCTGTCCCTGTCCCCTAACTTCCCCACCAGCCACATGAGTACAGGCACATGCCACCACATCTGGCTTTTACATGGGTGCTGGGAAATCAGCTCCTTATGATTGCCTGGTAGATACTTCACACACCAGGCCAAAAACAACAACAACCAAAAACCTCTCATGTAGAGGCCACAAAAGGATAGATTACATCAACCAAAAAGTGGAGGGTTCCTTCCCAGCTAAAAATAATATCTGGGGCATGGCTGTTTGTGAAGCACTTTTCATGAACAAGGGAAAAAAATCGCCTCATGTTTCAGCAGAAAGCCTTTGGAACCAGGAGGAACTCAGATTATATCCTCAGGGCCCTTGTGACCATCTGCTGCTGAGGGCCTGGGGTCATACAGTATACGATCTATATACTATATATACACTATACATAAACACACATGTTCAGATCCTTTACTTGCCCCTAAGAGACCACAGTCTCATGCCACATCAGTCTTTACAGAGAGCCCAAAGCATCTGAATTTGCTCAACTTGGCCTTTTTTTTTTTTTTTTTTTTTTTTTTTTATTTTATTTTATTTTTTTTAACAGTTAAGGGAGAATACTATGGATTGGGCTCCTAATTCAGCATATGCATGTACTTCTTACAGGAACAAAATGTTCAATTTGAGTAGCTGGTTCAGCAAATTTCAGAAGTGAGACATGCCTCACACCCCCCCCCCCCCCCCCCGGGAGTGATTAACCTCCTGTGATGGGAGGGAAATAGAGGCTTCAAAGAATGGATCATCCAGCAAGGCACAGGGCTTCCCCAATACCTGGGATCTGTGGCTACCTTCTTTATCACATCTTTCACTTCCGTTGTTATTGTTTTTGGTTTGCTTGATGTATTTACTGAATATCACTTCCATTTTCCATCAGTACCTAGAGGTGGGTTCTTAATGCCCAGTGCAGGAGGAAAATTCTTAAAGCAAATCAGCCAGCCACACCGTCTACTTCCCTAGCCTCTAGGACAATGGTTGAGACACAGGTGGCAGTAGGATCAGCTCCCTGTCCCCCACCCCAACCCCTCCCAGGGAAAACACATTGCCCCAGATGCTGATCATAGGATCCTTGGGATGCTATTGCTGCTGAGGCGGGGGCTGCAGACAGGACCCTACTATGTCCCCAGAATCCTTCCCTCTGGGAAAGGCTAGTGTTTGCCTTTCACCTGTCACATGCCTGTGGCCTGTTACCACAGTTGTTGAGGACAGAGGGGAAAAATAAAATACAAAGCTGAGAACTTCTGTCTAACGACTTCACAGCAACCAAATTTGCATTTTAAGCCCTGAAAGTTTAAAACTTTCATGTGTTAACAACTGAACCATCTCCAGCCCAAGAGGTGGGACCCATGAACCTCTAGCAGGCCAAGAGTTATTAAGCCTTCAAAGTTCACAGTGTCCTAAAATAGTTATCAGAACCTCAGAGACCTGTGACCCAAGGTCTGAGTCTGTAGGTCAGTGGCAGAGCACTTGCCTTAGGTTCAACCAGCAACTAGTCTTCTCCAACCCTCAAAAGGAGGCAATAGTGGAGAGGGTGCCTGAACTGACTTTCTCCTGTAATCAGATTGGTGACCACCCTAATTGTCATCATAGAATCTTCATCCAGCAACGGATGGAAGCAGATGCAGAGATCCACAGCCAAACACTGGGCTGAGCTTCAGGAGTTCACTTAAAGAGAGGGGGATTATATGAGCAAGGGAGGGTGAATATAATGATGGGGAAACCCACAGAAACAAAGGACCTGAGCTTGTGGGAGCTCACTGACATCAATGGAGCCTGCATGGGACCAACCTAGACCCTCTGCATATGAGTGGCAGTTGTATAGCTTGGTCTGCTTGTGGGGCCCCTAGATATGGGACCAGGATCTGTCCTTGGAACACAGCTGGTTTCTTGGAACCTATTTCCTATGAAGAGATGCCTCGCTCATCCTTGATGCTGGGGGAGGGGAGCTTAGTCTTCCTTGATATGACTATGCACTGTTGTTGGCTCCCATGGGGAGGCCTGACCCTTTCTGAGGAGTGGATGGGGAAAGAAGAAAGTAGGGATAGGAATGGTAGAGATGGAAGGGGAAACTATAGTTGATATTGAAAATAAATTTTTAAAAATGTGATTTTAAAAAAGAGGAGGCATGTGACCAAAGCATGCCAAGGCTTACTCTTTAAAGTTCATTCTATCAGCCTGTGGAGAGGAGCTATTATTACCTTCTCTGCATTTAACGCTGGAACTAGATTTTACTTATAATACTTCTGGGTCTGAGAATGCCCTGTTCAGGGTAGCTCAAACCTCTGCTAGTTTCCTAAGTACATGTTGTCAATGACCCTGATCACAGAAATGGTCATTTGTAGTCCCCCCAGAAGAGGGGATCCTCAGAAAGTTTCACATGTCAGCTCCAGACACACAGCACCCTGACTTTGAAAGGTGTGTACCTTCTGGTCCTGACCCGCTTGAACTCCTCCCAAGTCAAAGGATCTCTGGGCCTTCACCTGGAAGGAACTCTTAAAAACACATCCTCAAAGCTTTCTTAAATTAGACTCTTCCTTGCCCAAAGTACCTCAAGAGCCACTTCAGATGTGAGAAAGTTCAGAGTGACAGAACTGTGGGTACTGCTGGTGGTAACAGCTATCTGCTTCTATCTGGTTTCTACATGGGCAGGGGCTTAAGATCTCATTTCTACAGATTCCATCTGAAAACTATAAAAATAATTGAAAGCCACTGACCAATGCTTGCACTTTATAAATTAAAACAAAGCAAAACAAAGCCCCCAAACACCCACACAAACAAAGACCCTCAACCCAAAGAAGCAGAGTTACTTGCCAAGGTTTTGTCACGTTCCCTGCCCAGCATCTATGACACAGAACATTCCTTCAAGAACCTGCTGGGGGTGACTAAATCATCAACAAGAGCTCAGATACATGCGACCTCTTGTCCTACAGTTCATCTGAGGTGCCACTACCTCTCCCAGAAAGCACTACTGATCTCACCTTATCAACATAGTTGGCGATCTCCATGAGCTTGTGTTTGGTGGCATCCTGGTCATGCCGATTCTTCTGAAACTAAATGAGACAAACAGAACCAGATGAGACCCTCCCACAGCTCTCATCCGAGGACATCTCTGGGACCAATTTCTTGTCACCAAATGTGCTTTTCCTTTCCTGTCTTTGCTGTGCAGTCATTTTTTAGGCAATGGTCTTTCCCTGTGGCTAAGCAAGGGTAGGACCTGACAGAGATTCCTGCTTGGCACCTCCATCTCCCAGGTCTAGGCAGCACATGGAGCTTCTAGCTTCTAGCGCTTCAAGGAAGTCTTATTTTTCTGTGCTTTAAATCACAACGCCACTGGCTAACACATTGTTTAGTCAGAAGAGAGACTGGTCTCTTTGCTTTGTTTATTTCCCTAATAGGAAGCCAGTGGCATACATCTTACAAAGCTTTCCTGAATGTGGTCAGTTAACCCTGATCTACTGCTTGCTGAATTACTCTACGGACAAAAGGGGGATACAAATGTTACATGTTGACCCCAGACTACAGAAGCTTCAACTTCAGTGGTGAGAGAGCCAGAAATAACTACAAAGATAAATCCTGTACTTGTGAGGTGCACGATTTAAAAGAGCCAAGAAACCAATCCACTGAGAACTTGCACAGAATAACTGTGGAGGAGAGCCATGCAAATGTCACATAGAGGGGCTGCCAACAGAACCATGTGGCATCAGCAGCAAACAGGTTTTGCCTTGCATTCCATTCCAACTGGCAATGCTTTCTTTAGGGAAAAAAATTCCTAAACTTCATCACTGTGAAGTCAGACATTGCTAATCGAGCATAGGAGAAAGTGTGCTGTTCTCAACTAGAATGTCTGACTTGAGGTCTACTCATATTTACCACTTCTGTCTGAAAAAGACAGACCTCTTTCTTTTACCTCCAATAATGAAGTAAGGAAATTGCCAGGATGTAAAGATAAAAAATTTAGAATTGTTACCTCCTTCCCCACCCCAAATGACAAATGTGACCTCTCTGCAGATTCTGTTACGCAGATTCTGAATATCTAGTAAATTTACTGTTAGGTAAGTACTGTATCTGCTCAGCGTCAAGCTACCATATGATTCCTTGCTCTGGCTCCACCAGAATACCCAAAGAAGAAAAAGAACAAACCACCAAATAAAATAATCTAAAATATTTGTTTGGCAAGGGCTGTGTTCCAGAGAAGGGCACCATTTTCTTTTCTCTTATAGATTCTAGAACATTCCTTGACTTCCGTGGGACTGTCATTCCCCAGAAAACAACCCACTGCTCTCCTTGCCTCCTACAGAATTCAATTCTAGGACCTTTGCAGAATGTTTAACCTGGAAGTTTCCATTAGGAAAACTTCCCAGCTTTTAAACTAGCCCTGTGGCAGAGTATTTTTATTCATTTAGTAAATATTTATTAAAGAATCGGGATGAGATTTCAGGTTTCCAAATATATTAATCCTACCCTCAAACAGTAAGGCCCAATAAGGCCACCATAGTTGAAGCAGTATATCATGTTTTCCAGAAGACTCTGGAGCAGGGGTTGGCAGGCTTACTCTGCAAAGCACCACAGAGTAAATATTTTTAGGCTTGGTGAATCACAACTACCCAGTTCTGCCTTGGTGGCATAGAAACTTCCAGGACACAATAAACCAAATGATGTGGCTCTGTTCCAATATACTACATATAGAAATATATGGTTAAGTTCCCAGGATCATGGGCTTTAGTTTACAACCCCTGGTCATAAAAAAAATGTGTCTCGATGTTATAGTTTCTGGAGTGACACTGGAAGTGTGTTATACAGTAAGCCTTCCCCAGATACCTCACATTCTGCTAGTACCATCAAAGTCCTTTATAGGCCTCCGTCTACAGCCATTCTTTCCTGTTCTCCAACATGAATCTTATTCTTTACTCCTTTACATTCTATTTCACTTAATGAATGAGTCAATATGCCCAGAATCACCCAAAAAGCTCTCTTATGCTCCACGTTACCTATGGAATGGACATGCTCAGAAGCCCCCACTCCAGGACTAGGCAGAGAGACACTGCTTGCTCACTTTTACTGCTGACAGCTCTCTAAATAGCAATACCACAGCCTCACTTGCTTGCACCTGCTTCTCCCCACCCTCTAGCTGCTGAGTTCTGAGCCCAGAGGAGGAGGCTGATGTGTCTACATTGCAAATACTACATCCTTCCCATCATTTATCTTCCCATAGTCTCTGATTAACTGCCAGAGATTCATTGCTGCTTACAGATTCCAAGGTTTATAAATCTTTCCTGGCCTATTCTACCCCAACATGAATCGCTCAAAGCCTACAGCTGAGGGATGTCCATGACCCTGAGAACTGGGAGATTCCTTTCACCTACCAAGAAATAAGAGTCACAGAACTGAAGCAAAGGGGATGCAGATGCCTATGCTACTGATGCTTAAGGTGCACCCCTCTGCAACAGATTCTCTGGCTGGCCCACAGGTGCACAAGCACCTCAGCAGACACTTTTCCTCCCTGGTTTGCTGTGAGTTCAGATGTCAGGAGGCTGAAGGCCATCCATCTTCGCCTACTTCCTCTTCTGTGCCTGCTGGAGTCTCACATACAGTGACTTGTAAACCTGCGCCAAGGACCCACTGGGCAAAAGGAGTAACCACCCTCCTTTTAAATAGAGTCGTGGGGTTTCTAGGTGCCTGATGATTGAGGTCACAGGAACTCTTACCTATTCAAAGGATCTGTGGTCAAAGACTTTTGTATCAGATGATATTAGATGCAAGGCTTAAATGAAGACCTATTCTGAAGGAAGGGGCTTCACTTTCTCCTAGCAACCTTCAAAGTACAGAGTGATGAAGCTGTGGGACAGGGCTGGCTTCAAAGGCCAACCTTTGCTGTGCCCCCCCCCACTGCCCCCACATACACATGAATCTATACAGAGAAAACAAAAACCCAAGAACTGCCCCCACCCCCAGCTATTGGGGAAGAGAAAGGAAAGGATAATACCAACATCAGTAAGAAGCTATACTCTTCTGAAAGTGAACACAATGTTCACTTCTTAGAAAGTCCTTCACCCTTCACCCACTCCTCTACCCAGTGAACTCCCCGGTTTCTTTAAGGAGCTCAAGGGCCATCTCTTCCTGCCTCTAGCACTCAAAGGCAGCTCTCAAACCTGGGCTTGAGCACTCCTACCCTTGGCACTCATGTTCCACACTGTGGAGCTGTGAAAAAGGCAAAGCTACCTAGAATGAGGCCTTTGGGGAAGCTGTAGCCCCAAGTGGTGTGAGACAGAGTGTTCAGCTCTGCCTTCACGGAAGACAGAAAGTTTTGATTCAGTGTTCACCATACACAGAAGTGTGCTTGACTGGTTGTGTTGCTGCAGGATGTGGGACTTGAGGGAAACATCTGGTTAATGGACAGGTGGTTGCTGGGTGCACAATCCTTATACCATATTGTGTTGGCTGCTGGAAGAAAGCAGGACTCTAGGATATTTCTCCATTGACACTTTTTATATATGCAAGCTGCCACTTTCAATATCACCACCACCTCAGAAGGGCTTTCTTAAGTCCCCAAACCATATCAGATCCTCTGTGTGCATTCTAAGCATCAGCAAGGGACCATTTCAGCAGCTATCATGCTCTAGAACTACAAGGGTTTTGTACTTCTGTGAACTCCAAAAATAAAGAGCAGTTCTGGCTCAGGGCTTTAGCCCAATGCCAAGCACTGGGCTGGCATATTCTAGAAAAATCAGTAAGTCACCCAAGAAAGTGAAGCAAATGATGAAGCCAGGTGGGTAGATGATTGTGAAATCTTAGGGCATGTCTAATTAATATGAATATGTTCTATTGGGCTAGTGGTTCACAAGATTACATGGCATGCATTAAAACTACCCCAATGTCTTATCATGGCTTGTGGGAATCCCACCCTGACAATTTTGGATTTAAGAGATCTGGACTGAACAGCTCAGATTTACATTTTACACAATTCCCCAGATGCCACATATGCTGCTGCTGCCCTTGGAACATTTGGAGAACACCAACATGGATATAAAAATAAATACATATGAGAAAATGTCATCTGATTGATGCTAGCTTTGTAAGACAGAAGTCTAAAGGATTCTTTAAAGAGCTACAAACCAGATGTCAAAGAACAAATATCAGAACTGTAGGACCGTGAGATCTTATCTGAGTGATACCCATGCTTATGTGGCCACACTAGCAGCTTTCCTTGGCTTTTGATGGTGAATGTTGATTTCTTTTTTCCTGGCTGTTTAAAATGGCTAGAAGAGCCCTTGGCCAGTCTTAAGGTCAAATTTATATGATAAACTAGAAAAATATGAATGTGTTCACATCTCCCCAAAGCAGCTGGAAGGCTCAATGGATGTTCTCAAGAGAAAGGGTTTTTTGGCTGAAATGCATCACTGAACCCCTTACCTCTGAGTAATCAGCCACCAGGTAAAGTTCCACATACTTCATAGATAGTAAATCTTCCCGTTTCATCTAGGGAAAAGACAGAAGCAGATCAGTTGGCTCTAACTCATTCCAAAAAGCTGCTGAGCAAGTGCTGGTTAATAAGCTGTGATCTTCTTAAATTTAGGTGTTAGGGACAGTCTTGGCTGCAGCCCACTACCTCCATCTGCAGCTGGTTTTGCTGGAGGCCTTGCTGAGCCATGGGATCTAATCCCTTTTTTCTCAAAAACCAAGAAGCCAAACTGGCTAGTACAGACAAAATTGAGGCCAATGACCCACAAGGGAACATGTTAACAGCTTAGTTCCCAAATAACATTGAGACCACAGACCTCCGTGCTCAGTGTGAACAAAAACCATTTTGTACCTCAGATGAGGAGGCTATTACAAAGAAGGGAAGTGGATATTTTTTTTTTAACCTTACATAGCTTCAGAAATCAACATCATAGCATTCTAAATAAAATGGTTCTCTATGTCAGTATCTCACTCAACATCCCAAGAGAAAAAGAAAGTGGGGAGAGGGCTTTTTCCTCTTACCAATTCTCCCTCAATTCTGGAATAAAAGTAAGAGTGCACAGAGGGGACAGGCTTAGACCAGTTTGCAGCACCACTGGAAACCTAAAAACTCACTCTGCGAGGTTGCTTTTTGGTCTGCTGTGTAAACGGAAGGACCCAGTCCTTAGTGGTGGACCTGGAGTGATCCAGCCCACAGTTCCCTGGGGGCAGCTTGAGATGTTCAGATCTGTAAATACGGTGTTGGCTGTCGCTGTCAGGGACAGGCTCAATGATGTAGCTGAGGTTACTTCTCACCATAATCAGTCCTCTGTGGATAAGAGAAATGGAATATCTGGTCAGTGTTTATGGTTCTAGAGAAAACATTGCATAGATTCATGTGTTCAATGGTTCTTCACTTTATTATGGGGCATGAGCCCCTCTGTGAAGGCCTGATGTGAGCTCAGAATCTCTAAAGAGAAATACACTATGTATGTATGAAGTGGGGTACAGGGTCTCAGAGTACTTGCACCTCCCTGAACCCATGATAGGGCTTTAGACTGGGACTCCGAAAGGCCTCCAAATCAAACATGACATATGACAACCATAGGTTAACATTTTATAGACCCAGAAAACATAACACAGTGATCATAGAAAGCACACTCGCCTGCAGTGAGGTAACTCAGGCTCCAGGCTTAACTCTAACACTCAACAGTCACACACTCCCAATGAAACATCCTGTGTCCCTCTGAGCCTCAATTTCTTCTTCCCTAAAATAAAAACAATAATGTACTAATTCATCAGGAATCTTGAGTGGTTAAATGAAGACAAGTGTCCTTGCGCCTAGAAGCCAAGTGGTACTTAACAGCCAGCATCCCTAACCATTTCAACCGTCCCATGAGGCAGCTATTGCTCACTGGTGAGGTGATATACATAAATAACTAGGTTCATGTGGCAATCTTTCACCCAGTTCTGAACTCAAAGATATGTATGGAGTTATCTAATTTCTTTACTCATTGAGATTTCACTGTGCTCTAGATAGCACCTAAACACACATAGTTTTTGCTGTTGGAATCCACAGGGAATTAGGTCCAGACTCCCAAGGATAAAATGGTGTACTATTAGAATATAACCTATTCATTATATACGAATCTTCCTGTATATTTTATATTTTGTATCACCTCTAAATTATTTACAATACCAAATAAAACGTAAATGCTAAGGCTGGAGAGATGGTTCAGCAGTTAAAAGCATTTGTTTCTCTTTCAGAGAATCTGGATTTGATCCCAGCATCCATGTCAAAGAGTTCACAAATTGCCTATTACTCTAGCTCCAGGGGAATCTGATGCTCTCTTGTGGTTTCTACAGGCCCTGCAAACACATGGTGCACGTATATATACTCAGACACATACACATGTACATCAAGTAATAAATAAAAAAAATTAATGTAAAAATTTGTTAGATATATAGTCTAGAGAATAATGACAAGAAAAATATAGATGTTCAAGAAAACATTTTTTGTTAAAAATATTTAATTCATAGTTGTTTGGATCTACAAAAGTAGAATGCTCAGGCACAGAGAAACAACCGAATTCATGGCTGGTAGAAAGATGGCCATTCTAGCTATGCATCTGGTACCATTGTCATTGTTGAGGATGAAGACATGGACAAGCCAAGGTGCCAGCCCTGCTGAAGAACCGAGTAAGCAGGGTGTAGTCACCGTGACTCATGACCTGTCATCCATCAGCCCTGGCAGATGCCCATGGGTTGGACGCAGCTGCTTAGAGTACTGCACTAAGGACATCTCAGTGTTGTCTACATTCAGTGCGCACTCACAGCCTATGGCTTCACATCCATTAATGGAGGTGGAGATGCCCAAAAGGCAACTCCGTTATCTCATCTATTGAGATCTATGACATGCCATTCTTCCATGGTGATGTGAGAACAATAAAAAAAGTAATGGTCTGCAAATTGGGTGTCACATAGTTATCTCCCAGTAATACATGTGGAAGGATGGAAGGGACCCAAATGCCTTCTCTGTCATCTTATTCCCTAGGGATCTGTATCCTGCTGCAGTCAGGCCAATCAGGTCATGACTAGACACACTTCTGAAGAGTGTTGCTAAAATCATCAACCATGGTCAAGAGTAAATTGGTATGTCCTTTAGACCCACCCTCCATACAGAGAGATGAGCAAGACAGCTGGGCCATGAGTTCCCATCTCTGGGAAAGATGATCCTAGGACCAAATCCTCAGCATGTCACCTAGCCTCTCATCACTTTGAGCACTCCAAACCAAAGGCATCCTCAGCTTAGTCTTTGGCACATGAGTGGCAGGGCTTATGAACATCTGCCTACCACTGTCATCTTGGGATGCATGGATGCCCATCCCAGGCTTTGTCCTTTAGTAAGAGCCCATGACATTCTCAGGAAAGACATCACAGACTCTAATGAGCAGTAGACCTTTTCTGACCCCATTCTCTGATGAATTCATTCCAGTACCAGGAAGCCTATCAACTTCCTGGCTGCCCTGTGGCTGACACAGCAGCCACCACCTGGCCTATGGTGAGACACCTAAGGCGTTCCCTTAACAGCTAGGGTAGAGAATAAAGAGCATGAATGACCCCCATTTCCCCAATGCCACACAGGAAAGGGCTGAGACCAGGGCAATGTGGGCATCCTGTTCCCAAGCTATTTTCTCATCGCAGCTGACCAGGGCCTCTCCCGTCATCCCAGTTTCCTCTAAAAGGCTACAATGCTGGCCACACAATAAGGTGGACCACAAACCAGCTGATGATCCTGTGTGCATCAATATTATACCTAGTGAGTGGAAAGGTACCCATGGAAATCTGTGAAAGCCTGAACACAGAGCCACAAGGCATATAGCTGACTTGCTGTAATATGAACAAACCCTTGACCAAGCAGGTCAGAGGTCAACAGGAACTTGGCAGCAGGGTGGATAATAATCATCATTGTGGCTGTAACATTTTGAGTCTTTCCATGGACCAGAAACTGAGATGATAGCATTTTATTTCTCATAATAACTTCTCTGACCCTTAACAAATATCCTGTGATATAAATGGAAAAACTTACGTTCAAGATTAACTGACCTGCCCAAATTCACTCAAGTAGTAAAGAATGAAAGCAGGTGTGAACCTCAACATTTTGTTTCTATACACCACAACCTTTACCCCAACGTTTTACTGTTTTTCATGAGAATCCTGGAGAATGGTTCAGGAAGACATGCCCCATGTGCATGTGACTATAGGTGATGATGGCACCATTGACTGCCCTCTGAAGTGAGGCCAGGCAGACTGTAACTATCTGTGGAATCCCAGTTCCCTGGGAGATGATAGGAAGCCTCAGACAATGACATCATCAGACAATGTTTGCTGTGAGCTAACTAACCATGTGCTGCACAGACTGCAAATATCACTCTCTTTTCATTCCATACCACATTATAAGGCCGACAAAATCGTGGAAGTCACTTTATCAATGAAAAAACTGGAGTTTGTTTGGGAAATTAGAATTGGAAGCTTCTACCTGGGGCCAAGGATTTCATGGACAATCTCTGTTCCCTTTGTCTCTATGCATCAGCCTCCACTATAAGCTCTCCACCTGTGCTCCAAGATCCCAGGACCAGAGCTTCCCTTAGTGGATAACTAATCCACAGACATAGCAGGCTATCCCAGAAGACTCAGAATCTGCAGGCTCAAGTGTCTTTTCACTTAGTCTCACAGGGAATGCTCTGTGATACTCAGGAACTTCAGTCAGGAGCCTATGTTTTAGCCTATATTTCCATTGCTCTTGAGCAATTGTCTCAAGAAGTAGGCAGTCTGGATACCTCAAGCTTGGGACATCCAAGGAGTTATCCCATCCAGCAAGAGCATTCAGTGGTCCCTTCATTCCCCTCCCCAACTATAGCCCTTGGAGACTTACTCCACTCCCAAGGACCAGGGACCCTCCTATAGGATTACTTAGAGATGAGAAAGAAATGGCAAAAGCCCATCTATCACTTTACAGTGGACTCCAGCTTTGCTGATGGGGTCTTTCTGAAAGTGAGGCTCTGTGGGCTCTCCCTTGCTACCAGCCCACAGGTCATCTACATGCCTTCCCCCCACAGTCACCAATCATTTAACTTAAGAGCCTCAGCTGATTCAATTTGCTAAATGTTAGCTCTGGCAGAGGCAGATAAGAAGTGGAAACAGGGAACCCGGGAGGCAGAGGGCCAGGATACTACTCTCCAACCTATTCATCCTCATTAAGGAAATGAGAAAAATGAATCATAAAATAAGATCATATAGAGGAACCCAGGCAGGCCAGTCAGTCGGGAAGCAAGAGGTTCATGTTTAACCCACAAATGATTAAAGGACTCACTCAAAGGCATCCTCCAAGACCTGAGAGAGGAGTTGGAAGCTATCTATTAAACACAAGGCTGCACATAAACATCCCTACACATGGAGAAATCCTAAGGGTAGCAGCCTCGCGTTCCTTCTCCCCACCACTCTCCAAGCCTGAACCCACATTAATGGGTCACAAGGAACTTCCAAGGCACATGATCCTGAGTTCCTGCTGGGACCGAGGCAGAGCACATGCAAAGAACAATGTTCAGGAAGGAGACATCCTGGATTTAAATCTTGGCTCTTCTGCCTCCTGACACAGCCCTCTTACAGCTGTGCTAATAATCTAAAGACATCAGGCAGTGCTCACTGACAACCAGGGAACATTCTCCAAGAAAGCTGGCAGTCATGAAACATGTCCTACAAATGAAAATCAAAGCATTTTGTCAGGCAGCCATTCAGCACATCTGCACAGTGCACCTGCCATAGGGCAGGATTGTCTGAGCCCCTGGGGATACAACATGATCCAACCAAAGATCTTGCTGTCAAGGAGATGGGGCTAATCACCTAGTGTGAACTCACTAATGACATCAATATCACTGCTCCCATATTACAGGGCAGAAAACTGAGGCTTCAGGCATGTAACAGCATTAGGTGGGGCAGGTGAAATGAATAAGCTGGTAGAAGCTCCAGCTACACAAACATGGGCTCAATCCTTGGAACCCATGTTAAGATTGAAGGAGAGAATATACATTACACCTCATAAAGTTATCTATCCTCTGACCTCAACATGAGCATTTCTCCTACAATCATACACACACACACACACACACACACACACACACGCTCATACACACATATTAAAGGTGTGTGTGTGTGCATGTGGGGAGTGTATGAAGGCCAGAGGACAACCTTTAGTGTTATTTCTCTGTTGTCCATCTTGATTTTTAAACCTGAGTCTTTCAATGGCCTGCTGCCCACCAACTAAGCTAGGGGGTTGACCAGCAAACCCCAAAGATCCTCTTGTCTGTTTCACAGCACTGGGGTCTATGACAAATGTACATCATCACATTCAGCTATTTTATAAAGTAGATCCTGGGAACCAAACTCAGATCTGTAGGATTGTGTGACAGGACTTTACCAACTGAACTACCTCCTTAGCCCTAGTTGCCAGCTTTTAGACCGAGAATTGTCTGTCTTTAGAATTTAAACTTGTAACAGTGCAATGGTCCTGCCATCCATCTAGGGCCTTATTCCACACTGGACCCGGAGCCCAGGGCTTCCTAAAGTAAAGGGTACTTTTATAATCTACTCTACTCAGGTGGGTAGGGAGCTTGCTCAAGAGTCACTGAGTAAGTTAACCTAAAGCCAGAGGCAGAATCTATGTTACTCATTTCCAGAGGCAAGGTTCTGGAATGAGCACCTCACCAACCCTACTATCCACATCTGTCCTAAGCACTTAATTAGCTATAGGACAGAGTACGGCCTAGGGGAAGGGCCAGTCTGGCCAAGGTGAAAACAAGGGCAGAACTAAATGTGGAGAATGGAGGAAGAAAGATCACATCACACCATAGGAAGTGCAGAGTCAGCACTCAAACTCAGAGGGGTGGGGAGCTGGGATGGCGATCCTAAACTCATTCCAGTCCACAGTGTCACACCATGCACATTTGGACATATTCTTCAGTACCCAATCCCAGATTTTCCCACTGGAGCACAGGATGGGAGTCCAGGAGCCAGGCAACCTGGCAAAGCAGAATTGCTATGAAAGCCCCAGATTTTGAATGAGAGAATGGCTATGATACCATGTTTATCCACCAAGTGGATCTGTGAGGATTGTTTATTGCTTATCATTGAGAAGCTATTTTCACCAGACTTTAGTACATAAAATTAAAATAATTTGGCAGATTTGTGCGCACCTAAGACCTAGTTCTAAGTTAGAAACACATCACAAAACTGATTTGTGTGGATGGAATGATCTCACTTATAAATAATTGACAACACATCGCAGTTATGTATACCCCAACAGTGACCCAAATGAGAAATGGGTTGGGTGGAAGGACAGAGAAGAACAGAACTTTCACTAGTTTTTAGCTTATACTCCTAATATGGTTTGAATGTTTAACCTAAAACTGTATAGATTTCATAATAAAATTTTTAATAAATATTGTCTTAAAAACAAACAAACAAAAATACCTCACCAACAATGGATGAGACACACATATAGGTTTAGTCAAAGACATCACAGCCCAGTACTGGCTAAACTTTTCCATAAGTGATCATCAGACCTTACATTTAGTCTGCTGGTTAGATGGGAAGATGCATATGAGCATTCAAGACATTGTGGTAACATTTATAAGAAGGTTTTTAGTGTGAGGCAGGCTAGAGTGTATGGACACCTGACATCCCTAGTGAAGCAAAGACCCCAGTTGTTGAGGTTGTTTGGAAAATGGAGGAAGAATATCTCTGGGGAAAGTTCTTTGAACTATTGTCACCCTGACTAAGAATGTTCTGCCATACTATGGTCTCCAGATGGACAAAGCCAGCAGGGAAGCACTGAGCCATCTGAAATCTCCCCTGTTTATGTTGTTTCCTTAGCATTTAGCCAGGAGTTAACTAACACAAATTGTTTGCAGAATCTTTGATACAGTCCACAGCCAGTCATTAAATCAATTGCCAAGATGGTCGGGGCCCAAACAAAATTATAAAACATTAAATTACGTAGCAAAGTTTCCTTTTCCAGGAGTATTTTCAAAGGAGTTCATAAGGAACTGGTAAATTACAACCGCCTCTGGAAATGAAGTAAAATCTGGGGAAATGGGGTGAGAAGGAGTGATGTTTCTCACTGCACCCTTAAATGTTCTTTAACATTTGGATTTATTTTACCATGGCCGGTATGTTTCTTTAATGATAAGCTGGCTTACAGATTACTCTAAAGAGACAAGATCCTGGTAACTATCAGTGATTCTCAACCAGTGGATCGCAACCCCTGTGAGGGTATCGAGTGACCCTTTCACAGGAGTACTATTGTCAGATTTCCTGCATATCAGATATTTGTTGCAATGTGGTTTCTTTGGTCCCAGGCGGCCAGAGGCCCAGAACCTGCGGCCTGAGACCCCTTAGTAGCCCAGCTGCCGCCACTCAGGCCCCCAGAAATGACTCAGAAGCTTATATTAACTTTATGTTGTTTGGCCTATGGCTCAGACACATTGCTAGCTGGCTCTTACATCTTTAATCAACCCATTTCTATTAATCTGTCTGCCACGTGGCCCATGGCTCACCTGTGTTCCTTACATGTTGCTCCTTTGGGCTTCAGCTCGGTCTGCCTGACTCCACCCTGCTCCTCCTACCTATGCTCTGATTTCTCCTCTTACTTCTTTTATGGTGCCTGCCATGGCCCAAAACAGCTCTTTTATTTAAAGATTGATATTTACAGTATACAGAAAGGCATTCCCACATCACTTCCCCCTTTCTGTCTAATCAAAAAGGAAGGTTTCAATTTTAACATAGCAAAATTACATATAACAAAAAAGCCATCAAGCAAGAACTATAGTTACAATATCTAGTCAATTTGTATTTAGCAAAATTAAAGAAAATACTTTTATCATCCACCTTATCCTTATGAATTTGAAGTTTCATATCCAATATACCTTTTAAATGACTAAGAAAAACTATACCTATAACTATCTAATCTTCAACTACATCAAAGACCACAGAAGGATATATTTACCCAAGTATACCGAAGTGCAAGCAACTTTCAAAATCTAGATTTAACAGAGATGACACCTATCTGCCTGGACAGTCACCAAAAGTTCCTTTATAAAGTTGGGGCATCCATCTTCAGCCTACAGGCCCAGAGTCTCTTTTCATTTCAGGGAAGCAGGAAATCTGCTCTGCCCATTCTGGTATAGTTCATCAGTTGCTTCTACTCGAGTCCTGAAGAATGTCTGACAGTTTTCTCTGCAAAGCAGGAACCTGAAGGACCATCTCGGCTTGTTCTGCCAAAGTTCAGAGGTCACCTTCCTATGGAACCTGCATGTCCACTTCTAACAGCATACTGTCAAGCAGTTAATATAAGAACAGGTTTATGCCCATTGGCTAACCAATACCACAAAGAGACTCCATATGGAGTCTTCGGTGCCCATTTTTTTCTTGAAGTAAATTGGTGCTGCCAGGAGCAGATCTGTCTCACTGTCCAGAAAAGTCTAAGTTCTTAAAACATTTTAAATGCCATATTCTGTAGGTTTTAGAAGTCTTTGAAGATTACCTACCTAATTGAAATATATCTTTGTATACCTAAAAATCCTAGCTAACCTAACTATAAGTTTGATTATCAAAGGTGACCTTCATTTCTTAATTATACATTACAATTTTAAATCAGTTACATGAACATCATACCTTAAACTAGAATAGAAAAATACATACAGCATAACAAAATTGACCTTAAATTTGTATCAATAAACCAAAATCCATACCAATGTAAAACATTTCAAGATTAACAGCTGATTTTCTGATCTAAGTAAATTCAATACTCTAATTTTTTAAAAATCATTTATATACCATAACAGATTAATAAAAATGGGTTGATTTATCTCAGAAGATTTTTCTATTACTCAATGTCTCTCAGCAGCTGATGTTCCCTTTTCATCAGCGTTAAGAAAATTTGATGTCAATAAGGCACTGTGCAACCTCTCCCTGGGTTTCTTCATTTCTTTTTTCTGTTTATAAAGCATCTCTTTTAACGTGCAGTGAGATCTCTCTACAACTGTCTGTCCTGTAGGATTGTGTGGTATCTCTGTAATATGCTTTATATTATAGTATCCAAAAATTAGCTTCATTTTTTGGGAAATGTAAGCTGGAGCATTGTCAGTCTTAATCTGAGTGGGAATTCTCAGTATGGACATGGCTTCTAAAAGGTGAGTAAGTACAGCAGCAGCATTTTCAGAACTCAGAGCAGTCGCCCATTGCATTCTAGAGTAAGTATCGATAGTATGATGTACATATTTCATCTTTCTGAATTTTGGGAAGTGAAACACATCTATTTGTCAGATCTCATTTCTCTGTGTACCCTTTGGATTACTTCCTGTAGGTAAAGTCGGTTGGTTATAGAAAGAGCAAGTGTTACAATTCTTTACTATTTCGTTTGCTTTATTCCAAGTGATGGAAAAACTCTTCTTTAGTCCTTTGCTGTTAACATGATGTTTCCCATGAAATTCTGTGGCCTCTAGCACGTTTTCTATCAGCAACCGATCTATTTCATCATTACCCTGAGCTAGAGGGCCTCGGAGACCCGTGTGCGCCCTGATATGTGTTATGTATATAAGATGTATCTTATCTCTGATGATATCTTGTAGGGGTATTGTATTGTTTCATGGTAAATAATTGTCCCA
This sequence comes from Phyllotis vaccarum, assembly GCA_033318265.1. Taxonomy (NCBI): domain Eukaryota; kingdom Metazoa; phylum Chordata; class Mammalia; order Rodentia; family Cricetidae; genus Phyllotis; species Phyllotis vaccarum. Next base: position 50,350,430 of record JARWLC010000016.1, read on the forward strand.
CCCACTGGTTTAATAAAAAGAGCTGATTGGCCAAAGGCAGGCAGGAAGTGTGGGCGGGACTACCAGACTAAGAAAAACTCTGAGAACAGAATGCCAGAGGAGCACCAGAGAGAAGCCAGAAGAAGCCAAGGACAACTATGCTGCTCTAAAGAAAAGTACCGAGCCGCATGGCTGAACAAGAGACATGGGTTAGATGAAGGGTAGAGAGCTAGCAAGTGATATGCCTGGGCCTGAGGCTGATCAGCCTAAAACTATTGGAAGCATCTGTGTGTCTCTGTGGGACTTCGGGACAGTGGGTCTGTGGGTCTGTGGGCCTAGACCTTGAGGTTAGGCCCCCCGAAAGTCTGGGCCAGAAACCTCATACTACAAATGGCGCCCAATGTGGGGCAAATATGCCCACATAAAGTCATAGAAAGCTTAAAAATGGTCTAGAGCCACAAGCAACTTCTGAATTGTGTCTCCCACAAGAGCCGTGGTACAGAGACACCCTGGTGAGGCCTGTAGGCTTGAGCTACAATGGTGGGCTTTTGGAGTGCAGCTTAAGGTGTAAAATGGCTCATTCCTGAAGTCTCACAGGAGCCTAGATGTAAGCAAAAGGTTGTAAATGATTTATTTAAGGTTTCTGTTCATAAGGAGAAAAAGGGAACAGAATCTAAGATGGCTTTCTAGTGGCAGTCTTTTCTTGGATCAGCTCTGTTTGCCGGAGGCAAACTGTGGCTTGGTTTTAAGAGAAGCTTCCTGATTCAGCATTAGAAGCAAAACACTTGTGAGTTTTTAAAGAGGCCCTGCTACCTAATACTTAAATGGAGTTAATGAATAGCAGATGGCAAAGCTTTACTTGATAATTATATGGACCCTAAAATTCCCAGACTACCTGGGTTAAAAAGATAAATTCTATAAAATTAAACTAGGAGCTGGGTGGAGCCATCCACCCATCATACCAGCCTTTAATCCTGGCAGATTAATGGTGTGTTCAGAAACAGAAGAAATAGAAGGATCTGGGTAGTCAATCATCCTAGCCAAGCAAAGGTGTGGTCAGAGACAGTCAGAGATAGTGGCAGATTAAAGCTGTGTTCAGAAACAGAAGAAATAGAAGGATCTGGGTAGTCAATCATCCTAGCCAAGCAAAGGTGTGGTCAGAGACAGTCAGAGATAGTGGCAGATTAAAGGTGTGGTCAGAAACAGAAAAAGTTAAGAAATAAATATACACTAAAGACAGTTTTTTGTAAAATGTCTAAGTGGCCTAGAGTGTGTTGAAAATATATATACATAGGCTTAGAGAAAGAAAAGAAAGGTTTGAGAAATCCTTTAAAAAAGAAATAAAGTAAAATAAATAAATAAAAAATAAGCCACATAAAGATGGAAAATCTTTAAAAGAGTGTCTGGATACTGTATGTTATTGTCTTATCTTTAAGCTTCTTGACTGAAAATGACTTAGTAAAAGCTGCTAAAAGACAGCTGATTATAAATGCTGTTGGAATAATTCAACGTATATATTTTGTAAATGAGTTTACTTTAAAATTGAAGTGCAAAGATATGCTACTTTGGAGAAGAGGTTTTCCTTTTATTTTCACAGAAAATGAAAGACTGTGGATTTCTTCCTGGATAAAGAACATAAAGTTTGATAGAGGAAGATCCCCTGAAAAATCTCCAGTAGAAATGGATGGACCAGATGATTCAGCATTTCAGAACACCTCTGTTGAAGTTTCCTGAGCTCTGTATCCAGAACAGCTTCAAGGAGACTGGCTGAGATGACCCAGCCTTAGAGACTACTCCACTAAAGACTTGTGCATAATCCTAGATTTTTCTTTGGATTCCCATGAGATTGTCGGCATCCCAATTCAGCAGGAAGTAGCCTAGAGAACGACGCCCACATTCCCAAAACATGTATTATGGATGTTTGTGTTTATTTTCAGTGTTGTTTATAAGTCGTTATAGATAAGGGGGGAAAGAATATTAGATTTGCAATTCTTTTTGTTTTAAAAGGAGAAAAGGGGATATGTAGGGGTATTGTATTGTTTCATGGTAAATAATTGTCCCACCCACTGGTTTAATAAAAAGAGCTGATTGGCCAAAGGCAGGCAGGAAGTGTGGGCGGGACTACCAGACTAAGAAAAACTCTGAGAACAGAATGCCAGAGGAGCACCAGAGAGAAGCCAGAAGAAGCCAAGGACAACTATGCTGCTCTAAAGAAAAGTACCGAGCCGCATGGCTGAACAAGAGACATGGGTTAGATGAAGGGTAGAGAGCTAGCAAGTGATATGCCTGGGCCTGAGGCTGGTCAGCCTAAAACTATTGGAAGCATCTGTGTGTCTCTGTGGGACTTCGGGACAGTGGGTCTGTGGGTCTGTGGGCCTAGACCTTGAGGTTAGGCCCCCCGAAAGTCTGGGCCAGAAACCTCACACTACAATATCTTGTAGTTGTATGAACAGTAAGGTCAGGTCTGTATCATCAGGAATGAAGTCAGCAGTTTCAATATGTAAAACAACTCTTTCTGCATATTGAGAGTCAGTAATTACATTGAGAGGCTCTGTGAAATCCAACAACACCATAATAATTGCATATAGTTATGACTTCTGAACAGAGTTACAAGGGCTCTGAGCCACCTTAATTAGTTTTCAGACTTGTAGCCAACCTTTTTAAAATTGTTTGCATCAGTATAAAATGTAGGGGCTCCAGAAATGGGTTTATCCTGTACCATATGAAGAAAGATCCAATTAGTTTCCTTTATAAATTGAATTCTCTTGTTTCGAGGATATTTATTATTAATCTCTCTTAAAAAGTCACTACAAGCCTTTTGCCAAGGTTCATTGTCTGTCTATAATCATTTAATTTCTTTATTAGTCAAAGGCACAACAATTTCTGTAGGGTCCTTTCTAGTCAATTGGCAAAGTCTTAATTTACCTTTAAAAATCAGATCAGAAATTTTTTTGATATATGTCTTTATCTTTTTGCTTGGCCTATGTGGCAGAAATATCCATTCTAATATAATGCTTTTTCTTTGCATTAAGATTTCTGTTGGAGATTGTCTAGAGGGTAAAATAACAAGTATGCAATCTAGGTCTTGGATCCACATGATCTACATGTGCTTCTTGAAGTTTCTTTTCTACCAACTCTAATTTTTTTTTCGGCCTCATCAGATAATTCTCTTGGACTATTTAAATCCTTGTCACCGTCCAAAGTCTTGAACAAATTAACTAGCTCATAGTTTTTATGCCAATCATGGGCCATATATGAGCAATATCTCTTAGTAACTTTTGAAAATCGTTAAGAGTCTTCAATTTATCTCTATTTAATTTTACCTTTTGTGGCCTAATTTTTTGTAAACCTATTTTATATCTTAAATAATTGATAGAATCAGATATTTACATTACAACTCATAATTGTAACAAAATTACAGTTATGAAATATTAGCAATGACAATAACTTTATTGTTGAGGGTCACCACAACATGAGGAACTGTACTAAAATGTCGAAGCAGGAGGAAGGTTGAGAACCACTGGCCTAGAGGCTGTACTGACTCTTCATTTTCAATCTGAAGAGCCTGCCTAGCATACATCTATCCATTTTCTCCAAGCACAGGAAGGAGCACAGGAAAGATGGATGGTTGCTATGGAGACTTTCTATGGAAATACCAGGCTTCTGGGGCCTTGGGAAGCTGTTTGGCTTTAAACCCTGCTATCATTCCTGTCTCAGGTCCAGGAATCTAATGCAAGTCTTCAGCTCCTAATTCAGCCTGGCAACAACCTTGTATCCTTAGCATGTAGAGAAAGGGGGTGGGAGGCTGGAAAAGAAAGGCATGTGGACCACACCAGATGGAAGCATGCAAAACAGAAACACATGGACAGCTTGGTGAGCATCCCCATCAGCTTGACTGCAGAAATGATTTACAAGAAGCCAAGCCAAGTGTGTTCCCCCTGCTCCAGACCCAGAAAGGACAAAAAAAGGCAGAGAGAAGCAGTCACACCTGCTTCTTCCCTTTCCTCCTTCCTGGGACAGCCATTGTTTACTTACTGGCTGCAGGTGGCAGTGGCAGAGACTATAAACACCACTGAGAAGCCAGTTGGCTTGGCTGGAGGAGGCCACTTGGGTGGAGGATATGAGACCACTGTTAATCACCTCCCAGCCAAAACCGATTTCCTGCCTAATTCCCTCAGGCAACTCACCACACCACCTTTCAGGGATGTGAACCAACTCATGAGCAGACATGAGACCTGCAGTCAGAAGGACCTTCAGTTATATTTGGGGATAAGCTAGCTAAGTTTTGGGGCAAGTGCTGCAGAATTAATGAAACAGTCTCAACCATAGTTATTATCATTAGTGTCTCTGTTAAGGTTGAGAGGATACAAAAATTAGAATGCTTGCTATCTGCCAGTGTAAGACATGGGCATACATAAATAAATGAGAGAAACAGCCACTAATTTTTTTTTAATGTGAGGGGGAAAGAAACCACCTCCTACCAGCTCATGAGGGCCAATAGCAGACCTGTACTTTCCACTTTGATAACACATTTGCAGTAGTTAGCCTTGTCCCCAGCATATAGGTGGCTACCACCAACCAGGACTTTGGCTGTTATTCCTAGAGTGAGTTAGCACCCTGAGTTCAAGCACCATGCAGTATGGGTAACTCAAAACCCAGGCAATTTGTGTAGATAAGAACCCAAAGTTTTCAAATAAGTAAAGATATGGCACAGGGCTACAAAACTGGCTCTTAGGAACACTTCTTGCACTTGCAGAAGCCCCAGGTTTGGTTCCCAGCATCAGCATGGTGGCTCACAATCATCTGTAACTCTACTATGGGATTGGATGCCTTTTCCCACCTCCCACCAGACAGGTACTGCTCCTGGCTCAAACCCAGGTAGCTTAATTTAGGGACAGAAGAGTCACCCTTTTTCAAGCATCATCTAGTTAGAACTCTCCAGTGGATTTTCTGTCCACTTTACCCTCTCCTTTCTCACTACATCTCTCTTCCCTCTTTGCCCCTCTCCTGCTACAGCACTTGAAAGTCCTTCTATCATCTATGATAGATGTGAAGATGTGGGAAGAAGGCTGAAACTCAGCTTAGAGTCAACTGACATGTCACTTGTTGTCTATTTCTCCTTGCTTTCATTTCTAGGATCTCACTGACCCTAAAAGGATTCCCCCTCATGGTTGTCTAACTCCTAGAGATATACTTGGCCAGCTACAGTGACTTTCAGTACAAGCTAACCAAGAGCCCAAGGGCCAGCTACCAACTGTCTTGGTTTCTCACCCTCTGGATCACTATCCACTTACTCATGGAATGGGCACCAACAACTGTGTGGATCTGAGGTCTCAGAGTTACTGAAGGTATTCATACTAGCCACCCCTCAGCCTGCTCACCAAGCTCATCCATTTCTTCCATGCCCTAACCCACGTGTCCTCAAAGTCCTGTGCTTTCCCACACTGCCCCTCATAGATTAGCAAGCCTCTTTTTACTGTGACTTATTACCTGCGAGTTCCATTTGACACACAGCTCTTTATAGATGTTAAGCTTCTAGTCATGGTTGTCTCTTGATTTGTTAGCCTTACCATTCCTAAATAATAGAACTCAGATCCTAGCGCATCAAATTCATCAGGAAAGGCAAACCAAGCCCAGAGTCTGTGTGGATTATCTGGGACTTGCCTAGAATCTCACAAGCCTGGCCCCAGTCAGAGTATAGACACATGGCCAGTGTCCTCCTGTCCAAGGCCCTTGCCTTGGGTTAGCCCAGCAGTTTTGGAGTCTCTTACCTAATTCCCCGGCAGGTGCTGAGCGTGACACTGGACTCTTCTGCTTCCCTCACAGTCCCATGGTAAAAGCAATGATCCTGGCAAACAGAAAGTACTTTTGTCAAATGGCACCAATACACATGACCACATTTATGTCCCATAAGTGACAGGTAATGGGTAATTTCCTTATCAAGCTTGACCTTGCACCATCTTATAACCTGGAAAAAAACTTTCAAGCTACCTCTCTGTTTGGTTCTTATTGTAATCCAAGAGATAGCACAGGGAAGACGTCACTACTAAACAGACAAAGATGCTGAGGATCACAAGAGCAAACGGATTTGCCAAAGATATTTCTGCTAGGTTGGAGAATCCAGTTTCAGACCTGACATGTCAACCTCAGGAAATAGACTGACTTCTGAAAGAGCTAGTTTCCCATTGATGTTGCCTCTGTAACTCACTGTTATGAGTTGAATATTGACCTCCTAAAATTCTTATGTCCACTCAGAAGCTTTTTTAAATAGGGTTTTGATCATGTCATTAAATTAGGATATGGTTATATCCTAATTGTAAATTAGAGTAGGTTATAAATCTGATGCCTCATCTACTTACTGCATAAAAGGACCCAAAAGATACAAGGGGAGAAGCCAGCTGAAGATGTGCAAAAACTGAAATGATGTAAAATAAGCCAAGGAACACTAAGGAACAAGAAAAAGGAAGGGAAGACTCTTCTCTGGAGGCTTTAAAGAGATTTAGTTTTGAACTGTTAGACTCCAAAATGGAGAGAGAATCAATTTCTCTTGTTTTAACCTTCAGGTTCACAGTACTTTGTTAGGGCAGCCTCAAGATTTGAACACAGCTCAAGATAGTCTTCCTTTCCCAAATCCCTCCACACCTGGAATCTCCTTCCTCGGTACCTAGTTCATGAAGCCTGATGCTAGTCTCTAGTCATGTTGTCTCACAAAGCATCTAGTCCCCCAAACCCAGCTACCACTCTCCATTTTTATTAACATCAAAAACCACCATATGCAGGCCCTGGGCAAGGCTTCGGTGATACAGTGAGAAAACAAACACACAGTTCCAGTCCCTGAACAAGGTTTATAGTCTTGTGAAAGCTTCTGCTCTGACTGCCTGCTGTTTCACCACCATTATGGACTATCCCTCTAGAACCTTCAACCCAAATAAACTTCCTTCTCTAAGTTTCTTCCAGTCATAGTGTTTTAACCCAGTAACAAACTACAGTTGATGCAGAGGTCAAACACACACAGCTACAAACAAAAGTGTGTGGTTTCAGAGAAGTGTTTGCTTACTAAGCTGATTGTGGCAATCAGGAAATAGTACTTCTGAAAATGCCTATATGAGACACCAAACTGTTCCCCTCCCCAAAGCAGATGGCTAGTAATAGAGATAAAACACTCTTCCCAAAGAGGCCAGAACAGAAAGAGGTAAAACTAGAGTTAGGTCAGTTTCTTAAAAGGTCTTCCCAAACACCCTGAGACTAAGCAGCAATCACAAATTCCCAGGCTATCCCTGCATGAGACAACCTAAGGGTCTCACCTCCAGAATACACTGTCTGCAGTTGTTTCTTTTGGGGGTGGGGGATCCAGAAGACAAACTCATGTGTTTGGATCCACTTCCCTCTCAACTCTAGTCCTGAATAGAGCCCCATAATTAAACTGAAGCATTTTAGCATAATCAGGCCAGCCTTAAATCCGGGCCCCCACATATGCCAGCAGTGTAAGTGATTTCTCTGGACTTCAACATCTTTACCCCTCTATTTCAGAGCAGTTATAATAAGAGTCCTCTATGCAAAGGAGCTAGCTGGTAGGCTCCCTAGCTCAGCGATAGAGAGCAAACATTAGTAGCCATGTTTTCATTGAATTTTTTCACTAAAGGTAAAACATGGTTTCAGGGGACCCACAAGGCTACCAAAGGGCTGATTTAAATCTACAACCTTTACAGTTTCTACTTTACCTCTTATTTATCTGAGCCATACAGCTCTGTCAAGAAGCACAAGCCAAGCCCACACTCATCTTGGGCTCCCTCTCCAGATCACAGGTACCCTTTCATCTACCAATGATCCATTGGTCAACCAGTCATCTAGCCACTCACAGTGATACCCAGCCAGGAGGAGGGTCAATAGCAGCTGAACTTTAAACAAATCAGATTCTGACCTTCATGGGCACAAAGGAAAACCACTGTGATAGGTTTTTTCTGTTTCCCATCACCCATCACCTAGGAAGGCAGGTGACATACGCAGTCTGACTTCTAGCCAAGGGTCCCACTTCTTTCAAAGGCCAACCTGTCATGTGGCTCCTCTATCTGTCCCTGGGCCAAGATCTTCAATAATCAAGTTCTGGACCTGGTTCTTGGAACTCAATAGTGAGGCCACAAACACAACATGTGGAGTATTGACAATGAGAATGGCCAGTTCTTCCTGGGAGAAGGGGCCAGGCATTCACAAGGAAAGTGGGCCTCATAGATAGTGGAATGACTGAGAGTCAAGCATTCAAAAATCAAGGTGGAACACTGTTTCAACATGCTGATTCCTTCATGAGTAGCAAGAACTTTGATCCAGAAGAAACTAATAAAGAGTTAGACCTCTCCGACTCTCTGGCTGATGACTACAATGCACACATCCTCTGTGCTCTTTGCAGTGGCATGTTCTACAATGGTCACATGCTCTATAATTTACAGAGGTCATGAACACATGTGACCAGGGTACCTGTCACTTACTCTTAGTAAAGGCAAGGGCTAACAGCCAGTAGGCACCTACTACTTGACAACAGATGCTAATTTGTACCTTAATTCTGACCACGGCTTTAAGAGGGAGATATTATTCACATGAGTTTAAAGGGAGAACTAAGGATTAGTTTAAGGGATCTCAGCTTTTAGGTTAAAGTCATATAGATGTAAAGAGCTTTAGTGACACAGTGAACACCTGAGTCCCAGCAACTTGGCCCTGAACCCAATTCTGTACCATCCACAACCAAGGCAGAATTAGCCTGACTGAGGTCTCTTTTCAAATCTCTTCTACCCTCTAGCAACCACGAGGACTGTCGCTTTTAAGCATAGCCAAATTACATTTCCTCTTCTCAATCCCTCAGCTGTAAAATATGGGGTTAGAAATGACATTCATAAATCCCCATAAAAACCAGTGACTTGTCTTATTTTTCCATAGCATTGAGTCAGTTACCAGAACAACTAATTTTTGAGATTGGAAAAAAAAAAAAAAAAAAGAAGAAGAACTCAGTATGGTCCAAAAGGTTGATTAAGGCCACACAGCTAGTGAAAGCCAAGACCGCAACCCTGGCTTCAGATGCCAAACTCTGTAAGTCTTGTTGCTGGAACATATCCCCAGACCTGTTCCCCCAGTAACCTGACCTAGAATAGGGTTGTAACCTACAGAGCTGGCTAATGAGTGTTGATAAGATTCCCAGAATGCCTGTTAAGTTTGAAGGCAGAGTACAGTCTTCAGCATTTAGGCCAAGAGCAACTATGGTTGATTCCATTCCCTTTTCTCCTTGATTTCTTAGTTTCCAAATGAGAAGGCTGACTGAGAGCCCCCTGGGCCTCGGCGGAGACTGCAAGAATCCAACAGTGGTGGACGATAGAAAACTATGATGTTGGCCCATGTTTCAGCAAGGATGTGCTTCAGCCAGCAAGGAGAGGGAATCAGGGGACTAGGGGATATCCTCTCCCACTGCTCTTCTCTGAAAGACCCTTAACACATGTCTGCTGGGTACACAGCTGACAGAACACAAAGAGCAAGTCAGATCAGCCATGAAGTCATTGCATTCCTAGCTCCTCGGGCTGAGGGGCCACCCCAGGGGGCTTTCACAGCAGGAAGCATGAGCTCATAGTAACTTGTGCACTGAGACCCATTCTTGAGTTGTGGGTTTGAAAGTGGGGGAGGGGCTGAACTCAGAAGAGGGTGTTTTGTGAAATTGTATGGCTATGGGCTTTCTCCACATGGCGCTTACCCAACCCTTTGCCCGTTCCTGGAAGCAGAGAAGTCTGAAGAAAGTTTAGACCAAGGGGCTTGGAAGAGGTGTGGGTCACTGTGGAAAGTTTCCCTGATACTGCCCAGTCTGCCCACTGCTGTCATTGGCTACATTTCCAACTTCTTACCCTCCCAGGAAAGTCTTGAGAAGAAATCCCACTGACTTTCACATCCAGCAACCCAGCAGAACATTCCCCTCCAGCTATCCATCTACTCCACTGTAGACCCCTTAGATGAGTGCACACCTAAGGGACTAATCCTTTCTCTATTCCAGAAAGTCTGCTCTGGGCCTATGAATTCTAACAGAAATCACCATAGGAAGAGCCAACAAGTCATGTGACAGGTAGAATTTACTATCTTCAAAATGATGACTCTATGTGCAAAATTTTTCTACTAAAGACAACTCTGAGGGGGAAATGCCCAATATTAAGACAACAGCAAAATTTTAAAAGGCTCAATAGAGCTAGGTATGGTAGTGCATGCCTTTAATCCCAGCACAAAGGAGGCAGAAGGAGGAAAAAATTATGAGTTCAAAGTCAGCCTAGTCTAAACAGATCTCATCTCTCACACTCACACAAAAACTTGGTTTGCAATTGCATTAAAATGGTATGATGTCAATATAAATTTGTATGCACAGTGATGAAAAACTCCACAAACCTCACATTTTTTAAAAAAGATTAATCAGAATATAATTGGGTGAGACAATAAAGCAATGAGTAAATTATTCCTTTTAAGATTCTTAATATATGGTTAGTTAGCATAGGCCTAATAATATGTATACTTCATAATGATTTAGATGGATTTTAATCAAGGCAATTGCCCTTGAACATTCCATCTGTTTGCTTCACTATTTCGCCAACAGAGGACAGAGCACAACTAGGAGACAACAGATTTAGCTTCTGTTTGAGTCCTAGGTCTTCAGTCAGGGGAAACAAGCCCTTCGGAGAAGGGGCCACCTCCATAACCTATTCACCCTGAAGAGCGGTACCCAGTCAAGGCAGCTGATGATGAACATGTACCCACTGACTCACCTCGGACTTTAGCGTACTGGTTTCAGGGTTACCACTTGCAGTATAGCAGGTTTCCGTGTAGGCTGGAGAAAAAAGGTACCTGAAAAAAATAAAAGCAGATATTTACATCTTAATAGTTAGACTCCATCTTCCTGGTGATGATGCCAGTGACTTTATCTAAATGAGGAAAGGCTGCCCCGACTAGAAGAAATTGAATGTCCATAAAGGAACCAAGGAACAAAAAGCAAACGAGCAAGAAATGTGTTATTGATTTTTATATTCAAAGATCATCACTCCAGCCAGATGGCATAGACAATACTTAACAAACTATCTTGATTTTTTTTTCTAGGTCCTGAGAAAATGTAAATGAAACACATCCACAATGTCCCAGGGTCAGAAGATGCTATTGTGAAATTCAACTGATCCTTCCAATATTGTATATGCCAACTTTTCCCAAGGGTGCCTTACTTTTTCTTTATGGGATTAACCTCTACTAAATGCTTTTGGTGGGGTTGTCAATCAAGGACTCCCACCTGGCCCTGGCCTATGTTTTAGGTAAAGCTAATGGAGCGATGCTGCAAGGTTCGAACAGATGACAGGCATATTGATTGTTGATGGAGCTGCTGATGCCACTGCTGATCCCTTCTGTGGGTCAAACCGCCAGAGACCTGCCAGTTCTATTTGTTACCATTCCAACAAATTCCCCTTTTCTTTCCCAAATGTAGATACTGCTTTTTCTCTTGAGGCTGAAGTTGAGGATCCCTCATCAATGGAGACACAGAACAGAGTTCCTAGAATTCCTCCCAAAGTCAAGTGGAAAGTGAAAGAACCAAACACATGATTCTGCTAACAGAACTGATCCCCAGAAAGTCAAGGTCGGGGAATAAAGTGATTTCTGATTTCTAATGGAACAAAATATCATAAATTCAAGTGTGACAGAAAGAGATGCATATTTATATATAAATATGGTGGAAAATCTAAAAAGTCACAGAGCATTTCAGAAATACATATATTCTCAAGTCCATTATAATAAAAAACTAAATGTACGCCAAATGCATATACTAAAAACAGCTTGCAAGGCCAAGAGTCCTTTGTCAATGGTGATTATCTCGAGGGAGAGCAGATGTTCACAAGGCAAGCTACATACTGCTACAATTAAAAAAAAAAAACTTATCAAATATTTTGAAAACAGGAAACCTAATTCAAAACTCCTTTTTAGAAGAAAACACCAGCTGAGGCCAGAAGGAACAGCCACTGGAATCTGAAGAGACACTAGCTTTTGGAAGTGACACTTCCCAGAGGAAGGATCCAAAGCTGAGGATGCAGTCAGAAGGCAGATGACTCAGAATTAACATTCAGTCTTGAGGAGAAGCAGAGAAGCCCAAGAGGGATGTGTAAAACCAGAAAAACACAAAATCCAGCTGGCCCAGAGGAATGCTCAAGCCCATTTTCCATGTAGAGTCCAGAGATTGAGAGAGGAGTCGTTCATGGGTCGGGAGGAATTTAACAGTAAGTCTCACAGGGACAGAAGTCTCACAGTTATGCCGGTTAAGTCTTCCAGCACTTACAAGTTTCCTAAATCAAAGATATAGTTAAATGTGGACAACATTATTGAGTAGTTCAGCACACCAGAAGCTTGGGGCATGGCCTGGAATCTGAAGGCCTTGATTCCAGCTCTGATCATTGCTGTCTCAACAGCCATGAACTGGTTGCCTTCCCAGGCCTCAGTTTCCTCTTTCCATGAATGAAGGCAAGAGACCTACTGAATCAAACCATATAATGATATGGGTAGCAAGCAGAACACCAAGCAAGGCAGAGTGGAACTGGGTAGAAATTAATGATTATCATCACTGCTTTTATTTTATTCTAACTTTTGGAAACAGGAAGGTCTCTTGTTGCCAAAGCTTGCCATGAGCTCATTATATAACCTAAGATGAGCCCTGAACTTAGGATCCTCATGACGTAACTCCCAAATGTTGGAGTTACAGGTGCAAATGAGTGATACTAAAGCCCGCTTTATAGATGCTAAGGACTGAGCCCAGGGCTTCATGAGTGCCAGGCAAGTATTCTCAGACACTGAGCCACATTCCCAAGCTCCTCTCTATCACTTTTAACAAGGCTTATGATGAAGAACCCAGAAAAATGAATGGATTTTCCTGTGTCTCTTTCTAACTTTCCTCAGCTATTAATTCACTCCATGCAGCTCATTCTTATGGTCCATTTCCTGGGTTGTTTTCACAGACTGAATAATGGAAGACTGGTCAAGAGTTCAGAGTTTAATGGCATATCCTGGGTGCCAGTGAAGAGACGTAAATTTTCCCACAGTTAATGCTCTTAAGGTAAATACACTCTAAGATTATTCTATGTCCTAATGGGGAGGGATAGTTTATCCAGCAACATTAAAATGAGCCAAAGGGGTAAGCATGGGGTATGAGGCAGAGAGTGATCTAAAGTGAAATTTTGAGGTGTCCATATATGCCCAGGCTCTCAGCCACACTGGTTCAGAAGACAGTGTTTCTGCAGCTTATTTAAGGGTTTGCCCTCATCTGCATGGAGCTCTTCAAGTCTCAGCATTTAAAGCACGTTAGAAAATCAAATAGATTTCTCACCAGAATTACATGCTTCCTTGAAAGCAGGGACCAACATTTTCTTTAAAACTCTTACTAGCTCCAAAAGCAGGCAAATCACTTTTATCCTGAAGAAGTGGATAAATGAATTAATGACTGAATGACCCTGTTCCCTAGCATAAGAATCTACCAGACGCCATTCAACAAGAGTGACTTCCAGAGATTGGCAGCTCCTGAAACCATCCGCTCTAGTTCTGACCTTACATTCTCTTGTAAGTAAAGCTCTCACTGAATTTAAAATGACATCCCTGTATCTAGAACCCTCTGGCTTCATCCTGCCCATAGACTCCAAATCTGGAGGATACATTCTACTCCCTTTGCTTCCTGACCACCATTTCTAAACAAAATCTACTTAGAAATGTAAATTAGGAGCAGGGGAGAGGGTGATAGGTTTCCTGCATAAGAGTGAGAACCTAATTCCCAGAAATCAAAGAAAAACAGCCCAGTAAGGCAACATGTGTCCGTTAAGCCAAGGGCTGGAAGGCAGAGGCAGGAGGATTTCTAGAACTTCAGGCCAACCAGTCTAACAGAAATCAATGAGCTAAGACATAGTGAACAATCTTTTCTCAAAATAAAAGGTGGAAAGCACTAGAGAAAGACCCCTGACCTCTGACCACCACATGAGCAGGTACCCAAGTACACACCACATGAAAAATGTAAAGTATAGGGCCACACCCCAGACCTACTGTATCAAAAAGAAACTAAGGCTGGAGCCCAGCCTTCTGCCTTAACAACCCCTCCCCCCTCCAGGTAATTCTGATGCAAGAACAAGCCTACAACCAGCACCCTAAACCACAAGTTTCTGAACAAACTTCAGAAACATGTACACATGTCTGACTGTCCAAGTCCCTTCTCCTTCCTGCCTCCACCACATCCTGGATCAATGCAAATCTATACTTTTACTACCCGCCCACTTAAATGCTAGCTTATGTTGTTTGTACATCTTCACGGCACACCTGAGAGGTAGGAATCCCTACTGTACCTACTTTGTAGACAAGGCGCCAGGACACTGTAAATGACCATAATGTTGTTAAAGCTAGATCTCAACCTCATATCTGTGAGTAAGACTCTAGAAGCATTTTGTTGCTCTGAGATGAAAACATAAAACCAAATAATTTCCTGGAACTTGTATATCAAAAGTGATGGTGTTGATAGTAGCCCTGAAGTTATATACAGTTTGTCATGATAAAGGCAATTATGCCCAGTTGGATATGAATGCCTGCAGAGAAAAACCATGGGGTTAGCTAAGCACAGGGCAGGAGCAAGATGGTAGATTTGCAAGAACTTCTGAGCTAGTTGTATCCAAATATCCCTTTCCCTACATGTGCTATGGGTGTGAGCCAGGATGGTTCCTCCTTCTACAAGCAAGGGAGTCATATTTCATCACCATCTGTACAATTTTGCCAAAGGGGGTAAAGCACTGCTTTCAAAACTCTCTGCTGGTCTTAAGAGAAGACTCAACATGCTCATGTGCCCAGAGAAAGGACCCAGGCACTGTGCTCAAGACAAAAGTTGCTGTCACCTTCCCAGAGAGAAAGTCACAGACATGGATGCTGAGTGTCCAGCTGTCCCTTCTCTACATCTTTTTCTCATCTCTCTGATAGGGGCTGGCTCAGCATGGTGGCAGGAAACTGTCTCTCACTGCTGGCATGCAGTAGGGTTTGCAGGAAACAACTTATGAGTCGTGGAGATCCAAGATGAGAGGAAGCCTAAGTTTCCCCACCCTTCACCCTCCTCCACTGGCTTTTCGAGGCAAAACATTTCTGCTGTTCTCTTTTGCCTCCAGTCCTGTCCATTCTACACCAAGGAGCCCATGGGCAGGCAGAGAGTAGCGGAAAGGTTTCTGCGTGTCTCAGCTTTCAGATGGCACTGCAGACTTAAATAGGGACCAAACTTTAGTCACCTGAACCCAAAGTCCCTAAACAAAACAAAACCCCTATCTTGGGGCTAGAGAGATGATTCTGTCTTTCAAATCGCTGCTGCTCTTACAAAAGACCCAGGTTAGGTTCCTAGCAGCCACATGGTAGCTAACAGCCATTACCCCAGTTCCAGAGGATCAGACACCCTGTTCTGGCCTCTGGAGGCACCAGGCATGCAGATTGTAAACATATAATACATGCAGGCAAATACTTATACACATAAAGAAAAGTAAATAATTTTTTTTTTAAAAAAAAAAAAAGTGAGTTCCATAGAGAATCAATAAAGTTTAAAACAAAACTATCTTGAATCTCATGAAGCCAACCTAAGAAATTAAGCTGCCCCTCCTCACCATCCCCAGGCATCTCCAGGGAAGAACAAAAATCCACAAAGACAACCTGAAACCCATAGAGCAGCCAAACCCCAAGGCATATAGTATGCAAACAGCCTAGACTAAGGCTCCTAGCTCTCTTGCAGACCTATTAACTGGCAGAAGTTTCAGGTGATTCTCTTAGCTAAAAGCCCTCTCTCCAGAGCAAAGAGCACACAGGCTGAGATGAAACTACACAGCATCTTCCTGGTGCTCAGCCCACCCTCCTCTAGCATCAGATAAACAAACAGGTACAAAGTGTTAATGATTCCCAAGGTACCTGGAAAAACAGCCTCTTCCCATGTGCTCAGCAAGAACAAATGTTTCTCTGCTCCTTCTCAGGCTATTTTTACGGCTGCAGGCTGCTGCCTCCCCCCCTTCCCCGATGTATCTAGTCCTTCAGAGAGTATCCAAGTATCTGGACACATGGAGTCAGAAGAAGATTCATTTCTTCCTACTGCAGACACACTCTGGGGGTGGGGAGTGGTCCTCAACCTCTCCAAGTCAGTCATGTAGCTGCCTTTCAATTTTTTCCCTCACAGACTCTGGCCCAATCCCTCCACAACACTACAAAAGGCTATGAAAAAGAAAATGCAAAGCCTGAGAACCCACCCAGCCCCACTGAAAATTATATTCTCTAAGGGATTAATAAGAAATCATAATTTTTCCAAGTGATGTTTTTAATGCTCTGGAAACTACCCTGATCTGTACGGTTCATTTTTAACGGTTTAACTTTCTGAGTTTCCTCCCTACTTTTCTGTTCACAAAAATCTGAGCAGTGGTGGTGCACCCTTTTAATCCCAGCACTTAGGAGGCAGAAGCAGGTGAATCTCTGAGTCCGAGGGCAGCCTGCTCTACAGAAAGAGTTCCAGGACAGCCCAGACTACACAAAGAAACTCTAAAAACAACCTAGAAATAGGTATTGTTTTATGTGTAGGTTTAAAAAAAAAATCTAACAATGATAGCAGCCTACCAGAGAGGGAAGCAGGGACATCTCTGCTTTTGACACTTATACTAGGACATTATCTACAAATGTGTCCAGCTGCATTCATAGTCATATGGCCTGAAGACTGCTGATTACACACACCTCATCTACATCCAGAATGCTTTGGATTGAAGGCCAACTGCATTGGACTGTCCTCCCAAGACTCAAAACAAGGGGAGGATGACTATGGTTCCTTTTAACCTCACACAAGGTCTCTTGGGGGAAGAGAGAAACTGTCAAGACTCAGACTTTAGGAGACCCAGCTAAGTTTTTCTAGACTCCAGCAAAGGGCCCTACCTTCAAGCCACCACTTACAGTGATTTAGGGTAGCTCTCATACAAGCCTGTAAAATTAGATGTTCACATGTGAAAGCTTAGTAAGAGACAATGGAATCGCAAATATTTCCATTCACTAGTAAAGGCTATCATTTCGTGGCCCCTAAGGTTTAACCAGTTTTGTATCTAGTTTAACAACTGTAACTCAGCGGTCCCTTTTCATGCATAGTAAATATCTCTAATTCAAAATGTTTGGGACTCAAGTGCTCCAGGTAGAAGATACATTGATTACAAAGCTGAGGGTGAAAATCCAGGCTCCACAGATGCAGGGCACGCACTTTACCAACAAGCTATAGCTACAGCCTTCCAGATTTCCATTAAATGGAAATGGTGATGCCCAGGTCTCCCTGGCACTGGAAGTGTTGCAGGTAGTGTTATTCTAATGAAACGGCCTCTGCTAGTTCACATTTTGGATGGACAAATTTAAAAGGTTGTATGTATTATTTTCTTTTATTTTGGTTTCACCAAATGGGTGAAAATAACTAGAGCGCTTTCAAAGCCAAATTTTCCAGACCAGCACTCCGATCTTCCAGGGACTCTAAAGGAATGGAAATAGATCTGCAAAAGACTCAGCCCCACTGCCAAATAAGGCACTGATAAGTCCAGGGGCTCACAAGCACAAGCTTTCCTTTGTGAGGGAACAGAAGGGTCCTGGAAGGCTGCTCCCATAGTAAAGGGCTGAGCCCTCCTCCCATCCAAGACTAGGCTAGGGGACCAACTTCCAAAGCAACCCTAGAAGCAAGATGGTGCCACTCACCAGCCCAGCTGGTGGGTATGCTAAAAACCCCAAAATTATGGGTATGCTATTTTTAGCTTCCTATTAAGGTCATCTCTAAACAAAGCATTAAAGCCACATTCCCCTTCACCAGCAGCTTCCCATTGTATCTTCCAGTTACCAAAGACCTCAAACACCCCTGAATAGCTCCTGGTTCTGTGTGTGTTGTTTTTATGTTATGTTCAGTGGATGTCTGGGTGAGCACTATTTCCTTTAGCCAGCAGGGATAATATTTATTTAATCCTCTCTGCGTCTCTCTCTGGGCTGTGGCTGAGAGGATGACTTTCTATCTGTACAAACAGGGTTGCTGTTATCTCAGGATCAGGCAAGCTTAGCTGGCAAAAGACCTAGGGGCCCCGGAAATGGCTCACCAATATGATGCCCTATATAGCCCATCCTGGACAGTTATTGGAACTGGTTGGTTAAGAATGGTTCAGAGAAATTAAATTTTCTCAGAAATACAAAATTTTTAAAAAGCAAGAACTATTCCCTGATAGCAACCTTTAAGGTAACCAGTATTTGGTAAATGATCACAGTAGTTGTTCATCAGGTTAGCTGAAACCACAGAGGACTGGAGGAGATAGGGGATGGGGGCGTTGGAAGGGGGATGTTTGCAAATGGGGGAGGGAGAATGAGCCCCAGGAGAACAGTGGAAAGCAGTCTCCAAGAGACCACCAGGCCTCTGAAAACTCATAAAAATGGAACCAAGTGTATCTGACCCTGAAAAAACAAGCAAACAAAGAGGTACCTGAAGACCATAAACTTAGCTGCCTCAAAGGTGGGTGCTTCTGGTGAAACACACAGGAACTGCTTTAAACCTGCTCCATGATTCTTAGTATGTCAGAACACAAGTAAATAGCACCAAAATGTGAAGGACACTCCTGAACCACAGGAGACCACTGTCACAACCTGCCTAGCATTTGGGCCAAGTTCAAGAGATAAATAGTGGCCTAATTTACATTTAGCGAAATGCTCCTGACTCACTGGACTCATGACTTAGCCAAATGACTAAGTCACAAGTCAAACCTGGCATCTAAGTGTCATGGAAAGTGACACCTCCATCCATCCATACCAGAGGCCCTACCCAACAGAAGCTCTCAAAGATCATCATCCCCCATGCTGCCCAAACCAAGTGTGTGCCATTAGTATCCTTTCTACAGATTTTTGCAAAGGATATAATTAGTATTCCAGCCAAAGAATCTACCACAACCTAACAATCCTTATGCCCTACCCTCTCTGCCCAAGTCTTCCTGTTTTATAGATAAAGGAGCCAAAAAGAGTAAAAACAACATATCAACATGGCAGTTCTAATTTGTGTCTAAACTGAGAAGTCTCCATACCCAAGAGTATGTGAAATACTGGTGGAGGCTAAGTCAGGCATTGGGCAGAGGAAGGATGTTTGCCCAGCCTCATTGCTATTGTGTATCAGGGGCAGTGTAAGAGGGTGTAGAAAGCCTGTGTCCCTCATGCCCCGATTTTGTCATACACTTTTAAGTGCTAGGCTATTGTACTCAAGGACCTCTTCTGAGTCCCAGATCTTATAACCACAACGGCATTCATCCCACAAACATTGACTACGGCCAGGCACTGTGTTAGAGGACTAAGACTCAGCCTTTAAAGGTAGGCAGCATTTCTACCCTGTGGGGAGCTGCCTCTTCCAGGATGAAGATCAGAAGAGGTAAGTCATGAAAACATGAACAAATAGTTGAGTTAGGACCCTTAGCAGCTCATGAAGAGCTGATGGGCCACATGAAGGCAGGTTTTGCCAAGTAAGTCCCCAGAAGGTCAGTCCTTATTTCCCAACCCACCTTCCTTCCTTCTTAGAACTGATTTCCAGTTCCCCTAATAAGCTGTTTACAAAATGATGAGAAAAGAGTGCATATAATGTGCACATGTATTCCTGTGTGAATGTATCCATGTGATTGTGTGGGGCTGGCTGAGGGTAAGGCTGGTCTAGGCCAGAGAGTCCTTCTATCCACTCTTCTCAGCCACATGTCTATAGCGCATACCTAAGAATCTAGTCTGACCTTTGTATTCATGGGTAAGCCCTAAATCTAGGGTTTAGTTAAGTCAATAAAGAGCTTTGGAAACAGGACCCCTGTTAGCCCTCCCAAGCTTAGATCACTCTTTCCTTCAACCTTACAAAACATCCCTTTCCCAGAATTCCCTTATCCAGAAAGAAGGTTTGGGGAGAAAAAAGAAAGAAAGAAAAAACCGCATTTGATATAATGCAGCCATTATGTCCATTTGGCCCATCTGGACCTCTCTCTCTCTCAAGGGAGGCTGATGCAGGAGGAGAATAGGACGCTCCTGCCAGCATTCTACAAACACATCCTCTGGGAGGAGGGAAGGGACTCCATGGGGCACATGGAAGAGACTGGAAAAGAGCCTGTCACCCTTGAGTCAGAAAGACCTGAAAAGACCCAGCTTGGTCATAAAGCTGAGGAGTGCCTCGCCAAGCTCCACTCAATCAATGGGATAATTGTTTGTAACTAAAGCCCATGTGAGACCACCAGAGAGACTCTCAAGTGAAATTTCTACTATTGGGTAGGTAGAGGCAGGGACTCCCTGCTCCTGAGAAATGAAATACTTAGAATTTTAGAAGAGGAGGGGCTGGGAAGATGGCACTGTAGCTAAAGAGGTTCATGCAGGAGGCCTGAGTTTAGATCTCCAGCATTCACTGCTGGGAGATGGGACACAGAAGGATGCCTGGGGGCTTGCTGGCCAGACCATCTAGACCACTTGTGAACTCCCAACTTGGTGAGACCCTATCTTTAGAAGCAATGAGAAATAGAGAAAGATAACTCATATCTATCTCTGGTCTCTGCATGTGCAGGCACACGTGCAACCCCCAGTTCCACCTCTCAGATACAGCATGGACAACTGGGGAAAGACAGTGTTAATGATAGACACAGGATTTGTTTTCACAGCAATCTCCTTAGCAGATCTCACTGCAGCCCCACAAAGTGCCTAGCAATCACTACCCTCATCTAATAAAACAAAACAAAACAAAAAAACCGAAACAAAAAAAACCCAGATCTGAATAAGGACATGGCCTATTCAGGGTCCCACCACAAGCTAAGGACACTATTGTTCTAGTCATTACTCAAAAGCTGAAAATCACCAGATGGTCCCTGCCTGCATCCATGCTTTGTCTCTCAGACCATATTTGCCCTATCTCCCAGTCTCTATGATTCCATCTTCCAAATCACTCAGCAATCCATCCTCTTCTCCACATGGGCCACTTTGTTCCCATATCAGACCTAAAGCTACTTAGAGTTATTCTAACATCCTCTACTATCACTCCTCACTGCTCTCAAGATAAAAGCCTGCAAGTCCCCTCAGGGACTCATCCCTATGTCCTCCCCACCCCCAGCCCTGACCTGTCTTCACTTCCTTCCTCCTGCTCCGTCCTAACCACAGAGAGTATCTTTGCATCTTCTACCTTGACTTTGGGCCTTTGTTTCTCTTACAAGAACTAGCTTCACACATGGAACCATCACTGAGCAGACTATACCACAGCGTACTCCTTCTTTATGTACTGTTCCTAGAAGCCTCCAAGACCTTGAACTAGGATCTCCTAACAGCACCTCCTGCTTTCTCTGTGCTAGCAGCCCACCTGTTCTACTGTGATTGTTTAAGTGTCTTAACCACTAGACAAAAAGCTCTCAGTGGTAGGGACTGTTCTTACTACTACTTATCCTAAGAGCACCCAGCCACATAGCTGGCACTTGGTATTTGTAGAACAATAGGACAGAAGGAAAGGAAGACAAAATGAAGAATTATTAATGAAGGCTGAGAAGTTGGCTCTGTAGATAAAGTGCTTTCAAGACAAGCACAAGTTCAATTCCCACAGACACATTTTTAAAAAGCTGGGGGTGTGATGGTGCACAGTTTTAATTTCAGTGCTGGAGAGGCAAAGACAGGCAGACCGCTGGTGCTCATTGGCCAGATAACCTGGGGAACTCCAGGACAGTCTCAAAAAAATTAAAAATTTAAAAAGATGGGTGGTACTTGAAGACCCAATAGCCAAGACTATCCACTATCTTACACACACACACATACACACACACACCCCTGAGCACTAAATAGAGAGAAATTGAAGTTTACTTCCTTAAAATCAAAATATCTCCTGGATAAAATCTAAATTCTCAGACAAGATCAGTCCAGTGGCCCCAATGCCAGTTCCACCTCTCATGGATTCCCCCCTAGAACAGTCATTGCCCAAGGAGAAAACATCTTCAACTATCCAAGGAGCAAAGTTTGGATGTTTGAGTTTAGCCATGTTCTAGAGGTGAGAGAAAAGAAAGTAAATGGTAAAACTTACAGTGCTCTGCCCGAATGTATATCTGCACTTCACCACTCCATCAGTGAGGACATCATCTTAGCCTGTGCTCAGCTCCTTTTAATTCATGCACCCCACATATACACATCCACCCCACCCTCGGTTCAGTCCACATTTCTTTTCAGCAGGTAAAGAAAGGAGAAGGGGAAACTGATTCCCATTCGAGGTGCACAGAGCAGAGCTAGTTCTCAAATGTTTTGCCTGAGGAAAGAGGGTCCAAATTCAAAGGCAGAAACAGAAGAACAAAATACTGAGATTCCTATTGCTGGAATCCTCTGGAAGCCCTGATGTAGAAGGAGAAACCAACTGCTCCTTCCCAACCTTAACAACACAACATCAATGAGTGATCTCAAACAATGAGGCTACTTAGAGATGCTGGATTCCAAACAGATGACTAAGATGTGAGTTCTCCTTGATCTAGACCAAATATTTATATAGTATCTTCTGTCTGAATTTCTCCCTCATTCTTCCATTCATCACCTATGTCATTCAAAGCAGACTCTCATCCTCAAAAATCCAGTTGCAAGTACCCTCTCAGGGAAGCTTCCTAGGACTCCATCAAGACAGAGATGCTTTCTCTCCCCTTGCTTCTTCAGCACTTTACCAATTCAGCTTTGTTATTATCCTCTGAGGACAGGCCAAAAACATCTGTTCTTATCCCTCACAGCACCTAGGTAGCTCATGGCTAGCTCTGGCTACATAGTGGGTCCAGCCTGGGCTGCATGAGTAATTGTGTCAGAGGGTTGGGTGGGAATAGATGGAGGGAGGAAAGGGGGAAAGGCAGAAGAAGGGAAAGCAGGCAAGAGGAGCTGAATAAGGACATAGATTAGGAAAATCTGAAGCAGTAGGTTGAGGTCTGTGACTTATGGACTGATGAAGGAGAGATGCAGGGAAGGACTGTTTTAGTAAAGCATCACAAGTTAAGGGCTAAATCCAGAAGTTTATTACCATAGTCTAGTATTAGCAGAACCCTGTTTCCTTCTGGTGGTTGCAGGCATTAAGGGACGAGGCCATTCCTAGCCTGATTCTTGCTTTTTGGCACTGGAACTCAGTTCTTTGCGTGGCATTTTTCGGTGGGCATGCCTGTGTTCTGACTCCCCTCCCTTTCTACAAGGAATCCAGTCACAATGCATTAGGAATCCACCTTATTCATCTTAACAAAACACATCTGTGCTGTGACTCAACTTCCAAATAAGATTACTGTGAGTAACTGGGGACCCAGTCTCCAATGTCAGGATGTGGGCAGATAACAACTCAATTCAACTAATATACACATGTTACTTTGTTCCCTTGAATTGGTTCTTACTTGCCAGGGAAACACTTTCCAAAGAGTACAAGTGCATTATCCAGTCCAACAGTGCTTATAAAACCTTAAAAAGAAAAGGCAGACACAACCTGAATGTCCAATGCTAAGAGGAGATGAAATTAACCCAAGTATCTTGGGTATTATTGAATCTGGATTGTGAAGTTATTCTTCATTGTCAACTTGACAGGACTTGGAATCATCAAAGAGATAACCCTCTGAGCGTATATCTAGATCAAGAATGTTTAACTAAGGAAGGGAGACACACCAATGGGCTGGGTCCCACACTGAATGTAAAGTGAGCAAAAAGAAAAAAGGTAGGGGTGTGGGGGTGGATGGGCCAAGGTCCTGACCTGAATAAAAAGGAGAGGAAGAGAAGACACAAAGCTGAGCAAATGTGACCACCTCATGCTCACCTCATGAAGTCAACATTCCATTATGGTAAACCATATCCCTTTAGACTGAGAGCCAGAATAAACCTCCCTCAATTGGCTTCTTAGCAGGTATTTTATCATAGCCATAAGAAAAGCAACTAAAAACAGCAACAAATTTAAGGATTTGTTGAACTATTTTTGTGAACCTGATTATTTTTCAGTTTAAGAACTGTAAGGAGTTCATTGTGAGGGGCTGGAAAGGTGGCTTGGTAGTTAATAGTACTGACTGCTCTTCCAAAAGTCCCAGATTCAATTCCCAGCATCCACACAGTAGCTTACAACCATTCATAACTCCAGTCCCAGGAAGCCTATGACCTTCTTCTGGGCTCTACTGCACTGCATACACATGGTATACAAACATGCATTCTGCTAAACACTCATATGCATAAAATAAAAATAAATAAGTAAACTCTCAAAAGCTAATATTAAATGTTAAAAGACAAGATAACTGTGATATGTTTAGTCAATAAAAATCATAAAAACATTTTAAATTGTCATAAGTACATATGGAAATATATCCATATATACTCTCACACTCAGCCACATACAAGCAAAATGGTACAGTCTTCTGAGAGATACCTATGGAGTAAAAAGCATAACTTGTCAAAAATTCAAGAAACGTTAAACATAATCTTCACATTATCTTATAATTCTGTTGATAGGTATAAATTCTATAGGAACACCTACCAAGCATGTAAAGACTTGCACACATCTGCTTCTGTAACATTATTTGTAGTAACAAGAAATCAGAAATTTAATTCTTCCTTAAAAAGAAACAGTAAGTTTTGATCCACCATAATCCCTATAATCTTATGTCTCCATTAAAAGGAATTGAGTAGAGCTGGAGGGATAGTAGTTACAGTACTATTTGCAATCATGAGGACCTGAGTTCAAATCCCCAACACTCATGCAAAAATCCCAGCAGATGTATGCTTGCCTGCAAACCCAACATTGTGGGAAGGAGAGTAGGATCCCAAGAACTTCCTGGCCAGCCTGCCTAACCTGAACAGCAAGCTTCCAGTTCAGTAAGAGGCCTTACAAAGTGTAAGATAATAGAAGATAGCACTCAACATCCTTCCAGTTCAGTCAGAGAAAGAAAGATCCTATGTTTGAAAGAAAATGATCCCCAAAGGGAGAGCCACTATTAGAAGGTATGACTTTGATGGAGTAGGTGTGACTTTGGTGGAGGAAGTGTGTCACTATGGGGAGGGGGCATTGAGGTCTCCTATGCACAAGCTATGGCCAGTGTCACAGTTCACTTTCTGTTGCCTATAGATCAAGATACAGAACTCTCAGCTCCTTCTCCAGCATTATATCTACCTATACACTGCCATGTTCCACTACAATGATAATGGACTAAACCTCTGAACTGTAAGCTAGCCCCAATTACATGTTTTCCTTTATAAGAGTTGCTGTTGTCATGGTACTTCTTCACAACAGTAGAAACCCTAACTAAGACATCCTATACAGTGTTAGTAAAAGATAGCACTCAATATCCTGCTTGGGCATTCTCATTTGTATACATGAGTTCATGTACCTGTACATTCACCTGCACATACTACTTACACATGCTCGTGCACTACGAATGGTCTAATGTGAAGAAAGCTTGATGACAAACCTATTGCTATGATAAAGACCATGAACAAAATCAACATGGGAGGAAAGGGTGTATTTTAGCTTACACTCATACTCCACAATGAAGGGAAGTCAAGAAACAAACTTGGAACAGGAACCTAGAGGCAAGAACTGAAGCACAGACTGTAGGAGAATGCTGCCCAGAGGCTTGCTTTGCATGCCATCCTCAATCTGCTTTCTGATATATCCAGGACCACCTACCAAGGGGGGCATAGTGAGCTGGGTCGTCTTACATCAATTATCAAATCAATAAAATGCCACACAGGCTAATCTAAATGGAAGAAATTCCTCAGTTAATAGTCCCCTTCCTGACTAACTCTAGCTTTTACTAAGTTAATAAAAAATTAGTCGAGATAGCAAATAATTTTAAAGTACAAAATCATATTTCAAGTATGATCTCATATTTTTTAAAAACTCTATAAAGTTAATATTTATATAGTTTTGGCCTGGAAATAACATTAATTGCTTTGATAGTGTCTATACTATACTTCCAAATGAAATAAAGTAGGTCAATGGGTCCAGTAGGACTCCATTTGGGTAAATATACAAAGTTAAACAAATCTGTATAAAACATAAAGCTCGTGGTAAGTGCTCTCCCTTGGGCTGTTGTTTTCTTTAGGATGACAGCCTGGTGATAAAGGGATCCTCAGAGTCCCTAACAGTCCCCAACTTCTTCCAAGTGCCTAGTTTCCCTTAGCTCTGCAAGGATCCCTGTGAGGCCACCAGGCAGTTGACAGCTTCCTCCCATTGATTTTTTTCTACTGGCTCCCAGTGAAGGGCAGCCAGAAGGAATAAGCTGGAGACAAAGGACAAGGTGCACATCCTTCCTGACTATGCAGGCAGCCCTGGCTGCAGGCCCAGAGAAGGGACAGAGCCGGAACTGGAAAGCCAATCCCAACAGCCTTATCAGGCAGGTTCAGGCCTCACTATGAGGTCCTGTAGACTGATTCTACAGGCCCAGAAAAAGGTACAGTTGGGCCCATACAGGACACGGCTGTTACAGGGTAGGTTTGAGATACAGTTATGTCAAACTGGGCACGGCTGGAGAGCAGAAGTGAGTTTCCTCCCTGGGGCAGCAGGTTTTAAGGTCAATTCTTGTTCCGTTTGGGAATCAACTCTGGGGAATTCCCTCTTACATCATTCTTTGCTGTTTTTCTGACCCTGCAAAATACAAACAATAGCGGCTATTTATTGCACTCTCACAGCATGCCAGGCACTGAAATTTCCTTAAGGTCCCTCATGTTACTGAATTCCATGCATGGCCACCGTTATCAGCTCTATGCTATGGATAAAGTCAGTGAGACTCTCAAAGATTAGGGGACTTGGCAAAGCTTACATCTTGTCTTAACGTCTCTTCCTGTTGCTCTGATAAAAATATCCTTGGAAAAGCAACTGAAGAGAGAAAAAATTTTATACTAGCGCACAGTGCAAGGGTATATCCATCAGTTAGAGATATCCAGAAACAGGGTGCTTGAGGCTACTAGTCATATCTCATTCAAGAAAACAAACTGGAGACAAAAAAAAAAAAATGTCCCCATCACAGGAAAACAAAGAGCAATAAATGCATGTCCACGCTCAGCTCTTCCTCTACTAACACAGTGCACAGGGAATGGTACCATCATCCATGGTAGGTGGGCCTTTCCACCTCAATACAATCAAGATAGTCTAAGACAACACTAACCATCACACATCTGTAGAGAATAGAAGAAGCCAGGCTTTGGTGCTTGCCTGGATTAGCCCCATTACATTACATTGGCATCCTAATTCTAATCAGGTTTTGAGAAGATGGAAGGCATGGTGTTTTGAATAGGACTGGTCTCTACCATCCAACATATTGGAATGGTTGGTGCCCAGCTAACAGAACTTTGGGGGAAGGATTAGAAGATGTGGCCTTGTTGGAGGAAGTGTCACTGGGGTTGGCTTTGAGGTTTCAAAAGCCCACATCAGGCCCTGTGTTGCTTTGGCCCACTTTCTCTACCTGCTTTCCTGGGTATCAGATGAGAGCTTTCAGCTACTGTTCCAACACCATTGCCTGCCCACTCAAATCCCCACCATGGTGACTACAAACTAACCCTCTGAAGCTGTAAGCAAGCTTCCAAATAAATGCCTCCTTTTATAATTTGCCTTGTCATGGTGTTTCCTCAGAGCAATGGAACTGTAAGACCGGCGAGGGGAAGGACAGCGTAGAAGTGCTGTGCTACTATTAACCAGAAGCACTCAGAGCATACCAAGCCAGGAAAGGTAAAATAATTCCTCCGTTAAGAGGTTTGGATGATAGGGTGGAGGTGATAGTTTAGTCAGTAAAACGCTCACGGAAAACACATGAAGACCCAGATTCAGTGCCCAGAAACCATGCTTTTAATACTCACATATGTAGAGGGCACAAGGTTGATCCCTGAGGTTATGGCCAACCCAGCCTACTCTGTGAATTCTAGAACACAGCTAGGTGGACAGCTGCAGAGGAACAACACCATGGCTGACTTGTAGCTTTTACATGCACCACATAAATGTGCACAAACATGTATCTGTACACACAGAAAGAAAGAAAGAGAGACATCCAGGCAGACAGAGTGACTTAGACCAAGTTAGACTTTGGATCAAACACACCAGGCTCACACTGATCTCTTTGCCTCTCACCCAGGTGACCTTAAAAAAATCATAAGGTTTCAGGGACCCCTTTGCAAACAGACTAACACAGGTCCCTATATCTCAAACAGTGACTGTGGCGATGACATTAGCCACTATGTAAAGGCTGCAGACTGGGCCTATTGTGCAGGTATCTGCAGCATTGTAGTGATTATTCCTAGTTATCCTCACCTCTAAGTTCTCTAGCAGAGTGGCCGTCAGAGAGTCTGTCACGGAACTTAGGTAAGATTGATAAGCAACAACCACACAGATTTCTCAATATGTTTTGTTCTTATCACTTTCTCACTGGTAATGCCTTGCACCATCAATGATGCTCAGAAAGCACGTTCTAGAAGGAAGTGGCAGATACAGGCCTGGAAGTCCAGCTAGAGGATGATGTAGGAGCATCAGTCAATGAAGGACATTCTGGACAACTTAGTACAAAACCCTGTTTCAAAATAAAAAGTAAAAAAAGAAGCTAAAGGCACAGCTTAGTGGCTGAACACCAGCCTGGCATGTGAAATTCTAAGTTCAGTTTTCAATAACAGACACAGACACATACACAGATGAGGGAGATGACACAGCAGTTAAGAGGATTATCTGCTCTTCCTGAAGATCATGTTCAATTCCCTAAACCCACGTGGAAGTTCACAGCTGTCTGTAACTCCAGTTCCAAGGGATCTGACACCCTCCTCTAGCTTCCTTGGGTACCAGTTATATATGCAGTGCACAGACATACATGTAGAGAAAATACTCATACAGATAAAACATAGTCACAAAACAACTTAAAAATAAAATTAACACATATTGAAACCTACTTGGCTTGTACCAGACACTGAATTAAATATATATATATATATTTTAATATAGCATCTCTAAGCCATAAAGAAATATTGTCATGATTGTTTCCTGGGTTCTAGGGAAGCTTGCTTTATCAAAGATCTAGAGGCCAAAAGAATAAAATTGGGCTTTTTGTGCCAAAATCAAGGCTTCAACAGGGGAGGACGTGCCTCTTCCAGCACAGATGGTTGCCACTGTCCTTGGCTTATGCAGACATCACTCCATGTTCTGTCTATGAAATTCCATCATCATCTCCTCTATGGGATCAAATCTCCCCCCGGCCTCTTTCTTAAAGGCAGATCCTCTGGGATTCAGAGTCCACTCACCTTGTTTCTTTCCATTTTGGAAGCTGCCTGACATTCTAAGTAATTGTGCAGCTTCATGCTTTCAGAAGACCATTACTAACTATTAATACTGAGACCAACTTTGAACAATGGACCCTGAAAAAGCACTGTTTCTGGTAATAGAAAATGATATTGCCTTAGTTCTCTCAGGCTGCTATAACAAAATACACGGGCAGAGTGCCTTATAAACAACAGAAACTAATGTCTCAAGATTCTAGAATTGTTGGTATTGGCCAAGAGCCACTTTGCTTCCTAGGCACCAGTTCCAACTACATCTTCACTAGTGAGAGCATCCTATCTCCCTGGGGAGCCTTAGAAGGCCACATAACTCAAGTTGTGAATGCAGAGAATGCCTGACCTAATGACCTCACCCAACCATGCCGAACACATCACCTTTCAGGTCTAGGATTTCAATATATGGGCTTGAAAGAAACGTAACTGTCCAGTCCATCATTAAACAGTCTGCTTATGCACAAGTGGAATTGAGAATCTGACTTGCACAGACATCCTATCAGACACTCTGGATATTGCATTTGTTCTGCAAAGCCCGGGTGTCTGCACAACATGGGAACTGTAAAGTGAAATAAATCTGTCTGCAAGCTGCAGTGCGAAACTACATCTCAGACAGAACTTCCAGGTCATTCTAGGGCAAGGCAGCTAACACAGTGCTCAGAAGTCATATGTGCTCCTGCATTCATTCATTGCCTTGATGGAATAAGGCTGGTTCTCCCCTGCAGAAATTTCCAGATATCCACAGGCAGCTCATCAAAGTTTGTCCTCCTCAGCCATCCATCCAGCTGCTTCCTTGGCACCAAGTCTCACAGGATTAACTGCAGGGAACCGGGAGCCCAGCTGCACGCAGGCTTTGCAAAAACATTTTGAATACTTGAGATCTGCCAAATACTTGGTTAAAGTATGATATCCTTTAATTTCTTGGGCCATGTGTATTTTAAGTGAAATGTAATCCATATGTCTATGATTCATTTAAATGCAACCCAGCAGAGCACAGTCAATGAGATGCCTGCTAAGCCTTTCCCAGAATCTCCGTGACCTAGGAAACTGAATTTTGCCAACAATCAATGAAATTTCTGACCAGAAAGGGCCAAAGAGAGGCGTCCTCTACTCTACATAAGATGTTAAAGTCTGTCCCTGGTGTGAGAAGATACTGGATGGAGCACAGTGGCAGGAGCATTGTGCTTGGCTCTTGTTTGGATTAGAAGAATATTTCTACAAGAACTCCCTGGAAGAATAATGTGGGAATGAGAGGCAGTGAGTAATTCAAGTACATATCTGTTGAAGAAAGCTCTCTGCCTGATGATTCACCACTACTCTGGTCTTCTATCATTAAACAGTCCAACTAGGGCTAAGGGGAAAGGACGAAAATAAGAAAACTGACAATGAGCAGCTGTTAGATGCTGTGGTGGTGGCTCAGGCTTGCAATGGCGTTACTTGGGAAGTGGAGGCCAGAAGACTACCATGAGTTTGGTGACATCCTTGTTATGGTGTAAGACTCAGTCTTGGGAGGAAGGAAGGAAGGAAGGGAAGGAGGGAGGGAGGAAGGAGGGAGGGGAAGAGGGAAGGAAGGAAGGAAAACAAGGAAGAAGGAAAGAAATAAGAAAACAAAACAATGCCGAATGACTTCATTTTTCTAAGGTGACTCTAAAGTTTCAAGACAATAAAATCAGTCTTTTCTATAATAACTGAACTGTGAAGACAGCTTAGTGTCAAAAGTCATGGTGCATATTAAGACCCCTAAAACTCTAGCCTGTCAAAAGATATAATGGATATTAAACTCTCAAAACTCTAAGTGCCCAAGTTCTGCATTAATAATGACAGCATAAAATAACACAAATATCAATTGTTTTTGATGAGCCTTGTACCCTAAGATCAAAGGATGTCACTTTATTTATTTGTTTGTTTGGTTAGTTAGTTAGTTAGTTAGTTAGTTAGTTAGTTAGTTAGTTAGTTTTTTGAGACAGGGTTTCACTGTGCAGTACCTGGCTGGCCTGAAACTCACTCTGTAGACCAGACTGGCCTCAAACTCACAGAGGTCCATGCTTCCAGAGGGCTAGTATTAATGCCTGTGCTACCTCTGGCCAACTGTCACTCCCTTCTTGAGACCAAATCTAAATGTCACTATGGTTGGAACTCAAGGTGAGAGGGTATATTCAAGAGAGGAGATCCTAAGGTGTGCTCAGCAGATTAGTAGAGAAAGCGACATGGCCACAGGTCCTCCTGTGCTGGCATGAAGTCTCTCATTTGCTTGTTTTTAAGAGCCTCCTATAGTTCAGATGTCCTCAAACTCAGAGTATAGGCCAAGATGACCTTGAACTGCCAATCCTCCTTCCCCCACCTCTGGAATGTTGGGATTGCAGGTAAGCACCACCATGCCCAGTTCAATATACTGCTAGAAATGGAATCCAGGGCCTTACAAATGCTAGGCCAGCACTCAATGAACTGAACTAAATCCACAGCTCTCACTTGTTCTTGAAGGTGACCTTGTAACACAGTGACTTTGCCCACTGGCTCACTCAGTCTAGGTTGAACAGGTCAGTGGACCCTCTTTTAGAAAAAGTAACCAAGGGTGAAGAAAACTAGGTCCCATAGCTCCCTAGAGGAAGTTTGTGTCCTAGAATGCCTTCAGCACAAGTGGAGTCCATCTAATTGTGCAGCATACAGGTTTGTCGATCACAGTCCCTGGGTTAATGGCAGTCTTTGAACAGGGGGAAAGTCACAGAGAAAAAATATTATAGATGCATGCTACCAAATTACAGGCTGTGAAGAACAGCCTATAATTTCTACCCTGTAATTCTCCTCCTGCTCTTTCTGCGGCCAGAACTGAAGAGTCTGAAGCTAACAGTTCACCCCAACTTCAAGGACATGGTTTCTCACCATCCTGCTGCCCTCTGTAGGGGGGGTGGGGACCAGGGATTCCTGGAGCAGGAACTTCCTATTTTCATGGACACATTGCCCTTCACACAGGTAATACAAGAAGACTTTTGAAGCCCAACTCAAACAAAAAAAAAAAAATCCCATTTACACAATAGAAAGTTGAGGCTCAGGAAGGCAGACAAGTGTGTTTGTTAACTCCACATCAGCGCTCTGAGCTTAGGGCTATGCCACCAGAATTAATGCCTCCTAACAACTATGCAATGTTCCCAAATTATGCAGAGTGTAAATGTTAGATATTATCATAAATAACATCATAATGCGTCCCTGAGATAAAGTAGTATAATTTCCATAACAGTCAGGTGTATATAAAAATGTTGCAGAATAGTTTATCTGGTAAAATCTTCTTTCTTGGGGCTGGAAACATGACTCAGACCTTAAATCCCTGGCTGCTCTTCCAGGGGACCCAGGTTTGAATCCTACACTCACATGGCAGCTCGTAACTGTCTGTAACTCCGTTCCAGGGGATATGACACCACCAAGAGTACCAGGCACGCACATAGTGCTCATGCATACATGTGGGCAAAACACCCATGCACATAATAAAATAAAAATATTTTTAATTTCCTTTTTCTTTCCTAACTACACTAGGAGTCTGTGTATCAGCTTCCCTGTGACTACACGTGACAGGATTCATGTTCTCGTTTGCACAGGAAAGGTTTAGAAAATCCCCTCCAGGCAGCAATGAGCTCTCCTTGTGAGCAGGAAACCTTCACTGCTTTATTTATTTGGCACTTCTATGTATTTTACAATGAACATGCCCCGGTTGTGTAATCTGCCAACAGTGGAGCAAGAAATAATAACAGTTGTCCTTTACTGAGTATGCAATACAAGCCTGACACTGGGTTCGTTCCTTTATGCCCACCACAGCATCTCAGCCTCCTCATGGCTCCATGATGCAGGACTATGATTACAGTACTGGATGAAGGGACAGGGCTTGAAGACGCCACGTAGTTATTAAGTGGCAGAGCCAGCAGCATCTGACTGTAAGACCAATGTGAAGAAGCCACATGCTCATTTTCTTACAGGACTCATTCCTTTTTTGCCAGTGCTCCA
This sequence comes from Phyllotis vaccarum, assembly GCA_033318265.1. Lineage (NCBI taxonomy): Eukaryota > Metazoa > Chordata > Mammalia > Rodentia > Cricetidae > Phyllotis > Phyllotis vaccarum. The sequence goes on from JARWLC010000016.1 coordinate 50,383,709, forward strand.
CAGAAAAGGAGCTGTCAAAGGGACGGCACCAACGTATCCTGAGCTGCTTCAAAGTGGAGGAAGTGATGCCCAGGCTGCTGACGCTGCTAAGGTTCTGCCTGCCACGTGTCCCTATCTCCTGATCCCTCCCCCTGCCCGTCTGTCCTCACCATTCTTGGCAATGATCTCTCCATGTGTGAATTCCATTAAAGGCCTGCTCGTGGCTATTTTGGGCTGTGCATTTAGCACGAGGACTCCGATTTGATGGGGGAAAGCCAGACACTTCAGAGTGATGAGAAACAAATTTCAGTATCCTTCCCCTCACCACTGTCCCAGAAGCCCTTGTCCACGGCTCCTGGGAGGCCACAGAATGAATCCAATGTGCGGGGACCTCAAATCCTTACCATCTAGAGCACCTCTGGACCAGACTACTTGCTCAGCTCTCCTGCTTCAGTTCTTCAGGTCTCCATTCAAATTCCCTAAAGGCATTCAACATCTGCTCCCTCCCACCCCCTGCTCTTCCTCAGCCCAGTGTCTTGTTTCCTGTTACACAGTTTTTATCATCACTGTAACTAACTGGTCACTTAGTGTTTTCCCTCCCACTATAACAAGAGATTAGAGCTGGCAGAGCTCTTTTTCCACAGTTCAAACCCTCAGTACCTACATCAGTGCACAGAACATCACAGGTGGCGGCAGATGGGAAGAGTGAAGTAATCTACCAAGGGGTAAAGGAACAGAACTTGGAAAGTTTCTGAGCATGGGGCCAGGATTCCCTAGATACCACGGCAAGAAAGAAATATGAACACAGTAATTTGAAAACTCAGAAAAGAAACAAACAAAACATCTCCTCACCCCAGAGCTGTTTTGAATCTGCCAGTATTATGAATGAGGGACTTGAGGGAATAAACACACCAGGAAGTTGTGTGCAGTTGGAGTTCATTCAGCTCAGTAACGTGTGTACAAAAACAAAAAGCCACTTCGGATGAAAATAGCAGGAAGTCCTACCCCAGGGACACCTGGTGAAGTCACCGAGCCTTGGCTCAAATGCTTCCATCCTGGTCAAGTTCCCAGCCTCCTCAGGGAGGCCAGGAACCATATCTAGACCCCCAGGCCTCACTGGGAGTTGCTGACCAGGCACACATAGCAGGGTGCACCTGTGAGAAATCCCTAGAACTTCCATAGGAGTATTAAAATTCACAGTAGAGTCTGCTCAGTAAAACTCTGCCTTCCTGAGTTCAGTCCTAGAAACTATGTAAAAAAAAAAAAAAAAAAAAAAAAAAAAGCCAGGCATGGTAACAGGTACTTGTAATCCTAGAGATAAGGAGAGACAGGAAGATCCCTGGGGCTCTTTGTCTAGCCAGACTGAAAGCCAGGCCAGGGAGAGATCCTGACGAGTGACACCTAAGGTAATCCCCTGACCTCTGAGCACATGTGCACTCAACACCTCAACACACACACATTAAAAAGAAATTTTAAAAAGTCATCGTACCTGACCATTCCATGTGTGCACATTATCTGCTTTAACCACTCCATCCATTCCTCACAACCAACCCCATGAGGTGACCATTACTACTTTCCTCTCAGATTTTAGCAGCTTTCCCTGGGTCACATGTTACAACTCCAGATCCAAGCCAGGGACACAGCTGATTTCCACTCACATTTCTCTACTTGCTGAGTAACTAGGCAAATGCCTCTCTTTTTCTGAGCTGAAGTTTCTGTACCTGTGCATGAGACTGAAGCATTCCATAGTTTCTAAGACATCTTCCTACTCTAATTTCTTAAGATCTCCTGCAAAAGTCCCAACACAGAAGGAAAGGACCAGGACCGAGGGTCTCTGCTTGGCTGATCCAGCTAAGAATCTACCCTTTAACATCATATCATCAGTTCAACTCTCGGGAGATTTAAGGGTAACAGGTTCCGTGAGGGGTAAACAGGATGGACACCATGATATGAAGAACACTGAAACAGCTTCTCAGCAGAGCCAGTGAGTCACCAAATCAGAACCCTGAGAGAGGCTAAGCTCAGGCTAGCCCTCGTTGTGCCTTTTCTTGTAGGAGCCCTGAACACGGGAGTGCTTCCCACTCCAGGTACCCAGCCAACTAGGGCTATCCCAGGAAATGGAAGGAAAGAAGCATTCTGGCAAGCCAGTAAAACGTTGGTTTGCCTCAGGGGAAAAAAGAGCTATGAAGGCAGTGATGCTCATCTTCTTGGTGTGTTAGAAAGCCAGTGTCCCAGGGGCAGAAGGAAGAGGGGGACAGAGCAAGTCTTGTGTTACATAGCAATTTCCTCCATGATAAACCCTAGCTCTTTAAGATATAGGGTGCCTACTCTAAAATAATGGTTCTCAACCTGTGAGTCATGACCTCCTTGGGGATCACGGACAACTGGAAAAATTACAGATATGAAATAGCAACAAAATAATTTTATGGCTGGGGGTCAGCACAACATGAGGAACTATTGCAGGGTTGCAGCATTAGGAAGGTTGAGGACCACTGATCTAGAGGGAGTAAAACATTCCATTCTTTTGGGAAGCTCATTAAATTCAGGAAGTAAATAACTCAAGGCTTGAAGGAAGCCCCTGAAAATGACCAGAATCATTAGTCCCCTCCCTCTTAAACTGCATATAAGCAAAATGACTACCTCCCTCCCCAGCACTCAAACTAGCCCAGCCACCTGGACAAGGTTCAGACCACCAGAGCTGCCTGAAAGCTATGCAGTGAGTTCCAGGCTTCCAGCCTTCATGGTGGGCAGGCCTTGGTGAGACAGCTATCTTTTGAGTCACTCTGTGTCTGTAAGAAACCTCTCACCCCTGTTTCTGTAAGTAACCCCAGTAAAAATTACTGGTTCACAAAGTTGGATTTGGGTGGCATCGTTACTTTGATCTGCCATGGTAAGCAGATGTTTACATCTCCCCAAGAATAGTGTCACAAAACACCATATCCCTGTACCAGTGGTGTGCTGCCCTTTCCCCACACTGGGGACTCCACTGATTCTGCAAATGTCCAAAGAGCCCAAATTTGGAATAAATCCTTCTCTCTTTCTACCTAAGCCAAGAGCCGTTCCCACCCTTTTGGATGGGGAAGGCTTTGCTCGAGCCCTTTCTTGGCAACGAGACTTTCATTACTCATCAGCTTCCAGGGTGTTTCAGATGTTGCCAAGAGCAGATGGGCAGCTATCCAAGCTAAGCATCCTTATCTACAGCGTCTATGTGGACGATGAAAGTGGGACCATTGGTGGGGAAATTATAAAGGCCTTCAGAGTCCCTGGCCAAATATGAAGAGCTCTAAGAGGCCAAGTAGACTGGAGCTGAAGGAAGAATGGGCAATCAATGGATGGACACAGCCAGGCAATGTCGTCTATTTATCCCCTTCATCCATGACCTGAGAGAGTTATGCCGGAAGGCAAATCAATGCAGGGATATTTCTGAACTAGGACACCACCCAGCATGAATGAGCTTAGGGAAAAGCTGGACCCGTGAAAGCCAGAAGACTTCTGGCAATGCACTTTTTCAGCAGAATCTTGGGTAGATGAAAGAATCAGGGTCAGAGGTGCCAAATCCCTGCCCAGTCTGCTGTTTCTCCCTGTCTACCTCTAATCACCTCCACTTCCTGCCATACGCTGGGCTGGAGCTAGGATACAGCTGCTTCCAGTCATACACACACACAGAGAGACAGAGAGAGAGAGAGAGAGAGAGAGAGAGAGAGAGAGAGAGAGAGAGAGAGAGAGAGAGAGAGACCTGCAGTGAACTCCAAGAAGTACCAAAAACACAACCTAAGGAAATCCAAGCAGGATGTGAAGCAGCCCAGCAATCTCCCAGAGGTCTAGAGACCAAGGAAAAGCTCTGTCTTGACACAATGCCCCACAAAAGGACCAAGGATATGGAGCTTGGGGCCCATGCCACTAAACTTCTTCCTTTCCAACTGTGACACCTGCATTAACTATTTTGTGTCAGACAAAAGAAAGGAGAATTGCACTTACTCATTCTTCTCCAGGTCCAGGATCAACTCTCGCCCCTCAGCCATGACCCTGATCTCCACCGTGAGTGGATGCTGTAAACAATGAAAGGATGTCAGTTCCTGGAAGCAGGGGCCAAGTTTCCCAGGGCCCAGCACCAGATCTGACCCAGTGCCAGCACAGGGATCCTCCGGAAGCCAGTGAGAAAAGGTCATTAGCCTCTGCAGCCCAGGCTTGAAGTGACCTCAGTCCCATAACAACCCAAAACTTCCCTCATCTGCTTTCCCCAAACAAGCAAAGGAGGTTGAATTCAAGCGCAGGTTCAAAGCTGAGCAGGTGCATGCCATCTTCTGAAGGTTTGCACAGGGGGACCTGATCTTCAGAAGTAAATTACCTGGAGAAACAGACCCATGGTTGATATGGAAGATATCACCTTCAGTTGTGTGAACCTAGACATGTTATCAAGCCTCCCTACAACTCTGTTTCCTCTTTCCTGACCTGGGGTGCTAATACACAATCTCATAATGATCCTTAAGGACCAGATGAGAAAATAAATATAAATAATGTATCACCATTCCTAGTTCAAAGGAAGCTCTCAATATTCTATTACCTATCATCTTAAAAAATACCAAAGGACCTTCTACAGAGTGAGTGAATTCTTTCACATTTTGTTTTTATTTTATGAGAGCCCTCAATTTGGAAACTCCAATCACCTCAGGGGTAGTCACATCAAAGATCACCACAAATTAGGGTTTTTTTAATCCAGACATAAATGTATTTTAAACAAACATAAGCAATTTGTCAATGGTCAACCTGGCACAGATCATCTACAAACACACCAGACATACAAAGGGTCAACAAACATGAAGAGTATGCTGAGCATTATGGGTAAACTCCCTTCTCTCCCATGCAAAAATAAATAAATAAATAAATAAATAAATAAATAAATAAATAAATAAATAAATAAATAAATAAATAAATAAATAAGAATGGAAGAAAAGAACAAAAACAATATTTTAAAAAATAGGATATTCTAAACAAAATCAAGAGACAAAGACCATGTAAAACTGTAAATCACAATGTACACACTCATATCCTATGACAGAATTTGAACTGAAACCAACTGTCTGAAAAGTAATTTGACAATATGAGTCAAAAGATTTTAAATATTTACACTAAATCAGCAGTATAAGACTGTGTAAAAGCAATGACACTCACTACTTGCATTTTTAAAATTTTTATTGTATATGTGTATATTGTATGCAAGAGCCAGTAAGTGCACAAGCGTGTGTGTGTGTGTGTGTGTGTGTGTGTGTGTGTGTGTGTGTGTGTGTGTGTGTGTGTGTGTTGGAGATGAAGCCCAGGACTTCAAACACACCATACACACTGAGCCCAGTCACATTCCCTTTTTTAATTCCCAATCCTCTCATTCCCAATTGTGATCTAGGCTTCAGACTTTGAGAACAACCACTAAGGCCTCTGATGATCAAGTAACTTGTGTAATTCGAAATCAATCCTACCACCTTATCTTAAGAAGGATTTGAGGGGCTGCAGAGATGGCTCAGCAGTTAAGAGCACTTGGCTGTTCTTCCAGAGGTCCTGAGTTCAATTCCCAGCAACCACTCAGCAACTCACAACCACCTATAATGGGATCTGATGCCCTCTTCTGGCATGCAGGCACAGCTGCAGACACAGCACTCATATATTAAGAAAAAAAAAAGTTTGAAGAGTTTGAAGAGATCCAGATGGATGGATGCCCAGGCACTTTCGCTAGGGACTCACTTCCCAGATTCTGGGGCACTGATTCAGCACATGGTCAGTACCCGCTGTATTGGCTGCCCATTTGTGGTTTTGCCCTGGGGACTTCTAGAGTAAAAGTCCTACCCAGTCATACTGAGAATCAAGGACACACAGCCCCAGTGGGCATTTACGTATATGGCAAGAGAATTCCACCAAGTCCTTACTCAAGGGGCAGACACCCATGTGACAGCTGACACAAAAACAGAACACTGGCACAGTGCAAGTGATGCCATGTGCCCCATATAGAGACACAACCTGCCACATCAGAACTAATATTTATTTTTATGTTGCTAATCCAAAATACTTCTGTTTCTGGAGGGTGCTCGGACAAGAGACTTAAAATCAGATGTTCCCTGTTTCCAGGGAACAGCTCAAGCAAAACAATGAAACTGCATGTCATACTTCTGTGAAGCTTCCCTGTTTAGCTGTACCACAAATGGCTTCCCGCTGGAACTACAATACTGCCTGAAGACTGGACAACACCATGCTTCTTGGGAAGTATTAAAAGGTATCTTTCTCTTCAGGGCAAAATTAAACAGCCTGCCAGTTCCACACCATCTGAGAAGCCTATCCTGTGTATATGCATCATCCTAAAACATCTGTATCAGAGTCCATATATAGTTAACGTTCAAGTAATGCTGAATAAATCAGTGAATTACCTAAATACAAGTAAGAATCATAGTGAACTAACTCTCTCTCTATCTCTCTCTTCCTCTCTCCCTCTCTCTCTCTCAACAAATATTTATAGTGCCAGGCACTGGACTGACTAGCCCTGCAGAATACAATGAGACACACTCTGGGTAGACAATGGCTGGGAACAAAGACAGGATCTGGTCCTCTGCTTTGTTTCTCAGGCCCTTCCTGAGGATGCCCAACATCCAATATCTGAAGGGAACAAAGAAGCCTCTATAAAAAGTATCATATCCATTCTTCGGCAATGATGGTAATGGGTGAGATATTCAAAAACCTTAAATTTAAAAAGAACAATGTCCTGAGGATGGCCATCTATTAACCTGTCTAACTTTTCCTGAGGCTATTTCCAGCCTTTCCTACTTTAGGATGGAAGGAGCTCATGTTTTCTTTTTTTTTTTCCTTTGCTTTGAGGGTAAAATGTTCCCTACTTTTTTTGTCCTGAAATTTCTTTATAAATTCCTTTACAGTGCCCAAGCTGATGAACTGGGGACCTGTCTGTATGACTCTGCAGTAATTTAAGGAATTCTGGGTGTTTCTCATCTGTTTATCTTTCCAGATTCCAAGCCACAGTTGTCTGAAGTCTTTCCTGGCACTTCTTTCCCTGGCTCTAATCTCGTTCCTATCTGTAGCCCAATCAATTACAGGCCATTTGGCCCCCTCGGAGGTTACAGAAACCAGTCAGTCCTTCAAAGCCAGCACGGTAGTGTATTCTCGTAATCCTTGCATTGGAAAGGTGAAGCAGGAAGGTCTCAAATTAGACACCAGAGTAGCATATGTGGCAAGACTCTTCAGAAAAAGAAAAAGTCAGCCCTTTCCACAACTCTGTTCCTCTTTATTCCCGCTAAAACTGACATTATAAATGAAGAAGTACAAGTCATTTGTAAAGTATTAGGTCCCGTAAGAGGTTACTGTCACGCAACAGATTTCCCTTTCTAACCATTCCTAATGGGCTATTCAGAACTAGAACCAAGCATACAGTTCTCAGCCATGTTCTAATTGCCTTGCTAATACCTGCACATTTTGCTCATGTTCCAGCTCAAGAAACCTGTATGATTTTTTTTTTTAAAGATTTATAACCTAACTCAAGATCCCTATTTTGCCTTTTATTAAAGTACAGTGGCAAGCACCTGTAATCTCAACATTTGAGAAATAAATGAAGGCAGGAAGGTCAGGAATTAGGAAGGTATAAGATACAACTGAGATGGTCTCAGAAGGGAACTGGGCAGGGTATATGATGATATCCTGCTGTATGCCTGTACTCCTAGAACCAGGATGGAAGCAGGAGTTCGAAATCATTCTCAGCTATATAGCAAGTTAGAAAGTAGCCTGAGCTGCAGGAGATCCTTCCTTAGAAAACCAAAGACAAAAATAAACAAAACAAACAATTCCAATCAAGATCTGTGACAAAATTACATTTGCATTTAATCTGTGTCAGTATTTTTAAAAGATTTGTTATTTTCTGTGTACATGAGTATTTTGCCTTAGTGCATTTATAAGCACCCTGTGTGTGCTGGGCACCCTCTCTGAGGTCAGAAGTCTTTGGATCTTGTGGAACTGGACTTACAGATGGTTGTGACACATTGTGTAGGTGCAGGAACTGAATCCCTGTCCCGTACAAGAACAAAAAGTGTTCTTAACTGCTGAGGTATCTCTCCAGTCTGTGACACAATTACTGTGAATTTTCATTTCCTCAACTAAAAGGGCTTGGGAATGGTCTACACGTTTGTCATACAGTGAAGGAAAGTCCCTGCTAAGACATCCCAAATTGACATAGTGAAAGGTTAGGGCCTCACACCTCAGGAAGGGAAATGTCACTCCTGCTTCTCCAACAGAGGTGTTATAAATGAAGAAGTATAAGTCATTTGTAAAGTATTAGGTCCCATAACAGGTTACTGTCATGAAAAAAATCAGATTACCTGTCCTCTCCTGGGGCTTTCTGAAGTCCAAAACTGAGGTATTATGAGTTCATGCTGTAGCTGGAAGCTACCTTCTTGACTTCCTCCTGCCAACACAAAACAGCATGACCATAAGACTCCCAGACCTCACATCCCAGTCACGCAGGAGCAGACATAATGCTCAGAAGCACAAGTACTGGCCCAGACCACTAGAAAGTGGTCTGCCCAGGGCGTATCAGAAGACCTGCTGGGCTCTACTGTGCCTCGGTGACAAAGTGATAAAGACAAGGCAAACAAGGTCTGTGTCCTTGCCAAGAGACAGGAAATGAACAGACATTCTCAGGTGATAGTAACGCCTTGAAGAAAAATAGGATCATGCCACAAGATAAAGGGACACATGGCAGGGGGCTTGTTTTAAACAGGATGGTGAGTACTGGTGGTGTTTAATTGAGACCTCAGAAACCAAAGGGAGACAGTTGTGTGAAAACTAGGGAAAGAGCAAAGACTGGCAAGGGCAGAAAAGGGCTCAGCCTTGAAGAGAAATAAGCAGGAAGGGGACATTGGTAAATATGCTAAGAAAGGCAGGGGGGATAGCTTAGTAAATCAAAGGATGTTGGTAAGAAATGTGCTGAACAAGATGGCAGTATGTATAATAACACAAAGGCTCATGAAGAGGGTCTGGATTTTATTATAAATAGACTCAGAAGGTTCTGGATGTCTTAAAGCACAAGAGCAGTATGATCTGGATTAGTTCTGTTTTGTTTTCAAAGATGACTCTGCCTGCTAGGTGGGGGAGGGGAATAGGGACAAAGAAGCAGGAAGGCTAGAGAGTGAAGATGATGGCTCCCATTTGGATATAATCAGAAGGTTGCACTCCTGCTGGTTACCACTGAGCTTTAATTTTCTCTTTGGAGATTGACAGTCACCTCCCTGGGAGGTCTAACAAGGCACAGGTAAGAGTAAAGGTGACATGGACCCCCAACCTGTAAAGCATTAATTAGCATTAACTTGCAAATCATTAACTTGATGTCTTACTGGAAAGTGTGTTGTCTCTCACTGCATAGTCTCCAAGCCTCACACACAGTTCTTCCTTCTCACTATCCTTGGAGGTAGCCAAGGAGGAGGTTCCCAAAGAAAAAAAGGCAGAAACCACAGGAGATCCATGTTCAAAAACAGGGAGGGAGTGGGATAGAATGATGGTTCAGAGGTTAAGCATGCTGGTTGCTCCTTCAGAGGTCATGAATTCAATTCCCAGCACTCACATGGTGGTTCACAATCATCTATAATGAGATCTGACATGTATGTAGGCATACATGTCAGCAGCACTCTGTATGCATAATAAACAAATAAATCTTTAAAAAAATAAATAAAAAGAATTGGGAGGGAGATCGCAACACTAGTTACAGACTTTAAAAATGGAGAATTTCCTGGTTCCTAAACAAATGAAGTCTCAAAAACAGGGTAAATCCTAAGACAGGGATGTAGCTGAGCATTCCAGTGTCCTGTCCCTTCTAATCCAACCATATCAATCACATGAGTGATATAAAAGATGGCTGTGCTGGACATTGTGGCACACATCTGTAGTCCCAGCAAGAGGCCTGGCTACAGTGAGCTATAAGACCGCCTAGGGCTATACACCATCCTGTCTCAGGTCAGAAAATATAACGATGGTTGGATTGGTGGTATTACCATTGATTAAATTCCTTTTCAAATGACTAATGTGATATATTTGCAATCAAAATACATCCTTAAAAAAAGCTCATTGATTTCATTTACAGTGGTACAAAGCAGAAGGGATAAATCCACTCACATATTTATTCACTACATTCTGAGTTATTAATTCTATGCTACTATGCTTGGTGCTTAATATTCATGGGAGATGATGTCAGGCATAGTCCCTGCTATAAAGACAGATAAATCTTGACTCTTAAACAAAAGGATCTGTATGGTTCCTAGGAAAATGTCTAAAGGTCCCAGATTCATGAAAAAGAACTGAAGGCAGTCTCAAGTCTAAACAAACAGTTTAAGAACACAACACAGCCTTCAAAGAGTGGCTCACACCTGGAAAATAAAAGCAAGCTGCATGCATGGGGAGTCATCCTTCCAGCCTGAGATCTCCAGCACTGTTTAACAAAAGGATGGGTGACCTGGCCAAGAGAAGGCTATCTCTGGCTTTATTTGCTTCTGATGGCAGACCTGTACTGAAGTCTAACATTAACTGTGGGCCTGGGATAAACAGGTATGCAAGCGACTTCAGGGTGATGGAGAGATAAGCGACAATTACATGACTCTTCATCTCAGACTCGGGACTCCATCATATCAACCCCATATCACTAGGGTTCTGCTGATGGATTCTAACCAGCTTTAGCAACCCATTCTGCCACCTCATAGAGTAAGTGGTAAGTGGGAGAAAAATATTTGTTGCATTTGTATGAGAGCCAGGAATTTAACTTTAGGGAAAGTATATTTCTGTGGTCTCTTGGTAGAACTTATAGTCATTAAAATCATAGTTTTGGAAAACATCATGATTTGGGAGGTACCTTTCGAGTGTGTGTGTGTGTGTGTGTGTGTGTGTGTGTGTGTGTGTGTGTGTGTGTGTGTGTGTGATGTTTCCAAATTCATCTGTATAGTCATCGAAAGACAGGAAGGGGAAAAGCAAAATATTAGTAGCAACTGCTCATTTGGGGATCATAAGTCACTTTACTTCTTGTAGATTTTTTATTTCTTCCCAGGTCTACAGCGACTCTGCCTGAGTGATCTATGGTCTCTGATCTAGTGAAACTTGATTCTTTTCCCTTCTTAGGCTTAAGAGTTAGGCTGGAAAATCAGACTAACAAACGGTACCTGGCTGCCTCTTCCTCTAGGAACCCCAAGCTCCAATGAAAGCAAAGTCCTCCTCCCCCTGTGAAGTCCCTTGTGCCTCAGTTTCCCTTTTGGTATAAGAGCTTTGAAAAAAAAAGGCTGTCTGCCGACGGGAGCACAGGATCCGGGTGGGAAGAACCCTAGGGTCAAGCTCTCAGGGTTGGGAGATGCAGCCTGACCAGGGTCGATAGCTTGATTTGAAAACGACGGTTGGTACAAGCACCCCTGAGTCAGCCCAGCCCTCCAACTGCTAAGCTCTCCCGGGTCAGAATGACAGAAGCCAGGCATTGCCCCTCCGGGACCCTCTCTTCCGCGAAATCCTAGGAGAGCCTCTGAGGAATGGGGCCCGGGAGGGAGTGGTGTCTGGGAAAACAGTTGTGAGAAACAGACATTTTCCAGCTTCCAGTTTGGAAGCGCGGAGCCCATCCCCCTTTCTTCATAGATGGAGAAACTGAGGCCAAGAGGAGACAGGAGTTGGGTGAGGTGGAAAGAGAGCCCTTGTTTCCAGTCAGGAGCTCTTCAATGTGGGGCGTTACCTATACACATTTGCTTTCTTGGTAGTGAACTTCAGTTTATGGTGTGCACAATGGGTGTGCGGTAGCCCTTTGATGGTCTTAGAGTAGGGTGGCTACCAAAGCAGGGAGGCGAAGTGTTCAGCCAGAGATACCCAGTAAACCATCCTCCCCTAATATCTTGGAAACCTTTTATTTTCTACTCCACTGCCATGCATTTGACCCTCAGCATGATCCCGGGGAATGCTCCCCTACTGACTGTACACAGGATGCTTGGGGTGCTCCTCTGGGGATGCTCTGGGGTTGCTAGAGCAGCAGGCGCAAAATAGCGATGAGAGAGAGAGAGAGAGAGAGAGAGAGAGAGAGAGAGAGAGAGAGACAGAGACAGAGACAGAGACAGAGAGACAGAGAGAGAGGCGGAGCAGAGATGAGCACCGTGAGAAAACAGCAAAACCCGGGAGAGAAACGGAAAGACAAGACCAAAGTAGGAAAACAAGGAAAGGAGATGGAGAGGAAGGCAAGCAGCGAAAGGACCCACTGCTTTCTGATTGCTCAGGGCGCGCACCAGATCCACGACCTCCTGTGGCTCACCGCAGGAGAACAATGCCTGAACTCCAAGGCTTAGGGGTGGCGGCGCTCACGCCCCGGGGAGTGGCAGAGCTCGCAGGGATAACGGTCACGGAGCTCCAGGCCTGCAAGAGCTACTCCCAGAACCCCAGGTTACCCACCCCACTCACCCTCCTTCCCTGCTATGCGCTACCACTTACTTGTGGTCCATCCCGGGTCGCACGCCGCCAGCGGCCAGTCTAGCTGCAGAGCAAGAGCCAGCAAGCAGAACCGGGCGGCGCCCGCGCGCCCGGGCATGATAGCAGTGGCCCTTTCACTGCCAGCGATCACTCGCCCCCTGCCATTGCCTGCCCCGGGCCTAGCGGCAGCAGCGCTTTTCAAGCAACCACTGGCCTAAAAGCCTCCCAATCCGCTTCCCAGACGCTCCGCCCCCAGCCCCTCAGGGCTCTTGGAGATGGAGGAGGGGAGGCGCCACGCGAGGGTGGGAGGTGGAGGCTGGAAGGACAGAAGTGGGAGGAGCGAGCGAAGCCCCCGGGGAGCTCAACTGACTCAGGTGAAGGGCACCCAGGGGACGGGATTGTCCGAACCCTGGAGTAATCCACCATGCTTGAGATCTGGTAAGAATACACGGCTGGGGTTGAAAGGGTTAATCCGGACCCTTCTGCTTCACTAAGACTAGTTGACTCTGTCCTGCTTTGTGCTAAGTGCTTTGGGTGTCTGAAGCTACTCCTTCCAGCGCTAACACCCAGGGTTGGCCACTCTTGGAGGCAGAGTTAATCCCAAGGCAAAGAAATAAACGCTAAAAGGGGCTGTTTTCTTATCAGTACTCCAATCTGGGCCTTTAGTCTATTCCTTCTGATTGTGGGGAGGAGGAAGAGGGAGGGAAGGGTGGTTTCGGGTCCTGCATCCCAGTGGACATCTGTGCTCCTGAACACATACAGAACACCAGGCCTAAGAAACAGCCTAGAATTAACTGATGAGGGCTGGGTGGGGGGTGGCAGTATCATTATCTCTGTTATTAGGGTGGGAGGAGGAAGCAAATCTACAAAAAGCTACGTCCCTGGCCCAAGGTCACACAGCTAATGTCAGGCTTTCTATTCGGGTCCACATCTGCACTCTTCAAAACCCGATTCAACGTGCCTTATTTGATGATCGATGAACAGAAACAGTGATAGCCAGAAGTGATCTGTACAAGACTGCTTAGCAAAATTTCAAAGGGAGCTCTGGAAGCTGAGTCTGACCCCCACACTTGTCAGTTCCTTGAAGGTTGGGCAGGATATCTGCAAGAATATCCCCCCACTGTGGAGGGATAAAAAGTGTGCTTCTTAACCATTTCTATGGAACAGCAGATAGTGGCTTCTGTGTCACCCCAGGCAACAAGTGTGTGACTAGCACGAGGCAGAAAAGAAGGGTTTGACAGTCCTGAAAGCTGGAATTTCAAGCCCCACGTGACATCAGGTCAGATTCTGATAACTTCTACTTGTTTGTAAACAACTGTGTCTTTACCAGGCTCCTTCTCTCTGTGTACAGAGAGCAAGCTCTGGCCCATCCTCATGGATTCATTTAACCTTGTTATCTCCTTGTGAGCACCATCTCCATATACAGTTACACCAGGGCTGGGGGTCCGACATGGAAGGGGACCAATTTAATCCATTGAATATTGTCCTCTCATTTCCCAAAGATCATGCTTAGACACACACACACAATGCAAAAATACATTTATCCTCTCATAACAGCTCTCAAAGCCGGGTCTACACTGGCATAGATTGACAGTCCAAAATCTCATCTGAGCAGCAAATGATGTCTGAGATGGGTGTGGCTCATCCTTGGGCAAAACCCCAGCTCTAAGCCTGTGAAACCAAGAGGGGTGGGGGATGCATATTTAATTCCAAATGATAGTATTTCAAAGGGGTTAATAAAAAAAAAAAAAAAAAAAGAATGAGGGGGAGCTGGAGAGGTGGCTCAGTGGTTAAGAGCGCTGGCTGTTCTTCTAAAGGACCCAAGTTCAATTCCCAGCACTCACATGCCAGCTCACAACTGTCTTGTTCCAGGGGATCTGACACCCTCACATAGATATACATACAGGCAAGCACCAATGTATATAAAAATAAATAAATTATATATAAAAATCCCAAAGAATGGGAAGGGAGGTACCGAGGAGTCCAATATTTTAGCCAGGCCAAATTTATTATCTGCCCTCTATGTCACCTGGCAGTGGTCCTCAGCCTGCCTAAGCTACAACTCTCTAATATAGTTCCTACTGATGGGGTGACCCCCCAACCATAAAATTACTTTGTTGCTACTTCATAACTGAAATTTTTCTACTGTTATGAATCGTAATGTAAATATCTGATATGCAGGATATCGGCTATGCAACCCTATGACAGGATTGTTCAACCCCCACATTGAGAACCACTGATCTAAGCAGTCTCAGATACTGAGACACTTCCAACTCACTTTTTTCTGACTGAGCCCTAGTGGATCACCTAACACCTGAATTTATTCATTCTTCAAGGCATTCTTTATAAACATGTTCCTCAGAGCTCTGCAATCTCTGCCCATTCTCAGCCCCAGAGTCACTTCCACGTTGTTACAGGAGGCTCAGTTTTTCAGCACCAAAATCTGCATGACTTTGGTACTATGAGTGCCATCCCAAAATAACAGATCAAATAACTAGTCGGTGCCTTGTGGAGCACAATTTACTGTCTTAGTCAAAGTTCCATGGGGCCTGGTTTCTGGTGAGACCTCTCCAGCCTGCAGATGCCCACCTTCTTTCAATGTCCTGTATTATGTTCTCATCTCTCCACATGCACAGCGGGGGTGGGGGGAATGAGTATTTAATGAGCATGTACCTTTACATAGAGTAGAAGAGACTGGCAAGATGACACAACAGGCTGAGGAACTGACCTCTAAGCCTGAGCACTGGAGTTTGATGCCCAGGACCCACACAGTTGTCTTCTCCATGCCCAAGGAGGTATAGGCGGAAAGGAGGTGGGGGAATAATAAATTTTTTAAATGTAATTTTTTAAAAAAAAATGAGATTAGGGGGTCATGAGGAACAGGCCAAGCAGGCAGAGTAATCTGATACCAAGTCAACCAAGGTCAGATGAGCTTGAAAGTGTGAGGTTGCTTTTTCTCTGTTTGCAACGGCTAAGGCAGCTCTCCCTGCAATATATTGGATGCTGCATGAGCTGAAGAATTGAGTCACAAGACAGACCTCAGGGTTTCCCTGGAGAACTTTCCCTGTGATTTCTGAGGTCCTGTTCTAAGTGATCAAGCAAAAAGACATATCTTACATTTGCAAAATAAGTACTTTCATTTTACCATTCCCATCAAGCTTGTGAACACAATAGCCACTGTTTAGAAAAATAAGACTAAATGTAATGAGAAATACAAAAGAGTAGGGAAATGTAGAAAAATATATAGTGTTCCAAGAAAGGAAAACTTTTTTTTCTCCTGAAACAGGGTCTCATTAGCCCAGGCTTGCCTCAAACTTGCTGAGGATGGCCTTAAACTTATGATCCTCAACCCTCTACCTCCAAAGTGCTGTAATTACTGGCGCACACCACCACTACTGGGTTCATTTAGTGTTGGGATTGAACCTTGGACCTCAGTATGGTAGGCAAGCTCTCTACCAGATAACTCCATCCCCAATCCCCCCCCCCCAACACTTTATGATGAAAACTTCTTAAACAAATAGAAAATCTGAAAAAAAAATACAATAAAGGGCTGGGAAAGTGTCCCGACGGGGAAAAGCCCTTGCATTATGTGCATGAAGACAAAAGTTCAAATCCCTGAGAACAGGAAAGACCAGATTGCTGGTTAAGAACACTTGCTGTGCTTCAGAGTTCAATTTCTGAGTTCTACAGGCTCCTGTGTGTTCCTCCAGTACCAGGGAATCTGACGCCCTCTTCTGGCCCCCACAGGCACCTGCACATTCTTGCCATATTCTCACACAAATACATAAATAAAAATAAATCTTAAAAAAGAAAGAAAGAAAAAAGGAAGGAAGGAAAGAAAAAAGAAAGAAAAAGAAAGAAAGCAGGCATAGTGCACATGCCTGTCATTTCAGCACTGGGCTTGGGAGAAATGTGGAGAGAGGTAAGTCCCTGAAGCTCACTGGCCAGCCAGCATAGTCACAGTTCAGTTAAAAAGAAAAAAAAAATCCTGTATTTATGAAAGAGAGGAAGATGGTTGATCCCCTCCTCTGGTCTACACATGGGTATGTGCACACACACAAACACACAGACATCACAAAATAAATAAACAAATAAAAAGATAGTACCACAAACACTATTGCATCCATCATGCACAAGCATCAGTTGTTAAATATGTTTGAACCATAATAGTTCAAAAAAAAATAAGTTGAGAAGTGGTTTGTAAGAGAAGGTACAATGGTTAATGTACAAGCTCGGAGCCAGAAGTGGAATTGTGCATGCCACACTGACACAGGAACAAGCCCACTCACAACTTCTGCGCCTAGAAGTCTTGCCATTTATTTGAGAAGAATGTATGTGCTAGGGTTGGAGAGATTGTCAAGGGGTTAAGAACACTGACTGTTCTTCTTGCAGAGGACCTGTGCTTGGTTATCAGTATCCACATGATGCCTTACAATTATTTGTAACTTCAGTTCTAAGATACTATACTCTCTTCTGGCCTCCAGGGGCATTAGGCTTCTGAAAGTGATGCACATACATACCTGCAAGCAAAACTTCCCATATGCATACAAAAATAAAGTTTAAAAATTGGTTATCCCTATTTTTAAAAAGAATGTATGTGCTATTTATCAGGAACACCACTTCCCCATGTAACACTTAACTTAGTAGATATATTTCTGGGAAATGTTCCTAAAAACAACATACTCTGCAGTTCACTCACAGATTTATGGGCCGAAATGCTCATAGTAGGTTATTTATAATAGCAAAAATATTGGAAACAACCTAAAGATACAACAGTGGAATAATATATCATAAATTATATAATTTCCATATGATGGAAATGCTTAAAATCTCAAGGGTTTGTGTTCTGATGTTCAGGGAGAGAAAATGCAATGCGCAAAATTCCATCTAGGCAGAACCCCAGCTATGGAAGACATTTTTTAAGAGACTGGGAAGAAGTGTGCTGAGATGTTTGCTGTAGTCACAGCTGTGTGGAGAGTCTCTCTCTCTCTCTCTCTCTCTCTCTCTCTCTCTCTCTCTCTCTCTCTCTCTCTCTCTCTCTCTCTCTCTCTCTCTCTCTCTCTCTCTCACTTTTTGATCTTTGTTTTGTTTTGGTCCAGGGTCTCACATAAGCCAGGCTAGCCTCAGACTCACTATGTAGTCAAGGATGGCCTCAGATTCTTCATGCTCCTTTCTCCATCCACTCCCCAAGTTACACAGAATGATCAGCTTCTCTCTGTCTTCAGCAGAGTTCTACATGTCACCTCTCTCTGAATGTCTGACTTTCTCCTGCTGATGCTGGGATCCTGGGTAGAGCAACTAGTTCCAGCCACTCAGTCCCTGTTTCTCTGTGTCGATATTGTACTATCATGATCCAAGGACATATTATTAGAAGCCATTCTGTCAGGGATTAAATTCTGTGGCCTTGGACAGAGAGGCCAACTGTGTCTTTGCTGCCTCATCTACGAAGGATGATGTGTGTGCCTTATGCACATGCTTGCTGTGGCACCTGAGCTACGGTTGTGGAGTAGTGCCTCTCAGAGTAAGCAGTCTGTAGATGCTGCTAATGCTTCCTGCACTCTCCTGTAATCTTCTTCATCATGCACCCTGATTTCAAAAAGCTGTCATCCCCAAAGCAGTGTCTGTCCTACTCTTGACTAGGCTTCTCAGACCCTGCATTGGTGCATACTCCTGTACCCACTGATGATTGCCAGCTTCTCAAACAAAAGTGTGTTGGTGCTGAAGTTGATCAAAATACTCATTCTTTATTGCATCCAATAAACTCAGATTCTTATATTAATTAGTGTTGAAACCCACAAAGGGCTTCCCAGCAGGTCCTATTCCTGACCAGTCCTCCTCCCCATCACCCATTTCCTGACTTTCCTATCATTCTGAGAGACCTTTATCCTCCATTATTTGCATGCCTGGTAAGCCCACCCTTTTTTTTAGCTTCTAACCTAGTGATCCTCAACTTGTGGGTCATGACCTCTTTGGAGAGTCAAATAACCCTTTCACATGGGTTGCCTAAGACCATTGGAAAACAGGAATATTTATAATATGATTCATAACAGTAAAATAATGAAAATAATTTTATGGTTGTTGTGCTCAAAACATGAGAACTGTATTAAGGGGTTGCAACATTGGGAAGGTTGAGGACTGCTGTTCTAAACCAACCTCTGGCACTTGAGAGGGCCATCTTTGCTGTCTCTCGAACCACACAGTACATGGGCCATTTTCCCTGCTGACACAGAAGTAGATAAGAACCCCAACTGAGTCTTCAGACCCAATAGTCTGTCATTCTTCCTGATAGTTCCCTTGAGAAATTCTGGGCAACTTCTTAGGAATACTTCAAGGTAAGAAACTACTCAACCACCTAAAACCTACAACATGGGCAATAACCCTATATCCCTAAAGAGAGTCTTTTGGCCTATCTTCTAAAAAATTTAAACAATTAGTCTTCAAGTTGGATCTTGATCTGTCCTTATATGCCCCAAGCAACTAAAACTGCTCATCTAAATTTAGTATGCTGGAACCTACAATATTGTGGGACTTTGACAAAATTCCTCCAATAAAATTGCAAGTGGTCTCAGGTTCCCCATCTTCAAGGGTCCTTTTATCTCCACTTGTTGCAGAGTATTCATGTAGAGTGTGTAAAAATGTATTGCTGTGATTGGTATAATAAAGAGCTGAACAGCCAAAAGCTAAGCAGGACTTCAGGGCAAAGAAGGAACTCTGGGAAGAAGAAAAGCCGAAGCAGTATGGACAGTACAGACTAAAGACAATAAAGCCAGGAGACAAAAAGTAGATTGATAAAAATGGATTAATTTAAGTTGTTAGAGCTAGATAGTAACAAGCCTAAGCTATCAGTCAATCTTTTACAACTAATAAGGAAGTTTCGATGCCATTATTGGGAATCTGACAGTCCTGATATAAACGTTCTTTTACATTCACTAATGTCCTTTAAGGCTGGCCTCAGATTCACAGAGATCTACCCACTTCTGTTTCCCAAGTGCTGGAATTAAACTGGTGCACCACCTCTGCACAGCTATATAAGGACATTTTTTAGCTCTAACTTCTCAACCCAATTTCCTGGGCTTTCTCTAAGGTTTTCATCTAGCAGATGAGCCCTATCCCTGCTAAATTTCCTCAGGGATTGCGTCCCAGGATGCCTCTACACACACACACACACACACACACACACACACACACACACACACACACACACACACACACACACCTGTCTGTACCCCTGTCCCCACAATCTACCCACCACTACTCTCTACCTCTCCCTTGTAAGTGGAGTTTTTCTGTCCCACCAGCATGCTTCCAAATTGCCACACAGAGTCTTAATATGAATTATAAATGCTTGGTTAATAGCTCAGGCTTTTCACTAACTAGCTTTCACATTTTAAATTAATCCATATTCCTTATTTATGCTCTGCCACATGGCAGTACCTTTATTAGCATTGCATGTTCATTTCCTGTTCCTGGCTGGCCACTCCTCTCCTGCAAGTCTGATCTTCTTCCTCCCTTCCTTTCTCTTAGTCTGGTTTTTCCACACCTAGCCTCCTCCTGCTCAGCTATAGGCCAGTCAGCTCTATATTGGCCAGTGGGAGCAGTACATATTCATAGAGTATAAAAAGATTGTTCCACAGCACTCCCTCAAAACCTAAACTTTGACCTCTCAGTTTCTTAGTGATGAACTGCTGGCCCAGATGTCTCCTTTTCTTTAAAGAGTTCTGGGACCTCTTCCCTCCTGGAAGCCCCTAAATCCTGCCCATAACAAGAAGACAGTTCTAGTCTATGTGCTTACTGATGTTTTTAATTTTCCAGGTTGCCATAGTAGGATTTTATCTGCACTTTGGTGCCAAATGGAAGATGTCAAAGTAAAAGCCATGGTTGGCAGGGGCAGAGCACTGTGAGGCCTATATGAATACACTGTCCTATGCTCACGGACAAAGCTGGTTCTGGTTCTGGTTCTGGTCTTCTCACTTCAGACTCCAGCATGTTAGTCTCAAAATGTCCTCCAGAATTCTGTCCTGGATGACCCCATGACTCTGTGACAAGGAGAAGGAGATCAACAAAAGAGCCCAAGAGACATCACGCCCTCAAGGTAGCTAAGGGCTAAACTATTTCCAGCATATTATTTATCTCATGATATAGAGATGTCTGCAATGAAAACAGCTAATGAGATGCTCATCCATGGGAAGGACAGAAAGGACATTCTGTCTACAATTCTCTCAACCAATAACTTCAATATAATAATTTTGTTTTGTTTGTTTTTCTGAGATAGGATTTCTCTATGTAATAACCCTGGTTGTCCTGGAATTCGCTCTGTAGACCAGGCTGACCTCAAACTCACAGAGATTCTCCAGCCTTAGTCTCCGTAAGTGCTGAGATGAAAGGTGTGTGCCACCATGACCTAGCTTCAATAATAGTTTTGACAGGGCTTCATAACTGATTTCCAGGGAAGGTTGTAACAGAAGTATAAGGATATTTTCTTTTTCTTTCTTAAAATGTATTTATTTTTATTTTATGAGTAATATGTTTTACTTGTGCATATGTCCCTGTGAAGATGACAAATCCTCTGGAACTAGAGTGACAGACAGTTGTGAGCTGCTATGTGGGTGCTGGGAATTGAACCCAAGTCCTCTGGAAGAGCAGTCCAGTGATCTTAACTGCCATCTATCCAGCCACTAAGGATATTTTCAGTAGATGACATGACACGTTACAGTAATACTGTCTTCTATAAGGTTTATTTGGAAATGTATAAAGCCTCATAGAGCAATAATTTATACATAGGAATGTTAATTTGGATTCACCTTTCTTTTTTATCCCATACCACTGTACTTCACAAGCCAGGTGTGAGTATAATCACATTTCACCTTACTAAACACAACTTGTGTCAAAATCTTTTTATTTAGCTTGGTGGTGGTGGAGCATGCCTTTAATCCCAGCACTTAGGAGGCAAAGGCAAGCAGATCTTTGAGTTCAAGCCTAGTCTGGTCTACAGAGAGAGTTATAGATAGGACAGCCAGGGTTACACAGAAAAATCAACCAAACAACCAAACCACACCAAACCCATCACCACCACTACCAACAACAACAAATGTTTTTATTTACTATGTCCTAATGTTCCCCAAAAGGTGTTAGTAGAAAATTGATGGTCAACTTCTGAATTTAATATGGTCAGTGAAAAATGTGCCTCAAGCTTGAACCAAACCAATGGCTTTATATCTTTTAACAGTCAAGGTGGTGACAGAAAAATAAATAAGTAAAAATCCAGTCTTGCTAGTCCAGACTCCCAAACCCCCAAACAACACCTTTTTCTTTAAGCAGAAAGTAGCCAGACAGAAAATGATGTCTCTAATCCTTTACACATATAAAGGGTCTGGAATAAAGAAAAACCCTCACCTCAAAACCAAGCCATGAGGCAGGTCCAAGGCAGACTCAAGGCTCCACAAAACCTGTGGGAAGCAGCTAACATCCACCACACACCCTGGAGCCTGGAGGTTTCAAAAACAGGCCATCTGACTTACCTCCCACCCCTCCGTTCTGCAAAGTAGCTTATCCAGAGAAGTAGTTGATGGGCCTGGGAAGCCATGACCTCCGCTCTGCTTTCTCTCAACTGTAAGCACTGTTCTCAGCTCTGTTCCATGCCATGTCCTTAATATTTGAACACCAACCTCTCAGACCAATAAAACTCTGATCTCAACATTTGGGATCAAATAGAATTTTTACCCTTTCACTGTATTCCTCTGACATTTCTTACGGTAGTTATAGGAATTATTGACCTGATTGATCAAAGTTTATCATTTTATTGTTGTCTTGCTTAAATGTTGTCATTTCCATTTTCTTTGTATTTCGTAGTTTTGTTCACTTTATTGCTATATAATCCTATCTTCCTCCTTTTCTTAGTGTATTAACTAAGTTACTTTTAAATAGTTATCTTAAGCTTTGGAAGATACATTTACATATAATGTAACACCCTTTTCAAATAGCACTATATCATATCACGAGTACTATGAGAACATTATAGTAATAAAATATCTGGGCTGGAGAGAGGGTTCAGAGCACTGACTGCTCTTGCAGAGGACCTGAGTTTGGTTCCCAGCACCCACATGGCAGCTCACAAGCATCTGTAACTCCAGCTCTAGGAGGTCTGATGGCATCAGACACCAGATAAAATACACACACATGGGCAAACAATATATTTAAAATAAGCAATAAACTTCACAAATAAATATTCACAATTCTTCTCATCCATGAATTTTCCTGGTCACCCATTTCATTTGTTTAATTTAAAACATAAAAATTTGCATATGAATAAACTATCACTCAAAAAAATCAACCATATTTATAATAATAAATATTATATATACACACAAATATTCAGGTGTGAATATAAGCATCTATAATTGAATAAATGTTGTTATTATTTTGAACAAACTATTTAGATCAATTAATAATATGAAAATGTGGTAGGCTGGAGAGATGACTCGGTGGTTAAGAGTACTTGCTGTTCTTTCAGAGGACCCAGGTTCAACTCTCAGCACTCATATGGCAGCTCACAACTGTCTGTAATTCAAGTTCCATGAGATTACGGTTCCCTCTTCTGGCCTCTGTAAGTATTGCATGCAAATAGTGAACATACATACATACATATAGGCAAACATTCATACACCTAAAATAATAATAATAATAATAAACAATAAAAATAATAATAATTAATAATAAAATAATAATAAAATAAATAATAAAAAAATAATAAAAGAATAAGAACATTTAAAGTTTTTATTTGTCTCATCTACTCGCTGCCTGATACTACTTTATTTTGATATAGATATGAATTTCCTACTTGTATAATTTTTATTTTCTCTTAAAAACTGTTTTAAAACATAAATTGGATCTGATGAGATGACTCAGCAGGATAAGGTGTTCGTCATGCAAGCAAAGTAACCTGACTTCAACCTCTGGAATCTGAATAACATCAGAAGCAGAGAACATATTCCACAAGCTGTTCCCTGAGCTCCTCACGGTGCTGTGGTAACATGACCCCCACAATACTACCAATAATAGCAGTAGTTAACAGGGAACTGTATAAGCTCAGGAGCCCAAGACTACGTTCTCAGCACAAAGGAGATTTATTTCCCCCAGAGGGACAAAGGGAAGGAAATAGAGTCAGGAGATAGAAGGTGAAGGAAAAGAGAAAAGGAACAAGGAAGGGGAAAGGGGACGGTGTTTTTGCCCTGAAGGGGTGGACAAAGAACCGCCTCTGGATAGAGAGGAAACAGATGTGGCCCATAAGAAAAATGGCAATTTATTAAGTTACAAGGGGAAACCCTGTGTTAAGATAGTATTTAATTTTAGTTGAGCATGTTAATTATATGTGTCAACGGGGGCTTCTGATGGCCGAACTTCAATACTTCAACAGTTGGACCTTGGTAGTCAACCTTAGGAGGAGGAAGTGGCCAAATAAGGGAATAGACCTTGGTGGGTAGCTTTAGAAATTTAGTTTAATGATATTTAGCAAGGCAGAGGGAATGGGGGGAGAAGGACAAGGCCTGCCGGAGCCACACTTGCCAGGCCTGGGTTGGCTAGAGCCCTTCAGTAGTAGTAGTAAACAGTAATAGTAGTGGTGGTAATAATAACAACAACAAGAGGAAGAGGACGAGGAGGAAGACAAAGAAGAAGGAGAAGGAGGAGAGACTTTCAAGCATTTCTTAGAAGGCAGGTCTTTAAATTTTCTGTCAAGGGAGAAGATATTCCAAAAAAAGACATGTATGTCTCTCCCATTGGCTATAGACTATTGAACAACGGGCCCCAAGAAATTGGAATTTCCCCAGGAATCCCATGTTGGGAGAAGGGAAGCCCTGTACCAGCCAGAGAGGAACTTGGCCTCCAGGACAAAATTGCACACAGTTTTGACTACTTGTTAGACAAACAGGAAAGACCGGATTCTAGCCAGTGATGGGTCAGCAATAGAGGAGACAGCCCCTTGACAAAGGCTGCTTATCTATGCATGCCTCTTGCCCTCTATTTAAATTTAAACCTTCTTATCAGTGTGGACGTGTGAATCCAAATCCATAGACCTCTTTGCTCCTTTTCCCAAAGTGGAAACATTTTTAAAAATTTCCTTTCTCTACTTCTTGCCATTAGTTGTCTCTTTAAATGACCTGTTGTTGACAGGTGGCAGGGCCTAGCTTTTCTGAGCTGTCAGGGCCCCTATTTGCACCCTAAAAACCCAAGCAATAGATCTGCTGGCAACAAATTTGCCTCATTTTTCTTTGAGGAAGTACTGGTCCTGCCTGCTGTGATTACAGGTGTGTAACCACTGAGACAACTCACCAGGTCCCAGTATTTGCTCTTCACTTCTGAAGAATAATTTTAGAACTTGGGTTTTTCTCTCAACCCTTTAAATAGTACACTCGACTATTATGTAAGTTTGCTAGTTTTTGATTGCCTGCTGTTCTTTGCTTTTCTCTAGGTAAAGTGATGTCGTTTCCTACCCGGCTCCCTGCCCCCCCCAAAGGAATCTGGCTTCTAAGATTTTTTTTTCTTTCCAGGTGTGGTAGCACATGCTTTTAATCCCAACAGATAAATTCTGAGTTCAAAGACACCCTGGTCTACAGGATAGTCTAGGGATACACAGAGAAACCCTGGAAAAATAAAAGCAACAACAATGAATTATTTTTCTTCTCCTGATTTAACAAATATGAATGCTATAAACATAGGTATACTGATTTGAAATGTTCTCTAAACTGAAAGTGACTTCTATGCTTTTATCCCATGTGATGGGTCAGACCCAAGGCCTTGGCATGCAAGGTAGGAACTCTACCACAGAGCTACCAGGCCTGCACACAATGCCTGTGGTTTGGACTTTTGTTTTGGTATGTCTCATCTTGGTATTCTCTGAACTTCCTGGATCTGTAGTTTAGTGTCTGACAATATTTGGGGACGTTCTCCATCTCTGTAACTTTAAATATTTCATTAGCTCCCCTCTTCCAGTGCTCCTCCATCATTTACGTAACCTTTTGTAACCATCCCACCGTTCTCCAGTACTCTGTTTTAAAGTTTTGTCCATCACTGCGTGTCACTATTCTCAGGCATCTGAGGATGACTTTGATGTTATCCTCCTGCCTCTGTTTCCTGGGTGCTGGGGTTACAGGTGTGGACTACTACACTTGGTTTATGTGGTGCATACTAGGTAAACACTGAACCAGCTGAGCCACGGACCTTGCCCATTCTGTAACTTTCTGCTGTTCTATCCTGAGGCTCAGAGGGTCTTTGCACATCTGCATCCAGTCTCTTAATAAGCTCTGTGGTCTGTTAATATATATGGATATTTTCTTATTGTTAGCATTTCCTTTTGATTCTTTTGGATTTCTATGTCTGTCTGTTTTTGTATAGTATCTACTTTTTCCTTTAAACCCATTAGCATGGAAGTAGATTCTCCTAATTCTGAGATGAAAACACAAATACCTATCCAGTTTAATTTTAGTCTCTTGAGACTGTGCTTTCTTTCTTTGTATTTGTTTGTTTGTTTATTTGGGGGATGCTGACCACAAACCTGATATATAGTTAAGGACTATATTGAACTCCTGATCTTCATCCCTGCCGTGTAAGCATCATATATGTGCACCAACATGTAGGCGGAGTTTACCCACAAGGACACCGATATCAGATAGATATTTATTAAAATATAAACCAACACTCACGGTACAGGTAACAGATTACAGTAGCACCTGAACAGGAACCGGAGTCTGCAGATGGACGGATGATGGGATCCTCCCTCCAGCAGCCAGGAACCAGGAAGAGAGCCTCCCAGCGTCCCAGCAGCCCCTTATCAATGGGTTTGGCCACACCCCCTCCAGGAGCCGGGGACCCTGGATAAGCTTCCTTGGACCCCATCAGCTGACACCTGAATCCCACAACACCAACACATCTGGCCTTATTTTGTAGTTTATTGAAAGGAAGCCATGATGTGCTAAGTAAGGAGCACTGCGGTGAACAGTCCCTTAGTCAATATTATACTAAGATGCCAGGCATCTTAGTGCTTCCACACTCTGATGTTCCAAGTCTCTGCCTCACAGATGGCTGTGCTCTGTGCTAGTGCTTTATGCATGGTCTATCTTCAGGTAGGCCAGGATGGCTGCAAGGTGGAGGGGGGGTGCATATTCCCTTCCCCTGTGTAGAAGGCTAGAAGTAATTTCTCCTGGGGGTAGCCCTCATTACAAATATTTGTGCATATTGCAAAATGGTTATTTTTCCTCTCCTCCTCCCAGGGTCCAAGAGGGTTTTCTCTGACATTCACTATGGAGAGTTAGGAAGAAGGTGGCAGGCATGTGAAACTATGACCTGGGCCCCCATGGAATTTTCAGATCTCAGAAGTGTCCCACAGAGCCTCAGAACTCAGTCACAGTCCACAGTCTTTACCCCCAGCACTTGTTCTAGGAGGTTTCTGCTCCAGGACATTGGGACTTTATATCATCAGCTCTGCCCATCTCTCTGTGGAGCTATGGTTTGTCACATGAGGTAACTGCTCTTGCAGACAGAGAAGAGTTATCGAGTAAGCAGGTCACTTTTTAGGTTAGGCTGGTCTTCTAAACTCTTTCATGACAGCCTGGAAGCAAGAAGTGAAGTGATGTTAGCAGATAGTAAAATGGACCCTGGGAGCTGGCTTCCAGCCTTCTCCAGCTAACAGTTGCCCTCCCCTGGGCATCTCCCCCACCCCATTCAGACTTTTACATACACATTTCTAAAGAAATGATATCTTATTTGATCCTTCTGAAAAGCTATGCTGAGGTGGATCTTAGAATCCCATTTCAGTGAAGAGAGACTCAGCATTCCAAGAGAGTGATAACTTCCCTCAAGTCACATGGCCATGACACATTCCCAAGGAGGCAACAGGCAGAATTCTCAGTGGGTTCCCTGCACGGGTAGTCAGGTCTCAGAGCTGAGAACTTTTACACCAATGGCCACATCTAAGGGATGTCCATTTGTTATTCTCCATTTCGCAGGTGGAATTTTATATGTTAGAGTTAAGTGATCTGTGGGCCAAAGTTAACTAATGCAATATTATTAAGAAATGCTTTTTTGTGCCTCCTAGGCAGCAGGCCATGTCAGGATGGAGTTGGACTCATTGAAGTGGACAGTGAATGCAAGTTTCTCACTAGCTGCTGATGTTGTGGGTGAAGAGTAGAGGGACCATGGGATCCAGTTCAGTCATAGGAATGACAAACAAGGTTTTCCCATGAAGCACAGTGTCTCGACCCACACAGAGCACACACCTGATGCTGAGTCAGAGACATTCTTTTTCCAAGATAGGGTTTCTCTGTATAGCCTTGGCTGTCCTGGAACAAGCTCTGTAGACAAGGTTAGCATTGAACTTAGAGATTCACTTGCCTCTGCCCCTTCTGAGTGCTGAGATTAGAGGCATGTGTCATCCTCCCTACCCTCAGTTCAGAGGCATTCTTGATATAGACTAGTGGTTCTCAACTTTTCTAATACTGTGACCCTTTAATACAGTTCCTCATGATATGGTGACCCTTAACTATAAAATTGTCTTTGCTGCTACTTCATGAATGTAATTTTGCTACTGTTATGAATTGTAATGTAAATATTAGAGATAGAGGTTTGCCAAAGGGGTTTAGACCCATAGATTGAGAACTGCTAATGTAGGATAAGGGGGAACTGGAAAAAAGAAGCACAAGTCTGCTCAGCATGCCTTGTAGTTGCCAGTCTGGGTGTTCTCAGCTATATTAGTGTGTGTGTGTGTGTGTGTGTGTGTGTGTGTGTGTGTGTGTGTGTGTGTGTGTGTGAGAGAGAGAGAGAGAGAGAGAGAGAGAGAGAGAGAGAGAGAGAGAGAGAGAGAGAGAGAGAGAGAGAAGGATGTTCCTGGATTGACAGATACTATTGGGCTTTAGTGGCTGGGATGCAGAAGAGCTAGCAGGATCCAAAAGCTTTGCAATTTCTCTAAAGAAAATTGTATCTACAAATATGTTGTCAGAAAGCCCTTAAACAAGAAGGTCAAAGGCCCAGGACCAAAGCACCCAAGATTCAGCTTCTTGTTACCAGTATTGTGCAACACAGACTCCAACCAACTATTGAGCTTAAGGAGGAATGCACTGGAGAAAACAAGCAGAAGGATGCAGGGATGCAGGGTAAGCAGGGCAGAGGAATGCGTCAATAGTTCAGTTTCTTATATGTAGCTACCTTCACACTATCCTGCTCAATTTGTTGTCATGGCTGAAATCATCTCTACTCCAAATTAGAGATGAGATGATCCTGTTATGACTAGAAAAAAAGAATGCATTACCACATGCCCCCCCAAACCTGTCTTTCCTGTCCAGAGTGTTCTCTGGCTCTAGGGTCTAACAAGGATGCTTAACTTACATTTTTATTGATTGTTGGAGTTTGGGGAGATGCTACAATGTGTACTGAATAGGAGGTTAACTGAGATGGGAACTTACTAATATAACTTCCATGAAGTTGTCCTCCATGAGGAAACTGGGATTTGGGGTTGATGCAGCTGTTTTGTAGTGTAATCCATACTCTGGAAGGAAGCACAGTAATTCATTGGTCTACAGAGTTGGACTTAAATGGAATTTTACTCTGTTATGTTATTGGTGTCCTATGCGGGGGCGGGGTGGGGGATGTTTGTTCATGTCTCTCTGGGAAGAGTTAATGTGACAGATGGTGGTTCTCAAACTTGGGCTTAAATCAGAATCTCTCAGAAAGCTTTCTCCTGCAGAGTGTTAGGCTTCAAATGCAAAGAAGAGATGCTATGAGTGCCCTGTCAGGTGGTATGGATGCTCCTGCTTGGAAGGAATGGTGGACATCACACTTGGCAATTCCCTTTTCTTTGATTGGATGCCACTGAGAGGGACTGCATGCATCCTTTCGCTTTATATCCTATTTTTTGATCATTTATTAGCAGTCACCAAGACTTAGAAGTCAGAGTTCTTTTGAAAAGCCTGATGTTGGCCTCTCTTAAGAATTAACAGACCCAGTAACTGTAGGCCTCAGCTCTCCTCCGCTGACTCCTGGTCTGGCTCAGTTCTGGCTTTTTCTTTAACTGTGACACTTGCTTTCCACTGTGTCACAGACATCATCCCCACATCACACATTGCTTTTGTGAGCATTTGATTCTCATGTCTCTGCAAAAGATAATGAAGACATAATGTCAAACTTGAAGGAGAGACATGAGCACATCTGGTTATTCCCATTTCCAAATCCTACAAGATGAATTCAGTCACCCAGAAGTCTAACCTAGGCAGTTAGACAGCACCCCACTCTTGGTTATACTTGGTTTTACACTTTATTATCATTATATGTAGATTTTAAAACAAATATTTTTATTAATTCTTTGAGAATGTTATATATTCATACAGCGCATTTTGATTACATTCACCCCATCTTTAATTTCTCGGTAATTTTCATTCTTTTGTACATTCATCTATCTGGTATGTGTGAGTATCTATCTATATGTGTGAGTATATAGGAAGAGTCCTGCACATGCCACTGCCTGTGCATGGTGGTCAGGAACAGCCTGAGGGAGTTGTCTCTTTATTCTACTATGTGGGCTCTGGGGGATTAAAGAAAGGTCCTTGGGCTCAGCAGCAAGAGCACTTGCCCATCCCCACCCAACCTGCCATCTCACTAGCTCCAATTCTTAAAAATCCTTGGACAGCATTTTTATTTTCTTTCAGGACTCACAACCCCTGGACCTGGTCTTGCAGACACACCATCTGTGTTTGAAGGTGACCTTCTTACAAGCAGACCATGGTGTGTGTGTGGGTGCACACTTCCAAGATCACATTTAAGAAGTACTCAGAAACTGTCGTTTTCTGAAGACAAGATAATTATTTAATTTTATTACTGTATTCACCAAGGTCCAGAAAGAGGAAATTAACTTCTCCCGGGGTCATGGACAAATGCTGAAATGGAAGCCAAGTCGGAAGTCCAAAATGATGAGTCTGCAAGGCAGTCAGTGCCGAGGCCGCCGGTGAGATGAGTCTTAGCTGTCCTGCATGCCAGTGTGGAGACTTCTGTTAGTTACTTAGCTCAGCTAATTCTGACTCATGAGGTTGAAGTGGAGGAAGCAGATAAAGTTGGAAGAGTGTTGAGTGGAGGGGATGGAATAGGAAGTGATCTTTAAACAAATCTGGAAAACCGCTGAAGAGGACCTGTTTTAGGATAATGATTGGGGAAAAGGGAAATATTATATATGAACTCTACCCATTTATCAGACTTTCATTTGACACCCTCATAAACTGCGAAAGGCAGAGGTGTGTGTACAGGGAAAGCTTACCCATGATGTGCTTTTGCTCATTAAAAATGGCACTTAAGGTTGAAGGAAGCATTTAATTTCAGAAGGCTCTGCTGGGAAATAGCTCAATTGTTGGTACATTTTTAGTTGTCTGGTTTTCAATTGATAGCTGCACACACCCTGCTAGCTGAGTAGATACTGAGACTGAAAGCTAAGAAATGAGTCAGCCCTAAATAGCCATTACACCTATTCACATCTTCTGCCACTATTTGGCTCTAGTGGATTCTTCTCCCCAACCCAGTTTTCTGCTCAAAGATGATTAAGAAACCAAGGTCTGGATGTAAAGGTGCATCCTACTCATACTCAGTGTGCTTTCCTGCTTTCCTGGGTGATGATCATTGATCATCTTGTTTTTTGGAATGTTGGTAATATTGTATGTGTGTGTATTTGTGTGTATTTATATGTGGCTATCTGTGTATGGATGTGTGTGTGTGTTAAATGTATGGCATGTATACATATATGTGTATGTATGTATAAATGCCAGGGGGAAAGCTTGAGTGTCCTGGCTGTGTTTACTCTTTGGCATCTTCCTTGAAGCTCGGTTTCTCACTGAACCTGGAGTTAGGCTGGCAGCCAACAAGCCCCACAACATCCTGCCCTGGTCCCCAGTCACACACATAGCACTGGGGTTTTAGGTGCTTATACGACCACACCCAATTTTTTTAAACTGTGGGTTCTGAGTATTTGACTGCAGATTCTCATGCTGGTGAAGCAAGTGGTCTCTCTACTCAACAGTGCCCTAACCTCAAATGCTAGGATTTTGAGTTTGCGGCTAACAGTGTTCTTCTTGCCACCACATCAGAAGAGAATCTCTGAAACGAAGCCAAACAATAGTAAAAGACAGTCTGAGTTCCAATAATGTTTTTTAAACCTGTGAATCTAGCCAAGGTTGAAGTCAATCTACTCCTTAAACTTCTTAACTTTATAAGTCAAAATTTTTCTTTCCTTGTTTACACTAGTCTGAGATATGAGTCTGTCACTGTGGTTGAAATGTGCCACTAATATAAAGGATTTCTTCATCCTCAATATGCTGTTAGGTCCACAAGAGTGGACAGGATACATACTATTCCTATCTTCATGGCAACCAGTTCCCAATGAGATGACAAATGTAATAAAGGGCATAAAATGTTAAAAATCTTGATTTGACAATTGTATTTCTAGGAATTTGTCAAAAGGAAAAATGATTCTTTAAAGGTAATGCTGCAAGAATGTTCATTATGGAGTGACTTTTATTCTTCAACTTTATATCAAAGAGTATGTATACCAAGCTGCTTTGAGGCCAGACACTTTCCCAACCTGAACACACTTGCATGGATTCCATGATTAGGAAAATGATCATGAGCTTCACTCTAGAGCTGCCCCATCTCTTTCCTTGCTGTGTAGCAGTTTCCTCTTAGAATGTAGTCCACCCTGCAGTGATGCTCCTTAAAACAGAAGTTAAATAACTCAGGAAGTTCCTGAAACCCATAAGATTCACTAGTCCCCTCCTTCCTAAGAGTAAACAGTAAAGACTTCTGAGGGTCACCAAGTTGCAAAGACTCTCAGACAAGCCAAGCTTCCTGGAAGAGGCAGAGGAGCCCAAGAAACAGAAAGCAGTGGAGCTGCCTAGAAGAGGTTCAGATCAACTGAGCTATCTGGAAAGGACACCCTCCAATCTTTTGAGCTACCTGCAGGTTCTGCAGTGTGCTTCAGTTTTTCAGCTTTTGTGAGCTGTTAACCATAACGGGGTAGGCTTTGGTGATGTGGCTGTCTTTAAGTCATTTTTGTTCCTATAAGTAACCCCTCATCCATATTCCTCTAAGAAATCCCAATAAAACTCACTGACAAACTTGGACCTTGGTGGTATTCATACTTCCTATAAGTGAGTAGACACGTGTGTTATGTCTCCCAGGTCTTATCCTACAACACTCCTACTCATAGGCCTCCCTCTAACAAAGAGTAAGTAACCATTAACCTTCTGTTTATATGAGTAAATTTTGGCTCTTTTTGCTGTATATACATGGAATCACAGTGACTAGTTTTGGGCCTTTGGGAGGAGGAGGGTACAGGGAACATCTTTTTGCTTAATTTTGTATTCATGAGCATTCACTATATTATTCTGAAAATTGCAGATTGTTTATTATGTATATACTATTGCATTATTAGAATATGCCACAATTTATTTACCTGTTCATAAATATTTGAGTAGTTTCCAGATCAGTGATATTGAAAGCAGCATTGTGTAAGCATACTTCTGGTTAACATATATCTACATTTGGGAATTTGGGATAAGTAGACCTAGACATGGAATGACTGGGTTATAGACTGCCCTTCCATCAATGACATCATATTATTGCAAAGCTGGGTAGTTTTACTTTGGTAATGAAAATGGTGGTGATGAATCTGAAAATAAGAAATAAAGACATATCTAGGACCCAACAAGAACACAAATATATTAGTAAGTGGGTTGTTGTTTAATAATAAAGTAAAATATTATTTTTCCATTTATGTATATTATTTTTTTTAAAAAATTACTAAGCTGTTAGAATATAAATATTAACTAAGGTTTGGGGGGCCTGATTGATTACTTAATAAGTGAGATTGTTAAGTATTCCTTTTGAATAGAGGTGCCATAAAATTATTAGCATATTAAAGAATAATAAAGTTTGGGAATCTCATCAAGCATACAAACTTTTAGGCCACACTCATGTTTTCTTGCCCTGGTGTTCATGTTCTTCTATGGTCTGCTCCCTCAGGTACAGCTGGGCATCAGGCAGGATGTATGCAATTTTATATAACTATATATAATTGTATATTATATATATTTTATTTATCATATATGTATGGTTATATATTATATATAATATATGTGTGACTATTTATGTAATTACATATTATATAAAATAAGTATATATAAATTAGGTATTACATAATATATGATATATTATATACATGTGTGTTGCTTTTCTTACATTTGTGACAAAGTCTGTAGCAAAAGTAACTTGAGGAAGGAGGGATTTCTTCTGACTCATTCTGAGGGTTTGTTCCACCATGGTGGGCAAAGAGTGTTAATACAGCAGCTGTAGCAGCAAGAACATGAATGAGGCAACTGGTCTTTCAGAAGCAAAGAACAATAAAGGCCAGCTCATATATTAACCTTTGTGTTCAGTCTGGGACCCCTGCTGATGGATGGGTGTCACTCACATGCAGGACAGGTAGTCTGGGACCCCAGCTGATGGATGGGTGTCACTCACATGCAGGACAGGTAGTCTGAGACCCCAGCTGATGGACGGGTGTCACTCACATGCAGGACAGGTCTATTGGCTTCGGTCTAACTTCTCTGACAATCCCAGATGTGCCTCAGGATGGTTCGATAGCCCATTCAGTTAACAATGTGTTGCTGATGACTGTAGCCCTGAATTATAAGAGGTTCTCACTTCTTTATTGAGTTTGGAGAAAGCAGATGCTATAGTGGGTCACTTCCAAAGTAGTGGCCATGTGACACAGAGAAGAAGGAAGCCCCAGCCCAAGAGCAAAACAAAATTTTTGGCAGCCAGCAAGAATTTTTTTTTTTTTTGGAATTTAATTTTTTTGGTAATGATAGGAGTTGGAAAGCTGACCCTATCCTAGTTAAGCCTCACATGAGACTGCAGCCCAGTCCAGCAGTCAGTGTGACTCAGGAGACTGGAGGCAAAGGCTTACTTCAGCCACACTCAGACTCTTGTCTATAGAAACTGTATATTGTGGTAAGGGACACATAGATACTAATATTTTGTACAACAACATATTACTGATGTACTTGCCAAGTGGAATTCTTATTGGCTCAACATCACTTAGTGAAAAGACAATTCTTTGTAGTGTGTCACTGTAATTTTATAATAATAAAAAAGGAAGAGCAGGATAGTGGTGACATGCTCCTTTAATCCCAGCACGCTGGTACAGCATCCTGATGTCCCAGGACAGCCAAAGCTACATAGAAAAACAAACAAACACCCCCCTTCAAAGAACCCCAAAACAAACGTCTGACATTTTTAGCAGAGTCTTGATGATGGACATAGATTATAAGACATGTGAGAGAATAATAGCTGATTTAAAAAACACATGGGAAATATCTAAAACCGTGGGGAAATCTGGAGCTATGGCTAAGTGAAAAGTTTAGAATTGTGTATTCAGTTATAGTTCTATATCAAATATATCATGTATAGACAGTTTAGAGTTCTTCTGAGGGAGTGTAAGGGTACATGTTTAAAACCTTTTTCTAAATAAATTGAATTTTGTCAGCAAACTAGAAGAGGACATAATAAAATCAAATATTCAGTTTACTTACTTATTTGCTTTTTTGTAACAGGGTTCCTTTATGTAACTTGTTGACCTAGAACTTGCTCTGTAGACCAGGCTGTCCTCGAACTCATGAAGATCTAACTGATTCTGCCTCTTGAGTGCTGGAAATAGAGGCTAAAGGCAAGCGCCATCACTGCCCAGCTACAAATTCATATTTTAAAATTAAGAACAATCCAACTTTGAAGGAGTTCAGAGTGTGTGAAAGACAAGAAGTACAGTGTCAGAAGCACTGAGGGGCCATTGGCTCACCATGATCTTTGTTGAGTATCTGCTGTTGTTGGGTCAACAATAATAGAATTACAAGCCCTAGGCTATGATCATAAACTGGCAACAGAAGAGCCAGTGAGAGACAGAAACTAAATCAGAAGGGGATATTTATAATATAAATTAATATATACGTAATATTGTATCTATCTATATCAAATTTTATATATGAATATATATTAAGAGTCACACTGTGTAGCTCTGGATGGCCTGCAACTCACAGAAACCTCCTGCCTCTGCCTGCTGAGTGCTGGGATTAAAGCCTCTCCCGTCAAGGAGAGGCTTCTGTGTCATCAAAGGTGATGGATTTCCATTCTGACAGTAATGCGGAACTCAGAAAGGAATAAAGGGAAAGACACCTGGTTACCTATACTTCAGAAAATGGCAGTGCTTGGGCAAGACTGCCACAGTACTAATGACATCAGCTCTCTCATACACTAGATTTCAAGACACTCCAGGAACAGTAAAGAGAGTGGATCATCACCTCCTATTAACCAGTAAGTTTCAACTGTTCTTTATCTTGGTGCTCAATAGAGCTATAAGGGAAGCTCAAGTAATTTTTCTGAGTTGCTTTGAGGCCTGTATCACTCCGCTGGCCTCAACTCCCATCACTGTGAATGAGGTAGCCATGACCACATGACATCACTAGCACCATGGCCCTTTCATCTGGCACAACACTCTCCCCATAATGGGCTCAAGATATTATTACCATTTAAAAAGGAAGTTTATAAAATGTATGATTATAAAATGTATGTTTTTTGAAATGAAGAAACAGCTATCAAGCCAGGATTCAAATGGTTGCAATTCCTATTAGTGGCTAACCCTGACCTGTACTTATGAGCTTGTACGTTAGACAGACTGACAAAGCAGGCGTGCCAGGAGGTGGGGAGGAAGCAGAGGAAGAGGAGGTAAAGTTGTCATCTAATGGAACAGTAGGTGCTGCCTGAGCATGGGATTTAAATGAGTCATGCCTCTTCCTGGGGGTCAGGGTCATTCTCCATGGCCCCACATCCCTTTATAGGCTGAGTAATTTCCGTGCCCTATGGGGACCATGATTCAGAGACTAGAAATCAGAGGACTTTCTCAGATGGATTAAGAAAAAAATTCCAACTCAAGAGAGGGAGCAAAAGCATGAAATGAGGTAGTTTTCCTCTTAGTGGAGAAGGGCCTTTAAAACTAGAAATGGTAGGAAGCACAGAGGGAAAAGCCTGCACATGGATCATCCTGATGTGCATTTGGCTGAAGGAGAGCCCCGGGAATCACTTGAGCACTTACCTTCTCAGTCCTGAAGTACTGATCAGCATCAAGCACACAGCCCTTCCTCTGCCTTCTCTGTAACTCTAAGTCTTAAACTCAGAAGCAAAGTCAAAGAGAACAAGACAAGAACAATTAGCCTAGAGATTAACTATGATACAGACCAAGGCTAAACAGTGATACCCTTCCAACGTCTGCGTCCTTAGAAGGCTCATGATCCTATTTAGAGCAGAGCTGTGAAAGGGAAAAAGTGATTTTCTGTCTTCTTCAAAAAGCCAGAAACCTTCACAATAGATGAAGTCATCATTATAATCTACATTTCAGGACGGCATTTATAGTCTAATGCAAGCATCTGTAGGAAAATTTTCAACCTTAGGCACATATATGCCTTTTCAATTTAAGCAAACAGATTTAACACTATGTTTTAGATAAGGTTTTACATTGAGGAAAGTTAGGGCCAGGCTGGCCTGGGTTGGATTCCTGTCTCCTCCTTGTGCCTTTTAAGTAATTGCTCTGGTCAAAATACAATACACATACCTATCTGGGCCTTGAATTCCTCAGTTGTAAAATCTCAAAGGAGTTTTTAGAATTAGAAAAAAATATGGAAAGAATTCATCACTGTGCATGGTGCACCCCAAGTGTTCCAGGAACAGCAGGAGAGTTGGTGATGATGATGGTGAGGATAAGGATGTAGACAGACCTGGGCATTGTTTTGTTATAATGCAACATAAGGACATCTAAGATCAGATTCATATGCATGATACAGGTGAAAAGGCCAGCTGGATTCTTCCATAAATACCATGTCTCCACCCAATGGAGAAGACTATGTCCCTTCCCAAAAGCAGCCAGACTTCATTTCATTAGGATATGAAACCTTCTGAGAGGAATCCTGGTTCTGATTATGCACTTTCCAAACCTCAACTGTACAACCACCCTTCACTGTGTGAAATGTCCTGTCCCATAGCTTTCCAATAAATATTGGTCACCCCTCCCCCAAGAATTAGTCAGAGTGAGTTTCCGCTTTATTCAACCAAAAGATCTTTGGTCCAGATATATTCATGAATATGTGTGGTGGGATTCAGGTTTCAGCTAATAAGATCCGAGGATGCTTACCCAGGGTCTCAGGCCCCTGAAGGGGGCATGGCCAACCCCATTGATAAGGGGCTGCTGGGACCCTGGAAAGCCTGGTTTGCCTGGTTCCTGGTTGTTGGAGAGACCAGTTGGAATCCATCGCCCATTGTTCCAGACTCCAGTCCCTGTTCAGGCTCTGCTATAAGCTGTTACCTGTATCGTGAGTGTTGGTTTATATTTTAATAAATATCAATCTTGGACTGGTGCCTTCTAAGTAAAACTCCACCTACAAATATGATTTGGGATATAATGCCTCTGAGAATGTGAGAAATATGGGGAGGCTAGAAGGAAGCCAGGAGGGGGTGTGAGTGTGGACAATGACTTCAACTCATTCGGTACCAATGAGACATCTGTGGAGGGAAAGGGAAGGGTAAAAGTGTGACTCATGTTTAAGGAATTAAGGTAAGCCATCCCACCGCTGAGCACTTAAGGAACAGCCCAGATGGCCTGGGGTACTGAGAGAAAATGCCGGGAAGAACTAAGCACAACCCCCACCCTCAGGAATGTCCAGCTCCACCCATATCTACTGGGAGTAGATCAAACACAAGGATGACTACTGTGGATGCCCGATGGTGGGGATCTCACACTTTAATGTGAGGGCTTAGTAAGATCATATCAAATAGCAGAGTTGGAAGTGCTTTGTAAGTGGGAAATCTCTTGGTAAATAATTGATGTTAGTATTCAAATTGGGGAAGATAAGGTCCATGTCACATCAAGTGCAGAGGCAAAGCTGTGACAGTGGCCATCTTTTGAAGGAAAACAAATGCACCTTAGAACAAGTGCTATTGTCCCTTCCAGCGGATAAAGAGAAGGAATTTCAGAGAGAGTAAATTCTGATCCAAAGCCACAGATCTAGTGAGGAGTAGAAAGTTAAGTAAAGCCACACCCAGTGGTGAGTGGAACAGAAATGCCAAGGAAGACCAAAGAGGCAATAACAGCCCCCAACAAACGATACTGAAAACAACTGAGTGCTGAACAGCAAATCTTGACTAGAATCTCACGTTGTATACAAAAATTAACTTTAAATCAATAATGCAGATCACATAAAAGCTAAAACTATTAGCTGTTTACAGGGAATCTTGAGGGCTGAAGTCATAGCTCTGTGGTCAAGCACTTGTCTTGCATGCATGAGGTCTTAGGTTGGATCCATAACACTGAAAAAAAAATATTTTTAGTTGCTAAGAAATCACAAGAGAAATTCACAACCTGAGGTAAGCAGAGCCTTCATACATAGAGAAACATAAACAGTAAGAGAGAAAACTGGTATTGTCCTTCATCAAAATAAAAAGAATGTCTTTCCTTCGAAAGAAGTTATTACACATGAAGAAAGTGCGCAACATTTGAATGAAATGTTTGCTATGAAAAGCAGAGTCTGCCACTAAACATATATAAGGGGCAATTGGAATTGGATGAAAAGAAAGCAGCACAAAAGAAGGAAGGAAGGAAGGAAGGAAGGAAGGAAGGAAGGAAGGAAGGAAGGAAGGAAGGAAGGAAGGAAGGAAAAAGGGAAGGAAGGAAAGAAAGAAAAAGAGAGAGAGAAAGAAAGAAAGAAAGGAAGGAAGGGAGGGAGGGAGGGAGGGAGGGAGGGAGGGAGGAAGGAAGGAAGGAAGGAAGGAAGGAAGGAAGGAAGGAAGGAAGGAAGGAAGGAAGGAAGGAAGGAAGGAAGGAAGAAAGTCAAAAGATTTAAATGCTACAGGAAAAGGTGTTCAGCATGGATAGCAGGGAAACATTATCAGACTGTCACGAGAAGCTGTCTGTAGCACTTGTAATGATACACATTAGAAAACAGTCTGTCAGTTTGTTATCACCCTGTAACCAACCAATTCATTGCCTAGGTATGTAGCCTGTAGTGATATGTTATATATTTAATAAACCAGCCTGGAATATCAAAGAAAAGATCTACTTACAGTCAGTCCAGGGGGGTCAGAAAGTGGTAACTCACACCTTTAATACCAGCATGGGAAAGACCAGGAATAGAGACCTACACCTTTAATCCCAGCACATTTGAGTTTGAGGCCAGCTTGGTTTACAGAGGGAGTTCCAGGCCCCCAGGCAGGCAGTGGTGGTGCCAGGCCTTTAATCCATAACTCCAGAGACAGAGATCTTTCTGTGCTTCTGTGAGTTTAAGGCTAACTGCAATAGTAGTAGCCCATGCCTTTAATCTTAACCTGGATGTGCAGCAACTGAGTGAAGAAGGTATTTAAGGCAGGCATAGGATGACAGGTGATGCAGTGAGGCTGAGGAAATTGGAAAATAGCTGGGTGTAGGCGGAGTTTACCCACAAGGACACCAATATCAGATAGATATTTATTAAAATATAAACCAACACTCACGGTACAGGTAACAGATTACAGTAGCACCTGAACAGGAACCGGAGTCTGCAGACGGACGGACGATGGGATCCTCCCTCCAGCAGCCAGGAACCAGGAAGAGAGTGTCTCGTCTTTCCGCAGCCCCTTTTCAATGGGCCTTTCCCCTGCCCCCTTCAGGTCGGGGGGGCCCGGTGCTCTGTATAAATGTCCCTTGACCTTATCAGCTGACACCTGAATCCCACAACATCTCCCCCCTTTTTCTAACTAAGAAGGTTCTAAACTAAGACTATGTACAGTAGGAATTATTATGAGGTAGTATCTAGGAGAGGTCAAAGTACAATTGCTAATCAAAGCCTAACTTATATAAGGTACATCTAATAGTTCTAGAATATTGGTAGATAGTAGGGTGTATAGATTATTTTAAAGGGTTAATCTGAGAAAGTGAGAATCTAACACCCGAGTGTTCTTATCTAAGGGATACTAGGGTGAAAACCTTAAACATCTATTCTTCAACCTCTTCAAGACCTGAGAAGGAAGGTGAATTTGTCTGAAAGACAGAAGTACATGGAAGCAGCTACTTCCAAAATTTGGGAGAGGACAGCAACACAGCTACCTGGACAATCACCTCTGGATTTGTGTACCGTTAGAGCATCTATCGGATTGGCTATAGGCCTATGGCATCTGACAGATCTTTTCACAAGCAGAACAATTTTGAAGGGACTGTCTTATCCTGTCTAGGCAGGTTTCGTCAGTCTCCATCTATCAACTTGTTCATCCAGCTTGACATCATGTGTGTACTGTCAGCAATCAAGGTAAGGACAGTTCCTTACTCAGCCGGCCATTTTTTGCCAAAAGGACCAACTCCAAAGGAGTATCTTCGATGCTCAACACCATCTCGAGAAGGGAGCAGTGACACCAGGAGTCGTCGTGTCTCTCGTGGCTGAATTTTAAATGTTAAATGCCATATTCTCTGGGTCTATGAAACGGTTGAAGATTCTTGTCCATCTATGATATTCTAACCTGTATCTGACATGACTGGGATATGATACCTTAAATAGTGTTGACTGCAGATCTTATCGTCTTAAGGAATAAACCCTGTACTAAAAATTAGAATACCTATATAAGGGGTGTACAATCTCTGAACAATGACCCTTAGTAGAACTATCGAACATTAGCCGGGGTATTTTACCAGGTAAAGTGTCCACAGCATTTTAGACATGTAAATACATATATATCATCCAAACAGAGGTATATAAAACATCTTGTGCATATATCATAACTAGTGCAATCATACATTATATCTAGTATAGTTAAATGAAGGTAGTAATTGCATAGTATACATGACAATGATGTGCAAATATTTTAAACAAAGGTAGAAGCATACATAAAATATAGCAATTTCAGATTCAGCTTTACATAATAGTTACAGATTCAGATTTATATCGAAGTACAAGTTGCTTTGGTTACATAAAACAATCTCAGATTAAACTTTGTACCAATGTACAAATTATCACAATTAAACATATAAAATGATTTTGCATTAGTATCAATATACAGATATCTATGACAGTGCAAATTGTCTTTAGCTTAGCCCATACATTCAGCTAAAATGAAGTATAGGTAGGTAGAACAGTCTACCTTTATCTATCCTATCTATTCCCACACTCTTCTTCAAAAAAAGATCTCTGATGGTATATTATAGTTTTGTCTTTTACCCAGTTTTACCCACAACCTTTGGAGCATAAAACTTATTGGGAAAGGGGGCGTAGTTGTTTATAAGGTTGCTTCCTGCTGACTTAAGGGCGATGGCATCTCTTTGGGATCCTGTAAAAGCTAAAACAATGGTTAGTTCTTAATGGACTGACCACATACATCTATAACCATTTTTAGGATAGTGGTTAACTCCATCTGGAAACTTAATTAGCAGTGTGATCTGAAGGATAATCATAAGGAGCTATCTTGCAGCTGTTTTTGAATAATCTATTTCTTGAAAGCAATTATTGATTGGTGCGCACCAGGTTCTTGATTTTTCTATTTTTGTCTCTGCTGTCTGTCTATCTGTCTCTTATTCTCTCTCTCTCATACTCTT
This sequence comes from Phyllotis vaccarum, assembly GCA_033318265.1. Taxonomy (NCBI): domain Eukaryota; kingdom Metazoa; phylum Chordata; class Mammalia; order Rodentia; family Cricetidae; genus Phyllotis; species Phyllotis vaccarum. The sequence continues at coordinate 50,425,830 of JARWLC010000016.1, forward strand.
TCTTTTATTTTTGTTTTACTAGCAGGAGTTGTTCCGGTGGAGGCCCCATCTCGGTTCCAGATTCTTTGTAGATAGCTGATAGGAGGAAATGTTATTTACAGTGGAAAACTTAAGCATTGTCGATATTCAAAAGATATTCATATCTTTCATGACTTTAGGAGACTGGAAGCAGACAGAATGAGATGTTTGAGAGGTACAGAAACAGGGAGGAACAAGGTTTAAGATGAAGTCACAGTAATATTGGTCCCTAAATATTTTGCCTTCTGTCTCACACCAGGTGGCTTTTATGATGTGAGACAGAATTTTTCATATTCCTTTACCAATATGCTTGGGTTTAGAGAGGGAGAAAGCCACAAGTTCCCAATCCAAATCCAGCCTTATTAATAGTCAAATCAGGACCTTTTTTTTTTTGAGGTGTAGATGCAATATGTAAAGCAGTAAAAATTGAGAAATTACCCAGTAGTGCATGTGTGTATCAGTTGGTCTCGTAGTCCGTCTTGTACATTCCTTAATCATCAGTCTGTCTTCTATTGCAGGTGAGTAATTATTCAATGTTTAGTCAATGCCGTAAAAATAGTTGTATCCATTTTCCTGTAAAGACAAAACTGAGAGACCCTGCCCCAGGTTTGTTAAGTGTGTTTTCCTTACCACGCATCCGTTTGTCATGTCAAGGATGAGCAGTTACTTTTATTGTTCAGGAAGAGACTCCTTTTCGAAGCGGGCTTTTATTAGTTTTGTCGGTACCCATATCTTTTCTGTCCCTGTTGAAACAAGAGCAAAACCCCTACCCCATCGAAGCACATACCCTGGCTTCCATTCGGAAGTCAACACATCTTTGAAGTAAATGGGTTGATTTAACTCAGAAGATTTCTCTACTACCCAATGTCTCTCAGCAGCTGAAGTTCCCTTTTCATCAGTGTTAAGAAAATTTAAAGTCAATAAGGCACTATGCAACCTCTCTCTGGGTTTTTTCATTTCTTTCTTTTGTTTATAAAGCATCTCTTTTAATGTGCGGTGAGATCTCTCCACGACTGCCTGTCCTGTAGGATTGTGTGGTATCCCTGTAATATGCTTTATATCATAGTATGCAAAAATTATCTTCATTTTTCGGGAGACGTAAGCTGGAGCATTGTCAGTCTTAATCTGAGTGGGAATTCCCATTATGGCCATGGCTTCCAAAAGGTGAGTTAGTACAGCATCAGCATTTTCAGAACTCAGGGCAGTCGCCCATTGCATTCCAGAATAGGTGTCAATAGTATGATGTACATATTTCATCTTTCCGAATTCTGGAAAGTGAAACACATCCATTTGCCATATCTCATTTCCGTGTGTACCCTTAGGATTAGTTCCTACAGGTAAAGATGGTTGGTTATAGAAAGAGCAAGTGTCACATTTTTTTACTATTTCTTTTGCTTCGATCCAAGTGATGGGAAAACTCTTTTTCAGCCCTTTGCTGTTAACATGATGTTTTTCATGAAATTCTGTGGCCTTTAGCACGCTTCCTATTAGCAACCGATCTATTTCCTCATTACCCTGCACTAGAGGGCCTGGGAGGCCCGTGTGTGCCCTGATATGTGTTATGTACATAGGATGTATCCTACCTCTGATGATATCTTGTAGTTGTATGAATAGTAAGGTCAAGTCTGTATCATCGTGAATGAAGTCAGCAGTTTCAATATGTGAAACAACTCTTTCTGCGTATTGAGAGTCAGTAATTAAGTTAAGAGGCTCTGTGAAATCCAACAACACCATAATAATCGCATATAGTTCTGACTTTTGAACAGAGTTATAAGGGCTCTGAGCCACTTTAGTTAGGTTTTCAGACTTGTAGCCAGCCTTCCCTAAATTGTTTGCATCTGTATAAAATATAGGGGCTCCAGAAATTGGTTCATCCTGTACTACACGAGGAAAGATCCAATTAGTTTCCTTTATAAATTGAATTCTCTTGTTTTGGGGATATTTATTATTACTTTCTCCTAAAAAGTCACTGCAAGCCTTTTGCCAAGGTTCACTGTTTGCCCATAATCGTTCAATTTCTTCATTAGTCAGAGGCACAACAATTTCTGCAGGGTCCTTTCCAGTCAATTGACGGAGTCTCAATTTACCTTTAAAAATCAGATCAGAAATTTTTTCGATATATGTCTTCATCTTTTTGCTTGGCCTATGTGGCAGAAATATCCATTCTAATATGATGCTTTCTCTTTGCATTAAGATTCCTGTTGGAGATTGTCTTGAGGGTAAAATAACAAGTATGCATTCCAGGTCTGGATCCACACGATCCACATGTGTTTCTTGAAGTTTTCTTTCTACCAACTCTAATTCTTTTTCAGCCTCATCAGATAGTTTTCTTGGACTATTTAAACCCTTGTCACCTTCTAAAGTCTTGAATAAATTAACTAGTTCATAGTTTTTTATACCAATCATGGGCCGTATATGAGCAATATCTCCTAGTAGCTTTTGAAAATCGTTAAGAGTCTTCAATTTATCTCTATTTAATTTTACCTTTTGTGGTCTAATTTTTTGTAAACCTATCTTATATCCTAAATAATTGATAGAATCTCCCCTCTGTACTTTTTCTGGAGCAATTTGCAGTCCCCAATTAGGCAATACTTTCTGTAGTTCTTCAAACAATGTTTCTAATGTCTGTGGGTTTGGGTCTGCCAACAAAATATCATCCATATAATGGTAAATGATAGATTGTGGGAAGCGCTTGCGCAGTATTTCTAGTGGTTGTTGTACAAAATATTGGCATAAGGTGGGACTATTTAATATTCCTTGGGGCAGGACTCTCCATTGGTACCTCTTAGCTGGCCCTGAATTATTAAGAGTAGGCACTGTAAAAGCAAATTTCTCTTTGTCTTGTTCCTGTAAAGGTATGGTAAAAAAACAATCTTTCAAGTCAATAACTGTAATAGGCCATCCTTTAGGTAGCAGAGAAGGCAGGGGAATACCAGATTGTAAGGAGCCCATAGGTTGAATCACCTTATTAATTGCTCTTAAATCTGTCACCATCCTCCATTTTCCAGATTTCTTCTTGACAACAAAAACAGGAGAATTCCACGGACTGGTTGATTCTTCAATATACTGAGCCTGTAACTGCTCCTGTACCAACTGTTCCAAAGCCTGAAGTTTTTCTTTTGTCAAAGGCCATTATTGAACCCAAATAGGCTTTTCCGTTAACCATTTCAAAGGCAGTGCTGTGAGTGTCTTATTAAGAGGGCAATTCTTTTGTACAACTTGAATGGCTGGTGAATTTTTGTCATTTTTGGAAACATAGTTGAGCCTCCGGCTGACATCATAACCAGGAGGGATTTTAATCTGGGTATTCCATTGCATTAGGAGGTCGCGACCCCACAGATTCACTGCTATATCAGCCATATATGGCTTCAACCGTCCTTTCTGACCTTCTGGTCCTATGCATTCAAGCCATCTCACACTCTGTTTCACCTGAGATATTGTTCCAATACCCAGAAATTGGATATCTACTGTCTGTAAAGGCCATCTCGGATGCCAGGACCGTGGGGTTATGATCGAAACATCAGCCCCCATGTCGACTAAACCCTGGATATAAATATTGTCTATCCGTACCCCCAATTTTGGTCTTTGTTCGTTTATCGAAGTCTGCCAAAATATTCGTTTCGTAATTTTCTTTGGAGTTTCTGAATCTTCTTTTGAATTTATGTTATCATCTGATATTGTATGTTTTTCAAGATCAGGTATTGGGTGTTCTATTCGTCTTGAGAATGCTGGTCTTCTACTACGACCGGATATGATCTCACCATCCTCGAATTTGGAGTCTGATTTTGGGGGGCTTCCCGGGGGAAGCCCCGAAAGGCATTTCCCGATGGCAGAGGGTTGCCTTCTTTATCTCTGGTAGATCTACATTCATTGGTCCAATGCCGTCCCTTACCACATCTTCTGCATAATCCAGAAGGCAATGACCTTCTGTTCGAATTAAACCTAGATTGGGCATCGTTTCCAAGAGTACTTTGTGTACAGTTTCGTCTTATATGGCCTTGTCTACCACAGTTGAAACAAGTGATTCCTTGGTTCCTCTTCCTTACCTTATCAAAGGCTTGGTCTACCCAATTGTCTTCATTACTATGGAGAGGTTCAGCATTGATTGTATATTGAATCCATTCTTCTAGAGGTGCGGCTCTGATTTTTAAAGGCAGAAGCATTCTTCTACATTCCGGATTAGCATGATCAAAGGCCAGAGAAAGTATTATTTGCTTTCTAGCTTCTGGATCTGATATTGCTCTATTTACAGCCGTGGTAAGCCTGTGTAGAAAGTCAGTATAAGGCTCTTTCAAACCTTGTTTGACCTTAGCATAATGCTCAACTTTTTGACCTGGGTCTAAAATCTTTTCCCATGCATTAAGTGCGGCCGTACGGCATAGCAATAAAGTATGTTCATCATAAGTAGTTTGAGTCTTCACGTCAGCAAACATTCCTTCACCAAGGATTTGGTCCTGAGAAGCAAAGAAACCCCTAATTCTTCCTTGGTGTTCTAAGGTCCTGGCTTCCTCTCTAAACCAGCTTCTCCACTGTAAGTTTTGACTTTGGTCCAAGACAGCAGCCGTTAGCTGCATCCAATCAAAGGGGAGGATTCGGTTTTTTGCAGACCATGAATTCAGGAGCTGCTTTACATAAGTAGAGTGAATACCATACATGGATATTGCCTCTTTAAAATCTTTGATGTCTTTCATATGTAGTGGCTCATAACTATACTCTACATATTCTGAGGAACCCCCTGGTGCCATCTTTGTCTGAATAGTAGCTGGGAACAATAGTGGTGGTGAAGGGGGTATCCCCGTGATGTTTACAACTTTATGTAAAGTATTTCCAGTACCATAACACCCCATTGGGGGTTGACCTGAACTGTTCTGAGCATAAGATGTATCATTGCCCTTCTGTAGTGTTGCAATATGGTCCCCACATTCTTTCATTTTGGATATAATGGGTTCCCATTCCTGGAATTTGGACATTGCAGGTACAAATTCTTGTATTTCGGATACCATCTGTCTCAAAGTTTGACTTTCTTGATGAAGTAATCCTTCTAAAGACCTCGCCGAGTCAGCAATTTTGAGATCTACATCATTAACATAATTAATGATTTTCTCGTCCAGTTTATTAATGTGGTCAACAAGTTTCTTGTTCTCATCAGTTACGTAGAGTTTATATTGTTCTCGTATAGTGCTGTCATAATGAGAAAGCTTGTTGTAATCAATTTGTAGAGTATCTATCGTTTTTGACATAGCAGAGTTTGAGAGCTGTAATTCACATACGTTGGACAACAGCTGCCGATTTAAGTTCTGCATCTGCTTAACTTCATCTGACAGTGTAGCGTTTGATAATTCTATAATACCAAGTTTGGACTGTAATTGAAGGTTTGAATTCGTGACCTCAGTCATCACCCGTCTATTGTGGAACACAACATACAGAAACAGACCAAAAAATAGTAAAACTGGGGTATTGAATACCTCAAGATACTCATTTAAAAACTTGTCAACCATCGTGGAAAAATATATACCGAATTCCTCAAAAGAATAGTTGTCAGCCATTACCTCAATCCAGGTGCAATGATGCTGTGTGGTCAGAAGATGTCACAATAACGTTTAGTGCCCTGGTATATGGCGGATGCGGAGACCTCAGCACGCTATTCAGAGATCCCAGGTGTTAAAGGGTCTCAGCGGGCAGAATAGAATTCTTGGGAAAAGCAAAGTCTCACAAGTCAAGACAGCCGCTTGAATCTGCAGTTTTTGGGTAGGCAGCGGGCCGCAGCCGCGCGGCTGGTTGATAGGCGGAGTTACCGACCGCGCGTGGCAGAATCAAATAGCGTACAGCTAGGCAGCGGGCCGCAGCCGCGCGGCTGGTAGAGCAGAGGAGGAAGCCGTAGGAAACGTGGGGGGGTGAGAACGCGGGTCGCGCGAGTGCGTTCTAAGCCCGACCCGTGGGTCCGCCGGCCCGGGACGTTGGGCGCCAGATGTAGGCGGAGTTTACCCACAAGGACACCAATATCAGATAGATATTTATTAAAATATAAACCAACACTCACGGTACAGGTAACAGATTACAGTAGCACCTGAGCAGGAACCGGAGTCTGCAGACGGACAGACGATGGGATCCTCCCTCCAGCAGCCAGGAACCAGGAAGAGAGTGTCTCGTCTTTCCACAGCCCCTTTTCAATGGGCCTTTCCCCCGCCCCCTTCAGGTCGGGGGGGGGGGGGCCCGGTGCTCTGTATAAATGTCCCTTGACCTTATCAGCTGACACCTGAATCCCACAACAGCTGGGTGAGGTTTGACTGTGGTGTTTCCTCTCTTTGATATTTCAGCCTTTCCCTGAGATCTGCTCTGAGTTTCATTTATTACAACCAGAATTCATGCAACAGTATCCTCAAAACATGAATGTATATGTTCCTGCCCCAATTTATGACCAATTATGCATAATAATTATATTTATAGTAGTATAATGAAACTTGCTGTAACTCAGTGGCTGAAGAGATGGTAGGTAGTTCACTGCGTCACCCTCAGCAGTAAGAATTAGCTGTCCACATTTCCATTACTGGTGATGTCTTCCTTCACACTGGGTGAAAGGAATCTAGAAATAAGACATTATATACTGTGTGACCATCTGTGAGATTTGAAAAGGCACACCCAGCTGTACTGACAGTGAAAAATTCAGATTTCCTGGGGCTGTTGTGAGGAAGGAGCTTAGAGAGGGTAGGTATTTTCTTGGAAATGCTTTAAATCTTCATTGCTGAGGTAGTTACAGATGCAAAAAACTTATCAAGTTGTCTGTTTTTCAAAATGTTGTATGTACATTTAAAATGGGCACATGTTAAACAGGTAAATACATGCCAATTACGCCTCAAAATATGATCCTAGAAATCAACATAGAATCTATCAAAAGATGACTAGAGAAGAAAATATGGTACCCAGACATGACAGAATTATTTGCAATACAGAAAAACATTAGGTGGAAAATGGATGGGGCTTGAAATCATGTTAAATGAAATAAACCAGACTCAGAAGGCAAATATTTATTATTTTCTCCTCTATGTGAAATCTAGGCTTAAAATTCTTTCTCTTGCCAGGCAGCGATGGTGCAGCCTTTAGTCCCAACACTTGGCAGAGGCAGGCAGATCTCTGTGAGTTTGAGGCCGGCTTGGTCTACAGAGTGTGTTGCAGGACCGTCAGGGATGCACAGAGAAACCGTCTTGAAAAACCAGTAAAAACTTCTCTCTCCCCCCATCCCGTGTGTGTGTGTGTGTGTGTGTGTGTGTGTGTGTGTGTGTGTGTGTGTGTGTGTTGAGAGAGAGAGAGAGAGAGAGAGAGAGAGAGAGAGAGAACGTACATGTATAAGTCATGAAACTAGATGTGAGAGAAAAGGGAAACAGGTTAGAAAAAACAGTACTTCCAGGAACCACGTGATGAGAAAGTTGAAGTTGGGGAACCGTCTTAGGGTTTTTATTGTGTGAAAACCACAGCAACTCTTATGAGAAAAACATTTAATGGGGTGGCTTGCATTTTCGGAAGTTTAATGCATTATCATCGTGGAGGACATGGCCTCACGCAGGCAGACATGGTTCTGGAGAAGTAGCTGAGAGTCCTACATTTTGCAGGCAACAGGAAATAAGCTGAGACACTGGGCACCATCTTGAGCGCATATGAGACCTCCAAGCCACCGTCCACAGTGAAACACCTCCTCCACACCTACCCCAACAAGGCCACACCACCCAATAGTGCCACTCCCGTTGGGGACCATTTTCTTTCAAAGGACCACAGGGACTAACTGAAGGAGGAAGCAAACCAGAAGGATGGAGCAGTGGGAGGGAAAAGGAGCAAATGAGAATAAAGTATAGTGACAGCTAAGAAGATGCCATGTTAAAATCTATTGTATGCTAACACAAAATTAATAGGGAAAAGTTCAATAAACATAAAGGCAGCCCTTGGAACATGGTAATATGAGCTACTGGTGCCATAGTAGGAGGAATAAAGGCTGGCACACTATAGAAGAAACATGAAGTTAGGAACACCAGGGCTAGGAACACACTTGTAAGATCACAAAAGTTTGATCTCTTAAAGTTTGGCATACTCCATGTGCCCTGTTAGAAACAGTGCTGGACTGGAGAAGGAAGAGGTAAGATGGAGAAAAGTGTTCTGGACCTAAAGCCGATGATCTGATTTGGTTCTGAGAAAACTAACCTGACATCCTCTCCCCTCCTCCTCACATCCCCTACCTTCCTCCATTAGAAATCTCTTCTCTCAGCCTAGTGACTCTGGTAAGGCAGGGGTGGGGGCTGGGGGAGCTGGGGGATAGGGTGGGGGGTCAGGCCTGAGCCCTTCACACCCTCCTTTAGACAAGCCTCAGGAAACAGCCTAGAATGACTACCCCAGCCTCCAGACATTCTCATAAGTACTGTTCTTTTAAAAATCTGGAAGGTTGGTTGAGGAGTCCAGAGCTATTTTTAGTACCAAATTCTATAAAAAGGAAATGCCAATGATAATCTTAGATGGCTGTATTTTTACAAGGGATAATTCAAGCTTCCTTGTGAGAGTTCCCAGTCTGCAGAAATCCTCCATAAAACACCACCTCGGGGCAGATCCTCAAACCCTCTCCCCCCACCCCTTAACATTGCTAAGATTCTTTAGAGACTATTTGAGTCAGGGACTGACTGAAAGAACTCAGATTGATCCACTTGCCGAGCTGCCTCTGTATGCTCTATCAGAGGAAAATTATCAATGAGTCAATATGCTGATGTTTCACTATGTTGACCATACGGAGACATCATCCCAAAGGAGTGAGGGAGCAGCAAGCTCTTGTCAGACTCACCTGTGTCCCCACCCTATGTAGCTCTATTAAGAAGTCCCTCAATTTCTCTGAGCTTCCTATATAGAGTGAACAATTATGGGTCCTGTGAGCTAATGCCTGGTGTCATCACTTAGCAAATTTTCAGCAGAGGTTAATTGATCATTGTTGTTATATATCCTATACACAGGAATTATGAAAAATGAATTCTTGCCTTTGAGAACCTCATTTTAATTGTTATAAGTAGCATACACACAAGCAGTAAGGGAACAGAGTGGTGATGGCCTGTGTGGAAACATGCCTTTTAGGAACTGGAGAGACGGCTCAGTGGCTAAATATGTACTGCTCTTGCAGAGAACCCAAGCTTTGTTCCTACAATCCATGGCAGGCAGTTCACAACCATCTTTAAGTCCAGGTTTAGGTGATCTGACACCTCTTATAGCCTCTCAGGACACCTGCAGTCATGTGCACATACCACACAGAAACATATACATTATAAAATAAAACAAAATTTTTGTTAAAAGAACATGCCTTTCAGTTTCTATGCTACATTAGTCCTCTACTTTGAGATTCGTTGGGGAATAATTTGTTTAAAAGATAGATATCAGATCTTTTTTATTTATATAGATAAAATGTAAAAAAGATCTTGTGTGTGTATGTGTACACTGTGACTTGAATTCATGACTTTGACTATATTAACCATGAAGTCTCCCACATACAGCCCCTCAAGGGATTTCAAAATGTTTGTTCCTTTTGACCTACATTTCCTCTTGAAAAGTTCTTAAGAAAACAAACTCATGATGGAAAATTTAGCCTGGATGTTTTTATTCAGAGTAACAAAAAAATTGGAAAGAGTCTAAATGTCTACCAGTGGAAGTTATATGTAATGTAGATATTACATATATTTCCACAAAGCAGATTACAAAACCATAGCTAGAATGTGGGTTCATTCTGAGGCTATGGCCTGAAGTATTGTTTTTATTAAGGATTTATTGCAACCAGAAACTAGACAGAAACTTGAATTTTTCCTATATAAAAACACAGACACTGAGATGTGTATGTACACACGTATAGAAAATGTCTATAAACTTTGGCTTAACAACAATTTTGTGTGTAACTTTTGAGAGGACTTTTTTTGTTTCGTTTAACTTTTACAAAGACTGTTCCTTTTATAGGAAAAAAAGAGGTCACAAAGTGAAGGTGGGGTGGATATGCCGTGCTTTTATTTTTGCTTGACATCTCTCTCTCTCTCTCTCTCTCTCTCTCTCTCTCTCTCTCTCTCTCTCTCTCTCTCTCTCTGTCTCTCTCTTTCTTCTTTTCTCTTGAGACAGGGTTTCACCATGTAGACCTGGCTGTCCTGGAACTCAGTAGACCAGGCTGGCCTCAAACTCGTGGATTCTGCCTCCAGAGTGCTTAGATTAAAGCTGTGTGCCACTACTCCCCAGCTTCATCATGATATTTCTAAAACCACCACATCTCTTATTTAACTTTCCTCTAAAACACTGAGTAAATGACACAGAACAAGTTGTTCCCATCTCAGACTCTGAGTTGTCCACCTATAGATGCATGTTAGGCTAGGTCAGAGAGAGCAAATTCTTCTCATCCTGTGAGTACTTCCACAGTCCAGGAACTGTAGGGACCACTTCTGCAAAGAGAAAGGATGACTGATAGAAGGTGACAATTGGCACCGACTAGTAATAATCTGCCACATATATAAGTGTGGTGTTATATATTTTAAAATTAGTCTGGGCTAAGAAGCAACATAGTAGAGTCATGCAGTTCCCATAAGAAGAACAGAAAACTATGTTTCCTTACAGCTCCCTGAGTATGCAGCGTTTTTAAGCAAAAAGGATTAGCCTCTACTTTGAATGTCACTGGTACCAGAGATAACTTCATACATTCAGTTTTGACCAAGTTGTACTAGATCATCCAGTTTCTACCATGTATCACAGATTCCAAGACATGATTTAAAATTTACTAATGAAGGGCTAAGATGACTCTGGAGTTAACAATACTTACTACTCTTGCAGAGAACCTAGTGGTTCAATTCCCAGCACTCACCTGATGGCTCACAACCATCTGTAACTCCAGTTCCAGGGGATCTGATACCCTCTTCAGATCTCTACAGGTACTAGGCATACATGTAATACTCAGACACATATGCAGGCAAAACATTTAAACGTATAAAATAAAATAATTCCTTTTTTAAAAAAAAACAAACTTTTTATTACTGAAGGAGAAAAATCAGCACAGCACTGTGTGTCGGTTATATTTACACCCGTTGTCTCTCATCCAAGACTGCAGCTGTTAAGTCTGCTTCTTCAACCTGAGAGTTTCAGAGCTACAGCTGTTGGAGGCATAAACCTGATCTCGGCTTTCCTTGACCCATGTCTCAAGTTTCACGGAATTCTCTAAAAGCCCACACTTAAGGATGTTGGTTCAGAGAAGTGTGTGCTTCTAAGTATTGACTCCTCACTCCACTCCCACCAAAACAAACTAGTGGGATTTCCAGTAGAACATAGAGTCAACTTCCACTTTGAATCAATGACCCAAGGTCTACATAAGGCTGACACTATTCTCAAAGTCATACATTATACATTCAATTCAAGCCTTACTCACTGGCAAGCAAACACATTCTTTGGCAAAAGGCAGCAATGGGCTTTTGAGGCTATTTGAGTGGAAGAGACAGACTAGAGGGTTTGACTGCATTTCAAATTAACTATGCTAATCTGTCGTAGTTTCCACAGAGAATAGCAAGCTGTATTCAGGGGTCTGGGCAACAGCTGTGCCTTCCAAACCAAGACACTGTTCAGAAAGATGATCCAAATGTGGGTTGTGTATTTCAGCAGGATTTAGTGGGACTTTCCCACTTAAATGGCCCTTTGTGCTTTTAAAAGATGTGACACTGACCTCATGAGTGGCTAATGCATGATGTCTTGGAGGTCTTGATTTACATTTGGCTGGTGGCCAAGACTGAACTGTCAGAATGCCCAGATGACTGATGGACAGTGCTGGACTTGTTCAAACTTGTTTGTAGTGAAGTGGGTGAATCTATGACACTTGCTCTGTCCAGGTTTGAAAAGTTAAACAAAGCAGGACTGTTAAAAGGGCTGACTCTGAGGTTCCTCTCTGAATACCAGGATTTAGGGTCTTTAATCAGTTATGTCTTTCATTGACTTTATTTACATTCAGTATCTTTATCTACTTCACAGTCTACTTGAGCATGGCTTATTCATTTCAAGGAATGATACTGTCCAAAACTGGTGATCGACTTTGTATCATATTCGTTGCTTCTACTCATATCCTTAGAGTCATCTGCTAGGTCCTATTTTCTTAGGAAGACACTTTGCAATAGAGAGGCAATTCTAGATTCTAGCACTCTGGACTACCACACAAGATGCAGGATGTTAGAAATTGACCAGTGCCACCTTGCAAGTAGGCAGTGTCATTAGTGAGCATGTCAAAGACTTCTAGAGAGGAGATAGTGGGGTCTTAAAGGACTATACTCTCAGGGGAAGAGCTAAGGTTTTATGGATCCTAGAATAGTTTAGAAGTCTTAATTCCCACAATGTTTGTCATAGAAACACAGGCAGCTTGAGCATATCAGAAAGATGTCAAGAGGGGACAGCTAAGTGATACATCTGCCATGAGGAGCACAATGACCCAAATAAGAAGCACAGCTGAATGTTTTCACAGATGACATTAAGAAGAAGGAAAAACAAAACGACACTAAAACACAAAACTAAATTTGAAGACTGATCTGAAATAACGAAAGGAAAAGGTGGACATGGTGACCCACACCTTTAATCCCAGTACTCAGGAGGCAGGAGCAGGCAGATCTCTCAGTTTGAGGACTCTGGGGATATAATAAAAGATTCAAAAGATTCAGAGATATCAGAGGGATCTAACGAGTGTTAGTCTAGGAGGATCAGAGAGTGGTGACTCACAACTTTAATCCCAGCACAGGGAGTATCCTGGGAGTGGTAACCTACGCCCTTATCCCAACTGAGTTCAGGTCATCTTAGTTTACAGAAGGAGTTCCAGGTTCCCAGGCAGGCAGTGGTGGGGCCACGCCTTAATTTACCAAAAGAGTATTTAAGGTAGGCGTAGAAAGACAGAGTTGGAAGAAGCCAGGAGGAGCCAGGCTGAGGAAGCTGGAAGACAGCTGGGTAAGCTCTGACTGTGGTGTTTACTCTCTCTAATATCTCTGACTTTCCCAGAGATCTGGCCCCAAGTTTCCTTTATTCGTGCAACAGAGGACAGGCTGAGCTACAGAGTTCCAGGATAGCCAGGGATATACAGAAAAATCCTGTCTCACAAAGCAAAAACAAGAAAGAAATGAATGAATGAATGAATGAATGAATGAATGAATGAATACCAAGAGCCTGAGATACAAATAAAGCAACAATATCTGAAGAAAACTGAGTAAAGAGAGACACACTCAGTGAAGTGACACCAGAAAGGTTTTCTGATCTTGCAAAGATAATAGGCTTCCATGTAGGCTTAAAAAATGTCATTTTTATCTATGTATTCCCCTGCTCCCCCTCCCTTCCCTCCTCCCAATCCCTCCTAGTCAGTCTTCAGCCTCTCCCCTCCCCATCCCCCCATTCTCTCCCCCAAAAGGGTAAGAAGTCCCAAGGTGGGTCGGCTCAGCATGGCACATCCACTCCAGGCAAGTCTGATTTCCTCATCCCAAAGTTAAGACTGGGTTAGCTGTTTCTCTGCAGGGAATGGGCTCCAAGGTGCCAGCACACACACAAGAGCACAGTCTGATTCCACCCCTTGAGGCTCCACATACTGCTCATGACAGTCAACAGTTGTCTACCCTTGGAGGGTCTAGCTCCTTTTCCCCATGGATCTCCAGTGGCTATTCTTGATTCAGTGAGTCCCTAAAGCTCCAGTTAGCCATGACTGTGGTAATTTTTCTCATAATCCTTATCCCCTTACTGATACAGACTCTCCTCTGCTGCTGTCAGTTGGACCAGGAGCTCTGCCCAGTGCTCAGCCATGGATTTCTGCCTCTACCTCTATTCTTTGTTGGATATAGGTTCTATAATGACACTTTCGTTGGTTACTCATTTGATTATAGGGGAAGTTCTGTTTAGGCACCCCTCCACTATTGTTTGGAGACTTGGCCAGGGACATCCTGTGAGTTCTTGGAGGATTCCCTAGCACCTGGTCTCTTTCCAACCCCACATTGGCTTCCTCTACCAAGATATCCATCTTTTTTTCCTCCCTCTTTGCTCTTTTTCTTTCAATATTTGTTCCCAACTCTTCTTGGTTGCAACCCATTATGATTCCAATTTGCTAAGGTGTTCTGATCTTCTCTATTTTCTCTTCTTAGGGGAATCTCTGGATGTCTCTCTTAAGTTCCTTCTGATCCCAAGCTATTCAGGGGTTGTGGTTTGCAGTTTGGGTATTCTTTGCTTTTTGTCTAAAATGTGTTTATGAGTGAATACATCCCATGCCTGTCTTTCTTGACCAGATGGATTCAGTGTAGAATTCTATCAGCATTCAAAGAAAAACTAATACTAATACTCCCCAGGCTCTAGAAACTGAAGGAACATTGCTGAACTCTTCTTATGAGGCTACAATCACCTTGATTCCCAAGCCACTCAAAGATGCAACAAAGAAAGAATTACAGACCAGTCTCCCTCATGAACATTGATGCAAAAATACTCAATAAAATTCTGGCAAACTGAATGCAACAACATATCAAAAAAGTCATCCACCATGATCAAGTAGGCTTCATCCCAGAGATGCAGGGATGGTTCAACATACAAAAAACTGTGACTGTCATCCATCATATAAACAAACTGAAAGAAAAAAAAAAACTACATGATAATCTTATTAGATGCTAAAAAAAAAAATCCCTGACAAAATCTAACACTCCTTCGTGATAAAAATCCTGGAGAGATCAGGAATACAGGGAAAATATCTAAATATAATAAAGGTGATACACAGCAAGCCAACAGCCAATATCAAACTAAGTGGAGAAACACTAAAAGCAATCCCACTAAAATCATGAACAGAACAAGGCTGTCTTCTCTCTGTCTTTATCTGTTAAATATTGTTCTCAAAGTTTTATCTAAGGCAATAAGAGAACAAAAGGATATTAAGGGGATACAAATGGAAAGGAAGAAGTCAAACTATTTCTATTTGCAGATGATATGATCGTATACATAAGTGACCCCCAAAATACTACCTGGGAACTCATACTGCTGATAAACACCTTCAGAAAGTTAGCAGGTACAAGATTAATTCAAAACAATCAATAGCCCTACTATATAGTAAGGATAAAAGGGCTGAAAAAATAAGGGAAACATTACCCTTCATAATAGGTGTAAATAGCATTACATATCTTGAGTTGTAATGAAGTTGCAGACCTGTTTGACAAAAACTTTAAGTCACTGAAGAAAGAAATTGAAAAGGATATCAGAAAATGGAAAGATCTCCCATGCTCCTGGATAGGTAGGATCAACACAGTAAAAAATGGCAAGTTTACCAAAAGCAATCTACAGATTCAAAGCAATTCCCATCAAAATCCCAACACAATTTTTTTTTACAGATCTTTAAAGAACAATACTCAACTTCATAAGAAATAACAGGAAATCCAGGATTGCCAAAACAATCCTGCTCAATAAGAGCACTCAAGGAGGAATCACCATCCCTGACTTCAAGCTACACTATAGAGCTACAGTAATAAAAACAGCCTGGTGCTGGAATAAAAACAGACTTGTGGATCAATGGAATTAAATCAAAGATCCCATCATTAACCCACACACCTATGAACACCTGATTTTTGACAAAGAGGCCAAGAATATTCAATGGAAAAAAGTATCTTCAACAAATGGTGTTGGCAGAACTGGATGGTAGTATGCAGAAGAATGAAAACAGATCCAAACCTATCATCCTGCACAAAACTCAAATACAAGTGGCTCATAAGCCCTCAACATAAACCCAGCTACAGTGAACTTGATAGAAAAGAAAGTAGAAAATACCCTCCAAGGCCTTGGTATAGGTGACCACTTCCTAAATATAACACTAGCGGCAGAAATACTGAGAACAACAATCAGTAAGTGGGATCTCCTGAAACTGAGAAGCTTCTGTAGGCAAAGGACACAGTCAATAAGACAAAACAACAGCCTAGAGAATGGGAAAAGATCTTCACCAACCCTACATCAGACAGAGGACTGATCTCTAAAATATATAGAGAACTCAAGAAACTAGAGCCCAAAAAGCTAAATAACTCAATTTAAAAATGGGGTTCAGAGCTAAAAAAGGAATTCTCAACAGAAGAATTACAAATGGCTGAAAGGCACTGAAAAAATTTTCTTTGCATCTTTAGCCATCAGAGAAATGCAAATCAAAACAACTTTCAGAATGGCTAAGAACAAAAACACAGATGACAGCCTATGCTGGAGGGGATGCGGAGCAAGGGGAACACTCCTCCATTGTTGGGGGAGTGCAAATACCTAGAAACAAATCAGAATTGTGAAAGGAGTGATGTAAGAAATCAAAGAAGACAGAAAAAATGTAGAAAGGCCACCTCCCACATTCATGGATTAGAGCTATTTTCAATAATCTATAGGACACAGTACTAAAAATCCAGAAGTCTTTATGAGTCACCTAACACTCAGTAGTCATTAGCACCACCCCCAACAATCCCATGGAGATGTATAAGTCTCTTATATTAGAATACTTGGATTTAGAAAAGTATGTTACCTGCTGAGTGTCACACATCTCCAGAAGGGATGGAGCCAGGAGTCTTTCCCAGGTTGGCCTGATCCCAGAGCTGAAATTCTTCAACACAGTCTCACTGATTGATGGTGAAAAGCCTTCGCTGAGATGAAAGACGTCATCAAGCTCCTAGCCTCACAAGAAGGAATGTGCTTTAGGTTCAAACTACGTTTGTTCTGGATAACTTACAGGCAAGATAAACCCTAGGACCAGAGAGATGGCTGAGTGGGTACAACAAATATATAAGTAAATAAATGTAAAATGGGTAATAATTTAAAAAAACAGAAAAGCATCTCAACAAAAATTCTTAAACTAGCTCACAGACTCAAGGACCATGGCAGGTGACGTTGAGCCCTTTAGTAAATGAAAGCAAAGGTTGTCGTGATTATGTGGTTTCTGCTTCTGCTGTGTTGGCATCACCTGCTCCACTACAGAGGGATTTAACCAAAGCAGAGAGGATAGGACAACCAGAAGCTCCAGCATCCTTGATGATCATCCCATGTGAGGAGAGCAATGTTGCTTCAGGGAAGTCCTTGTGTGGAGGTGCATGCCTACAGTCCCAGCTGAAGCATGAGGTTGAAGAAGTCAAGGACAGCCTGAGTAGCAAGACCTACACTCAAGGAAAGAAAAGAGAACTTTATGAAGGGCATTCACTCTTAACTATGCTCTGTGTGATCTAGTGTTCCACAGCTAGAAAGGAAGAAGTGATGGGGGGAATCATTTCACAAGCAGAGGGAAACAGAGAAAGGCTTTTTCACTGTGGTCCAGATCATGAAGAAACCAAAGATATAATGGCCTCCTTTAATCCTTCAGCTGTCCTTCTAGCAATGAGGTTTCTTGGTCCCGGGCAGCCAGAGGTCCAGACCCACAGACCTTCAGCCCCAGACCCCTTAGCTACCTGCCGCTGCTACTCAGGCCCAAAGAAATGACTCAGACTAAACTTCATGCTGTTTGGCCTATGGCTCAGGTACATTGCTTGCTAGCTCTTACATCTTAACTCAACCCACTTCTATTAATCTGTCTGCCACATGGCCCGTGGCTCACCTGTGTTCTTTACATGTTGCTCCTTTGGGCTTTAGCTTGGTCTTTTAACTCCGCCCTATTTCTTCTACCTATACTCTGATTTCTCCTCCTACTTTTTTTATGGTGCCTGTCATGGGCCAAAACAGCTCCTTTATTTAAAGATTGATATTCACAACATACAGAAAGACATTCTCACATCACCTTCCTCTTCCTGTCTAATCAAAAAGGAAGGTTTCAATTTTATCATAGCAAAATTACATGTAACAAAATAGCTATCAAGCAAGAATTACAGTTACAATATCTAGTCTATTTGTATTTAGCAAAATTAAAGAAAATACTCTATCATCTACCTTATCTTTATGAATCTAAAGTTTCATATCCAATATACCTTTCAAATGACTAAGAAAAACTATACCTGAAACTATCTAATCTTCAACTACATCAAAGACCACAGAAGAATATATTTACTCAAGTAAACCACAAGTGCAGTAACTTACAAAATCTAGAAATGACAGAGATGACACCTATCTGCCTGGACAGTCACCCAAAGTTCCTTTATAAAGTTGGGGCATCCATCTTCAGCCTACAGGCCCAGAGTCTCTTTTCATTTCAGGGAAGCAGGAAATCTGCTCTGCCCGTTCTGGTACAGTCCATCAGTTGCTTCTCCTCAAGTCCTGAAGAATGTCTGACAGTTTTCTCTGCAAAGCAGGAACCTGAAGGACCATCTCGGCTTGTTCTGCCAAAGTTCAGAGGTCACCTTCCTATGGAACCTGCATGTCCAGTTTGAACAGCACACTGTCAAGCAGTCAATATAAGAACAAGTTCATGTCCAGTGGCTAACCAATTCCACAAAGAAACTAATCTCCATATGGAGTTTCTTTGATGCCCATTTTTCTCTTGAAGTAAATTGGTGCTGCCAGGAGCAGACCTGTCTCACTGTCGAGAAAAGTGTAAATTCTTAAAACATTTTAAAATGCCATATTCTGTAGGTCTTAGAAGTGTTTGAAGATTACCTATCTAATTGAATTATATGTTTGTATACCTAAATATCTAACTAACATGCATTTCTTAATTATACATTACAATTTTAAATCAGATATAGACATTATATCTTAAGCCAGAGTAGAAAAATACATACAGCCTAAGAGAATTGACCTTAAATTTGTGTCAATAAACCAAAATCTATACCAATGTAAAACATTTTGAGATTAACAGCTGATTTCCTGATCTAAGTAAATTCAATAATCTAATTTTTAAAAAAATCACTCATATACCATATCCCCTTTTCTTCTTAGAAAGACATTAACTATGACCATTAACCATTTATAATGAAAACAAACATTTAGAAACAATATTTGGGGAATTTGGGCGTAGTTTTCCATTACTACTTCCTGCTGATTAAGGGGCATTGAAAATCTCACGGGTTCTTGAGACTAGATCTAATCTGCAGCCCTGAAGCTGATACAGCCATCTCTTCTCATCAGAGATTTTTTTTCAGGGGGTCTTGGTTGATGAAACCATAAGAACCTGGAAGCAATCCACAGGCTCTCATCTTCTGTGGAAACAAAAGCAGAACTCTTCCAAAGCAATAAATCCTCAGACACAAATTTCAAAATCAAAATACCTCTAAAATATATATTCTTGTTTAATTTAGTAGCCTTTGCATTTGCAATCCATTGTCTTTCTGCAGTTAGCTCATTAATGGTTAAAAAATTAAAAGAACACACAATAACAACCAAAATCCATATTTTGTGTCTATTTTCCATCTTTACGTGGCTTATTATATTTTTATTACTCTATTTCTCTTTTAGGGACTTTACCTTCTTTCTTTTCTCTCTGAAGACTATGTACCTTTTACACACACTGTAACCCTTTTACAGGTTTTTTTTTTTTTTAAATCTGAATCTGTTTTATTGTGAATCCTTAATTATCTTTCAACCAGAAGAGCTTTTAAAATGCACTCTTTTAAAGAGCTGCATAGTTTTTGCAGATAAAGCTGAATGAGTAAGTTCTCTTAAAGACAGAACCAGCAAACAGAGCAGACCCAAGAAAATGTTGCTACTAAGAAACTGTCTTTGTTTCCTTTTTGTTCAAAAGAGGCAGAAACCTTAATCACATGACTCTTCTGTGAGATTTCAGGAACTGGCCTTATTGCAGCTTACACTGCCTGCCTCCAGCCCACTGGAGCCATTTTGAATGTAGCCGGATGCCGCACTTTCTCTGTACAATGACCCACTTCAGATACACAACTTGGAAGCTGCCTACTTAAGTTTCTGTGCTAAAACCCTTTTTAAACTTTCTCAGGCTTTAAGTGGATATTCAACCCATGTTGGGAAGCCATCTGTAGTAGTGAGGTTTCTTTGTCCCGGGTGGCCAGAGGCCCAGACCCACAGGCCTGCCACGCCAGACCCCTTAGCCACCAACTGCTGCTGCTCAGGCCCGAAGAAATGACTCAGACGCTTATATTAACTTCATGCTGTTTGGCCTATGGCTCAGGCACATTGTTAGCTTGCTCTTACATCTTAAATCAACCCATTTCCACTAATCTGTCTGCCACATGGCCTGTGGTTCACCTGTGTTCCTTACATGTTGCTCCTTTGAGCTTCAGGCTTGGTCTCCCGACTCCACCCTACTTCTTCTACTTATGCTCTGATTTCTCCTCCTACTTTTTCTATGGTGCCTGTCATGGGCCAAAACAGCTCCTTTATTTAAAGATTGATATTCACAGCATACAGAAAGGTATTCCCACATACCCCCTCTTTCTGTCTAATCAAAAAGGAAGGTTTTAATTTTAACATAGCAAATTTACATATAACAAAATAGCTATCAAGCAAGAATTACAGTTACAATATCTAGTCTATTTGTATTTAGCAAACTTAAAAAGAAAATACTCTTATTTACCGTATCCTTATGTTTTTGTTTTATTATTTACTTGTGTGTGTGTGTGTGTGTGTGTGTGTGTGTGTGTGTGTGTGTGTGATATGTGTAATATGGTACATGTATATAGAGGTCAGAGAACATCTTTCAAACTCAGGTCATCAGGCTTGGCAGCAAGTGAACAATGTTGCTTAGCCCTATTTTTAAGTTTTACTTATTTAATATTATTTTACTGTGTGTTTGAGTGGATGCACGTGCACATATGTGTATGATGTGTGAGTTCATGCCACAATGTGTGTGTGTATAGAGGTCAGGAGCTGGTTCTTCCCAGTCACCATAGGTTCCAGAGACTGAGCACAGTTGGTCAGGCTTGCATGACAAGTGTCTTTACCTGCTGAGCCACCTGGCCAACCCTTAAATTCTTATTCCAAGACCATGTTCTGCCCATGGTGGACTTGAACTTACCCTGTAGCACAGGCAGACCATAGACTTCAGAACTTGCTGCCTCACACTCCTAGCAGCTAGACTAGAACCATAGGGAGTAATGCTAAAAACAAAACAAAACATTAAAATAAAATAAAACAAAACAAAAACCAAAGAGATTTCTCAGTTTGCATTTGCCAGTGTATAAATCATTCTAAGGATTTTGAACCTTCCTGTTCACCCTTTTCCATTTCTAGGTGTCAGAACAATTCCCAGTTGGGCAATTAATTGCCTTTAGCTTAAGTGTAGAAAAGCTACTGAACTGTTACCCTTAAAAGTGATGTACACAAGGAAGGCGGATGGCAATTTTGCTGATGTCATCAGGCAACTCTTTAGCACCACTGGTGAAGCTTTTCCTAATAGGATCAGCTGGAAAGCCTTGAGAAGACATAGCTTTTCAGGGCTCACCTTTGATATTCAGACTCTGGAGAAGCAGGGTGTTATTCTCCTAAAGACACCTAGTAACAGTAAGAGCAGCCTTGGGAAGCAGTGCTTACCAGCTGGCCAGTGAAATTCATTGGCCTGTGAGGCTGAGAGTGCAAGGCTACATCCATTGCTCTGTTCATCCACATACATGCCTTTCCAGTCTGTAGAGAAACACATTGGCTCTGGCTGATCATAGAGGTGCTTAAATGCTAGTGGGAGATGTATACACAGGCCTCTTGGGAACATAAAGGAGGAAACTGGCTGGGGTTGTGAGGGTTTTTGCTTGCTTTCTGGAGGGCAAAAGCCTACATTAGGAGAATCTTGTTCAGCTTCAGATGACAGAGAAAACCAAGTGATTGTGGATTGGTGTGGCTAAATGATTCTTTTGCTTTCATACAGTTTTAACAATATAGCCCAATTATAGTGCTAACCTTTTTTCCCCACCATCTTCAGAATGAGGCCTATGCAGTCCAAGATTTTGGGGATTTAATATGTGGGGATTTAATAAAGTTTCAGAAGTTGGAGATACTAGAGGGAATAAACACCACAGTCAAATCTTACCCAGCTGTCTTCTAGCTTCCTCAGCCTGGGATTCCCTTGGAATGGTTTTCTCTGTGTTTGAATCCCGTCTTAAGTATTCTTTCTGTAATTAAGGCGTGGCCCCACCACACCTGCTTGGGAGCCTGGAATTCCTTCTATAAACTGAAGTGACCTTGACTCAGTTAGGATTAAGGGTGTAGGTCACCACTCCCAGGATACTCCCTGTGCTGGGATTAAAGGTTTGAATCACCACTCTGATTTTCCTAGACTGACTGTGGTTAGAGCTCTGGGACTTCTGGAGCTTTTATTAACCCCCCACATAGACTTTGGGTAGATTCCCTCTGATATCTCCAAAACTTCTGAAACTTTATTAAATCCCCACACAAGATGGTTGCTGAGATTTCAGCCATCATTAGTATATTCCTGGAAAGTCAGGAAAGTTACAGGTGCAAAGAATTGCATGGCATCTCCCTTTAAAGATAATTCTGGAAACATCTCTTGGTATCTTAGGAGTCCAGGACTTGGGTACTTGACCACACCCTTCCTCAAGGTGAAACAAAGTGTTCTTCAGAGTGGCCATATACAATAAAAAGTTATGGTTCTATTACCAAAAACAGAAAGGACTGTTGTCACTGGTGATAGCTGGGATATGTGTAAACTGAGATGTGAGGAATTATCTGGGATTAAGCAGGACAAGGACAGGGTATTGCCCATGAGGAACTGAAGTGGTCTTCCACAAGATGTGCTTACTGTCTTTCATGCTGTAATACAAACTGTACCTGGGGTGACTCTATCCCAACCACTCAGTTCTCATGTCAACAGTTAACTTCTACCCAATTGCAACTTTATACCCCAGACACAGAAAATCCTTATTGGTTTGTTGGAATGAGAGATTACCTGGAGATTTCGTCAATGAAATTAGGAAACTGTTATATAATAAAAACAATCATAGGATAGAGTTAACCCTTCTTTCTCTCTCCTACAGATGACTTTTAATGTGGCCAGACCATTTTGGAAACCCACTTGATGAAGCATCTGTGGTCGGCACAAGTAAAAACTGTTAAGTTTATCAAAAATGCAGATTAGCACTACAAAATACATACTTGCCATGATTAGATGGAGAAAGAGCAGTTTTAACAGGCACCTAGGATCATTTTGTGTTTTCAGAGGTGCCTAGAGACAGGATCAAATTTATAGCCGAATCACAAGAAGTGAGGTACAGATTCTGCCCAGGTGTCCACTCCCATGTGGGACTTGGAGCTGGAACTCAGATCTTTAGGCTCTGAGGCAAGGGATCTAATCTTCAGAGCTTCTCAGTAGCCCCAAAATAAAGCTTTATTCAGATGTAATAAAAAATAAAAATATATTAGCATAAAGATGGATGAAATGGATGAAAGGGAAAGCATCTATGCATCTATTAATAAGATAGATTCAGAGATAAACATCATATTTTCCATCATATGTGGAACCTAGGTGTACACACAAACACAGAAACAGACACACATACAGAGAGAGAGAGAGAGAGAGAGAGAGAGAGAGAGAGAGAGAGAGAGAGAGAGAGAGAGAGGGGAACAGAATGGTGATTAGGGGAGAAGGGTAGTGACATATGAATACTGTCCAAGTACATGTCCTCAAGAAGCCCTCTGCTTTGTACAGTAGGTTTACCCTAGTGCATCCTTCTTAAACATGGAAAGCGTAGCTCCCATTTTAGCCCAGGCAGAACTCTCCTGACAGCTGGTTGACAGTAAAAGCACGCTGTGTCTGTCTATGGGCACATTTGCCTCTAGGAATTCTTGGATCCAGCTATTTATTGTTCATTAAAAATCCATTTAATAGCTAGCAGTAAGTTACAACAATTACAAGTTTCAATTCTTTAATCTTTTAAGATGGTTAGGCACAATTTTCAAAAAGTTTATTCAGAAACTGCTTTTGTTTAGCAAAGCATTTAAGGTAACCAATGTGGAAAACCACGTGTGAAGTTCACAAAGCAAAGCCACCAGCAGCCATTTATCAGCATTCCCTAAGTGTGCACTGGGCAGTGCCAGTAGGTACTGTTAAAACCAAAACGAGCCTCAACCACAGTAAATATAGCACCCTGAGATATCAGACTTTTGTGACATTATGATGATAACGAACATTGATCACGTCAAAGCAGGTGAGCAATACAACACACTCTGAACAGAGACAGTTTGTGTAACAAATTCCACAAAGTCCAACTTAATATAGGAACAAACAAGACTGTTAGAAACTGTGGCTTGGAGTATTAAGATTTTCCACCCTAATGAGAAGATAGGATGCCCTTGGGGGAAGTTTGTTTAGTCTGTTAATTTCCAGTCAGTGGTTTAAAAGCTGATAGGTACTTTGTAGGCATGCATGATTATCTGTGATAGTCTTCCCTAAGTAAGAAATAAGATTTCTAGTCCAACTTACACTGTGGATCTACAAACAACCTGAGCTCTTGACTTCTGATGCCAGCATGAAGAAGAGGTAAATAAAAGGTTACCTAGTCCGAGTTTCTGAACAACTGTAGAGGGAGATGGAGAGATAGTTCTCTGCTGCACTTGCAGAGGACCCAAATTTGATTCCGGCACCAACATTGGACAACTCAGAATCTCTTGTAACTCCAGCTCCACTGGCTTCCACTGGCATGCCACACAGACGGCGAACACACAAACATATATGCACTAAATATTAAGTCTTAAAAAAAAAACTGTGGGAAAAAATCAGAGGTGAAAGACTGCCTTGGAAACAGGTAATTAGGAAATGGTGAACTGTGATCTTTACCCTTCTGCTTTTTACACAGTGATCTCCTCAACCAGTATGTCTGTAGGATGAGTATATGATGAAAGCCTTATCCTAATGAGACAGAATTTTTAAAAAGGTCAAATTGTTGCATACATTTCTCCTAGACATTAACTGCATTAATAGACATTAAATATGTACATTGTGTTCTTTAGTTCATACATAAAATGACATTGTATTAGATTATCCAAGAAATTCAGGATTTGTTCTTTACACAAAACTATCTGTGCTAATTATGTAAAGAGTATCAAATCTGGGGGCTCAGCAGATAAATTCAGAACCAGAATTCAGATCCTCAGCATCCACATGAAAGCTTGGCAAAGTGGTGCACATCTAAGCCAGAACTGGGCGAGGTGGAAACAGGTGGATCTAGGAAAACACTATGTTCCAGGCTCAGTAAGAGCATGATTAAAGAATACACCCATGCCATCCTCTGGCCTCCATACTCCGTATCTGCATACATGGGTGCACACACACACACACACACACACACACACACACACACACACACACACACACACACACACACAAATATCAGACCTGAAAATAAAATTATAGAAGTGCAAGTTACCAATAATTTACTTTCTTCCCTGTAGAGAGAGACCTTTTAAAATAATCTCAACTTTGGTGGTCCTTACTCTATTCTTTATTCACAAATGAATGCTAGTCAAGCTACAACATCACAAATGGAGTTTTTTGTCAGTCAGTGTTCACTGTGAGTTAAGTTTACATGATTGTAAATAAATTCCATGGTTTTCACGCCAGGAGAACAAAATATCCCCTGTGGGGAGTGTTTAAATAATATGTAGACTTTCAAAACAGCATTAGAACACACACATCTTTGGTGGTACAATTTCAAATCTCATGCAAACATTGATGGTTTATAATTACTGTTAAAACTGACAGGGTTTAGAATCAAATAACCTAGGACAAATTTCTTGGCATGTCTGAGGATGTTTCTAGATCACGTTAACTGATATGGGTTAATGTACTTTAAATGTGGATGGCATCATCCCAGGGCTGGGGTCTTCCACTGATAAAGAGGAGGCAAGCTCAGCACCAGCATTCATCTGAGCTTCCTGAGCACTGATGGGATCTGAGCAGCCACCTCATGTTTCTGATGCCATGCTCCCCCATGAAGGACTGAACCATCAGAGCCTGAGGCAAAAGAAACTTTTCTTTCCTCCAGTTGCTTTTCTTGGGTATTTTGTCCCAGCAATGACACACATAATTAATACGCAGACGAATAGGATTCTCTGCCACTTTGCTGGGATAAGCAGTAGAAGAGAGGGTGCACAAAGCATCAAAGCTAACATGACCTGACCAACACTTACATTACTCATCTTCCTCTTCTCAACAGAAAACATTTAACAAGAGCGTTTTCATCTGTTTATTTAGTTACAACAACAATATAACAATGATACCAAATGGAAAAGATAGTTAAAATGATGAGAAAATGTTCAGTAACAGAAATGACTATATCTGATAGAACTGCCCAGGTGTCATTAAAATACATTTCCAATTTATAATTGGTTATTAGTGTAAATTAAATTTAGCAACTGAGCTCTAGTTCATATCTACAAGTTATCAAAATATTTTCAAAATGTTACATAAAAACTGACAACATCCATAAATATATAAACAGCAAATTTTTTCAGAAAAATAAATGTACCCTGAGATAAAATGCTAATCACACTTGCCATGCCAGATGTCCTCACATGCCACTGTGAGCTTTCTGTATTTCAAATGTTCCAAGATAAAGTAATGCTATCACATGTTGGTGCAAATTTCAGCCATGGAAGTAACTACTTTAGATTTTACTATCCCTGTGCTGAGTCATCGGGAGTCCAGGGTCACTAAGGAGAACCTAGGAAGACAGAATGGCATTTGGTTCTGACTCCTCAGATCATGGCTGAAAACTCTCAGCAAAGCATTCTAGGCTTTTTTTCTCACACCAACTGACCCAGAATATATTTTAAGAAATGTTTATTTTCTGTGCATATTTGTTTTAAATTATAAATTCCTGAGCACTTTTTCTTCTTCCTCGTCATCGCTGTCAGTGACATTGACTTGCTGGACGCCAGAGGGAGCTGAAGCTGGGGCTGTGAAGACATTCTCCAAAGCTCCAATGTCCAATGGAGGCATGGGATTCAAGTACTCTTCCCCACTGTGCCCATGGCTGTTGTAGTAAGGGGGCCCATCCATGCTCTCACAGCTCCGAGAATCTTCACTGTGTGTGTGCTCATCTGGGTAGTCTCTGAAAGGATAGTCTCTATTTAAAGCTGAAAATATAGCCTCATGCTTTTGGTACCTGTCTTCATAGTAACCAAGACATTCTGGCATTGAACTTGGAAAATTTCCATAGCCAAAAGGAGGCCGACTATAAGGGCACGTGCTGTGGTAGAAAGACAAAAAATAAAATTGGATCAGACCTTGCCCACATATGCCTGGATTACAGATTATGAGTTAACTGACTTTTTTTTTAAGGCTTGGAAAGCATTCCTCTGTCTTTCCTCTGCCTGTTACCTCACCATCCAAAACTAGAACAAAGGCAGTCTTGATGGAAACCATCCCCAGCATTATCAGCTCTTACTAGTTTCTAGCATCTTACCTTTGATGATTGTGATAAAAAAAAAAAAAAAAAAAAAAAATCACATCCTAGCCTCTTACTACCTCACATCACAGGGTGTTGGAAATGTAAATATATGTTGTGTGACATTGAAAACATCAGGTCACAACAGTAAAGTGGCCTGGAGTGAGCTGAAAGGAAGCGCTGCAAAATTTTAAAGCCTTGGAACAGAAGACTCCATCTTGTTTACACAAATGACACAGTAACAAAGTGAATGTAGAATATTCTCAGTTCTATAAAGATTTAGAACTGATGCTACACAATTCCTTCAAAGTGCTTTTTACAAAACAAAACATGGGAAATACTTTAGGGAAAAAACTTTTGCAGTTTAAAAACTGACTTTTTAAAAGCAAAGCTAATAATCCTGTCATGCAAAACCATTTAAGTCTTAATCCCCTCTTCAGAGATGAACAGGGATGCACACAATTTGGGCTCGGGAGCTCCATCTAGTGATAGCTAATACAATGGTTGCATTCATTTGCAACACCCAGATGCTGTATTGCATCTTCTGAACCAAGAAGGAGAGAGAAAGGGAGGGAAAGAGGAGTGGAAAGAAGATAGAATGGGTATTAATAAGGAAAACTAACTCTTTCAAATGTATGGCAGAAGTACTAGACCACGGCCTCAAACTCTCTGAAGATGTTCCACTCCCAAACCTGGAAATAAGAGGTCCTTGCTAACATTAAATACCACAAGTGTAAATCAATGTTTGCATTTTTTTTCAAGTTTACAAACAACCATACTGCCCCAGTCTAGTTCAGGTACTTAGAGATTAAAACATCTTCTCAGAAATACTGTCATTCTAGCTGCCATAGCTTTGTTCACATAAGTTTTCCACCTTCAGGTTCTTCCACCCACTGAACTCTATGAGTACATCAGAGAGGATATCAAATCTACTTCCCATAGAAAGCCTTAATTTAATATGGACATAATCAGTAACTGTCTGTCACAAGATGAAACTTCAGCACTTGGTGGAAAACTGAACAACCCTAGAATCTTGACATACCATGTGCTATAGATCACAAAACGCAGCAACTCAATGACTGTACTGAATGGGGAAACAAGTTAGTGTTATGTTCACAAGCCAATTACAACAAAGCTCATCCAAGGTTACATGGGTAAAGTGAGTAGATATAAAAGCATCCTCTCCATTGTGAAAAACATCTGTTTAGGATGACTAGCACATTAGCCGAACACAGTTAATACTAGTCTATGCTTTCTAGGTGCTAGTTGAGAATTTCATACAGAGCAAATGGACCTTACAGACATTCACATTTCATTTAAAAGAACAGAACACATTCTCCTCTTCAGCACATGGACACATTCTCTAGGTAGCTCATATAATATTTATGCCCTAAATCAAGTCTTGGTAACATTTAAAAACTGAAATAATATCACACATCTTCTCAGATCACAATAGCATAAAACTACAAAAACAGAAACAGAATAAAGGAAAAGCATACAAAAATAACATATAACGATCAACATAAACCAATGGGTAACTGGAGAAATTAAAGGAAAAGGAATTTCTAGTAGTAGGTGAAAACCTCCCCACAAAATCTGTGTAATATAACAAAAGCAGCTCTTAGAGAGACATTTATAGCATCCTCATACAGAAAATAAAACAACTTCTAAGCCACATTCAGTTGGACTCAAAAAGCAACAACAAAACAGACCAATAGTTAAAAGAAAAAGAAGTATGTAGTAAGAGGTTTCTGGCCCGGACTTTTGGGCCTAGCCTCCAGGTTTAGGCCCGCAGAACCAAAGACCCTCAGAGACACACAGATGCTTACAATAATTTTAGGCTGATCGGCCTCAGGCCCAGACATATAACTTGCTAACTCTTTACCCTTAATCTAACCCATGACTCTTATCCTGTTCAGCCATGGGGCTCAGTACCTTTTCTCAGAGCAGCATAGTTGCCCTCTGCATCTTCTGGCTTCTCTCTGGCCTTCTGCTCTGTTCCGCCTGTTCCTAGAGTCTTCCTAGTCTGGTAGCCCCACCCACACTTCCTGTCTGTCTTTGGCCAATCAGCGCTTTTTATTAAACCAGTGGGTGGGCAATTATTTACAATGGAACAACATAATCCCCCTACAGAAGTAGAGACAATAAAATCAAAACTAAAGGAAAAGATGAATAACAAGATAAGCATCTAGCTAGGTAATGAGAGAGAGAGAGATCATACAAAACCAAAGATGGAAAAGATACTGCACCAGACAGCACAAAAACACAAAGGACCATTAAAAACCTTTATGACAACCCCACAGTAAAGGAAGCCTAGAGAAATGGCTAAGTCTTTGAGAATATACAACCCACCCAAATTGAGTCAAGAGTCATCAGAAGTAGGCAAGTTGGTTTGTTTGTAACTTCAGGACAAGGGAAGAAATGGCAGAGGGATTCAGGTTTGAGGCCCACTAGGATTCTATACAGAGTTCAAGGGCAGTCTGGTCAGCACAGAGAAGCAAAATCAATAAATAAAAGGAATAGAACAGAGGGGAGGAAGGAAAACCTAAACCGAACAGACGTACTGAGAAGTAAGACTAAAGCCTTAAGCATCTTGTTTAAAAGACCTTCCAGGACCAAATGAATTAACTGCTGAACTGTACTATTCATTTAAAGAACTAATTCCAATTCCTTGAAAACTAGTTAAAAAAAAAAAAAAACGGAAATGAAAGAAACTCTGTCAAACACCTTTATATGTCCAGCTTTTCCCATTGTTCCAGTAGGGAAACCCCCCCCCGCCAAAACCTATAAACCCATATTCTGGATAAATACAGCTGCAAAATTTCTCAATAAATTTACTGGTAAAAGATCCATTTCTATACTACAAAGCTACTTAGCCCAAATATCATGATATTGGTATAATGGCAGACACATAAACAAGCACAACAGAACCAAAAATCTGGAAGTTAATTCATGTCAATACTGCAACCGATTAGGTACAAAGATACTAAAAACACACAAATGGTGGACAAGGAAAATGCAGTCTTTTACTAAACAGCGCCAGAAAAAAATGGATATTGATGGGCAGCAGAATGACACTACATTCCACCCATCACTGATAACAGATCAAAGGCCTACATCTAACTACATGGAACTATAAAGGAAGCAAGGGGAAGGCTTATGTACACTGGTATGATATAGGTGATGACTCAGTTGTAATGACAGGACCCTAAGGCACAGGCAAAGAAAACAGACAAAGGAGACGATGAACTAAGAAACTCCCACACAGTAAGGAAATGAGGGTCTACGGAGTGGGAAAATACTTGCAAATTATTCATTCAACAATGGACCAAAATCCAGAATGCATATCACTGAACACAAAAAGAGAAATAACAAATTATCATATGATCCAGCAAGTCCTCTACCAGGTCATTATATCAGAAGATATTTATATTCCCATGTTTGTTATTGTACCATTCACAAATACTGAATCAGTTCCAACGCTCTCCAATGGACAAACAGATAACATACATACTAACTATAGTATCTTAACAGAGTAGGATACTATTAAGTAATAAAAAGAATGAAATACTAAAAAACATTTTCAGTAACATGAGTATAAATGGAAGTCACTGGGCTAAATAAAATAAGCCAGACAGAAGACACACTAATATTCATCTGTGGAAACTAATAAGTTGGTCCTGGGAAGAAAAGAATGGAGTCTGGAAAGGGCTGAGAGTGTGGCACCACCAAAACAGAGTTATGAAAGACTGGTTCTTCTTAGTGTAGCAGGTACCTACTAGTTTTAAAAAAAGCTGTATTGCATTTCAAAATGACTAGAAGAGTAAATTTCTCCACTCATAAAATGATTAGTATTTAAATATATGTAAATATTTTATTGTCCTTTATTATTTTCTGTGTAGATACATCAAGTTCCATAAAGATGTACAAGTATTATGTCTCAAATACAAAAGAATGCTGTTGCCAAGGCTTCCCCCAATGCTCCTGATTTCCTCCACCTAGGACAGGGCCTACACACTGCTATTTTTCAATTTTTGCTAGTGCAAGCAGGGGCTGAATGCACTGCTTCAGCAGGAAGGGTAGTGGATACACAGCCATGTCAACACCACATGGATCCCTTGGGCATTCTCATCACTGGAGAAGGAACCAGTTTCATGCACTCCTTCATGTAATATGCTACTACCTATCAGGTACCATTGCAAAGAAGAGACAAGAAAGAAAAGGAAAAGAACTGGATCTAATTCAATTTTAACATCTGTCACTCTTTTATGTCAATACCCCAGTATGTAAAAAGCCACATCCAGAATGAGCGTAATTATTTGTTTTTTAGTTACTACACAGCACCAAACAAAGTAGAGAGTCACTGGCAATCAAAGCAATGTGTATATTGGCTGGCTCTTGATTTACACACGGCTGTTGTGAAAAGAAAGGTTTGAGACACTAGAGAAAAGCAAAGACAGATGAACTGTTAGTTAATAAGGCACATGAAATTTTCAGCTATGAGAGGATAGTGGTCATTTCATAAATCTGTAACTAGTAAGCACATGTGTGTGTAGTGTATTCTTTATTTAAAATGTTGAGAACCAGAGTGTCCTGATTTTTGGATGTTGTTTATATTCATTAACTCGGGGGGAAGGGTCACACCTGTACTACTGCACCTGTGAGGGAGTCAGAAGAAAATATTCAGGAATAAGCGCTCTCTCTCCACCATGGAGATCCTGGGTGTAGAACTCAGATCCATTAAGTCTGGCAGAAGAGCCTCTAAACCCACTGAGCATCTCCCCAGCCCTGAGTCTTGCTTTGCTTTTGAGTTTTGAAGGATTTGCATAAACTTTCTACATAAATATTTCTAATCTCCACTGTTAAAATCAGAAGTGCCCTGAAATCTAAAATTTTAACACCAACAGTAAACAAAAAATGATTTTATTTGGATTTTTGATGAAAAGTATGAAACTATACTTACTACACATAAAATACGATGTCCGTCATTTTCTTTAAAATACATCCTTGCTATCAAAGTAAGGGCAAACTGGAGACACAAGAGTAGTAAAATGTCAACTTCTGAAGTGGGTGCCAGCATGTGAGGCGCATTATGTTACACTGTCATTTCTGTATATGATGTTTTCTGTAACAAAACTATAACCCATTATTCACAAGAGACTCTCCATGGCGAGGGAGGTCTCTCATTCTCTCCTCTGTACTCACTCTGCAGGTCACAGGAACTCCCCAGCGGCTACTGCTGCTGTAGAGCACTAGCTGAACCCAGCACATGAGAACTCTGTTCTCTGAGAATGCTCAGGAGCTGGGGAAATGCAGGTGCAAGACAACAGCTCAGGACCCTGAACACTCCTTTCCCTTTTCATTATTAGCTGTTCTGGCCTATAGAGCACAAATTTCATGTGTCTGTGCTCCAAAATAAGGTGCACCTCAAGTCATGAAAACAAAGCCACTGGCTTTGAAAGTGGCTCAGGGGAGCAAGTCAACCATCCCTCCCACCTTAGTTGTAAGCCCAATCAGTGGGCTAAAGAGTGCCTCCTCAATAGTAATGTCCACCTGGAACCTTAAAATATGACTGGAAACAGGGTCTTAACAGATGTGACTGGGTCAAGGTGACAATAGTATTGGATTGAGCAGAACATGATTACAATGACGTGTGTCTATATCAAAAGGTGTGTACAGGTATGAAATTTTCAAATAATTAGCATTTTGTAAAAAATGAGAAAGAGTGCTGGATGGTGGTGGCACATGTCCTGATCCCAGTACTTGGGCAGCAGAGGCAGTCAGATCTCTGTGAGTTTGAGGCCAGCCTGGTCTACAGAGCTAGTTCCAGGGCAGCTAAGGGTACATAGAGAAATCCTGTCTCAAAAACCAAAACCAAAACCAAAAAGAAAAGGGGGGGAAGGGAGGAAGGGAGAAAAGGGGTGAGATGGGGAGATGGTTCAGTGGGTAAAGTACTTAAAAGCATTCAAGAAATTCAGGCCCCTGGAACCCATGTATAACAGTACAAGTGAGCCTAAAACAAGCAGACGGTAGAGACAGGAGAATCTCTGAAAGCTCATGGGCTGGTTGGCCCAGCTAAAGCAGACAAAAGAGATGTTGTCTCAAACAGGTAGAAGACAAGGTCTAAAACCTGAAGGTGAGGTTGTCCTCTGATCTGCACATGTGCACCCTCTCCCGAAGAACCAAAATACAGGCTTGCACAAAGAAGATGGGGATCACAAAAGATGGTGGTAGCAATAAGCCCGGGCAACTGAGGTCCACCAGGAAGCTAGGCAGAAGGGTTCTTTCCCAGAATCTTCAGAAGGGGCACAGGCCTATCAATAGCTTAGTTTCAGACTTCTAGACTCCAGAACTTTGAAATGAATTATCACTGCTGGTTTAAGACACCATAATTCTGG
Organism: Phyllotis vaccarum; assembly: GCA_033318265.1. NCBI lineage: Eukaryota > Metazoa > Chordata > Mammalia > Rodentia > Cricetidae > Phyllotis > Phyllotis vaccarum. Next base: position 50,459,524 of record JARWLC010000016.1, read on the forward strand.
TACATTGTTCTATCAGCCCTATCAAATTCCCCTATATCTAGAAGCATATTTCAGCTTCTGACCTCAATAACTATAAGACAGTAATTGCTTTATACTGTTTAAGCCACTAGGTTAGTCATCATTTGTTACTATGGCAATGGTGAGCTACCCACTTACTATTCAAATTTTAACGATCACCTTCACAATTAACTATCTATAGTGTGACTGATTATCTACATTGTTATAAATTCCTGAACCATTTTTAAAAAGACTCTTCTTTTCCCCCATTAAAGGGTCTTGGTAGCATCCCTGTTGAAAATAAAGTGGTTGTATATTTACTTTTGTAACTGAATTCTACCCTATTACTACCATTGCCCATCTTCATGTCGGTGTCATATTGTTTTCTGTTTCTTTAAAAAAGATTTTACCTTTTGCAGAAATTTAGGCTCATAACCAAACTAAGCATTAGTACCGGGTTCCTATATAATTCTCCATCCCAATATGTACAGTATCACAACTCACCTCACAACAGAACAGTATATGTGTTAAAACCACTGGCCTATACAGATGCATCGTTACTACTCAGGTGTTCACAAATGTGTAAAAACACCCTCTGACCACAGTGTCCTGCCAAACAGTAATTTTTCTTCTCAAAACATTCCTCCCTCCCTTCCCTGCTGATGTCTAGAAACTTCATGGTATCATGCTGGAAACAGAATCCCTGTATTGGTACAGCGCATCACTAAGAGAGGTTAATAGAGTAAGACTTAATCTAGTGCTAAAATGAAAACACGCACACACGCACGCATGCACGCACGCACGCACGCGTGCATACCCATATATTCAGAGGAGGGAAAACTGGCCACTCTTTTTCTTTTCCAAGAGGTTCTATATTGGAAGCAAAGTCTGTTGTTTTCAAGAGTCTCTCACTTAGTAATACACATCCATGGTTCTCCGTCTCATGGTTTACTAGTTGCTTTTATTTTCTCTAGCAGGAAGTAATATTCCACTGGCTGGATATATCAGTTCATCCATTCATCACTGAAGGAGTTCTTCTCTCCTTCAAAGGTAACTATGAATAAAGTCATCATAAATATCTTTATGCAGAGTTTTATTTGAAAAAACATTTCATACCAAGCAACACTGATGTTTAGTTTCCTCTAGCAACCTGTCTTGCAACTGGCTGTGATTTATCTTCCCATTCTCTTTAAATCACACTGAATTTATCCACTTATTGATGTGTCTAATGGATGTGTGTGTGTGTGTGTGTGTGTGTGTGCGCGCACACATTTGGGAATGTGCATGCCACTGCACACTTGTAGAGGTGAGAGGGCAACCTTAGTTTCCATGGTAGATAGACACAGAGTTTCTTTTTCACTGCTGCACACCAGGCCAGCTGGCTCACATGCTTCCATAATAATTCTCCCATCCTGCTAGGTGTGCTGGTGTGACAGATATGTGGTACTGTGTCTGGCTTTCCTGGCACTTTGCTCACTGAATTCTGTATAATCATTTAATACCTTGAAAACAATCAAGTTTATTGCTACACTAAATTTTCTGATTTTGTTATAGTTGTTTTATTTTATACTTTTGAGTTTTTTGTCTTCATGTATTTATGTACACCCATACAGGCAGGTGCCTACTGGGGACAGAAAAGGGCACTGGATCCCTAGAATTGGAGTCACAGGTCCTGAGCTGTCACATGCTTGCTCGGAACCAAACCTGGGTCCTCTGGTTAACCAATAAGCAACCTCTCTGGCCCTCATCTTTATTTAGTTAATGTTTATGTGTGGGGGCTCATGCATACATTGCTGCACATGTGGAGGTCAGAAAGACAATCTCTGGAAGTCAGTGTGACTTCCACCATGTCACACTTGTCCTCGGGCTTGCTGCCAAGTGCTTTTACTCACTAAGCCGTCTCACTTGCCCTCTTTGTTGTGGACTTGAAAACACTTTTCCACATATAGAATGACATCAAGTAAGAACAATTTTAATTTAGGAATTAAAGAGCGTTCCTCTCCTGCCTAATTGTTACACCACAACATAGAACAGAATTTGGGTGGGGGTGGGATATTCTATCTATTATTAATGAATATGATGTTATTTGTGGGATTTTGATAATTTTGAGGAAGTTCTTCCTATTCCTAGTCTAAAATAATAATAAATTAAAGCATTTAATTTTTTCACTAAGATACTGGGTTTTAGCAAATGCTTTTCACATATCAGCAGATATCTTATGGCTTGTTGCTAATCATTTTCAGACTGTAAACCATACATTCATTTCTGGGGTTAATCCAACATGGTCCTAGTTTGCAATCCTTTTACTAAAGGCTGGATTTAGTTTGCTAGCATAATTTTGTACCTATATTCATATAAGGCACTGGAATTTGATGGTTCACTCTGGCTTTGGTAACAGGCTAATGTTAGCACTCCAAGTATTCCTTTCTATTTTTTTGGAAGAGTTTGAGAAAAGACTGATATGTATTCCTCTTTCAAAATTTCACAGCATTTGCCAATGATGACACCTGGTCAAGTATTTTTACTCTGTGATTTATCTCTTAAGGTCTGTACAATTTTTATGTCTTCTTGTGATTATCAACTTGACAGTACCTAGAATCTCTGGACATGGGGATATGCAATTATTTTGATTACATTCATCAAGTTGGGAAGACCTAGATACAGTGGTGACTTCATTTTGTGGATAGGATGTTGGATTGTATATAGCGAGAAAGGCGACTGGGAAGCAGCATGCTTCCTAACTGGATAAATGTGATCAGCTGTTTCAAACTCCAGCTGCTTTCCTTGCTTGACATGGTGGACTGCATCCTTGAGCTGTGATCAAGAGTAATAAGCCCATTCCTTCTTACATTGCTGTTTCAAAGATATTTGATCTCATAACAAGAAAAGAGGCTAAGGTTCTTGTTAAGCTTGATACAACACAGACATCTGCAGCAATTCTATTAGCTGCTTTTCTCACTGCTGTGAGCAAATACCTGACAAGAAAGGGATTTGACAAGAAAGGAAGGAGGGCTTATTTTAGCTTTTAGTTCGGAAGGATACAGGCTATCACAGCAGTTAAGGAGGTCACAAGAGTGTGGGCGGCTGGCCACACTGTGCCTGCAGTTAGGAAGCAGACAGATGGCAGCAACAGTCCCATTTTCATATATTACACACCTTAGCATTTTTTGTGCTTTCCCAGTTTTCTCAGTTTCTGTTTTTCTACTATTTCAATCTTACATGTTTTAATTTTTATTTTCTTTCTTCTGTATTGACATTGTTCTTTTTCTAATTTCTTAAAGCATAAAGTCAAATTGCTGACTTGATTTCATGTAGCACACACTGACCTCAAACTTCTTATATAAATGAGGATGACCTTGAACCCGAGATTCTTCTGCTTCAAACTCCCAAGTGTCAGCATTACAGGAAGGTGCCACTGTGCCTGATTTATGTAATGCTGTGGACTGAAGTAGGGCCTTATGCACACCAGGCAAGTACTATACCAACCAAACTGTAGCCCCATCCCTGAAAATCTTTCTTTTTAAATACGTGCCATTACAACTATGAACTAAAATCCGAACACTGCTTTCAATAGCATGCCCCACAAGCTTTGGGATGTTGTGTCTTCATTTTCACTGATTCCCCCAAATGTTATATTCCTTATCATGTCTTTGATATATTATGTACTTAATTTCCACACTTTATTTCTTTTATAATCACTTAGTAATCACATTCTATTGTAGTCAGAGAAGAAATTTTATATGATTTTATTCTTTTAAGACTTATTGAGGTTTTAATATTATCTAAAACATGATCTTACCTAAAAAGTTGTAGAGTAATTGAGAATAATGGTGTTCTGCTGTTAAATGGAGTCTGCATATGTGTATTTATTACTTCTATCAGGTTTACAGTGGTTTTTGGTTTATCTCTTTATTGATCCCATTATTGATTTTGCTCATTATTATTATAGCTTCCTAGTCTCCAGGAGGGTTATCATTATTTAGGGGGTTTGGAAAGGATGAAAACAGGTCCTTCACTTGGAAAGTTTTTAGTGCTATAGTTATTTCCCACAACTAGAAACACAAGAAGTAAGAAAACCCAATAAATCAAATGGAAAAGTAGAAACAATACTAACTGAATCCAACCAGTAGAGAAAAGAATATTAAAGATGAAGAACAAGTAGAGGAAATGGTACAAATATCTGTAAAGACAATAGGAAATGAGCATGACCACAAAACCATGAGACTCAAGAGACCAACCAAACCCAAGATCAAAGAATAGGAGGAGTTGATATAAAAACTAAATCAGAATCTAGTCAATGAAATTCTAGCAGAAAATTCCCAATATAGAGGAATGAACATCCAACTACAAGAAACATTTAATTGCACATGAGCAAAGAATGAACCTCTTCATGACACATAATAGACAAGATGTCAAAAATAAAAAAGAAAGCTTTAAGGGAAAACTATCAACTCACAAAATCAAACACATCGGCATAATTTCAGATCTCTTGCAAGTAGCACTAAAACCTAGATAAGCATGGAATGATGTATTTCAAGCCCTGAAAAGAAATGCAGTCAAGACCCAAGGACTCAAGAGATGACTCATCAGTTAAGATCACCAGCCACTCCTCCAAAGGACTGGGGTTCAGTTCCCAGCACCAAAATGGCAGCCCACAAAGCTCTGCAACTCCAGCCCCAGGGCATGTAATGCCCTCTTGTGGCTTCTGTGAACACTGCATGCGTCTGGAACAAAGACAAGCACAAGTCAAACATCTATAGTCACAAAAATAATTGATAATTTTATTTTCTTTTTTAAAAGATTGTTATGTACAGCAAAGTTATTGTGTAAAAATGCCATATACAGTGGAAATTGGAGATTTTGAGAGAAGTACACGCTAGGGCAGTTCTGACCATCACATCAACACTGTAGGAGATCCTACAGAAATACTATGCTCTGAAGAAAGACAGTCACAATCATGAAAACACAGAAAAGAATAAATTTTATGAGGACTACATGAATGCAGGATGTCTAAGATGGAATCATCATATCCAATATAATAAACCAGCAACTTTTAATACTAATTACTACAGATGAAAGGACACAACAAACAATAATCTAAGCAATAAGATCACAGGAATTGGTAAAGATTTCTCAATAACAGTTTAGACATACACAAGTTGATTGGATGAAAGAACAAAATCTATTTATAATTACTAAGAAACACATCCCACTGGTAAGTATATCCACATATTAAGAGTCAAAGAATGGAAATTTATATATGAAACAAAATTAAGTTGGGAAAAAAAACCCAAGCAAATAAAAACCACACAGAGAGTTCATCTTAATCCAATCATAATGGCTCCCATCAAGTAGACTACCATCAATAAACCCTGGTAAGGATGTAGGCAGAAGAAGGGTAGAATGAAATGGAATGGAAATGGAAAGTTGGGCATCTATACATATAGTTTGTCACTATACAAAGCAGTATGCAAATTCAAAAAAAATCCCTATCACATGACTCAATTACACTTCTCCATGGTACACACTCAAAGGAACCTAAGTCAGTATAACACAGAGATGCTTGTGTATCCATGTTTGCTGTGGCTCTACTACTAATGAGAAAGATATGGACTTAGCAGAGACACCAACTAACAGAGAAATGGAAGATGGAAAAATAAAATATGAGATGTGTGTGTGTGTGTGTAAAATGGAGTTTTATTCAGCCACAAAAAATGAAATTATGTTATTCACAGGGAAATGGCTAAAACTAGAGGTTATACTAATAGGCAATAATTCATATTCTATTTCATATTAAGAATCTATTTTAGTAACTATGTATACATAGGGCACGAAAGTACCAAGGAGATAATATGAGAATGAAGGGTTCTAAGTTGCTGGAGGAACAAGAGAGTAGTGAAGGAGAGAAAAACAAACACTGTCTGCTTTCTTTTATATACGTATATGTATTTATGCACACACTTATATGTACATATATGACACGAACCAAGAGAGACCTGTGAGAGGAGAAGAGCAAGCAGTACAGAGAAGATTTGAGAAAAGGCAAAATGGGATGAATATAAACAATATACACATGAATTAAAACAACAAAATGAAATCCACTACTTTGTATGCTAATAAAATCAAAGCAAAAATGTTGCTTCTAAATACCTGTTATCTTCCCTCTTTTATGACTATCAGCAGAAAAATTACATTTGTATAAATTATAAACCCAACAATAGTTATAGTATTACTTCATATAGTTTGATATCAACTAATAAACTAAGAAGAGAAAGAACATTAAGTAAATCCTTAGAAAATATATATTAACCATACTATTTACCGCTTCTGCATCTCTCCATTTATTCCTGAGGGTTCAAATTATCATCTGGCTTCATATTCTTTCTCTGAAATAATTTCACGCTTACTAGCTGCTCTGTACTGCTTCTGTCAGTATATAATATTTCTAAGTATTATTCTGTCCAGTTTCTTTTGAAATCAGTTAAAAGCCATAGAATGAATATGTGTATGCATGTATGCTATTTTTATAATTATGTAATTACATTTGCTGGTACTCTGTGTTTTATTTGGATTCATGTTACCATAGTAGTTATTTAGTTTCAAAAGAACATCCTTTAAGCCAAGATTAGTGGTGCACACTTTTAATCCCAGCATTTAGGAGGAAGAGGAAGGTATCTCTGGGTTCAAAGTGAGCCTGGTCTACAAACTAAGCTCCAGAACAGCCAGAACTACATAGTGAGACCATGTCTTTAAAAAAAAAAAAAAGACAAAAAAACCCACAAAAGACAACAAAATATAAATAAAAACAAACAAGAACACCCTTTAATGTGCTGATACATTGTATGCCAAATAAAAATTGCCTGAAGATCAGAGGACAGAACCAGCCACAGAAGTCAGGCAGTGATGACACACACCTTTAATACTAGCACTTGTGGCAAAGATCCACCTGGATTTCTGTGACTTCAAGGCCAAAGAGAGTCAGGTGGGGTAGCTCACTTTTTAATCCCAGCACTTGGGATCCTATATCTCTGCCGCCAGTACCTGGGAAGGATACACCTTTAATCCCAGCACTAGGAAAGTTGAAAGAGGAAGTGATATGGCTGAGCATACAATGGCATATAAAGTGGGAAGAGACAAGTTTCAATTCCCTTCCATTTCAGCTTTTTGGCTGCCTTCAATTCCCCATTCAGTCTGAGGATTCATGGAGACAGAATTTTCCCCTTCCAGCTGAGGAGTTAGCAAAGTGAGAAGTGGCTGTGGCTTGCTTCTCTTTTTCTGATCTTTTAGCATTTGCCCCAACATCCCCCCCCTTTTAAAAATAAGATCAACTAGTATTTGTGCAACACTTTAGTATCTGTTTCAATCTCTAGTGCTTTTGTAAAAAAAAAAATATAAAAATACATAATTGCATAGAAATGTATTCTTATGTCTTACAATGCAAGTTTGATAACAATGAATTATCCAGGTTTTGATTACCCAAGAGCATATTTTATCTTCACTAAAAATTAAGATTCATCAGCTAAAAGATTTTTGATAAGCAGTTTTATTTTCTTTGATTGTAATTCTTTCCAATAGGAACTTAGTTGTAGATTTCCTAGAGATCTTTATGTATATAGTAACCCAAATTTGTATGGCTACTTGTTAGCCTACTTGCAAGATGTTCTCTGACTTTCTCTTTTAGCATTTTACCGTGATCTCTAGATGAGGATCTTTCTGCATTTATCCTACTCAAAATTTATTAAGCTTTTTGAATATAGTTTTCAACATAGGGAGATATAACAACTGTTTGATGCATAGCCTTTAGGTTTTATTTATCACCATTAGTGTGTTAATGCATCTACCGCTAAATGTGTGCATATAGCTGTATGAAGACAACTTTCAGGAGTCAGTTCTCTTCTTCCACCATGGGGTCCAGGGCTCCAGGAACTGAAGTCTGGCTTGTGGGAGGCAGGGGCAGAGCAAAGGGCAGCTCTCATCCATTGAGAAATCTCACCAACCTTTTTGCCTAGCATTTTCATGTTCCTATCTTCCTTCTGTTCTTCAATTTCATATATATTGCTGTGCCTAATGATAAATCTACATCAGAGGCTATGTTAATTTCTCCCTCCTCCTTTTTTGCCCCTTTCTGTTCTCCTGATTGTATATGTCATCAGTCTAGTTTAAAGCTTGCTGACATTTTCCTCTGCCAGTTGAATTCTGTTTGAGGCCTTTTGTTCAATTTTTCATTTTGGTTTTTCATACTAGTTCAACTTCAGAATTTCTATTTGTTCTTTTAAAAAGATTCTATGCCATCATCAATATTTTTAGTTTGATCAAAAAATATAGAGGCTCAGAGGTTAAAAGCACTGGCTGCTCTTCCAGAGGATCCAGATTTGATTCTCAGCACCCACCTGGAAGCTCACAACTGACTTTAACCACAGCTTGAGATCTGACACCTTCACACAGCCACACACAGACATAAACCAATGCTCTTGTTAAAAATATATCCATGCCTTTAAGCATAGTTTTCTTTAGTTATCAAAATTATTAGTAATAGTGTTGTGATCTTTGTTAAACTCAATCCTAGAATAAAGTTTCTACTGATTTTCTTCTATTTTCACCCATTTTCTAATTAAGTCATTCTCTTTAAGGTAGTTCAGGCTGGTTTAATATTTGCTATGAAATCCAGGCTGGCCTTAAACTTATGATCCTCCTGCTTCAGCCTCCTGAATACAAGGATTACAGTCATGTGCCACCATGCTCAGCTTTGTTTTACATTTGAATGGATTGCAGTTTCCTATTTTTATTGAAAACTGTGTATTTAGGTAATATATTGTTACAACTCAATAGTGATTCTCCCCCTTTTCTCCTTTAGGTTTCTGCCTTTGTAGACCACTGCTCTTCCTTGCCTCAGGTCAAGTATCTTGCAATACATATATTTTGTGTAGTTTTACTGTTTCACTAAAAGTAAATCCAGTCTCAATTACTGTATTCAGTTGAAATACAAGTCTTCACTAATGATTTAAAATACATGTTTTTAGTTTCTTTCTAATTTTCAATTATCTCAAATTCTTGGATGTTCATCCTACACAGAGCTAGGATTACAAGAGTGTAACCCCAACTCTCTATCTAAAATATATAGGTGTGTGTATGCATGCATACATAGACATACATCTTCATGTGAGTACTGAAAATTGAACCTGTGCTCCTGACCTCTGAGCCATCTCTGCAGCCTCCAAACTCACATTCTTAGTGACTCCTTTTCTCATGCTATAACCACTTCTCTACTCCCTTGGAAGTTCCAGCAGGCCTTGGCAATGTTCCTCTAAAATAGTTGCCCAAATAGCCTCCAAAATTATAAAGGAATTTATTAACTTTAAAATGTCTTCAACAGGTGGGTGAAGTGATTTTAGATTCTAAATTAGAGTGCAATGGATGCATTTTGGAAATTACACAGAACTCTAAGCCAAAACCTATTTCTCTTTATACTTCATCTGAGTTAGTTATGACAGGTTTCTATTTTCTTTACTATGGTTAAAAAAAGTCTTATGCAATTCTAATTTATGAAGATATTTTAGTTTGGGACCATGAATAAACCCAAGACTGGATGTTGCCTCATGCAGGCATTTAAATCTGACCTTATAGCCACTGAGACTATTTCTGAGTCTGAAATCCAACTTCAGGACAATTGTAAATAGTTTTCAGCTTGTTGGCCACTCCAAAATAAGAACTTATTCTCTTACTCTCCTTTCTGATGAGTTCACCTACATCTTATTCATATTTAAATTCAGTGTTTACAGGTAGCTACAGCAGAAGGTATTCTATAGTAACTAAAGACTATAAATGTCTTTCCTCCATAAAAGCGCAGACAAAAGAATATATGCATATATGTGTACACACACACATATATGTGATTACAAAGAGTCCGTAATTTCAATAAAATCCACCTGCCTCTGCTTCCCAAGTGCTGGAATTAAAGGCATGTGCCACCACTGCCTGGCCTCAATAAAACCCTTAAAAAGTCTACAACAAAGTACTTATTCGGAAGACTTTTAACCTGTTTTTTTGTGTCTAAAATTTTACAACTAGATTGCCATGTTTCTATAAATCAGCAATTTTCTGGACTGCCTTTATTATATGTATGAATTTGAGAATGTTTTCTCTTTTTTGAGGGTTCTAAATCCCCATTTGTCCTTCATATCATCTTAATATTTTTCATTGCAATATTCAGTGAACAACAGAATCAAGATTCCATACATTTCTCTTTAGTATGAAAATATGCTATAGTGGGCTGAAGAGATGGCTGAGAATTGGGCAGCTCACAACCAGTTCAAAGGGATCCAACATTCTCTCCTGGTCTCTACACATACACATGGCAAACACATATATACACATAAATAAAAATAAATCTTTAGAAAATATGCAACAAGGGGGAATAAGGGGAAGGATGAGAGAAAAGAGAACTAAGCAGAGGAGTGAATACTGCCTGAAGGAAAAGAGTTTCACAAATAAAAAATGAAATGGCAAAAGGTAGGGAGGCAATATCTCAAGAGACGTATGAGTACATTTAAGTGTCCCCTGCTTTATAAAATTACTCCATTAAAATGCCTAGAAAATTTAATTTGTGTTAAATAATGTTAAATAAAATGAAGACAAAATATATGTGTATTTTGATTTCAAATACCCATTACAATCATTGTATTAAAGCAATTAGAGAAAAATATTCCTTATAAAATTACATTATCAATTTAGAAACAAGAAAAACTACAAAGCTATCAATTAATATTGCCATTTACCATACTAGATTTTTCTATTTAAGAAAGCATAATTGATAACTCATTCTTTAAGAAAACCTATCATCAGATATATATGGATAAAAGTAAGAGAACAATTACAAAGGATTTTAAGTATAAAATTATAAATTTCATTTTCCTTTTTGGAAAAATAAGTGCATTATCTTGATATTTACATTGATATACTGCTTTGGTATTCCTAAATCCAATCAAGTTAAAGTTTAAGAAGTAAAATACTATTATTTACCCACTTCATTTACTATTGCTAATTAGAGGCATAATTTTGTATTCTAAGTGCTTGTTTTCAAAAGCCTTCTTGTAAATGGTCTTTAAAATATCAGAGAATTTGTACATTAGTAGTCAAAGCTTATCAATCTGTTATAGTAAGAAAGCCCAACTCTTATAGTTAATGTACATAAGAGTAAAAGTGGTATTAAACATTTTAATATTCCAATCACAACATTAACTGTGTCTGTATACTTAACAGCAACAGAGAAGTAGAGGATATTTGCAAAGTGAAGTTTTAATTTGCTTTCCCAAAAATATTTCCCTATGACAAATCAGTTTCATTACTGGTAATTGACAGGGCAAGTTCTATGAAGTTCTATGTTTTGGTAAAATGGGCACAGAGAGGAAATATAACTTTTAACTAGTCATTCCACCTCTCTTGGCTTGAAAACCTTCTCCTTTCCACCCTTATTATTCAAACTGTGGTCCATAAGCAAACAACTGGCATCACTTGAGAGCTTATCAGAAATGTGGACTTGCAAGCATACTAAGGTTATTCTTTTACCGGAAGGGTCTGCATTTTAACAAGATGTCACAACTTGTGTCTGTAAAACACAGTTCCAATAAAGGATCATATGGCACCTTATATCTGTTTCCTATGAATCCATATTTGACAATACTGAAATCATATTCTCACATGCAGAGCTGGCTGGAGCAGGGATACAGCTGCCACAATACATGGCGATGCATTCTCTCTAGCTCTATCTCCCCAGGTCCTCATGTGGCCCCCCTTCATCCCTTTATGTAGACTCCTCGGTTCTTAGCCTCCAGCCTGATTGAGGAAGCCAGGGTTTCAGAAGAAAATAAATGCAACACGCCAGGCAGTGGCGCATGATTTTAATCCCAACAGGTGGATCTCTTGGGTTCACGACCAGCCTGGTCTACAGAGCAAGTTTCAGGACAGCCAGGGCTACACAGAGAAACCTTGACTTGAAAAAACAAAGATGGACGGGAGATAAAAACGAGTCGTCCCAAAATACTCCTAACTTCATTAGTGTACTTTTAGGTAAGAGGTAGAAAGCTGTTTGTTTACCTTGACGGGAAGTAATGAGGTCCAGGTAGGAAGTAAGGGTGATGAAACGAGAATCGTGGTGGTGTCCCAAACAGAGTCGCTGGATGGCCAATGGGCGGGGGCTGATATACGTGTGAGTGTGGAATGGGAGTAGCTGGGGGGATTGGAGTGCTTCGAGGACAAGTGGAAACGCTGCCATATTCCTTGGGAGGCTGGATGGGTGAGGTTGCAAATCTGGCATGGGCAGTACTTGCACCAGCTGGAATCCTGCTAGTGCTCTCCAGAGAAACTGGAGTGGGTCTCTTCACAGAGCGACTGGTTCCGGAAGGAACCCTATGAATGTCAGTTTGGGAAGGCCCAGTAAAGCGTTGAGGTGGGAGTGATGGGCGGGGCGTCAGACTTGGAGGCGGGACGGCCACCGGGCCAGTGCTGGAGACGCTGGGCTGGAAAAGTGTGATGGGGCTTGGACGCTGGACTGCAGGTGTGGGCAGCTGGATAGCAGGTGGGGCTTCTCCTTCAGAGATAAAAACACACAAGTTAACAATGAATAAGTTCACTACTGGCCTCCACCACACTGTGAACTGAGACTCTGCAGGAGAGTTCACTGTCTACCTTCACCTAGGAGCGCTGTATCAAACCACTCTCCCCTTTATTTAAAGTATTCTGACAATCCCGAAGTCATTGTAACTTCTGAATTTACATCTTTCTCTTCCCAACTAGCCTCTAAATGTCAGGAGAGACCTGTTTTGTTCACTACTGTATCCCCAAGCTCAGCTTCTGCCTGGCACAAGATAGGGAAGTCCTCAACTTGGATAGGTAAATAAGTGAATAACATTGCTATTGATAGTTTATTAGAATGTATACATTAAAATGCCCATATAACATAAAACTATTGGCAAAAATTATCATTAAGAAACAATCTTTTAGGAGTAGGGGACAAGATGCATGGGTAGTATGAAAATCTAGATGTTCATGTCATAGTATTTGATCAGTCTGAAATATTTTTATTTTATTTTCATATAAGCAAGTTTCAGAGTAGTGCTGTGGGTCATTTTTCTTTCATTCTGCATACTTCTCTACATTAAAAATTGTGACACTTTTTAGTTAAAAAATTACACAATCAAGAAAATTGTTTCATTTTACTACATTCAAAGTGACTATATAGAACAGGAAATCTCAAAAAAAATATGCTTTATTATGGATTAGCTATTTGTGGCAGACTTAGAAAGAATACTGGCAGGACATAATTGGTAAGGACAGAATTAATAAATTAAAACAGTCATGTGATTTGTCCTTCTACTCCAAAAAGACAGTACTGCTGCTTGAGATGCTGTTATCCAAACAACATACTTAGACTAAACTGAATTACGTTTTCATGACAAAATGTAAATAGGGGACTTTGGAATAGAATCATATGCAGTGTATTCCAATCCAGGTGGTGTCTGTTAACAGATTCACAGTACAAGTACAGATTTGTTGCAGTTGAAATGTCTCTCAGAGGCAAAATGCAGATCTTTCAATTTTTCCAGGTAAGACCTCCCTCTCTTTTCTCAGCAGTGAAAGGCAACACCCCTCTTAACCTCAAAGTAGAAATGAAGAGTCCTACCCATCCATCAAGATAGCTCCCAATGAAGTACAGGAGGAGGGTATAAATGAAGCTGTCCTAATCTTGTTAACCCAGAATGGCCTCTAGCTTCCAATAATTCTGCCTACACGTCATGAGTAATGGGATCACAAACATGTATCGTCATGCCAAGTTATTTTATTTATGTTTGTATTACCGCAATCTAGCCAAAAACCTTATCTTTAAAAAGTAGTTGAGACTGGAAAGATGGCTCAATGCTTAAAAGCACTTGCTTTGCTATCATGAGAACCAGAGTTCAGACCCCAACATTCTCACAAGTGAGGTTCCTAAAGCATCTGTAACTCTAGTTTCGAGGATTCAACAGCCTCTTCTGTACACAGGCATGGAAAGGCACATATCCATACACATATACAATTGCACGTACACTCACACACAAATCCTTAGAGTTAATATTCAATTTAAGAAAAAAAATTAAACCAATGCTGATAGTATTCCTACACTGATCTGCTATAAGGAGAGTTAAAGCACCTTGCAACAACCACATGGTCAGGAAAACTTGCAAAATCTCTCAAATTATTTCTTGAATTATTACCATACTCAAGAAATTAACCTGAAAATCTACTTTTTGGAATTCTTTTTCCTATACCCAGCAAAAGCACTTATCAGAAAAAATGTTACAAAAAGTTGATCAAATTTCAGTCATTGAAAGAGGGACATATCTTTTCTAATGCTCTTTCTACCTAAGACAGTTCTAAGAAGAGATGGAAATGAGGCCAGGGATAATAATCATGCATTCATTTAATGGCAAAAAGTGAGCAACATATATCAACTACTATATTTTGTTACACAGAGTTATCCAAAACACAGTTTCTTTAAATGTCAAAGTTCAGGTGGATATGCAGGAGATTAAAAGTGTATAACCTTTAATAAGTCAGTTATATGAAAAACTGATTAAAAAGCTCAGAGCTCTAATGACTTAAATAGTAGTTTGGGGATAGTAGATGGCAGCCATGAGAGACCAGTCCGTGGTCTGGCTTCTCTTCTAGGACACAGAAAGACCACAGTGTCCTGTCCTAGTCTCCCTTGCATTTAGGAGTGGCTAGGTCTACCCAATACAATATAAGCAGAGCCCGTCATTGGTGTAATGAATGCATTCACATGAAGTCCTCCATATTCTTACTGCCTTGTGCTGCTGTGGGATTATGCTCTTGTACACTGTAAATATTTGTCACTGTAAATATTGGCTTAAAATGGCAAGAAGCTAGGGAGACAGGAGGTATAGGCGGGGTGAGGAGAGGAGAATTCTGGGGAAGAGGAAGAGAAGAGACCCACAGGATGCAGGGGAAGGAAGACAAAAATATTGCACTAAAGAAAAGGTACCAAACCACGTGGCTAAACATGGATAAGAATCATGGGTAAGTAATAAGCCTGAGCCATAGGCCAAACAGTGTATAATTAATATAAACCTTTGTGTAACTATTTGGACTAAATGGCTGTGGGACTGGCTGGGTGGGACAGAGAAACTTCTGACTACATTGTGCAGGTTCAAATGTATGACTACAATTCCCTAGGAGACTACATTTTAATGATGTCCGAGCTATGGAAGAAAAAAGCTGTTAGCCATTAACTATCTTTTGAAAGAGATATATTTACCACCAGAAGGATCCATATGTGAGTAAACACATAAGCTTACTGTTAAAATAGCCAGAACTTTCTAATCATTACAATAAAGTAGAGAGCAGCATTAAAAATCCAAAACCCAAATAACCAATTCAAAAATAAAAATAAAGCAGTTCAACTGTAAACAATTCCTGCATGCCTCCTACCCCAAAGTCCCAAAGAGGAGAAACCTCTGCAGGTGCTGAGTGACTGGAGGAGCCACCAGGCTTTTGTTGCATGACTAGAATGAACAGTGAAGCATCAGGGCATGGCAGAGACTGAGGAAAGACCTTTTTCTCTACAAAAAAAGTAGCTTTATAGAGTCAATAAGGAGGAGCAGCCTGTAGTTTGTGATAAAAAGAAAAGGAAATACTGAGAATTAGGAAGGATATTTAGGCCACTGTTAGAAAAGTAGAGTTCCCTACAGCTGATAAACACCTTCAGCAATGTAGCAGGATACAAGGTTAAGTCAAAAATCAATAGCCCTCCTATACACAAATGATAAAAGACCTGAAAGAGAAATCAGGGAAACATTAACTTTTACAATAGCTGCAAATAACATCAAATATCTTGTAGTAACTCTAACAAAAAAGTGAAAGACTTGTATGTCAAGAACTTTAAGTCATTGAAGAAAGAAATTGAAGATATCAGAAAATAAAAGATCCCCCATGCTCTTGGATAGGTAGAATCAACACAGTAAAAATGGCAATCTTACCAAAAGCAATCTACAGATTCAATGAAATCCCCATCTAAATCCCAACACAATTCTTCACAGACCTCAAAAGAACAATACTCAACTTCATACAGAAAAACAAAAAACCCAAGACTGACATAAAAAAAAAAAACCTGTTCAAAAATAGAACTTTGGAAGGCATCACCATTTCTGCCTTCAAGCTATACTACAGAGCTACAGTCATAAAAACAGCTTGGTACTGGCATAGAAATAAGACTTGCGGAATAATGGAATCGAATTGAAGACCCCAACATTAATACACACATCTGTGAACACCTGAATTTTGGCAAAGAGCCAAAAAACATACAATGGAAAAATAATAGCATCTTCAACAAATGGTGCTGTCATAACTGGATGGTAGTATTTAGAAGAATACAAATAGATCCATATCTATCACCCTGCACAAAACTCAAATCCAAGTGGATCAAAGACCTCAACATAAACCCAGTTACACTGAACTTGACAGAAAAGAAAGTGGGAAATACCCTTGAATGAACCAGCACAGGCAACCACTTCCTAAATATAACACCAGTAGCACAGACCCTAATAACAACAATTAATTAATGGGACCTCCTGAAACTAAGAAGCTTATGTATGTATGTATGTATGTATGTATGTATGTATGTATGTATGTATGTGTATGTATATATATATATATATATATATATATATATATATATATAGAGAGAGAGAGAGAGAGAGAGAGAACTCAAGAAACTAGAGGACAAAAAATAATCCAATTAAAAATGGGGTTCAGAGCTAAAAAGGGAATTCTCAAGAGAAAAATTTCAAATGGTAAAAAGATACTTAAAGAATTGCTCAACATCCTTAGCCATCAGAAAAATGCAAATCAAAATAACTCTTGAGACCATCTTACACCTGTCAGAATGGCTAAGATTAAAAATACAGATGACAGCCTATTCTGAAGGGGATGTGGAACAAGGGGAACATTTTTCCATTGCTGGTGGGAATGTAAATTTGTACGGCCACTCTGGAAATCAGTATGGTGGTTCCTCAGAAAACTTGGAATCAATCCAATGTTCCAGCAATACAACTATTGGGCATATACCCAAAGGATGAACATTCTTACCCCAAGGGGATTAGCTCAACTATGTTCATAGCAACATTATTCATAACATCCAAAATCTGGAAACAACATAGATTCTCTCAACTGAAGAATGAATTAAAAAACTGTGGTACATTAACACAATGAAGTACTACTCAATAATTTAAAAAAAGGAAAATGGATAGATCTGAAGAGTGAGTGAAATAATATAGACACAGAAAGGCAGACATGGTATGTACTCACTTGTAAGTGGATTTTAGACATAAAGCAAAGGATAACCAGGCTACAATCCACAAACCCCAAGCAGCTAAGTAACAGGAGGAATTTAAGAGACACACTCATGGATTCCCCTGGGAAGGGGAAATCGAGAATATTTTCTGAGTAAATTAAGATCATGGGGGAGGAAGCAAAGGGAGGTGGGAAGAGATCATGAGATAATGGTGATGTGAGATGGTTTTATATATGTTGTAAATATTATTAGACAATAAAGAAGTTGTTTGGGTCTATGGCAGAGCAGGTTAAAAACAGGCAAAAAATATAAACATAGATATAAAAAAGATAAAGTCAAAAAAGATACGATCTAGTTGCCTAAAAAATAATACATAATAAAATACAGGTAAGCCAGAAGCCATGTAACAAGACAAATTAATAAAAATAAAGATATAAAAGCTAACTAACAGTAAGCATAAGCCATAGGCCAAACAACATATAATTAATATAAGCCTTTGTGTGATTATTTAAAACTAAGAAAGGCTATAAGACTAAACTTTAGGCTAGGCTAGACCAGGCCACGGGCAAAAAAGATTTAAACTGCAGAGCTAGACTGGGCCTGGGGGAGCAACAGAGAGAACAAAGAAATAGATATCTTGATAGAGGGAACCACTGTGGGGTTAGAGAGGAATCTTGTGCTGGAGAAACACCCAAGAACCCACAAGATGTCCCTGGCTAGGACTCCAAGTGGAGACGGTGCCTAAACAGGACTTTCCCTATAATCAAATGAATGATCACCCTAATTGTCATCATAGATCCTTCATCTAGCAACTGATGGAGGAAGAGCAGATATACATAGCTAAGCACCAGGTTGAGCTCCCAGTCCAGCTGAAGAGAGGGAAGAGAGGTTATATGAGCAAAGGGATCGTGGTCATAGGAGGAGACCTACAGACACGACTGACCTGAGCCATTGGAACCTCACTGACTCTGAAATGACAGCTGAGGAACATTCATGGAAAGGCACTAAACCCTCCAAGTGTAGACAACAGTTCTACAATTGAACAGAGTGAGCAGTTTGAGGAGCCTATTGAAGTAGAACTAGAGTTTATTCCTGGTACATAAACTGGCTTCTGGGGAGCCCATTTCTTACAGAGGAACACCTTCCTCAGCCTTGATACTGGGGTGGCAGGGGTGGGGGGAAACTTGGTCTTACCTCAACTGGGTATGCCAGACCGGACTCATGTTGAGAGTCCTTGCTCCTCCTGGGGAGTGGATGGGGAATGGGGTAGAGGCAGGCTGAGGGAGGACTGGGAGGAGGGCAGGGAGGGGAAGCAGTGGTGGAAAAAAATTTTTAAATAAAAAATTACTTTAAAAAAGAAAAGTGTTCTAAGAAGACAAAGAGGCAATAAAGAGCTCAAGAAGATGAGATGGAACCACATTAAGTCTCCTTCCTGCCTCTTCATGAGAACTCACAATGAAGAACCACACTTTTACTGCTGTTTTTAATAAAAACAGATTTCTTATTAGCTATTATTTGATAATTTCACACATTTTAGTGCATTCAGTGTGCTCTCATGCTCTACTTTGTGTCCTTTCCACACCTGTGAACCTCCCCCACATTTGTATTTTTTTGATTTGTGACCAACTTACTTTACCCAGGGTCCATGGGCTTGGAACCATCCATTTGAGCTGGAAGACTTTCCAGTAGGTACACAGAATTCATCACTAGCCAATGGCTCAAGTGGACCTTACAAATATGGAGGCACTCCCATCCATGCCTGTTTACAATCACACCTGCCACTGACTCAAAGTCAAAATGGTTTGTCCTACCTGAGCTATATAACTTTAAAAGTAGATTTTTGGCCAGATCTTAAGTTTCCAATGAATATAACATCTTCTAAGCATGGATCATAAAGCCAAGACAGACAGACCTGCTGACATTTATATTAGAACAGTACTAGAATCATGGACATTTTCTTTTTTTCCTATTTTATTAAATAAAAAGTATGACCACGGTGTGGTGGTGCGTGCCTTTAATTCCAGTACTCTGGAGGCAGAGGTAGGCAGATCTCTATGAGTTGGAGACCAGCCTAGTTTACAGATCAAGTTCCAGGACAGCTAGGGATACGAAGAGAAATATCTCAAAAAAAAACAAAAAACAAACAAACAAAAATCCCAAACATATAAAAGTATATAAACAAAAATGGCACATAAATGCAAAAATTGGTTGTAAACCTAACTAAAACATTTAGATAAAATGTAAAAATTATGGAGAGTAAAAGGCTGTCAACTAAGTGATGATATAATCAACAAAACCAATCTTAGGCTGGACAACTAAAATATAAAGACGTCAATAATGAAAAACGCATCTAAGCATCAAGTCAGACTTTGGTCTGTATATAAATGTAAATGCTGATCCAAAATAAGTGGCACCTAAGACATTTGATAATATACCTAAAGAATATTCTAAACAATCATGCACTTTCAAGACTAGAAAGGAAAGAGCTTAGAGTGACATTAAACATGAGGCAGAGGGAAAAAAAAGCAGTGTATGCAAAAAACCAAAAAAATCCCCCAAACAAACAAACAAAAAACAGAAGAGAAGCAACAGTAGTTTGATTAAGGGACAAGAAAGCTTAGTTTTGTGTGTATCTATCTTCTCTACAAGTACATTATGACATCTTTGACAAGAGGATCCATGAAAACATATTCACATTTGTCCCTAAAACAACCTGGCCTATAGCAGGTGCCTGATAAATATTGAGCAGTATAGGGGTCAGATGGCAGGCTTGCAACTATGGCACTGAATTCATTCAGTGGAGATAGAAAGATTACAGAAACAGAAAGTCTAAGTACACTTTCAGTTTTTAAGTATATTTAATGTCTTAATGAGATGAGGTATTCTAGGAAAGTGTGGTGCAGTGCAAATCGTTGCTTGTTAGAACAAAAAGGTGTGGCAGACTATACAGGAACAGGAATCTATCCCGAGCATCAAATAAAAGAAAAGATTACTAGAAAATTCATGAATTTGGTATAAAATATTTAATAATGCGTTTCTAAATCACTATCTGAGTAGCCAAGTTTTATTTGCTTTCTTGCAGCAGAAATGTTGGTAGAAGAATACTGAGAAGGATAACTAAAGTAAACCTTCATTAAGTGTGGTTAAGTGATAATGCTAAACATTACAACAGACTGTGATAACTGCAATTCTGTTAGCTATGAAGCATAATGTAAATATCTAATTAGAGGATATATGACCTGCACCCAAGGGGTCATGACAGCAAGCACCATACATTCATTTAGTCCCTTTGATATTGATGATGGGTGTGATGTAACTGTTTTAAAGTTCCTGCTGCCTTTACTTTCCAGAGATGAACTATGAATTAAAATAAACTCTTTTTCCCTAAGGATATTTTATAACAGCAATAGAAACAAACAAAAAACAACTTCTAGTTATTCAAAGGTGACCTTCAGCACACTAGCTTAGTGAGTCTACTTTCTGTACCTAAAAAGTTGGTCACCTATACAGTACCATAAATGTACAAAAATTACTAGGAAAAAGAATTATTTCTGTAAAAGAAAATCATGCCTTATTTCCTTCATATCTTTTCTCCACAAGAATAAAATACATGCTTAAAAATTACCATAACTTTAAGGAACATAAAACTAGTTAAAAGAAAGCAGCAAGAAAGCAGTGCCTACAAAGATTAAAACTATGGCGTGTTTTTTCAAGATAGGATTCTCTGTGTAGCACTGGCTGTCTTAGAATTTGCTTTATAGACCAGACTGACCTCAAACTTACAAAAATACACCCATCTTTGCCTCCTGGGTGCTGAAACTAAATATGTGCACTACCATGTCTGTCCAATAACTATGATTCTTTAAAGGATTTATGATATTATCTACTAATTACCTTTAATCATTTTAATGGATACTTTAGAGTCTTAAATTCCAAACTTCCTAATTATATTATCCCCTTTACGTAATATGATACCAAGCTGATGGGACTAACTAAATGTATTTCAAAGTTGCACAATTGGATAGCATGGTAGCAAATAAATCTCAATATTTTCAAATAATCTTTATAAAATGTTTTCTTATCATTTGAGATCTAGGAAATGAATATTTACTCTCTCTGGCCCTCACAAGAAATACATGGTAATGTGTAGGAGATTGTGTGTGGTCTGTGGGTCTGTGGGTTTAAACCTTGAGGTTAGACCCGAAAGTCAGGGCCAGAAACCTCCTACTACAAATGTCAGCCCAACGTGGGTCACATACATGATATATACCCACATAAAGCCATAGAAAGCTTAAAAAACAGTCTAGAGCACAGGAACTGAAGCCCAAAGTAGCTTCCAAGTTGTGTCTCTGAAGTGGCCCTCAGTAAAGAAACTGAGTGGTATATGGGATTAAATTATAAAATGGTGTGTTTGCTACATGCAAGTTAAGGTGAACAAGGTCAGTTCCTGAGTCTAGATGTAAGCAAAGAGCTCTGTATGGTGAATTTAAGGTTTCTATTAATAAGGACAAAATGAGAATAGAGTCAAAGATGGCTTCTTAGTATCAATGTTTTCTTCGATCAGCTCTGTTTGCCGCAGGCAAACTGAGGCTTGACTTTTTTTTAAAGAGAAACTTCCTGATTCAGCCTTAGAGGCAAAACACTTGTAGTTTTTTAGGCCCTGCTGCCTAATACTTAAATGGAGTTAATGAGCAGCAGATGGCAAGGCTTTACTTGGTAATTATATGGACCCTAAAATTCCCCAGAGTACCTGGGTTAAAAAGATAAATTCTGTGAAATTAGAGTAGGAGCTGGGTGGAACCATCCATCCATCCTACCAACCTTTAATCCTTAGCCAAGGACCTTGGCAGATTAAAGGCGTGTTCAGAAACAGAAAGAAATAGAAGAATCTGGGTGGAGCCAATCACCCTAGCCAAGCAAAGGTGTGGTCAGAGACAGAAGTAGTTAAGAAATAAATATACAGTAAAGACAGTTTTTTAAAAAGTCTAAGTGGTTTAGAGTGTGTTGAAAATATAGATACATAGGCTTGGAGAAAGAAAAGAAAAGGTAGAGAAAGCCCTTAAAAAACAAATAGAGTAAAATAAATAAAAATAAGCCACGTAAAGATGGAAAAAACAAAGAGTGTCTGGATACTGTATGTTATCGTCTCATCTTTAATCTTCTGAACTGAAAATGACTTAAAGCTGCTAAAAGACAGTTGATCACAAATGCTGTCAGAATAATTCAACCTACGTATTTTTGTAAATGAGTTGACTTTAAAACTGAAATCCAAAGATACGCTACTTTGGAGAAGAGGTTTTCCTTTTATTTTCACAGAAAATGAGAAGCTGTGGATTTATTTCTGGATAAAGAACAAAGTTTGATAGAGGAAGACCCTCTGAAAAATCTCCAATGGAAGTGGATGAACCAGATGATTTGACATTTCAGAGCACCTCTGTTGAAGTTTCCGGAGCTCTGTATCCAGAACAATTTCAAGGAAACTGGCCAAGATGACCCAGCCTTACAGAGTACTCCACTAAAGACTTGTACATAATCCTAAATTTTTCTCTGGATTCCCATGAGATTGCCAACACCCCCAACTCAACAGGAAGTAGCCTGCAGAACGATGCCCACATTCCCAAAACATGTATTATGGATATTTGTGTTTATTTACAGTGTTGTTTATAAGTTGTTGTAGATAAGGAGGGGAAAGAATATTAGATTTGGAGTTCTTTTTGTTTTAAAAGAGAAAAGGGGATATGTGGGAGATTGTGTTGTTTCATTGTAAATAACTGTCCCATCCACTGGTTTAGTAAAAAGCGCTGATTGGCCAAAGGCAGGCAGGAAGTGTGGGCGGGGCTACCAGACTAAGAAAAACTCTGAGAACAGGAAGTACAGAGCAGAATTCCGGAGAGAAGCCAGAAAAAGCAGAGGACAACCATGCTGCTATGAGAAAAGGTACCGAGCTCCATGGCTGAACAAGATAAGAGACATGGGTTAGAAAAAGGGTAGAGAGTTAGCAAGTTATATGCTTGGGCCTTAGACTGATCAGCCTCAAATTAATGAAAGCATCTGTGTGTCTCTGCCGGTCTGTGGGTCTGTGGGTCTAAACCTTGAGGTTAGGCCGGAAAGTCAGGGCCAGAAACCTCATACTACAGTAATGTAAACATTTTTTTAAGTAGCCAACAAAAACTCATCATGTTTTGTTTACTGTTGCATATATCTGAACTACTTCCAAAATCCTGTTCACTATTCTTAAACAACACAATCATGATGTGCAAATCCTCCAAGTATCAGAAAAATATTGTTAGTCTTTTTCCATCTCACATCTTTACACAGAGGAATAAAAAAACTGTTTAAAAGTTCAACTGCTTCAAATAAGAACAATGATAAATCTGTTTTGGGGAAACATGAGGACTGAAAAATGGACAAAACAGACACAAGTAAAGTCTGAGAGTGACAAAAAACAGCATGTACCAAAATAAAAAATACCTAACCATGCGAAACTAAAACAAAGACACAGTGAAGCCTACAGGCAACACTAAGAGTGCCTGACTACACTGCAAAATCGAGCCTACAAACCAACGTTCTGCATCTTTCACTTGGACAGACAGATCTTGAGTGCAGCTTTGTTATTTCCAATGGCTAAAATGACAGTTTAAAAGACACTGAAAATGGGGACTGGAGAGACAGCCCAGTAGTTAAAGAGTACTTACTTGCTCCTCTTGCGGAGGACTGAGTTTCAATTTCCAGTACTCAAATAGCTTACAACCAACTCCCAATGCCAAATGGCAAAGTACAATTTCAGGCACCTCTTCTGATAGCCACCACACACACACACACACACACACACACACACAGTGTGTGCTTAATACATATAAAGACAAAACACTCATATACATAAAATGAAAATCTTTAATTAAAAATACCGAAAGTGCATAATATTAATAAATCAATTTCCAAAATCTCTAACCCTTAGGGCCAACTTTATCATTAGAAGAATCCAGGCAGGCAGAAACTGGGAAGAGCAGCTTTAAGACAAGCCATAGCAATAGTGAGTGGATGGCAGTTTCCTTAAGAGACCTTATAAAGGCTTTGGGGGAACAAGCCACTGAAGTACCAGGTAGTTAAAATTTGAGAGTCTCAATTTTGTATTCCTATCATCCATAGAGCAGCAGATTGTGAGGAACATGAACCAAACAAGTATTTAGGAGAAATGGATAGCTTCCATTGCTTGTCTGGAACAGCAAGAGAACGGTCTTCAATAGATCAGTATCTTTCCTAAAATCCATGACAGGATGCCTCATACCCCATTAGCAAGGCATTATTTATTCTGCAAGTGAAACACATTCCTATTTCCTGTTGAGTTACATCAGCTATTTTTTTCATTATCTGATTAATCTAGGGGCTCATCTCGACTTTCTTTAAAAGTCAGAGTTGTCTATACTGACCTGCTATTGCTCCTTCTCCACTTAATGTTTTCATTTTCTCTTTAATTGTATTCCTTTACTATTGTTCTAAATCCTAAATTTAATAAAAACCAAATTTCAACTTAAGAGGTAAAATTATGATGCAGGTATTTACAAATATCTACAAGAGGATCAACTCACCAACTGGCTGAGTGATGGTGTTCTGAAGGCCGGGGATTACCACAGAGTAGGTAGGTGAGCGATAAGGATAAATTGTTGTAGGATTTGTAGAGATAATATTCTGTGTGGTACCAGGAAATACATTGGAAACACTTAGAGGGAAGCGCTTTCGCTTCCCTGGACGAGGCTGATAAACCCAACCTAAAGAAAAAGATAGACACCTTTATATATAAATACATGGACTCTGTCTGCCTTTTCATATTAATAATATGGGACACTTTAAAGTTTTAAAAAATGGGTTGTCTAAAGGTATATTTTCCAGCTCTGTGATGCTATTTCTGTGAACAACAAATCCTCTCCTGTTCATTTAACATCAACATAGCTTCTAATTGTGTTAATTTTGTAACTCATTGTAAAGAGAAAGGTCAAAATGCCTTATATTCAGAGACACAGAATGATTTTATGGACCAAAGTCATTGAGTTTGAAGCAAACCTGTTCCTCTACTAAAAAAAAAAAACAAAAACCAAAAAACCGTAAGTTATTACTTATCTCCTCCTTTCTCACTCTACAAGATACAAATGTCTGTAGCTTACAATGTAATAGTCACTAATAACCAGTCACTTTTTATGCTTGGCTTAGGAAGTCACTGAGAGTTGGCAATTATTAAAACCATAAAGAGTTTAATTTCCTTCAAAGTTAGGAGTATGATGCTGTCATATAAATAAATCACTGGTTCTGTCCAGTTGATACCTCAGAATCTTGCCTCCTAAAATATTTCTGCTTATATTTCAGAAAAAATCTTTTTCCATTATGCACGGTTATATTAGCCACAAACAATGTTCCTATAACGA
This sequence comes from Phyllotis vaccarum, assembly GCA_033318265.1. Taxonomy (NCBI): domain Eukaryota; kingdom Metazoa; phylum Chordata; class Mammalia; order Rodentia; family Cricetidae; genus Phyllotis; species Phyllotis vaccarum. The sequence continues at coordinate 50,485,285 of JARWLC010000016.1, forward strand.
GGACAACAAATTACTCATTTTAAACTGTATTGTAATAGGAATAGATCTATTGACGAAAACACTGGACTATATACTGATAACCATTTAACATTAAAATGGAATATGTTTTAATTTCTGTATTTTAATTATCTTTTAAGTGTGAACTATGTTTTTTTCTGTTGCCATTAATATGTCTAGTACACTACAAAACAGAACCATGAAATTTACTGTTAGCTTTATAGCTATAGATGTGTATGTATGTTTGTATGTACCCATATGTATTTAATCAAAACTACAGTAAAAGCATGTCACCTTATTTGCAATAGCTAGTAAATATGTGATCAGATATTTCACAATTGTGTTCTACTTAAGAAAGTACATGCTTAACATTAATTCTATAATTATTATTATTATGTTAGCCATTATTTTCTCTTTTACACATAGATTAGGAAATCTCAACCTAACTTAATCTTTACCTAAATAAATTTAAAAGAAATTGGAAAGAGCCTTTGTTCATTTCATTGATTACCAGGAAATTCCTCTCTGTGCTTTTCTTTAATCTTTTGTGCTTCATCATAATAGGGTTTCTTTTGTTCTTCGCTAAGTTTGTTCCACTCCAGCCCAAGCTGGACACTGATCTCTGCATTGTTCGCAGCTGGGTTGGCTTTGGCTAGTGCTGGTCGGTGGATTCTTGCCCAAACCATAAATGCATTCATAGGCCGCTTCACATGACCATTTCTGTCCTTACTGAAGGGAGTATCAGGTATTCCTATATGACAAAAATTAATAGACTAAGTTAATGAACCCGGTATACAATTTTAAAGTGCAGTGTAGCTTCATCTATACTTACAAGTACCTGAAAACATACACTACAACAGTCAAAATATTCTAATATTCCAAAATTCCTTATAGTTCCTGAACTCAGCATTCTAAATTGTAGCTTAGAGTGATTTCTATAGAGTTTAGTATTGTTGAAGATACCTTTTGGTAATATTAGAGACACAATGGAAGGCTAGTTATTTGGGGGGGGCTTCATTAATAACCTCTAGCAATAATTAACATTTAGTTTATTTACCGCTAAAATCATTCTATTATTAAGGGACAGGAACTAGGACTCATTCATAATTATGACTTAGCACATATTAGTTAAGTATGTAAAGAAGTCATTTCCAAAAGCAGTTGTAGTGTCCTTCAAAATAAACAATATTTATGCTAACAGTTTTCTATGAAGGTGAAATTTCTGCCACAGTGAATCATTAAAACTAGTCTCATGTCCCGAGAAAAAAAAAATACGAAGTGACCTCCAATGGTCACAATACCAATTCCTATAAAGGAAATTCACTAAATTTATATCCCAATGCAGCTCATAAAAATACTATCTATGGCCAGGGGATGGTGGTGCACACCTTTATAATCCCAGCACCTGGAAGGCAGAGACAGGTGGATCTCTATGAAGTCAAATGACAGCCTGGTCTATAGAGTTAGTTCCAGAACAGTCAGGGCTGTTACACAAAGAAACCTTGTCTCAAAGGGGGGGGGGTACTATCCATAAACTTTTCACATTAACTTATTTTTTATGGGTTACTTGATAGTATAAAACCATTTCAGATGTGCAAAGATGTGTAGAATAAGGAATGCTGACTGGGGATGCAGCTTAATTGGTAGACTGCTTGTCTAGTATGCATTTATATGTCAATTTCCAATGTCATACATATTAGGTGTATGTGCACAGAAGGGTTTGGGAACATGTGTGTACATGCACACAAAAAAATAGAAAAAAAGGGTATTTAAATTGCAAAATTTAAAAGGAAAGGAGTAGTATGGGTAAGACCAGCATTGAAAATTAAAAAAAATAAACATAAATGTTCATGAAAATGTGAAAAAAGATATGACTTATACCAAAAGATTCAGTGACATACTGTTCTGTATAAACTTGCTAATTATATACTTAAAAATATTAGAACGTATTTGGTTATAGTCACTGCTATTTCAATTATATACATGATTTAGTCTATTGAGTATTTTTATTAATATTTCTAGAAAGCCTTAGGTTTTAGAATACAATGCTGTATTTGAACGTTTTCCCCAAGAAAAGTTACTGTTCACTTTTAAAGAGAACTTCTATCATCAATTACCATTATTTCTGAAACATTGATTTTATTCTATTTCTTGATACACATAAACTTATGAAGCTACTACATCAGAAAATTTAAAATGTTACTTATACACATAAGCCGGGGGTTCTGTTGTGTCTATTATCTAAATCTAAAATTACTAAGTTTTAAAATTGATTTTTTTTTTTTTAGTTTGTGAAAATCCTTCACACTAAGTGTATTTTTTACCCATTGTATGGACAAATCAATCAGAAACGATCCCTGTGCAGGCTTAGAATCAGTACTATGGTTCTATTTTTCAAGCTTCAGCTCCTGAACTGCTAGTATGTCTGCTATGGTTGGGCAACATAATAACTGTGAAAGGCAGACTCCCTTGCCTTCTAATACCTGCGTCTGAGGGAAGGACGGTGAGGGGGACATCTTTGGTTTCAATTTTTACAGAAGGCTCCAGTAAGGACTGCATTTTAATAGGCACTGGTGTCAGGGGGACCTTGGACAACCGTATCAACTCAGAAGGCGGAGGCCCCTGAAATTGGATGCGAGCCCCAGGAGGGACCGTGTGGAGAGTCAAAGGGAACCTTAGGTCTTGTTGGTGTGGCCCAAAGGCACTGGGTGGCTGGGCCAAGAGAGCATCCTTGCTGCCGTGAACCAGGCCATTGGACGCGGCTTCCGTGCCCAGCCTGCAGTCGTCCCTGAGTCTGTCCGGTTCCTCGGTCTTGATGACTCCTTCTCCGATGGACAGCAGGTTCCTGCCTTCCCCGCTTTTCAGTGCATCCCTCGAAGCCTCCTCTGCTTCCAGCTTGGCCTTCTTCTCATCCCCTCGGCGTCCGTCGAGGGCCTTCCCGGTGCCATCCAACTTGGCAGCCCTGGAGGATCTAGGGCCAGCCTCGGTGGTCCTCCGAGATCCCACCGACAGGTCTAAGCCCGACCCCAGCTCCTGCTTCTCGGCCTTGACGAGCAGAGTCCGAGGTTGCATGGGGCGCAGCTCCGGCCTACAAGGGCCTCCGTCAGCCACGGACTGCGGCGGCAACAGCAGTAGCTCAGGCCTCAGCTGCAGCAGGCGCGCCTGCGCGGACGAGGAGGCAGCGGTGGCGCCCTCGTCAGGAGCCTGAGGTAATAGCGGCCCGGGCGGAGGCAGCAGAAGCACCTGCTCGGGCTTCACTTGTAGCAGGCGCCGCGTCCCAGCCTGCGCACCTGCCGCCGCAGCCTCCCCGCACGATGAGGCCACTGCGGCGATGGCGGCCGCGGCCTGAGCCGGCGGCGACTGAGAACGCTCGGCGACCGCGGCCCGGAAGGTGGCGGCCTCGACGGGCTGCGCGGGCGGAGCGGGACGCAACGGGCGCGGTGGGGTGGGCCGCGGCGGTTGGCGCGGCGTCGTCGTCGTCGGCTCTGGCCTGGCTCTCTCCATGGGGGAGGGGGCGGCCGGCTTCGTCGCGGCCGGGATTGTGAGCTCAGCCGTTTGTTGGCGGCCTCCCCCTCCCCCTTTCAGTTAAGACCCTTCCAAGGCCTTGGCTACCCAGAACCCTACGCGCTCCACGGACTCGGGCCTCCAGTTCGCCTCGCCCAATCATGAGCGGTCCGGTGCTCCCGGCCAGCCAATCACAGGCACGCTCTTCGGCTCCTCCCACTCTCCGCTCTAGCCTTGTGCGAGAACACTGGAATCATCCGCCATAACCCAGGCCGAAGCTCCAGTTTCCCATTTCCCTCCCGCCTCTTCCCTCTCCCTCTCTTCCGGATTCTCTTCAGCCTTGTCCTTGGTTACCCCACCCAACCCCCACCTGCCTGGAGCGCGACAATGGCGTTGCCCAGGAAACCCTGTCGTTCCACGTCTCATCAAATGACCTCCCAGGATGAAGGCGTGGGCCTTTCTTGGTGGCTTGGGAACACTGCCTTGAGCCTTCATTAGGCCCGAGTGTCAAAGGGTCTTCAAGCAGTTCTCAAGAGATAGTGCGACATCTTGCAACTTATCACCAACCGCATTAATCTGTCTTACTGGCTCGGTAGAACTATTTTGCTAATTGAATTTTCACTCTACTTTCAAAATGAGACCCAAATTTCTCTACTTTTTGAGGTTCTGCCCGCCATTATCCTTGTCCAAGCTTCCATTATCTTTCACATCTTTCACATGGATGTTGCAATACGCCTATTGTCTTGCTCTTCACCTTTGTTCCACTACTCCCCGACTGCCAGTAGTTCTCAAAATACAAGTCTACCCGAAAATCTTTCTCCTACTCCCACTAGACATGAGATAAAAGTCTGAAATTCTTGGCCGACCAGTAGTTGCTTCGGCTCTAACTACAATTCCTCTGTGTGAGTTTTGCGTGCTTCAACCACATGTGTTTCCCCCGCCCCCACCCCTCCCCCATCCTTTTTTCACCACAGGACCCTTTTATCATGTCAACCCTTTATGTCTCTGAAACTCCTGTTTATTTTTCAAACAGGAACTGAACTGTGCTTCAGAGAAAACAATGACCCAGCATCCGTTCGAATTTCTTTTATGCATTCATACCTGACATCTTTTGAGGTGCTTTGTTTGTCTCTTCCAGTTGATTGTTACCTCCTTTGGGGAAGAACTGCTTCTGTCTTGCTCATCATCTGTTGTGTAATCATTCAATAAATTCTTACTGAAAAGAAAATGAATAAGAACTGCCACAGCCTAATAAAATAGTACTACCACTTACATTAAGGGCTCTTTCTAGGTTTTTTCTGTGTGAGCCTCTTCTTTTTAAGTAGGATTGTGCTTATTTTTCACTAAATATTACCAAGTAAATGAGAAAGTATCACATTTACTGCATCACTAGACATCTTGACTAAATGCTACAGCTGTCTTGAAGTAGATCAGCCTATGTCCAAGACAAAGATGAATTCAATTCTTTTTAACCCTCTTTTGTCAAATATGCTAAACAGAAGTTTATACATTTAGACATGGAAGAACATGTCACACACAGACAATTGAACCTCTAAAATGTGCTTAGGAGGTTGAGGCAGGAGGATTGATTGCCACCAGTCTGAGGTCAGCCTGAGTTACATGGTAGTGACAATCCAACACTGGCTACAATATGAGAGTCTGTCTCAAAAAGACCAAACTATACAAAAGAAAACCGGATTTTAAAAACCTTGTTAGGTTCAATACCTCAGCATCTCAAAAATATAGTGCTTAGCTTAAAGAAAGCAATAGAATTTAATTGGTACACTAAAATTTTTAAATACTATGGAAAAATGAAAGGAAGAAAAGAGCATGGCAGACATGTTACTGAATTAAAAGCTCCAATCTGTGAAAATAAGGTTAAAAGTCTATTTTATCTAATGGAAAATAAATACTTTAACATACAGTAGACAGAAAATAATTGGGGAGGAAAGGATATAGAGCAGGGCAAATATATACCAAACAATGATCATAGAAGAGTGGGAAAGGCTATGTTAAAACATTTTAATACAAGAAATGTCACTAGAGACAGACAGGGATATTTCATAATAAAAGGACTAACTCATTAGAGAATGATACTTGCCAATACCGTAGCTAGGACTACCTTACTGCAACAAATTAATGTGGGACAAAACTGACTGGAGAGGAGAAAGACAACTCAGGAATTGTATTTGGATACTTCCATATTTCTTTAAAATTTTAAAGATTACATTTATTTATGGTGTGTGTGTGTCCAAGGAGGTTAGGCACATTGCCACAGTGTGGGTCTCTGAGCTCAGATTGTTGGGTTTATTTGCAAATGTCTTTACCCACTGACTCATCTTGCTAGCTCAATATTTCCCACTAAGTGGTAACATAGCTGGAATAGCAAACTAGAAAGATTTCAGAACATCTGAGCAACACTTTCAGTCAACAAGAATGCTATAATCAGTTCCAGTTTTCTACACACATTCTTCAGTACAGTGAAATGTTTTCTGGGCAACTGTATGTAATGTCACAATACATGCCACACCACCTGAAAGGAGCAAAGTCACATAGTCTTTGACCTCACGAAATTATAGAACAATGGCTAGCATAAGGTAATTATAAATGTTTCACATGGCTTCTAAATGACTGATGACTACAGAAGAAATTGGGAAAATAAGATAATACCTTCTTTGATTCTACCAAATCAAATTTAATGTAATATATAAGTAGAGCAGTTCAAAGGGGAAATTTTATATTCAAAAGAAACATTTTAAAAATTAATTAAAATACATCCTTTACTTTAAGAAACTAAAAAAAAAAAAATGGGCCAAGGCCAATGTTAGTAAAATAGGGAAACAAAATATCACAGAAATAAATAAAACCAGCAAAATATTAGAGAACATAAGAGAACTTTGGAGTTATTCTTTGATCTTTCAAAAGAGCTAGGCTATTGATCATATCAAGATAGAAAAGAAAAAGGTATTGATTACCAAGACTAGTAATTAAAATGGAAAGATTCTGAACTCTACAGAGAGACTGGGGAACAAAATTTCCTCCATCTTAGAATCAGCAGCCATGTTAGCAAACAGGTCAAGGAAAGCTCAGGCTAAATGCCCCTTCAATCCCAAGAAACTTGCAAAACATGTCCCTGGTGGATGACCTGTGATGTCACCTGGGGCTATGGTGTCCAGGTGAGGGCTGCTACTGAGGGTCATGTCTGGGTCAGTGCCTTACAATAGCCGGGGTCTGGTCAGCACGCTAGAGCTGACCCATTGTTGGGGGATGCAGGCAAATGTTGCAAATGCAGGCAAGCCAGCCCTGAAGATGTGAGAGCAACAGAGCTGACACCAATCCCTACCCTTCCCCATCTGCCATGTAGTGACATGGGTAAGGGAAAGATGCTCCCTCCACTTTGCAACACCCCCCCCCCATATGTCCCCTATAGCAAGTGGGAGAAAGGGCCCTGCACTTCACCTGGGCAAGACAGTGGAGCTGGCTCTGGGAATATGAATGTGAGTGAGCCAGACCAAGGAAGGACCTAACAGCAGAAACTGGCCCTCCTCCTTGCAGCAGGCTTCAATGGTTGGGCTGGCTGAGGAAGTGCTGGAAAGGGCATGGGGGTTTGGCAATGGGGGAAAACTGGTGGGCTGACCAGTCCAGCTGACACCCAGGCCAGGACCAGGATGTGAGTTAGCCTACCCCAACATCTATCTCATCTATGAACAGTTAGAAGAGAAGGGTATGAACCTACAGATCCAAAACTAAGGAGCTCCATGCCCCAAGACAATGATGGGAAGTCCAGGGTAAGACCTGGTGAGAACATACTGTCCATGGTGACAGGGAATAGAACCAGACTGATGACTCACAGGAAGGAATAGTTGCAAATGAAGATGAAAAGACAAAAAGGCGAAGCCACACTGCAGCTTCCATGATGAAAGTCACCTCCATTCCCTTTTCCCCCTTCCTTTCTTTCTTGTTTTGCTTTGTTGGCCTGGTTTGATTTCTGGTTTTTATTTTAAATTTTGTTTTGTTTTATGGAGGAGGTTGCAAGGTCAGAGAGATGGGCAGGATTGGAATGCATGATGTGAAAACCAAAAAGAACAAATAAAAGTTAATTTTAAAAAGTATGAAATCTTCATATCTCTATATTAAGTAAAGGCATTAAATTATTTCTGAAGTTGGGAAGAGTGACACATGCCTGAAATCTTAATACTTAGGAGGCTTCCTGTTACATGAATTCTGGTTGTAATAAAGGGAACTCAGAGCCAGATATTGGGGAAAGGCTGAAATAGCAAAGAGAGGAAACACCACAGTCAAATCTCACCCAGCTATCTTCCAGCTTCCTCAGCCTAGCTCCTTGCTTCTACTGCCTGAATCTTTCTTTCTACACCTGCCTTAAATACCTTCTTGGCCCAGTTGTTTCACATCCAGGTTAAGATTAAAGGCATGGGCTACTACTATTTGGTAGTTAGCCTTGAACTCACAGAAACACAGAAAGATCTCCTCTGTCTCTGGAGTTGCAGGATTAAAGGCCTGGCACCACCACTGCCTACCTGGGAGCCTGGACTCAAACTCAGATCTGCTGGGATTAAAGATGTGAGTAACCACTCTCTGATCCTCTTGGATTGACTGTGGGTGGATCTCTTCTCTGATATTCCAGACTGGTTTTATTAAATATATAACATATCACCATACTCAGGAGGCTTCCCAAGAGTTTGCTATGTTAAAATAGTACAATAATTTTGAGAGAGTATTTTTTTTGAGTTCATTATCTCATGAGTGTTTTCTAGTACCACATGACCCATGAGTCTCAAAAGATAGAATGCAGAAATAGATGGGCATTCCAGCTGTTTTTCTGTTTGTTTGTTTGTTTAAATGTGTATAAGCACTTGTCTGTGGGCATGCTTTTATAGCATGTTCATGATTAGTGTCTTCAGAGGCCCTAATAAGGTTTTGAATCCCCTGGAACTGGAGTTCCAAAAGGAGTTACAGACAGTTGTGAGCTCTGAAAATAGAATATACGTCCTCTGGAAAAACAGCCAGTGCTCTTAATGACTGACCGGGCCACCTCTACAGCCCCTCTCACTGTTTTTAAGAGGTCTTTTTAAAATTATGTGTGTGCTGAGGCATACATGACAGTAGTAGATAGAGGTATCAAGTCCCCTGGAATGCATTTAGTTACAGTGGTTATGGCTTCTGACTCAAAATCTGAACCTCTGAAAGCACAGCAACTTTTCTTTACTTTTGAGCCATTTCTCCAGCTCCTCAGACCCTTTACTTAAAGTCAGACGTTAGATCATCCTTGTAAAGTTTTGAGTTGTGTTTTTCTACCATTTTGTTGTTGTTGTTGTTGTTATTTGGTTGTTTTTGAGACAGGGTTCTCTCTGTTTGTAACAGCCCTGGCTGTTCTGGTACTCCCCCTGTAGACCAGGCTGACCTCGAACTCACTGAGAAATCTGTTGTAGAATATTATTTTAAGGTGTGTTACTTTTGTTCATGCTGTAGAAATTTGTTTAATGATGTAAAGATATGTTGCTTTTGTTTATGCTGCATTTGTTTAATTTGCAAAGCTGTGTTACTTGCCTGTCTAAAACACCTGATGGTCTAATAAAGAGCTGAATGGCCAATAGCGAGACAGGAGAAATAGGTGAGACTGGCAGGCAGAGCATATAAATAAAAGAAATCTGGAAGGAGGAGAGAAGTAGCCAGAGAAGAAGGATTCCCAGGGGGTCAACCAGCCAGCTACACAACAAGCCACAGAGTAAGAGTAAGATTTACAGAAGAGAACAGGAAAAGCCCAGAGGCAGAAGGTAAAGGTAGATGAGATAATTTAAAATTAAGGGAAGCTGCCAAGAAACAAGCCAAGTTAAGGCCGGGCATTTATAACTAAGACTAAGCCTCTATGAGTGATTTATTTGGGAGCTGGATAGCAGAACCCCAAAAGAGCTAAAAACAAATAACAACAAAGATCTGCCTGCTTCTGCCTCCCTAGTGCTGGGACTAAAGGCCTGTGGCATCACTGCCCATCTCCTACCTGATGTTTTTACCTTCTCCCAGGACTTTCAACTTCCTGTATTAGACTGCTTCCTACCTCCAAAGTCTCTGATGCTCCATTCTTCCTTTAACTTCTGCGTGGTCATCCTTCTTGTAATTCCCTCCCCCCCCCCCCATGATTTTGATGTCTCTTCTTTTGATTGGATAATCTCTGTTGATCTTCAAGGTTATCCTTCAGTAATTTTAGTCCTACTGTGGGGCTTAAATGTTTATTATAATTGTATTTTTCAACTCTAAGACTTTAGTGTTTACAATTTTTCCCTCTTTGTGCCCCCCATGTTTACAATTTTTATTATGACAATTTAACTCTTTTAAAAATATGTCTAATAATTTTTTTGAAGATTTTGTTTTTAGATCTAACATCTGGGCTTCACTCAGAAGTTTCTATCTAGGGGAAGTTATATTTTGTTTTGGTAATGCAAGTGTGATAAATTTTTGTTTTTTCTTCTCTCAAGGAAGTAATAACCAGCCAGATGTGGTGGTGCAGGTTTATAAGCCCAGCTCTTGGCAGGTACAGACAAGAGTTTTAGGAGTTAAAGGCCAGCCTGAGATAGATAATGACACCTGACATCCAGCTTCAAGACTACTAAGCCTCATGCTAGGGATGTAGTTCAGTCTGTAGAGTTACTGACTAGTATGCAAGAAACCCTAGGTTTGAACCCTAGTGTGCATAATATAGTCATGGTTACACAGACCTGCAATCCCATAACTCAAGCCACAGGAGTGAGGAGGTCAGAAGTTCAAGGTCATCTTCAGCTACATAACAAATTTGAGACCAGACTGAGTTATGGGCAACCCTGTCTCAACAACTACAACAAAAGTGCCCTCCTCCCAAAAAGAATAGGGGGATCAGAATTTGGGGTCATCCTCCACTATATTTTGAGCTCAAGGCCAGCCTAAGCTACATGAGATCCTGTCTTTAAATAAAAGAACCCATAGATGAATGTGATGTTATCAGCAAGCAGGATAAAAATACTGGCTAACAACATAAGATTTACATGACATCCCAGGCTTCCTAATCCTTGCTCTGTCAGTTACTATGGAACTTTGAATAGACTGAACCTCTGACACCTCTTTCCCCAGCCATAAACTAAACATAGCCACCATACATGCTTAATTAGAGGACAAAAGATACTATGTAGAAAAGGCTGAGCACAGCATTTGATCCCTCATGCAAACATTTAATATGTGACTCTTATTATTGATAAAGAATAGAGAGTAGCTGACAAATTTCAATCCCGGTTGAGTGGGAAGATGAATTTGGACAAAATTCAGTGCCAAAACAGAAAAGGCAATGTTCCTCTCCAGATGTATAAACCAGGGCCTACATATAGTTACATAATAAAGATATTTGGGGTTTCTTTACACAGATAATGCTATTCTAGTAGGTTCTGATTTATACTGCAACTTCTCTTTCCAAAATTCTTCAATTACAGAACCATGTCTTGCAAATTCTTTAAAGGGATGGTCACATTCAGATTATATCTGTGATGAGTCAAATCCAAGCACACAGGAGTTGCTGGTGTTTGGTCTAAGAATGTGTTCTCAGCAATCATCTTCAAAACCAAAATATCTTGGAGAAAAAAAAAGATTTCTTTAAATGGTGTCCATGATGGAATGTAGTTCAACCTCTGAAAGTCTTTAAATTCTCTTCCCAATTTAAGATTTTTTTTCAGTGATGTTACAATTAAAATGTTAGGGTTAAATTGTCATGGTCAGGAACACCGAGGAAGATAAATAAGGCTTCTAAGTATAAGATAATATAAGAGGAGGAACAGGCCTTTGGGAAAGGCTGTCCTGGCCAACTCTGGCTCATTCCCATCAGCCATTCTTGGAGTACCATATATTAGGCATCATTTTGCCCTAGTAAAATTCTCAACTTTATGGGTAGTTATATATATTTTTAAATAATATTCTTGCATCTAATTGTAAAAAACTGAATTGTGAGTAAAGGGGCTGTATTAACTTAGTTGTTGTTGCTGCTGTGCTAAAATACTGTGTCCAAAAGCAATTTAGGGAAGGAAGTTTAATTTGGCTTATGGTCCTAGAGGACCATTGTGGCAGAGAGGCATCTCTGCAAGTGGCAGGTATGAAGGCAAAAGCAGAAATCTGTGAGATCACTTCTCCACCCACAAGCAAAAAGCAGACAGCAAGCTGGAAATGAAGCAAGGAACTCTTAATGCACACACTCAATAACTTGCTTCTTCCAGCAAGCTTGTGCCACCTCTCCAGACAGCGCCACTTAGTGAAAGCCAAGTGTTCAAAAACTTGAGCCTGTGGGGAACATTTTTCATTCAAACCTCCACAAACAACTTCTTTGAAGTGGGGGTTGGGAGGGAGGGGGTCAAGACAGGGTTTCTCTATGCAGCGCCGGCTGTCCTGGAACTTGTTCTGTAGATCAGCCTGGCCTTGAACTTACAGAGATCACCTGCCTCTGCCTCCCAAGTACTAAGATTAAAGGTGTGCACCACCACCACTGGGCTTCACAAACAACTTCTAAAAAATTCGTCTGCCTATTGGCATAAAGGACCCATTAAAGACCAGTCCACAGATGAGGCAGATTATTGCTGGCTTGTTCCACCCTCTGATCTGAAGGGTACATTTACTTTCCACTTCTGCTTTCTCATCCAGTAAATAAACCTTGATGGCATGCTTGCTTTACTTGCATTGCCCATGCATTGGTTTTGATTCTTTCTTGTTGTTGCTACAGTTTGAAAGGCGATCTTCTTGAATTTCAACTGGGACTACTCACAAATTCCATCCATGTCTGAGAGACTGGGAATGGTACCACAGATTTTGTACTCATTACAGAGAGGACAAGCAGAGTATGGAGTCCAGGATGGGCTGTATGGAGCAAACCTTCTCCCAGAATAGTTCTGGGTCTGCTTGGGCAGGAGAGCTCTTTCCTCTTTTCTGATTTGCACTGTGCTCACCATGGAACAAAGGCAAGAAATAGTTATCTCTGCCTGAGTCACATGGTCTGCAGACGGAAACAGACGGTTGGGCTGCCACGACCTAAACTTAGGAAGATACTGATGGGAGATCATAAACTATGGCTGTCTACTTTGTTCCTTAAACCATGAAGAAGTGGTGGTACAGAGGATACTGGATTTGGAGGCTAGGGGACTGATTCCTGACTAACATTTTGGTAGCCAGATGCTAAAAAAGGCCACTTCATTAACCCCACTCCCACAGTTTATTTTATGATGTTGAGGATTTGTCTTGACTCACCTTTAGACTCATTGGGAGGAAAAACTGAGATCTGTGTGAGAGAATGGTTGGAAACTCTTGGCTTCTTCTGCCTACCTGATGGTTGGTTAGACCTTGTCAATTTATGTGGGCTTAGAATCACTTGGAGATAAACCTCTTGAGTGTTTGCCTGAGGAGACGAGACTCAGCCTGTGTGTGACTCTCACAGCCAGGTGTGCCAGCGTCCCAGGCCGAAGAGAAAGAAAACGGAGAATGACTCAAAGGGCCAGCACTGACTTCTCTAGCTTCTTCACCAGCTGCCAAAAGCCCTTGCTGCCATGTGTTCATCACCACGGCAGACTGCACTGCTTCAAACTGGAAGCCCAACAACCTCTTCCTTCACTTCTTAAGTTTTTCTTCCTTAGATATTTTGTCTCAAAAGTAAGAAAAGTGACTACCACAGCCTGGAAGTTAATGTCATTGTTTATTATATCTTTCCAGACAAGCATCCCTCACATATCAAATGTGCTCAATAGATATTTATGAGTTACCTGATCCATAATATGAAAACACATTTACTTTTGCTTACACAAAATGTCCATTCAACATCACAACCAAAGACTCCAGAAACCTATCAAACAAACTGTCAGCCTCATGCTGGGTCTAAATTTAAATATTGTTTTGTCCGGGGAAAATTCCATGGGTAATCCTAGCTTGCTAAATAGGGAAGAGACTGCAATGTGCCTTAAAGCATCATCTCAATAGACCATAGACTCCCAAGAGGCAGGTGCCATTGGCATTTTGTTTTTTCATCGACTGGACATGCAGCATGGCAGGAAGTTAAGGAATATTTGTCCAGTGATTGAGTAAATTCATAGAATAAACTAGAAAATTCCATCTAACTTCCCATTTTTGTTCTCCTAACTTCTTTTCCCCAACCTTCCATCAACTAAATCCGTCTGGAATTCTGTTGAACAGAGAGCAGTTGACTAAATATATCCATTTAAGGACACATAATCAAAGAGCATCTTAAAATAAAATCTACTCATTCTGAGCTATATATGAATTATCTTAAAATACAAAAAAATCTCAAGCTCTGCAACTATTCACTTCTAGAATATTCATTCCAGATTTCATAATCTTGTGCATCCTGGAACGTCCTAATTCTTCTCTCTGGCTGGAAACTAGGACAGAACTAAACAGCCCTTCCTGGAAGCACACCCATGACTCAGACAGAGATTGGATTCCAAAGGGTCAGAGGGAGAAGGAGAGTTTGGGGACAAGTCAGTCCTCCCCCTTAGCCTCTTCGGCCCAGAATCTCATTTGCATAAAGAAGTTCTAGGCAAACTTGAAATGAGTCGGCATGGGGGAAGACAAATTGAAACATGACTTCCATACCAAAGCCAGTCACTTCTCTTTCCATTAGAGTGGGCTTTGAAACAGTAGAAATAGTAATTTAAAAAAATAGAGACCAGAATAGATAGATGTAGGCCATAAATACCTGTCATGTTCAGAATTTATTTTTAGAAGTGGAAAAATATACACAAAATTTAACATTTTGACCATTTTTAAGCATATAATTTAATAGTGTTAAGTATAGCCACATTACTGTGAACCTATCCCCAGACCTCTTTTCATCTTATAAAACTAAATTCTGCATCTGTTAAACAAAGGAACTCTCCAGCACCCTCTTCCCCAGAACCAGCATTCTGCTTTCAGTCTCTGTGACCTTGACTACCCCCAGGTACAACACAATGCAACCACATGCTGTTTGTGGTTTTGCAACTGGCTTATTTTATGTGACATGGCACCTTTAAGGTTTAGCCATACTATAGCATGTATCAGAGTTCCTTACTTTTTCTGGCAGAAAAACAAATCCATTATAAATCCATACCACATTTGTTTTGCCTATTCATCCATTATTGGACATGTGGGCTAAATCCTCATTGTAGTTATAGGTGCACATCTATCTCTTTGGAATCTAAAGCAGATTGCATATCCAAACCAAATCTAATATCCCTTCAGGACAAACAGATAAACCCTGAGAGACAAGAGATGGAATGAACATATCCCAACATATGAAAGGCTTAGTATATATGACAAATCTATCACCACAATTATGTTAAATGGATAGAGATAATCAAACCTTCCCCACTAAGATGAGGAACCAGAAAACAGTGTCTATCCGCACCACTCCTATTCAGTAGACAACTTAGAGCAAGGAGACGAAAAAGGAAATAAAGGATGCAAACAGAAAAGATGTCAAAGTATTCCTATTTGTGTATGACAGGATTCTATACCCGAGAGACTTCAAAGACTCTACCAAGAAACTCCTAAAGCTCATGAGCACGTTTAGGAAAGTGGCAGGCTACAGAATTATCATACTCAAATTAGTAGTCTTCCCAGAGAAAATATCAGGGAAACAATCCCACTCACAGTTAGCCAAACAAAACAAACACAAAAACAAAGACCTTGGAATAAACCTAACCAAGGAAGTGAAAGATCTATACAATGAAGATGTAAGTAAGACAGTGGTGGCCTGGCACATGCCTTTAATCCCAGCACTTGGGAGGCAGAGAAAGGCCAGCTTGCTCTACAGATTGAGTTATATTTGCTTTTCTGTTTAAGTTGAGAAGGAGGTAAACAAAAACCTTTGTCTAGGTTTGTCTGTCACTTCCACATGAGAGCTGACCACTCAGGAAACCGATCCAGGGTCTGGCTTCCTGATAATCTGACCCCCGACCGAGACACACTGTGGGCATTTGGTCATGCCCTGTAGAAGTCCCCCACTAAGCACCAAGACATTTGGTTCAATACACACTTCTGCTTTGCTTGTTGGTAGTCTCAAACTGTGGCAATGGGTAATATTCCTTCTCACTGCAGAGAAGCTCATATAGGAGCTCTAAAATTTCTTCTGATTAGCTACCAGAGACCTAGACCCATCCACAGGCCCAACTGCAGCATTTGTTGGTTGTAGTAGGAGGTTTCTGTTCCGGATTTTGGGCCTAGCCTCAATGTTTAGACACACAGACCCACAAACCCGTAGAGATACACAGGTGCTTACAATAGTTTTATGCTGATCGGCCTAAGGTCCAGGCATATAACTTGCTAACTCTTTACCCTTAAACTAACCCATGACTCTTATCCTGTTCAGCCATGGGGCTTGATACCTTTTCCCAGAGCAGCATAGTTGTCCTCTGCTTCTTCTCGCTTCTCTCTGGCATTCTGCTCTGTCCTGCCTGTTCCTGAGTCTTCTTAGTCTGGTAGCCCCGCCCATACTTCCTGTCTGCCTTTGGCCAATCAGCACTTTTTATTAAACTCATAGGCGGGGACAATTATTTACGATGGAACAACATAATCCCCCTATACTTGGTAACTAATGCCTCTATTGTAAATAATGTTCTTGACTCCTGAGAAGTTTGCTTTCTAACAGCTTGCTGGCAGAAATATTCAGAAACAGCTATATTGATAAGAGAACCAGCTGCCATTTGGGTCCTCACTATTAATGCCACTCTCTTTCATATTATTACCACTATTACTCAAACCCAACTGGTGACAGTAAATAGAGAAAAAAGAAACTTTGGAATTACAGCTGCCATTATTACATCAATACTGCTTGCAATGAGGGAGGGTGGCTGGATAGGTCTCATCGACTCACACTGCAGCCACAACAGAGACCTTGAATCAGGTGGTAGCTCAGTCTGCTGAGTCATTACATGCCCAGAAAGTCATTAATCAACATCTCCATCAGGCCATTCATATATTACAACAACAAATTGATCAAATGGCTGAAAATTTAGCATTAGTAAGGGACATGCCATTATTAGCCTTTGATCCCAGATACAATTTGCCTCACTCCCTATATGGTTTTCAATAATTGGTTGGAGAGAAATTGACTAGCACAATACATAAAAGGGACCTGGTCAGATAAGTTCCTTAATGAGTCCACCTTGTTTTGGGCACAAATCCATTGATTAAATCTACGCAGGGTGCCAGCCATGACCCTAGAAACTGATTTTCCTACTAATGTATGGAACAGTCTTAAGAGGCTGTTTGACCACCCCTCCTGGATCTTTACATATTGTTGAGCAGGATGATGCTTTTAATTCTTTTTCTGTTCATCTCCTACAGCATATATGCCAGCAAGGAGTGGCCACCAAGGCCACTTCAGGTTTTAGTAGCTCTTAGGCACCCAGAGCAAAGCCCTCCTAGAAAGGTAATGCATACATGGTTTACTGAAATTCAAAAGGCTACTGCCTATGTCCCCTATCTGGGCTGCTCTCCAGGTGTGATGCTTTTTGAGGACTGATAACCAGAGAAGGGTAAGAGCTTGTTTGGCAGCTCAACCTAAAACAGGCATAGTCCAAATGCTTTTAGTCCTCCTGAGGTGGGGTCAACAAGTTCTGGACAAAGCACTCTGGCAAGCACTGAGCATGTCTCATAAATAAAAAGAAACGGGTGGGTAGGTCCTAGAGGCTTCCAAGGGCCTGGGGGCCAGCCTGGCCTCAGCCAGTTCAAATTGGTTAGAAATGGTGCCTTAAAAAAATGTGCACATGGCACTTCCTCGTAGCCATGACAGCCCCTTGAGTAGGCACTTCCTCATAAGCCAATTTGGGGTCTGCGTGGGAGCCTTTGCAGCAGAGGCAGAGTCCTGATATGAAATTACCTGAACCAGTGAGAGATGACCATGTCACAGCAGCAGATGCCAGCAAAGGAAAAAACCCTTCCCCCTGGCTAGCAGAAGGGTGTAAAAGGCTTTCTACCCTTCCTCAATAAATTGAACTTGTTTTAACTAGTTCCCAGAGACTGTGTTCTCTGTGCCTTCTTAACCCCTACCTAAGAGGATCTAGCAGGGCCCAAAACATAGGCAACCTGAACAGTAGATGGTAATTAAGTGGGGAAACAATATGACGTGCAGCTTTAATTCCTATTTTTTTAATGCTTCTTTTTCATTTTAAAGCTTTTTTTTTTCATTTTATAAAATGGGTTTTTCTGAGGATAAAGAGATGACTTTATTGGACATGGTGACAATCCCTTTTATCCAAGCACTCAGGAGGAAGGGGTAGACAGATCTACATAAGGAGACTCTGTTCACCTGCCTCCAGGCCCCCCAAACCATCACCCTGCACTTGGAAGTGCTCAAAAGATGGCAACTATCTGTATTATAATTGGGTTGTAACTGGTAGGTAAAAATAAAATGCTGTTTTTATCAATTGCTTTTTCAGTTAGTGCACACACTAAAATGCACCGTCAAATTACTGATTCATCCTTTATCCACTGGCTTCATTGGCTGATCCAGTGGTACTTCACTCACTATAAGTTGACCTCTGATTCTGCTGTTCTGGTCTGTGACTTCCATGCTACGGAACCTTACTTCTTACTGTGAACCAGCACAGACCATGCCTTCTGCTGAAGGGCTTGCAGGAAGAGATTCTGCTCTAACCCATCTAGTTGGAGTGAAAGTGAGATACATGGGCTGGTTCCAAGAGTCTCTGTACAGCTGTTCTCTTTTCAAATGTGATTGCTGTGGAGACTTAGGTTTGGAGGGGAAGCAGAACCCTCAAGTACATGGCCTTTGGTTTTTGGCATTTAGGCTAGAAAATGCATGCAGAGCTGCTGCACTGGGCCATTTTAGTACCACCCTGACCCTCCACTGTTATTCAGGTTTTGGGGTGGGGGTAAAAACAGCTTTAGCTTCCTTTGGCCCTTCCAGCTGTTAGTCTCCAACTTCATCTAAGCTTGCCCAGTGCTTACTCCTAGTTCCTGACTCCCCCTCTAACCTCTGAGACCCTTACTGAACTGATCACGACCTTTCCTAGGAGTCACAGGCTATGAGGAAAGGCACACAATGCCTTTCTCCTCCTTTGTGACAGCTACTCAAGAGAACTAGTCACTGGCTTCAAGACTCATATACAGACCCCAAACTCAGGAGACTCTGGGAGAAATGAAGACTTCCAGGCTCCTGGTGCCTTGTTTTGCAATGATAACATCAGAGAATGCAACAAGTCCCAGATTCCTTTTGGAACGTGAGGAAGCTGTATTTTCTCCTCAGCTTCCTGAGGAGCCACCACAGCCCAGCACCACCTGTTATTACTCCAGGGACAGGAGAAAGGCAGGTGACAAAGGGGAAGAGCACACACAAATAAAGAATCATTTTACCAAAAAGTTTCAACATATTTTCTGGTCTCCTTTCTTTTCCCTCTCCTGATTTTCTAGATGGGCTGTGCATGGTTCAAGTAACTAACTAACTAACTAACTAACTAACTAACTAACTAACTAACTAACTAACTAATCTTACTCATTGTGCACCAAGGTCTACCACCGATAGGTACTTCTAGCCTATCCATTAAAGCTGCAGCTTGTAGAAAGGAGTCAGTGCCTTCCTTATTCCAGGGCTGTCCTGATCATCATGCCAAAGAAAGAAGGTACAATGGTTAAAACAGGTACAGAAGCTAACAGTAAAATGTGAAACAAAAGTTAGTGCTCCTAGAGGAAGGACAAGGCTTGAGTAAACATCTCAGATATTATACTGACCCATCTGTCAAACTATCAGGGACACAAAACTGATATAACCGAAGGATAATGCAGATGAAGCTGGATGTCTGAGGGTATATAGAGAACTTCCAGGACATACTAAAATCAATGGTTCTGGAGATGGTGACAAAACCCAGTCTGATGACTTTAGAAGTGATGATGACAATGCTGATGACATCAAATCCTCCATCTACACTGTCTTATAAATTGTCCGGGGTCATTCTACATTGTCTTTCAAACTATTAAGAGTGAAATTTCATTTAGCCAGAACATAGCATGTTGAAGCATTAATTTTCATTTTAAACTATTTTTTGAAAACTGCATGTGAACATTGTATTCTTGCAGTGTAATAGAATTTAGGTGAAACAGTATAATAAGCCCTTTTAAAAGAAAGGAAAAAGAAACCCTTTTATCTTTGGCTACTTTCTTTCTGACGAATAACTGTTTTGAATTGTTTATCTGCCCAGTTCCAACAAATCTGCTTATCCACCTTTATTTCCAATTACTAATTTTGAAATTGTTTTCATTACGTTTAAGAACAATATAAATTCACATGTAGAACCAAAGAAAATAGAACTATTTTCCATACTTATATAGACAGACTGTTGTTGCAGTAACTTCCATATCTTATATGTTTATCATTTAATCACACTCCCGCCCAAACCTATCAACCATTAAGTTTTTAATCATGGGCAGATATTTTAAGTGTGCAAAATTAGTGTTTGCAGAAACTGAACACTAGGCACTAACCAGTTACCTTGACACTGGAGACACTGACATACTAATTGAGTCTTTATCTGAGGTTTGCTTTCCTAAGCCAGACCTAAAAATAGGACATGAAAACAAGATGAGAAATAAATGTGTTATTATAATATTTACATAAAAGCAACTCAAGTAGTTTATTTATTTATTTATTTATTTAGTTAGTTAGTTAGTTAGTTATTAGTTAGTTAGTTAGTTAGTTAGTTAGTTAGTTAGTTAGTTTTTCAAGACAGGGTTTCTCTGTGTGACACAGTTCTGGCTGTCTTAGCCCTTGCTCTGTAGACCAGGCTGGCTTTGAACTCACGGAGATCCACTTGTCTTTACCTCCCAAGTGCTGGGGTTAAAGGCATATACCACCGCCTCACTGTGGGATAATGCTCTTGTACAGTGTAAAGATTTGTTATTCCTATTGCTTTAATAAATGCTGATTGTCCAAAAGGCAGGCTTGTAGTGGGATTGTGTTCTGTTCCATTGTAAATAATTGTCCCACCTACTAGTTTAATAAAAAACGCTGACTGCCTGAAGGCAGACAGGAACTGTGGGCAGAGCTACCACTAGGAAAACCCTGAGAACAGGAAGAACAGGGTAGAGATGCCACAGAGAGGCCAGGGAAGCTAGCAGATGCAGAAGAGAACTATGCTGCTCTGAGAAAAGCTACCGAGCTCACATGTCTAAACAGGATAAGAATCATGGGTTAGTTTAAGGGCAAAGAGTTGGTAAGTTATATGCCTGGGCCCTAGGCCCATCAGCATAAAATTAATGTAAGCATCTGTGGGTCTGTGCATCTGCAGGTCTGCAGGTCCGAACCTTGAGGCTACACTGGAAAGTCCAGGCCAGAAACAACACAGGCTGGAAGTAGAGGCAGGGCAACCAGACTAGGAGAATTCTGGGAAGAGGAAAAGGCAGAGATGCAGCCACCAGCCAGATGCAGAGGAAGCAAAATGAGAATGCTGAGTGAGATAAGGTACTAAGCCACATGGCTAAACATAAATAGAATCATGGGTTAATTTAAGCATAAAAGCTAGTTTGTAATATGCCTGAACTACTGGCCCAACAGTTACTATAACATTAAGCCTCTGAGTTAGTTATTTCATAATTGGCAGTGGGACCCGCTGAGGATAGAGAAGAGGTCTGATTATACCACAGCCCGGTAAAGATTTTATTTTATGTACATGTGTATGGCTCAGTGTATGTGTGTATCTATATATGCATGCATGTTCCCACAAAGGCTAGAAGACATTGCTAGTTCCCCTGGAATTCAATTTACAGATGTTTGTGAGCTGCCATGTGGGTGTTGGGAACTGAATCCAGGTCTTCTGCAAGAGCAGCAAGTATTCTTAACCACGAAGCCATCTCTCCAGCCTTTCACACATTTTCAAACATTTATTTTGTGTCTTAGTGTATGCATGGGGGGTGGGGACCTCCATGCCGGGATGTGCACTTGGAGGTCTGAGGACAACTTGGGGCAGTTGGTTCTCTCCGTTCACCACACCGTGTCCCATTGCTCTAAGTTGGGTCATCAGGCTGTGCCAAGCACCTTTTCCTACCTAGCTATCTTGCCAGCCCAAGACCATTTTT
Source organism: Phyllotis vaccarum (assembly GCA_033318265.1). Taxonomy (NCBI): domain Eukaryota; kingdom Metazoa; phylum Chordata; class Mammalia; order Rodentia; family Cricetidae; genus Phyllotis; species Phyllotis vaccarum. The sequence continues at coordinate 50,506,888 of JARWLC010000016.1, forward strand.
AATGGTGCATTAAATATTTTTTTACTTTGCAAAACAGGCTATACAGAGAGGTGCTATTTGGTTTTGAGTGCCATCTGCTGTAACTCTGAGCTCTGTTCTTTGTGGATGATCATAAAGCAATGTAAAGACAAACAGCTAATTTTTATAATAAATCATATGAACTAAGCTTTTCTCAAAATAAGCTGAGGTTAGGGGAAAATCAGCCAAATCTTAATAAAGAAGTGGTTTCTGAATGGAAGAGTCTCAGAAATAGAAGTATTAACAAAAACATTTTTTTTTAAACTTTAGGAAAATTTCCCATTGTTGGTGACAGCCAGGCGCCAGTCTAAAAGAACTTTATGTCCTGGCATCTTCTGAAGATAAGAAAGACCAGAAATAAATAAGCAGAATTTGTCCTGCTTTAGTGAAAACCCATAAAGAGAAATGATTCATGGGAAGGTATGACCTTTGGTTGCCTTTTTCCTTTTTTCTGCCTGTCTGGAATGGAGATGCAGTGATTAGAGCTGTAGACACCAAAGGCAGATGCCACATACCGAAACTGGAGGTTTCAGCCTCTGAGGGTGGGGTGCACAGTGCATGAGCTTGTGTGCAATGTGACTAGATCACAGTCAAGCACTAAACAGACCCTTAAAAAAGGACCAGATAAAGTTACAGCCACAGGATATCTGTTTGGATTCTAAGGTATTTCCGCAGGAAGGGACATAATTTCTCTTTATGTATATAGAGAAGAGATAAGAAACAAATACAATGTATGTCCTTATAGAAACCACTAGTATTAATAATTAACATTCTGCCACTTCTGCCTTTCATGACCACCTATGTTTATCTTGCCAACTACTTCAAATATTTCCTAAATTAGTCTCTGCACAAGCATATAGCTGCCATCTTCCACCACTCCCTACTTTTGATTAGTGAACATTCCCAGTAGACAACGCCACTGTTCCAATTTATTGCCCCTTCTGTAGAAGAGGATAATACTCCTCTGCTGGCTCCAAGGCTGGGGACATCATGGGAAAGATGGCAGAACCAAATATGGAGAGCAGTGCTATAAGACATTGTCTTCCGATAATGGGGTGATCATTGCAATCAGGGACACACAGATGTGGCTACATGCACAAGACCACTGCCAAAGAAACAAGGTCTGAACATAGGTTTGGCAGGAGAGTTGTGCAAGGGGCTTATGAGGGGTGTGAAGCAGATAAAGATGGTAATCGTGACAACAATCACAAAGCACACACAGTATGTGTACAAAACTGACGAAAACAGGAAAAATAATCAACAGGAAAAAGATGCTGCACCACCCAGTGGTGAAACTTCTGAAATCACTGCCTGGGTTTTGCATTGAAACAATTTGAGGATCAAAATGCCTCCCTGGAGAAAATGCAGTAATGAGCAAGAAATAAACTCTGACAGTGATGATTAATGACTGCTTATAGTTAGACAACTCCCAGTATGTTTGTAGCAGTTCTGAAGATAGTACTGGGTCACAATGTGTACACTATGGTTTGACGTTGGAGTCCTTTTCAGTCTGCATGCTGGGTAGTTTTTGTCAATTTGACACAAACTGGGTAAGAAGGAACCTCAGCTGAAGCGTCATCTCCATCAGGTTGGCCTGTGGGCCTATCTGTAGGGACAATTTCTTGATTAATGTTTGATGTCGGAGAGCCCAGCCCACTATAGACAGTGCCACACTGGGCAAGTGGTAACGGATAGTATAAGAAATCAAACTGAGCTGAGTGTTGGTGGAACTTTTCTGTGTTCCAGCAGATGCTTCAGAAAAACCACACTGCACCTTAATATTAATGATAAATGACCAGCCAATAGCTCAGGCTTATTATTACTCTTACGACTTAACCCATTTCTACTAATCTATGCGCCCTGAGACTCATAGTTTTTATTTCTATTTTTATTTTGTATGCCCGACTCATTCTCCATCTGGCTAGTAACTCTCTTACTCTGCCCTTCTTCATCCCAGCATCCTCAGCTTGATTTTCCCACCCAACTTTATCCTGTCTTGCTACAGTCCAACCAGCTTCTTTATTAACCAATGAGAGTAATACATATTTACAGTATACAGAAGGATTATTCCATAGCAGCTGGGCATAGTGGCACATGCTTTTAATCCTAGGACTCTGGAGGCAAAGGAGGAAAGACTTCTGTGAGTTCAAGGCCAACCTGGTCTACATAGTGAGTTTTAGTTTCAGGACAGCTAGAAGTATAGAGTGAGATCCTGTACTAAAGGAAGAAAAAAAGAAAGGAAGGGAAGGAGGGAGGGAGGGAGGGAGGGAAAGGAAGAAAGGAAACTGAGCAGCAAGCTAGCTTTCCATGTCAGTTCCTGCCACCAAGTAACTGCCTTGACGTCTTTTGACACTTGGTTGTAACCTGTAAGTCAAATGAACCCTCTTCCCGGCAAATTGTTTTAGTCATGGTGTTTCATCACAACAATGCCAACCCCTACTAAGATATCTATGTCAACTGTATTACTAGAGCACAGGCTTTCTCCCCCACACACCCACTTCGATGCCATGAAATGAGCTGCAGTACTCGGCTAGGCCCTCCCCCACCACGGTGAACAGAAATCACAAGCTGGATAAATTCTTTCTATTTGGGCTTATTTATCAGAGCAGCAGGAGTCTAACACAATCGAGGAATAAGTGAGACAGGAAAGGCTACATTTTTTTTTCATCTCATATGTGGACTCTAAAAGATATGTGTAAACAGAAGAGGAAATATTAGGGAAGGAATGGGATCAAGTAGCACATGTGTGAGGAACAGGATAGCGAGGGATGAATATAATCAGAATATGTTACATGTACCCATTATTTTGTACAACTGCCGCACACTAATAAAAATATTCATAAAGCAAACACAGTAGACACTGGTAAGGGCCTGAGTTCCTAGACACCCCTGTGGCCAATCCTACCTCATGTGTATCAGAAACCAGGAAAGTAGACAACTCACAAAACAATGGAGACCCCAGAACCACCACAAAACCACTAAGGATTTGACAGATAAATGGATGGAAAGAAAGAAGGAGTTTCTGGGCAAGTCATCACTAGGATTTGGTGTGTATCTCGACAAAAACCTATGTGGTTCACCTACCCAGTGACCATGCTAACTTAACCTACTACCCTACTATGGACACTAAAGTTTTCATCTATGGAATATTTTTCTTTAACTTTCTAAATCTTAAGAGATGAAATAGGTGTGGCAGAGATGGCTTATAGATTAACAGCACTCACTGCCCTTTCAGAGGCATGGAGTTCAATTCCCTGCCCCCACATCTTGAATCTCACAAACAGCTCTAACTTCAGCTCCAAGAGATCTCACACCCTCCTCTGGTCTTAAGTACACAAGAATACACAAGTTAATAAAAAAAAAAAGAAAATCTCTTTTAAAAGACACAAAGAGAAAGTTATTTAAAAGAAATAAAATATACTATTGCCTGCATCATATTTGAAAAGGTTCTATAAGGAACCTGAGACTTGGCAATTTCAAAAGCATCCTCTGATTTTAAGATGTGGGGAAGATTCTAAACCATTGGTTTAATACTTCAGCCAACTCTGTCCTCTTGTGTCTGTCTTGTGGGACTGATCTCCTGTGGCTGTAGGTTTTAGCAAAGATCAGTGGCGCTCCCTTGGCGACTAGTTGAAGGTGTAGCAAGTGTTCTTGCTTGTCATTGTGTTTTTCTTTTTTGTGACTAGCAAACAATTTGTGAGACAACACCCCAAGATTTGGAGAATGTGGTGTTTTTCACAAATTATATAATACATGGTTTTAGTAACCATTAGTGATCCACATTTGAATTTTTTCATAGAAAAACCTGATTATTTGAGCCCACTATTCCTTATTTAAAACTAGTCAGCATTCTTTTATAAAGCACTTTCCCTCATCAACTAGCACTAAATTATAATTGAGAGACAAGGCAAATGCCTGGTTCCTTTTAATAACTAATTACAAGGCCAGGTGGTGGTGGCTCACACCTTTAATCCCAGCACTGGAGGCAGAGGCAGGTGGAACCTCTGTGAGTTGAGACCAGTTTGAGTCTACAAAGTGAGTTTAGGACAGCCAGAACCATTACACAAGAGAAACCCTGCCTCAAAGGACCAAAACCAAAACCAACAAACAAAAATCAAATAAACCAAAAAAAAAAAAAAAAACTTTAAAAAAAAAAAAACCCACCAATTACCAGTGTGAGAATTTGGTGGTTAACGTAACAATTACCTCCAACACCATCAAACAAAGCTTTCCATGTTTGCATATTGTTATCGTAGGACCCTTTCCATGTATCATAATCAATTAGTGTAGTTCTTCCTGATGCTCAAATCATCTGTTTGCTTGGTGGAAGCACTTCTCACATAGGCTCATTTTTGTCACACCCTCTTATTAGTCTGAGCAGTTCCTTCCCTTCTGGCACATCATGTGTCTCAGTCTCACTTTGGGTTTTCTGTGACACAACTAACTTGGAGACAGTTATTTCTCCTAGGAATTTAATGAGGAGTGGTGTTAGCAAACAAGAGCTGAGGCCTATTGCTTAAAGGATGCCATTTCATCTGTGTTGATGAGCAAAGCTGGGAAATGCACTTTTAAAATTCATGAGTTCAAAACTGGGGATATGGCTCAGTAATTAAAATGTTTGCCAGGCAAGCATAGGGAACCAAGTTCAAATTCTAAGCATTCACATCAAAAGTGGGACATGGAAGTTTATACCTGTAATCCCAGCAAGGGAAGCAGAGATGGGAGACTCCCTAAAACTTGGAGGCCATCTAGTCTAGCTGAATCAGTGAGAGACAGTATCAAAAATTAAGAGGGAGGGGGTTTGAGGCGCTCATTGATGTCCACCTCTGACCTCCATGTGCACATAAATACAGATGCACACAAACTCATACACAAAGAAAATTACTTTATATTGATGAGTACAAAACTTAAATTCACCTAATGGCATATGGTAGGGTAATATGTCTCTGGCATTAACTATCAGGAAGCCTAAAAAAAGAAGGTCACACCTTGTGGCTTCCAGGGACCAAACATAAGTCATCACACCTGGAGTTAAACACTTTTATAAACTGAGCTGTCTCACTGGCACTTTGTTTAAATTACACTTCTTCGAAACAACTAGTGAATAAAACTGGAATAAACAGGGTCAATGGAAGAAAATACAAAACTGTACAGAAGACTGATTTCTATTTTATATTCCTTGTTTAAACTTACCGAAAAGAATCTGGAAGGCCCTATCCACAGAGCTATAAAGTGATAATTTAGTGTATTTCAGTCTTTGCAAGGAATTTATAAACGTTACTTAGAAATAATTTATAAATGCTATTTAGAAATAAACAAAAGTCACAACTACGCTTTCAAACTTGGTCCCCAAACAACGTTTGGTAGCTTCGTGAGAGTGATTTGTTCCCGGTTGGGAGTAGAAAAGCACAAGCCTGAATGAAGAACTCGGTCCTGACAATTTGCTGCGTTGAAAACAGAAGAGTCGAAAGAGAAACCTCCAGTATGGCTAGAGCGGCTCCGCCAGCGACAGGAACTTCCGGGGTGGTATCCGTCCAGTGCTTCCCGGTGGGGAATGTGGCTTTTCAGTGCTGCTGAGATCGGCACTCGCCTTGCCGCTACTTCTGTTACTTTAAGACGGTGCCTGAGTTTGAGGGTGACCATGGCCAAGAGCAAGTTTGAGTACGTGCGGGATTTTGAGGCCGACGATACCTGCTTGCAGCACTGCTGGGTCGTGGTACGGCTGGACGGCAGGAATTTCCACCGGTGAGCCAGCGAGACGGGAGATCGCGTGCAGCGCCGCACTTCCGGGAAATGGGCGGCTTCCAGTTACTGGGGTAACGCGGCAGCCAATGAACACTCAGCATTGAGCGTCACCGGAAGGGCTTGCTATGGTCAGACTTTGCTGCCAGCTGGTTGAGATATTTAAAAGGTGCCGGATAGAATAATTAGCAAAAAATCTGTGCTGTTTAAGTAGAAACCAGTTTGCAAGAACTTTTTTCGGGCAGGCAAAAGGCACTTCCCGGGCCAATATTTAAATTTCAGCAAAATGTGCAACCCTTCTGTTTTATTTGAAGGCTTACTGTTAGAGGCCTGAGTAAGCCTAGCTGTGGGCAGTTGACAGTATATTCTTTCTCATTGTCAGTTTTACATTACACTGACTGCACTATAGTCGGCGAAAAAAAAAAGGGAGACAGTGTAAACTGATGGGGTCTTAATTCCAGTAAAGGGCTATTAGTAGTTATTAGTTTGTAACTATATAAGTACATAGGGTTATCATAATTTTATCATAAATTTTGTGTACTCAACATTTAATAAAAGCCAGGGACAATTACATTTTGATCTCCTAATCATCAGGACTACTAAGGTAACACTCTCTATGTAACTGGTAAGGTGAACTTCACAGGAAAGTAAATCGAAGCCTAGCTGTTGTATCCCATTTTGTTAGCTGGTCAAAGCAAAAACAAAACAAAACTTGGAGAGTTTTTTTGTATGTATTTATTTGTATATAAATGTGTGGTCAGGTTTTGGGTATCATTCCTCATTGCTGTCCACCTTGTCTTTTTTGAGTCAGGGTCTCTCAATGGACCTCACCAAGTTCTAGCCTGTTGGTTAGCTAGCATCAGAAATCCTCTTGTCTCTACCACCCCAGCATTGGGATCACAAGCAGGTGCCACCAACCTGGCCTCTTTCTTATGATTTGGGGATCAAACGAACTTGGCCTTCATATTTATAGGACAGTTTACCTACTGAACTATTTCTCCATATCTGTGCTGCTAGTAGCAAGCTTGCAGCACCGTCCTCTCTTAACTACTCCATAAATGGTGCTGGTGATGACCAACTCTCCCTCATCTATGCCCTTCTTTTTCTTCTGTGAAGGTTTGCAGAGAAGCACAGCTTTGCAAAACCCAATGACAGTCGAGCTCTGCAGCTGATGACTAAATGTGCCCAGACAGTAATGGAAGAGCTGGAAGACATTGTGATTGCATATGGACAGAGCGATGAGTACAGCTTTGTGTTCAGGCGGAAAAGCAATTGGTTTAAAAGAAGAGCCAGGTGAGTTTTAAAACCAGCCTCCATAGGATGTTTTCTCCTGTTCTCTCCTCTTCTGTTTATCTTAGCAACAGCTGAGGTTTCCAGTGATGCTGCATCTACATTTCCTATTTTGACTGTTTCTTTCTATTGCAGTCTGAACATTTTTGTGATAACTAATTTTTTTTTCAAATTCTTTCTCTGGGTGATTCTTTTCCATCTGTATCCCAGCAGTCAAGCCTCCAGACTGACCTACATTGAATATTTAGATTGTAAATAGAGAGTAGAAATATAGTGTATTGGTGATTCATAGATAGCTTCACCAGTGTCATTTTTTCCATGCTTTAAAGTATTATATAAATTTTAAACTAAGGAGATAAATTTGAAATTTAATTTGGTAGTATATTGAAGACCTTAGAGGAATCAAATTACATGAACTGGCTTGTTTTTAAAATATTGGTTCCCTTTCTTCCAAGACAATAACAAAATCTTGAACTACAAATTTATAGTATATCTTACGAAGAAAATTTGGAGTGTGCAGGATAGACCCAAGCTAAATCATCTGAGAAAGAACCTCAATTAAGAAAATATCTCCAGAAGACCCAGCTGTAGTCAAGTATATGGGTATTAGCTAGTAATTGATGGGAGAAGAGCCCAGATCATGTAGGTGGTGCCATGCCTGGGTTGGTAGTCTCCTGTTATGTAAGAAAGCAGGCTGGAACTGGGCACAGTGATACATGCCTTTAATCTCAGCACTCGGGAGGCAGAGGCAGGCAGGTCTCTGTGAGTTGAAGGCCAGTTTGGTCTTCAAAGCTAGTTCTAGGGTATCGAGGGCTGTCACACAAAGAAACCCTGCCTCAAAAAACAAAACAGAAAGAAAGAGAGATAGAGATAAGGGAGGGAGGGAGGGAGGGAGGGAGGAAGGAAGAAAGCAAAGCAGGCTGAGCAGCAAGCCATGGGGAACAAGCCAGTAAGTAGCACCCTCTGTGTCCTTTGCATCAGCCTCTGCCTCCAGGGTCCTGCCCTGCATGAGTTCCTGTCTTGACTTTCTTAGATGATGACCACTGATGTGGAAGTGTAAGCCAAATAAACACTTTTCTGCCCAAGTTGCTTTTAGTCATGGTGTTTCATCACAGCAGTAGAAACCCTAAGACAGTAAGTACCTTAAGTAGAGGCAGGACAACATTCAAAACATACAGCCAAATGACTAAGTTTCTTAGCTGAATATATTTTATCTTCTGGCCGGTTGGACAATTTTTGTAATTTCTGTTACATCCACAGGTCCTATCTTGGTGTTGAATTAATATCAAACATTTTTCTTTCCTTTTCTACCCAAACTGTCTTGCATCTGCAAGTAAGTTCATGACTCTCGTGGCCTCCCAGTTCGCCTCCAGTTTTGTGTTTTATTGGCGGGATTACTTTGAGGACCAGCCCCTTCTGTATCCCCCAGGATTTGATGGAAGAGTTGTCTTGTATCCTAGCAACCAGACCCTGAAGGACTACCTCAGTTGGCGACAAGCAGACTGTAAGTGGCACAATTACTCAGTTCAAGTCAAACTACCAAAATGTGTACATTAAAGCTGGGGTTCTGATAGAAGTTTGGCTCTTTGGTGTGTTGTTCAGAGTCAAGCATTTAAAAAAAAAATTTTTTTTTTTCTTTTCAATAGTCTTAGTCTATAGCCCAAGACTTCAAATCCTTCCTCAAATCTAAAAGGCCTGTGTAATAGTGTGTACCACCACACCCAGCATGCTCTCATACACTAGTTAGCAATATTTGAAAAGTTATATAATTTTACAGGGAAATTACCTATAGTTGTGTGCATGTGTATGCATGTTTGTATATGAGTGTACATGTTAAGCATGTGAGTTTATGTGTGCTTGCCTCTACAAGTTTTGTCAAGCCAGTGGGAGACATGGGATGTCCTTCTCTGTCACTCTGCTTTATTCCTGGAGGTCCTCTTATCTTCAACAGCTCTGGGGTAGCTTCTTTCACAGGTGCTTGGATCCAAACTTGGGTCTTCTGGCTGGCACAGCAGAACTCTTACCCATATACTCATCTCTTCAGCCCCTGTTGCTTTTTAAAATCCGAAAATACAGCACTCGTGCATTTGCATTCAGTTTATGCAGAGCCTGTGGGTGGCAGCCACCTTTTTGCTTTGACGTTCACACTCACAGAGATGCACACATGAAGTTATAAGCTGCACAGTACCTGCTATTTCCTTCCATTCCCCTGGAGTTACCAACTGCTTTGTGAACTTACAGAGCACCAATGTCAGATTTGTGTTGGGATGCCTGCTTTACAATGAGATTTGTAGTTACATGTTTTTCTTTTGTCAAAAAAAAATTGGAAACAAAAACGAAATAATACAAATCAAGTAGCTTGGAAAATATTTCTAGAATGAACAGCTAAGTTAACATTTTTGCATAAGGCATTTCTGAAATGACCGTGTGAAACTGTTTTCAGGAAATAAGTTTTACATGCCTAGCCTCTCCATGTCTGTTTCCTGTGTAAGCAGACTGGGCAAGCCACTAAATGTCTCTGAGATCTGTGTACTTTAAAATGGAGAAAAGCTGGGTTGTGGGTTCCTGGAAGCATAAATAATCTACATATAAAATAAAGTACATATACTATAATAAATATTATTATATGTTTATATATAAATAAGAGTCAGTATATATAAATGTTGTTTTATTTTCCTCACAGGTCACATCAATAATCTTTATAATACAGTTTTCTGGGCCCTTATCCAGCAGTCTGGACTAACACCAGTTCAAGCCCAGGAGAGATTAAAGGTATAAAGATCTGATGACAGAAACATAGCCAAAGACATTTGCTTTGGTCTCTCCTGGCATTTCTGGAATGTTCTCTTTGGTCCTTTTTAAATTTTATTTATTTTTATTTTCTGTGCATTGGTGCCTGCGTATATGTCTGTGAGAGGGTGTCAGATCTCGGAGTTACAGACGGTTGTGACCTGCCATGTGGGTGCTGGGAATTGGACCTGGGTATTCTGGGAAAGCAAGCAGTCAGTGCTCTTAATGGCTGAGCCATCTCTCCAGCCCTCTCCTTGCTTCCTTTACAGCTCCATTTTGAAAGCCTATAGAGGTCTCAGTGTCAGAAGCTCGCGCTTTGCTTGCTGTCCGCAGGGATTGATTATTCTCACCCGGATGCTGTACCAGCATGTTGCCCTCCTTAGATGGGGCATGCGCTCATTTTATTCCTTTATGGCCTCTTCCCTCGTGCCATGTCCTCCTGGGCTCCTGCTGCTTCTTGGATTTAGACCCCTGAATATAGTGAGAGTCACTCTGAGGGTCAAATTACTATACGTCTGTGTATCCTTTCTGCCTCAGAAAATTTAGGAAGAATAGCACTTACCTCGCAGGCTTATAGAAGGAACAAGCCTTGATCCATGAAATCCATGGAGAAGTAAGTGCTGAATAAATACTGGCCTTCCTTCTGAGATAATCCTGCTGCCTGTGTGACTGATTCTGCAGTGAGGTGATGCACTGTGACAGGTCCTGTCATACCTTCCATATTGTGCTATTGAAATAGTGGTCTTTACTAATACTGTCAGCAGTGAAGACTTAACACCAGTAGGAATGCCAGCAGCCATGTCTAGCTAGAGCCAAAATCATATTTCACTTCCTCTTAGAAGGGTAAAGACAGCATTCATCTGCTTTTTCTTCCTAGAAATGGAGATGGCATTGTAATCAAGTAAGAAACACTAATACTATGTTTATATACAGAGTTCTTGTTTACAGTTAGCTCCTGCAAACCCCACACAGTCTGGACAGTACAAGTAGGGGACCTGATGAATGTAGACATTTAGATTAGATTAGGATACCAGGTGCTTAAAATAATCTACATTAGACTAGAGTGTCAGGGGCTGGGGTGTGGCTTGGTAGTAGAGTGATTTGAATTTTAATTAAGATGAAACTCCATGAGTAACTTTAAGATGAGCCCTAACGATCCTCCTTGGTGGTGGAAGTGCAGGAGAAAGACCTGAGCTTTGCTTCTTTGTGTTTCCTCAGGGAACACTGACAGCGGACAAGAATGAGATCCTGTTCTCTCAGTTCCAAATCAACTACAATAACGAGCCACAGATGTACAGGAAAGGAACAGTGTTGGTGTGGCAGAAGGTAAAGTCTACACTTTGAGAGAAAGCCCCTGTATCCCCAGGTTATGTTTGCCCACCCCCTCATGTGTGGTAAGGTGCTGGTTTCTAACATGATGTCAGTACTTTCCAAAAGGAGGCACTGGAGAGGAACAGTGTGGATGTTCATTTTGTCAGTTAGCAGTGGCCTGGAATCTCTCATAGTCGATGTAAATAGTATCACAGAATTTTAAATTAGTACTTGTTTTCTGTGTCCTCACATCAAATAAACCCAGTTAATGGGCAGAATATAAGACTGGAGAGATGGCCCAACAGTTAAGAGCATTTGCTCCTTTCTAGAGCACTTGGGTTCAGTTCCTAGCACCCACATGGTGGCTCACATCATTCGTAACTCTAGTCTCGGGATTGACTACCTCCTTCTGACCTCTCAGGGACAACATGCATGTGGTACACCTATGTACATACACGGAAGCAATATACTGATACACATAAAATAAAAATAAGCCAAATTGGTGGTGCACGCTTTTAATCCCAGCACATGGGATGCAGAAGCAGACAGAACTCGGTTTAAGGCAAGCCTAGTTTGCATAATGAATTCCAGGCCAGCCAGGTCTACATAGTGAGGCTGTGTATTAAAAATAAAATAAGTAATTTTTAAGGAGTAGACGATAGATAGGAAGAATTTTGCTTAAAAATACATTTCCCTATATCACTAAGTGGTCCATCTACTCCAAGATAGCCACAGTACTAAGCACTAAGAGATACCGTAAAACGGAATGAAGGTAGCAAAACAGAGTGGCTTTCTGCAATCTCATGAGGTTCCCCAGAAACTCATACTTGCTTTAATATTCTTGGGTGCTTCTATACTTAATTCTACCAATATTTTCTCTGCTATCAGCTCATAGACATAATTATTTCTGTAAATTTATTTATTTAGTGTTAGTTTTTTTGAACGAATGCTTCCAAGATCTCAAGGGTACCTTGAGAGCCATCCAACTCACTGACAACCTTAGATCATTTATTGGCTTTCTTACATGTTTGTTCTTTGGTATAGACTTGGATACTTATGCAGACAGAGGAAAATACCTTCAGTTCCATAGTCAGTGATAACTAGGAAATGAGCTCTCTTCTCTGTTCCTAAGTCTACTGAATTAGTGAGTGCCTCTGGAGAAACAGAACAATAGAATGAATATAAGTATAAATATGTATTCATATGTGTGGATGTGTATTGTGTGGGTGTTATTAATTCAACTTACTAATATAGTAACAGCAGTTGTCTCTCACCCATTAGTTACGTGCTTCTTGGGCTAGGTGCCTCAGCAGCTGGAGTGGTCCCTCAGGACCTGTCTCACACTGATAAAGGAGAAAACCCTGTCATTGCACATGGTTCATGAGGCAGGGTTGCTCAGTAGTCCCAAGCTAGCACTGGAAACCTGCAAGGCTACAGGGTTGCTGGTCCCAAGTTAACGATGGGATCTGGGGTTTTTATTTATTTATTTATTTTGGTTTTTTTTCTTTAATGTCTTTTATTAATTTGTTGACAATTTCATACATGTAAACAATGGATCTGGATACTATTTACTTCAAACTCTCCCACTCTTTTTATTTCATACTTAGATATTTATTATATATATAGTGTTTCTGTCTGCACACCAGAAGAGGGCACCAGATCTCATTCAAGATGGCTGTGAGCCACCATGTGGTTGCCAGGAATCCAACTCAGGAATTCTGGAAGAGCAGCCTGTGCTCTTAACCTCTCAGCCACCTCTCCAGCCCCTGGGAGCTGGTTTTGGTACCAGGAAGTACTGCCCACACTGAAAGCAGGTCTTCCATGTCAAGTAAGACAGTCAGGAAAATTCCTCAGCTGATACTCAGATGATTCTATTGGTGGCAAGATGACATAAAGCTAGTCATCACAATCACTTTTCAAAATACAGTGACGTAGTAACCTTTATACAAGATTTATTGTCGAAAAATTTGTGTTGCTAAGGATCAACTCAGGGCCTTACTTATGGTAGAGAGGTACTCTACCACAAATCTCAAGCCACAGCCCTAAAAGTACTGTTTTGTTCTGTTTGTGTTTGAGACAGGGTTCCACTGTGTAACCCTGGCTGGCCTGAAATTCACTATTCAGGCTGAGCCAGACTTGAACCCATAAAAATCTGACTACCTCTTGAGTACTGGGATTAAAGGTGTGTGATCAAAGCCAACCTAAATGTATTTCTACTTAGAAAGAAAGATGTCTACCCTGTTAATACAACTAAACAGTCAATGGCATATCAATATAAAGGTGAATTTCTCCCATAATTCTCTTTGTGCCCCATCTCACTCACAACACTGTCCCTCTAAAATTTGCCCATAGGTGGATGAAGTCAGGACACAAGAAGCTAGGCTACCAGCAGACATGGAAGGGGTAAAGAAGACTATAACCCGGACCAGAAACAGGCCCGTGCCCTTGCACTGCGATCTCATTGGGGATGCTTTCTGGAAGGAACACCCAGATATTCTGGCGGAAGAGAACTGACCCTGCACTCTGCAGTTCTGTCTTGCTTATCCATGCAGGGCTCCCCGAGTCTCCTCTCCTTAGGTGGTTCCAGCATTCTTAGCCCCAAGAACACTGTAAGGAGTGGTGTGACTGAAGACTGGAGGAAGCAGTGGACGGGGGCGGGCAGCATAACTACTGAGCTAAAGCAGAATACCTTTTTTTTTTTTAAACGGTGTTAGAACATGACTTCTTTGGTTTTTTTTTTTTTTTTTTCAAAATCATGATGCTATTTTTATAAAAGGACTATCCATGCTTTGCTGGAGGAATCGTTTTTAGCTGTGGCATAGGCCTTAGAGGAAAAAATTCTGTTGCCTCTTTTCACCTCTGATAGAAGAAAAGCCCAATCTCTACCCTCACCCACCTTTCTTAACTAGAGAACACAGTGACTGAAAAACCCCTTTTTATAGCCATGTACGTGTACTCATCTTTTGGCACGAAGTTAAGTATGGGTTCCTGCCTGCACGGTACCACCAGATTGAGGAATCCCAAGGAGCACTTGAGGCTTTGTGCCAGTTCCTGGGGTGGCAGCTTTGACTGAACAAATGAGGAATGGTTTGGGTATCCTGCACCATTCTGGGATTGATTTTCCTGGAATTGTTAGCATGATCATTGTCATCTCTTATTAGGGACATGGTTTCCAGTCACTTAACTCCTTTTAAGAAAAGGTATTTGGGTAGGTATGTATGTATGTGTGAATGAGGATGGAAAAGCAGCTACTCCATGGGCGATGATGCAAGTTGGAAAAGTTGACTTTGGGTTAGACTTTTGGACAAGCATTTCAAATAGCCTCAAAGTAGTCAGAACCATAACATTTGAATTCAAGCGCACCAGGAGCCCTGAGACACTGGTTTAGCCTAATCCCAGCTCTCAGGAGGGAGGTTGAGGCAAACTAAATGTTTGAAGCCAAACTGAACTACATGGTAAGACTGTAAAAAGTGTGGTTGGGGGCTCTGTTGATTTCAGAGGTTTTTAAATAGCCCCTCCCACCAATGTGAGGATGGTGTCGGCAAGGGAATAGAGAGTGGTAATGAAGTCTCTGAGGTGCTGAGTTGTTGGATTCAAGTGGGAAAGTCACATTTCCTCCTGATTTTGTTTTATATTTTAGAGGAGAAAGAATATTTGCCTCCATCAGGACTTAATTAAAAGACAGTCTGTGTCCTGCTTCCTGGTCTTGATTACAGAATTTAGAGCCAAGAAGAAAATGTATTTTTGAAAGAGCAGCGTCTGGCCTCATCCCTCACTAATTGACACCCCATCTGCTGATGCCATTTTTTTCTTCCTGTCCCCCCCTCCCCCCGGCTCCCCAGGAAGAAGCAATAGAGCTCATGTTTGGTAACTGCTAAAATCTTTTTAAGGGGGGAAAAAAGTATAAAAAAGATTTCAACTCCTTGGCCTACTTAACTGGTTTCTACAGGATGAGTCTAACTTGTGTGTATGTCTTTGAGAAAGCTACATGTACCCACATGGCAGACATCCAGAGACTTCTGGATACATTTTTTAAAATGTCAGTTTGAATGCTTAATTTTAAAATGCCAATATAAGATACCCATGTGGATATCTGGGACTCTGCAATGTCATTTTCATTTTTTTTTAATCCCAAAGGCTTCTGATACATGGCTGTCAGCATTATAGCACATTTGGCAAGCAATTCCCCGCATAATGATGAGGCAGTGAGATCATTAGTTTTGATGAGCAAATTTAACTTAATGCTAAGTTGATAGCATTTTATATCAAAATTGGGCAAGTAGGGAATAGAAACCGAAGTTTCATGACGACCACTAGAGAAGGTTTGTGCTTTCAGACACTGGGAAGCTTAACTCTGGACTTATCTTAATTCAGTCATTTACCAATAGTTATGTGGCTTGGAGGTTTTCACTCATGAAGGGAATTTTAAAGCAATAAACCAGGTTTAATACCAGTGTCATTAAGAAACCATTACTGGGCTGGAGGGGTGGCTCAGCAGTTAAGAGCCGGCTTCAGTTTCCACTGACATACATAAGGCGTAACAGCCATGCACATGAAGGTAAATAAACCTTAGAAAAGCAGGGGAGAGAAGAAGAAAAACCATGACTAACCTGATGCTGGATTTCCCCTCTGTGTGTTTTCATTCCACCTGTGCCTGCTGTTGCAGTTAATTTCATTCTCGTCTTGAAGATGGTCAGTTATTCTTTGGGGTCACATTTTCAAACTTACAGAAAGTGACTAAGACCCCAAAGCAGCTAGTGTAGACTCAGTGGTATATGACATTTGAGACGGTGGTGGCAATGAGGAGAGTGACTTGTGTGGCTGCAGATGCCAGGAAACAGCTTGGCTCTGCTGGATGAATAGATTTCAAAAAAAAAAAGAGTTTGGGACTGGAGAGATTTCTCAATGGAAAGGGTACTAGCTGCTCTTCCAGAGGACTGGGGTTCAACTCCCTGGTTCATGGCATCTCCAGTTACAGGGGATATGATACTCTCTGGCCTCTGCCAGCACTGATTGTACATGGTGCACACACATGCATGTGGCAAACATGCACATGAAATATGTTTGATCATATGATCCTTTGGATTCTGCAGTACTCCAGTGATGAAGTGAATTTTTATTTTTTATTTTTTCATGCTAAAGGGTCTCCAGTCTTAGTGAACAGGGAAAGGAAATGAGAATTGGTTGGTGTGGGGATTCAATAAAAGTTTCAGTAGTTTTGGATATCAGAGGGAATCTACCCACAGTCTATGTGGGGAGTTAATAGAAGCTCCAGAAGTTCCAGAGCTCTAACCACAGTCAGTCTAGGAAAATCAGAGAGTGGTGATTCAAACCTTTAATCCCAGCACAAGGAATATCCTGGGAGTGGTGGCCTATGCCCTTAATCCCAACTGAATTGAAGTTCACTTTAGATTACAGAAGGATTTCCAGGCTCCCAAGCAGGCAGTGGTGGGGCCACACCTTAATTTACAAAAGGGTACTTAAAATAGGATAGAAACACAGTGGGAAGCCATTCCAAGGGAAGCGCGGCTGGGGAAGCTGGAAGACAGCTGGGTAAGATCTGACTGTGGTGTTTATTCCCTCTAGTATCTCCAACTTCTTCAGAGATCTATCCCTGAGTCTCATTTATTCGTGGGACAGGTTGGGGTTAGCCATCTTTTATAGTACTTAATCAGCCAACGTGCACCCATTGTACCCTTCCTGTCATATTTCAGATAACCGTAAAAACCCAGAGGCTCAATGATTCGAGCCCAGACAGGCTAACTAGGCTCATGTCAGGAGTAGTACTTAACAGGAAAGCAAAATAGGATATGCCTTGGTCTCCCTTCCTTTGCCTCCAGCTCAAGCTGGACAACAGAGACTGCGGGTCTCAAGGCCCATCCCAGAACATCAAACACTCTCAGGGTCAGCCAAGTATCAATAAGAATTTTTTAAGTAAATAGTTAATTTTTGTATTGCTTTCACAAAGTTGGTTTTGTTTCCAAATAATTTGCCTCTAATTGTTGTGTATTTTGTTGACGTTAGATACCAAGTTCAGAAAAGATAGTAAATGTCAGTGGGAGGGGGGAAATGAGACTAAATAGTAGTATCTACTTCAGTAACAAAAGAAAAAGGTCAGAGGACAGCCTCAGCCTATCAGCTGTCTGCGGAGGCCGAGCGAGGCCTGAACAGGTCACGCCTCTTACCACGCCCCTACATCGCGCCACGCCCCCTGCAGCTCTCCGGAGCTGGTCGATGCTGCCCCCTGGTGGCAGCGGATGCACACAGTGTGTTCCCCCAAGCCGTGGCTGCGGCTGCGCAGTGCCGCCCTCTGCCGGCTCGGCTCCTTCCTCCCTCCCATCGGCCTCGGCTTGCGGGCCTTTCAAACATGGAGGAGCGCGAGTGGGGGGCGAGGTCGGCTCGCGCCGGCAGCCCAGCTAGCCCGCCCAGCCCGCGGCTGGACGTCAGCTCCTACAGCTTCGATCCTCTGCTCGCCCTGTACTCGCCGCGCCTACCTCCCATCCCGTACCCCAATGCGCCCTGTTTTAACAACGTGGCGGAGTACGAGAGCTTCCTGAAGGGCGGGCGCACCGGGCGCGGCCGGGCGCGGGGCACGGGGGAGCCGGCTTCGGCGGGAACCTCCACCGGAACCTCCACGGGAGCCGGGACCTCGAGCAGGGCCCGTCGCCGCGCCGCGCCCACCCCAGATCCCGAGCGCATCCAGCGTCTGCGCCGTCTCATGGTGGTCAAGGAGGACGCGGACGGCGCTGCTGGGTCTCGACGCCAGGGCCAGGGGCGCAGCAAGAAGGCACCACGCAACGTGCTCACGCGAATGCCCTGTGAGTGCTGCGGGGCGGCAGGAGGGCTAGGGAGGGTTTGCAGAGGTCATCTGCGGGAGTCTCGAGGATCGTAGGGGCGCGGGGAGGGTCGCCTGTGAGTCACAGAGGCTCTGTTTGAGTTGAGAACGGAGAATGAGGACCCGCGGGGGAAGATCTGCACAGGCCATTGATGTCTGGAGGAGTGTTCTCAGGTGGAGAGGAGCTGCAGAGGGGCTGCGGGAAGCATGAGGCATGCGGAGTGATTGTGGGGCTTGCAGAGTTTGGGTAGCATCAGAGGTCTGCAGAAGTGATGAGAGGTCTTGGGGACCACTGCAAGAAAATTGGCAGGGGATATATAGGAGTTGTGTTGAAGCACAGCCAGTCTTAAGGTGAGTGGGATTTGAGGGTCAGGTGGAGAGTGAGACGATAGATGTTCTCAGAGTACAAGAGACATTTCATACCCCACCCAGCATGGCAAGTGACAGCTCCGCCTGGGGTGCTGTTTGCAAAATTGGCAGCAAAGACCTTCTCCACCTATGTTCACATTAACTGAATCACTAGTGTTGGACTGCCGCAGACACAGAATGCCACCAAATCACAGGTGCGGTTTTACAGCCACTAGCCGGCTGGGGCAGGAGCATCAGTCAGGCTCAAGTTGCCCAGTGTGCAGGTTGTTTTAAATTCTGAAGGTGTAAATAACACAAAGGAATTTCTTACAGCTTCCTAACCGATCCTCACAGTGAAGCTGTAAACAGCAAAGGTTCTAGTGTGCTAGTTAGGTCTTGTATAAATGGGGAGGGAGGGGAGAAACAGCCTAGGGTTATGGCAAATAATCTGACATGTGCCCTGTGAACACAATGACCTACTTAGCCAGTCAGAGCTTCTGTTGCCTACTAATTAAATCGTTACAATGTTAAAATCTTTGGGGAGAGAGGAGTGAACTCAGCAAGAGATTTTGTTTTGCTATGTTCCTGGAAATTTGTTGTTAACAGAAACATCCTGAAAAGCTGTGTACTGCTGGTGGTGCCTTTGTTGGGTAGCACACTGAACCAGAACCTCCCTGCCCATCCCTTGCACAGTAGTTGCAGAAAGACAAAGTATGAATGGCTCTGGAATGAGCAGTTGTGGTACCTTCTTTTGCCCATGTGCTTTGCCACTGTTAGCTTGTTGAATTGTGCTCAAGACTCAGCAGTGTAACATTCATTCCTATTTATTCCTTACTTCCTTGCTGTCAAGATTGTCAAGGGAAATACTTCAGAGTGGTTCTGGTTTTACTGTTAGGACAGTATGAAAATCATTTCTGGAGTCAAGACCTCATAGTATTAGCTCACTAAAAACGTGCGGCAGTTGGGAGCACCATGGGAGATGAGTGGGTACCACAAAGAATAACCTTCAGAAAGCACGCAGATGAGTAAAGTCAAAAGATTAGATTTGTTAAGGAGTTTTTCCAAGGGTCACCTTTAGGATTTGAAGTTAAAGAAGGACACGGATGAAAAGTCTTCAAGAATCAAGCTATTTAGTTTACTTAGTATGTAGCAGAGGTTAGCCCATTTCATGTGTAGGGTTCACCTGGGTTTGAACACTGGCTTTGTCTATTTCCAGTTGTTGTATTTTAGGCAAGTTATGCCATTGGGCCTGATTTTTCCGGTGTGGAATAAAAGCTGTAGTACTGTCCTCTGTCTGTCACTGTCACAGTTAAATTCATCAACACTTTGAAAACATTTGCAACAGTGACATTCTCTAATAGGGAAGCTTTCAACAATGTCTACTGTCACCTTCCATAGGTTGTTATAATGGTGGTCATTATTATTTTCAGGTTGACATAATTAAAGGTCACAATACTTTTAACTTATATAGTGTTAGCTAAACAACTTGCTTTGATGCTGGTGAGCCTCTTTAATTGTAAATGGGAGTGAGATAATTGTGGACGCCAGATTAACTCAGAAAAGGTTAACTTTGGTAGATTTTTGCTGTGAGCACTTCTTAATATTTTGTATACCTTTTTAAATGACTGGGGTTATGAATGTGTGAGCATTTCAGTCTCTTAATCTGCAGCTGTAAAACCTTCCAAGAGTCCTTCTGTAACCCTGACTGCCGGGGTAGGCCATCACATTAGGCAGGGTAGTAGGTCAGATAGGAACTTCTGTTGTTATCTGTGTGGTCCCTGCTCTGAAGGACCTGTTGCCACTCCCAAGGTTTACACTGGGGAAGGTGGTAACACCCTTTTTGCTCCAACACCACCTTCTCAGAAACTCTGAAGCCATCAATCAACCAGCCACTTCCAGTTGGAGGACAGTCCTTAGGAACTCTGGCTACTTATTTTTTTCCTTTGATACGGTTTTTCTATGTAGCTCTGGCTGTCCTGGAACTCACTCCAGGCTGGCTTCTAACTCACAGAGATGTGCCGGCCTCTGCTCCTAACAGTGCTAGGATTAGAGGCGTGTGCCACCACCATCACCATCTGCCTAGAACCATAGTCACTTTGAATGCCTCATGTTTCCTCAGGACATTTCAGCCACCTGAGACATGTTACTCCAAGTTGTTGTCAGTCTGATCACACACAGAAATCTCTGTAGCTGTTATGCTTGCTTGATACCCTTACTTCTCTTCTGGAGGCCATCTTATTGACAAGTGTCGCTGTGGTAGACTGTACTTCAACCCTACAAAATCACACTAGAACAGCTCCAAGGGGACACTACTTCAACCCCACAACCTCTCTGCTGACCCCATACATCTTGCAGATGTCCTCAGACATCTAAG
Source organism: Phyllotis vaccarum (assembly GCA_033318265.1). Lineage (NCBI taxonomy): Eukaryota > Metazoa > Chordata > Mammalia > Rodentia > Cricetidae > Phyllotis > Phyllotis vaccarum. The sequence continues at coordinate 50,527,596 of JARWLC010000016.1, forward strand.
TGTGCCCAAAACCTCCATACCCTATGTGACTGAGCGAAAAGTTAGCGGTTAGCAGACCAGGGTCTGTGCCTGCCATTGTGGGGATTTAATAAAAGCTCCAGAAAGTTCCAGAGATATAAGAGGGATCTAACCACAGTCAGTCTAGGAGAATCAGAGAGTGGTGATTCAAACCTTTAATCCCAGCACAGGGAGTATCCTGTGAGTGGTGACCTATGCAATCCCAACTGAGTCAAGGTCACTTCAGATTATAGAAGGAATTCCAGACTCCCAGGCAAGCAGTGGTGGGGCCAGGCCTTAACTTACCAAAAGAGTATTTAAGGCATAGAAAGACAGAGAGGGAGGCAGCCAAGAGAAGCCAGGCTGAGGAAGCTGGAAGACAGCTGGGTAAGATCTTACTGTGGTGTTTATTCTCTCTAATATCTCAGAGACCTATCCTTGAGTCTCATTTATTCGTGCAACATGCCATAGTCTCCTCCTCTGTATTACCCTCTTCTGCTGGGACACTCAGCCTAGGTGAACCCTCATCGGAATGGTTTCACTGACTGCTTGTGGTCTTTGTCTTGAGCAGAGCGGGCAGACCTGTTAACAAGAAGAATAAACAGTCCTGAGGATGCTAGTCCAAGGCACACCCAGTGGCAGCTAGCAGGTTGCTGGAGAGTTCCAGAGAGATGGTACAGACTAAGACTGTCAGGAGCTGAAGGAGGGCTGAGATGATGAGTCTGTGGGCAGAGAAGGGAAGCTGAGAGCCATAAAGATGGAGGAGCTGTAGCCAATAATCAAAAGTTATTAGTACCGGCTGTGGAGGAGTGGACCACTAGGAGAGAGGTTCTGGCACCTTAAGCTTGGAGTTGCTGAACTAAGAATCTGTCAGATGTCCATCTGAATACAGCAAAGAACCCTCAGCCTATTGTAGCAAAAGCACCTGTGTGTTAGGGTAGTGAGACTTAAAAGGAAATGATGGATGTGAGTAGGCTTTCCTAAAGGCCTGGCTCTTAGAAGCCCAGAGTAGCAGTAATGAGGAGGATGTTGTAGTGGTGACCTGTCATGTGCCAATCATCTAATAAGATTCTGGACTGAATTGTCTTCAATACTGGGAAGGTCTTAATCCCTGACAATCTATGGCTTGAACTTTTTGCTAACCATAAGCTGAGAGGCAAAGCTCACCAGGGGTTGGACTGGTATGTCTCAAGAATAGTGGCAGATTTTGGAAGAACACACACACACTTCCATATAAAGTTTAAGGAGCCTGCCTCATATTTATTTGGAGCCTGTCATGTCATGGAACTGTCTGGGAAAGTGTTCAGTCTTAGTAGAACGGAAGGCTCATTTTTCCTTGATAGTTTGTTTTTATAGGCTGAGCTAATGGTGTGCTTTGACCACTTATGGAGAGAGATGAATGTTTCCTAAAACTACAGCTTGTTGAATCTTTGGAAGAAGAGAAATCAAAAGAACATTGTAGATGCCAGAATTAACATACCCGAGTTGCCGCTCGCTTAGTTAAGATGTATGCTTGCTCCCTCTGTTTTAGGAAGCTACAGTAAGGCCCCTTATTCTGTTGAACTTAGAGAACTTCCACTTTGTGAAAGCATGTGTATTGGAGACGGGGCAGTGTGTATTTGTGTGCAGAGGGTCTAACCCAGACATGACAAGCTTCAATAAATTGAATTATAGGGACCTATTCTGAGTCCTGCCTACATACCTGATTGTAGAAAGCCTGTGATATGCACAGATCCGTGTATAGGCCTGTGCGCACACACACATACTTATTAAGGGTTCAAGGTCACTGGCAGGAGACATCAAGACCAGCAGCCTTCTTTGCTTCCTTTCCTGTCACTTTGTCTCCAACTGAACTGGGTTACCTAATTTCCCATCTGTGACATAAACTCCCACTTTCATATGTCGAGTCATCCATGAGGATGTTCCCTCATTCATCACCAACTCATGAATGAGGAAAGCAGTTATCTGAACTGAAGTACAAGGCTGATCTCACTTATGCCCCTAGGAATAATAAAGGTTTTTGTTTAAAATGTACTGAGATTTGTTGGGGGAAGTGTTTGTTTGTTTGTTTGTTAATTCTAGAACCAGCAGTGCACAAAAGATAAGAAAATGACAGGAAGTAAGAGAAGCCTGTCATTGCCCCACTTCTGTAGAGAATCCTGCTCAGCATTGCTTCCTGGACAGTCACATTGCTATGTTCACAAGATAATTATTAGGACTCTCAAGAGCCAGATGCTCGTCAGATGTCCTTCAAGCCATCAGGCCCATTTCCTCCCAGTATGAAGATTTATGTTGAAATACTAAGTAACTTGTGGAGCATTCTACAACAAAACAGACATTGTTCTGTAGTGCTGTGAGGAAACCTAATATACATGACAGATTGAAAAATAAAGATTTTCAATTCAAAAAAATATATAGTTCATTGTAAATGCAGCCATAACAACATATTGATTAAAATAAAGTGGATAAAATTGTAAACATTGAAACAACTTAACGTTTTCTGAACAGCTAAACTTGAATTTACAATTTGAATTTGCTTGCTGCTGCCTCCTAAGTACTGGGATTAAAAGCATGTTCCACCATACCCAGCTTACAACTTTAAACTTTTATGGCACATAATTTAAAATTACTCAGTTGAACAATTCTCTGCACCCATTGAAATAACTATAATCATATTTTTTGAATATGCTTTTGTTTATTTATCTATGTTGCTTGGGAGTTTTTTGTTCTTTTGTTTTGTTTTGTTTGAGCAGGGTTTCTTTGTATAGCCCTGGCTGTCCAAGAACTCCATAGACCAGGCTGGCTGGAAGTCAGAGGGAGTTTATGTGACAGATTGGAAATTAGGTAACTCAGTACAGTTGGAGGCAAAGGGACAAACAGTGGCCTCACAGTACAGTGGAGCTCAGAGAGCCACCTGCCTCTGACTTCTAAGTGCTGGAATTCAAGGTGTGTGCCACCATGCTGGCTTAAAATATGTTTTTATTTTAATGAATAATATTTAATTCTCCAAAAGGCCATTTTCTTTGTGGGGATAGCATGGATTTGGAGGCAGTATGAGGCACAGTTTAGTTTCCTCAGACACAAGAGGATTGACCCAAGTATGCAGTTCACCAGGATTACACTGACAAGCAACGGGCTGCTCAGAGCTCAGCTGTTAGTGAGAGCAACCCTTGTTTTTTTTTTGCCTGCAGACATCTTTTCTTAATGATGGTACATCTTAGAATCCCTATCATCAAATAGGGGAGACATTTATAGATAGTGAAAGATTTTTGGAGTGTGGTGGCTGAACTAGTCTTGGCCCTCACAAGGCTTCTGGTGGTTGCCTTGAGTGTGATGAGTGTACCAGGTGGCCTGGGCTAGCCTGCCAGTGAAGGCAGGTGTCATCCATTGGTAACCAAGGCCTTCTCTTGTTTCAGTGCATGAAGGCAGCCCTCTGGGTGAACTCCACCGCTGTATCCGAGAGGGAGTGAAGGTCAATGTTCACATCCGCACTTTCAAGGGACTTCGGGGTGTCTGCACAGGCTTCCTGGTAGCATTTGACAAGTTCTGGAATATGGTAAGAAGCATTTCTTCAATCTCTCAAGGGCATGAATAACCTTGTTAAACAAAGCCCTGGAAATAACTTCTCAGAACTGAGATCTTAAACACCTTGATTGACAGTACACTGAACAGCTCTTCTGCCCCCCTTAAAGTAGGGGTGTTGGACCTGGGCGGTTTCACTCTTCCCTCCCTCCCAGGATCATTGGGCAGTGTATGGAGATCTGATTATTTTTTTAATAGTCACATCTGTAGGAGATGCTGGGATGCTACCTTGTAAACACTGACAGCACACAAGACAGCCTCCCTCCACCAAGCAACAAATTCTCTTGTCCTGTCCTGTGTGCCCTTAGTGCAAAGGTTGAGAGCCCTAGCCTTGAGGAACAGTTATGCCATCAGTTAGTAGTTTTGAATAGGCTACCAGCCATTCTTTTTCTGTTTGTTTGTTTTTGTTTTTTTCAAGACAGGGTTTGTCTGTGTAGCCCTGGCTGTCCTGGAATTAGCTCTATAAACCAGGCTGTAGACAAACTCTTAGTATGTACCACTCCTGGTGGAACTCACTATATAGACTAGGCTGGCCCAGAACTCACAGACTTTGACCCACCTATGCCTTTGGAGTGTGCCCGTTAAGGTGCACATCACCATGCCTGGCAGCCATTCTTTAGTTCCTGTCTCACAGACCAAGGTGAACAGCCTCTGAGGAATGTGACCCCTGGGGTCTGGCTGCTGGCCTCCATGAGCACACACTCCCTGTAGTGGGCCCTTCCTATCCATCTCCTTTCACAGTTGTTCATGGATGAGCTGCTGCTTCTATGTACCTTTTACAGACAAAGACTGAATCCAGGGGGGTTGGATCCTTTCTAACCTTACTGTTAGAAAAGAACAAGGCTTTAGCCTGAGTCTTTGTGGCTCCTAAAACCCTATTTGTTTTGTTTGAGACAGTCTATTATGTAGCTCTGGCTCTTCTGGAACTAGTGCTGTAGACCAGGCTGGCCTTGAACTTAGAGATCCTTCTGTCTCTGCCCCCCAAGTACTGGGATTAAGAGCCTGCATTGTTGCCATGTTTGGCTTGAAACCCTTCTTTTAATTGTTGTGGAGTTTGAATCCTAGCACCTTCACCATTTGGTAGCCCATCTGCGCCTCAGTTTCCCCATTTCAAACAGTAGGCTAACGTGATGACTTTGTTGGTGATACAAGCCAAGTTTCTCTGTTTGCCTTTCCGGACAGGATCTCACTCTGTAACCTGGAGCCCATCCTGCTGCCTAGACTGACCTTGAACTTATAACAGTCCTCCTGCCTCAGTCTCCTGCCTGGAATTACAGGGGTGAGCCACCTGGCCCTGGGAGGGAAGAATTAAAGAGAATATGTTTATTGACAGGAGTAGTCATAATTACTATTTCTGTAGATATATAGGGTTAGTTTGCATATTTCAGAGTAATTTCCATTACATAATCTTGCTGATCCTGACAGTTGTCCTGTGAGGCTGATACTAAGCTTGTTGATGAGAACTACTTGCTGATTCTTCCTGTTACCCTGGTAAGCCCAGGCTCACTAGCGCTAAGGAGGATAAAGGTGTAGTCATGCTTCTTAGCATGTTTACAGCAGTCCTGCAGAGAACCAGCTAGGGTTTCTGTTGAACAGTATACATGGGAATATCTAATAATAGTGTTGGGGCTGATACGATGACTCAAGCAGGTAAAGTCGATGGCCAACAAGTCAGAAGACAAGATTTGATCCCCAGACCCTACTAGTAGAAAGCAAGAACCGAGTCCTGATTGTCATCTGACTTCTATGCCCGTGTGGTAGCACATGTGCATAGGATGAAAAGTTTGTTTCTAAGGCTTGAAAACCCACCAGTTCCTTGATTCACTCCAAGCTCAGGACTTGAAATCTCAACAGTGTCCACCCTGGAAATCTCTACCCTGGGAAACTCCACCCCCAAGAAACCTTGTACAACCTTGTAGGGTAAAAAATCCAAGCCCACTTCTGGGTCCCAAAACCCACCAATCCCTGAACTCAAAAACCCACCAATCCCTGAGCAGAGCTCCACCCTGGAATACTCTGCCCTTCAAGAAGCCCTATATAAAGCCTTCTTCTCAGTTCCTTGCTGCTTCTGGCCACCCTCTTGTGTCTCTCCTAGCGATCTTGTGTGAGGTTTGTTGTGCAGTGTGATGATGCTATTTTTCTTGGCTCCTTTCCCCTCAGAGCTGTAGCACTTCCATGGGTTTTGTGACTTGGATAAACTCATCTGTTGCCTGAGCGTCCCTTGGGGTCTGCTGCATTGGGACCCTATCCTTTATCTCCAGTCCATGCCCTCTTATTCCCCCTTGGGACGCCTTTGGAAAACCTTCAGCCTCTACACCTGTCGCATGACTTGAAGGGCCCTAAACTTGTTTGCCTTTATAATCAAATTAGATAATCAACCCAAATGGCCTCCTGATGGTACCACAGATCCCAATATTTTCTGGATCTTTAAAAATACTGAGAGTCATCAGGAAATTGAAAAATGTTCCCCGTTTCCTATATTCAATTCTTCTCCCCCACCCCAAGCTTGCCTTGTTTTCATCACACGGTACTTCACCACACACACACACACACACACACACACACACACACACACACACACACACACACACACTCTCACTCCATACCTCACCGCAGACACACTGTCCTCTCTCTCTCTGTGTGTGTGTGTGTGTGTGTGTGTGTAAACATTACCTTTGATGAATCTGTAAGTTTGTTGCAAAGTGGGAGACAGATCCAAGGAGGAAAGCAGAGGAGTAAGCCATCTTCATGTACACACTTCATTATCTTCCTTATCCTCTATCTATAGCGAGGACTTGAAAATTCCCTATCTCTAAGTTGTTTGTTCCCAGCTTCCTAGAGTCAGTTTTGGGCATTCAGGTGTCTTTAGGTATGAGTGGCGTTAGACCATTGCTTTATGCTGTCCTGCCTTAATTGGATGTTTTGGAGTTCAAGGGCTGGAGATGTTGGTCAGTGGTAAAGTGTCTGCCAAGCTGTATGAGGGAAGCCCTGAGCCACATCCCTTCTTGGTCCCTCTCTTTTGTTTTTGTTTTTGTTTGTTTGTTTGCTTGTTTGTTTGTCCATAGTCCTGGCTGTCTGGGAACTTTTTTTGTAGACCAGGCTGGCCTTGAACTCAGAGATCTGCCTGCCTCTGTCTCTCATGTGCTGGGATTAAAGATGTGTGCTACCACAGCCCAGCTGTGTAAATTTTCTGTTCATTAACATTTGTAAGCATATTGGATATGATTAAAAATTTGTAAAGTCTGTAGTAAAAGAGTGTGGTGCTATATTATATATTTAATAAAAATTAGTCTGTAATATCAGCAGAGGACAGAGCTGTCTCGTCTCTTTAACTTAAACTCTTTAACACTAGAGTTGACAGTTTAAAGATCTATACATAGGTAATCTTAAAGTTTGAGTTACAAAATTGTGGGTTTACAAATTGCTACTGTCTTAGCTGCTGTTCCCCCACTGGGATGGAGGCAGCAATGTGGCTGACAGCTGTCTTTGCTAGGGTTAGAAAGGATGGAGTTTGCCATAGACTTCACTCCCATCTTGATCAAAACTGACCACACAGCATGAGCCAACCAGATGATTCCTCCACTGGTTTTGATCATGCTCACACACTTCCCCATTGAACCTCAACCCATAGTCTCTTCTCCCTCACCCCACTGCACCCCCAGCCTCCTGGCTCTCCCTTTCTCCTCACTTAGTAATAGGCTGCCACCAAAATCAGCCCTCTCAGGGTGTCCACTCTCAGCCCACTGGTAGCCCTGGTCCTCCTGCTACTCATTTCCACTCCACCATAAGATCTTCTCTACCTCCCCCATCCAACCTAAACCAGCTGAGTTCTTCCTTTGTGGGACCTTCCTTTGCATCTCTTGCATAATTATCGAAAAAATTAGACCATACTATCCAAGGATGAGCACCTTGTCTGCATTCTAGTTTCACCCAAGTTTCTTATATTTGTATCAAAGAAGTTATGTCACAATAAGGTTTCTTGGCCCCGCGCGCCAGAGGTCCAGACCCGCAGACCTGCAGTCCCAGACCACTTAGCTGCCCACCGCTGTTAGGCCCCCAAAATGATTCAGACGCTGTTTGGCCTATGGCTCAGGCACATTGCTAGCTAACTCTTACATCTTAACTTAACCCATTTCCATTAATCTGTCTGCCATGTGGCCCATGGCTCACCTGTGTTCATTACATGTTTCTTCTTTGGGCTGCTGGCTTGTTCTGACTCTGACTCTGCCCGTCCTTTCCTACCTATTATGATTCCCCACCTATTTCTTCTATGGTGCCTGTCGTGGGCCAAAACAGCTCTTTTATTTAAAGATTGATATTCACAGCATACAGAAAGGCATTCCCACATCAAAGTTATGCTGTGAGATCATGCTCTTGTGCATTGTAAATAGCTGACACTCCTATTGGTTTAATAAAACACTGACAGGAAGTATGGGTAGGGCTACCAGATGAAGAAAACTCTGGGAAGAGGTAAAGTAGAGCAGAGATGCCAGGCAGACCCAGAGGAAACAAGATGAAAATGCTGCTCTGAGAAAAGGTCCTGAGCCACTAGGCTAATTATGGGTTAGTTCAAGACTAAGAGTTAGTAAGAATATGCTACTTAGCTAATCATGGGTTAGTTTAGCAGTAAGAGTTAGCAAGTAATATGCCTGAGCCATAGGCCAAACAGCATGTAATTAATATAAGACTTTGTGCGATTATTTGGGACTGTGGGTCCAGATCAGAGCTAGGCTGGACCAGAAATTTCTGACTACAAATGGTGTTCCTACATGGGGCATAAAGCCCAAGAAAGCTTAAAAAGAGTTCCAGAACACAGAAACAGAACCAAAAACAGCTTCCTAGTTGTGTCTCTCAAGTGGACCCTGGTACAGAGTGGTATTCGGGCTTGAGTTACAAAATTGTGGGTTTACTGTGTACAGTCTGAGCTGCAACATGTGTTCACCTGTTACTGTCTTCTCTCCTCCTCACCTGTCCCACCTTCTGACCTATCCCTTTGTTAAGTTCTTTCTCTGCAAGGAGCATTGATAAAGGATGGCACACTTACACCTTTCAGATATACTTATGTCTCAACATTCCAAACTGACTCATAACGTATGCATGATCATTGGTTTCCGCTGGCTTCTGCCACTCAACCATATTTGCTTCCAAATTCTAGAGTCTGCCTCTTAAGCTGATTTTCCCCTCCATGTCCTCTAACCACCTATCTCTCCTCACTTATTTGTATATGTCCTCTCTCTGGCTCCTGGAGCCTGCTAACGCTCCAGAACCCTACCACATGGGCAACTCTCTAGTCACTAAGACACCTGCTCCTCTCCCTCTAGTGAGGAACTCTCCCTGTTTCCTTGCTGCCTCCTCCTAGAAGCCACCTGCTAAGTCCCACAGCTTCCTTAAGCCCTTCTGGGCCTCTGACCTTCTCCCTCCTGTCTCTTCAGCTCTACTCTGGAATCCTACAGCTTTGCTATGCCCTCCTGGATTTATTTCTTGTCTCGGTTCTCACTTGGAGCATATAGAAGCTCCCTTCGGTGGAGTTTGTTTTGTGGGCCTTTCTCTCTTTTTCCATAGTCTTAGATTCTATTAAAGTCTCGCTCTTAAGATAATCAGCTTCCTTCAGTACAGTTCAGTGGCCAAAACTGTCACTACATAAACAAATGGTCAGAAAACCTTTTCATCTCTCTAAACTTGCCCTCTCCTCCGCTATTTGTTCCTGTCTGCATGTGTCCGTGGTAGTTCTGACGTATGAATAGTTATCATCCAAAAGACCCCCTCCCCACTTCTAACTAATATCCCATCTTAATAAGGCTGGGAAATGGCTCTATATCAGGCTGTCAGAGGCTAACTTAGTTCCCTATGACTCCCTTATTCATCTCTCCTTCTCCAGGACACTCACATGCCTCTTTTCTCTATTATTGTATGAAAATTCCTATCCTGAAAACAAAAATCATAAAAATAAGGTTTATGAAAGATAGAATTTAAAAAAACAATGCTTGTTTAATAAGCTATTAAAGCTGCACCTTTAACAGCTGAAGTTTGTAATTGAAGAGTCACATGGGTGGTATTGGTTTTTTTAAAGGGCGTGAAGAGGTCATGGAGAGCAGCTGAGACTTGGCACTGTGTGCCAAGGAGAGGCTGGGGGGGGGGCTATTGATGAAAACACAACCCAGTATCAATGAGAGTCTAAAAAATGTATAATAGTCTGAGGATGTGAAAGCTTCAGTAACTTCTGAGGGTCTAAAAAACTGTAAAAGGTCTGAAGACTCAAAACTTAAGTTCTGAAGGCATAAGAAAGAGATTTAAGGTAATGAAAAAATATTTCAGATATTTTTCTCCCAATGCTATTAAGATTTCAAAGGTTCAGGAAGCCTGTACACAATGGTTCAACTAGACTACTCACATGGTGGAATGGGAGACTGCTCACCAGCATGTTGCTAGGAAGAGACACCAGTCCAGCAGAGAACTGGATATTGCCTTTCTCAAACTCTGTTTTACCTCTTTTTAGTCCTACTGATCAAACCCTACCTTGTTAACTTCTTGTCTAGATTTTTTCAGCAGCAGATTCAAAAGATTTCTAACCAGACTTTTAATTAGCTGCTTTTACAGTATTATCAGCCCCTGGCTAAAGAACCAGAGGCATGTGACCTCTGACTATACTCTGAGGGTGAAGGTCAAGTTAATCCCAAGAATTTTTGGAGCCCCCAACCAGTAGGAGGCAGTTTAATAATAATGTTGTTCCCTTCTGGACCCCTGACTGTCTATTAATAATAAACAAAAGGGGGTGGGGTGGGATAAAAAGTCTGAGCTCAGAGTTCCCGGGTTTGGAAACCCACCAATCCCTGGGCTCTCAATCCTACCAATGGCTTCCCTGGAAAACTCCCCCAGGAAACCTTATATAAGCCTGTCTGTCTCCCACCGGGTTCTATGCTGCTTCCCGCCCCCCCCCCCAGCAAAGGCAACCACCCTCTGTGTCTTTCCCAGTAAAACTTTTGTGTGAGGTTTGTTGTGTAGTGTGACTTTGTAGTATTCCTTGGTTCCTAACTCACAACGTACACCTTTTCACATAAAATCAGATGTAGGGAACCTTTTAGCTATGTGTTAGTGTACACTTTTAATCCCAGCACATCAGAGGCAGAGGCTGGTGGATCTCTGTGATTTCAAGGCTAGCTTTGTTTGCATAGAGAGTTCCAGGCCAGCCCGGTCTATATAATGAGATCCTATCTCAAAAAAGAGAGGGGGTTGGGAAGGCACCAGGGGAAAAACAAAACCAACCAAATTTAAAAAAAAAAAGAAAGAGAGAGAGCAACCTTGTGTTTGTATTTTAATAAGCTTCCTGCATATTTATGTGCACTGAAATTTCTGAATATCTATCAGATATATATATGAATATAACAGCCATTGTCGAAAAAGCTGATCTAGCATGCTGGAAGAAGCTTGGAGATCCTAGGCAGCCGCCTCAGGCTTTACCATCTTGTGACCAAGAGTCACCTGTTTAGTTCTGCTATAATGGATCTTCTGCTTTCTCTCAAAGCCTCTATAAATAACATCCATTTCTCTTCCTTCCCTTCGGGCTCCTCCAGGCCCTCACCGATGTGGATGAGACCTACCGTAAACCTGTATTAGGCAAAGCCTACGAACGGGATTCTTCGCTCACTCTCACGAGGGTAGGCAGCTCCCCCTGACCTCCTGGGTACCCACCCTGTCTTCTAGCTTAGACAGCATGATCACAGACTGCCTGGGAATCGGGTATCTGTATCATAGTCTTAATCCCTCACTGCATGCTTCCAGCTGCTTCTCACCGGCAGGTATGAGCCACAAGTCACCTTTCGACTTTGTACCACAGAGATAAGGGGCGCCTTTTCTCTCTTCATAGTTATCTGAGTTATGTCAGGAAATTGAAAAGTGACCATTTTAAAAACTGTCAATGTAAGGAGTTGACAAAATGTAGCTAAGGCATTACAATGGCTAATGGTTATCACTGCTTTCCTCATAGCTGTTTGATCGGCTGAAACTTCAAGATTCCTCCAAAAAGGAAGCAGATTCCAAGTCTGCAGTTGAAGACTCCACCCTGTCTAGATACTCCCAGACATCCACTTGGAAGGTGGCTTCAGTGTGGGGCCGAGGAGACACAGACCGGGGCTCACACAAGCGTTCCCGCTCCGTCCCTTCTTCCCTGCAGGCATCTGCAAGGGAGGAGTCCAGGTCTGAGCTGTCAGAGAGGACTACACGGACAGAAGGGTCCAGTGTGGGAGCTACCATCTCCAGGGCCACCACCCTTTCACGGGGCCAGTCCCGAAAGAAAAAGAGAAAGCCCAAGGTGGATTACCAGCAGGTATTCACGCGACACATAAATCAGATTTTTATCCGAGGCGAGAATGTCCTGCTGGTTCATCTTGCCCAGTGACCACCAGCTCAGTCCCACTTGACCTTTGGCTTTTAGAAATAAAGTGCATGAACTGTTCCTATGCTATATCCTAGTATCCTGATCCAAGTGTGAGTCTCAGTGATTCCCACTGGTCCTGCCCGTACAGAGGACAGAGCTGGCTCACCCTCTGGAAGCCGAGTTGAGGAGAAGACAGGTCAGCAATACTAATCAGGCAAAAGCCATTCCCAGTCAATGCGTCTGATGGGCCACCGTTGTCTGCTCCAGTTCTCAAGCATAAGCTGTTCCCTTTAACTTAGGGGCAATAGTATGAGTGGAATCCACTTGGTGGAAACTGTGAGAAACATCTGAGAAAGAATGATTTCACTTCAAAAAGCCAGTGCTCTGAGCACCATGAATTTGATCTAAGAGCAACAGTGTAAATTGCCTGTGAGCCCTGCATCCATATCTTGGAACTGACCTTTGCTCTACATCATTCTTTCTTGATCAAGAAGTGGTATTTCTCATCCTTGAATATTAATAAGGCCTAGGAAAGTTACCAGCTGATAAAGGAGTGAAGCTCAGCTAGGCGGTTGCCCTAAGCAGCCCATGGTGACAGCTCGGCTTTGACCTCCTCTTCTCGTGGGAAGGAATGCAGAAGCTTGTAAGCCTTCCCTTCCCCAGAGGTGGCCTCTGCACATGGTATACCAGATGGGACTGTACCGTGCTTGTGGCTTGTCCTATCTGACTCCTGTGGCATGGTGCTAGTGTGCATGTGCTCTGTGGTATCATCCCATGTGTTGTGTGTGAACTGTCCTGATGTGACCTTAATGTCTGACTTCAGAGAGTTCTGCATGAACTCAGTAATACACATATATCACATGCCTGAGAGTCCCCTTTCTAGGCGGGGCTGGCCTTGTATAGAAAGTCTCTCAGAATGGTGTTTCTGTGAAAGAGGGGTCATACATTTTAATTCCCAGTGTCACACCAGTGAGGTTCTTAGAAGTCAAATGGATGTGTCCTAAGGGCACCTGATTCCCAATTAGGCCTGAGTGACAGAAATACCAAAGGACCCAGGGACTTTCCTACTTGAATTATATCACCATATGCTTTTCAATCCCAATACAGAATGGGCTACATCTTGACATAGACTGTTAGGCAATACTGATTTTCAAAATTTTTATATGTGCTTTACATTAGATAACTTATGTTCAAATTAAGAATTAGATAATTAGTCCAAATGTGTATATGAATAGAACATTTCCCCTGCTGAGTTTGAATAGCATGGGTAAGCCTCCTGAGAAGCAGGGTAAATAAAATTCTGTTAGCTGGACCACTGCCTCATCAGACAATGAAAAGTGAGCAGATGTGCCTCAGTTGCTCCATCAGACACCTACCTCACCAGGGCATTGTGGCATAATTTTAGGAAGGTGTTTTACAGCCTCTAAGCTTATCTAAGTGCCATGAATAATTTTTCCTTACTCTACTGCATAACTCTGTAAAAATTCTCTTGTCCTATGAGCAAGGCAGGTGCTATATAAGAAAGGTTCCTTCTCAGCTGTCATTTGTGGTCTCGTAGGCATTATCAGAAGGCTGTGAGAACTTTAGCAACTGTGTGCCATGGTCTGTTTCCTCTGGAGGGAAGCATGAGTTCTCAGAGGAAGGTCTTCATTAAGGAGAGAGTGGCTCCCCACATCCTGGCCCCTGCTTTTCAGGGCTATCTGTTACGGTACTGAATGGAGAATGTGCAGCTAAAAACAGCGTTGGTCCCAAAGGGGCATTCATGGGCTTCCTGTCTGTTCTCTGTTTACCTATTGTTGATTCTATTTAAGCTTGAAGGCAGGGCACTTGCACTGAGGAATGTGGAGGCTCTGGCTACAAATTCAGGCTCATGAATTGTCTTCTAGTCCAGATCCCTTCTGCCTCCTATGCCCGGTCTCTGTACTTGGGTCACATCTATGTCACCTCCATCTCCCCTCACCTATCTGTCCTTTTGTCCCTTAGCTAAAAGCTGTAATGGATGCTCTTTTCCCCTGACTATGTAGAAATGTGCAATCAAAAGGAATAGAAAGAATTTCTGTTCATGCTAGTGACCTTCCTGATTTATTTTATACATATATAAGTTTCATGTTGCTATATAACTCTCATATTTCTATAAGGATTGATTTCTAATTTTCCACTCAACAGGACAACTCTAGCTGTGAAAATTGTGTGTACTCTATCTTTTGATCCCTGCCATCTATTTGTTTAATTTGGACAGGGATTCCAAAATGAATAGTCTTTAGGAAACGTGCAATTTTGCACAAAGTGTGGTAATTATTTTTGGATAAGTCAATTTAATAAGTTATTACCTTTTCTTTATTTTTGGAAAAATCTTCAAAAATAAAGAAAAGTAGGTTCTATAATGTATTGCTGCTCAAAAATAATATCACAGAGGTCATAATGAGTCACTGGGCTTGGCCCTATGTTCATGAGACCCTGAGTTTAGTCTCTGGCATGAATGAATGAGTAAATGAGTCAGTCAGTCAATAAAAGTTGCTACGGAAACAGCTGGCATTTTCCTTAGGAGATAGAGAGACCCAAGGGAAAGGGGTTGGTGAGGTTGAGTACTAGAAAACACTAGAAGACCCCTTCCTTCTGAGGATCCCATGAATCTAGAATGGAGTAGAGCCTCCTCACTGGTGTTCTGTGGGGATCAGAGTTTTTTTGAATAAATACTTTGACTGTTCAAACTAATCTCTAGGTACTAATTCATAGACTGTCTCCGTGTTCTCTTGAGGTCTTTCCAGGAGTGTTTGGTGTATTGAGTGGTAATGTTGCCAGCAGTCAGCGTGGCCGGTGATTGGCTTGCTTTTCGTTCTTTTCATTTGTTCATTTGTTTACTTTGCTTTGGGTTTTGTTTGTTTTGTTTTGTTGTTGACACAGAGTCTATGTCTCCTTGGCTGGTCTGAAATTCACTGTGTAAATAGGCTTCAGACTCACAGATCTGCCTGCTGAGTGCTGTCACTAAACAGGTGCCCCACCACCCCTGGCTCAGCTGTTAGTATTACCAGCCACAGTTTTTGTGGAATTTTGAATAGAAATTACAAGTAGGCAAGCATCAGCACCCGAACAAGGTTTTTAAAGATTCCTTCTCAAGTGTAATGGAGACAGCATACAGGACAGGGTTCCCTGGACAATGTCTAAAGACTAAGGTTTACAGTTTAAATAGACAAAGGAGGCCAGGCTCCTACAAGCACAGTCAGCCATGTACAGATGCCAGGATTTCTGCCTGTATCTTGGCGACTGGTTTGACAGAGTGGTCTGCTCATTTCTGTTGGGTTTATTTTGTGCTCACATTGCAGAAAGGGCTGGCAGTGCCCACACCATCTGGGACGACCACATATTGGTCAAGTTCAGACATGTTGTGTATTTACAGGAAAGCTGAGGAAGGAGCCTGTAGCTTCTGACCCCGGTCATGGGTGGAAGTAGTTTTGAAAGTAGCCTACATTAAATTGGCAATGTTAATGTGGAACCAGGGTCTTCTGCTGTGTCACATGACTAAGAAATGGGAGCCAGAGCCCTGCTGCTTGCTATTCTGTGTCTATAGAGTTGTTCTTGTGTTCCCCATCATTTCAGCTTTTACCTGAGTTTTTTAGTGTCTGGAAAATTTAATGTTTTCTTTCTTAGGACCAGCAGGCAACTCATGAAATGCTTAGCCAGTTAGCTTCTGAGGCAAGGGATTTGGAGAGTCTGCACCTTGCTCTTTGCCTGCTGCTCATCAAGGCAGAGAACGTTCCATTGTGGGTGCCCACAAACCCTTGCAATGAGCTGTAGTCAGATCAGAAGCAGCCCCATCTGAAAGGAATGAATGCCCCTTCAGATTGTTATCCTGTCATGAGCTCTGAGCTGCCCTTAATCCTCATCGGCCTCACAGAGATCGGTGCTGACACTTCTGCCCTTTAAGGAAAAGGAAATAGACCCAGCATGATGAGAAGAAGGTGTTTGTGTTTCTGTTTGCACTCTCCACCCGGGCACAATCATGACATACAGTTGGTTCTATAAATTTCTTCCTTAAATGTCTTGTAGATTTTTTTCCTGTAGAAAACATTAGAATTATTCAAAGACAGCTAGCTGTCATTGGTGCTCCCCCCAAAGCCTTTCATTCCCTTCTGTGCTTTTATGAATGAAATGGTTGTTGTGTGTAGGTCAGGTTAATGAGAGAACAGAGTCTGGTGGTATAAATTGAGTAGTTTGAGGAGTGTTTTCATTTTTCTCTTTCTGAACCACATCTTGGATGCAAGCAGCCCGTTGTCAGTAACTCTCTTCACCTGTCTGTATCTTTCTTGCACGATAGGCTTTTTCTAAGAGGCTGAAAGCAAAACCATCTCATCTGGCCTGTGTGAGAAAGTCTGCTCTTTCTGACAAATTGGTAGATTTAAAATAAGCCTTCAGGCTCCTGTCTGAGTTTTCTAAAGAGAGGTTGGTCCTCTGTCACTTTAAATTTTTCAAATGTTTGTTCATTCTCCTAATAAAAGCAAAAGCCCTCTGTCAAGAAATGGCATGGGTGGTCTGAAGACGGGCAAGAAAACTCCATGCACCCAGGACCCTTGGGGCCTTTAAGCTATCAGAGTGCAGACTTTATTAGAACACTTTCTGCATACACAGGCCGACCCTAGGAGAGTTGGGAATGTGGTTCCTGGCACATTGTAATTGCTTTTGATTATGAGTCCTCGGAAGCAACTGTCTGATGTGTTTTCAGAGCCCTGAAGGAATGTCTGGACACTCCCAGGGAAGCCGCAGGTGACTACCTGGCCTCATGGTGTCCAGTGGGGCTCCAGAGCAGCTGTTTCCCTCTTTCTGTTCTTCCAACAGGAAAGCAGACAGTAAGCCATGTCCTAAAAAACTCATATCTGTAATCCCAGCCCCTAGAAGACGGAGGCAAGAGGGTCACTGTGATCGAGACTAGTCTAAGCTACAGAGGAAAAATGTCTCAAAAGAAAAAAACAAAGCAAACCAAAATGATAGCAAGCCGAAAGTGATTTGTTTATTCAGTGTGGATATGTGAAGGCTGTGACAGCTGCCCCCTCTGTACCATGACTTGGTGATGGTTTTACAGGCAGGGCTGACGCTGGACGACTCTATGGTTTCAGTGCTCATACAGCAGCTGATAAGTCCCCAATTGATCTCATCTCCTTGTTAGGTTAACTGAGACCCTTCTTATTGAGGGGCCTGCTGCTAGTAACCTCCATTTGCAATATGCTGCTTTTGGGATGTGTCAAATGGGAGTCTGGAAACTGTAATAAATATCATTATATCCATTTGCTTGCTGTTTGGTCTGTGCTAATTTGGGCGAGTCCTGGAAAAATTTGGGTCTATTACCAAGAGAAGACAAACATCTAGAAAGTTAATCAAGAGGAGGGCTGGAGAGATGGCTCATCAGTTAAGAGCTTTACAGGCACAACGACCAGAGTTTATATCTGAGCCCTCAAGTAACATAACAAGCCAGGTGTCCCTCACACCTTTAACCCCAGCTCCTGGGTGGACAGAGACAGAAGACTTGCTTGGGCTTGCTGGCTTCTAGCCTAGTTGAGAAAACTTGATCTCAGGTTCAGGGATGAGATCCTGCCTCAAATGAATGGAGGATGAAGGAGGAGGATACCCAATACCCTGGGCATGTACACACACACACACACACACACACACACAGACACACACACACACACACGACAACCAAATAAAATATCTCTTGCCAGTTTCAGACCTGCTGCTGAGATCTTGGGCCTTTTTAATGCCAAAGCTCACATCTGGGTCCCCATCATTGACGCAGGTTTGAATTCTCCCATCCACAAGCTGTACTAATTGCCCTGTGGATTTCTTCTGCCTGGTCCTCACTGGCATTAATCCAGTCTCCTCACCATCTGCTGACATCACCATTGACTCTCATTCCCCCTGAATGTTTTACCACATTGAAGTAACTGATCTACACACACTTCTAGAAATCTGTGAATAGGGAATAGCTTCCCTCCACATATATAAGGAAGCTGATTTGCCTGAGGGCTTGCCTTGTTTAATTTCTTCTATAAACATCAGGTTGGCTCAAATGGCATGTGCCTACCATACCAGTACTCAGGAGGTGGAGGCCAGACCAGGCTACATCGCTGGATCCAAGCTCTGAAGCTCCGAAGACAGGGTATAGTTCATTGCGTGTCTATCACATGCAAAACTGGATCCCATCCTTTATGTGAATGTGTGCGTGCGTGCAAATGGACACACACATACTCACACTTCTCAAATTAACTTGACACTCAGTGCCCTTCTCTAAAAGACATGGTTTAACCTGAGATTAACAGCATTTATAAATCCCTAACCACCACAAAAGGGTGGAGGCAATGATGCACCAGGCAGTGATGGTGCATACCTTGATCTCAGCACTCAGGAGGCAGAAGTAGGTGGATCTCTTGAGTTCCAGGATAGCCAGGGTTACCCAAAGAAACCTTGTCTCAATAAACAAAAACAAAAAGGGAGTGGGCAAGGCCTACAGCTGGAGATCTGGTCCTTCACAGTTTGTTGCATACCTCAGAGATGGGCCAGACTGTAGAAAGCCAGTAAATAAAATATCCTTACCCTGGCTTTCTGGGTATGGTAAGCAAGAACTGAAAAACCTTGTC
This sequence comes from Phyllotis vaccarum, assembly GCA_033318265.1. Lineage (NCBI taxonomy): Eukaryota > Metazoa > Chordata > Mammalia > Rodentia > Cricetidae > Phyllotis > Phyllotis vaccarum. The sequence goes on from JARWLC010000016.1 coordinate 50,546,178, forward strand.
TTCTAGTCTTGGATAGAACTAAATGTCTTTGTCAACCTGCTCAGTTGCCACTAGGTGGCAGTGGATTAAAGAAAACTGCTATTTCTTTACTGCTCGGAAGGACCAGCTACAATTCATACTTAAATGTGTACAAGCTTTGGACACCAAGAAAAAAAAATCCGTGATCTGCCCTGTGTCAATGGGGACTGAAGTCTTTACCTAATCTAACTCTCATCCCTGCCAGCAGTCAGGGATGGAGTGAACTTAGAAAAGAGTGAGGAAATGGTCTCCCAGTATCCCCTGCTTCAGGGTGTCTGTGAGTATTCTCATCTCTCCTTCCGGCAGGACACTGACCCCTGCTCTTCTGTCTCATAGCCCTTGTTTCTCAGCAGTGCTGTATGAAAGCCCAGCTGAGATAATGGTTGCTACTGTTTTTAGATCTCCATCCCCAGAATGGAGTGACCACTACAGAACTGACTGGAAACACATTCATGAGTTAAGCAAGTGTTATAATTAACCAGGAAAAGCCATTGTTTTAGGGTAGAGGTGTGTCAATGTTTATCTAACCCCTAACATGTGCCAAGGCCTCCAAAGATTTCCCTACCCTACCTGAAGCATGGTTTTCTAGCAACAAGAATGGCAAAGAGAAATGTGGTATGTGAAATAATAGCTGATTTTCAAAGGAGTCACTAAAAACAGGACTGTGGTGGTTTGTTTGCTTTTCGTAACTACAGTGAAAACCCCAAGTAGGTCAATTTATAAAAAGGTTGATCTGACCCATAATTTTGGAGGTTCCTGCCCATGACTGAATAGCCCCATTGTTTCACATCTGTAGTGAGGCAGTATGCCATAGAAAAGCAAAAGTCCTTTCTATTTTATGGTGCATTCTTTTCTACAATGTGATGTTCCTGGGTAGATCCTTAACACTCACTACTTCCAAGCCTAGTTTCTTCATCCCTAAAATAGGCACACACCATTTTCATCTTTAAAGTTTGGCAGTAGGGGCTAGAGAGATTGCTGTCTGGAGTGCTTACTAGGACATAACTTCAGATCCCAGGAATGATGTCCGGTGGCTCACAAGTGGCTGTACCTTCCATCTCCTGGGCATCCAATGGCCACTCGTGGCCTCCCTGAGATGTGCTGCATGTGGCAGACACAGATATATATGCATAAATAAAATAAATCTTTAAATGTTGGTGACATAGCCTGCTAATCTGATATAGCACACCCTTGGGCCATTTACACTTGAAGTGTGGTGTTCTGCAGTTCCTGCCTTCCCCTATGCTTGCATTCTTTGTCCAGAGAGCAGAGTCACCACACTGGTACTGTGTCTTCCTGTCTCCCAGCATGCAGGTGTCTGTGAGGCTATTACTTGGCTCCTCAAATTGTCTGTGTTCCATCAGTTAGCTCTTCCTGGGTTAAACTTTTAGAAGGTCACATCTGCTGTTGGGGGAGCTGCATGCTTCCCCAGGAAGGACATTAGGCTCCATGGGACATTCATTAGTTGGGGTTGCAAGAGGGCTATGGGGCACTGGAATGGTAATTTCCTACAACAGACCCCAGTGACCCAGTGCAAGCTAGCTCAGCTGGTCTGAGCATGTGGCTAATGAGGGAAGGGTCATGGTTTCACTCCTGTGTGGGCCAATTAGAGTCACGTGGAAAGTACACTCTGGAGGCAGCAGGCAGCAGTTCGCACATTAGTTACTGGTCGCCAGGATGGCTTGTCACCCGCTATCACCACTGTCAGAAACCCAGTCCCATACTTACATAATCTTTCCTGTGACTGCATGGCCCAGTGTGCCCACTACTCAAGTAACTCAGAGCATCTTCACAGGTTCTATCTTGGTCATGGGTAGACCACCCACCATATTCTTATGTAGACATTATTTCTTTGTATGTTGACTTGTTTTTTTTTTTTTTTTTTTTTTTTTTTTTTTTTTTTTTTTTTTTACTTTGACTTAAAAAGGAAACTGAGAAAGGAAAATTGAAAAATCTGAATTGAGAGCTTACATTAACATATGTAACTATGCAAATTTAAATGTTCCTCTTCAGGCACTTTTATAAAAACAGCTCCTATGACAGTCACTGCAATCAAGAACGCGTGGCAATAAATGTAGATACAGGGCCATAGGGCCAGCATGTAACACTGGGCACTAATCAAATGCCATCTGCAAGATAGTATTAGAAAACATTTGCTTTTAAAAATTAAAACCAGTTTGCACAGTGGGAGAATGTAGGACCAGGGACCCGGAAGTTTCATATTTCATTTTGATAAAACTATTGTCCTTACAGGAATCTCACCAAAGACCTTTCTGGAAGCCATAAATGAACAGTGATTAAGCTAGAAAAGACTTTATTTACATGCACCTTTTACTCCGAAGTCACAGGTTCTGTTCCCCCCTCAGTGTCCATAACCCTTATGTAACTTATGTTGCCCGCCACCTGTTTAATGCTAACGCAAGTGCAAAGCTGGTGTGTTTGCTGTGTAGCTCATTTTGTTCTTCCCGTCATTCGCTAGCTTCTGCCCTTAGCCCACTCATGATCTTCCTTCCTGAGCCTCCTAAGGGCTTCAATTATAAGCATCCACTACATCTGGCTATTTGACTTTCATTTATAATATTAAGAGTATTTGCAGCTGGGTAGTGGTGGAGCACACCTTTAATCCCAGCACTCAGGAGGCAGAGGCAGGAGAGCTCTGTGAATTTGAGGCCATCTGGTCTACAGAGTGAGTTCCAGGATAGCTAAGGTTACACAGAGAAACCCTATCTCAAAAAATAAAAAGTAAATAAATAAAATAAAGAAAAAGAAAAAAGGGGGAAAAGAGAGTGCTTGCTATGCATAGTGGTGCACTTTAATCCTACCACTATGGAGGCAGAGGCAAGTGGATCTCTGAGTTCAAGGCCAGCCTTATCTGCAGAATGAGTTCCAGGACAGCCAGGGCTACAAAGAAAAATCCTGTCTCAGTTAACTCCTCACACACACACACCCCAAAAACAGAAAAGAAAAAAGAAAAGCTTAATTTCCATAGTTGGTTTAAAAACGAGCAATTCCAGGGTGTGAGTTTAGTGTATATGTGTGAATGCTTTGTTCTCTTTGGTTTCTACCTCATATACCTCATATATATATGTTCCTTGAAAAAGCCTCCCCCAAAGCCTATGCAGTAAAGCCCAGGCTCTACCTGTAATTAGGTGTTCCCTCCCTATTACAGCAGACAAGGTCTCATTTGCCAGCACACATCTTTCCTTCATAACTCCTCAGCACCTTTGTAATTATCCAACATGACTAATGATGTCCAGCTACAGAACGAAATCTCCAGGCAGAGACAGATCTATTTTGCTTCTCATGAGACCTAACTCTTGGCACAGAAGTTGGACACAGAAGGTTTTCATCTCTCTCTCTCCCCTCTCTCTTGGTGCATGGATGGATGTGTGAATGCACATATTTACCAGAGGGAGAAAGCAGCAGTGTCAACAGCTAGACATGTAATTTGGCAAGAGCAGGTTTCTATATGGCTCTGAAAAGAGGTTGAAAGAATCTAGTGCCTGAATATCACCAACATTTTGTTGAAGAACTGATTGCTGAGCCCCCCGTGTACACAGGGGACCATTAGTAATTCTGTAGCTATGCAAATTAAAACCCTGATGTATGATTTATAGCTTTAATAACATTCTGAAGGCTCTTAAATTTTAATCACTTGCAACATCCTTTTTAATATTCAATTACTTTATTAACTAATTAGGTCACTTGCTGAAGAGGCACATAAGGCTGGTGCTATTTTAGTATCAGCTGAGCCTCACAAAATACCTTTGAAATGGTGCAAATGGTTTATTTATTTTAAACAGATCATTAAGATGCTATAATTAATAAACCAATTATGAAAAAGAGGCTCCATAGTGATAGATGCTGGTGCACAATAGCAGTGTCCGACAGATTAGTCATTTTTATATACGTACATCAAGGGGCAAAATTTAAATGAAACCCCACCATAACAAGCACTCTCCTAAATAATTAACTTGCTCAGTGACTGATAACCCTATGGAATCAAGCCTAGCTTAAGGCTTATTCATCATGCAAACCTGGACTGGGTGCTTCTGTGACAGCCTTATGACAGCCTGGCTAGGGAATCCCTGGCCAGCAAAACCTGTGTTTCTGGATTACTTACCTTCCTTTGCAGGCAGAGCTGGGCGCCTTACTACTCACCAGTGGGCTGGAGTGAGCCCAGCCTCCCAGAAGAGAATGGGAAAGAGCCACACTCAGGGTCAGGAGCAACCAGGCTTATTGATTTCTCAGTGCCTGCCAAGGGCTTCAAAGCAAACAAAGTGAACAAAGAAAGCAGAAGCCAATCCTGTGGGAGTTCTGGCCTGGGATTTTAGAAGTAGCCGGATGGGGGGCGGGGCTGCTAAAGCACTGGACTGTGGCTGGTGGGGAAGGGAGGCTTTCAGGCCCTGGGGAGAATTGTTTTCTGGGGTCAGAGTGAGCCAAGAGGAAGCAAGTACTTCCAAAGAAAACTGTCAAATCCTAGGGGCTGGGTCATCTTTCTGGCTAACAGCACATGATAATAAAAACCTAACAGCTTCTTTTATTGAGTGCTTGCTGTCTGCCAGACTCGGGGTCATCCCCTGGACTATCCTTATGAATTTCAGAATATACCTGACACATCTTCCTAGGGTTACGTCTGGATAAATTGCAATTCAGTCAGTTCCGCATGCCCCCTTTGTCTTCTGTAGTTTAGGGTATGCGTTTTTGAACCCTAAAAGGGGTAATTTATTAAGCACCAAGGCCAGGCCCTGGGTTAGCATCAGACACACAGGTACAGAGACTTTGCTTTATTCTATTGCTTATACTGTTTTGGGACAGATGGACAATCTGCAAGGGAACAGAATGTGATTAAGAATGTTAGCTAGTGTGAAGAACTATGCAGTTAACATTTTAAAAGGAGGCCTGTCCAAATAGTGCAGCAGGCAAAGGGAGCTGTCTCCAAGACAGAGGACCTGGGTTTGATCCCTGGGATCCACATAGGGGAAAAGTCAACTCCTACAAATTATTCTCTGAGGAGGCAGGAGAGAGACAGGTAAGAAAAAGCTAAAGGAAATGGGCTCGGGTTCTGTCACGTCATGATCATTATCAAATCTGGGAACTTGGCTGCAATAAATGTGTGTGAGAGAGAAAGAGACAGAGAGACAGAGAGATTGGAGAGAGATTGGGGAATAGCTCTGGGGCATTGGTTCTTTCCTTCCACCTTGTTGAGGTGTGGTCTCTCATGCCTAACACTATCCTCAAGTCTAGCTGGCCCAGATGCTTCTGGCAGTCTCCTGTGTGCCTCCTGTGGGTTCCCAGGATTGGACTCACTTCATCAGGATTTTGAGGTAAGCATTTTTACTTGTGTGGTAACTCCCCAGTCTTGGGCTATGATTTCAACACTTTCCTGGCTGCAATAAATTCCTAATTAGTTAGTGAAACCTACACTGTGGGTATCCACGCAACCCCAACAAGTGAATTAGGTCTCCTGGAGACCTCAATCCATGCACATTTATCTGGGAGCGTCTCACTGACACCTAGAGTGGGACCTGTGAATATGACCTGACGTGTACAGACTTCAGTGACATAAAATTATACTTCATTTAAAGACAATTAGTATATAAAGCTCTATTTCTCTGCCTTTGCTTTTGGGCTTTAAATCAAAGGTGTATTTTTACATTTTTATATGTATATAGTAAGCTTGAGCATGTGAACCACATTTATGCAAGTACTTACAGAGACCAGAAGAGGGTGTCAGATCTCTAGGAACTGGAGTTTAGGAGGTTGTGCTAGACCTTGAAGGTGCTGGGAACTGAACCTGGATCTTCTCAACAGCAGTGAATACTCTTAAACACTGAACTGTCTCTCCAGCCCCTGGGTTTCATTGTTTGTTTGTTTTAATAGGATCCCACATAGCATAGGTTAGTCTCAAACTCACAAAGTGGCAAGGGATGACCTTGAATTCTGGATTCTTTTGCTTCTACAAATTCTGGGGTTACTGGTATGTGTCACTAAGCCTGGCTTGAAAGTTGCATGAACACATAACCATGTAACCACATGCAAGTGAAAAGATTTTCAGGGAATTCTGTGTACCACATTCTAGCTTCTGTAACCAACACCCTCCATCCTCCCGAGTTGTTACTTAGCTGAAATGCTAGCTTGAAGGTTAGCCTGAGAATCCAGTGGGGTAAGTAACATCTGTGAAGCTTTCAGAACGTCTGGCACGGGGTTGGCAATGAAAGTTTAACAATGATTATAATAGGTTTGCTAAAATTTTCTATCCAAGGCAAAAACCATGTGCTCTGTCTGATACCAACCCTGTGGTTATTAATGTAACTGTCCAAGGGAAAAGGTCTCCTTTCTCATGGAGATACATGGAGAAGGCTAGATCTTTCTGTTAAAAGGTCCTGCATCTGAAGAAGGATGCCTGTGTGCTCTATCCAAGACTGGCTGAAAAAAACAGAAAGAGGTGGTGTGAGTGAGATGCAGTTGTAGTGGGATTATGTTATTACATTGTAAATAACTGTCCTGCCTACTAGTTTAATAAGAATTCTGATTGGCTGAAGGCAGACAGGAAGTGTGGATGGGGCTACCAGACTAAGAAAACTCTGGGAACAGGAATAACAGGGCAGAGATGCCACAGAAATGCCCGAGAAGCCAGCAGATGCAGAGGACAGCTATGCTACTCTGAGAAAAGGTACCAAGCCACATTGCTGAACAGGATAAGAATCATGGGTTAGTTTAAGAGCAAGAGCTAGCTAGCAATATGCCAGAACCATAGGCTAATCAGCATAAAATTAATACAAGCATCTGTGTGTTTCTGTGGGCCCGTGGGTCTGTGGGTCTGGACCACAGGCCAGACAAGCCAGAAGCTTATTACTACATGCAGTTTCCTTCCCGTGACTCACATGAAGGAGACCGGAGGATAAGAGGCTGGAAGGACTGGCTGTGGTTGGATGTCACCGAGCAGATGGATTCCCTGAGGCATGAGAGTCATTAATAATTTTTGAGCTAGAGGGAGACAAGTATGATATTGAGAGTGAAGGAGAGACTAGAAATGGGAATGTCATCCAGGAGGCCACTAACAGAGACCCCTTCTGTGCTCAGAGGGAACTGGTGGTAGTGGGGAGGAAAGATGCAGTTGATAATTTTCTGTCTGTCTATTCTATCTAAAATAACTCAACAGAGAAGATTGCATCATCTTAATTCCCACTTTCAAATGAAACCAACTAAACATCTTATCCATCTTCAAGAATGAGAGGGGGGGAGAAAAAGAAACAAAGAACTAATATATAATTTTATAAAAAGGTTTTGGGATTTAGCTCAATAGAGCACATGCCCATCATACACAAGGCCTTGGATTCTGTTCCTAGCATGGCTTATATGGAAGAGGAAGAGGAGGGAGTGGGGGAAGGAGGAAGAGGAGAGGAGGGAGTGGGGGAAGGAGGGAGAGGAGAGGAGGGAGTGGGGGAGGAGGGAGAGGAGAGGAGGGAGTGGGGGAGGAGGGAGAGGAGAGGAGGGAGTGGGGGAGGAGTGGGGGGGAGGAAGAGAAGAGGAGGGAGGGGGGAGGAAGAGGAGAGGAGGGAGTGGGGGGAGGAAGAGGAGAGGGGGGAGTGGGGGAGGAGGGAGAGAAGAGGAGGGAGGGGGAGGAAGAGGGGAGGGGGGAATGGGGGAGGAGGGAGAGGAGAGGAGGGAGTGGGGGAGGAGGGAGAGGAGAGGAGGGAGTGGGGGAGGAGTGGGGGGGAGGAAGAGGAGAGGAGGGAATGGGGGAGGAGGGAGAGGAGAGGAGGGAGTGGGGGAGGAGGAAGAGGAGAGGAGGGAGTGGGGGAGGAGGGAGAGGAGAGGAGGGAGTGGGGGGGAGGAAGAGGAGAGGAGGGAGTGGGGGAAGGAGGAAGAGGAGAGGAAGAGGAGAGAGGCCATCTTGCAAACTTAAGGGATGGATGAATATTGTTCCCTGAGTTTAAGCCATGCATTTACCCATGTACAGAATATGCAAGTATTCACAAAAGATGAACCACTTTCTAGACTTTTTTTGTCTTAAAAGCACATTCACTTTTTGTGGTTTTGTTGTTTTGAGACAGGGTCTCTACGTAGTCCTGGCTGTTCTGGAACTTGCTATGTAGACCAGGCTGGCCCTGAACTCCTATTTATTATGCCTGCCTCTGCATCCAGACTGGTGGGATTAAGGATGTGCACCAGCACACTCAAGCATATGTTTAGTTGTTCATAAAACTTGTGTTGCAGATGAGAAATTCTCTAGTGTTTGCCTGAGCGTTGCATTGGTATTGTCATGTAACTACCTCTCCACTCATATAGAGAAGATCATTCCATTTCCAATTACAGGTTTTCTGATTCTACTGTTGTACAGAATATTGTCTTATTTTGATGAATGGCCCAATGTGTCCTTTGCTTCAAAACCACCTTCTTCTGTGACTGAGCCATCCAGACTTTCTGAGATTTGGCCTTCTATCTAGGAAACCTCAGAAGAGGTGACCATCACGGCAGAGAAGTGGGATCTTATATCTCTAGGAGTATCACTTGTAAGACTAAGACTCAAGGTGATTTTCTTTTATTTAACAGGGGGGCCAGCATATACCTTGCGATCTATGCTTTCATGTCGATATTTCAAGCCATTTCCCCCCCTAAGGCAGTGATGTTCTTTTGTAGGGTAGTGAGTGGATCTTAATCTGCACCCTTTTCTCCCTGTATGGTGTGAAGATTATCTTAGGTGCCCTGTGTACTACACAAGTGCTCTACCTCATGGAAGAGCTTAGTCGCAGCTTCCCATTATTTTTGCTTACATTTTATTGTCAATTTTCAGGCTGTGAAGTGAGTAAGTTTAGGAAAGAATAGTCTGTCTTACTGGGCTTTGCCCTTCAAACAGCCAACAAGAGAACAGAATCTAGCTAAGGGTTGTGTCAAGGCAAGAATGACTGAAAGCTGAAACAAGTCTATATGACAGTTCTTCAAAAATTAAACATACTGGCTATTCAGGAGATGCTGAGGCAGCAGGATTACTGCCTCTGAGTTCAAGACTGGTCCAGATAACACAGAGAGTCCCATATAAAGCAACCGATTACATATGGAACAGTAATTCTACATCTAGGTATGTGCTTAACTGAAAGCTGGGAGTTGAGCAGACATTTCGACAGTACCTTTGACACATCCTTCTTTTCAATAGCCAAAGAGAGGAAACAACCCAAGCACCCATCCATAGACAGATGGCAAATAAATGTGGCAGATACATATAACAAAAACATTAAACCTTAAAAAGGGAGTGAAATCCTGAGGCATGAGTTGGTTCTGAGGATATGCTAAGTGAAATGAACCAGGCACAGGACTAATATACCCTATGGCCAAATTTACATGAGAACCTTAGAGCACACTCAGAGACCGAGGGTGGTATGGTGGCCGCCAGCAGCTCAGAGGAGTGAGACAGGGATGGGAAATTAGTGTTTCCCAGATACGGAATTGGGGAAGATGAATATCTCAGAGGATGAATAGTAGTGACAGCAGTGTGGCAATGAGGCTGTCCCAATGCACTGTCTACTTAAAAAACTGATAAATGTTATAGTATTGTATACTTACCATGCTATACACTTAAGTTAAAGGGTAAGGTGTGCTGGAGAGGCAGGCCAGTTACTAGAGTGGCTGATTAGGCGTATGAAGCCCTAGGTTTGATACCTAGTGCTGCATAATCAGAGTGTGGTAGTGCAAACACGTAATCCCAGCACTCAGGAAGGGGAGGTGGGAGGGGCAGTTTAAAGTACACAGTAAATCTGAGGTCAGCCTGGACTGTATGAGACCAAGTCTTTACAGGTGAAATACAGAAGGTAACTCAAAGAGCCTCCAGGAGTTAATAGCTTTCCTTTCATCCCAGTATTCCACACACTTCTGGGTGCTTTGAAGAGAACAGTTGTAGCCTGGGGTTTCTGTGTCCCACCTGGCTGGTCCTACAGCCTTTCAATTCCAAATAAACATATATAGGCTTTATTAATTACAAGCTGTTTGGTCTATGACTCAGGCATATTACTCTCTAACTCTCACACTTAAAGCTAACCCGTATTTCTTACCCATGTTTAGCCATGGGGCTTGTACCTTTTCTCAGTGCAGCCTTCTCCCCTTCCTTCCTGAGTCTGGCTGGTGTTGCTTTGCTCTTCCTCTTCTGGGAATTCTTGTCTGGTAGACCTGCCTATATTTCCTGTTGGCCTAGCTTCTGGCCAGTTAGCATTTTATCAAACCATTATTTACAGTGACAAATATTTACAGTGTACAAGAGCACAGTCTCACAGTACAGAACCAAGGGCTCATGTTTGGTTGTGAAAGTGCACAGTCCTCTAGGCCCCATCTCACACCTAGAAAATAAACTCAGACAAGGCTTCCTGAAACAAGTCTGTGTAGACCTCACCTAGAACATGGGAAGCCTGACCTTCCAATGAGCACATGGTGTCATACAGAGGCACTGCTGACCCTAGGCTCCCACTTAGAAAGCTTATCAACATCTAGTTCATTGCCTACAGGGGGTAAGAGTCTCTCAAAAGGACCCAATAAATAATGATCCAAAGTTTCTTGTTGGGTACATAAGAGTTTCACTCTAAGAATTTTCTAGCTAACAGAAGACATACAAAGCCAATATGATATCAACATGCTTCTACCTTTCTCTAGTGGAGAAGACGCTTTCATTTAAGAGTCTTGATGAGCATATAACTTAGAACAAAGTGTGTGTGTGTGTGTGTGTGAGAGAGAGAGAGAGAGAGAAAGAGAGAGAGAGAGAGAGAGAGAAAGAGAGAGAGAGAGAGAGAGAGAGAGAGAGAGAATGGAGGAGAGACAGTATGGAATCATTAACTCCTCAAACTCAATTCAATGCGGCAGTGACACTTTGCAGTACATTGCATCCGATCTCATTTGAAGCTGACAAAGATTGTTTCTGCTTTACATCTATTGGTTTATTAATGGTCTGCAGCCTCTTAGGCTGATGAATATTCATTAGGTAGCCAGCTGTTAGGAGGTTCCCAGATGTCGAATGTAACTCTCTCTTGGAACAGTTTTTTTCCCCTCCTTATCAGGAAAACAAAGTAATTGAGGTTTTATTAAAGAACCGGTTAATTACTAAAGTGGCACCTTATGGCACCCTTTTATCATTTAAATCCAAGAACTCTTGGGACAACTAAAAATTGGGTGAAGACACAGTATTTAGGAGCCAATATTTTTATTACACACACAAAGATGGGTGCTGTGCACAAAGAAACACACAATTCCTTGTTGGAGGAACTAAGGGAATGTAAAAAGTTCTTTAAAAAAAATGATTACATTTGTGTATGTATGTGCATCCATTCCCTGGTGCATGTATGGAGGCCAGAGAATGACTTACAGAAGTCATTTTCTTCCTTCCACTGTGTGGGTCACAGGGATTGAACTCAGGTCCTTAGACATGGTAGCTGGTATCTTTACTACCGAGTGAGCTTTCTCACTGATCTCTATATGAAAAGTTTGTTGTTTCAAGACAGGGTTTCTGTGTAGCCCTGGCTGTCCTGGAACTCACTTTGTATACCAGGTTGGCCTTGAACTCAGAGATCTGCCTGCCTCTGCCTCCTAAGTGCTGGGACTGCGTGACCATCATCTGGTTATACAAAGTTCTTAACTTGGTTATACAAAGTTCTTAACTGTTTTTCTGTTACAATATCTTTTATTGGTTTACTACAGGGGTTAGATCTGAAGGGCAAAACTAATAAGCCAAGTTAATTAAAATCAAAGTACTTTAACATTTTTTTAATTTAACCTTATTAGTTTTCTGTAAAAGAGGACTTAAAAATTTATGTGTGCAACCCATGCTCAAACCTCATTTTTTAATTTCTATTCCCATTAACCAAAAATAAACTCAAGTAGTAATCGAAGTGGTGTTCTCAAAGGTCAAGTGTTGTCTGAATGCCCTTCAAAGCCTTAACAATGTACATTAAGACCATCCTCAGCAGCTAGGCAGTGGTGGCATATGCCCTTAATCACAGCTTTTGGGAGGCAGTCAGGGAGTCTCTGAGATAATCCTGGTCTATAGAGTGAGGTCCAGGACAGTCAGGGCTACACAGAAACCCTGTCTTGAAAAACAAAAAGAACAAATTTACCTGTAGAAATTCCATATCTAGTTTGACTTGGTGTCAGAGCCTCTAAATTCTGTTTCTTCAGAGTTAAAACCACAGGAGCATGTACATTCTTTGAAAGCACAGTGTGCTTCCTGAAATGAACCCCTTCACAGTCACCCAATCCCACCTACCTTCCACTTGTAGCTCACTCATGACCTATCTTTTGATCATTTAAAGTACTTGTGGGTTAACATGCTTTGAATCTGCTGAGTTTTTTTTTCTGCTTTCTAGATTTAGTTGATGTTTTGTGTTTATCTGTGTGCTATATGTTCATTTTTGGAAAACATTCAAAAATGTTTCCCTCTAGAAGAGCGTGGTTTGTGTAGGTTTTTATTTACTATGAGGCTTATCGTCCACTGCTGACCTACAGAAAATGCAAATAGATGGTATAAATAACCCACGCTTACATAAAAACACTATTTAAGTTCTGGTGATGGTCAAAGGAAAGAATTGACTCTTAGAAGTTGACCTCTACAGGTATTCTGGGATAAGTGTGTATGCACACTAGTTAGCAAATTGTGTACCAGTTGTGTATTGTGTGTGGAGCCTTTGGGGACCAAGTGGTCAGGGGTGTGCAAGAGAAAGTAGACAATCTACTTGTGGCCTGAACAATGCCTAGAATACTAACAAACAAGTAATAAAAGGTAGTGGAATGAAATGGTGATGCGGGAATGCCTTTCTGTATGCTGTGAATCTCAATCTTTAAATAAAGGAGCTGTTTTGGGCCATGACAGACACCATAGAAGAAGTAGAAGGAGGAATCAGAATAGGTAGGAAAGGAAGGGCGGAGTCAGAGGCAGACCGAGCTGAAGCCGCCCAAAGAGCAACATGTAGAAGCTCAGGTGAGCCACGGGCCATGTGGCAGACAGATTAATAGAAATGGGTTGATTTAAGATGTAAGAGCTAGCTAGCAATGTGCCTGAGCCATAGGCCAAACAGCATGAAGTTAATATAAGCGTCTGAGTCATTTCTGGGGGCCCGGGCGACTGGGCGGCTAAGCGGTCTCCGGCAGCAGGTCTGTGGGTCTCGGACTTCTGGCTGCCCGGGACCAAAGAAACCCCACTACTACAAAATGGAATGTGCATTCCATGGACCTGGGCTGGAAGCCATGGCCTTTTCCCTAAAGACAATGGTCTCTCAAGTCACATTTCCTCAGCTGTAAGGAGATAACTGTCTTACCTTCTTAGCTTGGGGCTGTTGTACAAGCAGAGAAGAAATGACTGTGAACACACCCTGTGACTCTAACAGATACATGAACATTATCCTTTGAGATATTCAAGTGGCTTTTATAGTGGTCCCTTAGATGCAAATGTTCTATACCCTTCACACACAATTAACTGCCAATCCATTTGTTGTTTAACAGCAAATACCAAACACACCATACAAACTTCCACTGGTCTCTTAAAGGCCAAGTCAAGTGAGTCTTCTCTCCCTTTGTTAGATAGTGTCTGGTGTGTTAATTCCAAGCTGGCTTTGAACTTGTATAGAGCCAAGGATCACACCCATCTGGTTTATGTGGACCAGGGCCTTGTGCATTAGGCAAGCACTCTGCCACTGAGCTCCATGCTCAGGCCATTGTCAACCAGTGACAGAAAGGGGGTATGAGTGCTTCATAATATTCTAGGTTGATAGTCCTCTGTGAGCTTTAAAAAAAAAAGGAAAAGTAGGGTCTCATATTTTGAGTTATTTCAGAAATGAAGCTCATTTTTGATCACTAGGACTTCAGATGCTTCCAAATTTCTGGGAAACTAAACTTCAAATTGGCTGCAGTCCAATTCTTCATCTATCCTTAAAGGAAGACAGGAATCATGGCCACAGTGAGTCAGAGGTAAATGAAAACTAACTTCTTCCCTGGATTTTATTTTCTCCCTTTGATTTTTTTTTTTTTTTTTTTTTAACGTAATCGCTTACCTGGGTATCAGGAAAGCAAAATCTTGATAAACAAAATTGTAAGAATTCAATCAAATAACAGATCTGAGATCTCTGCAGCTACTATAAGCTAGGGCTGGTGTGGAACACACCTATGATGCTAGCTTGGAAAAGATTGAGAGAGGAAAAATATCTACCTGCTCAAGGCTATCCTGGGAGGCAGGCCAGGGATACATGCTGCTCTGCCTCAAAAGTTACATAAACAAGCAAGAAATATTGTGCAGATCTTAGACCAAAATCATACTAAGCAGATCTCTCCCAGACACCTGCATGTCCATGGTAAATACATATGGAGTCACTGACAGTTAAAACAAAAGGTGGTTTATGAAGGCAGTACAATTCTCAGTTACAGAGAAAGCAACCTACAACAGCCACTTGAGCTTTCTTTCTGAATGACTTTGCTTTTAGAAATTTTGGAATTTTGCTGTGTTAATTGATATCACAGGAACTGGGTGGTGAGGCAGCAAAGAGCAACAGGCTAAAACAAGTTGGTGTCTAAGCACATTGCATAAGCAAAGCAGGAGGCAGGTGTGCCTCCCCAACCCCTACTCCCATTTTATGTCACAAGAGGGACAAGGAACTGCATTTTAGAGAAATGTTAGCTATTGATCGAACTTAGACAATCAGCAAATGGGAAATCTCTTGTATTTATGTACTTCAAACTTTTTTTTTTCTTTTTGTTGTGGCACTGGGGATTGAAATCAGAGCCTCACACCCTCTGCAAGCATTTTTAACTTTTTCAGATAGTCCAAGATGCCAGTCTGGCTTTGAACCTAGACTTTCTTGCCTGTCTCCAGAATTGCTGGGATTACAGATTTGTACCATCAGACCCAGCTCCAAGCAAATGGGTCTTCCTACATCACTGTCCTGGCACCCAGGAGAGCTGAACAAAAAGCCAACATCTGAAGTCCATTTAACATGTCTCCATGCCCAACACACATTTTGCTTTGCTTCCCATTATCTTAGCTATAAAACTCAATCATAACTGATCACCATAGACAGTATAAAGACAAGAAAGCATGAAAAGCTTACAAAGAAACCTTTCATTTTACAAGTGTTTGACAAAAAAGCAAAGCACTAATCACCCTACTTCCAAATGTAAGTTGTCTGCAGGGCCCAGTTCTTGTGACTACCCTCAAAACTAACAGCACCAAGGTTAATTTAGATGTTTTATTGTGTTTATGGGTGTGTGTCTGTCTCTGTGTATGTGCATGTGTGCAGGTACCTGTGGAGGCCATAAAAGTGTCAGATGCCTTGGAAATGGAGTTACAGGTGGTAGTGAGCTGACCAAGTGCTGGGAACCCAATTTAAGTCCTTTGCAAAAGCAGTTGCAACTCTGAACTGCTGAGCCGTCACCTCTCCAGCCCCTAATTTAAGTTTTAAACAACAGAGGGAAGGTGAGGTACAGCAAAGAGCACCATATCCATTTCATGACTTTCAAAACACTGTGTGTTTATTCCATGATTATGTAAGTAATGTGTGGGCACTCATGCCATAGCACAAGTGTGGTGATTGGAGGAAAACTTTGTGGAGTCAGTTCTCACTGTCTACCTTTAATGAGTTCTGGGGATGGAATGTGTCATCAGGCTGGAGCAGCAGGTTCTTTACTGGCTATCTCACTGGGTTCTATGTGTACGTGTGAGGACCATGGCGTGTGTCTGTGTGCAGATCAGAAGACAACTTGTGGGACTCAGTTCTTCCTTCCACCACACGGTCCCCAGGCTTCAACTCATGGGATCTTATCTTATGGTTTTTGAAGCTATGAGAGAAGGAAAAACAGATCTAGAGAAAGCCACAAAAATGAACCTGGAGTGCCAGGAAATCCACTGTGAGGTAACTTTCCCCACTGCACAGTTCATAAAGAGATTCAAACAGGAAAATCCTTACAGTAAACAGGCCCCTTGAGGGTGTGGTGGCATCAGGAGGCTAAGAGGTTTGAGGTGGCCTTGCTATGCAGAGACCACCTCAAAAGGCAAAATGAACTGGACAAGCTCTCACTCTCACTGAGGGAGACCCCGGACTTCTTCTGTGGTGGCCTTTGAAACAAAACCCACTTTGGAGATGGCGAACAAAATGTTGAGGTCCAATGATAAAGGGGAAGGGTCCTTCATGTCCCCAGAGAAACAACAAAGGAAAGCAGGGGCTGGAAAAATCTGTTGAGGTAAGTGCTATCAAAAGAAGCAAATACAAAATCCAACAGCAACACACTCGGGTATAAAATATTTACATCCTTTAAGAACTATACATATTCGAGAAAGTGAAGACATACTTCTCAATTAAAAATAAACTAGGATTATGGGGTTCAAATCTAAATGAAGACAGCCTACCCCACTGCCAGCAGAGGTTGGCTGGATTGCTCTGAAGTAACAACATTTGAAAGCTCCTATTCTTTGAAACTAATTTAAACACACAGAATTGTTGAAAGATTAAAAACCGCAGTCAGCTAATTACACCCTCTCTCATCTCTTATTCAGCAAATGAATCACTTTTCCTTCCCACTTAGCTGAAGTACATGGATTTCTGCCTAATTAGAAATGTTGTAGATGGGAC
This sequence comes from Phyllotis vaccarum, assembly GCA_033318265.1. Classification (NCBI taxonomy): domain Eukaryota; kingdom Metazoa; phylum Chordata; class Mammalia; order Rodentia; family Cricetidae; genus Phyllotis; species Phyllotis vaccarum. The sequence goes on from JARWLC010000016.1 coordinate 50,562,791, forward strand.
ATTAGCAAGAACAGAGCAGGGCAGGGTGTCTCTGCTGCTTCATGTTTAATTCCTGACAGTAGAGCCTGATAGGAAAGAATAGAGAAGTCATTAAATAATTTTAAATTATTTATAAAAATTACTTTGCCCAAATTATAATTATTTTTCCCCAAATGGCCTCGTATCTAAGTGGACTGAGAGAGGAGGCGGTTCCACGTTGATTTTAATGAACGTTTTAATGTGATATATAACAGAACATTATGAATACAATGGAAACAAAGTTGTATCAATTGAATAAAAAAATTTTCAACATAAAGTGGGGAGGTAATAATTTGATAATTATAGTATTTATTTTAAAAAATATTCCCAGCTTGAGGTTGAAACATTTAATTTTGCATTCCAAACTCTAGCTTCATGATTTTCATGTGAGCTTAATGCAGAATCACAGCAGAAAACAAAAAAGAATTTAATTTCCTTTATTTGTCATTAAATCAATAAAATCTCTGACTGCTACACGTCTCCTTTAGTAATATATATCGAACTTGTATTGGAACCATATTGCTAATGCTGTATTATAGACACTCAAAACCCAAACAAAACAGTGTATAAAATCTAAACGTGAACATTGCCGAGTCCTAACATTTATATTAACTTAAGATTTTAATGCATTTTTACCTTTCAGTTTTTTGAAAAGACACCAAAAAAGATAAAAATAAATATTTTTCTCTTTTGACCGTTTCTGACTTGAATGATGGCTACAGGAATATTCACGGGAAGCAGCGTTGCCAAGTCAACCACTGCCAGGCACAATAAACAACTGCACCTACAAACAACAAACAGGAGGTCTTTCTTCTCCATCTTTGAAAGGAAACCACAGAGCAGATCTGAAAAAAAGTTTTCCCAGTTCTGCACGGGGAAATTATAATTATAGAAGGAGACATGGACGAAGTCTCACAGCCGTTACCAGCTGTGGAGAGGGTTCAATTCCATGAAAACTAAGATGGTGTCAGCAGTACGGCTGGAACCTTGGCCAAAGTATATACATCAGGTTACCTTTGATTTAGCCATAATCACATATGTATGCCTTTTTGGACAAAAATATATATTTTTATAAAAAACTGATCATCCAACTTTAATTATTTCATATATGGACTCGAGCGTGGTGGTAAAGGAATGGACCCAATTATGACAAGGCGATTGAGGGACAGAAAAATCAAGTTCCTCAGGAAAAGAAAAGGATAAAGTTAGAGAGTGAAGCACACTGACTCAGCCCTGTGCCAGTCCTCCCCACTGACCATCCTATAACATGGGCTCTCCGACAAAGAAAGGCCTTCACCGTCTCCTCACCCCATTAGTGGTGCATCTTCAATGGGGAAACGATCCTCACTGCCTCCTCTGAAGTGCTCTTGTGTTGCTTCTGAAAACACCAGACTTTTTGGTTCTTTCTGTGGGTTATTTAATTAACTGACAAAAGAAAGGGGAACTGCTTAGCATCTCCATCCCAGCATCACCTATGTGCAGCTACACATTCTTCTTCCACTCGCTTCTTTATAACCTTTTATTTGCTAAAGTTGGCAAAGTTTGCAAAGGCATCTTGCTTGGGTTGCACAGTTCCAGAAGGCATGGCCATGTTGGGCATGCCTACTCCCATTGTACCTGTCAAGCCCACCCCCGTGGCTGACATCCCCAGGTTCATGTTCATGCCCACCATGCTCTGGCTCATCACTGGGGTGTTTCCCAGAGGGGCCATTCCCATGGTGCCCGTCATCACACTGGGCATGTTCATAGGCATGGGTCCCCCCATCAGAGGGTTAGTTTGTGGCCGGACAGGAAGCATGTTTGGTGGAGAACTGAGGTTCACAGCTCCAAAGCTTTGAGTCATCATATGCAGAGGCTGTTGCATATCTAGCAGAGAAAACGAGAGGAAAAATAAAAGATCTTAACAAAAGTGAATTCTTAAGATTCATAACGCAGAAAAATAAGACACATTTTCCTGATTGCCAATATTTCTAAACCTAATAAGAGAAGTAAATTAATTTGCTCCGGTTATATTCAACAAATATTCAGCAGATGTTGCCTTGATCTAGAGTCAAAAACATGATCCAAAAACATTCCTACAGAATTCATTGCTGAATCCTACCTAATAAACTGTCAAACTCAACCAACAGCCTTACAAAAGTTTATGTTCGTTGACTCAAAATACTATATGAAGAAAAAGCAGATGTACAGAATGTATACATATTTTTCTGTTTATAGTTTTAAAAAAGTTTAAAAATAATTTAAAAGAACAACAAAAGGCTATGCATTGATATGAGGGGAAAATCTAAAAATCATTGTTCTTTGAAAATGCTCACATAGGAAAAACCATCATATAATGTTGTTAAGTAAAAAGACCAAGAACAAAACAGTACGGACATCACATCATCACTCAGCACACAGCCACGAGCTGGGGAGTTCACATGGTTTGTTTTTCATCATTGTTTGCAAAAACAGCTGTACAGTAATTCTGGAAGAAAATACTTTCTCTTTTGGATCACTGGGAGAGCCCATGACTCTAAGGATGCTAGGCATGAGCTGTACCATTAAACTCTAGCTCAGTGCCTGGTTTAACAGTTTCTCGCCATGTGGCTCAGACAGTCCTTGAATTCGTAAGCTTCCTAAGTGCTGGGATTAATGGCATGTGCTGCACTCAGAAGTATTTTGATTTTAGAGATCAGGGCCTCTAGAACTTATTACATACAAAAGGCACAACACAGGGTCAATGTGCTAGCAGGAGGGATACCATGTGGACACTAAGTGGAAAATCTTAGGTGTAGGTGTTATCTTCACATACAGGCCCACTTGCCCCCAGTCATCTATTTTTATTTTAATGTAAAGATACAAAACACAGATGGGAGCATTTAAGGTAACTTACTCTGTTGCTGAATCATTGTATTAAGGGATGGCTGCTGGGGCTTGGAAGGCTGCATACCAGGTAGTAAGTTGTCTAGGCTGATGTTGACACTGGGGTCAGACCATGTAGAGGGCAGGGTCTTGCTGGCTGACTTCTGGACCATATCTGCATTCTGATTATAGAGAGGGTTAGGCTTCTGCAGCACTGCACTAACATTCTGCAGAGGCTGGAAAAGAAAAGGACGCTCTAGAAAGCAAGTACTGACTGCTCAGTTATCAGACAACAGCTTCATTACATGATATCAAAGAACTGGATGCCTTATGTTAATGACTTCCTAAACAGAGCCCTCTGAAGACTTTGGGTTTTCTCCCATAATCCAATGCCTAGTCCTCTAAAAGCGAGTATCTTTGAAAACTGCCCAGGGCAGTTACCAACTTCAGTTAGTATAGCCCCTGACCCCCCAGGAAAACAGGGCAGCACCTGTAAAGGTAGCAAAACACCACCTACCAGGTTAGCACAACTGAAGGTGGGCAGGGGAAATGGAGCCTCCCAAAAGAGAATGCAGGTCTGCCTGCTCCTGTTAAAAAGCCCAAGCTAGCGAGCAGCCTACTTCACAGGGCTCTCTGTACTTCTCCTGTCTCGTGTGAGCACCACCAGCGGCACACGGCACTCAATACAAACACGGACTGACAAAGGAGAAGCTCAGGAGAAGGAAGCAGAGATGCATGGTGCCCACTAAAAGATAAATTTTAAAAGACAGAAACAAGGAAAAGAATGGGAGAAGAAAACTACCCAGGGGTCAGAGGACACCAGAGGCTGAAAGAAAGCCTCCGGCCTTCTCACACAGTCACCTTTCTGCTTCTTTCTTCCCCTCCTTCATCCCAATACCCCAAAGATGAGGATCTATATATATTAAAATGAGTGATTAGCATCAGAAACGTATCAGTAACTCAGTCAAAACTAGTAAGTTCCAGGTACAACTCAGACATTTTCCCACCTCTGTCTGTTTAAATTCTATTGTTAGACAGTTCGTATTTAACTCTTAGAGTGCGAATTTAAAAATTCTTACTAGTTTTCCTTTATGGAAATGAAGGTTGAAAACACCCAGCACAGGGGTAACATTCATCAAGACAATAACTTTCTACATGAGCAATGATGTATACTTTCTTAAAGATTGCACCAGAATTTACCCATTATTTTCCATGGGCCAAACAATGTATCTGTTCCCCTAAAACAATTTTGAGACCCAGTAGATTTCAGCACATCTCTTTGCCAGGCACCATGCTTGTTAGGGAATCTAGGTAAGAAGCCTTGAACTCTAGAGCACACGATTCTAGCAAAAGACAGTGGGTGATAAGCACAGCCTATAAAACATGCACAGCCCCCACTGCTGGTGTGCAGTCACATGCCTCTGATGATGTAGAGGTCCACAGTGGGAAGGAAGAGTTCCTTGCTGCCTGACACTAAGCCATCATCCTATTAGCATCCTTGCAGGTGTAATAACAATCCCAAAGCAGAGCAGACAACGTACCTGTGATCTGGACATGGGCAAACCGAGCCCCACAGTGTTAGTGCTCATCAGAGAAAAATTCATACTCTGGGAAGACGTCATGGTTGCCTGGGAGGAGCCCATAAGATCAAACAGGTCTGAAGAGTTTGAGGCAGCAGGAGGTGGGCCTAAAGCTGGCTGTGAGCCAACAATGAGTTCTACTACAGGCTGTGCAGCACTGCCGAAGAGCTCACTACCGGAAGCAACAGGGCCTGATGGGGCTTGGTTGAAGGCACTCCAGTCACCAAAGTCTCCATTCCCACTGGTTGCTGTTACCAAGACAGAAAGAAGGCAGGGTAAGAAGCACTCTGAAGTGCACGGAGCAAATGCAAGCTCTAGGAACTGCATGCAGCTAACTGAAGTTGATAGGAGCCCAGGCAGGTAAGCATCTGTGGGCCCATCTCCATCTGGACATTATCTGTCCTCATGAGTATTACATGAGTGCTAACAAGGTGACAAAGAAGAGTTAGAATTCTCAAAGTAGAAACTACCTCTTGGCAGGTCTATTCATGATAGACTCCAACCAAGTCTGCATCAACTTCTACACTGGTCCACTGCCTGGTGGAGTGAGGGCAGCTCCACAGTCAGAGCCCCAACTGCAATTACTACCCATAAAACTGACAGAACTCTACGTCCATGATATAAAATTTATTAAGAACAAAACAAAAATCATGAAGGATAAATAGCTAATAAAAGTGTGGGCATTTAACAAATTTCTTTTAGAAGTTCTCACTGTACTTTTGTTTCCATAAACTACACAGAGGCCACCACCTAGACTGATTTCCAACATGCATACTATGAGAATGCCAATAAATAGCAAGGGGAACTCATGCTAGTTTGAATTTAATGCAATCTTCAAGCTTGATCTTCAGTTTGTGGCACTAAGAGACAACTGGATGATGAGTGTGCTAAATGGCCAGTCTAGAGATGAGTTCATGGAGAATAGGCCATTGGGAGGTGGGGTCTGGCTGGAGGGAGGGTATGCCTTTGAAGGGTCTATTTTGTCACGGCCTTTTCTTGGCAGCCTCTGTGTTTGTATTTTAAGGGCACCAGCCTTTCTACCACAGATCCACAAGCAAGAACCAGCTGACCCTAGAGTCTCTGAAGTTGTGAGCAAATAACAAGTAAGCTTCTTCCAAGGCCATCTTCTCAAGAGTCCTTTCCCAATGATGGAAAGCTAGCATAACAGTAAGAGTGCACACATTCCAGAGACAAACTATTAAAAAGCAACTTTAAACCTGAACTAATCAGTCTGCTCCTCTAGACCTGACTTTTAAATCTATACTGTAGAGTAATGGCCTATGTGACATCATCTGAGGTTAGATAATACAGTTAACTTGGACAATTCAATTGAGCGCACCACACAGAAATGTTACCTCTGGCTTCTGGAAAAGCTGCATGCATAACATTAACTATCAGAGATATACTGATTATACAGCAAGTCATATTTAAATATTACTTTGACTAGATTACACATGACTCCAAGTAAATACACCTGTCCTTTAAAAAGGGGCAAATGCATGAACAAGTGCCTGTGGCAGTTGGGAAAGCAGAAAGTGAAGAAACCATTAACAAACCATCATCTGGAATTCTAAGTGCACAGCTTCATGGTCTTTATAGTCTGGCCTAAAAGGAACCACTACAGCACTGTCCCATGATGCTAAGTATCAGAAGAGATCAGTCACATGACATCTTGAATACTGCATTCCTCTGTTTCTGTATTAATACACAGCACTCTCAGGAGAGAAACCTTAAGCTCTCCTGACAGTTTCAGGTAAGAGCCAGGCTACTATTCTTTACTCAAGGTTTTACTATAATCTGCTGTTAATATTGAAAAGACACTGTATTAATCATTCTTATAGTTAGTTCTCGATTATTAGATGTCTTAAAACTATTAAGTAAGGCTACTGAATGGACGTAAACTTCACGTAAATTTTCCATTTGCAGGATCCATTAAGCAGAATATGAGTGGAAATGGGCAAGGCATGTTGCCCTATCTGAAAACTCAGCACTGAGATGATTAATCATGCAAGGACAAGATTTCAAGTGGTGCAGACAATGTTCAGAAATGATTAATCACAGTTGTGGGTTCAGCCCCTCTGCGGTGGTGATCAGAGTATATTAATCACACACATATGGATAGAGATGCATGAGAAGGCTGAACTAACCTAGTCAAGTTATTTGCATACTAGACACTTCATATACCCCCAAACCATCAGGATTACCAAGGGAGCTTGTACAACTAGGCCATGTTGACCTTCTTTACCTTCCACTTTTATGTGCTCACAGTAAGGTACCGGCCTTGGAGAGGTGCTGCCACACTTCCAGAAGGAAGCAGTTAATTACCTAACAACTTAGTTTTGGCGGAAACACTTGAATTTATACATGGAGGTTCTCAAAATAATGCAAACTATACTCTACATTATGCATTTTTTCTTCCTAATCATTCCATAAACTTAATTAGATTTTATTCAATATAAAATTTAATCCAAATTATCACAGCAATAGAGACCATGTGAACTGAAGAGTAACATTACTCAGTTACATAACATTTCTCCCCTGCCCCTTATGCTTCTGATTCTTACAGCTATTTTTTTTTTAAGTGCTCTTTTACACTGTGAGCTATCCAGATTCTATAAAAACAGTTATCCTTATCCTGTTTAATGGCACAGTATCCTGTGTAATTCCTTCACAACCTGTAGGGAAAAACCTATAGAGACTGTAGCCTGCATGCTACACACATCTGCTGATATAACTATCTATTTAAGGAACTGTGGTAGGTGGCATTTATCCTTAGCTTGAGAAAGCTGTCCATTTTCATTCCTAGAAAGTAAGGTCAACTAAGAGAAACACTAACTGCTGTATTTTTGCCCTAAATTGAGACCCTGTATACTCACACTCATCCCCATAAGACTAAACAAGAGTGTGTTATGAATATGGGTAGTTTTTGCTGGCTTAGTGTGAGTAGGTATACAACTAAGTTAACTCAGCTGGCACACCTGAGAGAATGACCCAGTTATCTTATGAATAAGGTGATTGGGAATTATGAATTATATATACCATAGGGATTAAGAATGCTGACCATTGGCTGTGTCTGTGAACTTTTCTCATAATTTTTACAACCTCTTGTTGTGGACAATCAAATCATCTCATACCTTGGGAAGAGAAATTGCCTGATGCAGCAGCTGAGCCAAAGTCAGCAAATCCCCCGAATAAATCAGTTGATCCTCCTACAAGGTAAAATGGGGACAAAAATTTAAACTGCACAAGCTTTGGAACAATTGTAAGCAATTTCAGGAATCCTTTTTAAGCAACACACAAAAATATGCCACAGGAGAGACCCATGCCCAGCATACAAGCTGACCTGCTCATCTGTGGTTCTCCCTCCCTCCCACACACACATTGAAATTAATCAGACCTAAAGGCCATCCATCTTAATGAACTTACATACAGTTAGAATAGCCATTCTGAATCTGTGGATCTTCATATGGGATTTTAATTTTTATTATCAGATGGATTTTTATGCATTTCCATGTCACAGTTAAAACCAGAAAAACAACTGTGTACCCTCTTTGATGTATTTGCTTCTGCTCCCCCCCCAACCCCCCTCCCGCCCCTGAGTATGCTACCATCTCCTGGCTTATATTTCAATGTTTTAAAACAAAAACTTGGGAAAAAACTTGAAGTTGGTTTGCATAAAAATCGATTTAAAGGATAATAGGAAAAGACTTAGTGTAATAATGTTTGCTGGGAGATTACCTTTTCTCTCTTACTTCACAAAAGATTAAATATTAAAAAACACGTGGGAAAATCAGATTTTTGCTACTCTTATTTATTATTATTATTACTGTGTGTATGTCTCATGTACACACGCTCTGGCACACATGTGGAGACTATAGGACAGAATCCAGAGATAAATTCAGGTTCACGTTTGTGTAACTTGAGGCCCCCTGTCAGTCTTTGTTATTACTGCTAAACTTATTTTGAAAATAGCAAAATCATAGCCACTGTGTCAATCTCCTTTGCAATTTGTACAACACTACAAAGGTAAGAGATTTACTTTTAAGATATAAAAAATAAAGCTGCTGGCTTTATTTTTGTTCTTAAGATTTCACCTCCTAAGGATGAGCCTTAGAAGTTTAGAGCAGCAGCTCAATTATAGTGCTTTTAGTGTTATGTGAGCATTACACAGGCTCCATCACAGCTGCTTAGCCTGCAGTGTTTAGAAACTAGCCAGGTGGGACTGTAACATCTGGGCGGCACTCAAACACCGCCAGGGACAGCTTCCAACATCTGGTGCCATTTCTGAATTGCTTTATCGCTGCGAGACATCCTACCCCATCTGCTACACTCAGCTGGGTTAATTAAAGTATAACCCCGGCCCCTTCTAAGATGGCCAGCACAATAAGGGGAAGAACCAGTTTCTAATACAAGTGTGTTGCTCTTTCTTTTGAATGTACATTTACTGCAGCCAACTATCAGCAGGCATAACTAATTCCTCCTTCCTTTCCCACTCTGCACCATTATATGCACTCACAGATACATCCCCATAACAGCCAGCTAGTGCCCACCATGGGCTCTGTCCTCCACCAACACAACAGTTCCAAACACAGCAATCCAAAAGACAGTATTAAAGTGACTTGTTGGTTTTTGTTTTTCTTTCCTCACAGCTCACAGGTAGGTATATGGGACAAGATAAAATGCTATGAACACAAAGAGCAGAGAGCTAAAGGCGCATACCACAGACAAGCACTTATTAATAAAAGTTGGCAGGAAAATGAATGTTGCAAACAGTTGGTGCTTAATATTCATGTTTTCTATGTTCCCTCATGTTAAACATTTTGATCAAAGTACACTTCTAACAGAATGATAATTTCTACTAACAGTAAGGGATTTCAAAACAGATTATTTTAATTTGCTTCATGTAAGCAGTGAATAAACACCAGTGAGTAATTCACGTGCTAAGCAAGTACAGACCACTGAATATGAACCCTATCTAAGGCTACAAAGAAAAAGTTGCAATGGAGATAAAAGTAAAGAGCACAAATTTTAAGAAGCTTTTCCTGAGTATGGTATTTCAGGTGTGTTAGCTATTCCTCTTCTCCCACCTACACAAAAATTACATACACCAAACATCCTTGGCAACTCCTATCCACTCTACACACTCATGTGCAACTTGGTTTCCACATGACTGGAGGAAGGAACAGTAAGAATGGGCATGTAAACTTTCTGGCATGGTTTTGACCTTTTCTGATGCACTACAAAACCACCTTTAACTGTAAGAACTGTTTCAGAAATTAAAATCTGTTTCTTCAGAAGCAAGTTTTTCCTAGGAGGGAGAAGTATGGTGATGCTCTAACAGCACATGTGCCTGTTCCAGCACCTCCCATGTTAATTCTTAGTGCTACATAGGGAAGACCATTGCTTCTCTAAATGCTATTCTTGCAGATTCCCACACAAGAGCTGTCATCATGAATGAATCATATCCTTCTGCCTTTCCAGGACAGCAAGGAGGTTATTTACAATCACCAGCTGGGAACATGAATTTTCCAAAGCAATACTGGGAACAAGAAAAACATGGTCAGTCAGTACTTAAATTCCAAATGAAAAATTAAATAAATGTGAGTTGAATCCAATGCATTAAAAACTGAAGAGTTTTACTATATATAAAGTAATGAAAAAAGAAACTTTTAAATAATCAGTAAGAATGTATATCTCCACTAGAGGAGGGAAAAAGGAGCCCAGGCTATCAATAGGCAAAGTCACACTGAGCTATAAAATACAATGTGTTACTCAAAGTGAAATGTGATTCTCTCCTCATAAAACAAAGATGCTAAAAGGTGTAAATGTACTTTACTTGAACACAGTAGAATTTAGGAAAGCCTCAAGCTAAGAAACCTGAAGAATAGAAAACAGAACATTAGGTTAAATAACTTACAATGGTGTCAACCACAGCAAAGGGTGCTAGAGACAAGTGGAAGGAGAAGGTCAGAAGGTAAGGAGAAGGTCAGAAGGTAAGGAGAAGGTCAGAAGGAGAAGGACAGAGATACTTGTCCTCAAGTAGAAGCCACAAAGCTTCACCACATGTAAATGCTAAAGTCCTGACTGAATCCGCAGAAGAACACTGGGAGGTGGCATGCACCTATCACCTTAGCACCTGGGAGTCAATGAGAAGGATCAGGTGTGCCGCCAATCTGGGCTGCACGGCAAAGCCTCATCTTGAAAGCATTTTACAAAGAATATTCACCAAAAATTTTAATAGTTACCTTTAAATATTTAATTTGGTGCAAGTCAGTTACTTTCCACATTTAAAAAGTGAGCATCATCATCATCATTGGTGAAAAAACTCAGTAACAATAACTTTCAGTAAACTCAGCTAAATGATAACTTCCACCAATGCAAGCTGATGTGCTGGGGCTGCCCCACGGCGCTTCCAATCCATGTAAAATGCAGTTAGGTTCAAATGGTAATGGAAAATTTGTTTTTTATTTTGTTTTTTACTTGAAAAAAGGAATTTAGATTGTACAAAGTCCTACTGGTACAGTTTTTACCTTTTAGTTGTACTGGTGACATGCTTCTCTACACTCTCAAGAGAAATACATCTTATGGAACAATAAGTTAAGACCTAAATTTCTTAATCAGAGACACAAAGCCTATGGGATGGACTCATACCAAAGAGAAATGGAATGGCTTTAGCATTCTGTTTTTAGTTGGCTTAGCTTCTAATTTTATTATCAATTTTATAGCATGGATTGAGCAAAATGCTCCCCTAGAAATGAGCTGTTATGTAGGAGGCACCGAAATATCACCCTAGGAGACAGTGCTGGACAATCACAACAGGACAGTTATCAAAACAATCTCAACAACAGGCAGAGAGCTGAGGTTCTGCATGTGCAGTTTAAATTTGGTCAGCCTACGGTGATTTTAACAGATACTCTTTATAAAATGCTAGCAATGAAGATGTAATCTCAGAGAGAGAGGGAGAGAGGGAGAGGGAGAGAGAAAGAGGGAGAGAGGGGGAGGGAGAGAGGAGGAAAAGCGAAGGAAGCAAGAGGAGGAAAGAGAACATGAATGTGGCTGGTGAAGAGTGGTGTAGATGTGCATCTGCTTACGTCACCATCTGTGGCTATATTACTGGCATGGCAGGGCTATGATAAACAAAGCCTTACACACATATGCAAATACCAAGGTTTAAATCTAACTTCCTTCTGTGGCAGAACTTCATTTATGCTCTACAGTTAAACATGCTATCTCAAATGGAATTATTAAAAAGTAATTCTGATGTCAAATCATGCTCAGTTGCTTGAGATCATCTTAAGATAAATTTTAAGGTCAAGAACCCTTCCAGATTTCATTTAAACCCTGCCTCAGTTACAATATTAACTACTATTCATATCCAATCAGTCTACTATTTACACTAGAGAAGAAAAACCACTCAAAGGTTTCTTTCTGCTCAAAGTAATCTTGGGATCACAGAGAAGAAACTCATATCCACACAGCTGACCTTCCTAGTTAGTTAATTCTTCTTCAACTGCTCCACAGATGCACAAGAGGGGCCTTTCAATATTTCATGCCAGAAAGTCCAAAATAACTGATGCTCCGTGACACTCTATCTACATTAGACGACTGTATGCTAACATAGTTCAAACCTTAAATGCACAGAGACAGCATCAGTTGTTAATCCACCAAGTTAGCAGTTTACCAGTGACAGCACTACAGTCACATCAAGTTACAGTAACTTTAGGACAGTTAGAAAAGAGATTAGTAAGGAACTGAAGAATCTCAAAGTTTATTCCTAGGCCAGTAGTTTTATGGTAGCAGGCAAGAAAGAAGGGAAAATAACTGGTGGTTCTATTTAATCACAGTACTAATCTATAGCATGGACCTATGCTTAAAGCAAACAAGCAAGTGTAAAAACAGTTTTGCTTTTGACAATTAGTCCATACAATTTGGAAAACAGCTGTACTCTGCACATTAGTCACACCCCACCCTGCTGATCTACATTTTAATGTAATAAACTTTAAACAGCCTTAGAAAAGCTATCTCCAAAAGGCTCTAGTTTTAAGCTGTTAGTATTTGGAGTACAGTAGTTTATTAAGACTACAACCATCAAGTGCAATCCTATGGTATCAATTTACTTGAAATCAACTTATTAGGAGTTACTCAAAATAGAGCACATGCTGGAGATTACAACGAAGAAATCCCCAGTCTCATTAGTGAGAAAGGCTTGGTCCGCTGTTCACTGTGATGCTTTCCCCTTTCTCTCTTTTCTCCTGACAGCTGTGTATGTTTCCTAGGCTGCTCTGGAGATCCTCGGGTCAGGTGATTGCCTCCCCCGACCTCTGCCTGCCAAGAATTGTAATTATATGCACGTGCATTCCATCCTGGCCACAGCCCGCTTATAATATGCTTGATGGGAAGTTATATACATATTCATATGATGTCCTCTTTCCTCCTAAGCACCCAGCATGTTTAGAACTAGGTAATTACAGTCAATTACTGCCCTTTGACTAATGATTACTTCCTCCATTTGACTTTTCCAAGAGCCTAAGAATTCCATTTTAAGCACCTGACCAGTGTCTGGGTCAGCAAATGCTTGCTGACAAACGAACAAGAAGGCAATGAACACCAGGTATATCTGCTTTGACAACCAGTGAAGGTTTAGGGAAAGCCACAAAAATGTGCACAGTAATACATCTTTTTATAAAAAGAAATTTTAAAATGTTAACTTTAATGTAATTTATCACATCTGAAAAATTAAGAGCTTAAAAATGCAAAATACAAAGCCTAAAATCTTTGTGGAATATTTAAGTATAGTAAAGTCTGAAGGAGGAAGCAGTACAGAGTGGAAGCCCTGTAAGGGAAGACATGTTACAATGATCTGAGGACATAGGTACCACTCACTAATATTGGTGACTTCCAAAGCCCAAAGGTCAGAAAAAGATATAAAACTGAGTGGGATACTTTTCAAAGAAAGCTTTGAAAAGATGTGTGTATGTACCTAAGATAAAAATAGCAGAGGTGACCACACAAACAGACACTGAAGACAATAGGGAAAGAGGCCACCAAGTCATCATCTTCCCATTAGGCAGTTATGAAATTCTCTCCAAATAGCAGAGTTCTCATCAATGTCATATTAGCAAATCTGGAAGTATTTTTTTTGCAGGGCTGGAGACAGTCCAGAGTCACACAAATCCTTAGCAATTGCTCTACCAATGAGCTATGTCCCCAGATCCCTTTCTAAATTTTATTTTGAGACAAGGTCTCTTTACGTTGCCCAAGCAGGTCTTAAATTTGTAACCTTTCCTGCCTTAGCCTGCTGAGTACCAGTGACTACAGGCCTGTATAACTAAACCTCGTTAATTGTTTGTTCTGAGACAGTATCTCTCTCTACAGTCCTGATTGTCCTGGTACCCACTATGTAGACCAGGCTGGTCTTGAACTCTCAGAGATCTGTCTGCCTCTGCCTCCCAAGTGCTGGGATTATAGGTATGTGCCACTGCACCAGGCTGAAATTTTTTTTTATTCCATCTTTCACATAGCATTAAGAAAAAGAGCACAAACCACAGTTACTGAAAAGCAGAAGCCAATGTGCAGCTTACCTGCTGATTGGCTGCTGCCATCAAACAGGTCTACGAGGTCCCCGGATGACTTACTGCTCGGCACTGATGGCTGAAACAGTGGGAACAGTGAGTGAGCTTACAAAGAACTCTATTGCCAACCTCAATTTTGATAGAAATTCTGTAATCATCTAAACAAAGCTAGCTTTAGATTTCTAAAAGAACAGGCTTTGAACCCTTATAGAGGAAGAGCAAACGTCAGTCACTCTCTATATAATAAGCACCATGAAGTCTTAGCACCTAAGTTTTTCTACTAAATAGGCTCCCCCCCCCAGTCTTATAAAATTGTATTAAGGAAATATATATGTGTGTATGTCAATGCACGCATGAATGCAGGTGACAAGGAGTTTAGAAGGGGGAGATCAGATCCCCTGGAGCTGGAATACTGAAAAGTGGTTGTTAGCTGCCTGATGTAAGCCAGTAAAAGCAGTACAGCATCTCTCAAGCCTCTACAATACATAGTCTTGCGATTTAGCCCAGGGTGGACTTGAACTCAATCCCATTGTCTTAGCTTCTTAAGCGCTGGAATTACAGGCATGCATAACCAAACCAAGTTCTAGCATCTGAATTTTACCTCACTTTTTGTCATATTCCTCAATCTGGAAAACACTGCACTTTGCACAAACCACATTACAACCCCAGCCTGCTCTTTTATCATTTCTCCAAACTTTCAAATATGCCCATGCTTTCCCTAGTGGGTGTGTTGAGATTGGTGATGTGGTAGTATGAGCGGGTGCAGATAGGCTCCACTGGGATTCAAAACCTCCCTATGTCATTTCTACCTCACAGGAACAGTCATTCAGCACTGGAACAGGTTTCTTACCCCGAAGAGATCTCTTGTTATTAATGACTGCACAGGGCATGCCTGATTCATAACTGATAGGGCTTATTAAAAGGCCCTTGCTTGTTAAGGCAGGAATTTCTAAAAGTAGTTTGGAAATAAGGGCAAATGTGTGTAGACCCATATTGTCCGTACCTTCGATGAAGACTGAGGCGTGTGTGTTGGAGCGTTCTGATCCGGGCTGGCTTTGTCCCCTGTGTAATGTGCTGCTGCTCCGAGATCAATGGTTTTGGAAGGGTTTGCCGTGCGCTTGTGCCGGGTGGTGGTGGTCTCCGTGGCCTGTGTGATATGGATATGCTTCGTTGTCACCGTCTCCTCTTCATCTTTGAATTCACTTTTGGGAGATCTGCCTCTTCTTGCTTTCTTCTCTTCATCGCTGTCACTAAAAGATATTAAAAATGAAGCAACATAATAAGACTTGGGAATACTGTAAGGAGGAGTCCTTAGTGATTGGAGTAAAAAATTTCAAATGCACTATTCCAAAATTCCACACGCTGATTGTTTGACAGGATCAACATAATGTTATATAGGCTGCTGAATAATGATGTGTATATGTTAGGGAGGGAAAGAGGGAATGTGTGCATTTTCTAGTTAATTCTAAAACACCCTTACAAGGAGAGGGAGGAGGGATTTTTAAAAATGTGCCTGAGCAAAAGAATGTCTAAACTATCTTAGTGTTACAGACTTAAATCTTAGCTAGGAGGTAAAATTGCGGCATGATGTCAGAACCAGCTGCTGGACCCCAGTATCTCAGCCAACACACATTCATAGTCTCAAAATACACAATGCAAATATCTACAATTTCATTTTTTTCTTTTTTAAAAAATTATCACCAACTTTCTTAAAAGACAGTGTTATGTAGTATTCTATGGTCTCTCTCACCATATATCCAAAGATGATTTTGAACTCCTGATCTTCCTGCTTCCACCCCCAAGTGCTGGGTTAGAGCCTGTGATTTTAAGAACCCAGTTTGTCAGCAATTCTCATGCACTAATCCAAAGGAACTTAGAAATGCAAAGAGTGAGGAAGGTGGGATGTGGAGTGCACCCTTGGAACCCTAACACTGGGAAGAGAGTCAGCTTAAGGTCATTCTCGGCTATCCAATGAGTTTGAAGCCAGCCTGAATCACCAGAGACTGCCTCAGAGGAAGGAAACAATAAAACTGAAATTTCAATAGTCAACTTCAAACAGCATGCCCTGTCAATGGTCACCTGAAAACGAGTAACTATGAAACAATCTTTGTAACTGTGCTTCTGCTACTCTGTCACATCACACATTGCCTGACAACTGTGCTTTGGAGAAATTTAGCTATATCTAAAATATTTCTGAAACAATTACTTTACTCATATTAAGACTGCAAGTCAACCAATCAACCCCTGCCAAAAGCAAACCCCCCAGAAAGCAGGAAACCAGGATTTTCATATGTTGGGAATTAAGAGTCTACTCTAATATCAAGCCACTGCGTTTCGTCTGTATGCAAGCAAGAGGAAGGGAGCACCATGAGAATCTGAAGTATGTTCCATTAACTATAATTACAGAGTAGGAAGTTTAACTTATAAATATCCTAGAGCAAATGCTTGGATTTCTCCCTCAAACTATGATTATTAGTGATAAAAATGTAACTGTAATCTAAAGCAATCTCAACTTAAATAGAAGTTAAGGGTCAAAAAGCACAGCACATGGGGTGGCAAGGCTGGTGATAAAGCCTTGAATAAATGTGGAGAGAATCAACTCCAGAAGTGGTCCTCTGGTCTGTACTATAGTCCATGGCACCCGTACTCACATCATACACATTCATAGTAATAAAACAAATTGGGGGGGGGGGGGAGACACGGCTTTCCACAAAAAGCAGAAGAGTTAAATATCTATATTTTAAATGGAAGGACTTTAAGGGACATACAAGTACAAATAAAGCAAACAATAACAAAATAAACTCAAGATTATATCAATAGCCTTGTAAGTAAAACAGATGTTTGACATCTAATTTTCTCAATGCAAGAATTCCTGAATCTAATAATGAATTAACAGATATGATTCTGGTCACATAACTCTGTCTAAAATACGTTTTCTCATCAATACTCCTAAAAACAATGTGCACACTTCACTGACTGGTATTTGGAATGTAGTCTAGACCTTTAAACCTGAATACCCTGGACCAAAGGTTTAAGAACTCTTAGTCCAGCCTGCCTCAGTAGGAATGTAAGGAAGAAGGACCGACAGCACCTCCCAGGACAGAATCTCCCAGGCAAACATGGAAGGCAAGGAAGCAGAGACAAAGGAAGAGAAGCTCCCTGAGGATGGATGGATGGGCAACAAGAGGAAACAAACAGCGTGAGACTACACACAACTATATCACTAAGACTCTGCGGTACTCCCACTTCAGAAATAGCAACGAAATATACAGCTGCTATGTTATTCAAGTCAGACCAAACACTTCTATACACAGGCCATAAGAGCCTGTGACTAAAATTAGTAAGGGAAGATAGGAGAGTACTCAGACACTGTTTCTCAAAGTTGGGTGTTTAGAATTACAACATGCAGGCCTTTGGGAAAAAGCAGGTATCTTCCTATTTTTGACATAAACTCTGTCAAAGACCATGTTCCTACAAGTCTTGAAAAGGGCATTCTAGAAATTTAAGGACTCTGGAATGACACTGGAAATAGATTAAAAGTGGGCATTCTAAAACCTATTTCAAAATCAGATTATAGTTTTATGGAACTTCATTTCTAGCACAGTCTAAAACCAAACTACGATTTAAAGGTACAAAAAAGATGGTATTTAGTCTTAAAAAAAAAAGCAAACAACAAATAAATGAACAAAATCCCCCATTTTACACAGGTCTGTACAGTGTGAGAGGCCTCAGGCTTTACTTCTGCTGCTTGATGTAAGTTCAATATGATCACCCCACATCAGAAAATGTTTATAAATACAGACCTATACTCCAACTCTAGGTGCCAACTGCACAGGATTCTTCTGGTCATGTGGGCATTGAATGGTAATACTCAGGTAGTTAAATTTCAGCTCTTAACTTTCTCTAAAACTTAGTTCGTATGGGTTATTTCTCTGATATTATTTTAGAGCATGAAATCATATAATGTCCAAATGTAAAATGATGAATAAAAATTTTATATCAGGGATAAAAAAAACTTCAGGGCAAGACTAGGATACCTGAAAAACAATGGAGAAGACAGGAAAGGATCATTGTAGAAACAGATCGGTGTGGGCAATGTGGAAGATGTGTTAACACTAAGAGCACACTGGTTTCTGTGTGGGTGACTTCATGAATGGTTCCCCATTTTTTGCACTAGGCATTTCCAGAGAGTTGATGTTATTCTGTGAGACATTACTGGAGAACACTGCACATTCACTCCAAACTACACACCAGTACTGGGGGTTTTTGAGTTGACAAATGTATCAAATTAACACAGTTATCCTGAAACTTGGGGAAGGAAAGGGGCATGTAGCAGCCTTTTGCAATTTACCACCAAGTTTCAGGTGTTCTTTGGACAGTAGTGGCATACTCCTGTAATCCCAGCACTCAGGAGGCAGGCAGGCAGGATCTCTATGAGTTCAAGGCCAGCTTGGTCTACAAGGAGAGTTCCAGGACAGCCAAAGCTGTCACACAGAGAACCCTGTCTCAAAAAACCAAAAATGACTCCTCTAACAAAGTGTGTTAAAAACTAAAAAGCTAAACTTCAAGTAACATCAACACCTCAAAATCAGACAAAACTAGTGAGCTGCATAAAGCCTGCACCTCTCAAGTGAGCAGCAGGGAAGAAGACAGGGAAGGAGGAAGGGAAGGAGGAAGGGAAGGAGGAAGGGAAGGAGGCAGGGAAGGAGGCAGGGAAGGAGGCAGGGAAGGAGGCAGGGAAGGAGGCAGGGAAGGAGGAAGGGAAGGAGGCAGGGAAGGAGGAAGGGAAGGAGGAAGGGAAGGAGGCAGGGAAGGAGGAAGGGAAGGAGGCAGGGAAGGAGGAAGGGAAGGCGGAAGGGAAGGAGGCAGGGAAGGAGGAAGGGAAGGAGGCAGGGAAGGAGGAAGGGAAGGAGGCAGGGAAGGAGGAAGGGAAGGAGGAAGGGAAGGAGGAAGGGAAGGAGGAAGGGAAGGAGGCAGGGAAGGAGGCAGGGAAGGAGGAAGGGAAGGAGGCAGGGAAGGAGGAAGGGAAGGAGGCAGGGAAGGAGGAAGGGAAGGAGGCAGGGAAGGAGGAAGGGAAGGAGGAAGGGAAGGAGGAAGGGAAGGAGGCAGGGAAGGAGGAAGGGAAGGAGGAAGGGAAGGAAGGGAAGGAAGGGAAGGAAGGGAAGGAGGCAGGGAAGGAGGCAGGGAAGGAGGAAGGGAAGGAGGCACGGAAGGAGGCAGGGAAGGAGGAAGGGAAGGAGGGAGGGAAGGAGGAAGGGAAGGAGGAAGGGAAGGAGGAAGGGAAGGAGGAAGGGAAGGAGGCAGGGAAGGAGGAAGGGAAGGAAGGGAAGGAGGCAGGGAAGGAGGAAGGGAAGGAAGAAGGGAAGGAAGGGAAGGAGGCAGGGAAGGAGGAAGGGAAGAAGGAAGGGAAGGAAGGGAAGGAGGCAGGGAAGGAGGAAGGGAAGGAAGGGAAGGAGGCAGGGAAGGAGGAAGGGAAGGAAGGGAAGGAGGCAGGGAAGGAGGAAGGGAAGGAAGGGAAGGAGGCAGGGAAGGAGGAAGGGAAGGAGGAAGGGAAGGAGGAAGGGAAGGAGGAAGGGAAGGAAGGGAAGGAGGCAGGGAAGGAGGAAGGGAAGGAGGCAGGGAAGGAGGAAGGGAAGGAAGAAGGGAAGGAGGAAGGGAAGGAAGGGAAGGAAGGGAAGGAGGCAGGGAAGGAGGAAGGGAAGGAAGGGAAGGAGGCAGGGAAGGAGGAAGGGAAGGAGGAAGGGAAGGAAGGGAAGGAGGCAGGGAAGGAGGAAGGGAAGGAAGGGAAGGAGGCAGGGAAGGAGGAAGGGAAGGAAGGGAAGGAGGCAGGGAAGGAGGAAGGGAAGGAGGAAGGGAAGGAGGCAGGGAAGGAGGAAGGGAAGGAGGCAGGGAAGGAGGAAGGAAAGGAGGAAGGGAAGGAAGGGAAGGAGGCAGGGAAGGAGGAAGGGAAGGAAGGGAAGGAGGCAGGGAAGGAGGAAGGGAAGGAGGAAGGGAAGGAGGCAGGGAAGGAGGAAGGGAAGGAGGAAGGGAAGGAAGGGAAGGAAGGGAAGGAGGCAGGGAAGGAGGCAGGGAAGGAGGAAGGGAAGGAGGCACGGAAGGAGGCAGGGAAGGAGGAAGGGAAGGAGGCAGGGAAGGAGGAAGGGAAGGAAGGGAAGGAGGCAGGGAAGGAGGCAGGGAAGGAGGAAGGGAAGGAAGGGAAGGAGGCAGGGAAGGAGGCAGGGAAGGAGGAAGGGAAGGAGGAAGGGAAGGAGGCAGGGAAGGAGGAAGGGAAGGAGGCAGGGAAGGAGGAAGGGAAGGAGGAAGGGAAGGAAGGGAAGGAAGGGAAGGAGGCAGGGAAGGAGGCAGGGAAGGAGGCAGGGAAGGAGGAAGGGAAGGAGGCAGGGAAGAAGGCAGGGAAGGAGGAAGGGAAGGAGGCAGGGAAGGAGGCAGGGAAGGAGGCAGGGAAGGAGGAAGGGAAGGAGGAAGGGAAGGAGGCAGGGAAGGAGGCAGGGAAGGAAGGGAAGGAGGGAGAAAAGGAGGAAGGGAAGGAGGCAGGGAAGGAGGAAGGGAAGGAGGAAGGGAAGGAGGCAGGGAAGGAGGCAGGGAAGGAGGCAGGGAAGGAGGAAGGGAAGGAGGAAGGGAAGGAGGCAGGGAAGGAGGCAGGGAAGGAAGGGAAGGAGGGAGAAAAGGAGGAAGGGAAGGAGGCAGGGAAGGAGGAAGGGAAGGAGGCAGGGAAGGAGGAAGGGAAGGAGGCAGGGAAGGAGGAAGGGAAGGAGGAAGGGAAGGAGGAAGGGAAGGAAGGGAAGGAGGAAGGGAAGGAGGAAGGGAAGGAAGGGAAGGAGGCAGGGAAGGAGGAAGGGAAGGAGGCAGGGAAGGAGGAAGGGAAGGAGGCAGGGAAGGAGGAAGGGAAGGAGGCAGGGAAGGAGGCAGGGAAGGAGGAAGGGAAGGAGGAAGGGAAGGAGGAAGGGAAGGAGGCAGGGAAGGAGGCAGGGAAGGAGGAAGGGAAGGAGGCAGGGAAGGAGGCAGGGAAGGAGGAAGGGAAGGAGGCAGGGAAGGAGGAAGGGAAGGAGGAAGGGAAGGAAGGGAAGGAAGGGAAGGAGGCAGGGAAGGAGGCAGGGAAGGAGGAAGGGAAGGAGGCAGGGAAGGAGGCAGGGAAGGAGGAAGGGAAGGAAGGGAAGGAGGCAGGGAAGGAGGAAGGGAAGGAGGAAGGGAAGGAGGAAGGGAAGGAGGAAGGGAAGGAGGCAGGGAAGGAAGGGAAGGAGGCAGGGAAGGAGGCAGGGAAGGAGGAAGGGAAGGAAGGGAAGGAGGCAGGGAAGGAGGAAGGGAAGGAGGCAGGGAAGAAGGCAGGGAAGGAGGAAGGGAAGGAGGAAGGGAAGGAGGAAGGGAAGGAGGAAGGGAAGGAGATAGGGAAGGAAGGGAAGGAGGCAGGGAAGGAGGCAGGGAAGGAGGCAGGGAAGGAGGCAGGGAAGGAGGAAGGGAAGGAAGGGAAGGAGGCAGGGAAGGAGGAAGGGAAGGAGGCAGGGAAGGAAGGGAAGGAGGCAGGGAAGGAGGCAGGGAAGGAGGCAGGGAAGGAGGCAGGGAAGGAGGCAGGGAAGGAGGAAGGGAAGGAGGCAGGGAAGAAGGCAGGGAAGGAGGAAGGGAAGGAGGAAGGGAAGGAGGAAGGGAAGGAGGAAGGGAAGGAGATAGGGAAGGAAGGGAAGGAGGCAGGGAAGGAGGCAGGGAAGGAGGCAGGGAAGGAGGCAGGGAAGGAGGAAGGGAAGGAAGGGAAGGAGGCAGGGAAGGAGGCAGGGAAGGAAGGGAAGGAGGGAGAGAAGGCAGGGAAGGAGGCAGGGAAGGAGGCAGGGAAGGAGGCAGGGAAGGAGGCAGGGAAGGAGGCAGGGAAGGAGGAAGGGAAGGAGGCAGGGAAGGAGGCAGGGAAGGAGGCAGGGAAGGAGGCAGGGAAGGAGGCAGGGAAGGAGGCAGGGAAGGAGGCAGGGAAGGAGGGAGAGAAGGCAGGGAAGGAGGCAGGGAAGGAGGAAGGGAAGGAGGCAGGGAAGGAGGCAGGGAAGGAGGCAGGGAAGGAAGGGAAGGAGGGAGAGAAGGCAGGGAAGGAGGCAGGGAAGGAGGAAGGGAAGGAGGAAGGGAAGGAGGAAGGGAAGGAGGAAGGGAAGGAGATAGGGAAGGAAGGGAAGGAGGCAGGGAAGGAGGCAGGGAAGGAGGAAGGGAAGGAAGGGAAGGAGGCAGGGAAGGAGGCAGGGAAGGAGGAAGGGAAGGAGGAAGGGAAGGAGGCAGGGAAGGAGGCAGGGAAGGAGGAAGGGAAGGAAGGGAAGGAGGCAGGGAAGGAGGCAGGGAAGGAAGGGAAGGAGGGAGAGAAGGCAGGGAAGGAGGCAGGGAAGGAGGCAGGGAAGGAGGCAGGGAAGGAGGCAGGGAAGGAGGCAGGGAAGGAGGCAGGGAAGGAGGAAGGGAAGGAGGCAGGGAAGGAGGCAGGGAAGGAAGGGAAGGAGGGAGAGAAGGCAGGGAAGGAGGCAGGGAAGGAGGAAGGGAAGGAGGCAGGGAAGGAGGCAGGGAAGGAGGCAGGGAAGGAGGCAGGGAAGGAAGGGAAGGAGGGAGAGAAGGCAGGGAAGGAGGCAGGGAAGGCACGCACCTGCAGCGCTCCGGAGAGTCCTCCCGGTCTTTCCTCCGAAACTTGCTGATGGTGTCATCGATTGTGCTCCCGATCTTGTCGCTCAGCTCACCTAACTTATCACTGAACGGAAAAGCGCTCTTGCTTTTATCCCACTCTTCATCCCATTTGGACTTGGGCTCAGGGTCATATCTTTCATCTGTGCAAACAATAAAGAAACAAACAACCAAAGATACTAAATTTGAAAGGTTCTACAGTGAAGACTTTCTCATACGTTATTTTTTACGAGAAAACAGCAATCTCCCACAGTACCACACACGCACTGCGTTATGCAGCACATGCCCGTTACTGTGTTAGAAATGTAGATTCATGAGACTTTGACGGCCTTGATGGCAGCGGCAGTGAGGAAGCCCCTGGACCCTGCTGGAGAGGACCAAAGACACCAAATACACACTGCACAAACAAAAAACCCAAAGAAACATAAAAAACAAAAGCTTGCTAGTTTTCAAAAGTCATTTAATTAAAAAAAGTCATTTATTCTTGTTTCAACGATGCTTCATTTTTAGAAAAATATGAGGCAACAACAGTATCTTAAAAGGACAGAAAGTAAAGCTAGGTGTTGCGGCACGTGCCGGTAATCCCAACATTCAGGGGACAGAAACAGCAGAGTGAAGTTCTAGGACAGCCAGGCTACAGCACAACAGGACTTGCTTCCAACAACCAACCAAGAAAGGCAGGGGTGGGAGTCGAGGGAGAGTTGAAGGGAGAGGGAGAAGAGAGCCAGGCCAGAAGCAAGTGACCGTGCTCCAGACCACTCCAGACCAAAGCTGAGTGATCATCTGACTGACACATGGTAACATACAACAGTGAGATACCGTCTCAAAAATAGATGACGTCTCAAAAATAGATGACGGAAGAAAGGAAATCTCCACTGACTGAGCAACCAACTCACCAACTCTAAAAACACTATTTCCCTAAAGGAACTTGACTTTGAATTCTGTGACCCAATTAACTGAAAGGATCCCATTCTTTGGTACCAAATTAGAAACACTGTAATTGAATGGATTTTAAGGCTTGGAAAATAAATTTGTAATTTCCATAAAAATAAGTCTAACTTTCAAAATCTGTGCACTTTAGAACTACAAGTGTCCAGTAGCTCTGAGTTGTGAGGAGCCGTCGGAGAGGCTGGAAACAGCCCTGGAAAACCTGTGTGTGAATCTGGAGTGAAGCAAAGACTGTGGTGACAAGAACACAAATAGCGTGATCTGCAGCGGGGCTTGTCTGGGGCTCCATGAGGAGATAGATGGGAGCTATGAACACAAACAGAAGTCACCCATTTCCATCTCCAAATTTAACTTAGAAAGCAATACAGAGATACCGCGTGAGGTTTGAAAAACCAGAAATGGTATGAACAGAGGTAGATGGGGGTGATGAGAAAGGGTGACAAGAAACCAAACAATCCAAGGACAGCAAGAGGGGAGCTTTACTCGGAAGCCTTGTTTACAGGGTGTGATGGCAGAGGTGCCGTTCTGGAAAGTTCTTAGACAATCTGCAAGGATAGACTTTACAGTAAGAGCTTAAGGATTTTAAACTTAAATTTAAATATAATATTAATATTAATGCCTTCTCAGAGGTAGTAGGAACTGGGAACACAGTTCTGAGAGAAGGTCCATGTCACACAAAGCCCTGTGTTTAACCTCAAATGCTGTAGAATGAATAGATGAATGAATAAATGGTCATCCCCTAATGTCAGAAGTAAACCGTATAGAACAGCTAAAGCTGTTAAGAAATTCCAAAACCATTCATACAAACTGAGTGCTAATGCAAACATAGGGATCCATGTCCACTGTAACACAGAAGCCGAACCACCCACTGTGACCCTACCTGCAACTCACTCAACTTTCTGAATTCATCGGCTGCAATTACATCCTGTGCTGGTAACAAAATGGGACCCAAGCACATGGAAAGAGGAAGGAAGTCACAAGGGCAATTAATTCAGCAATGTAGAAAAGGCAAAGAACAAAAAGACTGTTTGGACAAACCCAAAACCTTTTCACACTCTCAGAGAAACCACTCCAAAACCTCTGTGCTTACTAGAAGAGACATACATTACACCAATTCATGGCCCAGATTTTATGTGATTTGTGAGTAAGAAAGACTGTTTTTCTGCTATTGGAAACAAATTTAAATACTAACTAAAGGTAGTATTTTTTTTTTTTTCTCTGAATGCAGGTAGGAAAGGAATAGAAGAATGAAGATATTTTACCGGAAATCACAAAATGATAGATTTTATGTTACTTTTTTTGAGACAATGTTCACTGGCTGGCTTGGAACTCCATATGTCAACCAGACTGGCTTTGAACTCACAGAGATCTGCCTGTGTTTTGGTGTACACCATCATGCCTGGAAATAAGAAATTTCTTTTTACCCATATCCACTACCTCAACAGAGTCCAAAAGTAAGCAAAGTTGGACACAGGTGCAGGAACTAGAAAGCCTCACTGTGTGAATGCCAAGACTACCTACAGCACTGGCCTGCAGGTACACACACTAGCCAGGCCATGTCACAGCTCACAGAAGAGAGGACAGGCACAAGAGACATGCTATCCAAAAGAACTTATATGTGTTTCAAGCACCTAATATTAACAGATATTAATATTCTGTTAATTAATATTAATATTAATGCCTTCTCAGAGGTAGAGATAGGTGGATAGAGAAGCTGGCTCTTACTTACTGTGCTGCTTTAGGCTCCCAATGCTGGGATTGCAGCGATGCACTACCACACCTGGTTTCTGAATGTTCTTCACGGTGTTATGAACAACAAAGAAAGCAACAGCAGATATACAAGAAGAGCTGACAACATGGTCAGCCATCTTTTCCTGGATTATACGTAGGGTAACTAAGGACAGGAACTGAAGCTCAGGGACTTACAGACACACGTCTGGAACCACAGCTAAATTGGTTTGAACTACAAAGACCAATCTTATCGTTAAACTGGCTTGCTAGAAACTGTCAGAAGAGCTTCCTTCTGTAAGAATCCTAATTCTAACCTCTTTGTTTTCTGGTTAACCTCAAAATGTTTGCACTTATCTAACTAGCCATAGTCAGCTAAACACAATAGAAATAGAAAGATTATGAAGAGCCAGGCAAATGGGAATCAAAATATTTATATTTTAGAATTCTGCATATTCCTGAAGAAAAAAAAATAATCGCCACTCCCTCTTGGTACTTCAATGACTCTTAAAATACCCCCAAGGCTAAGTGAGGCCAGTCCAAGGCCTGGTCCTGATACTCACTGTATCGGAATCCGCCAACGCTGTCTGAGGAGACCCCAACATACTTGTCTTTGTTCTTCTTTGCTTTCTTTCGCTCTTCTCGAAGCCTGTCATCATCCTGCGCAAATTCTACCAGTTCTTTCACTTTCTGTCGAATGTTTATACCTTGATCCTTGCCGTGCTCATCTTGAGGACAGTAAAGAGAAAACAAACTGTGAGAACTCTCTTAGTGTACAGCAAACTTTCAGAAACCACAGAAACAAAAACAGCTACAGAAATAACTTCACATGTTTTAAGGAGGCAGATTATGTCATTAAATTCTAACTTGATTCGATGAACCTAGACAAGACCTACTGAAAGGCTTACACATATGGAATGCATACAGCTCAAAGTGTTTCTACTATATTTAACAAATAAAAAAAGAACCGTTCACTTTTAACATTCTGATAGCCCCAAATCACCCCAAGTATCTTGATTTTCTCAAGTTTGGAAACATCAACTAGAAATAAATGTGGCTAAACCCTGACATTTTACAGCCATTACCAGTAAGGCAGGCTACAAAATGAAACACTGGCTGCCCTCTGCTGCTTTCACATTCAGAACACACTCGGGCCTCACTGTTGAGGCCCAGTAAATACCATGTGGTGGGAGGGGCCGGGCTTCAAACAGATGTGTGTGTTTTGGATCTCTAACCTCCTCTTCCCACATGATTAAAGCTATTCCTTTATGGACACCACAGGGGACCAGTCTCTGGCGCATATTTTAATATAAACCGCAACACTCATGTTGTGTTGGTTCTGTTGTTATTAGCCAGTCCTTTCTGCAAGCTCCTGTCTTCACTAATTAATACTCTAGGGCCCCACGCCTTAGATTCTGCACTCACCACACAACCAGCAAGAGTCACATGCTAATTAGAGCAGAGAAGCTTCCAAGTTGGTTCAGGTGACTGACAACTCCAACTCCTGTTTTAATTTGCTTATGAGGATTTTCTATTGCTCACCTACAAAGTGGTAATTTTCCAGGGATCGCAAATCATAAATGTGTTCTCTGGCGCTTGTAACAACTCTCTCCGATCCATTTCTTATGAGGTAAGCCAGGAGCAGCAGTGACTGTGGAAATATAAAGCACCAAATGACTTAATGGAGCACAGCTAAACACAAACACCAAACTCCAACATTACTAGATGGAGAAACTTCATGGTAAGGAGTATGTCCTTCCCTTCCTGTTAGACCAGAATATACAGTTTGAACTTCAACCTCAAGTCCCTCTGATATCTAGTAAATAATTATAAACTACCTAATCAATGGTCACTTTAAGTCAAGATTAAAAAACAAACGACCAAAAAAACCCCAATCCAGTAATTCTGACATTCCACACTAAGGTGTATGAATCAAATGAATCGGGGGATCTAGGGGATTGCCTAGTTTTCATTGTGGCCTTTACAGAGCTGGATTACTAGGAACTTGAAGATCATTCTGCCTCTAAAGGACCCTGTACCACTGTCCTCAGATAAACTCTCATTCTGATGCTAATGAGGTTTAAAAAAAAAAGCCAACAACAAAAAAACTAAGCAGTTCAAAAAACTCTGCTAAAATGTCAACTTCGAAGATGCTAAGGTGCACGTACTTTCCCATGTGTGGGCCACGTCCTGAATTAGGCATCGGTGCCTCTTGCACAGCTTTCTGCTTTCTCACTTGAAATGTTTGAGGGTCTCTGCAGGGTGGTGAAATCAAGAACGCAAACTTGCATCTTACTAGTAACTGAGTACTGAGTGGTTTAGGGACAGGGTCTTATCACACAACCCTGGATGGCCTCTAGTTCATAGTAATCCTCCTGCCTCAGCCTCCTAAGTACTGAGGCTATAGCTCTGTGCCATCATACATTTCCTAATTTTTTGAAATAGTACAATATTTAAAAGTCCTCATTTTAGGAAAATTTATACAAGTTATAGAAATCACAGAGAATATTTTAGGAAACAAACATAAAAACAGAATTTGTTGAACAAGATAGCACAAGCCTTTAATCTTACTACTTGGGAGGCAGAGGCAGATAGATATCTATGAGTTTAAGGCTAATCAGGGCAATATAGAGACCTTGTCACCCCCACCCCATTCACAGAATGGGGAGGGGGTGGCTTAGTGGCTAAAGTGGCTATGAGTATCATGCAAACATGGAAGAGAAGCTGGGACCTTATCACTCACATAAAAAGCTGGGCAGGTCTGGCTGCCACTTGTTATCCTAGTGTTCAGGAGACAGGGGTCCCATGTAAGGTGGCTACACTAGCCGACTCAGAAAGCTCTGAGGTCAGTGAGACCCTGCTCACAAGATAATGTGGGATGCCTGAGAGAAGACACATGAGGCAAAGCTCTGGCCTCCAAAGACATTCAAACACACTCATGCACACCTCTCACATACACTGAACAACAAAAGCCTCCAGCTAAAGCAGGTTTTTAACCCTGAGAGCATGTGGTGTGCTAGGATAAATCCGTGTGGCACATGGAATGCTGTGGAAGTAAATTTTGAGGAGCAGGCTGAACATGAAGAAAGAAAAAGACCACCACCCTGCTTTAGAAATGCAGGATCAAAACTAAGTAAGGTGAACTGACAAAAAGTGCATTCACTGATGAAAACGTCAGGAAGTCTATATACTCCACAGTCCCAAGCAGTATACTTCATTGTGCTGAACACTATTATAATACAATTATAAGTTAAAGTGACAAACAGGAGACTGGTTTCTAATCTCAAATGCACATGTAGTAAAGACGCACATGACTAGAGAGTCAATAGTCAGATATACCCAAATAATTTAGTAGAAAAAAATAAAGAAATAATAAAAATCTTCAATATTTGAAAGAACACAAGTGTGCAAAACCCTCTGTGGTATGAAAAGCTGCTTATGATGGAAAACAGAAAGCAGTCACCTCTTGTGTGTCTCAGAAAAGTCTAGGTCTTAGTGGATGACAGCCACTTCTACACTGTCAACACTCACTCTCTGGCTCCTATCATACCTTATAAACTCTTCTCCAATTCTTTTTGTTGTCTTTTAGCATTCGGGACCAAAGCATGTTCATGAGTTCCGGGAACTGTTCGTACATAAAGGTAGCCCTGAAAGAAAGGAGTTTTCCTTAAGCATTTGTAGTAGGCTAACTTTGACAGTAGATGGCAGCCTTGCTCTAGGTCCTCCAGACTGCCCAGATAGCTTAAAAAAATAAGCCTAAATCAAATTTTAATGACATTCCTCTCAAATACTCCTCCTCTGATTTTGTGCAGCACCCAGCACATCTATACGGCCAGGAATTACTATGCCATTCTGCAATGTTTTCATTCACAGTCTCAGTACCCCACATTAACACCAAGAAAAACTTTTGTAACTCTTCAAATATTTTATATTGTTATTCAAAATTTGCATAAAAACTATAGTGAACCTCTAAACTTGACTGACACATTTTTAAAAGCAAATTTTTAATGGGAATGGGATTTATATAAAACTCTCCACACTATGATAAAAATGGATTATGCAGAATGTATGGTTGTAATTAAAAGCTGAAAACTGAACGCAAACTTCACTTTCTGTGTAAAGACACGTTGATTCTTTCTGCACTGCTGAATCAAATCACCACTTACTTGGCAATCTCTCCCATGAGCTGCCCAGAAGGTCCCCAAGGATCATCATTCGTTGCTTCTCGAACTTTAGACTCAATCTCTGAATAATTCATAACCACATTGGTGCTGTAGAGGGAAAAAAAAATGCATGTGTGCGCGCACACGCACACACATATAGATACATAAAGATTAACATCAAATTGAGCAACACAAGAAAACTTAATCATGATACTAGTGTTATGTCCTAATGAGCTGCCTCTATAAGGTGGGGATGGAGGGCAGCACTGTACACAGGACACCACATTACAGGCTTAGGCTATCCTAAGAAGATCTTAGCTTAGACAAATGAACTTGCTAGAACATGTTTTTATTCTGTCCAAGAAACTGAGTTACTAGACAGTTACTGTAAACTCTACACCTTTACTGGCTACTTAATATTTTCTTGGGAAACTGCATTTAACTTTTCCTTCAGATTTTCAGTTTGTTGACAAATATATGGGCATCAGAAAAACCAGACTCTAATCACATTTTGTGATGTTTGACAAAGCTGTTTTGTCTTAATTCAGCTGCTCAACTTTAGAAGCACAAACAGTTCTGAGCTTGGTGTGTGACATGGGAGTGCTCAGAAACGCTAGGTCTAACTATAGAACAGAATAGCCATCCTACAGCAATAATGCTTTCAAAGAGTAAGACATGAGACAGCAAAATGTCTGCTTTTCTGAGAACACTTCGTCATGTGTATGGGACCTGAAGAAAGAGAAATCATAAGAATGTGACACAGTGTAGTGCTCATTTGATGTTGGTAGCTTCAATCATTACCAAGCGGGTGTCATAACAGATAAACATAGCAACTGAACTCTTCCATTCAAAATCGAAACTTAAAATTAGTGAATCAAATCAGACTTGGACAGTTACTATGCATATACCCTCCCTCTTTGGCTATGTACCCCTTCACTTTTTATTGATCTCTGTGAACTTCACATTGAACATATCGATCCCACTCATCTCCCCATCCCTTCCATCCACCTCTACCCTTGCCACCTCCCCTCAGCATAAAACAAAATTTAAAAGAGAAAAAGATGGTTCAGAGGTTAAGAGCACTGGCTGCTCCCCCAGAGGTCCTGAGTTCAATTCCCAGCAACCACATGGTGGCTCACAACCATCTAGAATGAAATCTGGCACCCTCTTCTGGTGTGCAGGCAGATCACTGTATACATGATAAATAAACTTTTTAAAAAAAAAAAAAGGAAAAATGTTATCATGGAAGCTGTAGCTGTAGTTACATAGCTGATAGATGTATGTACATATCATTTACTTGCAAGTGTTCAATGCAGTGGGTCATTGGTGTGGTTAAGGCCTCTAGTTTTTGCAACACCATAGATACTGGGCCCTCACTGGGGCTCCTCTTGAATATCCTGTTGTCTTGTGTCATAGACATCCTGCAGCTTTGGGTCTTCAGGGCTGGTTCTTTTATGTGTTCCAGCAGATAAAAGATGGGGTGGTTGATGGGATGGGCCAACTCACAACCCTGGTTCTGGGTCTGGGTGGTTGCCCAATTGGTCACCCCACCAGTTGTTTCTCATCCTCAAAACCAGGATGAGCTCTCCAGCACCTCCTTGGCTAGTTCACCCTATGTAGAAAACAGTAAGCAGTGAGGCTGGTTCTCTTGCTCTCATGAACTCAGGGCCTATTCTCCTGAGTGCTGCAGCTGGCCACCAGCTCTTGCACTCTTATGGCTAGGGGTCAGCTCTCCAGTCTGCCACAGGTAGCAAGGGGCAAGGGATAAGGGGAAGCATCTCTCCTCTGCCCACTATGTGGCTTTTTAAAAGTCATTCAAAAGTCATTTTCCAAGTCCAGCAGTGGTGGCACATGTCTTTAATCCAACACTCAGGAGGCAGAGGCAGTTGGATCTCTGAGTCTGAAACCAGCCTGGTCTACAGAGTAAGTTCCAGGACAGTCAGGGCTACACAGGGAAATCCTGTCTTGAAAACCCCCCCAAAAAGCTGTTTTCTAAGTAAAGAAGAATTAAAGTTGCTACTCAGACCCTTTAAACTATTTACTCCTCCAAGTACTTGAGCTTAGGTAAGACACCAATAAACAGATCCAAGCCAGAACTTAGTTATACAGACCTACGACTGGCCAAGCTACTGAACCAACTGCCTTCTGAACTCCTGGAACACTGCTCTACCAAGAAAAGGGAAATCCCAGGACACTTCCTTTCACTGAACCGCCTTGTGACAATGTGACTAGAAACTATTTCGTGGAGAGCCCACAACTCCTGGTGGTGCCCTTGAAGACTATTAATGAATTTTCCTAGAATTCCAGTGATGAGTCTGTTGACGATTTGTGAGTAAATAACAGTGTCCCTCTTCTCTTTAGTTTTATCAACAATAGGAAAACACAAAGGCAAGTCATCCAAAACTAGATCTCCAATGTACGATGATACAAAACAATAGATCTCACATCACTTTTTGTTTATCCTGGCTGAAGACTACATGGTTGTAGGTGGTTAAAAACACCCAAATGCAGCTGGGAAAATGAACAACACCAATAAGAATTATAATCCACCTTGCATTTAACTACAGAGATTTCTGCTAAGAGATGAAGAAGTCTGCACTCATGCACATGAAAACCTTTTTACCAGAGTGCTCAGCAGTGCCAAGGATTTCACAACACTACTTTCCTTGTTCAAACTACAAAGGTTGTTGGTCAAATGAGACCACTTCAAAGGCTCTTAGCTGAAGACCCGGATGTTGGAGAGGTGACTTTAGGAGAGGTGGCAAAGAGCCAGAAATTTAAAATTTTCCTCATTTCCTTAGTTGAAAACAATGGAAGCCATTAAAACATACCACTGGTTATAAAAGACAGCCACAGAAGGAGCATATGCTGATATTGTTACAGCAAAAACCTAATGCTTTCATAAGAATGCTGGTTTAAAGGTATTTTTCAATAGAATTTTTTTAAAAAGTTTCACTAACTCAGAAACAACTGCCACTAAAACAAAACAGAGAACACAACAATTGGGCCTCATTTCATGCTACTTAAAAACACCAATTTCTAAAGGGCAAAAATAGCATGTTGGCCCTTTGCTATTTGGATGCTCTCAATCTTGTACCTATTTTCAACATCAAAAACTTTTAAAAACAAAACAAAACAAAACAAAACAAAAACAACAAAAAAAAAAAAAAAAAACAACCTCCCTTCAAAAATGAAAACTAAAACCAACTTCATTTCCAGGTAGCTTAATTCTAAATCTTCCTCGGACTGACTATTTCAGTCACTAGGGGGCGCCCTCTAATCAGCGTTTGGACACAAACTCCAGAGAAAGGTCTGAATTTGGCTAAGCTGGAGAGGGGAACAGCAACTTCTTGGGACCTGGTCCAACTGTCAATCAAGTAGTTTCTGTGCTTGTAGCAATACTGAACTCAAAGTCTGAACTTCTAAAGCTCTTACAAGGGAGGAAGAAAAAGGGCAAATATCAGCACAACCTTCTGTGAAGAGTACAACGCTGCAGAGGCAGTCTACAAATACGGTCTTGCTCTTCACTCATTTCTCTTTTCCTGCTTAGTCTGTGCTCAGGTTCTAGAGGCAGAACTACCCCCAAGGAAACACTAATAATGAGCTTCTGATCCACTAAGAAAAACCACTAAGAAAAAGTTGAGTGGTAACAACAAAACCCTGCATATTCCCGTCTTGCTGATATTCTGTAAGATATTTTCAAGAACATGTTTTACTAAAACACACACCACAAGAAAAAGTCTAGAAAAAACTCAGGACCAACTATAAATGAATGAATGATGTGGTCCCAAGTACTTTTCCCACCTTCTCTTTCTCTTTTCCAAATGAAGTAAAATGGGTTTGTATCTTCACAGGGCATCACCCTTTTAGTTTAAGCTTGCAGCTTTGCTCATCCCCCGAGATCATGAAATACTGAGACTTCTAAATGTGCTTCATCAGTTCAACTGTACAAGCTGAAGAAAGACAGCAAGAAACATTCCCAGCAACTAACTTCCAAGCAACAGTTTCAAATACTAGGATTTTCTTTATATACTGTCTCAGGTTTTCCCAACTTCTCCCCCCTGAGCATTATTTCACTCTAACAAAGGGAAACTATAAAAACGCTCCTAATATGTACATCAAATTCTGTGTCACAGTTAGCTCATCTTAACTGCTATAGGTTAGAGACATTAGGAAGAGCAGCAGGGAGAGTACCTGCACTTCTAATGTTTTATCTGGATAGTAAGTGTTGCAAAGTAGCAACTAATATGTCTACCCAGCGTTATGTGAGTAAGTCACTGAACAAATTTAAATACCTACAACTGGAATGATATTTTTAAAACATGGATTGAGAATTAAGTCTGTATCTAAGTCACCTCTTAAAACATCTATGCCAGAAGAACTTCAAAAGAATAATTTGATAATGAAGTTTTGTCAAACAGTTGTGCTCCCTGATAAACAACCATGTTAGGCTGGGTCACATCTACACTTTGGAGACTGAGACAGCCTGGACTGTGCTGTTTCACAAGACATCAAGCATGGGCACTGTACTGCTCCAAGAGCTTCAGTCTGAATCACGGCTAAAGTAAATCTTGGCTACTGATTTTGTTGTTGTTTAAGCATACATTAAACATAAAGTGTCTGATAAAGAAGAAAAGTGGGAGCTGAAAAGATGGCCCAAAGGCTAGTAGCATTTTCTCCTCTTGTAGAGAAACAGAGTTCAGGTCCCAACACTCACTGGGCAGCCCCCTAACCAAACTCCTTTAACTCCAGCTTCAGGGGATCTGATACCTTTTTGACTTCTATGGCATTAAGACATACATGTAAATAAATAATAAGCCCTTTGTTAAAAGATATAAAAGTCATTTTTCTCCTCTTTTCCACATCTACTCTGTGTCAAACATGGAGGTCAGAGACAGCTTGCAGAAGCAGGCTCCTCTTTTCCAGGGGATCCCTAACAATAATACACTGTGAGAAAAGAAGTCAACTTTCAGAACAAAGCCCTAACATATATGAAGACTGTGTACCTTCAGTCTGAATACAACAATGGCTACAGAGCCTAGGGAGTAGGCTGTGAATACTGTTATCTCCTCACTACAGGGTGGTCAATATTTACAGCCACTTGCATTTTTATTTTACAAGACAAGACGTTTTTGTGGGCAGTACACATCTCCCACTGGCTCTACATGCTACAGAGCCTAGGGAGTAGGCTGTGAATACTGTTATCTCCTCACTACAGGGTGGTCAATATTTACAGCCACTTGCATTTTTATTTTACAAGACAAGACGTTTTTGTGGGCAGTACACATCTCCCACTGGCTCTACACACAAACCTAGTGTCTATCTGTGTAAGTAGACTCCGAGGCCAGAAGAGGGAGCTGGATCTGGAGGGAACTCAAGGTCCCTGCAGGAACAGGTGCTTTCAATGGCTGAGCCACTCCCAGCTCCCAGAGGTGACTTTGAAAGTTTTCCCCAAGGCCCTAGGTTGGAGCTCACCCTGAGCTGTGAAGTGGAACATAGTAAGAGGCTGGGCTAAGCGATGCATTCTCAGCTATACACAGCAGAGCTGGGTCACAACAGAAGCATAAACTATGCTTTTGCTACAAACTTTCCGTGTTTATTAAAAATGAAGACTTTGAACAGAATGTCTAATAAACCATTGCACTTTAGAACTCATCACAGGTAAATGCAATGTCAAAGAATAATCTGTTAATTTAGCTGCTGCTGACACAAACTGATGACACCACTTAATACGTTCTCTTCTGGTTCTAAACTGTCTTTAAACTTCCAAGAGCAAAAAAAAAAAAAAGCATTCCTTCCAATGAAGCCGGCACGTTTAACCTATGGCCCCAAGTTGAGATGCAAGCCTGGCTTACACATTGTAAGATGCTGTCTTAAAGGAAACAAAGAAAACATTCTAAACCCTGTAATTTTAATGTGTGAATTAGAGAAGTATTTGTTCTCCTGTTTAAATGATCACACACCTAACACTCCAGGAAAATTCCCACTATTCCATATCAGTGTGGAAGAGGCAACACTACCAAACTCATGTATACATTTCTGAGATTAATAAAAACCAGTTTGTTCATTTCTCAGTCTAAGGCTGTCCTGTTTCCACATGGCACCAACTTTTTGATTGCTGCTAATGGTGACTTAATCTGGCAAGTTTTCAGGAAAATCTTTGAGTAATTTATGAAACAGATGTGCAAAGAAAATGACATGAATGGGACAAGCCAAGAAAATCATCCTGGTGTTGGCAACTAAACCTGAGCTGTAGGAAGTCGCTATTTCCCACTCCTTACACTCCAGGGGTAAGCAACACTACAAGCTACCCAGAGAAGCCCATTCTCAGACTTTATGGGCCTTGGCTCCAGGAACTACTCCACGACACAAAGCCACAGAAAAAGAAGCTACTAAATAGATATGTTTTCATCAAGCTATGTCATTGTTTACAGCCACTTTGTGTAATAGCAAAGCAACACATAGATTTACTCTGGTAGTGACATAGTAAGTTACTAAGGTGTGAATTAATGTCTCTGGTGCATACCAACTGGTGGGATCTCTAAACAAACCAATCACTGGCATGCTTTCGTTTCCTCATTTAAAAAGTCTTCGTATGTCACTATTATGGTGATCAAATATGTGCAGGCAGTTAGCTGAGTTGTGATATCACTTCCTGTCTTTAGGTTGAGTTTTAGTCCATACAAAATGACTTTGTATGGACTAAATATGAAACACCCTACTAGCTTATTTGTTAAAGGCCTGGACACTGCTGGTGGCAGGATTTTAGGAGATAAGGTCTCTCTGGACGAAGTCAATCACTGGGAAAAATCCTGTCCCTATTGGCTGCTATAATTCATGAACCTCTGTACTCCACCTCCTCCTTGCCACAACCACAACAGCTTGGTACTACTGAGACCATGAGTCAAAGAGCCCCTTCCTGTCTGAAATGTCTGTCAAGTAAGTGGTCACAAACAACTGACTATGAAGCCCACATCAGGAGGGTAGTCATACATATGATGCCTAATCTTGACTGTCTCAAAAAAACAAATAAATAATTAGCAGAGCTGGTAAACAGTGCATCTTGTTCTCTCAGTGGGATCTTCATCATCCTCTTCCAGGAGCTTGGAACTACTTGTAACTCCTGGTACCGACATCCTCTTCTGGACTCAGTAGGCAACTGCACTCACACCCATACAGACGTGAATCCACATAACCCAAAGTAAAACTAAATTTTTAAAAATAATATTAGCAGAAGCTAGGAGTGTGGTTTGGTGGTACTGCACAAGGTCCTGGGTTCAATTCCCTGACCAAAACTAACCAAATACCAAAGTATTAGGATTCCGAGCTCTTAAAACATCCAAACTAATGCCCAAGCAATTTAATTATTCCATGAGGTATGTGTGGTTGATTGTGGGGTTTTAGGAGTGCCATAAAACCTAGCCTCATTTCCAAAGACATAAATTATGCTAGGAAATATGTGGATAGTCACCAGGTCTTACTGGCTTGTGTAACTCTGCTCACTTCCTAGGAGGGGTGCTGTTTTATGACGTAGGCAAACTTACAGTTAACTCAGCACCTCATACCTTGTCTAATAACATGGCAGAGTTACTATTTTCCAGATGTGTACCATGCCAGCAAAGATGAAGCTTCTTAGGGTTAGCAAAACAGAATAAATTACACACAAGATGTAGAATAAAAAGTAACTCCTGTGTGGGATAAATTCCAGTCCTAAGAAATCTCTTCCCCAGAAAAAATTCTCACAAAACATAATTATATGCGCGTGTTTAACAGCTATATAAAAACATATGCGCATGGAGAAAGACTCAAAAGAACCAAAAACCAAATCAAAGCTCCAAACAAAACAAGATGCCAGTGAGCCAGAGTGGGGTAATGGGAGATGACCGCTTTAAAATGTTTAGTATGATTTAGACAATGAAAAAAAATAAGTAAAAAAACAAAAACAACAACAACAACAAAAAACAGTTTCAAGATTTGCTCCATTTTCTATGCAAGTGCTGGATGCTGGACAGACACACTGAGCTGGGAATCACCCCAGCTCCCTGTCAGCACAGCCCGGTCTGCAGATGGACGGATGGCTATGCTTGCTGCTCCCATCCTTTGGCCAGAACATCTGGCCGTCACCAGGACACTAGTCCCTAGGGATGGCATTCATAACCCCAAACCATTTCTCTGTTTTCTGCTTTTTAAAAACTTTTATGTTTCTTAGTGATTTTACAGATTCTAAATCACATATTTTCTCTGAAGCAGTAGTCTACGCAGTTCTATGAAAACTCAATGGAGACTGAAGACAGGCGCTCCCTGAGAAGGGGGTTCTCTGGGCAACTGGGCAGCATTGGCTGCAGAGAAACTTCCCAACTATACTGCTTCTCAGAGGCTTGCCTAGCCTAATTGCTCATCCCAGGGACCCAAAGGAGACAGCGCTGTACATTCCTCAAACTTCTGAGACAACATTTCTTTTCTTGAATATCTCCGAGTGTACCAAACCCACTGTTGTAAAAACAAGTGCCTTCTTCAAACCATCAAATACGCTGCTTTCATCTCATTCTTATTATCGAATTTCTTACCTTCTTCTTACGGATGACATTTCCTTTAGTCCTAAATTTTTTATTTTTACAACTCTTTTGGGAGTACATGATGGCTTTGTGAGTTTGCTGTCAAATCTGACAGCCAGAGTTCAATCTGGAACCCACATGCTAGAAGAAGAACCAAGTTCCACACATTGGCCCTGGGCATCCAAGTATGTACCATGGTGTGCTCGTGTGCACACTTATAACCGTGCACATACACAGTAGAAGTAAAAAAAATACTTCTAATTCTTGGCTAAGATTTCAGCCTTTTAACGTGTCTCAAGCTCATCTATTTGGTGTGTGTTTTAAGATCTCAGTTGCTCCTGAGTATCATTTTACTTTTCCAACTTGCTGGGTTTATATGTTCACCTTACTTTTCATTGGCACGAAACTGCACACATGCAAACAGCCTCATGTTTTAATGCATCTATATATCAGGTAAGATTTGGCCCAACCATCACTGGTGAGACACTCAAAAAGGCCTGTTCTGGCCAGTTCAAAGCACTAGACAACACACTGTTAGCCAACAACACTGCTATGCAAATGTTCAGCAGATCTTATTTCTCTTTCTTTCCTGTTCCTGTTTTGATTTAATTATGCTGAGAATCAACCTATGACCTTCCTTGGACATGCTGGGTAAGTGCTCTGATCTACACAACCAACACTTCTTTTTCTTAGACAGGGTCAGGCTTATTTGGACCTACCTAGGCTAGCCCATCATCTGGGGTTAGGATTACTGGAGTGTGTCACCATGCACATAGACCCGAGTATCTTTGTAACAACAAACTCATCTCCTCTTTCTCATTTCTTCCTGTTCCCAGCCTCTGGTAACCACTATTCCCTTATTTTCACTTTTGTAGTCAGTGTCTCTATTTGACAGCCAGGGGATCTTTGAAATCTAGCTGATTTCCCTCATCATGCCCTCCAGTTTTCATCTATGCCACTGTGTGAGACAAGAATCCTCTTTTTATGGCTGGAATCCATATTCCTCCATGGTGGATATGTGCATTGTCTTCATGTAGTTGCTGAAGGATAGAGTTGATTTCATGGTTTGGTTGCTATGAACACTTCAATAATCATGACAGCACTGTTCATCTCTTCAACAGACTATTTCCTTTGGGCATACACATGTAAGTGGGGCTACTGAGTCATATGGCTGTTCTTTTGTTTTAAATAAGGTATCTTAAAAAAAAATCTTATGTGTATGGGTATTTTTTTTTTTTGCTTGTATGTATGTTTGTGCGCACGTACATGCCTGGTGCCTAAAAAGACCTGAAAAGGGTATCAGATCCTCTGAATCTGAAGTTACAGATAGTAGGTGCTAAAAACTGAACCCTGCTCCTCTGGGAAAAGCAGCCATGCTCTAACCATTGAGCCATCTCTCCAGCCCTTTATGTCTACCTTTTGCTCTAAGTCTTCTCTCGCTATTCTCTGTGATAGCTGTGCTAGCTTACCTCACTTCAGCCAAAGAGCGCCACCTCCTCCACACTCATTTGTTTATTTTCATATAAATAGGCCCCTCTCCTTACTTAACACTGGCTGTTAAAAAGGCATTTAACCATTACTCCAATCACTTTAAAATTCTTATGTCTTAGCTTTACATTTTAATTTTTAATCTCCACTTTATTATTTTATGCCAAACACCTTCCTTTTCATTTTGTGCTGATTTTATATGGCATAGCTGAACTAACAGACATGTAAGTGCTCAAAGGGATAGATGGATGGCTCTCCACATGGCCTGACTCTGGACCAGCAGTACTTCTCTGGGCCCTGCCTCATAAAGAGGTGTAATGTTGCTCACAAATGCCAATTGAAGATGCATGTGATGTTTGCAAAAGAATTAACTTCATCAAATCCCAAGAGTGAAAATGATTATTCTTGTAAACCAGAGCTGCTTTTAAGCAATAGGATGATATTTTTCTTTGTATTATTTGACAGAGTAGTATAAGCTGAGGGTTCATCAGAAGACTGGGTAGGCTACATGCAATAGTCGGAATGCTTTTAGCATACCTGTTCACTCTGTATTTAGAATGTAGGCTCTTCTCTTTGACCCAGGAACAAGCTACTACTGGTTTGCCTTCCAGTCATCTTCTAACATGCACAGCCCCTTCCCTCAAACACTGCCCTCCTCTTGCATCCATCGGGCGATCCTACCTGAGCCAAGAGCCTGAGCACTGCTGCTGCTGACGTCTCCCGCACCAGCACTATCTCACAGTTCAGTCACCTTTTCCCCACCTGCAATTGCTAAACACCTTCTAACTAGTCTTTCTGCTTCTGTTTACAAATTCCTACTAGGCTAGAGGCAATGGGAACTTTTGTTCACATACAAGTCCTACTCAAAGTCAGCAAAGCTCCTCCCCCACCCCACCCCAACTCTTTTGACATAAGTGAGGTTCTTGCTGGACAGCCATTTACCTCTCCAGTCTCGTCACTCAGCAACTTTAACTTCAGGTTGCTGACTTGGTTTTCTTGCTTTTGGTTTAAGTCCTTTGTTTCACAGCTAACCACATCAGCACACGGTTTTGTAAATGCCACTTCCTCCAAACCTTCCTGCTGTGCCACAAACAGGGTGGAGACATCTACCTATACCTGTCTTATGTGACTGAACTCAAACAGAACCAAGCGTCCGTCCTACTGCAGGCCTGTTTGTATTGTGCTTACTTAACCCCCAGGTCCTGGAACAGCTAACACTGAACAGCCTCAAAACAACAACAAATAAATAAGCTCCGACTGAAGAGGACACACCAGAAGCAGTGAGGTGGTAACAATTCCATCTGCAATACCCCAGGCTGACAGAAGAGCATCGACATTTCAGTGAACCCAAAGACCTAGAGAGAAAGCAGCTTAGGCAGCTGTTTACAATTTCCTTGGTTCCAATCAAAGCTCTATTATCTGATACCAAGCCGACATTAGCTGGAGAAGTTCAAGGAAACACACAAAGATTTGGTTTGAATGTCTCCTCAGCTAATGACAATGCTAATAGGCTGAAAGACAGCATAAGTTACTAGGAACTGTGTCAAGTTCAGCGGCAACCAGAGCCACAAAAGGTACAAAGAGAAAGAACAGAGTGCTCTAGCCTGGTGGTTCCCAGCCTTCCTAATACTGTGATCCTCTAATACAGCTAGCTCCTCATGTTGTGGTGACCCCAATCATGATATATATGATATGCAGGATCTTTGATTTTCACCTCTGTGAAAAGGTCATTCAACATAACTGCTGCTCTAGGTCCTCTGAGAAAAAGTTCTTGACGAGCTCGGATGGGAGGTGATATATTATAATAAAACCAGTCTGGAATATCAGAGAACAGATCCACCCACAGTCAATCCAGGAGGGTCAGAGAGTGGTAATTTATGCCTTTAATACCAGCACCAGAGCGGGTGGGGGTGGGAGTGAGGCAGAAGTGGTGGCCTATGCCTTTAATCCCCGTAACTCCAGAGACAGAGATCTTCCTGTGTTTCTGTGAGTTCAAGGCTAACTACCAAATAGTAATAACTCACACCTTTCATCTTAACTATAGAATTGTGACACAGAGTTGAACTCGGAAGTGAAACAACTGGGTGAAGAAGGTATTTAAGGCAGGCGTAGGAAGACAGATTATTCAGTAGAAGTGATGAGGAGCGAGGCTGAGGAAGCAGGAAGACGGCTGGATGAGAATTGACTGTGGCCTGTTCCCTCTGATAGTCCAGCTTTTTCCCAATATCTGGCTCTGAGTTTTTATTTAATAACAACTAGATTCATGTCACATTGATCTCCAGCGCTTTCCATTTCTGATTCTTCTTGGTCACTTATATGCTTAAGTGCAATCACATGATCTTGGCTCACGACGGACAGAGAAACAAGTCCCCCAAATACACTCGTGAGCATCAGCAGAAATATGACAACTTCTTGTTGAGCTTTTAAGGTTGCTATTTTTTGTTTGCTTGCTTGTTTTCTTTTGGGGGGGGTGGGTCCTTTTCTTTCTTTTTAATTCTTCTCTCATCTATTACATCCTGATTGCAATTTCCCTCTCTCCCCTCCCAAGACTGCTGTTAATTGTAGGGCAGTGGGCAAGGGTGGAGTGTGGTCATCAGTCTTCGTAGATTTCATACTTGCAAACTAACCAAGACATTATAGTGTATCTGCAACCCTAAAACTAAGAGTCACAAGCTATCCTGATCTCTGTGGACATGTCTGCAAAGCTATGTCCACCACACTATCATTTTCAGCTGAGGTCAAAAATAACCCTGTGTCCTTGCTCACTCAGTAGTTTTATGTTTTCTGTTCTGTGCCATGTTTCTATGATCCTGATGTTTAAACAGCCCACAAAGGCAGTGTGCAAGTGCTATTCAGTGGTGCTCTACGTTCAAGAGGGCTGTACAGGGCCTCAAATAGGTATGTGAGTTACAACGTTGTGGACAGGGTTTCAGTGAGGTAGATGCCACATATAAAATAAACTGTTAGGGCAGGAGAGATGGCTCAGTGGTTAAGAGCACCAGCTGCTCTTCCAGAGGTCCTGAGTTCAACTCCCAGTACCCTTATGGCAGCTCACAACTATCTCTAACTCCAGTTTCAGGGGATCCAACACCTTTACACAGGCATACATACAGGCTAAACATGAATGCACAGTAAATAAAAGTAAACAATTTATTAAAAAAATAAAAATGTATCTTATATCAGGAACACATTTTTAGATGGTTATAGGTCAAATGGAGCAAATATTGTGGCTCAGGCTTGCAGAACCTAACTATCTTTTTACCTAGGAACAAGCACTTGGTTCTTGCTAACTTTGCTGATAACATTACAAGACCTAACAAGGGCTGACTGTTGTATCTTAAGCACTGGCGACTTAAGATTCAATTTCTAGCACCAAAAACAGAGAAATGGACACTTAAAAACTGACTTGGGAAATGAATACATAAAATGAATTTTGTTATCTTAGACAAAGGTGGGTTGAAAGCTAAAGAAGTAAGACCAAGAGATGAAAACACACCCCACACAAACTGCACAGAGGATGAATGCATGAGTGTCCTAATAAACAGCACCACATGGGAGGGGGCAGTTATTGACATTGATTTTAAACATCATGGAAGTGTTTCAATCCAGGGGCTATCTGGAGCTTTGATGGTTTTGCTCTGTCACCTGAAATTACTTCAGTGGTAAGAGCTTTGTGGCTCAAAGAAACAACCAAAGAACTAAATTAGAATCTACAACTTAAAGGGATACTTGAACCTCCTCATGCTCATTGCCACATGAAGAGCCAGACACCACCATGGACATGTTTTAACTGTAACACACAAGGAGAAGTCTCATGTCTCTTTCTTTGCATGGAAGCTGGTTTATGGAACCATTTCCATGCTGGAATTGGGTTGTTATCTGCACAATCTGTTTCCATGGAAGACCTGCACAAAGCTGCCACTGCCTGGATA
The DNA here is from genome assembly GCA_033318265.1 of Phyllotis vaccarum. Taxonomy (NCBI): domain Eukaryota; kingdom Metazoa; phylum Chordata; class Mammalia; order Rodentia; family Cricetidae; genus Phyllotis; species Phyllotis vaccarum. Next base: position 50,606,256 of record JARWLC010000016.1, read on the forward strand.
GTGATAAAAATACTCTTGGGTTCTCTCCAAAGTACAGCAAATCAATGGCAAGGCACAGCATCTCTGGCTTGTTGTTTACTGTTTTTTGTTTTTTTTTTTTAATATATAAACTTGTGGTTAAGATTGCTTGCTGCTCTTCAAGAGTCTAGAGTTCAGTTTCCAGCACCTACATCAGGTGGCAAGGCAGCCAGAAGGAGGTGTTGACACTCACATGAAGGTGTTGTAGTGTTGTAATCAAGAGTGACCTCCACAGACACACACACACACTCTCTCTCTCTCTCTCTCTCTCTCTCTCTCTCTCTCTCTCTCTCTCTCTCTCTCTCTCACACACACACACACACACACACACACACACACACACAGTCATTAGGGAGTGGAGTGGCACCACTTGAGAAGGATTAGGAGGTGTGGCCTTGCTGGAGGACATATGTCACTGGGTGAAGACTTTGAAATTTCAAAAGTCTAAGCCAGGCTCAGTCTCCTGCCCTGTTGCTGCAGATCAAGAAGTAAAACTCTCAGTTACTTCCTCAGCACCATGTCTGCTTATGTATTTCCATGTCCCCCAACATGATGATAATGGCCTAAACCTTTGAAACTGTAAGCCAGCCCCCAGTTAAATGCTTTCTTTTTTAAGAGTTGCTTTGGCCATGGTGTCTCTTGATAGCACCAAAAGTGACTAAGATGGGTGCTGTGTGTCCCTGTATGTATGTCTATATGTACTCTTACATACAAATAAAAATAATATAAGTCTTAACACATAGAATGCTAATAGAAGGGGTGATTATTTATTTAATCTCTGAAAGCAGGTTTTATTACTATCTTTTTTACAGAAGATAAATTGAGGTACAAGGAGTTAAAGTCTCTCATTCGTCACACAACCACTAAATGAGTACGCTGAGGACCCAAGTTCAGACAGCATGGTCTTAGAGCCTGTGTTATTCAATGTTGTCATAGTCATGATTTCAACAACCCTCCCCAATCAATATTCATCTCGACACCATAAGAAAGGGACACATTTGGGATCATTTTCCTCCCTAGCTTTTCAAAATCCCTCATGGGTGTCTTGTAATACATAGGACAAATCCAGATCCCACACAAATGACTTAAAAATCCCCATAAGCACTCCTCTTCCCTACTCTGCTGCCATCCCACTGTCTCCACAGAACCCCTGCCTACTCTCTCCTCTATGGACTCTACTTTTCAGTCTTACTGAAAGCACTTCATTCTCAGAAGGAAAAGCCCTCGTGATCACTCTTTACTTGAGCCTCTTCATAACTCTCCTGAACATCTACTGTTCCTGGAATTTACTTTTATTTATATGTAAATGCACATGCCTATTTATCTATATATTCCACATGTTTGAAGCACCCACAGTGGCCAGAGGAAGGTGCTGAATCCCCTAGAAGTTACAGCTTATATGAGTGGCTGGGAAGTGAGCCCAGATGCTCTCCAAGAGCAAGTGCTCTTAACCACTCTCTCCAGCCATCTCTCCAGCCTAGCTATTGTTCACTGTGACTCCAGCACCTACAAGAGCTCCAGGTAAAGATAACTATTCATTCAGTAAACTATCCTGTGGTTTCCTATATTCCTTGTTACAACATTTTGTTCCTTTGGATGTGGGCATTTGCCACGAGATACATGCCTTTCCTTGAGTTACTCATCAGATTACATAAGCATGAAAAACAAAGTTAAAAGACAGGCTTAGAGGGTAAAGGACTTGCTACTGTGCCTGACAATGTGAGTTTAATCCCTGGAACCTACAAGATAGAAGGAGAAACTAAGTCCCAGAAGCACAAAACAAACAAACAACAACAACAAAAACCCTTAAAAGAAAAACTTAACAAGTAAGTTCCATGACAGAATTTTTGTCTAGAATATGCAGAGTTCTAGGTTTGGTCCATAGGTACAATGCACATGTACACATATATGTGTGCACAGAAAATATACCTCACTCACCATATAACGATTATCTACCAAATGAACAACATCTGTAGCTCAAGATCTTTCATTTAAGATTTTTTTTTTTTAATTGAGTTGGGGAGAGAATACGACCAGTGCGCATGTACAGGCCAGAGGACAACTTCCCAGAATTAGTTCTCTCTTTCCTCCTTTACAGATTCTGGGGATTAAACTCAGGACAGCCTGCATGACAAACAGCTTTATCCACTGGGCCATCTTCCCAGCCCAGATCTTCATTTTGCTTTTTGTTTTGTTTTTACAAACAAAAGACAGGATTTCTCTGTGTAACAGCCCTGGCTGTTCTGGCACTCACTTTGTAGACTAGGCTGGTCTTAAACTGACACAGATCCACCTGCTCTGCCTCCCAAATGCTGGGATTAAAGGCATATGTCACCTCACCCAGTAAGCTCTTCTAGTCTTAGTGCTAATGCTGAAATTAAGAAACTAGGGCTAAAGAGATAGCTCCATGCATAAAGTGCTTGTTGTTCAATCATGAAGATCTAAACTTCAGTCTGCAACACCCAAGAAAAAGTGACTGTGATCCAACACTGAAGGGGCGGAGATAGGCAGATCTCTGGGGCTAACTGGCCAGCCACTCTAGTGAAATGTCTAAATCTAGGTTTGGTAAGGACTGTCTCAGAGGGGAAAAAAAGGTGTGAAGTATAGAAGTGAATAAGAAAGTCATCCTGATGCAAAACTCCAGCCCACAGGCAAATACACATATGCAAACAACATATGGGGGGGGGGGAAGAAAATTAAGAAACTGTATCTGTGCTATGTATAGTGGTCCAGAACTATCCCGGCACTAGGGAGGGGCAGGAACATTGCCAGTTCAAGGGCAGACTGGGATACAAGGTAAGTCAGATTTCCTACTTTGAGCCTGAGAGCTGGCAAACATATATTTTTAATTGGTGGGAGAATGCTCCTCCCAACATATAGTCAATTCCTTTCTGACTTTACTCAAAATGATTGCACATTCCAAATAAGCTGTATAGTTTGGAAAGAAAGCACAGTATATAACCTTAGACTATCTACAGATACACATCAATTCTTACTAATACAAACTTCAGGAACAGCTGCTTCACATTTCTAGTTGCTAAATGAAGAACCAACATCTAGCACTCTAATTAGAACACTGCTGCCATAATTGAGACTCTTACTGAGTAATCAGTTACAGCTAGAGGAGGCTACAGTGCAACAGGAGCACTGAATGCAGGTGTGAGCAGTGACAGGAAGGGCCACTAGCAGGAATGCCTTCCTTCTCTCAGAGCGATTTATTGACATAACCAGAATAAATATGCTTTGATTGCTGTCTGTTAAAACCTAATTGATTTAAGAAAAGAAAATTGTGCTGCTGTGGAGAGAAAACAAGAAGAAAACAGATACGTAGATGTGCTCTTAACCTCCGAGTCTCTGCTATGCACTAGCTGTCTTCATAAACTATTTCTTTTTAATATCTAAAAGCATGAAGCCAGGATGAGAATGTTGCTTAGTTAGTAGAGTGCTGGCATACTACAAACACTCAAAAAGGAGAGAGGCACAATTTAAGTAACTTCTTTTCATGCAGATCACAGTGTGTGTCTACAGACATTCTGGGAGGGCAGAGGAACACAGACAAGCATGTAAACACTAACCAGTATGGACAAGGGGTTCAGGAATGCCACTGTCATAATTTTTAGAACTTTCATTTCAAAATCAAAAGTTAAAAAAAAATCGGGGTACTGGCCGTAAGAGTGTTTTCTAGAAATGACATGTAGGCTGCATCCATGAAATTAACAGTATGGCTACTCAAACAAAACCTGCAGGTTGACATACCAATGTGAACCAAAAAGATTTCACAAGTCCTTCCCTTAGATGAAGAAATACAGGCAATCGATGTGCTGAGAGGGAGAATTCATTTTCTCCAAGGACAACCGGCTTTCTGACAGGTTTTCCAAACCAAAGGAGTCAGCCTTAAACACATCTATTTATGATCAAGGTTAAAGAGACTGAGGCATACATACTTTATAACTCCAGTTCCAAGATTCTGACACTCTGAGGGTGCAATAAACTCAAGTGTGTATGTGGTGGGGGGCGGAGGGAGGGCAAGGGATATAGCTTAGTTGGCAGAATGGTAGTCTAGCATGCACCACACAGACAGGAGTGTGAGCACACATCTATATTTCAGCAGTGGGGAGGTGGAGGATCAGAAGTTCGAGATCATCTTTGCTGAGATATTAAGTTCATATTAATTTTAGGATAGCCTGGGCTATGAGGAAATGCTCTTCACTAGGTCCTACTATGTACTAGGTGCTGCTGAACAGTTCAGAGCGATCATTTTATCTTATATAACCTATCTCAATAATGCTCTATGCACAGGCTAACTGCTTTGTTGTTAGTGTGGTGCTATTCTCACCACAGGAATATAAACTGTTTCACAAACAGGTAAAAGATCCATGGTACTTTTAAAAAATGAACATAGCCCAAGAATTTTATTTGCCCTAAGAATTTTATTTGCATGAGATTCCAATTCTAGTTGGGATTATAGACATAATACAGTAGTTACTAGTAAAACCGCTACATTTAAAATAGGTTAAAATGTTATAAAAATACTATCCTGTACTTATTTATTCATTCATAAACAGGGTCTCACTATATAGCGCTGCCTGGCCTAGACCTCACTGGCCTCAAACTCCAGAGACTCGCCTGACTCTACCTCCCAAGTGCTAGTATTCAAGATCTGTGCCACCTTGCTTGGGTATTTAAATTTTGAATTTCTATGAATTAACTCTAACCCAAAAAATACTGCCATTATGGAACTTTAAAATCTTTGAGTCCTAACTTTAAAAAATACAAGTCCATTGGTGTGTGTGTGGGGGGGTGCTATGTGTAGATGCCACAGGACAACTTGCAGAAGTTGATTTTCTCCTGCTACTGCCCAGGTTCTAGGAGTTGAACTTAAGATTATCAGGCTTGGTGACAAATGCCTCTGAACCACCTTGACTCTAGGTTATAACTTTTAAAGCTCTCAATGACAAAAATAAAAAATAAAAGAAAGCGAAGGAATACATCATGCCATTTAATTCTCTAACAAATCCACAGGCAAACTGTACCGATTCCACATAAAAGTAGCCAACTCCCTTTCCAAAGGTCTCAACCACCACTCATGAAAAAATAAAACTGAACCCAGAGAAATCTGATGACATCTGTAAGACTCATGACTGGCTAAAAGACTTAAGGCGGTTTGTCCAACGTGCCACCTTACTCCAAGGAAACAACAACAAAGCACTACAAGTTCTGGACATGTGAGCTTTCCCAGGAAAGCCATATTGATCGATGCAACAGTCAGGAGCTCTTTGAGTCTATCATTATAAACTGTTGTCACTACTGATCAATTAATTTCAGATACAGCACCAAACACCAAATATCAACACTAAATTGGCTATCTATGACTTTAAAACATTCTCAACAGGAAATATGAAATATGTACTTCAACAGTGGAATGTCCATGACACCACCTTTGTGAACAGAAACAGGGTCTTGTGTCACTCAGGCTAGCCATAACTTGCTAGTCTTCCAAGGTTGACCTTGCTGGGATGACAGGTGTGTGTCACTACACCCAGCCTCTTTTTTCATTTTTACCTTTGATTAAACTCATACATATCACCAAATCCTTAAGATTAGGCATGGCTTTTTCAACATAAAAAGCTAACAAGGTAAAATAACTATATTTCAAATGATTGACTTTGGACTGTTTAGCAAGGGCAAAAGAGGACTTCCTGTCTTTCCTAACAAGTGCTCAGTGCTATCAACACGGGCTTGGAACCATCTGGGAGCAACTTATCACCAGTGAGAGGTGTCATCTGACTCCACATTTGGTAGCTCACTTGAATTTCTTTTAGCAGTCACATTTGAACAGTAGGACCTTCTTCAGGCTTTAGCTCCACCTGGTTCTCCCGAGAGTCTGGCTTTGTGTATTACTGTAAGTATCCAAACTGGAAGAATATCCCCCAAAGTGTTGTTTCTTTTCCATGAGCAACTGCACAGAGACAGAGTCCATTCTTGTTGTCCAGAATTCTGCAGAGTTCTTTAGAAACTTAGCAAGACTTTTCAAAGTCTGTTGAATATCCAGTTACTATGTAATATTTCAATATTTGGAATGGATTAGAAAAGTACAGTACCTAGATGGTAGATACAAATCTAAGATGCTATTTTAAGTGGTCCATTTGAACATAAGAAACATTAGGAGACAGTAGGTAGTAATCAAGTCAGTATGGAAATATCAAAGTGACCACAGAACAAAACTCAAAGGACCTATGGAAATTATTGACCTATGATGACTGATTCTATATTGTGATACCCACCCCATAGGACAACACTGTCACTGATGTCAGAGAACGTCTTCATGACAACTCTGAAGGTTTCCTCTCTCACATATGAAAACCTGTTTTTCCCTCCATTTTGGGTCAGCTAATGTAAAGATGTTGCGTGGGGTACTGCAGGAGAACAGTAAAATTCTCTTTTGTGGAAGGCGCTAAGGAAAAGGGGGAAACTATCAATTTTGATTGTGTCTTAAGTAAGGAATATGTTTCCCAGCTAAGTCTCAATTTGCAAAAGGTATATAATAGTAACTCGCTTTTAGAATAATGAATAAGACAAGTTTGTCAGGTGATTATTTAAGATATATGATAAACATGTATGAAACTGTTGAATAAAAGATACTTTTAAAAGATTTTAATGTTTTTTAAAGACCTAAAATATCTGTGTGCTTGGAGTTCACAAAGGCTAGAAATGAGAATCTGATCCCCTAAAATTAGAATTGCAGATGGTTGAACCACCATGTGGGTGCTGGGAACACAACTCCTATCTTCCAGAGGAGCAGTAAATGTTCTCAAACATTGAGACCTCTCTCCAGCCCCAAATTTTAATTCATTTTTTTTAGATTTATTATATGCGAATAAATGTTTTGTCTGAGTGTATGTAAGTGCACCACATTCGTGCCTGGTGGCCACATAAGTCAAGGAGGGCTTTGGATCCCCTGGAACTGGAGTTATGGAAGACTGTAGTTCCCACAACAATGGATGCTGGAAAGTGAACTCAAGCCCTCTCCAAGAGCAGCAAAGTACTCTTAACTGCTGAGCCATCTCTCCAAGCCCCCAAAAAAGATAAAAGGGAAGGAGAGAGAGAGAGCGAAAAGAAAAGAAAAGAAAAAGAAGAGACTTAAACACTGATGGACATTTACTTGCCACGTAACAAAAAATCAGTCACTGTTGATGTTTGTTACTAGAAATGTCCTGATTTAAAGGACAGTCTAACAGATATCAAACCCTACCTCAAATAACAAACAAAACAATAAACCCCTGAACTTACAATGCATGTTCCCATCATGAAAATATAAAGCTCTCTAGATGAGATGCACAAAATGCTACAAAGCATGTGCATAAACTGCCCGACCACAGGGAGTGTGTATACATCATGAAACACCGAACTCCAGGTGTAAAGTTGCTATCTGGCATGCACAGAGCCTTAGGTTCAATCCCTTCCCCTGTACAGACAGGATGGCAATCCTGCCATCCAAGTAGCTGGGAGGCACAAGCAAGATGATCAGAAGTTCAAGGGCACTCAGGGCCACTGTGACTACATGAGACTGTCTTAAAGAAAACATAGTCTGGTGTGCTGGTTCATGGCTTTAATTACAGCACTCAGGAGGCAAATGAATCTCTGCAAGTTCATTCTGAGTTCCAGGCCAGGTAGGGTCACATAGTGAGACCTTATTTTGGTTTTGTTTATTCATTTTTTTTTTTTAAAGAAAAGGCAAGATTACAAAAAAAAAAATTATTTTCCAATTATGCAAAGCATTTAAAGGTTCTCAATTAAGACATTAACAAAAAACCATGTCTAAAGACATTCTAAAATAACTAGTTACTAGACTTTGAAGTAAATACAAAACCTATTGTTACCATTGCATACTAGCAGAATCATTTATAGTTAATAAATCATTAATTTAATCACTAAGAAGATCCAACATGGGAATATAACATATTCCTTTACCTGTACTCATTCAACTTTCAGAAAAGCCCTAGTGAGTTTAAAGTGACTTCAATGCAGAACTCAAAAACCCTTTCTCTAATGAGTTTCCTTCACACGCGCTACTCCTTCACTGTCAAGTGAGCATGTACTGGGGATGGAGAGATGGCTTAAAATTACTTACAGCTCTTGCAAAGAACCAGGGTTGGTTCCCAGCACCACATCAGGCCACAAACACCTGTAATTTAGTGTTGGTTCCAGGAACCCAACACCCTCTGACTTCTAGATGCACATAAATTCATGAAGTACCCCATTCAGATAAATTAAAAAATAAATCTTTTAAAAGAGAGACACTATATTTGTTACCATATACTCGAGTGGCATCATACTGCCCAGTTTAAAGATGAAATGTCAGCTCCAACTGGCATTCATAATTTATGTTTTAGATAAAATGTTTTACATTGGCAGTATTTTTAAAATCTTAGGGAAATACAAAACAAGCCGAACAGCATAGCGAAGTGGCAGGTGCAAACTGCAATATGTCTTTCCAAACACTTCAGCCTTCAATATGTCTTTTGAAAGGATATTCTATAATATGCTTCACAATATTCAAGAAAGAGCATCCATGAGTTGGTATAAAAAACAATGCATGCATTGCAGTGTTTAGGACAAAAGGCTGAACACGTGGTGCACACCTATAATGGCAGCACTCAGGGTAAAGGGAGGCTGAAGCGAAGGAGTGAGGGTTAGAGGCCACCCTGTATTACACAGCAAGTCCTCTGGTAAGAGCTTCTCAGGAATAAAACAAACAAAAATAAAAACCAAACAACAAGCGTTTCCACTGGGGGGGGAGGGGAACTGGAGAGATGGCTAGAGGTGAAGAACACTTGCTGCTCGTGCAAAGGACCAGGATTTGGTTCCCAGCACCCCTGTGACAGTTCACAACAGTCTCTAACTCCAGTTCTAGAGAATATGCTTCCCTCTCCTGGCCTCCACAGGGACTGTACACAAGCACTGCACATACATATATGCAAATACTCATACATATAAGATAAACTATACCTTCTTAAAATCCCATTGTAAACAACGAGCTTATCATGGGGACACAGACCTTATACACTAGTAAATAATCTATTTTTAATTCGCTCACTGTACTCAATTCCCTCAGTGTTAGTGATTACTATAAGAAAACTGTTAACAGTGGATTTTCTATGAAGGTACTAGATAATAAGGTATTTAAAAAAAAAAAAAAAGGCTTCATGTATAACAGCTATGAACCTGTCAAACAAATAAGCATGTTTTAGTGTACCGCTCTAATACCCACAACTATTGTTTCTCTGTAATGGCCCCAAGACTCTAATTCATATCTTAGTAAGCACTACACATGGTGGGAAGTGTCTCTGGCTAGCAAAGATCCATGAACATACAGAAGAAGTAGGCTAACTAAAGAAAGCTCATAAGAGTATGGAGTCCTAGGAAGCTAAAGAACATACACTGGGACTAAGAGGTGTGACTCTAAACTTCTATTCTAGGAAGCATTCACACACTACTAGGCAAAAGCCAAACTGAGAGAAATGGAAACAAAAACAAACAAACAAGGCTCTTTAATAAACAAGTAAAAAGAGATTTAGGAAAAAAAAAAAGAGATGGGAGTCTGACTTAGAGAATAAGAGAATCAAGGGAAGACCTGCAAGTCTGGCAGTATTATTACAGAGGAAGCCAGGAGAAGTAGGAGATACATTACAAATCAAGACATTAGAAACAAATTACAGGGCTGGCGAGGTGGGGCTCAGTGGTTAAATGTGCTTGCGGCTCTGTAGAGGACCAGCGTTTGGTCTCTAGCACCTGTATCTCCTAACTCCAGCTCCAGGGGATCCAACATCCTCTTATGGTCTTCGTGGGGGCACTGTACTCACATGTGCCTCCAACACACATGCACACACACTTAAAAACAAAATGGCCAGGCACAGTGGCAAATTACATGCTAGCCAAGGTTATATAAGCCAGACTTTGTCTCAAAAAAGTAACTAAGAAATAACTCATTAAAAATATAGGACCAGATATTTGATAGCAAGGAATCACCTCCTATAATTAGAATGACAACAGTATTGTGGTCATGGCTGAACTCAATGACTCCTGGACACTGAAACAGGAAGGCTGTTATAGGCTAGATGCCTAGAAGCCAGTCTGAGTTGCACAGGGAGTTCTGAGTCAGCCAAGACTACACAGCAAGACCCTGTCTCAAACAAATAAACAAACTTCACCTTTTAGAAATTGATTTATTTATAGAATAGATAAAATGATACAATATCCGGGATTCGCTCCAAAATGCCATCCTAAGCTACATGAGACCGTGTCCTACCTAGCTGCCTCCCCCCCAAAACCAAACATGCATGAATATAGGCAGTATAAAGAATTTTTAAAACCTTCTAGAAGCTCTATTTTACTTTTCATATCTAGATCTTTGACACTGGCACTTATTTTTAGCTTTTATTACACCAAATTTCAAATATGGCTTTCTAAATACTAAACATTTTTACCAACTAAGCTGCATCTCCAGCCCTAATTTTCTCTTTCTTAAAGAAATTAATTACAATTAAAATTATAAAGGAATATGAAAAATAATACAGAAGTGTACACACACATAGCCAACTGTGGAGCCATACTATAAAAACTAGGAGTATTACTAATAAGTGCTACTTAAAACAAAAACATTTAAGGACATTTAGTGGATATACTAATAAGCCCACAAAAACTACCTGTAAACTAAAACTAAAGTGTACACCAAAAGGTACGGTACAGGGCAAGTAAGGTTTTTAAGCGGCACCCTGGGAGCAGTGCTCAACTCACTAATGTAAACTCCAGAAAAATCACCTGACGAAATGCTGACAGAGGGAAACTAACTCATCTTTCTCTGCAATTAAGTTCTTAATACCTACTTGTGTCCTGTTACCTGAAGCAAAGGAGGATAATTAATTCACTGTCTCAGCGGCAACAATTCTTGACAACTGGTTCAGAGTGGTTGTTCTCGGAAGATCAGAGCTGACAAACACCTTCTCATCTTTGATTTCAAGTTCCAAGAACTGAAAGAAGCCTTACTGGCAAGATGGGGTAAACAGAGTGGGTATGAAAGAAAAGCCAACCAAGTGTTCACATTGCGGTCTGCCAAGCATGGACAAACTGCACGAGTTCCTCCCCACAGGACGAATCTAAGGCAACAAATGCATGATCTGCTTTACAACTGGAGAAACGCTCCTCTGAAGAGTAAAGTTTCCCCATGGAGTCCCTCAGATTACAAAAGCAATGTGCACAGCTCCATCACATTAGCTAAACATCTAGGAGCTAAAAACAAGCAACGTGTGGTAAGGAAAATAGCTAAAGGGGGTGTCTATAATTGAGAGAGTAACTTAAAATGGACTGTGTACTGCAGATGCCTTGACCTTCAACAGCCAGAGCTGTTTAAACAACTATGCTAAGAATGGGCTGCTAGTGGGAATACATAGCTCCCTATAAGTGAAGAGAAGGGTTAGCTGGCTTGCAGAGCCAGAAGCAGCTTCTCTGTATCAGAACCATGTATGGCACTTTTGCCACATTCCCCAAATCCTCAGAGAAAAATCCTACAGAGCTACAGTACTTTCAGTTCATACCATGTGTGAGATTACAAATTATAAATGTATTCAATTTATTACAGTTTTTAATTCAGATCATAGATAACAATGCCTTGCTAGCTGCAACTGCAAGTTTCTACACTATCCTTTCCTGCCACGGTTGGCCTTGGGGGCAACTAGACAAGACGGGGAAATGGGTGTCCTGGGCTCTGGCTGGCCTATGTGGCCTTCTTTGCTTTCCTGCTGGTTTATAATGGTCTGCTCTAGACCCATCTCATACCACCAGGAGGTGCAACCACAGAGACACTCTATACCCTGACTTCTCAGAAGGCTTCAGATTGTCAAGGACCAGCGTTTGAAACCCCTCCTTATTTTTGAACACTGCCACTGCACAGAACCCAAGGGCTGCTCTGCAGAAACAGTTGGAAAGAATGCATTATCCTTTTGAAATAAGTCACATTTACTAGTGTATATACATTACAAGTTGAAGTTTTCCTGAGTCATGAGCTGACTTATTGATTGTTTCAGACATTTAAATATAACATTTACATTTACTGGCCATCTTTTTGGGTTGTATTTTGCAGTAATTACTAAGGACTTCACATTATCAGGCACTCTGCCACTGAGCTATATCCCTCATTCTCATTTTTTCCCCCCAAGACAGAGTCTCCCTTAGCCCAGCTGGCCTCCCTGAACTCCTGATCTTCCTGTTTCTACTGCCCAAGTGCCGGGATTACAGGTACATGCTTCCATCCATAGCTTTTAAGAAAATTCACTTGCTGCCCCAACACTGGGACTGAACCAAGCCAAGTGCTCCTCCACTAAGTTATAGTAAGTTATAGCCTCAACAGTTAATTACTACTAAACTTTTAAAAATTATTTCATTATTAGCTCTGTGTGTGTGTGTGTGTGTCTGTCTGAGGAGGATCACAAAGGTCAGAAGCTTCAGATTACTTGGAACTGAAGCTTCAAGTGATTGTGAGCTGCCTCATGTAGGTGCTGGGAATTATATTCTAGTCCTCTAGAAAGGCAATAAATACATCTCTCCAGGCCTCTTGGATTACCATTAAAAATAATAATAATAAACACTTTCAAACTAAATTGTCTCTGGAGGACCATGATTTTCCAGAATTTGCTTGCTAAAGTGAAATGCTAGTTTTAGTTATTGTCTCCTTGATGGAAATTTTCATCAAGTACCCAATGAAGCTGAAGTCATACCTAGCCCATGACCATCATTTTACAACTAGGAAATCTGCAGACTGGAGTCATTCTGCCTTAAATTCCATACAGGCTGATTAGAAGCAGTGCCAGAACCTGAACTCCATGTTCCTACCCTAGTCTGCTAATCTAGCTACCAGCGTGGCCATATTAATCACTTGACCATTTCCTTCTCTGCCAGTTACACTGCAACTTCCTCCCTCTAATAAACCAATCAGCCATTCTATGGATGTGTCGGGGTTGTCTCCCGTCCATCCCACCCCCCACTGTGGTTTTTTAAGCATATGGCATAACAACATTGTATGATGGTTCCATATGATGCTTCTATTTTAAAGAATTTTTCTTCCTGTCAGTTAAGGACAAAAATCAAATGCTGAGAGACTCATTGGTAAAACTGCCTCCTGTTTTAGTCTCAATGTGTCAGGTTCACACAGAACTTTGGAAACGTTTTTGGTGGCAACATTCTTACACATCCTTGAGTAAGCTGGTTGGAGGCTGTAATGCACACGGGCAGACACAGGAAAAGAGGCCTGTTAAACCGCCCTTCACACTCTGCACTATCACACTTCTGGTTGGGGAGAGTGGTGGTGGGTCTCTTAGAAATCATCTTCAGACATCCTCTGACTTAGAAGCAGAGGTACAGCAAGTTAGTAGAGCTTCTCTCCACTTAAGTTGGTATTCTGCTTCTTAGGATACTGTGAAAACAGCCATGGACATGGAGAAGAAGTAATTTTTCCTCTTTGGCAAACCAAAACTGAGCTTACAAATAGCAAAATGACCCTATATAAATTTCTGAACACTCAATGGAAAAAAGAATAAAATCACTAAAGAAAACTCTTTTCAAGCTTGCATGTTCTCAGTGAAGTTTATCTTACTTCAAAGGGGAAAACTGTTCTCTTTCAGAAGCACACTGACATGTTTTTGTTATAAAGAATCATATAGAATCCTTGCCTCTTCATCTCCACAGTTTAACAGGGGCACAATTATCTTCATTCTCAACCAGAGAAGACAAGAGTACTACATGGTTAAGAACCCAGCTCTTTCGGTTCTGAACAAAGTATTCTTTAAGCACTTGACCAAATTCTTAGTTATCAAAGCAAATTTGCACTGTCAAACTGGTTCCATCTGATGCATTATCTAAGTCGATGCAAAATATGTTGTTTTCTGGGGTCAAGAAGAGCTTCTTCACTTCCTGGTTTTAGGTTAGGAGGGTGGCTCAAATGAACTGTTTTCTTACCACACTTTTTGCACAATCACAAAAACCCAAAAGGAAGAAGGCTGGTTAAATATTTAAACACTTACTTCCTGGTGACCTAGAAGATCTACGGTTATATTCGATATGCTCAACTTAAGGGCTAAGGGTTTCTCAGGATACTAAGGACACTGGAGTTGTTTCGGTCTGAGGCGTTAAAAGCAGGTCAACAGGATATCCAAACTTAGCCTCACCCCCCCCCCTTTCAGAGGAATTTTTATTGAAATGATGCTTAATGAAAATAAATGGAACAAGGGACTCACTCAAAACTAAGAGAGTAGTGGGAAAGTTAGAGGGACAATCACTAAAGTTGTCTGGTCATCTGCTTTCACTTAGTGTGAAAACCCAGAAGGGTGAGTCTCCTCTTTGGCAACTCCAGCCTGCCCACAATGACCACTTGTTACACCTCCCACCCCCAAAATCCACTTCAGGTTCACCAGAGATTAAAAAGACTCTAACAAGCGAAAGGGCATACCCGGCCAGGCCTAAGGTGTCCCCGAGGGGGACGGTGGACGGGTGCACCGCGCGTCCCCTGGCCCGCATGCCCGGCCTGGTGACCAGGAGGCCAAACTCCAGGCTGGGCGTACGATCAAAGCATCCGCCGTCTGGGCGAGGGGTAGGGAAGCCGTGAGGACGTCCCGAAGAGCAGGGATGAGAGCGGGGTGGGAGAGTTTGCACCGCGGGAGGCTAAGGAGTCGAGGCCCAGGCCCGCAGCGGGCGCCGCTAACACCAGGCCGCGGGGCGGGGGTGGGGGGGCGTGCCGCGCGCTGGACCCTCCGTGCGCACGCTCCCCGCCCCCGCCGCCGCCCCGGCCGCAACTGCCCCCCGATACTCACGCTTTGTCCACCAGCTCCCGCACTTTCCACATGTTCAGCATCGCGCCCCGCGCGGCCCGGCCCGCTGCCGCCCGCCGCCGCTCCCCACGGACCCCGGGACGCCTCCGCGCCGGGGCTGATCCAGGCCCGGGCCGCCACCGACTACCGCGAACTCTCCCTCGCCGGAGATCCTTCTCCCGGCCAGAGCCACGGCGCCGCCGGTGACACGTCGGAGACGCGGCCGCACCGGCGCTGCGTGGGGCGGAAGTGGCCGGCTTTCCGCCCGCGCCGCGCGCCGCACGCCGGGAATTGTAGTCTGTGGTCAGCGCTCCCGAAGCGCGGGCGCGCTAATTGCACCTTGGTTTGGGGGCCTCTGACAGAGCCTTCAGGTGATTGCCAGCACAGTGATAATTGCAAGACTTACATTCACTTTCTTCTGACGCACAGCGCAGATGCTAACCTTGATTACACGGGTGTGATTGGCATGCGTGTTCTTTCTTCACGCACGTGTCTCTCAGCCTTCAAAACATCCAGGTGTCTACAGGTCACTGAGCCCAGGGGGTCCACCTCTGACCAGTAAAGAATTTTATTAATAAATCCTTTCCCACTCTAGTTCTATGATACAATGATTTTCTATGTAGACAGCTACCTGGTACCTACGTTGGATACTTTGTAACAAGCCTCAGCTCATAGTCGTTGGGAAACCAGCCCTAAATACACACAGCATAACTGTATTATTTTATGTGTCACACCCAAGAACTTTGTAGTTTTAATTTCTAAAAGCATACATACACACTGCCCTTTGGGATCTACTAAAGTAACCATGTTGTCAGTGATCATATTTCCACATGTTAGTCATAAAGCTCCTGATAAAACTTGAAGTAAACCTTAAATTTTGTTTTAAGAAAGTCCTTAAATTTTACAGGCTTTGCCGGCCCTGGTGGAACACTGCTTTAGTCCCAGCACTTGAAAGGTAGAGGCCGAGGCATCTTGATGAGTTCAAGGACAGTCTGGTTTATATAGAAGGTTCTAGATCAGCCAGAGTTACTCAAAAAAGCCTTGTTTCTAAAATCATAATTTTTAAAAAATTAAATCTTTATTTATGAAACATAAAATATTTAAACATTAGATAATATAATTTTTATCTTAAAAAAAAAAAACCAACCTGTCACTATTTACTGAATCTCTTTAGGGCGGTACAAATAAAGACTACAGCTGGAGCTCCAGGTCCCTTGAAGCTTAAAGGTCATTGGAGGAGGAGCATAACAATCAAAAATTATTTAATTAAAGAAAACAAAAAGCTTGTTAAAGATAAAGAACAATGTTGTAGACAATGATGTCAGAGGAAAATAACATTAGAGAATATTTAGGGCTCTTGGAGGAGATTGAATGTAAGCTAAAACTGGAGCTATGCAGAGGAACTAGTAAGAAGATCAAGAAAACGATTTTTGAGGGAGGGAGAGAGGGAGAGAGGGAGAGAGGGAGAGAGGGAGAGAGGGAGAGAGGGAGAGAGAGAGAGAGAGAGAGAGAGAGAGAGAGAGAGAGAGAGAGAGAGAGAGAGAGAATGAGAGTCACAATGGCTGTAAATAGCAATTGTCCCAGATTCTTCAGTGAAGACAGCTGTTCAGTTTGTATTTACTTGGTTATTGGAAACAGCTCTGAAAGCACTCTGGTAAGGTCCTGGAAAAGAGCAAACCGAACTGCGAAGTACAGAGAGCAGAAATCAAGACAGAGCTGGCTCACATATTCCTTAAGATGGGGCCCTGGGGATCACACCAAGAAAGAAAGAGGCAAAAAGTCCAGAGGCTCAAAGAAATCGGACTTTCAAAAGCAAAGTCTAATTTTCCTGTTGAAAGTATTGTCCAGCCCAAGGTTCAAAGGATGCAATGTGGCCAGGGCAGATAAGAGAAACTGCTTTGCACAAGTAAGAGCTCAGCAAGTTAACTTCCAAACAAGCCAGTCCGGAGGACACCTGCAGACACAAGCAGCTTCCAGCCCTGGGCTCCTCACAGCAGTGCATAGCCAGGCTCACTATTCACCCACAAAGCATAATATGAGCATCTCATATTCCCAGTTTGAGTATATCAAGAATTAATCTGAGCTGTCACCTGTGCCATGTTTAGAGTCCACTAGGGTCAAATAGAATGTAACACTAAAACCCCTTCTGTCCACTTGCCACTCTAGAAAGCTCCCAAAAGGGCTCACAAAGAGTTTGTTTGAAAGATGGTCACCCGAGACTAATCATTTGCATATTGGCAGTGTGTTCCATTTTTGCCTTTCTTTTCCTTGCAAGTTTGAGAGCAGTTTCCATAGTAACTTCTTTATAGCAAGTTAAATATGTCCATAGTAGCAAAATAAATGAGGAAATGCCCCACCAATCCCTCCTCAGGAAAACATTTTTCACTAAATGAGCTGACTTTTCAAAGTAAAGCTGAACTAACTTGTGCTTTGAAAGACTACATACTCAGCTCTGTTTGTTACATGCAATGAACAGTCATAGACAAACGGACACCAGCTGTTTAGCTCAGGTGGTTAGCTTCTGAGTTGTTCGTTGAGAGAGCACCATACAACAGCCGTGGGACAACACTTTTACCAAAGATCACAGTTGAGGTCTAGGGGTTTCCAGGTTCTTAGTTTTTTATTCACAAAATTGAAATAAAGGCTCACACTGATTTTCAAAGTAACAAGAAAATTTTATTTAAAGCAAAGCAATAGAAAAGATCAGAATACCAAAAAATAAAAATAAAATCAGAATCCACTGCAAGGGAGCAGCAGGCCATGTGATTAAAGGTAACCAAGGTCCCTGATTATTGTTTGGCATTCCACTTTATGGGGATTTGGTTGCTAAAGGATGTGATGGGAGTGATTGTGTTTTGATTGATAGATTAAGTCTTAAGATCATTTCTATACTACACATGTCCCTTCCCAATTATGCATAGGCACAGGGTGCTAAGTAGGGAACTGTCCCTCAAAGGTCATTTGAGGACCTTATTTTGCTTTGTTCATGCAACCAAACCCACTTGAGGCTGGATTGGCATTTCTAGTTCTTATACTGGATACATTGGGATATAATTGGACAGAAATTGTCTGTGTTTGCTTGTTGTTAGATAAGGAGAAACACACTCCGTTGTTCAGAAGGAGGAGGTGGGTTAAATGTAGGTTTCTAGGTTCAGAAAGGGGTCTGTGTTCATAGTACGTGGAAGTGAAGGAGATAGGCAGTCAAGTGCATTATTAGAAGAGGGATATGTGCAGAACTCAAACCTAGCAGAGTCCCAGGTTACTAGACTCTCTTATGCTTGCCTGCCCCAGCACCATGCAGACTTCCAAGAGGACCAGTTGGTGGGCATGTTGTCTCAGATATAATTTATCATCTGGGAACTCAATCAGGAGGACTAGCATGAGTTCAGGACTAGCACTGCTACATACTTCATTCCAGGACAGCCTGAACTATAGAATGGCATGCTATCTAAATATATATACATGTATATATGGATAGACAGGTAGGTAGATAGATAATTTTATGAGATAGTTCAGAGCACTGGCTGATCTTCTAAAGGACAAGGCCTTGATTCCAAGCACCCATAGGGTAGCTCACAATCATATGTAACTTCAGTTCCAGGGTGTCTAATGTCATCTTCTGGCTTCCATAAGCACTAGGGACACAAGTGATACACAGATACACATGCAGACAAAATACTCAAGGAAAGAAAAAAGTAGATGGTATCGGAATTACAAATGGAAAAAAAAAAAAAGCGAACAAGGCACCGCAAGACAGTATACAAGCTATATATATATATATAAAAAAAAAAAAAAAAAAAAAAAAAAAAAAAAAAGGACCAGTTGCCAGGTGAGTGGTTGGCTAATACCCTCTAATGACCTCTCTTCTTGGACCATTTATTCCCAGGTTCAAGGAGGGCCAGACCTGGCTGTGTCTGCTGTCCCACTCACTTTCTTCAGTCCTGGCCAATCAAAGCTTTGCTGCAATGACTACTCTCCTGCCCACTTTCTTTCCTCCCCTCCCTTCACAGGTGGCAGAACCGCCTTGGGGCTTGAAACTCCAGCCACCTGTTCTTGCTCTGATTCCCTTCTTCCTTCCTATCCACCCCCATAAACTTCTACAGCTCGAATTCCATCTTGCTTTCTTGTCTGTGCTACCCAGACTGACCCCAGGAAGTAAAACCGCACATCTTGGCTTTCTGTATTTGGGTCCTGAGTCTGATCTTGACCACACCTGACTGTTCTTCCTCTTTAGAGGGAGAGAATACTTTATTTCTAAGTGTATTATGTGGGCTGCCACAAAAAGCCAGGTGCATTATAGCTTGGGCAACTCCTCCGGCACCATTTATGTAGACTATCATGTGTAGGCTATATAATCCACTAGGAACGTTGTGGTTTAATGCATGTGGAACAAGAGTTGTGAACTGAATAGTCAGGTGTTGTGGTATTACACCTTAAGTCCCAGCACTTAGGAGGTAGAAGAGATGGATTTCTTTGAGTTCGAGGCCAGTCTGGTCTTCATAGCAGGCTTCAGGCCTGCCAGGGCTATGTAGAGAGGCCTGGTCTCAAAATAAAATAAAGTGTTATTGATTGAGATTTGGGGACTTTAGAGACAAGTTGGCTGGATTTAAAATTTTAATCTTTATTTTGCCACTCACTAGCCATATGATCAAAATTATTTTACATCTTAACTTCAGTTTTCTCTTAAGAATAGGGAGAATTAGAGATCATGAAGACACTTTTTCAGACAATATCTTCTAGGACAAAATTATTATTCAGTAAGCATTAGCAACAATACTACAAGTCTAAAGTTGCCAACAGTAATTATTGTGAAGCCATGAATGTCATCTACTTCCAAGTATTCAGTAGGTGTCTTCTCCAGACATTGTACAGGGTGGTGGTATGCAATTGTACATAAGTTAGGCACAGCAAACAAGCTAATAAAGGTCTGTCAGATAAACAAGGAACAAGCAAGAATTCTTGCTGTACATCATAGGTCACATCTAACTCCTCATGTCAAGTTCTATATAGGTTAAGTGTTCTTTAAATTCTACCTCACAGGTCTAGAGAGCCAACTCTATGGTTAAGAGTGTTTTCAGCTCCCCAGAGGACTCATTCAGTTCTCAGAATTCATAATGGGTAGCACATATAACTCCAGCTCCAAGGGGTTTAATGCTTTCTAGTTTCTTCAGGCAACTGCACACATCACACACACACACACACACACACACACACACACACACACACACACACACACACACACACACACTAAATAAATAAAAATAAAATCTCAAAAAATAATTTTATCTCATGGGGATGGAACTTAGCAGTTAAGCTCCACCCCTGCTTTCTTCCAGTGGACCCCAGTTCACTTCCCAGCAACCCATAACTATCTCTAAGTCCAGCTGCAGAAGGTCAGTTGCCCTCTGTAAGCACCCACAACCATAGCCACACACTCACATAGATGCACATAATCACAAATTTAAAAATTAATTTTAAAAAATCATACCACATTACTATCAAATCCCTTATATGAATCTAAGCTTTTACTCATAAACAAGGGTTTAGACTTATAGAGTACCCAAAACTAGCCACTCATCAGTAATTCATGGGCATCTTTCAAGATTTCAGAGTCTTCTGTTCTACCTTTTGGACTTCTGATTCAGTCTCTTCCCTACATCCTTGTTTGCTAGTGACATAATCATCTAAAATCGCCTGAGGCAGAATAAAAAGCCCTCAGGGGTAGAGCTTTCGCCTAAGGTGCA
This sequence comes from Phyllotis vaccarum, assembly GCA_033318265.1. NCBI lineage: Eukaryota > Metazoa > Chordata > Mammalia > Rodentia > Cricetidae > Phyllotis > Phyllotis vaccarum. The sequence continues at coordinate 50,626,876 of JARWLC010000016.1, forward strand.
CAAGGTAAGAAGCAGCATAAATGAATAAACAAATGATAAAATGACAAAACCAGGACATTATTAACATTGGAAACTTAATAAGTATTCCCAGAATTCTCCCTCCGATTTTCATTTTGCTTGCATGCAGATAGGCATCTCATAGCTGAGAGGAAGAAGGCTTAGCCCTTTGGAGGTACAGTCTGTTAACCCTTGGGGGAAGAGGTAAGTTTGTTTCGTCCAGGAGGCTAACATTAGGAGTGACGATGTATCCCTCAAGGCTAATCATCTCCAGGGGAAAATGATGAGTTTGGATTGGATCACATGGTTCTCACAGCTGAGTCTAAGATGTGGGCTGCCCTAGTAGAGCCACACCACTAGGGACGACTTGGTTTCTGATGCAGTCAACAGCAACCACTGAAGTTGAAGTTCAGGGCTCTGAATTTTTAGACCAGACAAAGCCTAAAGTATTTTTACCAGAGCTGGGAATGCACTGGACTAGGTTTTATAGTTTCATTCTTCCTAGTTATCTGAATTCCATGGACAGCCAGGATAAGGAAGGTAGAAGAGAAAAGAAACGCAGAAGAGATAGCAGTAAAGAGCCTTCAAGAAGGATGTGAAAGGCTTGTGGCTCCTATTGGTTGCTATCTGGGCAGCAATTAAGCTGTCTATCCAGACTGTTGTCACTCACTGTTCTGCTGATAGTTGGCCCTTTCTTGCTGAAACCCAATTCCCTTTTAGTGTGCTCAGTGGGGCTCAGACTGAGAGAGCTTGGTGGGTGTATTACAGAGAGAATGCAGGCCTTCCTGGAGATGGACAGGTCTTGGTCGGAGTATGGATGGGATGGTGTGCTTTCTGCCTGTATGTCCCCTGGTTTCTGTGCCTTTGCTTTCTAAAAAGTCAGAGCCTGAGTTGACAAGCTGCCACTAGTCTAGGCCTCTTAAAAAAGGATGCCATCAGTGTGGCTATGGAAATTTATTCTACAGAGCTAGGTGGGACTTGGGGTGGTTATCAGAAATGATGGGCTCATTCTTTTTTATTTTTAGATTTGTTTTTAACATTTTTATGTGTATGAGTTTTTTTGTCTGCCTGTATATATTTGCACTATGTGTGTGCCTGGTGCCTGCAGAGGTAGCAGAGGATGTTAGATACCCTGGGACTAAAGTTACAGACAGTTATGAGCTGCCATGTAGATACAGGGAACTGAACCCAGATCCTCTAACTACTGAGCCAATTCTCTATACTTAGCTAACTCATGTTTTAAAGAAGGGATTTCTGAGACAGGGTGGTTGGTGGCAAACACCTTTAATCCCAGCATTCAGTAGACAGCGGCAAACAGATATCTGAGTTCTGGGGTGGCAAGGACTACACAGAAAAACCCTGTTTTGAAACCCCCTGCCCTCTCTCCCCCCCAAAAAGGTCGTTCTGGAAAGACTAAGTACCCCAAGAAAACCCACCGAGACTTCACTAGCTTCTAAACTCTTAGGTCCTGTCAAGAATTATGCTATTGAGTGAGAGCTCAGTGCTGTGGAGTCATCTGTCTGATGGCAGACGACTAACTGATGGACAGATTGTCTTTAGTAAACAATGAGCGTGACTGAAGACTTGAGGAAGGAACAATTGGCACTAGGGTGATGGCTTTCTGGGATAGTCAACATTAATCATTCATGGGGGCATCTGGACTACATGGTGGCATTAGGTAGGAGTTGTCATCTGAAAAACTTAGTGTAAAGGCGGGAGCCCTTACTCTGTAGTCTTTCTACCCAGGGATCTGTGAATGAGACAGGGAGAGGATGGATTGGCAAGGAAGAGTTCCTATGTGTAAAGTGCTTGACAATAAGTAACATGGGGAGGGGGACAGTTAGAAATCTGGACACATTTACCTAATTCGGTGGGGAAAGTGAGTAGGGAGAAAAGGCAGCCATAGGTAGGATAAGTGGGTTTTTAAGAGATCTATGGTAGAAAAGTTTGCAAAGATAGTTTTTTATATAGCTGTGACAGATGTTAGTGTTGTCTTTAGGGTCATACAACTCTAGCCAAAGAGGGGCTTTACAGTCACTTTATTCTCGGTCTCTGTCCTTGGGGCAGACGCCTTCCGGAAAAGGGAATCTATGGCAGTCTTTCTCAGAATTTTCTGTTTTGAGGTCAGGTAAGGGGATTTCCAGAAGACTTCTTTCTGTACTGGTGAATCTCAAATGTCTTCAGCTTAATCTGTTATCTAACTCCAAGTTCTGATGTGCCTCAACATTGTCCAATATGGAAGTCAGGTGGACACAAACTGAAGGGACATAGATGAGCCAGGGCTGTGTGCCAAGGACAGAGGTATCAGCTGTGGTATGTGCAAGACCATGTGTCACATCTGACTAAAGAGCTGTGTGGATTTAACTTAATGTAACCTCTCAGGCCTTAGCACCCTTGTTAAACTGGGTCTCTCAATCTCACCGGGTTGTTGTGAGAAGCAGATGAACTGACATATGTTAAACTTCTGCCACAGGGGATGAAAAGATGAGCAGCAGTCCAGAGGTCCCAAGCTGGGTTCCCAGCACCCAAATCAGGTAGCTCATAATTATCTAGAGCTTCAGTTTCAGGGGATTTGATGGCCTCTTTTGCCCTCCATAGTTATTTATACTCAAACATGCAAACACATGCATGCATACACACACCATATAAAAATATTAAAATATTTAAAAAATTCTACTATAGCACTTGGTATGATTTAAGTTCTCATTAAATACAAGGTCTATTACTGCTAAATTGTTTATATCCAGACATCTCAGTTGATATGGGAGAGGGTGTTGAAGTTCATTAACGTTTGCAGTCAATGTTTATCTAGGCACTTATCTCACTGAAAAAATGTACAGTGAAACCCAGACCTGCTTCCTGTTCTCAGGGAGCTTAGAGTCTCAGGAAGAGTTTAGATGCTAAACAATGCCATGAGTAATTTGTCATCACAAGCGCTGGTGAATGCCGTGAAGGAGCAGATAGATAGTGTGAGAGAATGCAGTGTAGTACTTCATCTAGACCAGGTAGGCGTGAGGCCCAGGAAGGGTCCTCCTGGCCAAATGACATTGAAAGTAGGAGTGGAGAGATAACTTTAAGGTGAGAGGATGGAAGAAGTGTCCAGGGAGGAGAGATCAGTCTGTGTCAGGGCCTCAGGTAGGGTAGAGCTTAGGTTGTTCTGGGCCCTGAGAAGAGGTCCTGAGGGCTGGAAGGAGAGAAGAGGAAGGGCAGAGATGTGCTTGGGGACCTGTTGGTTCTTTCCTTCCTCCTCTATTTGGCTTTGTATCCATATGACTTGTGTGGACTGCATGGCCCACAGTATCTTGGCTTCTGATTTCAGATTCTATTCATTTTGGGGAAAGAGGAAGCAAAATATGGGGAGGGGAGAGGGTAGTTTGGCACCCTGAGTGTTTTGGGGACTTTCTACTGACAGGTGGCACATTGTTCTAGCTTTCCCTAAGGTTTCTTCCCTTGATTCTTTAGGCTTTGAATGACCCGATGGTAGCCATGCCTGCTTTTCTAAATGTTGCGTTTCTCACTTTGCCATCTTAGGGTTTTACCCATACTTCCAAATTGTGTTGTTACTCTGCTAATTGAAGAAATCCCAACAGAGAGTATTTTTAAAGATATTTCTTTTGTTTGTTAAATTGTAAGTATGTGGACATGTGTGTGGTGCCCACAGAAGTCAGATGAGCTGGAGTTACAGACAGTTGTGTCTGTCTGACATGGTTGTCAGGGACTGAACTTTAAAAGAACTATACATACTTTTAACTACTAATTCATATCTCTAGTCCTGGAGAGTTTTAAAAGGGCATTTTTATTTATTTTTGTATGTGTATCTGTGGATGTGATACAAACCCTGGTATACATGTGGAAGTCAGAGACAAACTCTGTGGAGTGGGTTCTCTTCCTCAACCTTTACATGGGTTCCAAAGGTTGAACTCAGGTTGTGGCAAGCACACACTTTATCTATGGCACCATCTTGTTTGTATAACATGGAAGATTTTGCATTTCTAATTAAGAACTTGTTATTTTTTGTAATTCTGTGATACTGAGATTTGAACCCAGGGTTTTAGGCATGACAGGCAAATGCACTAGCACAGGCACCAATATAGGCTTTATTAAGTGTTACCTTTAGTACAAGGAGAAGGTATAATCATTTCATGCTATTGCTCTCTGGTGCCACCCACTAGCTTTTTTTCTCTGAGGCTACTCTCCTCCTCATCCTCCTCATCCTCCTTCTCCTCTCCTTCCGTCAATATATTCCCAACTGATTTTAAGACCCAAATACTCCTGCCTCAGTATTCCTGAGTATATAGCCAAAGATGACTTTGAAGTTGCTGGGGTGTATAGACTTGCCTTTTTATGCAATGCTGGTATTCAAACCAGGGTTTCATGCACACTAGGCAAGCACTCTGCCAACTGAGCTATATCCCAACTTCCTCTCTTCCTTTTAACATCCCCATCATTACTTCTTGAACCACTATGGGCCCTACATTTCTTTACAGAAGCCCCCGACCCCATATTTTAGACTCCTTGGAAAACTTGTGTTTCTTTCTTCTTATTAGGTGAGGGGAGGGAGAGGCTTTTCCTCTCTGATGCAGATATTAGCCATAGTCACCTCTCTGGGTTTCTGAAGTATTTGAAAGCACCTCTTAGTGTGAGTATTTCTAATCTTTCTTGGATTGTAAATTAGATCATGTTACTGACAGTATAAAAATCTTACATTATTTTCCATGACACTAAGAGCCCAAACTTAACCCCTCAGGTGTTCCTCCCTTCCCAGGTCCCCAGATCTGGAAAGACAGAAGCTGCTGTGGTTTTATTCTGGGTTAGGACTCAAGGCCACTTCTCAGGACAAGCTCAACAAATTGAGAGGGTGGGTTATGGGCTCAACGGATACTACAGTCTGTCATCTACACTCCTTTTCTCCGCCCCCCCCCCTTTTTTTTTACTCCACTTACATCGTATTTATCTCCAGGCAGTACTTCTTCAGACTGTGTCTTCATGCTGTTGGTCCTTACTGAGAACATGGCAATCTCATAGCATCAGCTGGACTTTTGTAGCACTTTAGGTGGGGATGCCTCCAAAGCTTGGTTCACCCTCTGTGTACACACCCTCCTAGATGTGAGGCTGTTCCTAAATGTGTTGACCAAAACCTATCCCTTTGTTCTTTTTAATGCTGAGTATGTACTCTGGCGACACCTCATGATTATAGAATATAAGCATCCTGCCTGTAGTTTAGCGTGCCTAGTTCCCTGTGTGGTGGAGCTGCTTTTCCAGTGTCCTGGCAGTGTTTCTATTACTTGAGTCTCTTAATTAAACCTGCTTTCATTACCACTTTGCTTACCATTAGGAATGTCCCTTTTCCATGATTCACCCCTGAGACTGTTGAATCATGGACCTGGCCTGAAAAATGAAGATCTAGGAGACCTAAATGCCTTCTGTGAGAAAATCAAATGAAAAAGAAGAGAGAATATTTTATCATATGTTACAATAATCAACATCCTTAATAGAAATTCCTTCCCTTCAAGAAATTTTTTTGAGACAAGGATACATGTTGCCCACCCAAACAGGCCTGGAACTCCCTATATAGCTTGAATTTTTAATTCAGTTTTAGTTTTTAATTCTTAATTCAGTAACATTCTTTGTTGCCAGTGGAACCAGGGCTTTCTGTGAGCCCTCAACAAACTAAAGTACAACCTCAGCCCTCGTTTTTTCTCTCTATAAAAGTCTTTCATTATCTTAGTAATAAATACAGCATACCCACCTGTCCTCTTTTAACCTAGAAATTCAACTCTTATGTATTTAGCTAGGATGAAAAGCTATATAAAAATCATTATGGAAAATATTCTTAGCAGCTTTATTCGCAATAGCAGAAAGCCAAAACCAACCCCGAAGTCCATCAGCGGTATTTGGATGAACAGAATGGCTTGCATCATTTGGGTGAAATGTGACCCAGTAAGAGAAATTAATGAATTACTAAGATAGGCAATAGCCTGGGCTAGTGAGCAAAAGCAATTGGGCACCAAAAGTTATGATTCTATTTATATAAAATGCTAGAACAGGAAAAGCTGAAGTGAACAATATAGCACCATGGTTTCCTGAGGTGAGGTATAAAGAATTGTGGGAAAGGAAAATTAAAAGTGAAAGGATCTATACAGTTTGTTTTAAAATGAGAATGATCCAAAACTCATAAAAGTTAATGCTTTTTTCCCCTCTTCAGCAATTTTGTTAAAGCTCACTGGATTTTCCTACCCTTTATCCTTGTCTACCCAAAGTATAAACAAACATATCTGCATATAAGTAGATTTTGAAATCATGCCATGCATGATGTTAATTAAAAAAAAAAAACAGGACTGACAAGATGTCTTAGCAAGTAAAGGTCCTTATTGCCAAGTGTCAGGAGACGGTTCACTAGCCAAGAGTCAACTAAAGAATTCCCTTCTTCGTCATTCTTCAGATAGGACAGCATTATTTAGATCAAGACAGTCCTTGGAAAAGCCACAAGGGAAACCACTGAACCATTGACTCATAATGGCCTAACACACTGACCTTGACTCATGATTACTCACTGACCACTACTCATAACTGCCTAACACACTGACCTTAGCTCACAGTCTCACCCCCTCACTAAGCCCCTCACTACCCCTCCTTTCTCCCTGAACCTGCAAAAGCATATATAAACAGCCTGGGAATAATAAAGAGAGACCACTCGAACAGAGACTTGTCCTGTGGTCCTTCTTCTGCGCCTTCCCCTATCATTCTCTCCCTACAGGTGACAGGGACCCTGTTGAAGTCCTGCGGGTTGGGACAACCAAGTCTAGGTTTTATTTCTTAAGACCCCCATGATGGAAGAAGAGAACTGACTCTTACAAGTCTTTAGCCCAGGCTAGCTCCAGTTCCCAAGGATAACTTTGAATGTCTCATTCCCTTGCCTCTACCTTCTGAGTGTTGTGATTGCTGGAATTATAAATAGACATGTGCCACCATGCTTGATTTATGTAGTCTTAGGACTCAAAGCCAGGACCTTGTGCATACAAGGCACACACTATACCAAGTAAGCTATATCAACACCCCATTATTTATGTTCTTGATGATATGACTAAGAACCTGTTGTCTTATCTAAGGTCTATATTTTCTTCTAAGTGTTTCATAGATTTAGTTTTTATATTCAGATGGCCTATTGCAGTGACTTCTTTATTGTTATTTTTTCTCCTCCTCCTTGGCAAGATCCTGCTACATAGTCTAGGTTGGTCTCAAACTTGCAATCATTCTACCTCCGCATCTAGATTTATAAGCATGTGCCGTTACTTCTGGATTTCTATAGAAGAGGGATCCAGTTGTCTCTGTACCATTTACAGAGTACACTATTATTTCCTCTAATGAATGGTTCAGGTGCCTTGCTAAAAATGAATTGGTCCCACTCAGAAATTATTCCCAGTGTCAATGTTAATAACATGAATTATTGTTGACTAGTAGTTTTTCTCAACACTGCTTCCCCTTCCCACTCTGAGGCAGTTTGTTCTGGGCTTTGTAATCTTGAGTAACACTGTTTCAAACACACTGAAACATCTGACGGGAACACTTAGATGGGGCATGTGGGTAAATGCAGATTTTCCTTGCCTATTGAGTGGGAAAGAAAAGTAGTTGGACATAGAGTGTTTATGGTGATGAACTAGAGTTTAAAAGATGCCTTCAAATCATACATTAGGGAGACAACTCTAAATTATTTTACAACAAAAAGAAGGTACATTGAATGCTTTGGCAAGACTTGGACGATGATGCTAGATAATAAGCTTTGCTCTTTGATTAACCAGCTGAATGACCTTGCCCAGTCTCTTGGCTCAATTTTCTAGTCTACTGAATGCATGTATGATGCCAGCTCTAATCTCTGTTCTGAATTATTAGATTGAAAGGAGGGAGTGTGTGTGTGTGTAAATGTGCATCAGAAACTTTGTTATTTTGAGTACCATGAACAATTTATGAGTTACTTTCATTCAAAACATTATCTTTGACTTGTTTATAATAAGTGATTTCCCCTTTTGGGGAAACAACCACAAGCAATGTTTACCCCAATAAAACATTAACATGCGGTTTCTTACCACTTATCTGGGCAAAGGCCAAGGCCTGGTATTTGGCTCAAAGAAAGTAGTTATACATTGTTTAATAACAACCAGGCCTTAGGCAACTCTCAATAAAAACTTTGGTGTCTGGATTAGAATGTGACTAAGGAGTGCCTCAACCACAGCCTTTTTATTGATTTCTTAGACTGTGGAGCTTTTTTTTTTTTTTTTAAAGTCCTGGGGCTGGATATGATGTGGCTTAATTGGTGTAGTACTTACCTGACATGCATGAAATCCTGGGTTTTGATGTCTAACACCACACAAACTTGGCATTGTGGTATATGCCTGTAGTTCTAGCACTTTGCAGGTAGACACAGAAATCAGAAGTTCAAGGTCACTCTTGGCTACATAGTGAGGAATTTGAGGTGAGCCTGAATTCATGAGACTCTATGGGGTGGGGGGGGGGGATATCTGAATAACCTTAATTTACATTATGATGAGCTTAAGATCCAAGACTTCATCAGGTCCATTTACCACCTCATGGAGTTAAGGGAGAAAAATGGTGTGCCCGAAGGAACTTGATTTGTAGAATAGAAGCAGTGAGCCAGATAATAGCAGCAGTCCAAAGTACTAGTTGCCTCATTGAGAAAAATATACATCATGCAGCTTTTCTAGAGATTTCTCCCCATCCAAACAGGTCACTATAGATTCACTGGACTTTGGGAGATACAAATATGATATAATAGTTACAGATAGACCAAGATGGGGAAAAAAACCTCTTTATTGTTGCTAAGGGTCATAGTGGTACCAATAAGCCAGGCAGCTGGAATACTAACTTCCCTGCCAAGTCTGGGTATTATTTTAAAACTGAATAAATCAAACTTTGAGGATTTTTTTTTCATCCACAAAGAAGACATTTTACCTGGTATATAAGAGGCATAGCAATGGGCAAAAACAGTCTCTGTACAGAGGATAGAACTTTCCAGAAGTGGTAAAGAGGGCAGAACTCCAGGAAAATGAGGGTACAGTAACAAGACGAGGATCTGGAGATTTCCAAAAGGGAACTTGCCTTATGAATGCTTTCTTCTTAGGTACCTTCCATTTTAACCACAGAAAGTTACACTTTATATAGAGTAAATGATTTGTTTCAGATTCTGAAACTGTCCCCACAATAAAGTATAAACATAGCTTGATGTGGTGGCATGTGCCTGTAGACTCAGCACTTGGGAAGCTGAGGCAGAGAAGCCAAGCCAGCCAGGGCCACATATTGAGCCCTTCTGGAGTCTGGAAAACAACAAAAATGTGCACACAGCTACCTATTGGCTGTGCCTCAGTTCTCTTACCTGTAAAATGGAGATGATTCTACATACCAGGGTTGTGGTGAGAGTTAAATAGATGGGCACAAGTCGAGTGTGCTAATGAATGTGCCAAGGGAGGGCATAATGAGTGTGTAGCATTTAGAACCACATCCTTTTCTTCCTCATGTGAAATGTCTTCTTCCAGGCCTTTCAGATACCCAGAGAACCTAGAGCCACCTGTATCTTTTTTTAAGCCAATGGGATAGTAACAGTAAGATTGAAAGCAGAAGATATAGAAGACAGCTTGCATAGATCAGATGAGATTCTGGATTCCATCCCTACTCTTACAAAGTTTAGACAGTTAAGTAGATAACTTAACTCCAAACCCGGTACAAAGCTCTAGCATTTTGTTCAGGTTGAGGAGGCTCACACTTGTAATCTCAGCACTCAGATGGCTGAGGTTAGTGAATTTGAGGCTAGCCAAGTTTCATGGTGACTTTCAGGCCAGCCAAGACTAGTGGACTATATAGAGTTGAGATTTTACCTTAAAGAGTTGGGAGTGGTACAATTTAAACACTTATATGTAAGAAATTATACTTGGGGATACAAAGTCAAGCAATCAAAGTGTTGTTTTCTGTACTCATCACAAACAAATCGCACACTCACTATAGGCACATGTCCAGAGATTGTAAATGTCAGTATTTTTCAGAGCTGATGTGTCGGTCCATCTTCTCTCTTTTTTTTGTAACTGCATGTGGGGAACCTCAGAGACAAATTTTAGTCTTTTCATGGAGGAGAGGTCAGACAACTTGGGCTCTGGACAGCTTATTAGAGAAAGGAAGGACTCCCTCTTGCCAGATCCCTTCCTCCACCTCTTTCTGGGTCCTCAGAGCAATCTATTGCCAGAGAAAAAAATAGTTCAAATAAAAAATGGTAAGGTGTTTCTGGAAAGGACAGGCTTTTTCCCTAATGTTGTTGAGGGTGGTAAAAGTCTAGATGGAGAAGTTACATTCCGGTAGCTTGGTTAATAAACACCTGGGTTGTCACAAGGGGCCAAGGGCTTCAGACTCTTGGAGTCCACTTCCTTATGTTATTAAAAAGGGCAGTGAAAGTAAAACAGAGCTAAAACATGCTATACAAATAAAAAGGATCTGTATTATTTTGAGATACTGTGTTTGTTTGAGTCCTGCCTGAGGAGTTTCCCTTTGCTGTAGAAGAGAACCTGGAACCTCAGAGCAGAGAATAACAACATGGGCTGGGGAGGTCGCCTGCCATGGTAAGCATGAGGACCCAAGTTGTGGTCCCCAGAATCCTTGGAAGGTTAAGTGTGACAACACATATCTGCACTCCCAGTGCTCCTGTGGTGAGATAGATTGATGGCTTGTGAGGGCAAGAGATTTTCCCAAGTCTGTGGACCACCTTGTGCATCAGGAGACTCTGTTCTAAATAACATGGAGGATGGGCTCCACATGAACATGAGCAAGTGGGCAAACACACACACACACACACACACACACACACACACACAATCACACTCTTGTGATCCCTCTTATTCTGTTTAGTTTCCTGTTGATATCATAGCACATCACAGGGATGAAGAGGGTATTCACAGCTGTAAAAATGGAACTTTCAGAAGAAATGTGACCATAATACTCTGTTGGAAGAGGACCTTGTTAAGAGCTTTCATTTTAATACTAAACAGTGTCAAGCACGTTGTGGTGGCACAAGCATGTAATCTCAGCACTTGAGAAATGGATACAGGATGGTTAAGAATTTCAGGTTACCCTTGGCTACATGAGTTTGAGGATAGTCTGAGACCTTCTTCTCCCCCCCCCCCACCCCCTCTTCCTTTCCCTTCATCCTCCCTCCCTCTTTGTGTGAAGCTGAAGTTCAACCTAGGGGTACAACCATGTTAGGCCACCTCTCTGGGCTGTATATCGCTAGCCTTTAAGAACATTCTCTCTCAACACAAAAGTCTGCCTTTGTTTTTCTACCCTCTGCCCGTTCCTCCCTTTCAACAGGCATGGTGGGGTGAGGAGAAGGGTGCACAAGGTCCTAGGTTGGTCTGCCTTAGGTCCTTTGCTGCTTGTGATTTCGGCATCCTAAGGATGGGTTCCTTTGTTGTAAACATGACTGCTCTCTCCTATCCTCCATGCTTCTGGACTGTATAGAGATGGAAGGCAATGGTGATCTTTATGTTTCAACTCAGGGACAAATGGATAAAGTGTCTCTTGACATATCAAAGTCGTCTCTGTCTACCAGGTTCTTCCAGCATCCCTCAGTCCCTATCTGTTACAGGGTTCTTCTTCCTGGCTGGCATGCCCTGCCTCCTTCCTTGAACCAAACCTTCAGGAGAGGGATTGGACTGCCCTTCCCCCAGCTGCTGTTCTCTATATAATCCAGTCATTTTGGCTACACTGGTCCTTTTTACACCCTTTCCTCTTTTTACCCCGTTTGCCCATTTTTACCCTGCTTAACCCCTTTTGAACTCTGGCCTCTGGCTCTCCCCTTTCCCTTCCCCACACATGGTCCTCCTCAGTCTGAAGGTCATGTCCACTCTAGACTCTCTCGGATGTCTCTGCTTCTGGTAATGTTCTCCATCATACCTACAATAAACCTTCTCTGTTGTACCTAGGAGCTGTCAAGTCCTCATCTTTATTTTATTTGTTTTTCATTCAGTGACTATAAATAGAGATGGGTAATATTGCCAGGTGCCTGTTCTCTAATAATCCGGTCCTCACAGTTGTGATCCTTTGGTGTATCAGCCTTCCCCATTTGCTGTAGCTCATTGGGATGCCTGGCTTCATCACTCATTCATTCATGGATTTATAAACTTAGGGGTTTTTGAAATTACATTTATTTTAGGGGGAGGACAAAGACAGAGAGAAAGAAGTAACACATCTTTGCATCATTAAACATGTTATACAGCATAAACAAATGTAACACATTTTAAAATAACATTCTACAGCATTATACAACATGCCAGTCCTTTGAATGTTTTGCCAGTAATTCTCATTTTCTACCCCCTTCCCTCTCCATCTTTTTCACTTGCTCACCCTCTCTTCAATCTCATGAAGTTAGCTGGCCTTGAATCCATTATCATCTTCTACCTTCTGAACTGGGATTGCAGGTGTGTGTTGTAATGCATGGCTTAAGATTGACATACAGTGTGTTTAGAGGCAATTTACATTTCTTTTAAAGTTCCCTGTATATATTTCTCATCTACATTTTTGTAATATGATTGGCCTGTTTCTATTTAGTTCTTTCCTGGATTGATCAGATATCTTCCCATACAGCTGAATCAGTGTCTTCCTGGATCCTCCCTTCCAGAACTTGTCAGTCACTCAGGGTCCTGGTTTGGTAGCACCTCCACCTTTGATCTTCTTTATCTAGCCTGGTACTGTTTAAATTTGCAAAGCTCCATCCTTTTCGCCCAGGTTTTATAGCTACTGCCAGCTGGGGGCGAGTCAGGGTAGAGTCTGCTTACTCCACCTTTCTGGTTGAGGCTTGGGGATTTTATACTTACTTTCTTTCATGATTAAAATCTCTCAAGCTGTGGTTCATGAACTTGAACCTGGGACCTTCGACATAGTAAATGAATGCTCTACTATTGAACTGCACCCCTCAGACTCAGATGCCATTGTCCTATCATAGTAATGTTGCCTTCAGTGGCACTTGGCACGCGATGGAATCCCCTCGTGTGTATCTTTACTGGCTTCCCTCTTTCCTCTTCTCTACAAAGCACCCACTTTGCTGCTATTTAGAACCCTAGCCTGTAGCAAATGGATGTTCAGCAAAGGCCTGGACAGGCACTAATTAAAATAACATGTACTGCGGGTGGCTCAGGAGGTCAATTGTCACTGACAGATCTGATGATCGCAGTTTGGTTTCTGTGACCCACTTGGTAGAAGGAAAGAATCAACTCCCACAAATGCTCCTCTGATTGCCACAGGCATGCTCATACACTCAAAATAAACAAAATTATGCAAAAATGAATAACATATACTTGCTGATGGTCTAAGGAGCTCTCACCACAGATGAGGTCACTCAGACATGGGGTATGTGTGGGTGACAGTGCCATTCAAGAGGACGGAATATCTGGATGAAAGCAAAGGCTGTGTTCTCACCTTGGCTCTGCCACAGATCTGCTTTGCCACTCTGGAGAAGTCACTTCATCTTCTTCTGTCTTCATTTCCTCTGCTGTGAAACAGTAGGCTGAGATTTGCTGCTGACTAAGGCTTCCCAGTTATGGCATTTTGAGATCCGCTTGACTCAACAGTTGGCATGCCGTAAGGTTTAATTACATGATCCAAATGATCAGCTATGCCGGCACAACCCGTCTCTCCACTGCACAAAAATCTCTTGTTGGCAAGAACATAAATGTGATAATTATAAGAGAAAAGATCTCCTCAAATTCTGACACCAAAAAGGCCTACTAGCTTCTGGCAGTGTGTATCTATTTTAACAATTATGTTCTCCAGTTGCCTGCTTAGGATTTATTTACTCAGGATGGGAAGGCTTCATGTGCTTACTTCACTTTCTGACTTTAGAAACTGTTGCATGATACATCGGCCAGGTTGTCCCCATTGTGGGAGGAGTTGTCTAAAAACATCTGGCATTACCAACTGTCTCCTCCCTTAAAACACTTGGCTCAATAAAGGGTTGATATGGATTTGTCAAGTTGCACCTCCATTTCTACTGTAGTAAGTGAAGACACACAATTCCTGCTATATTTAGCTAATAGCAGATGTCATAGGCCCCTCCAATGTGGCTTAAATATTTTAGTTTCCAAAGTTCCTTGAAGATGCACTTGGGAGTCACCCAGGTCCAGACGTGCTGAAACCCTAAGAAGTCTGCACCAGGGCTGTGCTGATGTGCAGGCAAATCAACTTGGCTGTTTGTATTTCTCATTCTATAACTTGTGGGTGAACCCTATGCAAGTCATTTACCACAATGCAATGAATGACCCTTTCCAGGAAGGTTGAGTCCCCCACCCCACTTCCTCTAGTTTCTCTTAGATTTTCAGCTGATCACTGGGTCTTACGTTCACTCGCTCCTCTGACAATGTGCATTGCCTTGAGACTATAAACACCTTCATTGTCTGAGTGCTAGGATCTAGACCGGATGAATCTACATATGGAGAGAGCTTCATTTTTCTTTATAGACATTTCAGCTTGTGCTGCTTTTCTGTTTTTCCTTCCCTGCATCTGAGTTAATCGTGACTTGGTAGCAGTGATTTTCTTATTCTAAACCCAATAAAATTATCTCTCAGAGAACTTGTAAATGATCTGTGTCATCATCAGGGCACATAGAAACTAGAAAGCAGGTTATAATTTAATTTTATCACCTTAAAGTATTAAAGTGAAAAAGTTTATAGACTGCAGGTCTGGTTGGGAGGTTACTTTTCATATGTTGACTCATGGTGAAGACTGGTTAGAGACTGGCTGTAGTGGTACATGACTTTAATCACAATTCTTGGATGTGGCAGGCCAGTGGACAGGAATCAATGGTCAACCATCATCACACAGAGAGTTCAGGGCCAGTCTGAGCTATCTAAGACCATTTCTTTCAGGAAAAACAGTACAGATTAAAAGTAGACAATAAGCAACTGACAACTGAAGACCCCACAGCCCCTTGGTCTACAGCTGACTAAGAGTGAACCGAGGAAGCAATGGGCAGACACCAGTGCAAGAATACATATAACAATATAAAGAAGAACAAGACACCACCAGAAGAAGCTGATGGTTCTACAACAGCAAGACCTGAGCATAACAATGAAGAGGAAACAGAGGAAATAACCTTAAAAACAACTTTACAAAGATAACAGAAGCCTAAAGAGAGGATGTAAAAAATTCACTAAAAGAAATAGAAGAAAATACAAACAAAAAATTGGAAGAGATGAACAAATCCCTGAAAGAAAATAAAACCAAGAAAAAGGAAACAGACAGGTGAAAGAAGCATTCCAGGAATTAAAAAATGAAATAGAAGCAATAAAGAAGGCACAAACCAACGCGAAACTAGAAATGGGAAACCTGAAGAAAAGAACCAGAACCACAGATGCAAGCATAATCAACAGAATACAAGAGATGGAAGAGAAAATTTCTGGAGTGGAAGATTCAATAGTGGAAATAAATATATCAGTTAAAGAAAACACTAAAACCAAAAAAAGTCATAATACAAAACGTCCAGGAAATCTGGGAGATCATGAAAGACCAAACCTGAGAATAGTTGGAATTAAAGAAGGAGAAGACTACCAGCTCAAAGGCACAGAAAATATATTCAGCAAAATAATGGAAGAAAACCTTCCCAACCTAAGGAAGGAAATGCCTATAAAGATACAAGAAGCTTACAGAACACCAAACAGACTAGGCCACCATCCCACCCAAAAAGTCTGCTCACCACATAATAATCAAGCCACTAAATCTACAGAACAAAGAAAAAATACTAAGAGCTGCAAAGGAAAACGGCCAAATACCAGACCCATCAGAATAACACCTGTCTACTCAATGGAAACAATGAAAGGAAGAAGGTCCTGGTCAGATGTTATACAGACACTAAAAGAGCATGGCTGCCAACCCAGATTACTATACCCAGCAAAACTATTAATCACCATAGATGGCGTAAACAAGATATTTCATAACAAAACTAGATTTAAACAATACTTATCAACAAATCTGGCCCCACAGAAAGCACTATAGGAAAATCTCCAACCTAAGGAAACAAGATACACCTACAAAACCACAAGCAATCAATAATTACACAGAAGAAAAACCCAAAGAAGGAAAATACACACATGATACCACCAAAATTAACAGGAAATAACAATCATTGGTCATTAATATCCCTTAATAACAATGGACTCAGTTCGCCTATAAAAAGACATACCCTAGCACAATGGATACAAAAACAGAACCATCCTTCTGCTGCATACTGAAAACATACCTCATCTTCAAAGACAGACAGAGGTTCAGAGTAAAGGGTTAGTAAAAGACTTTCCAATCAAATTGTCCCAAGAAACAAGCTGGTGTAGACATCCTAATATCTAACAAAATAGACTTGAAACTAAAATCAAAAGAGACCAGGATGGACATCACTTATTCAGAAAAAATCCACCAAGATGAAGTCTCAATCCTGAATATATATGCCCCTAATACAAGGGCACCTACATATGTAAAAGGAATACTGCTAAAGCTTAAACCTCACATCAAGCACCATACACTAATAGTGAGAGACTTCAATACCCCACTTTCACCCTTGGATAGGTCAATCAGAGAAAAACTTAACAGAGAAATAAGGGATCTAACAGATGTTTTGACCCAAATGGACTTAATACATATACACAGAACCTTCCACCCAAACACAAAGGAAGATACATATTTCCCAGAACCTCATGGAACTTTCTCTAAAACTGACCACATACTTGTCATAAAGCAAATATTAATAGTTACAAAAAAATGAGAATAACTCCTGAAACTGAGAAGCTTCTGTAAGGCAAAGGACACAGTCAATAAGACAAAATGAGAGCCTAGAGAATGGGAAAAGATCTTCACCAACTCTACATCAGACAGAGGACTGATCTCTAAAAAACACAGAGAACTGAAGAAACTAGAGCCTGATGTGGGAATGTCTTTCTGTATGCTGTGAATATTAATATTTAAATTAAGGAGCTGTTTTGGCCCATGACAGGCACCATAGGAGAAGTAGGTGGCAAATCAGAATAGGTAGGAAAGGAAGGGCAGAGTCTAGACAGATGGACCCAGCCGCCAAAGAAGAAACATGTAAGGAACACAGGTGAGCCACAGGTCACGTGGCAGACAGATTAATGGAAATGGGTTGAGTTAAGATGAAAGAGATAGCTAGCAATGTATCTGAGCCATAGGCCAAACAGCATGAAATTAATATAAGCGTCTGAGTCATTTTTGAGGACCTAAGCAGCTGCAGGCAGCTAAGGGGTCTGGGGCTGCAGGTCTGTGGGTATGGACCTCTGGCCACCTGGGGCCCAAAACTTTATTGTAACAAGAGCCCTAAAACTTAAAATAACCCAATTAAAAAATAGGTTTGAGAGCTAAAAGGGGAATTCTCAGCAGATGAATTACCAATGGCTGAAGGGCACTTAAAAAATTGCTCAACATCTTTAGCCATCCTCATCTCAAATCAAAACAACTTTGAGATATCACCTTACACTTGTTAGAATTGCTAAGATCAAAAACACAGATGACAGTCTATGCCGAATAGGATGCGGAGCAAAGGGAATACTCCTCCATTGTTGGTGGGAGTGTAAACTTCTACAGCTATTCTGGAATGCAGTATGGCAGTTTCTCAGAAAACTGGGAATCAATCTCCCCAAGGATCCAGCAATACCACTATTGGGCATACACCCAAAGGATGTACATTCGTACCCCAAAGGCATTATCTCAACTTATGTTCATAGCAGCATTATTTGAAATAGCAAGGACCTAGAAACAACCTAGATACTCTTAAACTGAAGAATGGATAACAAACTTTGGTACATCTACACAATGGAGTACTACTCAGCACTTAAAAAAAATGACATTCTAAAATTTGCTGGCAAATGTATGGATTTGGAGAATATCCTCCTGAGCGAGGTATCACAAGCCCAGAAAGATAGGCATGGGGTGTACTCACTCATAAGTAAATTTTAGACAAAAAGCAAAGAGTACTCAAGCTTCAAACCATAATCCCTGAGCATCTTGGGATTTGAAGGAATTTAAGAGAGACATCTAGGGATTCCCCTAGGAAGAGAAAACGGAGAAGATCTCCTTTTCAAATTGGGATGAGTTTCAACCAAGGAAAGGTGGGAACAAATCAACAGCAAAGGAGATGGTTGAGTGAGAGGAGCAACATAGAGAGAAAGAGAGAAAAAGAGATGGACATCTTGATAAAGGAAGCCAGTGGGGGATTGGAAAGAGACAGGGTGCTAGGGAATCTTCCAAGAACTCACAGGATGTCCCTGAGTAGGTCTCCAACCAATAGTGGAGGGGGTGTCTAAACAGGACTTCCCCTATAATCAAATGAATAATCACTCTTAGTGTCATCACAGAACCTACATCCAAGAATGAATAGAGGTGGAGGTAGAGATCCATGGCTGAGCACTGGGCAGATCTCTGGTCCAGCTGAGAGCAGGGGAAGTGAGTCTATATGAACAAGGGGATAAGGATTATGAGGAGGAGACCCACAGAGATGGCTGGTTGGAGCTCTGGGGAGCTCACTGAATCAAGAACAGCCACTGGAGAATCAGAAAAAAAGGAGCTGGGCCCTCCAAGGGCGGGCAACTGCCCAATGGCATGGGCAATATGTGGAGGGGTGGGATAAGACTGTGTTTCTGTGCATGGACTGGCTGGCACCTTGGAGCCCATTCCCTGCAGAGAAATACCTAACCCAGTCTTGATATTGGGATGAGGAAATTGGACCTTCCTGGAGTGGAAGTGCCATGCTGAACTGACCTACCTTGGGACTTCTTGCCCTTTTGGGGGAGGTGATAGGGGAATGGGGTGGGGGCAGGGCTGAAGGTGGGTTGGGAGGAGGGAAGGGAGGGGGAGCAGAGGAATACTTGGGAGAAAAAGACCTTTTTAAAAAATAAATTAAAAAAAAATAAAGAAAAACCTAATTCTGTAGTGTGCCTGTATACTTTTGCTATTCTAAGTTTTTAAGTAGGTGCTACTTAAAAGTTTTTTCTTTCACATTAAATTTCTCCAAAAAAGTAGACAATAAGCTGTTTAAATTCAGAGATGATCAGTAAGTATAGTTAAACCATTGTGTATAATCTAGTTGTACAATGTAAGAGAATTAAATAAGCTAAAATTTAGAATAATTTTAGTATAGCCACTAAAATAATTTTTGAATCATCACATTGGAATTTTTATAATATATAAAAGAATTAGGTTCTGCAGTATATGATCCAATTTTTAAAATTTCTAAATAAGGCTAATTGCAGTCAATTAAGCCTGCAATGCCTCAGGAATCTTGAGGTAGGTAAAATGTACTGAGTTTGAAGGTAGCCTGGGCCTCAACGTTCCAGGACAGCTTGGGCTACAGTATAAAGCTATTTCTTAAAAAAAAAAATGCCAAAAACTATAATTTTTTTTAAATGTTAAAAACATAAGGCAATAGGAAAAGTATTTACATGAAAATATATTTAAATATGTTCACTAGTATGTTTTATATTTGTGCACATATTTATGTACATGAAAGTATATGTTCATGTTTACCTCTTGGGAAAAAAAATGAAATTCTCTTAAAAAATTAATAATTTTTTTAACAGTTAATTATCAGTGGTTTACTTTTCTGAAACAGTGTCACTATGTAGTATACTGATTAGTCTCTCAGACTTTGACTGGAGCATGTGGATGCAGCTCCCTAGTCTGTTATTTGCTGCCCAAGTGATCTTTTCCAAATTATATAATAAAACATGTGCATTGTAGAATAACTAAATCCACATAATTAGCATGTCAACTAGCACCAATATTTATCATTTTATGATAAACATTTGAAATCTTCTTGTGGTTTTTTTTTTGTTTGTTTTAGGACAGGGTCTCTCCATATACCTTTGGCTGGCCTAGAACTTGTTAATGCAGACCAGGCTGATTTGACCATGACACCCAGCCTCTTGTAACTATTTTGAAATAGACAGTTCATAATTATTGTGTTGACATACCTTGTATAGACACATCTATTTTGTAGCATAAATGTTTTAAATTAGTAAAAAAAGAAGACATAATAAATGTACTTTAGGTTTCTAAAATAGATTGTTCTGTCTGGTGTATTATCAGATTAAAAGGGGAAGGAAGTCCTCCTAAACTTCATTATACATTGTCAACTTTGACACAAATCATTATCAGCTGGAGGGTTTAAGAAGACAGATTACAGGGTCCCACCCTAGACAGTCTGATTCAGCAGGTCTGGGTGGAGCTTGAGAATCTGCATATCTCATAAACTTGCTGCTGCTGACTCAGGACCACCCTGAGGCACCTACTGACTTTCAGCGTCTAGTTCCACTGTCCTAGACCTAAGAGGCACCTACTGACCTTCAGCGTCTAGTTCCACTGTCCTAGACCTAAGAGGCACCTACTGACCTTCAGCGTCTAGTTCCACTGTCCTAGACCTAAGACTGAGGTTTCACCATCCTCGGCTTTTAAACCATTCCTGGTGCATACTACCAGACCTTCTTCCCTCTTCCCTTCTTTCCTCCGGTAAAGACTCATGGACCACCTGTTGTGGGCCAGGCCCTGTTTGGTGCTAGGAGCAAAAAAGTTTCTGTCAAGGAGTTTATAGACTCTTGAGTGATTTATTATATGCTGGTAGCTCAGCTAGGACATGAAGAGTTTGGTCAGTAAATCTGTTGCCATAAAACTCAGCACTCAGGAGCTAGGGTTGAAGGATTCTCAGAATTCATCATTACAACATATATGTGTGTGCGTGCGTGGGTGCATGCGTGCATGTGTGTGTGTGTGTTTTGCCTGCATGTATATGCATACTCTCTGCATGCTTGGTGCCTGTTAGAAGAGGACATCACATCCTCTAGAACTGGAGTTATGGGTAGCTGGAATTGGCCATGTGGGTACTAGTAAGCAAACCCAGGTTCTCTGCTAAGCCATCTTTCCAGTCTCAACTTACTTTAACGGTAATTACTATACATTCACTGTCCCATGCTTTGAAAAAACAGAACAGAAATTTATATAATGTTTCCAGTATGCCAAGTATTTTCATAAACATTCTTTCAGTGGAGCCTCACACTAGGCCAGTTACCATGAGTAACCTGATTGGCAAACAGATGAACCAAACCACAGAGTTGGGGGTTTGCCTAATCTGCACAGTAGGTAAGAGTGTCTTGAACTTAATTCTTTATTTCCTATCTTGTTGATCTAAATTTGTAGAGGGGGCTTGAGAGATGGCTGAGCATTTATAAGCACTGGATGCTCTCCAGAGGACCCAGTTCTGATTCCCAGCTCCCACATGGCAGTTCACAATCATCTCTAACTCCAGCCCTGGGAGATTTGATGCCCTCTTATGGCCTCTGGACATCAGGGCACATATGTTGGCCACAAAGCTACATGCAGGCAAAAACCCATACACATTCAATAAATACAAATAAATTTATAGAGAACTAATTTTTTCCTAAGGTCTCTTTTTCTTTCAGTGACTTTGTGATATTGGTTGAATCAAATGATCATTTTCACTTATTATTTCAAAGATATATGTGATACTTTAAAAAAAGACTTTAAAGGGTCTTAATTCACTATTTTGGGAGTGTGGGTGAGTGCAGGTACATGGATACAATAAGGGTCTGGGTGGAGGTCAGAGGATGACTTTGTGAAGTTAGTTCTTTCCTTTTGTCCTGGGTGCTGGGGAGCAAACTCAGGTCATCGAGTATGCACAGTAAGCATCTTTATGTACTGAGAGTCATTCCGCTGCCCCACCCATGTATAGGTCTTTCAGGTAAACACTAAAAACTCACTTAATATTAGTAGCAAATGCAAATCTAAAATCACTTATTGTCCAATAAAAGTGATACATTAAAGTTTATGTATTTATATAGATTGCAACAATAGAATTATAGAAAAATATGTGTCAACACACACACAAATAAACATAAAATGCAAACAGACCTACACTATGATAGTAACTACAGAGTGCCTGGGCTCTGGGGGACAACAGTGAAGACATAAAACCAGTCTGTGGGAAGGATTAGAGACTTGTTTCCCAAGAGTGTTCAGGGTTCATT
The DNA here is from genome assembly GCA_033318265.1 of Phyllotis vaccarum. Lineage (NCBI taxonomy): Eukaryota > Metazoa > Chordata > Mammalia > Rodentia > Cricetidae > Phyllotis > Phyllotis vaccarum. Next base: position 50,648,958 of record JARWLC010000016.1, read on the forward strand.
TGATTTTGTGTGAGGTGAATGATTCGCATAGGGTGGAGAGCCTAGTGATCCTGATAACGGGACTCAGACAAACAGGAGGAGAGTGTCTCTAGATAGTTCATGTTCTCTGACTGACTCACCATATGCTGTGTGGCTGACAGAAAGAAGCCTAGATAGGTGGGCAGACTGCACCAGGAAGAGTTGGTAGGGCACATGTGGATAGAAGTTGCATGTGGGAGGAAGATGAAATCATGGAAAGTCAAAGCTTTGGCTTTGAAGTCACTGTATCCTTGAATTTAGTTTGTTTGTTTGCTTGTTTGTTTGTTTATTTTTTTGCTTATTAGTTAGTAACCTTGGATAAATTAGTGTAATTTCTCCAATGGGGATGATAATGGTGACTTTAATAAGCTGTTATGAGATTGAAATAAGGTAATGGATGCATATCTAGCTCTTGACACAGTGCTTATGTTGGGGCTCAGGAGAGTACCCCAAAGTGAAGGTATCCTAGACTGTATGGCTTTCTGCCCTCTACTATTCTCAATTACACTTAGCCCATTATGTGTCATGGGGAAGGAGAGAGACAACACTATGGGTTCCAAAGATTTTAATAATTCAGCACATAGGTGGATTGATCAGGGCTACAGGACAAGTACTTTCCAGACAGCCGTGAGTAGGGGCAGAAATGGGGTTTACAAACATAAAATTCACTAACATTTGTTGCCAAATTTGTTACAATTTCACTAATCAGGATTTAGAGATTAGAAGCTTTCTTGAATGTTCCATCATTGTCAATTTACATACATTGCATACCTTTCAGTCCAACCAACCAGACTCGTGTTTCTTACGTTGTTGGAACAGCCATGATGTTTCTAAAGAACTAAAGATGTATATCGACAATTTCTATGGTTTGGGGAGGAGGTTGATCAGCCACTGCAAAGTTTTTGGCTTCCCCAGGGTTTGGGAACCTGAACTTGATTTCACTCTGAAGGTAAAATGGAGTCTAGAGTCAAAATGGCAGTACTCAGGCCAAGGTGCTTTTGATGGCCCCTTCACCTCCATTATTCTCCCAATGGAAAGCCATTAACACTAGGATTCCTTGTTTCCCAGATAGCTCACAGAAAGCAGATAACCCCTCTTCCAACTACAAAATCCCCAGTTACTATACTGAGCCTTGTCTAGCCTTCCTGTTTTAAGAGCTGGCCATCAGGAATTTATATATTGGTAGAGTTTTAGCATAGTGTTAAGTTCAAACTGATGACAGAGAGTTGATTTAACATATCAAAGCAGGTCTGGCAACAGGTTCTCCCAGCATCCCTCAGTCCTTACCTGTAACAGGGTATGACTGGCATACTTCACCCTCTACTCTGAACTCTCCAGCCCAGGGGCTGGGCTGCCCTTCCCCTAGAGTCTCTTCCCTATATGATCCAGATGTTTTAGTTACCCGCCCTTTTGTACCTTTGGCCTCCTGGATGCTGCACCTTGCTCCCCTCTCTTCCCTCTTCGTCTCCCCTTCCCTACATGGCCCAGATAGTCTGGTCAAGTCCACTCTGGACTCTCCCAGATGTTCCTGCCTCTGTCTATACTCTCTCTTTTATCTATAGTAATTTGTAATCCTATTAGTTGGGGAGAAGAGGCAGAAAGATCAAAAGAGTTCAGAGTCACTCTTGGCTATGTAGTGAGTCCAAGGCCTGCCTGGGTTACAAGGACTTATCTCAAAAGCCAAAACAAAAATTTGAAAGAACTTCAACCTACTTTGCATGGTAATAGGTCCTATGACCCGCATGCTAAGGAATGCTGAACTGGGACTTTGAAAAACATGTCAAGAGCAATAGCCCTTGCTTGGTTTTCTATTCTATTTCCTTCAGATCTTCCCGTTTTGTCCAAATCACATTTCTAACAAGGCTGTTCTTGTTTCATGAATCCTAAATATAAGTCAGAGTACTTCCTCTGGCTATTGGAAGTCTTCAGTCTCAAGATTCCTGTGTCATAGAGAGCTGAGACCAAATATTTTCCATGACTTTCTCTCGCTGACCTGTCCTTTAATATAGTGTGTGACCTATTATTAAGGGTGGCCTCTACACTTCCACAAAATAAGCTCCCAACAAATGATATACACAATGAAGGTGCTGATGGTGATGGAGGCAGGGAGCATCATCAATTATACACAATGAAGGTGCTGATGGTGATGGAGGCAGGCAGCATCATCAATTACAACCTCACTGTGCATGATTTTGTGTGTTGCAAAATAAGCATGGGGTGATGTATCCTGAGGAACTCACTGTCTGTGTGGGCCTAAACAAATCTGGCTGATCAACTTTCCAATTCTGTGCAGAAAGGTTGACTAAAGTGGAGGAGAAAGAAATTGCCATAGTTATGTATCTAGCAGCCTGGGCTTTGCTCAATGTATCATGGGAGAATTGGGGCCGAAGAATGAATGGATAGGTTTTCCATTCAGAAGCCAGGAAAGGCAAGCTATATGGAGCTGTAGATTCCTCTGATCTATAAAGATAACAGCATCTGTTTTGTTAGTTGTTTTCCTTGGTGTTACAACAAAATACAGTCTAATATAACTGGGGAAGAAAAGGGTTTATTTTGGTTCAGTTTGTTGGCACCCAAGTGTCTCATGTGGCAGTGGTGGGGGGTGGGGGGGTTGAGACAACTACTCATGTGTCAGGAAGCAGAGAGGTGAATGCTGGTGCTCAACTCACTTGCTCTTTATTGTATGGTGTACTGTAGTACACCACTGCAACCTATGGAATGGTACTTCTTACATTTAGTGGGAGTCTTCCCACCTAAACATAGAAAAGCCTCTCTAGATAAGTCTAAAAGACTTATCTCTTTGGTAACTCTAGGTCCTGTCACACTGACAATCAGTAGGAACCATTACACCTATCTTCATTGTCAAGGTGAGGTAGGAATAAGGATAATTGACTTCCAGGTAGAGTGCCTCCAACCTAGCCTGCTTCTTGAATAATAAACTTTAAACACGCCAGGTCCTTGCCCAGAGAGTGGTTATGTTGGTTCTTATAGCCCTGGGACCTTAGGAAGGAAGGTTGAGGGAGACCACATTCAGCACCAGTGTTTCAGAGACTATCTTTCTCATCCATTGGCTGTTGTGGATGGAACAGTGGAAGGGGGTGGGGGTGGAATGGTAGTAATGGGGATGAGCTGCCTGCCAGAAGCTTCACATCTATTGTTTCATGACTGCATCAGAATTCACATTCTGAGAGCAGCAAACAACAACAGGACAGAAGCCGGACCTCTCACTGACCTCAGTTTGTGGGGCTGGAAGGTAGAATTAGAAAGCTTGGGGAATTGCTTAAGCCTGGAGTACCAAGTCACAATTCCTCTTGCTAACTCAACTTCCATACAGATGTCAGGATCTAAATCACAGGCGAAAGAAATCTGTCACAGAGAACCTAATCCATTGCAAAGCACTGCTGCCTGAACTGCCTGATTCTGAGCGCTGGTGACTTTCCAATGCCCTTCCTTCTCAGTTTCCAAAATCTTTTGTACATTAGCATGATCACCCCCCCCACCCAGCCCCACCCCCCAGCATGGAAGGGCATGCCTCAGTCTTGAATGGCCTCCTCTGAAAGGCTGCCAGCCCTCTGTGGTTGTATTTCAGGATGTTTTAGCTGGCCTCCCTGTCTTTAGCTATTGATGGTTCCTCAGATTTGGGCTGAGCTCCACCACTGCTGAACTTCACCTCTGCTGCCTTCACACCCAGAGTCTTGGCAAGAAAATGTCTCTCCATCCTCTCCACTACTCCCATCCACCCACACCGCACCCTACTCCCTCCCTTCCCTTCATAAAGGTCTCCAGGGACGGGGTTGCCACCAGCACAGCTTCACTGGTTTGACTGGTTTTTCCTGTTAAGGCAGCCCACTCCTTCAGGAGTGATGACCTGCAGAGGCCTGTGTGGTTAGCAGACAGGACCAAGAAAAAAAAAACCTTCAAGTTTGCCTGGCAAACAGTAAAATAGGTCTTTTCAAGTGATTCTGAGAACTGAAAAGTGACTTTGTTGTAAAACCTGTGATTTTCCTTTCTCCTTTCCAATGAGTTGAGTTTTTGAACTATACTTAGTATTCAGAGCTCAAAGCATTCTCTGTTCTCCTGGCTTGAGAGCAAACCCTTTCTCCCAGTTAGGGGCAGGGCTTTTTGAAGAATCCCGCTGCTGTCTTTCAGATGGTAAGGCGATTTGACGCATGCACGTGAGCTGATCATCATCTCACCAGATTCTAAATCCATTTCTGAGGAAAGGGAAAAACTACCTTCTTGCTCTTAAAAATATACAAAAGTTATTCATTAAATTCATTTCTTTCCGTTTAGGAGCTGGTTGCTTGTAGAAGCAAAGTAAGACAGTAATGTTGTCTGTAGAACCTACCCTGTGTTCCACACACAGACACACACAGTTTAACCTTTTAGCAGGCTAGCTGAGACAGATGGCCCTGGGTGTCTGGCAAGCTCTCACTAATTAACATGGCGGATGCTCTGAGAAAGTCATGTCGAAAGTACAGGGCTTAATTGTGTCATCCTGGATTGCTTCCTCTCTGTTCTGTTGCTTTAAGCAAATGCTAAGAGGAAACCAGATTCAAGAGGTAGGGAAATAGAGTCCATTTGTGAGCATATAAAGGCCGACCACATTTAGGGAGATTACCCCTTAGATGAACAGCAGGAGAAAAAAATCCAAATGAATAATATATTTCCTTTTAAGGATTTTTTGAAGCAGGGTCTCATGTAGCCTAGGTTGGCCTTGAACTTGCGCCCCCACCATCTCAGATTCTGAGATTACAATGTTCTATCTAGTTTATTGATGTCCTGGGAATCCAACTCAGCACTTCATTTATGCTGGGTGGCTGTTATAACACCCCCAGCTGATATGTGTTGTGTGTGTATATAGACATATGAATGGAAGGATTGATGGAATAATGGGAATTCACTCTGTTGCCCAATCTGACCTTGAACTGCCTTTACTTTTTTCTCTTTTCTTTCTTGTTTGTTTTCTGTTTTTCTGAGATAAGTTTTTTTCTGTGTACTAGTCCTGGTTATCCTGGAACTCACTCTGTAGACAAGGCTGGCCTTGAACTCACAGAGATCTACCTGCCTCTGTCTCCTGAGGTGCTGGAATTAAAGGCATATGCACCACCACCATCCAGCAGTGCTTGAATTTTCTATCCTCCTGCTTCTGTCAGAGTGCTTGGGCTATAGGCATGCACCATTACACCCAGCTAAAAAGAATTAAATGACACGAAGTAGTCTAAACCCTGCAGTGTACAGTCATTATAGAGGTGTGGATTCTCACTATAAATAAACAGCAGAGGTTTCTGTTGGCCATCATGACAAGCAATGTGAGTTAGGTAGATTTCATCAGAGTTAGAGGGTGTGGTTGCAACGGTCAGTCATAGTATAGGCAAAAATCTATTTGGCATGCCTGTGACTCACTGAGAAAAGCTTGAGGGATGTACTTCACTAGATCAACAGAGGCAAACACAGACTGCTTGCTGGGAGGGTGTGCCGAAGGATGGAGAAAATGAGCTGCTTTCAAGTATGAACCCAAACTGAACGGCTTTGAATTCCTGGGTCAGTGGGGAAACGTGTTTGCTGGACAAGCATGAGGATCTGAGTTCCAATTCCCAGAACCTGTGAAAAGCTGGACACAATAGCACCTTGTGTAATCTGAGTGTTCCCTGGTGAAAAAAAAAGCATCCCCAGAGGCTCACAGGTCAGCTAGACCTACACACGCAGCAGCCAAACAAGAGACCCTGTCCCAAACAAGGCGGAAGGTGACAAATGTTGACCTCTTACCCTCATGTAGCATCTGCTGACCCTCACTTTTACACCCAGAGAGAGGGGGGAGGGGGAAATGGAGAGATTAAAAGGTGTGTGTGCTTGTAGCTCTTCCAGGGGAGTCTATCTGGGTTCCCAGGTTCCCAGCACCCATGTAGCATGGCTCACAACCACCTGTAACTCCAGTTCCAGGGGGCCTGATACACTCTGCTGGCCTCTTTGGACACTGCCTCAGTTATGGTTTCTATTGCTGAGATAAAACACCAGGACCAAAGCAACTTGGGGGGGGGGGGGTTACTTTCCTTTACAGTTTTAAATCACAGTCTGTCAATGAGGGTGTCAATCAGGGACAGAAGTCAGGGACTAAAGCAGAGACCACGGAGCACTGCAGCTTACTGGCTTGCTCATCACGGCTTACTCAGCTTGTCTTCTTTCTTCTCATATCTAGAAGCGTCTTTCTAGATGGTTTTTAGTTTATGTTCATTGTGTTTTGTCTGCATGTGTGTCTGTGTGTGGGTGTCAGACCCCCCGGAACTGGAGATATAGACAGACGTGAGCCACCATGTGGTACTGGGAATTGAATTCCAGTCCTCCAGAAGAGCAACCAGTGCTCTTAACCACTTATCCATCTCCCAAATCCTCTCAGCCTGCTTTCTTATGAACTCAGGACCACTAGCCCAAGGGTGGCACTACTTTCAGTGAGCTGGGTCTTTCTGTAACAGTAATCAATTGATAAAATGTACCACAGGCTTACCCATGAGACAATCTAGTGGGAGAAACTTCTCAAATAAAGTTTCATCTTCCAAAATGACTCAATTTGTGTCAGGCTGATGTAGAACAGGCAGCACAGGCACCCCTACACATGTGACATCCATACACACAAGTGAAAAAAACAAAAAAACAAAACAAAACAAAAAAACCCAAGGAGTGAAGGCCTCTAATGGCATGTGTGACTATGCAGCTAAGCTTCTTGCTATCTGGACTAGCTACAATCATGGCTGTTAAAAATGGTTAATGATTCTCCAAAATGCACTGAGTGGACATACCAACTATTAGAATCCATGGCTATTTCCTAATCTCTAAAGACGTTAGTTCCCTGACAGTTGGTGTGATGCACTGGACTTTGGCTTTCCAGGAGGTTTACTTCTCAGAATGACCTTGGTGTTCTTGTTTCCTAGGAATGTCTTCAGAAATGCAGCCAAGGAAGCATTCATGGCTTGTAGTATAATGATCCTGGGTGGGAAAAGGTATTCTAAAGAGACACTTGTGCCCCTCTGTTTGCTTGGCAGATTATTGAAACAATGGTCCTCAAGATACTGGAATTTCCCCCAGGAATCTCATGCTGGGAGAAGAGAAAGCTGTGGCTTCATGCCAGCCAGGGAGGAACTTGTCTCCTAGGAAGGGGTTTTATGAAGTTGTGGCAGCTTACCACCTTACAGAACTAACTGGGCTAGATACTGATGAGCCAGTGATAGGTGGGATCACACCTGGATCCAGGACTGCACACACACACACACACACACACACACACACACACACACACACACACACACATTTTTACCTACTATTTAAAACAAAACCTAATGTCAGTACCTAGAAGATGGACATGGGTGGATGGGTAGTGGAGAGGTTGGCACTCTATGTCTTTATTTGTCCTTTCTGAAGTGGCCACATTGGGTAGATTTCCTTCTTCACTGTTAACCTATTCAGTTGGCCTATTAGAGATGGGTAGCTGAGCCTAGCTTTAACAAGGCTCTGGCCCTAATGACTCAGTAACAGCAGGGCAGGAAGGAAAAGCAACCTCTAAACTTACTGTGTGTAAAGTGTAAAGGAGTGGCAATGACATCACATGGAATAAACCTTGCTTTCACCATCTCAGCAATGGACCCTCTCAGGCTTCTCCTCCACCACAGGTAGGAGCTGCCCGATGTCTCTGGATCTTAGCCATTGTGTTTCATCTGTCCTGCTCTTATAACAGACTCCTCAACTGCCACAAGGGTAAAGATACAGCTTTTCTAAGGTTTATATTTGATCTTGTTATTTCTCCTTCTTAAAGATGTATTATTTTATGGGTGTGTGTGTGTGTGTGTGTGTGTGTGTGTGTGTGTGTGTGTGCATCCACAGATGCCAGAGAGCCGTCATATTCCTTTGAGTGGTGTTAACAGGTATGTGTGAGCTGCTTCATGTTGGTCCTGGGATCTGAACCCAGGTCCTCTGATAGAGAAGAAAGTGCCCTTAACCACCAAGCCGTCTTTCTGGCCCGGATTGTGCCATAGCTTAGACTTCTGAGCGTGTGAGCATTGTAAACAAAGCTTCAGATTGGAGTCAGCTTCTCTCCACCTCCCCTTCTTGCTGCTTTTCTCCCTGAAGGAGAAAACACTTGTGCCAGGAGTAAGGCTTGGGAGTGAGCCAGCAAGAGCAAACACCGGCTCTTTTGTGTGTTTGCACATCTGCCATAAAGCTTATGTAGCCCCTCTCATTAGGGGTTGGTTCTGTTTCTTGATCCTCGACTCTGGGATGGCCTAAGGATATTTGACATGGTATTGTATCAATTCTGAGCCTAAACTGAAGGTTTCTACTGGCCTTTGAAACCTGTCACCGCAGTGTATACAGGGCCAGACTAACCTGCCAGAGAACAGACACCTATTTGGAGAGAGACTGTTTATTACATCCAAGGCTGTCTTAAGCCAATCTCCTGGCTAGCTAATGTCCAGACATGCAAGAGGAGAGAGCAGTCTGTGTAATGTTAGCTGACCGTCAGTGTTTCTATGAACTTTACTAACAAGAGAACAGTTCAGCTTACTCATGAGCAAAACCAATGCTGTTAAGACCATGCACCTGTCAAATGTATATGTGTGTATGAACAAATTCACATGCATGTGCCCAGTGCGTGGACGTGTATGAGTGGTGGTAGAAGTTGATTTGGGGGTATCTTCCTCAATTGTTCCTGACCATTTGTTTCATTTTTATTTTGTGCATTGCACATGTGTACATGAACACATACTGGAGTGCATGTATGTGCATGTGGGCACACACAGGCAATAGTGCATGTATAGGACAATATAGAGGACAATTTTCAGGAGTTGATTCTTCTGCTGTGATGTCCTGGGAATCAAATGCAGGCCATTAGGTTTGGCAGCAGGTTCTTTGGCTGAGCCTTTAGCTGGCCCTCTAACCTTATTTTTATTATTTTTTTTTTATTTGAGATAGGGTCTTAGCTCCACAACTCAGATACACTGGCTGGCCAGCGAGCTTCATGGATCCTCTGCCTCTGACCACTTTACTGGTTACAGATGCCGGCTACCACACTTGGCTTTTAACACGGGTGCTAAGGACCCAAAGTCAGGCCCTCAGCTTCTGTAGCAAAGAACTTTTCCTCTCTAACTCCTGCTGTTATGACTTTAAGTCATAAAGACTTGCTACAGTTTGCTACACAGCCATTGCTAGTTTATATATCTATACCTCACTGTTACACCTTACTGTTTGGTGCATATAAACTGGTCTAGCTTAATTCTCAGCTTTCATTTTAAGTAATACTGCCTGAGCCTGGGTCAGCTCCTCTGCCCGAGAGGCTCCTGTCTTAAGAATACTCATATTTTAAGTCTTGGTATAAATGGATTTTCTCTCAATAGGTTTTTCCTAACCCTCACATGTCAGAGTTATCTGTAACTGTTGACAAAGATTTCTTTACCTTACTTTGGTCAAACGCCTCTAAGCGCTCTAGGCTTCAGTGTATGTCCTGGTTAAGTAAGTTTAGAAGGAATTCCCAACTTGAAGGTCACTCTCCTTTGCTTTTCGCAAGAATCCAGTTGAATCAGCTTAGTCAGAATTGTTCTGAACTCCAGGTAATCTCCTAATTCCCCCATTCTCCAGTTTTCCCTATTGTATTTGGAGTCGGGCCCAGTCTTTTTGCCTCTTGCAAAATCCTCTACAATCGCCTTTCCCTTATCATCTCTGGCAAGTGCCAGAGTAAATCCTTCTCTTCCTTCTTCCTTCCCTTCTTTCCCCTTTTCTGCTCCCCCTCCCTTCTTCTCCCTCCTCCCCCCCCTTTTTTAAATTAAAAAATATTTTGTATGTATGAGGGTATTTTTCTTTTGGCCTTAATGTATGTATGCATACTATGAACATGCCTAGAACCCAGAAGAGAGCGTTGGATCTCCTGGAACTAGAGATGGTTGTGAACTACCATGTAGATCCTGGGAGCCAAAGCCAGGTCCTCGGCCAAGAGTAACAAGTGCTGTTGACCACTGAGCCATCTCAGACCCTCCTTTCTCTCTTTTGGCGGAGTCACATGTAGTCTTTGCTGGCCTCAAACTTGCTATGTAGCTGTGACTGAGACATGACCGGATGATCTTCCTGCCTCCAGCTCTCGTGTTGGGATCCAAGGAGTAAAGCACCTATATATGGCTTAGTTTGTTTCTCTTTATTACCTATCTTTGGTAGATACTTGTTTCTCTGAGGTCTAATCACCTGTTCACTTATCTCAGTGTATTAAACTCTCCTGTGTGCTTGCTGAAGTCCGGCCTGGATTTTGTCTTAAGTAACATTGTCTGAACCTAGCAGAGTATTTAGAAAGTAGTAAGGACACAATGTACCTTTGTCAGTGGGAGGGTGGATGGATGAAGTTACTCTGTTTCTCTGGGTTGAAGCCTTCCCACAAACAGAATGTGTGGGATGGAAGGAGTCTGGGATGCGGGTAAGTCTTGTTTTTCGTATGCCAACTCTAACAATCCACTGGCCCTTAATGTTTGCAGCTCTTTCCTGATGAAGACTCTGCCCATTGTGACTGGAGTTAAGTGGAAGGAATGTCATGATTAATTAGCAATGTCTGCCATGGTCATGAAATGGGAAATGACAGCCAGCTTGCCAGAAATGGACCAATTCTAGGGAAAGATGATTGCTCTGCCTCCTGTGGCTATCAATCAATCTCGCTCAACCCAGCCATGTCTGCATTACACATTGTGCCAATGAAGGGCAAAACCAAATGTGGAGCTGACTAGATGCCAGCATTAATGGTGCTTGCTGTGGTAGAGACCAGGTGCTTACTAATCCATTTTCTCTTCCCCAGGGCATGCTCATGAAGCTGGACTGTATTTTTCCAGTCCTGCATCATTGAGTTTGTACCAGAGACCAGTTTCCACTGATGTAAGCTCAAGTGGTTGGAGTCCCCTCTGCTAGGTCCCGTAGAGCCCTCTTTGTGCTAATCCAAAGATATCTTCCTGACTTACTGCCCTCCTCCCCATCTCTCCCCCTCTCCCTGCCCTTCTCCTCTCCCCTTCCCCTTCCCTATCTGGCAGAGGCACTGGGAGGTACAGGCTAATACATGGCATCCATGGACACTAATAGGTATGACATCTGAGGAGATGGCTTCCTCCATGACGAGAGCAGACAGAGGGACCTGAGTCTAGCTCCAAAATCCATGTTAAAAAAAAATAGCTGGCTGTGTTGGTACATAACTCTAGTACTGGGGAGACTGAGGCAGGTGTATGTAACCCTGGGGCTTGACAGTAAGAAATTTAGCCAACTAGGCAATTAAGGCCAGTGAGAGACACTCTCACTTTTAAAAACGTACATTAAGATTTTATGTTTATTTCTAATAATCTTTATTTTGTCTATGTGGGTTTGGGCTTATGAGTGTGGTGCTTTCAGTGGCCAGAAGAGGGTGACGGATTCTCCTGGATCCAGGCTTATAGGGGGTTGTGAGCTCCCTCCTTTTGGAGGATGCTGGGAACTGAGCTCTGGTCATATACAAGAGCAGTTGGTACTGATTACCATGGAGCCACTTCTCTGGTCCCTTAGTTACTGTCTCTATGGGTCCACGAGTACCAGGATGCAGTGACTAGAGTGCAGCTTTTGGGGGCCAGTTCTTGCCTTCTCCCTAAGAGACAGAGTCTTTTATTGTTTTTGCTGTTATTCTGTAACTCTAAGACCACACAGTTTCCAGACCCTCTTCCTGTCTCATCCCCCATCTTACCCAGAAGAGTGCTAGGGTTATGGACGCATGCTACCTTGTCCAGTTTCTTGTGTGAGTTACAGAGACTGAAAATTGATTGTCAAGCCTATGTGGTAGTTCCTTTAACCACTGAGCCATCTCCTAGGTCCAAGAGAGATCCATCTCAAAAAAAAAAAAGAAAAGAAAACAGCTGAAGTCCTCTGACCTTCACATGCACACACACAAGTGTGATGTACGTGTGCACACACAGTTATCTCCAAATAAAATATTACATTTTGATACTTCAAATGTTTTAGCCAACAGAGAACGACTGTGGAAGCCTGAGGTGTTTCCGACTGCATTTATTACTGCTCATTTCTAGCCTGTGGGTTCTTTTCCCCACAGAAGGTGCCCCCCCCAGGCATCATTCTCTGCCCTTTGTCTTTGATTTCAGTTACTTGGCAGGTCCCTGTAGAAGAAAAAGTTTATTCTTTAAATTCAAGAATGTACGTGTTCTCTCCTCAAACTTATTACCTTCCACAGTTTGATTGTCAAAGTTTTAGAGCTCATGACAGCTACAAAAACACAGATTTAAATATTCACACCTCTGCCTTCAGCAGGGCAGGGCATGAATATGCATATCCAGATAAACAGCAGCCACTGGCTTCTTCAGGGAGGCAGGTCCCAGGCTCCAGGGTGACAAGTGGAGATGCTCTACCTCTGGCCATTTCAGCTCCTCAGCTCCTGACTGTGAGCCCTCATTTGTCCCTAAGAACTTATGGCTCTCAGATATGCTTAGTTTTCACTCAGGGACATTTTTTTTTTTTCCCCTGGGGTCCCATCAAAATCTTCCTATCCCAGATGTCATTAAGTGTCAGAGTGCTTGTCTGGTACTCATGAAGCCCTGGGTTCCATCCTCAGCACTGTCTCCCTACTCTCCCTTCCAGTGTGCATATCTGATGAGGTTTGTGCACCAGTGGCTTTATTCAAGTCCCTAGAAAGGGAAGTGAGTGGCTTTCCTTTGGTGCCTTGTCATAAATGACCACCTCTCAAATGGCCTGTGGAGGGACAGTGCTGCCTTAAATGGAAGGTTCTGGGCTGATAAGGACAAAAGAATAGCTCTGGAGCAGAGCAGCAGTGCAGTAGGGTTTTATGCCACCCTCCTCTGACCAGCCAGTTCCCACGGTGAGTGAGAGCAGAAACAGAAGCAGGATGTTAACAAGAGTCAGCACATGGAGGACAGTTGCCAGGGGGAGTGAAGGTCAGCGGGTGGTGTAGCTTTCTGATAACAGAACAGGAAGGAAGTTGGTTGTGTTGGAGCAAGTGTGCATACTCCCTGCATTTGTGGGGTAGAGGGATCAGGAGTTTAAGGTCATGCTTGACTACAAAGCAAGATCAAAGCCACATGGATTATAAAAAGACCCTGACTCAAAAAAATTTTTTTAATTAAAAGATTTTATTTTGTTTTTAATTTTAGAAGTCTCTCAAAGGTTCAGGGAATATCACCAAGGCAGAGTGAAAAGAATGGAAAAGAGCCCAGAGGATGGGGAGCGGTGTCACAAAAAGCTGTCTTCTGGATATGGCATTGGCCATTGCACGGTTAAGTTCACTGCAGCTGTGGTTACCTTTCATCATGGAAAGGGGAGGGGCCATGAGGGGCCTACTGAAAGCTAATGGTGGCTAGGGTAAGGGGTGTCACTTAGTGTCCTAGATATTCACAAGTTGCTCATTATCTATTAAATAACCTCCCTCATGATCATGCGAACAGTCTTAGTTCGCTCCCAAAAGGCATGAAAGTAGGAAAGCTTGGGAGGAAATATTGTAATAGGAGGAGGGGAAAATGACAGAGTGTAACTGGGTGGCAATGACAAAAACCTATTGTGTGTATAAAATTGTCAAAGAATAAATAAAAATGGGACCAGAGAGATTGCTCAATGAGAAGCATTGGCACCTAGGTTCAGCTCCTAGCACCCCCATGGCTAACAACTGTAACTGCCATCCCAGAGGACCCAGCGCCCTCTTGTGGCCTCTGTGAACACTGCACATTCATAGCTCACAGAATACACGCAGGCTAAACCATCCATGCACACACAATAAAAACAAAATATTTAAAAATAAAAATGGGACAGGGACTAGGCAAAGATAAAAGACTTATAACAGAAAAAGTCCAGTAAGAGACTTAGACATGCCACAGAGTTTTGTGGTTTTGCTGTTCATTTTTTTGTGGATGTCACCGAGTAGGACAAAAGTATGAGTTTGTCTCACATTGCCAACCACCCTTTCCCAAGGATGCATTGACTGAGGGTTCACTGTATATTAGTGGTTCACTTATTGCCCACTTAAACTCAAGACATTGTCTCATACATAACCACAGATCAACTATAGTTGTAGACGGGTACACAGTTACAAGGTGGCACATGAGAGCCTTGTTTTTAATTGCCGCATCTGACTGCTGCACTACAGGTGTGCATGCAGCTCCTGTCCTGACTATAGGACGGTTAGTGGGTGTCATGCTGTTCTTGTATGGCCTGGTCTGTCCCACTGTTGCTAAGTGCAGGGCCCAGAGTTTGGAGAACTTCAGAAGTCCCCAGGAAAGAATGTGACTGCTTTTCTGTATGGTGGAGAAGGTTTTTTATAGATATATGAGAACACATAGCCAGAGGTAGGGAATGTCAGTAAGACTCTGGGCTGGAGAGTTCATGGTAGAGGGTGGGGTATGACAGCCATATCTTTTAACAAGTAGAGACTGAGGGATGCTGGGAGAACCTGACATCTTGGTCCACTTTGATTTGTGAAATAGGCACCTTAGCCATTTGTCCCAGGGTCTGAGACCTAACATTCTGCCCTTGGAAGAAGAAACATACCAGGCAGATATCCTGGGACACTCAGCTAGAAATAGAAACAAAGATGGTTTACTAAGAAAAGAAAAGCATTTCTGAAAAGTGGAGTGAGCTACTGAGCTGAGGAAAGTCTCGTGACCCTTCATAGGACATTGACATAAAACCTGCTCCTTCTTCTCATGTTTGTATATTGTAAGCTCCCCCCTGTGCCAAGTATATAGCCCAGGTAGGGAAGAGTTCCCAAACTTTTTATCAAATGGCTTCTTTAGATGTGAATTTTGATGTCCACCTCTCTCCATCTCACGGGACCCCACTTTAGAGGAAAGCCAAAAGGACATGGCAGTGAGTCTGTGCTGTTGGGCTGTGGTCCCACCAGCCACCAGCATCTCTGGCTGGCCACATTCCCTTAGGGAAGGTCTTCACAAGTGTCCTTTGGCTAATCTGAGAGAGCAGGCTGCCAGCTCTAATATGGTTTAGCCTCATCAGTGTAAGACAGTGGAAAACATCAAAATGCATGCCCTTGAGAGAGCATCAAGAGCCATCAAATACTTGTCAGGCAGGCAGAACCTTTCAATGGAAGATCTCTAGCCATCAGTGGCTCCTGAGGATGCCGATGGATTGCCCTTCAGAGAATTAAGGTGATGACAACAGGCACACATAACCAGACATCAGAAATAGAAAAATGTATCCTGACAATGGACTACTTTTCAGTCACCACATGCTCTTGGCCACGTGGCTGGAACTTGTCTGATACAGACAGCGGGGCACATCTGGAGAAGTCAGGCATGGGGTGTGGGCATAAGGAAAGCAGCTTAACAATCATATCTTTCAAAATCCATTTAGTTCATCCTCCAAAGTCCTGGGCTTGAACTGACAGCCACTTCCTCCTTGGTTTTGAAATGGTCAGATAATAGTGCAGAGCCATTAAGCCCTTTTGAGGCCAAGACTCAGCTTCAGGGAGAATCTAAGAGAAGTCTGCAAGAAGAAGACTTGACTCCATTGTAGACCTTTTCTTCCCAGAACTGTGAATTGTTAGCAGCACAATAACTACCCATGGTACCTGGAGTTTCAGGGTAATGATCTGAAGCCAAGAAATATTTAAGAGGCTGGTCCTTTACAGGCAGAGGGAAAAAAAAAAAAAAAAAAAAAAAAAAAAAAAAAAAAAAAAAATCCCTGTCCACCTTCTCTGTTCTAAGAACCGAGGATAATGAACGCTGCTGGCTGGACGCTGGCCAATTAGTCTGGTCTGTAAACCTTCTGAGTCTTATCAAGGCTTTACTGTGGGTAGAGAGTGGACAGCCCATTCGGGTGACTTTGCATGTGAAACTAATTGCCCTAGAAATGCTAGAAATTTGATCTTTCATCAAATCTGTCAGCCCTTCAGATCCCTTGACAACCTTTGACAATTTGCATCTCAAGGTTAAAACAGGCTGTTGCTTTCTGGATGTTAATCAGTTGTGAAAACTTTTAATCTTCTCTGGAAAACACATACACACACACACACACACACACACACACACACACACAGCTATGGATTTCTTTAGAGAGCTGAGCATGGAAAGGTGGCTTGGCTGGAAGTACCTTGTGTTTGGCAGTTGTTTTTATTTCTACTTTAATATTTGAGTTCTCTCTACCAAATGCAATCAGGATTTTGTCATAGTTCCCCCTGGGTGTGTGTGTGTTTTGTTGTGATAAAATATCAGTTTCAAACTGGGCCTAAACCTCAATGGGACCATTTTGCACTGCTATGTGTAAGGCCCCTGTGTTCTACCCCTACCCTACAAAACAAATAAATGCAAAAGAACACCCCCTCCCCCAGGGTCCCCCAGGGTCCTCCAGGGTCCTCCAGGGTCCCCCAGGGTCCTCTAGTTTTCAGTCATTCCTAGATTTAAAATAAACTTTGCAAACATGTTTTCAAAGATGATGGGGGTGGGTGGGCCAAGTCCTACAAGGATATAAAGGAACCTTTAGTTTCCTGTGCTATTTTAATGTCACTTAATTTTTGTTGGTAGGGTGGGGGCAAGTGTCCCACTGCTGAGTTATATCTCTAACTGGATACTGGATACTTTGCAATGATACTGCCTTTCTAGGAGACAGTGTCTTGCTATGTAGCCCAGCCAGGCTCTCTCTTCAAACTTGCCACCTTCCTGTTGACATCATTGCTGTCGTCTTCCCCACTTCTCCCCACCCCCTTTCAGCTTTTACTCTTCACTCTCTTTGCCTCCTCCTCCTCCTTCCTTTTAGGAACAGGGTCTAATGTAGCCCAGGCTGGCCTCAGCTTGGTAGGAAGTCAGAAATGACTCTGAGCTGCTGACCTTCTTTCCTCTATCTCCAGACTGCGAGGGGAAGTTTGGGTTTCTTTCTAGTTCTTAGTCTCAGAAATTCAAAGATTTAAAAACACACTCTGAAGGGAGACTGAAGACAGTCAGAGATGGAGAGTAAAGCTTCTGGGTAAGCATGTGTAAACAAATGTCAGCAACTGCTGGAGGAAGGGGAGAGGGAAGAGCAGCAGAGAAAGGCATGCCCTTTTGAGTTAAGGTCTGAGAAAGCCGCTATGGTCAGCAATGGAGGTCTGCATAAAAGCCGTATGGCAGATAAAGAAGGGGCTGCTGAAACTGACAAGTTCCAGAGTGCCAGGGCAAACATGCTTAGGCTTTTAGCCCATATCTGGTAGAGATAAAAGAAGAAGCTTGCTTAGTACAGGGCTTCAGAGCCGAGCTTAGAGGGCATCTTTATCCAGGCTCTCATCTTCCAGGACAGGGATTGATTGAGCCAAGGACATGTGGTTAGAAACACATACAATTTATTAAGAAAGGGAAACCACTCTTGGAATAGAAGTGGGATAGTGAGTAGAGTGAAAAGCCTAATAATATTGGACCACGAGAGTCACAGCCGACCACAGGACATTTCTATTGCACTGGGCCAAGAGGGTCAGATCACAGGACCTTTCTATTGCACTGCCTCTTCTGTCTGTATAGTGAGGGCTCTTCTCAGGCATACTCTGTTCATTGGATGAGGCCCAGGTTAGGAAGGGAGTCCAGTCTTTTTCTACAGCTGGCCAGAGCATACTGTATATCTTTCATGACGCCTGGGTGGGGGAAGGCTTAATCTTTCTCTGTGAGCTTGCTTCTTTAAATGTCCTTCTCGATGTTTCAGCTTCTTGTCCCTTCTCTTCTGCCACACAAGTGTTGAGATTACAGGTGTGTGTTACCACACCCATACCACACCCATCGTTAATATAACGAGTTTCTTTATGATCTGATTGGGGTTTTGTGTGTTTGCACTACTGAAGGTAGAACTCAGGACCTCACACATACAAAAAAAAAAAAAAAAAAAAAGCCCTCACACTGAACTATGCCCGCGTCCCTGCTGACTTTCCTGAATGCTGGGATTGTAGATTGGTATAAATTCCTCACTTAAACCAGAGACCTTTGATGTCAGCATTATCAATATTTGGAGCTGGATTACTCTGGACTGATTTTGCTTTGCAGTGTCTCTGGCCTTTATTTACTAGAAATCAGTTAGTTTTCAATAGTGAAAAAAACCTGTCCAGATATTGTCTCATTTCCCCTTGGGGTAAGGTTGCCAACTTTGCAAATACAAATAGAAGATGCTTAATTAAATTCGAATCTCAGGGAAACAACCAAATCCTCTAAATATAAATTGAGCTGTATGTACTTTATAGACTGAGAGGGTCTACTGGGATAGAGTGTGTACAAAATTTCTTCCAAGTTAAAAAATTGTTCTTCCAGACAAAAATTTTCATCACGAATGATCTCACATTGTCAACCACTTCACGCTTGCGATTCTGCCCCTGTTGCTTTCTTTCACACTATTGGCCTTTCAGTTCTAGTCCTCATGATCTGTACCACTGAACACTGTTGGCCTTAGGTGCAAGAGGAAGAAGAACCATTTATAAAATATAAGACAATAAGGTAAGAATTAGTCAAAAACCAAACCAGGCCAGGCAATGTAGGATGATGTCTATGCAGGCAGTGGCCTCTTCCATAAATGATAAACATTGGAGGAAAAGAGACTCTGTGCTCCTCCAAGATCTTCCTGGACCCTTTGGAAGTCAGATCCAGAAGTTACCATGAGGTTGCTATCTTACCAGTTGATCATCAGGTGTTTCTAGGCAGTGGCCATGGTGTCCAGGGGCTGGCAATGTATCAAGAAAAGGCCTCAGTCTTGTGCCTATGAGAAGCAAGTTGTACCTCTAAGAAGAGATGTTTGCTGATAAGAGGAGGCATATATCCAGGGGCTATTAAGAAACAGGTGAGATCACGTGACCCTGGACAGAGTGGGAGGCTGAAAGCCTTTGTAGATCGGGTGGATGTTGGGCGGAAGGGTAGAGTTTGTTGTGGAGCTGGCCTGATTACAACCAGTAAGTGCTGGTGGGAGATTAATAGTGGGTGTGCAAAGCAGGGTGGCAGGTGGTGACCCAACCCTTCAACAGCCCGTGGGTATTTGCTTACTGGCTGTCTAGAGGCGAAGCAAGGAGAAGCGAAGAATGCTTGGGAGAAGGACGAGAAGGAAACTTGCTCTCTGTGTCTTCCTTATTGCTCCCGACAATTTATTACACTCTACTCTGCAAACAGGCTAACTGGACTGAAGCAGACTCAGGCCGCTTTTGCCAAAAAGTGCGGACTCTTCACTTGGTCCCATAGGTCTGATGGGTGACTAAAAGCTGGGCCTCTCTGTCTTCGTTTTGCGTCTATGTTATTGACTGTCTTGGACTTTGGGTTAGAGTCCAGGGTGACTCTTCACTAGGGCATGTTTAGTCTAAAAGTGGCAAATCACCCCTGATTCCAGCCTAAGCCTGAGACTACATTCAGCAGATTATCAGCCTTCAGTGTTTAAACCTTCTTCCAGATTACTAGACGGTGCCTAGAAGCTGGCAGTCATTGACCTTAATCCAAAAGCTCTACCGACTCCATCTTGTTGGCCTGGGTTGTCCCTTCTCAGAGTCATTCTTTCCTGCACTTATCTCACATTCCAGGAACAGCAGGCCTCATTAATAAATGTCTTGATGAGAAGGAAACTGTCTCCAGGCAGCAGCTACTGGTTTACTGCAGACAGACCAGAGAGGCCTAATGGCAGAACCATCCAGAGATAAGAATGAACCAGCCCACAGTTTGAAAGACAGCTTGACTCTGCCTGCTTTCCTGACCACAAGGCTGTTCCTCTCTACAGAAGCCTGACTTCTTATCAGCATGCTGAAGACTGCAGCAGGGAACTCTCTGTCCCCAGGTCCCTCTCCACGATGACTAAACTGAATACAATCCCTCCTTGCTTTACTGGGACTGCTTATCATTCGGTCAGTTTCCTTGCAGTGAGTAGCTGAGCCTGGTCTACCCTTTGACCTGCGGAATCAGGCCTCTGGCCTAGCGTTCCAATAGCAAGACTCATACGTTGAAGAATTCTATGTCAATTAAAAAATAAAATATGAAAGTCTGAATGTTGGTACTGGGCCTGTTACGTGGAATGAATGACCTTTATTCTCCTACAACCTCTGCAAAGTTTTTTATTTTACATGTTTTTTAAAGTTCCCAAAACAGTGTCTTCATTTTCGTGTATTCATCATTTTGTTTGGGTGTGCTTGTTCTCACTGCTTACTCAACTATGCCCCCCTTAACTTTTTTATATTTGCCTTTTAAAAAATTATTTTTTGAGAGAGGGTCTCATGAATCGTAGACTGACTTCTGCCTCATTATGTAATCAAGAATGACTTGAATGAATCAGTCAATCAATGGTCTTCATCATCAACTTCACTTCCCTCCCTCCTTCCTTCTCCTCCCCCCCCCTTTTCCAGTCTGGCCTGTAATTTCTTTTTTAACCTCCTGTCTCCTAGGTGCTGGGATTGTAGGCATATGTATGGCACCATATAAGGAACTCTCAGGTTCATAGATTGACATTACTTCTAAGGCCTTACAGTATAATAGTATATGTTAAAAAAATTTATTACAAAACAGTGTGATAGTATATGTTGAAAAAAATTATTACAAAACAGGATGATATAATAAAAAGCAAATAAAACCAAACCAAACATTATAAACTACATTAAAGGGAAAGTTTTAGGCCATGTGAAAATATTTGTTAATGTTTACCTAAAATAGACTTGGGACATGAACTTGTAAAGTCAGAGAAAGAAAATAAGGGCTTTTGCCCAAATGGAACCACGTGGTCCTACGTGCCCTTTTCTCTTTTTTTTCTTAAACTCATTTTATTGTTTTGAGACTCATTCAAGCTGGACATATTGCTAGTGGTTGCTTTTCATTATTAAACAGTATCTATCAGATGGGTTTCCAGTTTATCTGTCTGGTGAGGGCAAATGGGGCTTATATCCGGTGTTGAGGTAGTCTAAGGAAAGCTTCCATCACAGGCTATTTATTGTATATATGGACTTGAGGGAGGAAGGGAGAGATTATTGTATGAAAGGTGTGTATTTGACTTTTTTTTTTAAAACAAAGTTTACAAACCACTTTTGAAGAGGTTCTACAGTTTTGCATGTTTATCTACACGATACACATTTTAGGTGACACACACTGACCAGTGCTTGTTATGGCCAGCCTGGTTTCTGGCTGTTTTGAGGGTCTGGTGAGGATGGCTCTTTTTGCTCCAGTTGACTCTTTTGTAGTTAGTGGCTCTGCAGCACATCTTTGTGCAGTTTTAAAAAATTAAATGTCTTCATTAAAAAGAATACTCTATTTTGTGTGTGGTATATGAGTGTATGAGGGTTCGTGTGTGACAAGTCAGTGTCACATGAATTCCTCAATTGCTTTCCACCTTACTTATTTACTTTTGAGACAAGGCCTCTTGCTAAGAACTCATAATAAGTTCAGCTGTTTCCCGTTTTTGCTTCTCCAGCACGAGGGTCGTAGGTCTGTATTACTCTGACAGACTTTGTGTGTGGATGTGGGAATCTGAACCTGGTCCTCATGTCTGTGTAGTATGCACATGCACATTTCAGACTGAGTCAGCTCCCCAGTCCCTATTTTGCTCATTTTATAATTAGGCTCTTAGTTTTCTTATTTTAGAGAAGAAATTTTCTATTACTCTGTCTGCTAATTTAATTTCTTATTTAAAAACAGATCTCCATTCATTCCTTGAGTGCTGGGATCACAGTGTATATCATCCCACCTGGCTTGATTGTGCATTTTTTTAAATGTGTTGTAAAGTTAGGATTAAGTTTTTCTATACTGTTTTTGGGAAATTTTCCCCTTTGGTCTGCCTCAGCAGCTTCGTTTTAAGTGAATATGTATTTGGGATTGGCTTTGGTGCCTCCTACTTTATTCCATTATTGATGACGGTGTCTTTAGATATCATAGTCTCTTTATGATAGCTTTATAAGAACTTTGAGTTACCGTAAATTGTTTTTATTTTTTTAAAAAATAGGTTTTTAATTTTTTTAAAATAGGTTTCTTTTGAGGTGCTGGGGTTGGACCCCAGGACTTTGTTCATGGTAGACAAGAACTTCCCCTGAGCCACATCTTCAACCTTGGTTCTGTTTTTCAGCAATGTTTTGTATCCTATATAGTTCTACATACAGGGTAATATTAGCATGTCAATTTCTGTAAAGAGTTATTTATAGAATGTATTTTATTTAAAGAATTTATTTATGTTATTAAACCCTGGATTTTCCAGGGGATTGTGCTGATTCTACAGAGAAATTTGAGAGAGAAACAATATATTCTACTTGATGTGGGAATGTCTTTCTGTATGCTGTGAAAATCAATCTTTAAATAAAGGACTGTTTTGGCCATGGCAGACACCGTAGAGGTAGGTGGAGGAATCGGAGCGTAAGTATGAGAAAGAGGGTGGAGTCTGAGAGAGATCGAGCCACACGCCTGAAGAAGAAACATGTAAGGAACACAGATGAGCCTTGGTCCCCGTGGCAGGACAGATTAATGGAAATGGATTGATAAGATGAGAGAGTTAGCTAGCAATGTGCCTGAGCCATAGGCCAAAGAGCATGAAGTTAACATAATCATCTGGGTGCTTTTTGGGGACTTTGGGATTTTGGGTCCAGATAAGCGGCAGGCGGGACCAAACTGTGGAGGTAGCTGGGCCAGAAACCCATTGCAATATCTACTTTTTTTTTTTTTTTTTTGCTTTAAGGTGGGCTCACTATGTAGATGAAATTGACCTTGAACTTCCCAGCAATTCTCCTGCCTCAGCCTTCCAAGTGTTAGGACTATAGATATTTCCTCTATTGCTAGTGAACACTGGCATCTTTATATCAAAGTTCACTTCACTTGGACTTGGTCTTTATACAACAGAGTAGTGTATATTTCTGAGTAAATGTATAATGTTGACAAGGGATGCATCCGGAAATCACTAGACAGCCAATCACCTGGGACCACCTCTGACCTCAATGACATCGAAAGCAGCTGCTCCTTAGCTCCATTCAGACAGAGTTTGTTTGTTGTAAATTAACTCATATTTTTCCATAGTACAAAAAAGATTTTTGCAGTCTCTGGTTAGTAGAGGATATCTAAGAACTGAGAGGCAAGGGGGAATCACAAATATGTGCAACAAACCTGTCACACTTTAGATATCAGTCTTCAATTTCCACTTTGTTCAGGACACAGTTACTTAGTTATTTGCAACTGCTTCCAGTGGGCTAGTGTCTCTTGAGTTTCTGGTAATCCTCCTTTCTCTGCCTCTCCTAATCTTGCTGTCTCAAGAGCACTGGGGTTACATACCCATGCAACCATGCTTTGATTCATGTGGGTTCTGGGGAATTTGAACTCAAGTCCTCATGCTTACATGACAAATGTTTAACTCACTGAGTCATCTCCTTAGCTCCCTACCACTTAAAAAAAAATCATGGCACTTCTTAATAAATAAGTTTGGCTTTCCTGCAGCTAAAGGAACCTTGCCACCATGAGCAGGTTCTTGAGTTGACTGGCAAACATCATTATGCTGACTTGAGACAGGAAGTGGTAGGTTGCACTGGTAGAACACTGGTAGAAAGAGATGCACTTTGGGCACTTGGTAAAAGGTCAGCTCAGTCACGCGGGATAACAAGACATCCTCATGTAGGTACCTGTGTAAGAAAAAAATGGCATATGGGGCTTCCCAGATGGAAATCAACAGAGATACCTACCTGATCTGAGGAGCACTCCCATTTGGAAGGCTGATAAAAAATGATAGCAAGTCAATAGGGGAGGCTGAAAAGAATCAGTAATGAGGGAACCGGCCTTGGTATATTGAAACCCTTCCCAGATTCTGCCTAACAGTGCACACTCTTCCTGAAACCTGACACATAATGTTCAACAAACTTTTATTGAATACCTAAATGAAGGCTGTGATGGTTAATACTGATGGTAAAATTTAAGAATCTAGGATCACTTAGGAGCAAGCCTCAAGGTACAGTTGTGAGGGATCATCTAGATAAGGTTAACATCTGTGTATACATTTTGAGGAATTGTCTATATTGGGTTAATTGAGGTAGGAAGGTATACCTCAGCCGTGGGTGATGGTATCCATAGGCTGAGGTTCAACTGTGGACCGCACTATTCTATAGGCTGAGGTTCTGGACTGAATAAAAAGTAAAGTGAGATCAATGGCAGCACTTAACCACTCTGTGTCTCCCGAGGGTGGGTGCAATATGACCTTCTCCTCTTGTGGGTTGTAAACTCTGTCTTCTGTAGCTTGCTTTCCTTAAGGCATGTATTTATAGCGATGAGTACAGAGGCTATCTGCAGATTTATTTATTTATTTTTTTAGAAGTTTTTGATAAACATTCTCCATGAACTTCAATGAATGAGGGAAAGTTTCTGTGAGAAAATGAAATGACTGCTGACCTCACTGAGTGGATGGCTGAGGGGAAGGGTTTTGTTGTGGATAAGAGGGAGAGCACACCAGACGCTTCTGGAAAAGCTGAGCTTAAACTTGGCCAGCAGAATGAACTAGGCCATGAGAGAAGAGAGTAGAAGGCAAAGAGCTGAGAACAAGCCAGTAAGGAGTCAAGACAGTATTTCCAAATTGGCTGAGTTATATAGGAATCAGAATCTCGGGGAAGGGAAGCAGAAGAGCCCAGTCACTGAGTTTGGACAGGTTTAGGGCAGAGGGTAGGTCAAAAATACTGGCAGGAGCCATAGGTATTCTAGATTCTTTGGAATCTGACACAAAGCCTTTTGTTGACAAGGTTTTAACTCATCGCCTCACACAAAAAATTGTAGGGGCCTATAAAATATAAACTCAACCAGGAGGCTGGATTCAGCAACACAACCCTAAGTTTTGTTAAGTACTTAGCTCCTAGAGCATTCTTGTAACTGATATTTAGTGAGGGTAAGGGTGGGGAGTGTTGTTTGTAGGCAGAAGAGCTATGGAGACAGGTAGAGTTTATGCTTTCATAGACCTGCCACTCACCATGGGGTGAGGACAAGTACATAAAGACATCAGAGTGACAGATGCTACACAGAAATTAAGAAATGGTGATTTGATAGCGATATTATGGGTATAATTGGTGGGCTGGACCTGATCGACAAGATCTCATATTGACATAACCATTGTTATTTTTATTTTTTACATTAATTTTTACATTTTTATTATTTCATAGGGAAGGCACACATATGAAGATCAGAGGACAATTTTGAGAAATTTGTTTTCTTCTTCAACACTTATGAGGTTCCAGGAATTGAACTTGAGTGGATGGATTTGTCCAGCAAGTCCCTCAAGCCCACAGAGCCATTTTGCCAGTCCTTTTTAATTTGAGACTGTCTTCTTCCTGCCTCACTTGCCCTATACACATCTCATCATGACATTTCACATTTCTGTTCCAAACCCTTCCATGTCTCTCTGAGTGACTTTGCAAATTATTTCCACACATACAGCAGAAAGTCTGGTTCCCACATTAAAAATTGTGGTGTGCTGCTCAGCATGGGGAACTGGAGAAAAGTGTCCTTGCCTGAGGCAAAGGCATTTATACCTTCCAGGGAGTTATATGATTAGAGCATGCAGGCACAGTGAAGGGGTGAGAGAAGGCTGAAAGGAACTCAGTCTATTAGAAGAGGAAAGGCCTTTGAAAGGTGAATTAACAATATTTATTGAGCTATCAGGTGAGGAGCTGTCGAGAGCTTGCTGACAATGAGGCTGAGGTTGAAATGAATTACCATATGGACCAGAGAACTTCGTAGGGAGAAAATACACCACTTGTTAACTGTCTTTGACACTTAAGCAGGCATAGAACATTCTTGAACTTTAATTTTTTAGTCTAAGACAAGGTCTGGCCTCCCATCTGCCTGCCTCACAGGAGTGTTACAAGGGGCAAATGGGATAATAAAGTGCTTTATAAAATCCTGCTCCATAAATATGATCTAGTGTGGCCCAGTGTCAGTATTTTAATGGTCAATGTATTCCTCTTTTGCTGTGCTTCAGCTGGCTGTATCTTGTATTAGAGATTCAACCACATTGAACATGATAGTGTATAAATACCTCATGGTCTTTCAGTGATTCAGTATATTGACCCTTAGTCAGGAAGATTATTTTTGTTGTATATATTGTATGTACATGCAGGCATGTGGTCATATGTGTGCATGGAAGGTCAAAGGACAACCCTGGGTTCTGTTCCTCGGATTCTGTCTACATTTTTAAAAAAGATTCATTTATTTATTATGTGTACAGCGTTCTGCCTGCACACCAGAAAAGAGCACCAGATCTCATTCTAGATGATTGTTAGCCACCATATGTATGCTGGGAATTGAACACTCAGGTCCTCTGGAAGAGCAGTCAGTGCTCTTAACCTCTGAGCCATCTCTCCAGCCCCATTTTTCTTTTAAAGATATGATCTGTCATTGGCCTGGAGCTTACCAACTAGTCAAGGTTGCTTGGCGAATGATCCCCAGGGAGTCTTCTATCCCAGCCTCCCAGGTGCTGGGATTACAAGCATACATAAATGCTGCATCTCACCAACTAGCCATCCTTTGTTTTTCAGGGTTAATGGTAGCAAGAATTCTAGTTGTTTCACTTCTGGGTTCAACTCTGCATCATATTCCAGAGTTAAGATTAAAAGTGTGAGATACTACTATTTGTTAGTTAGCCTTGAACTCACAGAAACACACAAAGATCTTTGTCTCTGGAGTTATGGGATTAAAGGCATAGGCCACCATTTCTGCCTCACCCCCACACCCACCCACCTCTGGTGCTGGTATTAAAGGCATAAGTTACTACTCTCTGACCCTCCTGGATTGACTGTGGGTGGATCTGTTCTCTGATATTCCAGACTGGTTTTATTAAATATATATCACCACACATCACCTTTTGTTTCAAAAATAAAAAGGTTATAACTAACATAAGAAAAACCATACACAATATGTACAATAATTATATACAATATATGCAAACAATAATTACACAAGTAATATCCAGTCTGTTAACAATCGACAAATTAAAAAAAAATTACCTTATTGATCCTATCTTGGTGAATCCAAAGGATTATACCTAATTCACTTTCTATCTAACTTGTATTACTAACTAAAAACTATATTTTAATGTCTCTCAAAGTTATATACTTTAACTTCTAAGTGAGTTTCTTTTCTAAAACTGTCACTAGAAAACTATAACTATCTCATCTTCAACTCCCTCAGAGACCCAAGAAGGAAATAATATTACATAAGTAAACAGCATGAGCAAATAAGTGACTTCCAAAAAATGTAAGAAATGAAACAGCTGGTTGGACAATCACCCAAAGTTCTTTGGTATCATTGAAGCATCCATCTTCGGTCTATAGGTCTAACATGTCTGACAGACTTCTCCATGAAGCACTATATTCTCAAAGACCTTCCTACCTTGTTTTGGTAAGGTTCAGCAATTTATGTGTGTGTTCT
Organism: Phyllotis vaccarum; assembly: GCA_033318265.1. NCBI lineage: Eukaryota > Metazoa > Chordata > Mammalia > Rodentia > Cricetidae > Phyllotis > Phyllotis vaccarum. Next base: position 50,676,332 of record JARWLC010000016.1, read on the forward strand.
GCTTTCCATAGTGAACATTGTAATGTCAGCAGTCAAGGCAAGAGTACTTTCTTGCTCGGTGACAACTTTTGTCAAAAAGAAAGTCAACTCCATATGGAGTTTGTTTTGTGTCCATAATCTTCTCTGAAGTAGATTGCTGTTGCCAGGAGCAGATGTCCCATTGTTATAAAAATAATAAGAACTGATGTTATTAAAATATCTTAAATGCCATATTCTATGGATCTCTTAAGTGTTTGTACAAGACCTGTTCATCTAAAATATATCTGTTTAATCTTGATAACATATCTAATATGACTATAAATAATGTCTAACTACTAACTTGCACTTCTTTATATCCTAATTAGTTGGTAATGACTTTCATGGACTAGCAATTTGTGTTACATTGTTAGATGAACTATATAGGTATAATACCTTGAACAAGCATAGAGAAATATGTACAGTAACAAAATTAATCTTAACGTTATATCAATGTACACAGTTTGTATACAATATACAAAAAAATCCAATCCAATGTAAAATATTTAAAGCTTGTAATTGCTTTCTAAAAGTAGATTCAATAATCTACCCTTATGTCCTATCATATCTGTATCCCTTTCCTTCCTTCCTTCCTTCCTTCCTTCCTTCCTTCCTTCCTTCCTTCCTTCCTTCCTTCCTTCCTTCCTTCCTTCCTTCCTTCCTTCCTTCCTTCCTTCCTTCCTTCCTTCCCCTCTTTGTATTTTTTCATGGGCAGGTTATAATACCCAAGCGGCAAATTTTTTTTTCACTTCATCAAAATTTTTTTCTAAGATATCAATATTTGAATTGGCCAACAAGATGTCATCCAAGTAATGATAAATTATAGATTGTGGGAATTTGTTACATATCTGTTCTAATGGCTTTTGTACAAAATATTGTTACAGAGTAGGGCTATTCAGCATACCCTCCATGGATATCTCTTTAAAGGCTGAGAATTAGTATAAGTGGGCACGTAAAGGTAAATTTTTCTTTGTATTGTTCCTGTAGAGGTATTGTAAAGAAACAGTCTTTTAAATCAATAACTATAATAGGCCATTCTTTAGGTAACAGAGAAGGCAAAGAGTTCCAGACTGTACAGAGCCTATTGGCTGGATCACCTTGTTTATTGCCCTTAGATCTGTTACCATTCTCTACTTTCCAGATTTCTTTTTAATAACAAATACAGGAGAATTCCAAGGGCTGGTTGGTTTTTCTATATGCTGAGCATTTAACTGCCCCTGTGCCAGCTGCTCTAAGGCCTGTAATTTCTCTTTTATTAGAGACCATTGATGAACCTATATAGGCATATCTGTTAACCATTTAAAGGTAGTGCTATGGGTGTCTTTGATCAGCAACTGTGTGCCTTGTTTCTGCAAAACCTGAATGGTTTGTGACCTTTTCTCATAATACCTTCTAATTTTTTTTCTGAAAATGTGTTAGTTTATGATTTATTTCTATATTTGGAGGAATGTTAATCTGTGTATTCCATTGTTGTAGTAAATCTCATCCCTGTAAATAAATAGCAATGTTAGCCACATATGGCTTTAATTTTCCTCGCTTCCTTTCTGGTCCTATACTTTCAAGCTATCTTGCACTCTGTTTTATCTGGGATAATGATCCAATTCCTAAAAACTGAACATTTATCCCCTGAAAGGGTCAATTTAGATGTCAAGATTCTGGTGTAATTATTGTTATATCTGCTTCTGTGTTCAATAAACCTTCAATAATAACATCATTTATTTGTACTTTTAACTTTGGTCTTTGTTCATTAATAGAAGCTTTCCAAAATATTTGCTTTGTAATTTTTTCTGAGTTTTTTTCTTCTTCTATAGATTTTTATATCATTCAGTGTAGTATTTTTTTTTGAATAGGTTTTAATTTTTTTTAATTGCTCTGGGAAGGTGTTTCCTCCATGATGGCACGGTAAGATTGAATTGGATTTAATATAGGGGCTTGTGAAAGCCCCCTGGGGCATTTCCCAAAGGCAGAAAGTTACCTTGTCTTTCCCTTGTTGACCTGCTCTCATTAGTCCAATACCTCTCTTTGCCACACCTTCTGTATACTCCAGAAGGGAGGGACATTCTCTTGAGATTATTCCTAACAAAGACACTGTTTCTGGGAATGGCTTGTTTACAATCTTGTTTTATATGACTTTGCCTTCCACAATTGTAACATTTAACTTTTTGACTTTTTCTTATACCTCTAGAAATAGCTTCTGCTAGTCAGTTATCATCACAGTCTTAAGGCTCTAGATTATCTCATAAATCCAATCCTCCAAGGGTGCTGACCTTGCTTTTTAACAGTCTAAGTATTCTTTTACATTGTGGATTAGCATTCTCAAAACCAGTGATTCAATTATTATTCGCCTTGCTTCTGAATCTGGTACCAATCTATTTACTGCTGTAGTTAATCTCTGAAAAATATATGTAAAAGTTTCTTTTGGGCTTTGACTTTCTTTTGTGAATGATTCAGTTTTCTTTCCTATCTCTTCAGTCTGATGTTATGTATTTAATGTTGGCATGCGGCATAAATTGAGGGCATGCTCATCAGATAATGTTTGCCTTTCTAAATCAGCATAATCTCCTTCCTCAAGAAGTTGGTATTGGCAGGCTTCTATGCCTCTGGCTCTGCTTTTTTGTTATATTGTTTTAGTATTCTCCTTCTACTATGTTTTTCATAAAAAATGGCTCAACCTCCAAAACAGCAGTAACCATATCCAACCAATACTTAGGGGTGATCTGGTTACATGATGACCAGGAATTTAGCATTAGTTTTACAAATGGTGAGTACATACCATATGTTGCAAATGCTTCCTTGACTCTTCTTAATTCTAACATTTGTACCGGAGCCCAACTAACTTCTGTACAATTTTTTTTTTTTATCATTTTGTGATTTCTTTAAGGTTATTGGGTATATTAATGTTGGCTGTTTGATGACTTTAGGCTGTTTTTGGGTAATCTTGGATGATATTGCTGAGATTGGTTCTTTTTATTCCTCTGTTTGGGTTTAAATGTCTATGTGTTTTCTCTTAACAGGCTTTTCTAAGACTTTATTCTTGGCATTCACATTAGTTGACTTTTAAAAGGATAAAACAGAAATCAAACAAAAAGTATTTATAATAAAAATTATGATAAAGATTATGAGGATAGTTCCATCTACTTTATTTATCTTTTCCTTTACTGGTTCCAATATCAAATCATCTAGTGTTCCCCTTTCTCTACATGAATGAGTCTTAGGCTGAGTCAACTTTGAACCTCAACTCTTTACCTGATCTCCAAAGAAGTAGAAATCAGATAGTTTAGCATCCACACAGGATGATAATCCTGTGACCCATAGCCCAATCTAATTCCTTGCTTACCATAGCCCTGGGTACTGACCATTGATTACTCATAGGAGCTGATAATGTAGTATCCGGTGTGTGCTAAGTATTTAGAATGGGGCCGGTCTGAACTCAGGCATGCTATATGTACAGTGGACACACTAGATTAAAGAACTAGCATATGAGAAAAATAATGCAATTATTTTGTTATGTTGTTTAGCAGTTGAAATGATACTTGAGGTAAATTAAAGTGTTGCTAAAATAAATTTTACCTGCTTTTTAGCTTTTTGGAAGTAGGTACTAGAAAACATAAAGCTCTGTATATGGTTTTATTTCTGCCGATGGTGGGTGAAGTTTTCAAATACTTCTAAAAATAGTTCTATAGGCAGTAGATGTATAAAGACATACAAACAATAATAGTCTATGGGAGAAGGAAGGGGAACCTATACATTTTGACTTTTACATCTTAAAGTGGGAGTCAAACCATCAAAAGAAAATAAAACCCACCAAGATGATACCAACTATCACCAACTAAAGAACTTACAGTTACCTAGTTTATTGATCTGTAAACTTTCCTATGTTCTAGAAACAACTAGAATCATGTTATTATTGTACCAACTTCCAGGTTCTATACCTTGGATGTGGTGGTTTCATAGGTCTCAGATGGGACCTTGGACTATATTTTATTTATTTAGTTTTAAGGCAAAGACTCACTAAGTAGCTCTTGGTTGGCCCACATTTAAATACAGGGACTAGGTTGATTTGAACTCACATAGGATTAAAGTGTTTAGGATTAAAGGCATGTGCCACCATTTCTGGCACTAGACTGTGTGTTTTTAAGAATATCTTTTGAAGTTAATATTTACTTTTAAATAATGTCGCTATTCTATGTGTATGTGAGCAGTATGTGTGCATTGCTATAGGAGGTCAGAAAAATAATGTTGGTGGTGTTGGTTGTTTTAACTCTTTTTAAGGGGACCCTTTACCCAGATCTCAAATAAACTCCACATAGAATCTTATTACTACTTATGAATGCCTGGCCTTAGCTTGGCTTGTTGCTAGATAGCTTTTCTTAAATTATCCATATTTTGTCTCTGGGCTTTTCCTTTCCTTCTGTGATCTTACTTTTACACTTACTCCATGGCGTGCTGGGCAACTGGCCCCTGATGTCCTCCTTTTTTCTGGCTACTTCTTTCTTCCTTTCATATAACTCCTTTTTCTCTCTGCCTGCCAGTCTCTCCCATCCTTTCTCTGCCTCGCTACTAGCCATTCAGTTCTTTATTAGACCATTAGGTGCTTTAGAGAGGCAAGTAACACAGCTCCACAGAGATAAACAAATACAGCATAGACAAAAGTAACACACCTTAAACTAATATTCTACAACATGTTGGACCCAGTAGATCTGGAGTTAAGGATGAGTGTGAACTACCTTGTAGGTGCTGGGAACCTAACTTAACCTGAGTCTCCTGGAAGAGCAACCAGTAACTCTGAACCACCTTCTCTAGGCTGTGGACTATGTATTTTTAATAAGCAGCACAGTAGTTTAGCTCAGTGGTATAATAGTAATCTAATATGTGGATGAATAGCTAAGTAGATAAATAAATAATGAATAATTAAAAAGCATACAAGCTGGTTTTAGTGGCTGAGTGTGGGCAGGATAATCAAGAGTTTGAAAGCCATTCATTGGTTATTTAGCAAGTTCGAGGTCAGCTTAGGGGATGTGAGACCAAACAAATGAGAAAAACCAAACAGTTCAGTGGTTGGTTTCTGGTGTGAAGTCAGGTTTGAGAACCCCTAGCTAGGATTTTTTTTTTTTTTTTTTTTTTTTTTTTTTTTTTTTTTTTTTTTTTTTTTTTACATTTCCTTGAAGGGATTTTCCTGGGGAGATAAGCTGTTACTGGCAAAGGGCTACAGAACATGCTGGCCTGGTATTGTATTTCATGTTACAGATCTCTAGTGTTTTTCTTCTTCTTTTGTTCCTCTTGGCTTCAGAGACCTGAGAAACTTCTCAGAACTCAGGATGGGAAGAAGCCAGGCATCTCTGGACAGTTTGGGTTTGGCTCAGCAGCCCCCTCTGCTGTCAAAAATCCAAGGTTCAATTTAGTAGAGCTGGCAGCAGCTCTGGGAGGGGACCAGATGCTGAAAATAACCATGGCAATTTGACACCTTGAGAGTGATAGAAGAAGAAATGGCAGACTAAGAGCCTTGGAACCAAAGGAGCCATGGAAGTCATTGGTGCCCTGCATCCTCTTCTAGAGATCTGAGATATGTGGACAAATTCTTACACTTTCTTGACCCCAGTTTACTCATCTAAGCAGGGGAACAATGACATACTGTTTCATCTTTCCACACTGAAGACTATTGTAGCCTTCTAGTAAAGTAAGGAGAGGGATTTTGTCTGGCAAATGTGGCCAGTAGTGACAACCACTTGTTGAGGGAGCTCTGGTCTCTTAATTGAGGAGGATTAATCTCACAAAACAAAAGAGAGGTGTGTTCATCTGCTTCCAGAACAGAAAGGGTTGAGTGTGTGAGGGTGGTGAAAATTGGTTTTATGTCTGGATGAATTAAAATCAGGGGACCATGCTCTTAACACTCATTCATTCTCATGGATTCAGCTAGTTTTTAAAAGGGGGCGACTTGGGGAAAGATTTCATGTCCCATAGGCTGGCCTCAAACTCCTTTGTAGCTGAGGATGACCATGAACCTCTGATTCTTCTGTTTGTACTTCCTAAGGGCTGGGATTACAGTGTGTGCAGTTTGTAAGTGCTGTTGATTGAACTCAGGGCATCCACACCTACTAGGCAAACTTTCCACTGCCTGAGCCACTTCCCCAGCCCACAATTTACTTTTATTAAGCACCTCTTGCATGGCTAAAATGGTACAGGGAGGGATGTTAAGTCAATTTAGATTATTTATTATTATTATTAATTTTGGCTCTTGCTGTATCTTGCGTGTTTCCATCACCAGAGATGTCTTCAATTAGGTTTTGTGATATTTAATAGCATAATTAGGGGGCATACTACTAGATACCCTAAGTTGGGAGTTAGTTATGTGTCTGGCACTTCTTGTGTGCTATCCTGTTCAACCATCAGTGCAGAGGAGGAAACAGATCCGAGGTAATAGGAAGTGGTATTAGTGTGGACATGCCTCCCTTTAACCCACATGGAAAATTCTGTGTTTTTGTTAGAGGCATTTAGTGACTATAAAGTTCTAGGGAAAGTTTACTTGTTTGTGTTCTTATCACTGTTTATGACAGTGAAAGCAACTCTGAGGAGACAAGTCCATAGCAACACACTTAAAGAAAAATGTGTATTTGAATGTGAATTTGTGCGTATAAATGTGCTTGCAGTGCCTGTGGGGGCCAGAAGAAGGCGTTAAGCTCCCCGTGAATGTGCTGTGGGTGCTGGGAATCAAACTTGGGTCCTGGGCAAGAGCATTATGTTCTCTTTACTGCTGAGCCATCTAGCCCTGCATCACACAGTTTTTGAAGAATAATGCTATTTCATAGTAGAAAGAAACATGAGAATGGTTGCTAGATATTTTATTGACCTGTTTTTGTTGTGCTTGGGAGAGTTTTGTTTCCTTTGTGTTTTCCAGCTGCTAAACTTTCCCTACTGACAGGTGTGTGTGTGTGGGGGGGGTTGTCTCTCACTGGCTTGGGACTTGCCAATTAGGCATGGAAGATGGCTTGGAGCGTGAAACAATTACCATGCAAACATGAGGACCTGAGTTTAAATCCTGGTAAAGCTGGGTGTGGTGGTACACTCTGTTTGTACTCCTGTATGAACTCTGGATGTTCCTATAGTGAGGTGGGAGATAGAGACAGGAGGATTTCTGAAACTTGCTTGCCATCTAGATTGGCTTAAGCAGCGGTGAACAAAATGAGAACAAAACCTGTCTTAAGGTAGAAGGTAAGGACCGATGCATGAGGTTGTTCTCTGGTTTCCACTTGTGCCATAGCATATGCATATCACACACACACACACACACACACACACACACACACACACACACACACACACACACACACACAATTAGATACAGCCCATCACAGCTTTCTTTCTTTTTTTCTCTCTCTCTCTTTCTTTCTTTTTAAAATGTGGGTTCTGGGGATTGAACTCAGGTCCTCACACTTGCATGGTAAACACTTTGCAAACTGTGCTCCCTTATATCACCAGCTGCAATTTTATTTTGATCATTTCTAAATAGACAGAGAACTTGAAAGTAGGTCACCGCCTGAAGGCATCAGAGTGAAGAGCGGTTAGATGTGGGGTCTGAAGAAATATTACTGTGAAAACAGATGTTGGGGCTAAAGGGTAAACTTAATAACAATGTGGAAGGAAAGGAAGTCTTGCAGCTGGGGATGAAATGTCAGACTGAGTAGATAAGAGAGAGGGCAGGGGAAGGCAAAGTCAATGGCTTTGCATGCTGGCTGGCTGGCTCCCATGAAGTTATATAAGGCTCCTTTTTCCTCCTTTCACAGATCTTGTTTCTTATTTATCTAAGTGTATAACTGGCTAAACACTAAGTAAAGATGACATCTAACAAGAATTTTCCTGGCCACTCCACAGACAGGTAGAGATGGTGCTATGTATGATGTAATCATGAAAGACGGCAACTCAATCTTGGCAACTATGATGAGAGTTAGCTCCCTGCCAAAGAAAAGTTACAAGCTAGCTGGTCATGCAAACATGAAATAGAGAAGACATAGTTTAGCTAAGGGCTAAGAGACCCTGGTCAAATCTGTGGCCAGAAACACGTCAAGGTCAGGGAGCGATGGAGCTCACGGGTCCAATGGCCAGAGGATAGCCAAAGTCAACAGCTATCAACACAAGTTAGAGACAAAGAGGACTTCAAAGCATGACCCTAATTGTACGAGCAGATGTGTATAGCACATGATCATGTTCCTGGTTAGGCCAGGGGTATTAGTATTGAGCCTGTGGGCTTTTCATTGGCTCAGAATTCAAGGTGCTCAGAGCATTAACTAGTCTTAATAGAGACCACCCTAGGCATTCTTCAGTCTCTACCATAAGTCCTAGAAAAAATTCTTAGACAAGGAAGGCCAGCGGCAAGGTGTGGACCCTCCTGGTACTACAGTAGGGTTACTTTTCTCACAACTCTCCCGTAGTTCCTTCTGGGGCTTCGCTTAATTTCTGTCACCCTCAAATCCTTTGCCAAGCCTCCCCTCTGTAATAAAGCCTCTTTTTAGGGCCTAGCGAGATGAGTCCTTGCTGCTGCTCTTGTAGAAGACCTAGGTTCAATTCCCAATACCCATATGGCAGCTCACAACCATCCTTAATTTCAGTTCCAGGGGACCTAACACTCTTCTGGCTTCTGACAGCACCAGGCATGAACACGGTCCACAAAACTATGTGCAGACAAAGCACGCATATAAGGAAAAGAAAAGAAAAACAATAAAGCCCCAGTCCTTTAAAATTGCACCCTTTTTGTTGCTATGAATTCCATTGTAGGGGATTGTGTTGTTTCATGGTAAATAATTGTCCCACCCACTGGTTTAATAAAAAGCGCTGATTGGCCAAAGGCAGGCAGGAAGTGTGGGCAGGGCTACCAGACTAAGGAAACTCTTGAGAACAGGAAGCACAGAGCAGAATGCCAGAGAGAAGCCAGAAGAAGCAGAGGACAACTATGCTGCTCTAAAGAAAGGTACCAAGCTGCATGGCTGAACAGGAAGAATCATGGGTTAGTTGAAGGGTACAGAGTTAGCAAGTTATATGCCTGGGCCTGAGGCTGATCAGCCAAAAACTATTGAAAGCATCTGTGTGTCTCTGTGGGACTGCGGGTCTACAGGTCTGTGGGTCTGCGGGTCTGTGGGTCCTAAACCTTGAGGTTAGGCCTGAAAGTCCAGGCCAGAAACCTCGTTCTACATTCCATTCTTTAAGGGTGCGAGAGAAAGTGAATTGTTGACTCAGTAGACATTTTGTGTTATGGCCTGTGTCTGGCACGCTAAACTCCAGTTATGTACACTTGAGACAAAAGTCACTTTCACACTCAAAGTCATCCATTTCTCCAATTTCAGAAAGGTCCAGGGCTTCAGAGAAACCACAGAGCATAGTAAGGAGAATGAGCGTGGAGTCAGACTAGGGGTTAGGCTCACACTTGGATGAGTCCCTCTTTTTGCTCATTCATTCTGGGCAAATGCTCTCACTTCTGCTCACAGGCTTCTGTCCCCACTGAATGAAGGTAGCTCCTTTGTGCTTTTGACTTATTTTAAACTGGATGACATTATGACCATCATTGCTTAAATAAGTGCCTGGCCATCCTTTCCTTTTGGAATCGGTGGCAGTGCCTATCTGAGATATCTAGGTTTTTAGTTTTCCACTCAGACCACAGAACAGACTGACTTCCAGTTTTATTCTATCACTCAAATTAAGGGGCATCTTTGTTGCACATCTGCTAGGACCACTCGCCTTGTGGGTTTTCAGAAGCTGTAATCAAGAGAGCAGAAGCAAACATGAGACCTGTGGGAGGGAGATTTGACTCTTCTGTTCTTTAACATTCACCAGCAAAAGCAGTAGCCATAAACTCCACCTTGTCAGTCACTTAGTTCTGTCCTGAAGGTGTTTATTGTACTGGACTAAGGTTCTCCCCAAGCTTCAAGATTCAGTGCTCCCTTCCTTGAAATACATGTTACCGACAAAGGGATTTTTTGTGTCCAACTCATGCAATGCAAACTTTCTTCCACTGTTCTGAGTTATGAGATGGCAATGTATTTTCTGAAAACTGCCTGGTCTCCATCATGCTGAAGACAGTAAATGTCTGAGTCATGATAACTTAACCTAGCCAGTGTCTTTCAGGGCTCCTCACTAGACATTTCATGGCAGTAGTATGTTGTTCTATTTAATTTTACATTAAATATTTTAAGAAAAGGATGTGGTTAAAGAGATGGTTCAGTGATTAAGAACACTGGCTTCTTTTCCAGAGGACTGGAGTTTGAGTCCCTGCAACCACATGACAATCTGTGACTCCATTTCCAGGGTACCAGATGCCGCCTCTGGGCTCTGTGGACTCTGTATGCATGAGGTGATATGTACTAGGAGGTTTCTGGCCCTGACTTTCGGGCCTAACCTCAAAGTCTAGGCCTGCAGACCCGCAGACCTGCAGTCCCACAGTCCTACAGAGACACACAGACACTTTCCTTAGTTTTTGGCTGATCAGCCTCAGGCCCAGGCATATCACTTGCTAGCTCTCTACCCTTCATCCAACCCATGTCTCTTGTTCAGCCATGCGGCTCAGTACCTTTCTTTAGAGCAGCATAGTTGTCCTTGGCTTCCTCTGGCTTCTCTCTGGTGCTCTTCTGGCACTCTGCTCTCAGAGATTTTCTTAGTCTGGTAGCCCCACCCACACTTCCTGCCCGCCTTTGGCCAATCAGCTCTTTTTATTAAACCAGTGGGTGGGACAATTATTTACCATGAAATAACACAATACCCTTACAGTGATAGGCAAGCATGCAGATAAAACATTCAAACATGAAAAGAAAAAAATCTTAAATTTGTTTACAAAACTAAAAATTAAGAATTTAGAATTCCAACCTTTGCTTGTCTGTATATACCTGGTAATCTTTTATAGGTGGCTTGATTAGATAAAGGGAAAAATGAATTTTATTTTTGTGTGCGTATGTATGCATGCATGCATACATGCATGTGCATGTGTCCTACATTCAATGTCTTTCTCAGTTGCTCTCCACTCCATTTATTTGTTTGTTTGTTTGTTATTATTTTTGGGGGCAGGCTCTCATCAAACCCAGATCACACTGACAGAGATCCTCCTGTCTCTGACTTGTCATTAATGGATTATAGATGCTCTGCTACAATAGGGTTTTTTTGTGGATTTGTCGGGGATCTAACTCAGGTCCTCATACTTATCAGACAAGTACTTTACAAGCTGAGAGAGTTACCAGCTTGAATTTTCTATTGCCCTTGACCTGAATTTCTATAAAAAAAATCTTCTCTCCCTGCATTGAATTTCTATAAAAAAAATCTTCTCTCCCTGCACTCTGTACCTTTCCCAGACTTTGTGAAGGACCCCTCCTGAATTAATCAGATCTCTCTCTGCCTGGAATCATGAGTCAGGGAATGCAAACTTTAGATGATCCTTGGGAAGGCTGTTTTCACCGAAGTTTTACTGTAGACTCATTCAAAAAGCCATGCGCCCCTCGTGAGCAAAGATTTTAGGAATCTCTTTGGGTTTTATGATGTGTCATGGTGTAGAAGATCAAGAAGACTAGGATGCTGGAAAGACAAATACTGGGTCCACCTTTCCATGTTGATTTTTATAGGGTCAGGCTTCTCTTTGAAACAGAAGGAATGTGCTATCAAACTCTGTTGCGCCAAGGCATGGAAGAAATACTGTTGTTTTGTTTGATTTTCAGATAGGGACTTACTATATAGTCCAGACTAGCCTGGACGTCACTTTTATAGTCCAGGCTGGCCCAAATCTCACAATCTTCCCACCTTGGCCTTTCCAGTGCTGAGATTACAAACGTAATCTGCCACGGCTTGCTTTATTGATTCATTCTTATGCTTTCCAACACAAATTTATTTTAGAGCCTTTGCTGCTATGAGGAATTCTTTGAAAGCACATGTAAGAGAGCTTTGTTTGTTGGAAAAGCCTTTCATTCCTTGTCTGAGACGCCTTTGTTCACTTGCTGCCTTTACTCTTTGCTTTGTTTATAGGACAAAGTCAATATTGTATTCACTTACAGTCACTTACTGTGGTAGGGAGGATGCTTGATTTGTAAATTGTGGCCCCAAGGCAACTGTGGCTTAATAGAAGGACCCAAGATTCAGTCTCATATTATGGAATCGAGGCTTGGGTCTTGTCTGTGTCTTCTGAGACCTTAGAAATCATTCATGTCTAAGAAAATAACTGGGGCCTCATTAGATGAGGTATTTGATACAGTAAGCTCGCAGACTCTCGCTGGGACACAAAAGTGTGCTTTACTCGATATCTTCTTCCTTAAGAGAGAGAAAGCTGGACTCCCCCAAAGCATGAGCTAAATGGCTCCTGCAGGAGGGTGTCGTGGGAAGAATGGTACACTACTGAAGGAACACACTGGTTAGCTCTTTCTCTGAAGGTTGTACAGCAGGTGATATGGTTAAAATGTTGTAGATCTTGAATAGGAGAGATCAGGACTTCAGGTTCTGCTCCATTGCCTTAGTGGTCTACATATAAGGGTTGTCTTTCCTCTGATATTGTTGGGAGGCTCACAGGAGCTAATACATGAGTCAGCATGCTGACCCGAGCTTTCTCTAGTCATCCACCACTGATCCTGAGAGAGCTAGGCTGGAGCACTAGATATTGCAGTTAACGAGGCACTGTGAAGGTGACAGTGTCTGGGACTGCTAACTCTCCTCACAATTGGACTTTTCTAGTTACTGACGATAAGCCCACTGAAGAGATTAGCTGTCATTGGGGCTGAGTTGTTGCTTTGGGGTAAACTCTGACCTATTCATTCTGAGGCCGTTAGGTTTTTGTCTTTTCCTCCTTTTCTCCCTTTATATTTCTTTTACTTTTCCCTCTCTTATGTTACTCTGCTGTCCTGGAAATAAGTATTTGACCACTCTGGTCTTCAACTCACAGAGATCTACCTGTCTCTGTGTCTGCTGAGATTAAAGGCATGTACTGCCAGCCTGGCTTAGGTTTTGTATCTTAAATGACCCAGAAAGGACCATTTGGTGGCTATCCTATAGTACTCCTGGAAGGTGGCATCTAACGGAAAGATAGGCCACTAGGGTATGCTCTTAAAGGAGTCACTGAGATTCTGGGTCCTCACTGCCATGAGGTAAGTAATGTCCTCTTTATAATCCCTTCCTATGATGAACAGCATCATTACAGGGACAAATGAGCATTGATTGACACTTCTGAATCCAGGAGCTGGAATAAATCTTTGTTCTTCACAAAGTGATATTGTTGGATATTTTGTCAAAACAATAGGAAGTGTCCAGCTATAGAAGGCTAAGCTGTCTAGCCATCTCTAAAGGAACTGATAAAGAAAAAAAAAATAACTCACATCTGGATTGTAGGGTGTGTGGAAAGTCTCCACAACCTGTCTGGTTCCCTCTATGAGCCAGTAGAGCATTTTCTTCAGGTTTGTAGTGTGTGTGTGGTTGAGATGGAGAGAATGTATATTTGAGTTTAAAGTCACGATGTAGACAAATCAGGATGCAGACACTTAGAAAAACAAGCCAGTGAAAAGTCCAAGTAGATATCTGCTTACTTAACTGATCTCATATGTATTTGTGTAACTTAAAAAGCTCAATAATCTGGCACAGTGGAACTTGTCTGCAATCTTAGCACGTGGGAGGTGGAGGCAGAATCAACAGCAGTTTGGCCATACAATGAGTGAGTGCTAGCCCAGGCTATATGAGACCTTTCTCTCTAAATGTCTAAAACAAAAAAGGAATGCAATTATTTTCATTACAAACATGGCTCATCATACGTTCTAATAATTTAAATAATAATTTTTATATTATGTGGATTAGTGTTTTGCCTGCATGTATAAGTATATATGTGTGTACTATGCCTGTGCCTGGAGCCAATGGAGGTTAGAAGAAAACAATGAATCCTGTTCCCTGGATATGTTAGAAATTAAATTTGGGTCCTTTGTGACAATAGCAAGCACTCTTAACTACAGAGCCATCTCTCCAGCCCCAAATTCTAATTTCTGTGAATTCCAGGCTGGCCTTGAACTTTAATCCTATTGCTTCTGTTTCCTGAGTGTTGGAACTTCAGACACTAATGCCACTATACATAGTAACAGTCATGCCTATCAATTCTCCCCGTTTCCCCATCCCTCCTTCCTTCCCTCCTGTGAAGCACATTGAACATGGCTGCTTTGTGTTAGAAACGAAATATAAGGAATAAAACTGTCTTTGAAACAGCAGACAAGGCCCCTCAGGACCCAGCTGACATTTCCTCTTTCTGTCTAGCCTCACCTCTCAGCCTTGCTCTTAATCTTCAAGCCAGCGGAAAGTTTTCACTCCCTCTGACCTTCAGAGATGCTGTAGCCCCTTCGCCCTGACTGAACTCCTTCTGAAGCCAGCTTTCTTCTTCCCTTGTTCCACACCTCTGTTTCGGGACTCCCATTCAACCTTCAGTGCAGAGGTGACTTCCTTAGATTGATTTTCCTTGACCTCTCACTCAGAATGCCCCATTGCCAGGCTGCTGCTCCATGGCCACTTCCCACCTCTCTCCTTTATTTGACTTCAGGAGAGTCTCACATGGTGGTGGGGGCTCTGCATTTCTTGTTCGTTTCCCCCCTACTTTCTAACAGACTGGCGCTCTGCCTGCGGGCCAAATTTACCTCAGTCAGCCTTTTCTACCTCGCCATTTGTTTTTATTTCACAGCTGTACATGACCGGGCAAACGGCAGACAGGCACCTGTAATCAAACAGTCCGGAGGACTTAAGTACTCTCCTTTCTCAGAGCAGTCAGTGAGCCTTGACAATAGGTAATTTAAATTCTGGACAACGAGCTTTCAAGCTGCTTCATTGGCTACCTTTGGAGAAGAATGGAAAAACCCTGGCCCTTTGATAATTAGACTGAATCAGTTTTCATAATTCTACTTTACTCACTAGAGTGGTTAGCAAACTTCATTATCGGCAGCCTGATGAGAAAGCTTTATGCATGTTATATAGTTCTGGTGAGTAATTTCCTTTTGCAAGGAGGCTAACCCGTGCCGAAGAAATGCTTCTGAGATGTGATGGTCTTACAGTTTCATCATTGTAAATAATTTCAAAGTGGCCACAGGAAAATCAGACAATTAGCATCTTGTCTGTGTATGTTGGATCTAGAGAAGGGACATTGGATTTTCACAGATGAAAGGAGACACTGCAGACTGGTGTAACCTAGGCAGCTGGCATCTGCTGAAATTGTAAATTGATATATTTTCTTTTACTCTGTGTGTCTGGAACATTGCCAGAAACTACATGATGCTCTGTAATTAAAGAGAACATATCTTTAAGAAATTTCCAGAAAAAGAAATGTGGCTTATCTGTCAAAAAAACCTTGGGCTTGCTCTCTTTGTAACAGCTATAAAATACTCTTTGTATATCTGTCTAGCCCATAGTGGCCTGCAAGCTCTGTCAAGGCTGAGATGATTTCTGTCTCTGCTACTGAACTCTCAGCACACACAAGAGGCCTTTTGTTGGCTGGGTAATTGATTGACATGGATGAATACAGTTCTGTAGTGATATCTATTGAAGTTTTGTCTTTGGCATGCAGTCTGACTTTGTTCTGAGTTAGGACTCTGTAGTTTATCTGAGACCTTGATTCATACTCTGGTTACTATGGCTATGAGATAAACTACCTCAAAACTGAATGTGTTATGTGTGTGCATGTGTGCAAGCATGTGGCTGTGGCCCACATGTGGAGGTCAAAGAACAATTTGAAGGAATTCATTTTCTACCTATGCCATGTGGGTTTCAGGATTCAAGGTCAGGGAATCAGGTTTGGCAGCACGTGCCTTTATCTTGGAGATTCTATGTTTGTTCTTGTGGCTAAGAGTTGGCATCTGGAGGCTGAAGGGTAGGCATGGCCTAGGAATTATCCTGGCCTAGGAATCCTGAAAATTGTGGGCCATCAACTGGCCTTAGATATCTCTTCCTAGATGTCTGTACTCTCCCAGTTGCATCTTGAGCATATTGGCCTCAGGATAAATTAGATTTCTGATGCGACAGCTCAGAGCTCTAGTATTGTTTCCTAAGAAAAGAGGGAAAGTCATGTAGAATTTGGATTGGATTTTATAGCTCAGCCTCATAACACTCAAGGTTGCACTGCTTCTGAATTCTGTCCTCGGAGAGAGGAAGGCCAGGTCAGAATCTAAGAAACCTTATATTTTTGTGGGCAAGATGTTGGCAACCTTGCACATGTGTTTGAAAATCTCCGTTTACCCTATCATCATCCTGGAACTTTTGAACAAACTTTTGATCAAAATCTAAAAATAACATTTATACTTGAACCCTGCTTTTGAGGAAGAAAAACTTTGTGTGGATATGTAAACCCAGAATGTGATTATCACTCCTTATAGGAATAAAAGGTGTGTGGTCTCAATAAGGGCCTTTTTTATCTCCCTGTTAGACAGACATTGCAGCTCCTCTGAACAGAAATGTTGTTGTTGAATGGATGCAAGGGGATAATGTCTCAAAGAGCAGGGGGTAGGAGGGGAGTCAACCTTTGATGTCAGAAGTACCGTTAGACACGCTCTTTCCTGAATTCATGTGGCAGTCACTGAATTCTGGCTTATTTATATGGAACAGGCTTTGGGAGCCTGGCAGTGACCTTGCCTTTCTTCACCATCCTCTTTCCCAGTCATATAAGGGCCTAAAATACATTTAACAAGTATCACATTCCACATTGATAAGAATATTTGATAGCAAGGGAGAAGTCTACAAAGGAACCACCAGAGCTGGCTGTTAACTGATGGGATCATGACTGCCAGTGAAGTAAAGAATCATGTTTTAAAATTACTTAGCGTTGTCATAGCTTAAGTGGTTGTGACTTGTAGTGTTAAGTTTCAATGAAGACGTGGCCTATAAACCATGGATATCAAAGTTTAAAAGTCTCTGGTGTTCTTGTGACACACTGCAGTAACCTCTATTAAGACACAATCCAAAGGAGAAAATAGGAAGGAGCCCTGAAGTGGTCTAAAATATGCAATGCTGGACTCGACACCCAGGGACTTGTGGACAACAAATGTCAAGGACGGACTTGCCCTGACCTTCCTATTCCTGCCTAAAGACAATCTTCTAAAAAGACTCAACAGTCACAAATTTCCTCCCTGGGATCTGTCAGCAGGGAGGAGTAGATCCTGGTATATGAGAGGAGACTGGAGAGCAGCACGCCCAGGAGGACTGACACAGGCGGAGTACCTTTCCCCTGAGAGCCCACTACTCATTTCCTCAGATCTCACTTTTCTTGTGTCAAAGTCATGAGAGGGCTTCTTCCTTCCTTCCTTCCTTCCTTCCTTCCTTCCTTCCTTCCTTCCTTCCTTCCTTCCTTCCTTCCTTCCTTCCTCCCTCCCTCCCTCCCTCCCTCCCTCCCTCCCTCCCTCCCTCCCTCCCTCCCTCCCTCCCTCCCTCCCTCCCTTTCTCCCTCTTTCCCTCCCTCCCTCCCTCCTTCCCTCCCTCCCTCCCTTCTTTCCTTCCTTTCTTTTTTGAGAAAGATGTTTCCTTTTACTCATTGGTTTCAGTCTATGTTTGGTTGGTCGTGATGCTTTGTGCCTGTGGCTAGGCAAAGCTAAGTGGTGACTCAAATCTAATCACCATCTTCTGGTCAGGTACATGTATGCATGCACTAGGGCCCCAGTATTCTTTCTAAGAGCCCTCACCCGAATTCCTTTGCTAAATCATATCTCTGAAAGGTTCTGCCATCTCCCAATAATACCACAGGCCAGAGACTACGTCTTTAGCATATTATGTACTTCTGGAAAATGGTCAAGATTTAAATCACAACATTCCTCTAAGTTGCTTGCATTTCTCTTTCTCATACCCTATAAACAGAGTATGTAAGATGCCAGAGGTCACTGGGCTATCTATCTGTCATCTATCTATCTATCTATCTATCTATCTATCTATCTATCTATCTATCTATCTATCTATCTCTCTATCTCTCTATCTCTCTATCTCTCTATCTCTCTATCTCTCTATCTCTCTATCTATCATCTATCTATCTGCTATTAGTTTTTTTTTAAAATCTAGTTTCAGTTTATTTCACAGACCCAGTTATTAAACCCTTAGGAACAGAGGAAAGTCTTCCTTCTATGATGGAGAAATGATTGACACTGAAGAAATGGAGGCTTAGGTTAATCTATGGCTGTTTCTGGGTAGTAGTAGAAAGCTTTTCATAAACGACACATGTTTTATATCATTCCAAAAATACTGAATGCAGCCCAGGCTCTCATTTGGCAAAGCTGATAATGTCAACAACACTGGCCATTTGTGCATCTTGAAATCCCATACCTTACGTAGTCAGGAAAACAGCAGTGATTGTTGCTGCTCACAGCAAGATGACTCTGGTATTCAGGCCTATTTGTGGGCTGTTTAAGAAGTCTGCAAGGATCCAGGTTTTAGCACTTGGCCCATCTTACTTTCCTTTAGTCTTCCAACCATCAGCTTACTTCTGGGTACCCTCAAAGACCTACATGTAAGCAAGCAGCTAGTCCTCTTCATTCTGCAACAGCCTAGCTACTTGCAAGCTTGTAGAATGTTCTGCCCAGATGTCCTCTGGGAAGCTAACTGAATATTTGTAGAAAGAGCCTATCTCTGCCCAAGGACTGACCTCTAGGGTAATTCATTCAGGAATGTGGGGATCTATGTAAGCAAGAAGGGTTCTCCCTCCCCCTCTCTGGAAGCTTTGCTTTGTGGCCTCAGCATAAAGTCTTGTTGGGAGGGAATCAATACTACTCATTCCTTCCTAGACAAGTACAAATAGATGAGTAGATTATCCTGCAACGTGGCACACTCAATAAATATTCATACTGCATATGTAAAATACCTTTTGCTGCTAAACAAAACCCATGAGAAGAAACAAATGAAATGACCCAAGAGAAAGTTGGCCTGCTTTTATTTTCTCAGTGTGGGCAGGGTGTGCTTCATGGACACAGAACTGTATTTCCTTGGTGGAGGAGGTGTTCCCAGTTTAAAATGAGGAGAAAGAAAATGAGACTTTTTTCTTAATTGGTTTCAGTATAGGGGGAGGTTGGGGAGGAAATGCTTTTGCAGATCTGAGTTTGCTGGCTTGGCTCTTTTGTTTCTTCGTCTTTGAACTTCTAATAATGACGAGATTTTTCTGAGTCTCTAAAAGTGAATCAGCTGTTTGTAGAAGAATCATGACTGTACTTCTGAATCCTGGTTGGATCCAAAAGGGACTAAGGAGCAGCTAGGATGATGCCACACATTTGCCATTCTTTGTTAGTTCAGGTAACATGACTGGACTAAGCCTAGCTGCCATCTGTATGTCCTCCAGATGTGAGGGCTGTGTTGAATTTAAGTGTTGGAGCTGGGGAGATGATGAAGAGGGTAAGATTACTTCCTGTTTAAGCACAGAGACCTAAGTTCAAATCCTGTAAAAATCCAGTACTGGTGAAGTCCACGCCTGTAGCTTGTCAAGGACAGAGACAGAGGATTGCTGGGGCTTTCTGGCCACCAGCCTAGCTCCACGTTCAGGGAGGGTCTCTCAAAGAAATAAAGTTGATAGAACAAGATATCTGGCAATGCTCTTCTCTCAGCTGTGTGTCTGTGGTATGTGTGTGTTCACCCCACACAATACACCTACATACACGCATTGAAAAGGAATATGTTAGGACATTTTCCTTCTAGCTCTTTCCTTTGTTAACTATATAAACTTTTGCCAAGGTCCATAAATCATAGGCTCCTTTTCTTTAAATAGAGACGATGAGAGTGTCTCTGTGGGGTTGAGGGGAATAGAGAGGAGTAATAAAGAACGTGAATGGTGGATTGGATTGAGTAGTTCTGTGTTTTTATCTCTGTTGCCTACCAGCTCTAGGAGCACCGCCCAAGCTATTGACCTCTCAGCCCCAGTTTTCCAGTATGGAGGATGAAACCCATCAGGACCTGGCTCTCAGGGTGTTGTGATAGTTTAACAAGTGATAAACTATTACAGTTAGTGTAGGGATCCAACAGGCCTGAGAAGCAGTCTGGGAGTGGTATGGCTGCACACAGCCAGAGCTGGGGACTTTCTTAGTGGCAAAGAGCTCAACACATTGATGTTTTCATGCCACGACCAGAGTTAAATCTTTGGATTGCTTACCATCTTACTACATGAAGCAAACAATCAAAATAAGCCATACCATAGAGTTGCTGCCCTACAGATACAGTTCTGGCCCAGAATAAAATACCAGCCAATCAGAGTTACTGTGCTTCAGGCCTTAGTTTGCACAATAAGGACCAAAACAGAGGGCAGATTGTCCCGCGCCCACTTCTCGCCCGCAAGAAAAGGCACGACACACGTAGGATCCTTCTGCAGCAATGCTTTAATGCTCCATGAGGGAGAGCACTTAGCTTACGGAAAATGGAGAGAGAGAGCACGAGGTAGGAGGCCCAACCTTTATACAGACCAAAGGCCTCTGCCTTGGACGTGTCACCTTTCTATAGGCTGCAGCTCATTATCCCACATGACGCCACGGGAGAGGCGGAGAGACCAGTCTCGCGAGAGTATCAAACGCATGCGCTCTTGTTTTGTTTACTGAGTCAGGCGGGTTGGCCAGCACCGGATATTGGCGCCACCTTGAGGAGCTGGGGCCAGCGGCTCCCAACAGCAGATGCCATATAAAGTCCCATGGTCCAGCACCTCCAGGTGGGCCATTCTGCCAGGCCTGTCCCTGAAGTTCTGTTGGACTCAACTTAGTAAACTAGGGTTTTTATATTCCCTTGCGATGTGCTGAAGATTTTCACCACACTTAGGGCAAGGCTTACTGTTCAGCAGAGTTCAGAGAGTATCAGTCCTGTGTGTTACTGGAAACAGAAATGAAATTGGTAAAGCCAATGTGAAAATTTTTTTAACAGGACTTGAGGAGAATTATCACAATAAAAGAAGAGGAAATTCAAGATACAAGACTGTTTTGCATGGCATCTTGAGTTCTTCTCTTAGAAAAGTTCCTTGGATGAGAATCTATATTGCCTATGCAGACTGATAGTCATAGAGAATAAAGTCATTATCTGCAGATAATGTGTTTTTATTATTTATTGCCAATTATATTTCTTGCCAAATTCACTGGTCAAAATAACAGTTCTTTGGGTTATCTGGGCAGTTTTGCTTCACATGGTATTGACTAGATGTGCAGTCATTTGGGGATAAGTTGAGAGGGTCATCTAGCATGGCAGGCAATTTGTACTAGCTGTTGACAGGGAGCTTATCAGGGACAGCCCACCTTCGGCTCTGTCTTCCACATATTTTCTCTGTGTGGCTTTAATTGCTCATAGCACATGCTGAGATTCTAAGAGAAAGGCCAGCTTTCCTAAGACCCAGGCTCCGAAGTTTCAGAATGTCCAGGTCTTGAACTGGAGACAAATTGATGTGAGCCAAGTCAAGGGTTTTTTGTCCTGTGTTAAAAATATCAGGGCAGACTTTTATATGAGGATTAAGATAATGTAACAGACTAATCTGGAAATGACTGGCCTAGTTCCCTCCTCATTATACATTCACTGACTGCGTGTGGTAGTGGAACTATGTGAATGCAGCTGGAATTCAAATGGCCAGTACATATACTTTCCATAGAGTGTGGCCTATATTTTATAGGTAGCTATTGAAGATTTTCAATCATCTTGCATTTTGGTTGGAATATTTCAGTAGCATGTGAAAGACATTAAAAAAAGACTGCTACAGTCACATTTGGCTCTGGCATGTATTAATTAGAAAGAAAAGCAATTTGTGTTTAATTTAATGGTATTGGAAGGTTCATTGCACACCATTGTTTGGTTATACGCAACACAGCAAAGGATTTCTGTGCATATTTTCTCTTTATAACTTTGGTCTTGCACAGTCATGATTGAGAAGATTTTCTGGAAATTGTAACTCTCCTTTTATAAAGAGCAAACATTTTACATTACATTTGTTTGTTTTGTGGATCTGTAGGTATGCACATATGGCATGGTGCACATGTAGAGGCAGAGGAACAGCCTGTGGGGGGTTGATTCTCTCTTTTTTTGCAGTGTGCTTCTGGAGATTGAACTCATGTTGTCAGGACTGGTACCAGACTTGTGCCAAGTGTCTTTATTGACTATTCCATTTTGCCAGTCTTCTCTTTTAATTCGATCCCCACCCCCCCGCCTCCCTTTACAGTTACTGTTGTATTTGAATTTATTTCTTTTTATCTTATATGCTTTTGTTTTGGCATGGTGTAACTACACTTTTGGTGTTCTCTTTCTGTAGGGCCAATCAATCCCATATTATTTTCAAGGGTTGGCAGCCTGATGAGTGGGTCACTGTGCCTTTGTGGTTTTATTTTTTCTCCTGATAATATTAGAACTTCCCCAAGTTGCTAATATGTCATTGGGGTACTGATCCACAGAAAAAGAAAATACAACTTGAATTCTTAAAAGTTGCTAAATTTAGTGAAATGTTGGTGAGAGAATTATTTGAAAGCTGGGGTAGTAAGACCCAACTTTGATTATCAGTAGAGATGGCCAGAGTACAGAGTGTCATTTTATTTTATAGGTCTTAGTTGGTTTTATTATTTTTAAAAATTATTTTATTGATTATAATTGTGTACATATGGTAAGTGTGAATGTGGACGCACGTGCCACAACATGCTTGTGGAGGTCAGAGGGTAGCTTTGTAGAACTGGTTCTTTCCTTCCTCCATAGGGTCTGGGGACTAAACTCGGGTTATTAGGCACTTTTACCTTCTGAGCATCCCATTTGCCAAGAGTAAGTGTTTTAAGAGTCAAACAGAAGAGACTTGTTTCATAGACAGAAAAGGACTAAGGAATAAAAAGCAACCAAAAGGTAGATGGGTCATGTCAAAATGACTTTGTGCATATGGTGCTGCATTTGGTTCAGGTGACTTCATATTACCTGTATGGTAGGAGCAGTAAATAGTAGGTCCTTCATCATCATACTAGTTGAAACTGGATTATTTAGAAATTTTTGCTGATCTCTTGGATAAGAAGCTCAGCATAGTCTAGGTGATATGGAGCATGAAGATGCAGTATGAATAATTTTACATGCTTTATTATTATTATTATCATTATTATTATTGTGAGGAGGGATGTAGTAATTGAACTCAGGTTCAATCAAGCTCCTTCTTTCTGAGTCAGGCTCTCACTCTAGCCCAGCATGGCCAGGAACTTACTGTGTAGCCTATGTTAGCCTCATACAGCAGTTTCTCTGCCTCAGCCTGCTCAGTGCTGCGATTACAGGTATGAGCCACAATCACTCCATTTGATTTTTTTTGTCTGTTGGCATCTAGTACATAAGCCTAGTTAAACAGAATGGCCTTCTGCAATTTTTCCTTAAATGATTTACTTGGATAACAATATTAGTATTTTGAGAAAGGCCAATAGTGTTTAGAAGACGAACACAGTTTAGTGTAAAATGTGCTGTTCTGGAGGTAACTACAAGTGTTCAGGGCCCTGGAGTTCTGCTAAGCTTTAGAAAGTTCTAAGAGAAAAGTTTTCTTGTAAATCGGTCTTAAGAGGGAACTCAGACCACAGCTTTTGGAATGTCTTTTATTTTCTCCTTTAGGAGAGCAAACAAGCTCTCTCTTTGGTGAGAAATGGAGACAGGAAGAATAACTTCAGGTCCTGGATTGTTAACAACATAAGTGGTTTACTACTTTTAATTAACACTGATGACTTTCTGTGTTGTTCTTATTACCCAGACATTTCGATGGATGACTGCTCTTTTGTTCTTCCAGAAACCTTATCAGATAGTAAAGGTATCTGTTTTATAAAGCAGAGTAACTGAGAAATACATCTGGTCTGCCCACACAAAGTTGGTTGTGGGCAAGAGATGATCTCTAGAACCTTTTTATTTTGTGATTTATTTTATTGTTAATTATGTGTATGGGTGTGTGTCTACGCATGTGAGTTCATGGAGATCACGGAAGGGTATCAAATGGCTGTGAGACACCTGACATGGGTTCTGAGACATAGAATTTTGGTCCCCTGTAAGGCCAATAAGCAGTGTTAGTCACTGAGCCATCTCTCCAGGTCCTAGAATCATTTGATTTATTTATTTATTTATTCATTAATTAATTAATTAATATTTATTTATTTATTTATCTATCCATCTATCTGTCTATTTATTATTTATTTATTATTTATGAATGACCAAGTTCTCATGCAGCTTTAGGACAGGGTTTCATGTAGCCAAGGCTGGCCTCAAACTCACTGTGCAGCCTAGGATGATGTCTAACCTCCTACTTTCACCTCCTGCATACTGGATTGCAGGTGATGACCACGTCTGGCTTTATGTGGGGCTGGGCATTGAGCTTCGGGCCTGGTGTATGCTGGGCAAGCATTCTGTGCCGCAGTCACAATAAACCTTGTATTTCTCCCGAGTCTCCGTATCATGGTTCTCTGGACCTGTTGGATTATTTCTTTTTCCAAAAGGGTCTTTTTTCAAAAGGGACACTTGTGATTGTTTCTGACATGCTTCCTTTATTGGAGAGGATCAAAGGAATATGAAAAAAACCAGTGTTTTGAAAATGTTAGAGAGGCAGGCAAAAATAACCAATTATTTAGATGTGCAGGCTAGAACAGAGACAGTGAAATGAAAGCTCCCTGGAGTAAAGTTGGACAATGACCTTCAGCAAAAGGCTGTTGCACTCACCCTGAGAGGCCAAGGTGGGAACTTGGGTCTCTTTCCTACAGCTGTCGGCACAGATGCCAGGCCAGGGCATCCAGGCACAAGTGGCAAGTCTCTCTGAACTGCATCTGTGGATAGAAGTGGTGAGTGCTTGATATTTTAAATGCAGAACACTTTGTCAGGATGCCAGGTGCTAGCCAGGCAGGATCAGCAGTGAGGAGAATGTGGTTATCCCAGGACACACAGGGTCTGTTTGGGGAGAGATGGCTTCCACTCAAGCTGTACTTGGAAATTGGAATACTGTGCAATTTGGCTGGTATCTCTTAGTTTCCAAGAAGCGTGCCTATATTTTATTTTACTTATGTACTTAATTTAGCAACAGGATTCAATGTGCCCAAGGTGGCCTTGATGTAGCAGAGGATGACTGAACCCACCTGGGCCACACAAGCCTTTGCCTCTATTTTGCAAGTACTGGAATTTTAAGAGTTCATCCTCCTATTAGATATGAACTCATTTCATAAATGTGTAGCCTTTTAAAATTTGTATTCCAGAGTGGTGGTGTACTCATGTTTTACCTATCTTCTAACTAGAATATTATAGGGTGTATTAAACAAGTGTTAAATTTTCTTCCCATTCTCACTCCAATTCTGAAGAATCTTTTGGGGCTGGGAAGAGTGCTGGCTTATTCAATTGGAAATCACTATTATTAATAAACAGGATTTGTATAGAAATGTCTCAGGCACAAGAAGTCTGTGTGAAAATTATAACTGGATTGTTTATGAAGTTGTTGTTGGCATGAATGCTCTCCTTTAGAAGTCAAGAGGCAGAGGTTCCTAGCAAAGGTTGTGATTTCAAGTTATGCGTGTACAGCCATTGAGCTATTATGTTGCTTGTGAGCTTACAGCATTGTATAAATGTTTGCCATGAGGTAGACTGTAAAATGACTAGTGATCTCCCTCATCCTAGATTACATTCCCCATCACCACCTGAATTTGCTTCTCTTTTCTTTAATGGATGGAATCTGAGGCTGAAGAGATGGTTAGAGTCTAAGAGTACTTACTACTGTAGCAGAGGACTGGAATATGGATCCCAGTGTCCATATTGTACAGCTCTTCAGTGCCTGTAACTCTAGTCTCAAGAGATCTAATGTCCCCTTATTGGCCTCTGTGATCATCTACGCACACAGGTGCACATGCCCCAATATGAACCACAGACACAAATGTCACACAGATGACAGACAGACACAGATGACACACAGACACAGATGACACACAGACAACACACAGACACAGATGACATACAGACGACACACAAACACAGATGACATACAGACACACATGACACACAGACACAGATGACACACAGACACAAAAGACACACAGACACAGATGACACACAGACACAGATGACACACAGACACAGATGACACACAGACAACACACAGACACAGATGACACACAGACAACACACAAACACAGATGACATACAGACACACATGACACACAGACACACATGACACACAGACACACATGATACACAGACACAGAGGACACAGATGACACACAGATGACACACAGACACAGATGACACACAGACACGACACACAGACACAGATGACACACAGACACAGATGACACACCGACACAGATGACACACAGACACAGATGACATATAGACACAGACACAAAGACCCCTCCCTCTGTACACAGAAATCTTTAAAAAAATAGAACTGGCTAGGTTGGTGGGTGTACTGGTAATCTTAACACTGAAAAGGTAGATACAGGGGGATCAGGGGACTACAGAGTGAACTTGAGGTCTACCTGAGCTGCACAGGATTCCACCTTAGGAAGAGCCCCTAAAGAAAAAAGAAAAGAAATAGTAACAGTCGGTTCTGTATCTCTCGAGTATACTCTTATTCATGTGACTGCTTTGTTGAAAGAAATAAGGAGAGCAGAGACCTGAGCAGTGCCTGCCTGTCGGCTACCCCTGACCTATGGGTACCGCCCTTTGTCACTCACTGTGTGCAGGTTTAGACTATTCTGCTATACAGGGGAAGTCTTGTGAAGCCAAGGTCAGCAGGCCTGGATGAGGCCATAGAGCAGCTTTCCTAACAAGCCCAAGAGAGGGAGCGTACAGTCAGCCTGCATGCCCCCATTCCCAGAGACTGCCACCTGGTTCAGATGGGGATTGCCTCACATGTGCACTGCCTTCTGCCACTAAGTTTTATTATATGACAATGACCTGAAAGAGGCAGTATCAAATACGTTTCATTTTTTCCCCCTCAACAGCCTAAACTGAGGTCCCTTGGTTTGTTCTTTATTTGTAAGCAAGTTTGTGGAACATGGTTGATTCATTCTGTGTTTTCTATGGGCCTTTGAGAAATGACTGAGTATTGGTGAAGGTCATCTGTCTCTCAAAGACTGAACTCCTTATTATCTTGCTGTTTGAGAAACAGTGTGGCGCAGATCAGTGAGATGGTCAGCAGTTAAGGGCTGGTCTCACAAGTTCAAGGCCTGAATTCCACACCTAGAGTCCACTTAAGGTGGGAGGAGAAGAACCTCTTCCACAAAGTTGTCCTTTTGTCTCAGCATGTGAGATGTGGCAACAATAATATTAAATCTTAAATGACCAGTGTCCTAGAACCCTATAATGACTTGTTCATATGTCTGTAATTGTCATGTGGGGCTTCTTGAGTCAAACTTTTCACCAGTCACATTCATGGAAAGCATTTGCTCAATTTAGCATGTCTTTCTTTTAAGTTTTTTTTTTTTTTTGATGAATACTTTCTTCATTTTTAAATAGCCAAATTGATAAATCTGTTTTTCATAGTTAATGCTTTTCATGCCTTTAAAAATAAACCATCCTCTAATACAAGGTTTTTTTTTTTTTTTTAAAAGCTACTTAAATTTTGTTTTTCAAAATAGAAGTTTTGTTTTGACATTTATGTCCTCAACGCATCTGGAGTTGGGCTTGGGATATGACGTGAGGGAGAAATTCAATTCTTCTTTTGCTACAATTACATTTTTTTTAATTGTTCTATGTTTTTATTTTTAAATTTAATTTCATTTTATGGCTGTGGGTGTTTTGCTTGCATGTATGTCTGTGCACCATGTGTATAACTTGTTCCCACGGAGGCTAAATGAGGACATCAAATCCCAGAAACTGGCATTAGAGACTGTTGTGAGTGGCCATGTGGGTCTTGGGACTTGAACATGGTCCTCAGGAAGAGCAGCCAGTGCTCTTAGCCACTGAGCTTTCTGGCTCTATTGCTTTATTTATGGAAGTGATTTTTTTCCCCCACTAATGTAAGATGGCACCTCTGTTTCTACGACTAAATGTGTCTAGCTGTATCTCAATGCAATACCAAGAGGTGAGATCTTGTTATTTTTTTTAAAAATAAAATTTAGTTGTAATTTTAAAATAATATGTATGTTTGTGTCTGTGTATGTCTACATGTGCAAAGATTTCTATGGAGTTCAAAGGCTTCAGACCCTTTAGAGCTGGAGTCTCAGGGAGTTGTGAGCCTTGACCAGCAAGGGGTTTGTAAAAACCAAACTTTGCACTCTTTCAAAAAAAAAAGATTTATTGCTATTTAATTATGTTCTCTTTCAAAAAGATTTATTATTTAATTATATATGTATGCGTGTATGCATATATATGTATATATATGCATATATACATACTTATATGTATATATTTGCAAGCGATGTAAGTGTCAGCAGAGGCTAGGCATTGGATCCCCACTGTAGCAGAAGTTAAAGGAGGTTATGAGCAGTCTGATATGGGTGCTGGGAACTGAACTTGGGTGCTCTGTAAGATTATTATTATTTTTTTAACTGCTGAGTTATCTCTCCAGCTCAATATAGCTCAATATAGTTCTTTTTAAAATCAATTTTAATTACACAGCTAACTAAATAATGTTTTCTAGTTTCTAAGGCTTTGTTTCTTCCTTTGTAGTTTTATGAGTGCTCACCATCACAATATGAGCAGAAATAGTATTGGGGAAGTCCTAGCCTGTGCCTGATTTTACAAAGAATGTTTCTAGCATTTCTGACTTAGAATAAATGTTTGATTTAGATAATTTTATAGTATGTCGGTTTGCTGTTATAACTTCAATATTCTATGAGCCTGTCATTCTTTACTTTTTACAGATAAATAGGTTTCAGGTGGAACTCCATTTAGTTTTAAAGCCAGTATCTTCTCTTCAAAGAGACTTGATTGCAGTCGAGTAGAGAATGACAAAAGTATTTGGGTACCAGGCACACTCACTCTTACTAGACTGTCAGGCTTTAATTCTCTATCAGTGGATAGAATGGAACATGTATATTTCTTTTTCTCACTATTTATATATTAAGAACTATGAACACACATCAATATGGCCAGCTCAATAGCGACATTAATACTTGTCATTTTCTTTTCCATAGTTATAACTCTTTCCCCAATAAAAGCATGGTTTTATGATTCTTCATGTGTTTAGTCATTTACTTCCTGGTATTGTAATGATTCATGGCACACAGCAGCCATGTGGTAAACCCAACATGGTGTGGCTACTAAATCTGTGCCCACCCATTCTCTTAAAAGGAGCTGCCCGCCATGTGAAACTCTCTCTCTCCTCCCCCTCCTCTCGTCTCCTTCCCCCCCCCTCTCTCTGGGCAACTCCCCTGAATAAAGTCTCATGTGGCATCTGGTAGTGTGTGCATCTGTCTTTTACATATGAAACTAAGAGGTATGTAACCAGATTTTTACAACATTGGCCAAAAGTACAAGGAAGGGGTACACTTCATCACTGTTCTGTTGCTGTGAAGAGACACCATGATCACTGCAACTCTTATAAAAGAAAGCATTAATTGGGGCTTGCTTACAGTTTCAGAGGTTTAGTCCAGTATCATCATGATGGGGAGCATGGCAGACATAGTCTTCGAGAAGTAGCTGAGAGTTCTACATCTGGATCCACATGCAGCAGGAGGAAGACACTGGACCTGGCTTGGGCTTTATCACCCCAGTGATAAACATCCTCCAAGACCACATCTCCTACTCTTTCTCAAGTAGTACCACTCTCTGATGACTGAGAATTCAAACATGTGAGCCTATGGGGGCCATTCTTAGTCAAGCCGCCACAGGATGGAGCGGAGAAAGAACAGGGAATAAGGAAAGGAAGGAAGGAAAGAGAAAAGGTTTGGAGTAATTTTGTCTTATAAAGTCACCCATTTTCTCTAATAGAACAAGAGCAGAAGGTCAGGGGAGGAGACTACGCCCCATGAAAAACAGACGACAGGACATCTACAGGGTAGAGGGGGCTGCATGGCTATTAGAAGTCCCATTCAAGTGTCCCGTTCTCTGTCCTCTCAGGTGGCTCCTGGGAGCCCTTTTATTTGTTTGTTTATTTATTTATTTCTTTTCTTTTCTTTTTTTTTTTTTTTAAAACAAGACTGGGGATTGAACCTACCTCCTGGCTTAGGCTAGGCAAATGCTGTGCTACTGAGCTGTGTCCCCAGTGTCCTGGCAGCCTTGTAATATCTAGCTCCTTGGTTAATGTAAAACACAGACAAAACAAAGCAGCAGAAACAAATAAGGCATCCAGAGACAGACAGTAAAGTGGTGGCCACATTTGATTCAGATGTATAATAATAGGAGAAAAGAGGACTTGGTACAGATTTGGGCCCAGTTTCAAGCATCATGGGCAAGTGGAAATTCAGAGCTATAAAATGGGGTGAGATAGGCTCAATGGATGAAGATTAAGGGAGAGAAAAGGTCAAGGTAATAGGCTCTGGCTGAACTGAGCTAGGAATCTTGCTAAAGGCAAGCCAAGATGATCAACATCGTTTAGGGAAGGTGAAGAATGAAGGACCTGATTAGTTAAAAATGATCTAGCATGATTCTTGAAAAAACTGAACAATGTGGAAATGATCACGAGATTCCAAAAATGAGGCCTTCGTAAAAATGGGTTGAGTCTGGTTAAAAGGGATCTTTGTCTCTGTTTTGGGAAGTGCTGCTTTGAGCGGCTGGGGAGACACAAAGCATACTTTTCACTGAGCTGCTTGTAGAGAGCAGGTAGGAGTTTGCATCCCTTCACTCTTGGCTGCACAAAGCCCTGGCCCTGGGTACTGTGTGTGCACAGCAACACCATCTCTTGTTCATCTTATGCTGACAGCTGTTCAGGTTAAGACCCTTCTCCAATTCAAATCAGGCATCATCTCCTTGAGTTCCCTGGAGACATAGCAGGTTTGGCTTGGCCTCTCTAGTTTACTTATTTTTTTTGAGACAGAGTCTCATGTAGTCCGGGTTGGCCTTGAGCCCATTTAGCTGGGGAACATGTACAAAGGCTAGGGATCCCTTAACTATGGTCAGGTCAGAGCAAGAACAAAGGGACTGTCACTGCAAGCGACAACCCACAGTGCTTTTTCTCATTGCTTAGTCTCAACACCTTCTTATTACATTTATCGAGAATCCTAAATATGGGGCCAGGGAGGTGGCTGGGTGGATACAGCACTGGCTGTGGGAGCATAGGGACTGGACTTTGTATTCCTAGAACTCACGTTGGTGTGGCAACTGCCAGGATCTCCAGGCAGAGCTGGCTGTTTAGACCAGCTCATGTGACCATCTCTGTTTTTGTTTGACAGATCCTGACCTACTGGGTGAATGAGGAAAACTTCTACCTATATGAACATGCTCACAGATTCCAAACACAAGAATCTTAAATAGCAACTTCCTTTTGTTTACTCATAGGAATAAACATTGACACCGACTTTAGTGGAAATTATATCTGCACAGTGCCTTACTTAACCCTCGTCATACCTAGTTTGGAATTAGAAATTGTGAGAATTTTAAACTTATTTTTGTACATTTCCTTGAAAAATTGTATCCCTATTACAGCTTGTGCCTATGAAGCAAAATAAATTCATGTAAGCAAAATTAACAGTGATGCCATTCTAAAGAGGAAATTTATTTTTTTTAATGTTTCATATATTTTGAAATTGTTTCTTTTTTCAGATTGTATACTTGAGTCAGAATCTAAGAGAGGTTCCAACATAAGGACTATTCATGTCTTGTAAGTCTGTTTTAATTCACAAACTTCAATTTTGTCTCCGTTATAGCTCTCTTTGTGAGGGACTCAGCTTGCTGCTGGTTTTCGCTCATCTTAATCCTGTTCTCAACCTGAGTTGCGATCCTAAGACCATTAGAAAGCACAGATATTTACATTATGATTCATAATGGCAGCAGCCAGGGTCTTGTCTGTGATTCCTCTGTGTTTCCCTGTGAAGTTGGTAGGTGTTGCTGATGTGGAGTTTTAAGAGGCAGCCCTCTTAACTCCTGCTTTGTGCTCTGCTCTGACCTCTAGTGGAAGTGGCTTGTTAGAACATACAGACCGAGTGCCTCCTGCTTTGGTTGGGAGCAGCACTGCATCAGGAAACCTGAGGTTCCTTTGATTTCTAGGACTTGAGGAGTCCGAATTTCAGTTAAGGCCGTGGAGTGATCAGGTGGATTTTGACCAGCCAACCTTTCTTATACAAGTAAAAGAATCACTTTTTAGTGTGGCTGGATGCAACTGTCCTTTCTTTGACACTGCAAGTGGCCAGAGAGTTCAGCTTGGCCAGTGTGAGCATTATTACATCCTTTTGGTTCAGAAAGTAGTCCGCAGCCCAGCCAGGGGATAATGGGAAGTTAAGCATCTCCCTGTGGTGGTATCTAGAGTTATAAGATTTCTGTGTCTTTGGTAGCATGGAGAGACAGGCTTCCTGGCAATGAAATCAACACCAGAGACGAAAGTCTCTGGAGCCATCATTAAGCTGCATTTCCTGGTTGTGCCTAGACTGAGTCAACGCACTTTTCTTTTAGGTTTATCACATTGGGTTTCTGTCACTTGGCACTTGTAAAAGTGGGTGAGGTGGAAATCATGTTAGCTATGACTGTTTTTATGAGTAGAGAATCAAAAGTGTGAAACAGGTACACCATGGCACTCTCATTTCTGACATTCAGCACATTTGTAATTACCGAGTAGTGTAGTAGGAGGTTTCTGGCCCTGACTTTTGGGGCTAACCTCAAGGTTTTGGACCCACAAATCCACAGTCCTGCAGTCCCGCAGAGACATACAGATGCTTACAATTAGTTTTAGGCTGATCGACCTAAGGCCCAGGCATGTAACTTGCTAGCTCTCTATCCTTCATCTAACCCATGACTCATCCTGTTCAGCCATGGGGCTCAGTACCTTTTCTCACAGCAGCATGGCTGTCCTCTGCTTCTTCCGGCTTCTCTCTGGCGTTCTGCCCTGTGCTTCCTGTTCTCAAGAGTTTTCTTAGTCTGGTAGCCCCACCCATACTTCCTGCCTGCCTTTGGCCAACCAGAGCTTTTTATTAAATCAGTGGGTGGGACAATTATTTACAATGTAACAATACAATCTCCCACAGAGTAGTCTGAGTGACTATTTTATAATGTCAGTCTCTATCCATGAGGGCAGGAAGCAGGTTTGTTTAATTCAGCACTTTCACTCACTGGCTGAGGATAAGTCCTTGGTAAATATTGGTGGAATTCATAACTAGATGTGTTATGGTGTTTACTTGTATACAAATATAGTCTCCATCATCTGGTACTAGTTAGCTCTTCAGGAGAGTTGCTTTTTCTGAGTTATGCTATATGTAGTGAGGTAGAGTAGGATGAACCTTACAATTTGGCTCAGGGAAAAAGTGGGTATCTTACGTGTGGGCGTTGGCATGAGAGAAAAAGCAAATTCTGCTAGATGTTTAACTGCCACTAGAATTATGTGGTGACTAGAGAAATGCTCATTGTTTACATTCTTTAAACATTTCTATGTTTAAGAATAACCAAAATGAAAAGTTACCAAAAGAAAAGTGATTACAGATATCTAGTGGGTACTTCATTTTTATCCAACCTTAAACAAACTTTTAGTTCCTGAATCATGGGGTGAATATCAGATCAAAACCATCCACTTACAAAGTATTCGTTTTCTATAAAAAATTCCCTAGAGACTTCTTTATGTGATAGGAATATAGCCCCAGCTACTGGGAAGGCTGGGATAAGAGAATTTGGAGTTTGAGGCCTAGGCAACATAGCAGACCCTCATCTCAAAGAGAAAGGAACAATAAAACATTAACAGTGATTAACATGGTCCATGAAGGGCTCAGAGAGGTGGTTCAGTGATTAAAAGCACTTGCTGCCCTTCAGAGGACTCAGGTTGAGTTTCCAGCACCCACACGATAGCTCACAACTTTCTGTAACTCTAGTTTGGGGATCTATGCCCTCTTTCAGCTTCTGTGGGCACAAGGCATGCTTGAGATGCACAGACATAAATGCAGGTAAAAACACCCACATACATAAATAATAAAATGCTTTAAAGAATGACTCAGTAAAGAGGTCAAGTTCCTCTATAGAAGAAATTGTTATTAGCTCAAGAGAACCTTTCCTTCCTTCCTTCCTTCCTTCCTTCCTTCCTTCCTTCCTTCCTTCCTTCCTTCCTTCCTTCCTTCCCTCCCTCCCTCCCTCCCTCCCTCCCTCCCTCCCTCCCTCCCTCCCTCCCTCCCTCCCTCCCTTCCCTCCCTCCCTCTTCTCCTTTACTTTGCTAAGATAAAGATACTTTTTGATTATAAAATCATTGCAGAATTTGGGACCACAAGCAAGACTTAGCCATGATGTGATCACCAAACAATAGTGTTCAACATAACTCAAAACTCCTCACACTTTAGATACACTGGCAAGTTGAAGCTTCACTGACAACCCTAGGGAGTAATTGTTATGTGGGCACATTTTACTGATGAGGAAGCCGACCAACTGCAGCAGTTGAAGGAAATTCCTGCAGATCCAATGCCAGTTATGTAAGAGCCACTGGGGAATCTGAACTTGAACATAAGAATAAACAAGCATTATATTCTCATCAGCACTTTCCTGGCTGGGAAATGGCTCTTTGTACCCACTGTTAACTATTCTTTCATACAGCTGAGACACTATGGCTCAGTGGTTGAGTGCTTGCCTAGCCATGTACTAGGCCCTCAGTTGGATTCCCAGAATGCCCAAACCTGTAGTATTATATTTCTGGTCTATGGTTCCACAATCTTGCAGAAATACACAGATGCTTGTATTAATTTTATGCTGATTAGCCTATGGCTCTGGCATATTGCTAGCTAGCTCTTGCTCTTAAACTAACCCATGATTTTTATCCTGTTCAGCCATATGGCTCAGTACCCTTTCTAAAAGCACCATAGTTGTCCTCTATATCTGCTGGCTTCTCTGGCACTTCTGTGGCATCTCTGCTCTGTTCTGTCCTTTCTGGTCTTCATTGAGAATTCCAGGCTATCCACGGCTATATAGAGAGAGACACTGTCTTAAACAAATGAAACAAAACCTCAAAACAACAACAATAAAAGTACATGCACAAGGGGATGGAGAGATTGCTCGGGGTTAGAGTGCATACTGTTCTTGGAGAAGATCCAAGCTTGGTTCCCATATCTACAACTCAAAATAGGTCAACTCAAAACTGCCTGTAACAAGCTTTAGGGTACCCAACACCCTCTCTGGCGTCCATGGACACCAGTACTCACATATATATACCCCACAACATACACATAACTAAAGTTAAAAACAAAAATATAGAAAACTAGGCAGGTCCATTGTAGAATATTTGTTTCTACTATAAAGATGTGTGTGCCTCTGCCTAAGGTGTCTTCTGATTGGTTTAATAAAGAGCTCGATGGCCAATAGCTAGGCAGGAGAAAATAGGCAGGACTTCCAGGCAGAAAGAAAAACTGGGAGGAGGAATCTAGGCATTCAATTTTGCCAGCAGACTTGGAACAAGTCAGATGTATTGTACTAAGAAGTAACCAAGCCAC
This sequence comes from Phyllotis vaccarum, assembly GCA_033318265.1. Classification (NCBI taxonomy): domain Eukaryota; kingdom Metazoa; phylum Chordata; class Mammalia; order Rodentia; family Cricetidae; genus Phyllotis; species Phyllotis vaccarum. The sequence continues at coordinate 50,711,770 of JARWLC010000016.1, forward strand.
GTGGAAGAATGGAGATTAAAAAAAAATGAGTTAAGTTATGAGAGGTAGTAGGATAAGCCTGAGCCAAGGCCAGGCTTTCACAATTAGTAAGTCTCTGGGTCATTATTTGTGGCCTGGAGTGCCAAACATAGTCTGACAAGAAAGCTTGCTACACAAGCCAGTATAGTGTCCCCAACACTAATTAATTAAACAATAATTGCCACAGACCCTAACTTCTTTCTCTGTAGATCAGTTTTCAGTATGATTTACTTAGAAATCATTTCAAATTTGTAAACATCATATACAGACTATCCTAATTCCCTTTATTCAGCTTCACTAACCTGCTGCTTGCATATTAGTCTCTTGTCTGGCATGTAGTTGGCAAAGTTTTTTTCTTCCCTCATTTTATTCTGGTGATTGTTTTCTCTGATGTAAGATAAGCTCTCTGGGGCTGTGGTGATGAGTTGGCTGGTCATGTATAGGGTGAGACTCAAGCTAGAGCCCCCGAATCCACATAAAATATTGGCTGTGGGGCAAATGTGTGTAATCTGTGCATTGGTGAGGTGGAGACAGTAGGTTCTGAGGAACTTGAGAAATCCTGTTTGAGGAAAGAAACCAAACAGCAAGTAAAAATAGGTATTTGGCACTCAAGGAGTGAGATCTGAGGCTGCTGTTTGGCACACATTTCTCAGGAACATTGCTCCACACATATATAAAAGATAACAGGGTCTTTGCAGATGTAAACAAATTAAGGTCAAGTTTTTGTAAGACATGCCCAATATTTTTAGTATCTTATAAAGAAAGGGATAATGCCACTTGGAGACATGCACAGCCTTGGCAAAATAAACTAGAGTGATTTTCTGCCACTCAATTTGTGATGCTTTGATATAGAGGGAACACAAAATGTCTAGTTCCCTTTTACGGAACTGGATTATCCTAAGGATTGGAAAGCCATTAATTTTTCATAGGCTCGTTTTCTTTCTTCTTGCCCCTTTGTGGTTTCCCACTCTGCAGAATTTCCCACATAGAGCTGCATGTGTGTTCTGTAGGTACTTTGCTAGATCTTTTTGGATTATTTTGACTGTGCAATTTACTTCTTAGGAGATTATAAAGCACAAATCCTCGTCTTCTTTGTTTTATGTTTTTTCTTTCTTTCTGTATTTTCTCTTTCACGAGCAGTTTTTCCTGGAATGTTTTGCTTAAACCTCTGACAACTTTTGTATAGTCTCGAATAGTGTTCTAGAGGGTTTACTGCTGTTTTAAAATGTAGTTCTCAGTAGAGTTACTCTGAAAGTATTAATTGCCCTTTCCCCCGACACTGATGCTGAACTTCTATCAATGAAATCAACTTTGGTTGCTACTGTTAAAGTGGCCGTTTAACTAAATGCCACATCCTTCTCTATTTTAATGCATTGCTTCCAAACCATACTTACCTCATTTAGTATCTGTCTTTAGCTGTAGGATGTCACATTGCTCTTATTAGTTACCACTTTCCATCCAGTCTCTCCCCTGTTCTTCAGCTTGTTGAAAAAGTCTTGCTTCTGTGAGAGCCCTCTCCTTGCTAAGGCTGTTTCTTGTGGATGTACTAAGACATTTTGCCTTTTACAATATAAAGTCATGGCTTGGCCTTTATGGATTGATTCCTTTAGATTGCCTATGTGTTTATATGTGGCTTAGTGGTGGTAGTGGTGTATGTGAGTGTGTGTGTGTGTGAGAGAGTGTGTGTATGAGTGTGAATGTGTGTGTAAATGTGTGTGTGAGTGTATGTGTCTGTGTGTGTGAGTGTGTGTAAGTGTGTGTATGTGTCTGTGTGTGTGTATGTGTCTGTGTGTGTGAGTGTGTGTAAGTGTGTGTATGTGTCTGTGTGTGTATGTATCTGTGTGTGAGTGTGTGTAAGTGTGTGTATGTGTCTGTGTGTGTGAGTGTGTGTAAGTGTGTATGTGTCTCTGTGTGTGAAAGTGTGTGTATGTGTCTGTGTGTGTGAGTGTGTGTATGTGTCTGTGTGTGTGAGTGTGTGTATGTGTCTGTGTGTGTGTGAGTGTGTGTATGTGTGTGTGTGAGTGTGTGTGTGTGTCTGTGTGTGTCCCCCTCTCCCCTGTTGGGAGCCCAGTGTTAGAGCTTTCTGTCACTGTTTTCCATCTTGTCTTCTCTGTCCCGCCCTCCTTTTTTCTTCTTCCTCTTGATCCTCTCTTTGCGTTTCTGAAACAAAGGGTCAGTGCGAGTTTAATTTTATCAGAGACAATCCATGTTTTTCTTGTGTGATCTTACCATTTTAAATGTTCACCAGAACTTTATTAAAATTCCAGTTTTTTTCTGTCTAAAATTTGAGTATTTATAATGGACGTGGGATGGTGCAGTACTGCAATATTTTTTCTTTTTCCCTCTTAAAAGACTTTTTGACACTTTTATACATGTTTATACCAACATGTGGGCATTTCATCCCATGCCCTCTCTCATCCTTCCTCTCTCCCACTAAACCCTTCTTTCCAGCAACCCCCTTCCTGCTTGATATGTCTCTGTCCCCCACACTCCAATGGTGTGTGTGCATCTAAGAGGGAGAGGGAGAGAGAGAGGGAGAGGGAGAGGGAGAGGGAGAGGGAGAGGGAGAGGGAGAGGGAGAGGGAGAGGGAGAGGGAGAGGGAGAGGGAGAGGGAGAGGGAGAGGGAGAGGGAGAGGGAGAGGGAGAGGGAGAGGGAGAGGGAGAGAGAATATTTCACTTTGCAGCCAAGGCTGGCCTAGAACCTGCTATGTAGACTGTAGGGGGATTAGGTTGTTCCATTGTAAATAATTGTCCCTGCTTATGAGTTTAATAAAAAGTGCTGATTGGCCAAAGGCAGACAGGAAGTGTGGGCGACTACCAGACTAAAAAGACTCTAGGAACAGGCAGAACAGAGCAGAATGCTAGAGAGAAGCCAGAAGAAACAGAGGACAACTATGCTGCTCTGAGGAAAGGTACCGAGCCACATGGCTGAACAGGATAAGAGTCATGGGTTAGATTAAGGGTAAAGAGTTAACAAGTAATAATGCCTGGGCCTTAGGCCGATCAGCCTAAAACTATTGTAAGCATCTATGTGTCTCTGCAGGTCTGTGGGTCTGCGGGTCTAAACGTTGAGGCTAGGCCTGAAAGTCCGGGCCAGAATCCTCCTGCTACAGTAGACCATCTTGGCACTGAGCTCACAAAGATCCTGCTGCTTCTGCCTCTTAAGTGCTAAGATTAAAAGTATTTGCCCCCATGCCAGCTGACACTTCTCCATCGACTCTCAGTGAGGAGTGGAGTTCCCCTCCATTTCCTGTTGAAATGCTGAACACTGTGCAGTAGGTAACTTCAGCTGCAATGAGTTTATGAGCACCTTGGTTGTGTCCAGGGGACAGTGTTTCACAGCACTCTTGTCAACCTCTCGCTCCTATATTGTTTTTGTCCCTCTTTTGTGATGTTTCCTGTGCTCTCTATTTGTTGAGGAGGCTTTAGTCACATTGTTTTTAAAGGAAGCTTATGCTTTCTGAGCGTATGAATCTTTTAGGAACAGTTATGTCATAACACATATTTATATAATAGAGACTGATGATGACATCATTACCAATGTATGAGATATTATTAAACATATTTTTGAGATAGAAATCAAATGACATGAATTGAAACTGTGAAAGTGGACAGTTGCATTAAATGTGTTGACAGTATTTCTCAAGTCCTCTGTCCTCTGCTTTCAAAACATGGCCATGATTCCAGGAAGTCCTCATTCACTCATAACTAGCAATCTTCATTTTGTCACTGTGGATTTATCCATTTTGGAGGTTTCTTGTGAATAAACTCACAACATAGCATGTGTTTTCTGTGTCTAGCTCTGCTTGGTGTTATGCCTTGGAGTTTCATCTCCAAGATGAAACATGTGTCAGTATTTCATTCCATCTTACAAATGTATAGTAATCCAGCATGTGTTTGTTTATTCAGTGATCTACTGATGGCCATTTATGATATTTTCATTTCTTGGCCATTATGAATAATTCAGCTATGAACATGCACACACACACACACACACACACACACACACGACTTAAACTAGTTTTGAATCAAGGGCTTTACATATCCTAGGCAAGTGCTGAACCACTGAACTGTTATTCTCCCAGACCTTACCATTATTTTATAAGATGTGACCTTTAAGAGTAGAGTACATGGGGCTGGAAATCAATGGTTCAATGATTAAGAACACTTGCTGTTTTGCCAAGGACCTGAGTTCAGTTCCCAGCAACCACATGATGACTTATAATCATCTGTAACTCCAGTTCTAGGGGATCTGATACTCTGTTCTGTTCTCTGTGGGTACTAGCCATGGAAACAATGTACTTATATACAGGCAGACAAAACACTCATACACATAAAATAAATAAATTTTAAAAAGAATAGAAAATATGATTATTATTTTTATAGAAAAATTTTATTTGTTTGATTTTGCTACTTATAAGTGAGATGCTCTTTATGGAAAAGATACTTCTCTGTGCTGTGCTCCCAACAGATGGACCATTTTCAGGATGAGTACTTCCTCATTGCCATCATTTATTCTGATACATTATGTTATCCACATAAGCTTTACACTCCCATCCTGCCTTTGTATGCAGCAGGATCATAGGCAGCATGTAGCAGGACACCTAGCAGTCCCCATATCTTCCGAGTCAGGCTCTCTTGTAGTCTAGACTGGCCTCAAACTAGCTTTGGAGTGGAGGATGATTTTGAATTACTGATCTTCTTGCCTCCATCATTCGAGTTCAGGAGTTCCTGGTGTGTGTGCCACTGTGCCCAGTTTATGCAGGAGATAAACCTAGGGCTTTGCAGATGACATACAAGTATTCTGGCAGTTGAGCCACATCTCCACCCATTCAGAACATTATTGGTGGGGGCAAAGATATCTATCATTTGAGGGTTTATTTTATAAAATATACAGTTATTACCTTTGTTCTATAGATAGGGAAACTGAGGCTTGTAAAACATAAAGCATCTTTGCCAAGTTATACACCAGTAAGTGATAGACTATAAACTAAGCCTCCTATGACTCCAAAGCTTGAATTATTGTGATAATTATGTACCCGTATTCATGTTTTTCCCCTTCTAATTTTATCGAATAGTTAACATCAGTAAGTCACTCATGATATTACTGAATCTGAGTGGTGGGGTATATCATATCATGTGGTAAGGTTATGACTTATTTTTTGTATTGTTGAGGCAGGATTTCCCCATGTGACAACTCTAGCTGTCCAGAACTAGCTCTGTAGACCAGGATGACCTTGAACTCACAGAGATCTACCTACCTCTGCCTCCCCAGTGCTGGGATTAAAGGCGAGAACCACCACCACCACCCAGTTTAAAATTATGATTTTATGAAACTGATTTATGTGTGTGCACATTCACTTGTGTCTGCATTGGGTCATGATGCAGTATATATTATTGTGTGCTGAAGTCAAAAGCGGCCAGTACACTGCTATGAGCTGCTTGTGTGTGTGCATGTGTGTGTGTCCAACTTTGAATGTTTATATATCTTTAGTGATTCTTGCTTGCTTTTCTGTTATAAGTAGGCAAAAGTTCTTCCTATCCACAGAATTCACAAGTCAGAAATCCCTTTCCCCCAAGCATGCATTCTCTTTTCCTAACCACTATTGTCCTCACCCCTACAGGCTTTCATCAAACATTTGTTTGGTGAGATCCCAATGTCTTTGAAGTTCATTTCTGCCTCAATATTAAGCAACAATAGAACACTTTTCATAGGCGATATCCCACATCATCTTATTTAACACAGCCGATCAGAGTGCCCATTTGTTAGCTACTCATTCCCACATCAGAAAGAGGGGCCTCAGGAGGAGACACAAGAGAGAGAGATCTTCCCTCCTACAATGTAAGTCCCGAAGGAACTTCTGGAAAGGGCCCCTGTGGCTGTACCAATGATGATTTCATGTGGTGAACATTGGGTTTCCTGCACATCAGTTGCTGTCTGAAGTAGTTCTCTAGGGAGTTCTTCAAAAGCCAGTTTGAAAATGTGTTCTGCAAAACATAGATTTTTATTATTAATAACGAGAATATATTAAAGTTGCTGAGTTGTTGGTGGGCATCCTCCAAAGTGGCCTTTTAGTAACCTTGAGTGAATTATAGCCTAAATCTACAAAACATGACTAGAACTTTGAGTTTTATTTATTTATTTTAGATGTAAGAGTTCTGTCATTTAAATAATTTAGAAAAAGTCAGAATGTCCAAGGACTCCTAAAACATCTTCATATACATCTTTATTTTTTACTTAAAATGTTTAAATGTTAAATATGTTTTGTGCGTGTGTGCATGCATGTGTGTGTGCATGCATGCATGTGTATGTGTGTGGGTGCGTGTGTGTGTGTGTGTGTGTGTGTGTGTGTGTGTGTGTGTGTGTGTGTGCATGTGTGTGTGTGTTCCATAGGCCAGAGGACAACTAGTAAAGGTGGTTCTCTTTTCCCACCATGTACATTTCAGGGATGGAACTCAGTTTGTCAACCTTGTAGTCAAGTGACTTTACCCATGAAGACCCCATCCCAGAATATCTTTCTTTATGATTGAACAATTGTGTGTCTGTATGTAGCTCACACTTTCTTTATCCATTAATCTATTGGTTAATGTGTAGGTTATTTTTCTAATTTGCCTGTTGTGAAATATCTGTGAATGAACACAAACTGTGAATGTCTCTATAAGAGCCCAATGTCATTTCTCTGGGTTTTGATCGCCAGATCACATGATATGCATGAAATTATTCTTTTCCACCATTTCTGAATCAGCTGCTTTTCTACCCACAGTGTGCAAGTGTGACCTTTGTCTACATCCTTATTGCTATTTCTTACTGCTTGCTGTTTGATTTTTTACTCACTCCCTAAACAATGGATGGCCTTGAACTTGAGGCAATCTTCTTGCCTTAGTTCCTTGAGTTGCTGAGATTAAGGACATCAACTATCTAACTTGCTTAGCTGTGTGTATGTCTCTCTGTGTGCATATGTTACAATTTTTTTGAAATAGGATTTTTATTCTTGCTTTTATCTTTAAAAATTACTTCTCACATCCCTTGTTGGATGAATAGTTTGCAAATATTTTCTGATTCTTCAAGTTGATTGTCACTTGGTTGCTTGGCTGCTTTGTTAAACTTCTTACTTTGAAATAATCTCACTGGTTTACTCTTGTTCTAATTATTGGTGTATTGGGGAACTTGTTAAATATCATTGCCCCTACCAATGTCTTGTATCAGTTCTCTTTTGTGGAACACACCTTTAAGGTGCCTTCTTTGTTGAAGAGAAATCAGCTGTGGGTGTATTATTGGTTCCTGTGAATTCTGCCTGTGCCATTTCCCTGTCTGTTTTAATAATAGTCTCATGTGTCTTGAGTGCTGTACTTTTGTGAATGTGTTTTCTCTCTTCTACGTGTATGTATGTGTGTGGCATGCCTGTGTGTGCATGCATGTTTGCATGTATGTAGGTACACAGGTACATGGAGAGGTTTGACATGGAGATCCATTCTCCATCACTCTTCTGTTTTTTTTGTTTTTTTGTTTTTTTTTTCACTGAGTCAGGGTCTCTCTCAAACCCAGAGCTCATTGCTACAGCAAGTCTAGCTAGCCAGTTTGCTCGGGAATACCCTGTCTCTGCCTTCCAAGGCCTGATGGAATTTCCAGGTGCTGCCTTGCCCATTTATAAGTACATTTTGGGGATTCAAACTCCAGTCTTCACATCTGTGTAGCAGGCAGTTCCATTCCTGAGCTGTCTCCCCAGCCTCTTTTCTGATATGTTTGAATGTTAGGTATGGATATATTTCTAGCTATATTCTGTTTACTCAAGTTTGCTTTGGCTATTTTGAATCTTTTGTACTTCTATATGCATTTCAGAAATTGTTTTCGTTCTGTGAAAAGTGCCATTTGGGACTACTGAATTGGCAAATTGTTTGGATAGTCTGAAATGCTGACAATACTAAGTGTTGCTATTCATGAATGTGGGATGTCTTCATAATTCTTTGGCATCTGCTTCCATTTCACCAATGTTTTGTAATTTTCATTGTAGAGAATATTTCACTTTCTTAACTAAATTTACACCTAGATATTTTATTTCATTTTTTCCTATATTTTCTTCCCCCTTGGTTGGTCTCACTACATAGTCAAGTTGACCTTGAACTTGTGATCTTCTAGCCTGAGCCTTCTGAGTATGAAGATTACAGAAATGTGACTGTATTGTATGTAATGTTTTGGCAGTTTGTTACTGACATATAAAATGCTATCAAATTTTCCATGTTGATCTTGTATCTACTGGATTTATAAATCAGTTCCAACAGATTTTCTTTAAATAGAGTTTAGATTTATTTATTTTTAATGTAAAAAATTATGTAATCTGGAAGCAAGGATAACTTCACTTGATTCTTTGCCTGTTTGGGTATCTATTTATTGCTTAAGCCTGCTGGCTCTGCCCAAGACTTCTAGTACTGTATTGAATACCAGTGGTGAAAGTGGGTGTCCTCTCTTGCTTTTGATTTTAGAGGAAATGCTTCCTGCTTTTCTGCAGTTAGCATGCTATTGGCTGGGGACTGCACCCAGAGCTTGCTAGGCAAGTGCTCTGCTACTGAACTAAATTTTCAGCCCCATTGATTTGTTTTTGGAATTTTGGAAATTAACATATCTTTTAATCCTTTGAAATGATTACAGCTTGTCCTTCATTTTACGGATAGTGTATGTTATGCTTCCTGATTTGTGCACTGAATCATCCTTGCTTCTAGCTGACATAACATTGTATATGATCATTGTGAAATTTAAATCAGATTTAAAAATTTATTCCTTTCTTCTGTCCTCCTCCATAGTCCTGCTTCTTTCCTCTCCCCCTCTTTCCCTACTCTCTCTTTCTCCCTCCCTTTCTTCTTTTTTACTCTTTGCTCCCCTCTCCTCTTTCCACTTTCTTCTTTGATCCTCCATCATAGCCTTTAGTATGAATAACAAGTGAGCTCCTCACCGCAGGAGTCACTGATGACCGACCCACGTATTCCAGGTGTTGACAATGTAACTTTGCTCACTGTCTAAGTGATTTTTAGCCCTGGGAGGGTCTTCTGAGAGAGGTAGCATCTTTGAGTACCACGTATCCTTTCTTAAAGGAGTAAGAAAGTCCACCAATTCCACATGGGCTTTTGAGATAATTTTAAGGAACATCTAATGAATGCCCTCTTGTTTTCTTTCTTTGTAATTTCACTCTTAAAAAATCAGTTTTAACTGATGAATAGGAGTAAAAGCGAATTAATAAGTGACTGCATATGCACCTGTCATACTCCCACCCACTCACATGCTCTGGGGCCTCCATCATTAGGGAGAGAGGAAACTTGACATGAATGAGGAGGTGTGACCTTGATGGAGGAATTGTGTCACTGGGGGTGGACTTTGGGGTTTCAAATGCTCAAGCCAGGCCCAGTGTCCTTCTCTTCCTGATGCCTGCTGATCTAGATGTAAAGCTCTCAGCCACCACCCCAGCACCATGTCTGCCTGTATGCCACCAGGCTTCCTGCCATGATAATGGACTGACCCCCTGAAACTGTAAGCCAGCCCCAATTAAATGCTTCCTTTGTAAGAAAAAAAAATCAGTTTTAAGCTTCAATTTTAATGTAAGCACATACTGCTTAGTGAAGAAGACGCTTTTGGAGAAATGTGTCAGTTAGGTGATCATGTGAACATTTTGGAGTACATTTAAACTAAGACAGCAATGGGATGACATCATTGGATGATATAATCATTGGGACACAGGTTACATATGCAGTTGGTCATGGATAAAATCTAATTATGTGATATAACTAGTTTTGTAAATTATAGGAGGGTTGGCTGCATGATAGACTAGACTTACGAGCAATAGAATGAAGCCAGGCAGATACCAAACAGACCCATGCTTTCCTGGAACTGGAGGCAAAGAGAGCTAAGTAACCGCACAGGGAGCTTCTGGGAATGATGGATTGTTCTGTGTCTTGATTGTGGTGGTGGATACACTGGAATATATTGTTTCTAAAATTTATTGCAACATTACATCAAAATATAAGCATATTATTGTATATTAATTTGACTTTGATGAAATTGATTTGAAAAGCAGCAAAATATACAAAATTTTATGTGAAAGGGCAAATTTTCTAATAAATCACAAATCTTTATGTCGTCCAGCAGCTTGTAAGTACTTCCACTATAGGACACAGTGTATTCACAGTACAGATAAAAAGTGACAAACATTTGCCAGAGTCAGTACACTGACTAGCTTTTTTTCTAGTTTGTGGAAAAGGGGCTAGAGTGATAGCTTAATGGGTGAAGTGCTTGCAGTGCAAGCCTGAGGACCTGGGTTTGGATCTTCGGTACCAGGTAAAAGCTGGGAGTGGTGCCATGTGTCTGTAGCCCTTATGCTGTCAACTGTGGTTGTGGAGATGGAAAATGTGGTACTTTGAATGTAATTGGCTCCATACTCTCATAGGGAGTACTATTGGGTACTATTAAGAGGTGTGGCTTTGTTGGAGTAGGTGTGGCCTTGTTGAAGGAAGTGTATTATTGTGGAGGTGGGCTTTGAGGTTTCCTATAATGCCTAATGAGTCAGTCAACTTCCTGTTGCCTGTAAAATGTAGGGTGCTCAGCTACTCCTTCAGCACAACGTCTGCCTGCATGCTGCCATATGCTTCTTACCTTGATGATAATAGACTAAACCTCTAAAACTGTAAGCAAGCCATCTCAACTGAATGCTTTCTTTATAAGAGTTGCTGCGGTCATGATGTCCTTTCACAGTGATAGAAAGATAGGAGAATTCCTAGGGCTTGCTGATGAGCCGACTAAGTTTATGAGTTCCAAGTTCAGTGGGAGACTCTATGTTAAAATATAAGGTCAGGAGTGAGGGTGGGGGAGGATGTGGAGGGGATGGGAAGAGGGGAGGGAAAGTTTTGGTTAGGATATAAAAATAAGAAAATAAATAATTTTTTTTTTTTAAAACAGAAATAAGAAAAACAAGCAAACAAACCTCACAAGGTCAATGTAGTGGAGGAAGACACCTGACATCAGCCTCTGGTCTCCAGGTGTGTATGGACACTCCTGTGTACACACGTGCACACACGTGCACACACATGAATAGGTGCACTTGCATGTATATACATACAAGAACCTTTGCAGTACTTTGTGTTTCTCTGAAACAGGATTTTTCTGTATAGCTTGGTCTGGCCTTAAACTCATCAACTTCTGCCCAAGCTGCTGAAGAGATATTGATCATCATTCCTGGCCCCAGTAAATGTGTTCTCTGTTAGGGTCCTGTAGCCAAACTTGTAGAACATGTCTCTGTCTTTAAAGTTGTGTTTTTCCTAACTCCAACAGGCTGGGTGAGGGCCTGAATATTAATTAAGATACTGTTTGATGATTGACCCTCTAGCTCCCTGAAGCACATGTAGAATAAAGAATGGCTAAGCCTCTGATATGTCTGGTTAGAGTATTCAACCTTCAGGACAGGAAAAGCATGCTCTGTTTCTTCACTCTGCTGCTCAGGACAAAGGCAGTTAAAGTATGATTCTACCTAATGTACACTGCCTTTAAGTCAGAAATCACGTTGGCAAGGTTATGCAGTTCGAAGTTTCTATCCACTCTGGAAACTTATGACTCAGAAACTCCTGTTTTGTTTTGGGAACCTGAAAGGAATGATCTCTCCCTCTTCCTGAAAATTCTGCCATGCTGTTTGTGGCGTGGCACTCTCTCTCTCTCATCAAATGCTCTTCCTCTATAAGGCTGACCGTGGCTCCCCTGGTGACAAGGCTTCCTCTCCTATTAAAGTTCTTTTGAAGTATAATCTCATTTCAGCTCCCTTATTAACCTACATTTCTTTTCTATCAGAGGCTGGCTCTGACTCAGGAGATCTGAATGTGGCCCGAGTTTCCATGTTTCTAACAAGCTCTTAGCCAACAGCATTGCTGCTGTCTATGGTCTACACTTTTGAGTATCAAGGAGGAGGCGTGCTTTTCACTCCCCTTATCTTCCCCACTTCCCACCTTGCTGTTAGAAGTCAGGATTGATGGAGAACGCTCCTACCATTGGCCATATCCTGGGCATTAAACGCTGCTGTAATTTCCTATGGCCTTTCCCTTCCCATCTTATATATGATTTATATTTTCAGCTCTTCCTTCATCCTGGTGGGTTCTCTAATTCTCATGAGAATTGGGATTATACCATGGAAAGAAGATGGCACATAGACCTCCATGTGATGATGGAAACATTTGTTATAATACAGTTAGTGACGGCCATGGATTGTTTCTGGTGTGGGATGGCAGCATGGGAGAGACTATTTAAATCAGTGAGAAAAATATTAATAGTGAGAAATATAATTAAGATAGGTCTGCTGCTCAATAAAATCCCATTGTGTGTGGCACATGTGTCATACCAGGCAAAAGCAACAGTAGCCATTGTTGAATGTTCATTTTTCTGCCTGTCACCCACATTGATTTATGTCTAATGACATCAATTATAATTCCTCAAAGATCCATTTTTCCCCCTACGGCCCTGAAAGAAGTCCTGGAGGTCTAGCAGAGAATAGCTAAACATAGTAGTGTGGGGCCTTGAGCTGCTTGCTGAAGCTCCCATTAGTGCAAGAGGTGGAACCTTTTAAAGTAGGAATGACTGTAAATGGACATAGGAGTCAGGAGGATAATTGACTGACCAAGTCATAAGCATGTTTGTGGAAGAGAAAAGCCACAAAACCATATTGCATGCCTTCACCCATAAGCCCTTCAACATAAGTGAGTGGCAATTGCTGGGTATCTATCTTGGACCAAGAGCAGAGATCTTTAGAGTCTCAAGTAGCGAGAAATTATAACTTAATGAGGATGTGCATGCTTATTGAATCTGGGAGGCTGTATCTTTATCAGCTGGATTCTTTTTCAAGAAACTGTATTGAACTTACCTTGAATGTCCTGGGGTTGAACTATCCCCTGGTGGGAGGGGTCCTCCAGGGATTCTCTGAGAGCACTCTGCTGTTTTTACTGCTGAGCTTGAAACTTCACTTGGCCCAATGGCCCAGAATTTGAAATGTAGACAGTGGTTCCACCCAATGGTACCTCTGCTGCCAGCTGAGGGCTAGAGACCATGAAGTGTCCTGTTGAGAAGCCAATTCCAGTAAACTCTTACGCTTTCATATGGATTCCGGGCTCTGTTGTCTGCACGTGTATTTCAGTCAGGTTCTCTTGAGATTATCTTTGATGGAAGTGATGTTGGTGGAATTCTTTAGACTTGCCAGAGCAGAATCATGTCCCTGTTGTAAATAAGAACTTCTGTTTACATGTTTCTATAGTTTTGAAGAATAGACATCTTTATAGCAGGCAGGGTCATATATTTGAATAAGGAATGGCGATTTATTATTGTTCCACAAAACCCTTGGACATCAAAACCTTTTTTACTACATTGAAAAAAAACCCCACCCAAACTAATGACCTCCACATCAAGTATTGTGACGTATCAAAGAAGAACCCTTCAAACATTGAATAATTGGAACCCAGAAGCAGAATCTCTCTCATGGGGGTCTGGTGCTTACACAATTCCCTGAGGTCTGTGAACATGAATACAAATGCTCCCAAGAAAGCTACATTGATTTCATGAGAAAGTAGAGGTTATTTACAACATATATCATGCCATAGACAGCAAAGGGAACCCCTGTTCCCACAGGCCTCTCCCAGACATACTTTCCCTTACTGGAGAGTCTTCTATTATCTAGGCTGTATAGCATGTGTCTTTCTCACCAAATCTGGCTAAATTAAACCTTGGGATTGTTCCTGGATCCTGTACCTCCTAAAGGTATTTTTCCAACCAGAGCTTTGGAGTTAGTTGCACATGGTGGTAAATTCCTGCACTACTAGCATTAGCCGAGGCTGTAGGATTGTGAGCTGCAGGTCAGACACTGTCTCAAAAAGAAACAAAAGAACACCAACCTTCCGGTATAATTTCCCCTCAGTTAGAACCCACTGAGAGTTGTTGGGGTCCTCTGCTGAATAAAGACTGTCTCCATTTTGCTAACTACCTTTCTTTTATAAAGAACTGAAAACCACTTTTTATTGGTTCAAGTGTTTTTTAAAAATAAACAGAAGTGTTTAAAGTGTATAGTCCTTTAAAAAATTAATTTTATTTCTTCATTTATGGGTATTTTGCCTTCACGTATGTCTGTGCACCTTGTGCATGCATTGCTTGTGGAGGCCAGAGGGGGGCATTGGATTCTCCTGGAACTGGAGTTTTGCAGATGATTGTGAGCTGTGTGTGCTGGGTCTTCTGGAAGAGCAGCCAGTGTTCCTAACCAGGGAGCAATCTCTCCAGTCCTAAATTGTACAGCCTTAATATGAGATACCATTTGCATTGTTACTGATCATCATGCTGTTATCTATTCTCTCCCTTCAGTGATTCTGAAAAGGAAAAACCGGTTTTGTGTTTCTCCACATTTTTTTCAACGTCTTAGCAGGCCCCTGGTTCCTTACCTTTATATCACAATCTTGTTCTTTCTGGAAGCCATCCCTTAGATTGTCTCTCTCTTAGGATTTCTCTGCCTTCTCTGTTTCTGTTACCCTTTAAAGGTTCATTAATGACAGTAATATGGTGTGCCTGTCTACAAGACTAGTTGAATGCCAGGGGGATTCTCCATTTACACAGTCTGAACCCCAGTGAGTATGCCTTTGAGGGAGAATTTCAGTCACTGGTTAGGCCAGGGAGACCAGAATTTGTCAGTGTGTAGGAAGCCTCATCTGTAAGTGCCCCTGTTCCAGGGTCAGGGTTAAGTGCATTCTGAGATAAGTAGATGAATGAGAGCCGAGAACACACACTTGGCATTGTCGCTCAGTGGCTTGAACGAGCTCCTCTGTAACCACACAATATAATTATAGTCACACCCTTTTGGCTACCTGGTTTGCTGTGATTTCCCTCATATTTTAAATTATCTCTTTCACATGATATATACTGAATGATTATTCATTAAATGAGCAGAGTAGTAGATAGATGGACAGTTTATTTTTTACATTCACTTAACCTGTTCTTCACTTATTGGGACTGAAAATGTCGTTCTCTTGAGACTTCTGACCTGAGAGTTAGCTGTGAATTTAGAAGTATTTTTCAGGTCTCAGATGAGAGGTGTGTGCACCCAGGGGAAAACCTGCAAAAACTATTATTATTTTTTCCTCCTTTTCTTTCTTGCTGCCAGAGGGTGTCGCTGGTGAAGCTATATTCTGGCTTAGCCCAACAGGCTCCTTCGTCTGGAGTCTGTGCCAGAGAGTCTGTTTCCATCCCTGCAAATACCCTGGAGTTCCTCTAGGGACTACATTCCACTCTTTCAGTGCTAGGTGGGGTCAGGGATGGTCAGAGTGCTGGGTGCCAAGACTGCAGATTTCAGCACGTCTCTGTGTCCCTGTGCTCTGCTATAAGGAGTCTGCTATACCCAGGAGTCTGCTATTAGGCCAGTCTCAGTTTCTTGTGCTCATATACACACAGGACTTTGATCCTCCTTTTATAGAGAGCTCTCTTCCAAGAAGACAGTTTCAGGGATTCCAAAGGATTGTTGTCAACCCTACCTTATACTGTGACGTGGCTGAAGATGCTTTGCCTGAATAGAATGTAGTAAACTGTCATGGCAAATGCAAATATAATGCCAGTTATGTCATGTCAGGTACAACACAGAAATTCAGTCATTCAACAACTCCTACATTAGATATTTTCATTATATCCACCATAGAGAAGAGAAAAATATTTGAGTGAATTCAAAACTACAGTGAATTATTTAATCAAGGCTTATATTTTAGTGAAGGGTAACATAATGATGAAAACTCAGGCTGCATGCCTTCAAAGTATACGCCCTTAATCACTCCACAATTAATTTCATAGTGATCTTTGGAAGAAATTGTATCAATGCAATTTAACACGTGGGACACTGAAGCTCCAATAATTCTGAGGCACTCTGCAAACAGGGGTATTCCTTTGGACATCACATGGACAACACAAAGTGTGAGGCTTGATTCTCCTAGTAACAGGAACCCAGAGGTTCTAGTCCCTAAATTCCTGCCCATATGATTCTCCAGTGGCAGTTCACTTATTTTACAATGGGTTCCCTTTGAGACCTCTTCTCTGTCCCCTGCTTCAGAAGTTCCACAAGACAAAAATAGTGCCACTGAGTCTCCAATAAAAAGCAAAGGAATTCAGGCATGGCAATGCACCTCTCTAATTCCAGATGGCAATTCTAGTATTCAGGAGGAGTTTGTGGTCAGCTTGAGATATATAGTAAGTTCCAGGTTAGCCTAGACTGTAGAATCAAGTCAAAATAAAATAATGCAAACAGAAAATTTTTGTAAAAGTATCTATCCAGTCACACTGAGGCCCAATAGGCATATATCAGATCTCAAATCCCCTTAGAGAAAGATTATAAAAACATTCCAAATTCAGCATGTTCTGTTCCTTAAGTCAAAATCTAATTATTCCTCCTATATATAACATTTGAGGTTAGTTTAAAACTGATCCAAGCCTTTGGGGGCAATGGGAGATGATTTCTTTGTTCAAAGAGAGGGGACATTACATCTTGAAGTGAACATTCAAAGCTTTGTCTCCTGAAGGATCCCTGATAGGGCTTTAACCAGTGTGTGTGTGTGTGTGTGTGTGTGTGTGTGTGTGTGTGTGTGTGTGTGTGTGTGTGTGTGTGTGTGTGTCTGACGAGAGAGAGAGAGAGAGAGAGAGAGAGAGAGAGAGAGAGAGAGAGAGAGAGAGAGAGAGATTTCCCAGTCTTTAAGGATAATATCCCTTATTGGAAAGTGTGCATAAAATCCTTCCATGTTCTGATCCAGTGGTGCTGATGTGCCCCTTGGGAATCATGTCCCCTTTAAGAGTAGCTTCATTTTCTCTATATGTCCCTAAGCAAGAGAATTGGGTTGAACTTTATTATTAGAAGTTTGTCTTAGAAAAGCATTTGGTATTCTTTCTTTTCTAAATGGAGTGTATTAACTTATCAGAGATTAATTTACCACTAGTGGCTAAACTTGAATTTTTTTTAAAAGAGAATCTTTGTGAGGTTACAAATAATGTTTAAAGAGTTTCACTCTGTGGCTCGGCATACTGTGCACATTCTGGAAGCACAAACAAATATTGTGATTGTTGTTATGACCACTCTTCCTGCTGTGGTAAGCAGGCCCTGTCACAGGATCTTCACCATGGGAGAGAAATGGCATTCCCTGACAGCTAATATATGGAAGGTACTTAGTGTAGTCTTTGGCACCTAGTGAGCAGTTAGTAAATTCAAACAAGTTTCTAAAGTATGACTTTGGCACAGTAGATTTAGCTGTGGCAATAGATAGCAAAATTCAATGGCACAAAGAGAAATGAATAAATTCAGTGCTACAGTATCAGGTGATTGAATGTTTCAAGGGATGGCAAAGCTTTGGGACAAATGGACTGTGAGCACATAATCAAGTTCTATCAGAATCGTGAGCATACACATTTGGTGGGGAACTTTTATGTGACAGGGAGAGTGTGGTTAGATGATCATTGTCAGATGCAGAAAGAAAAGTCTGGCTAAGGGTCAGTGGACCCTTGACTGACAGTTGGCAACTGTGTGTGTATAATTGGACATATGGGTAATTGGCTTTCCAGAGCAAACCTTAGTTCCATTAAAGTTCACAGAAAGTTGCTTAAGCATTCTATCAGGAATGCTAACTTCTTGGGAGGTTATTAAGCAAAAACAATTCTTCCCTCTGGTCAGATTTGAAACATTGTTTAGTATGTGTAGGACTTGGTCACTCTGTCCTTCTCAGGTCATTTAGGACCCTGGTTGATGGCAGCTCTGGCACTGTATGTAGCATATATATAGCATATATATGACTTTAACTTCATCACAGTCACTGTCATTAAATGGTGAGGATGATGGTAAAAACAGTATTTGCAGCAACAGAAATTTCTCCAGCACATGAGCAAGAAGCTCGACATATAGCTTGTGTTACATACCAGGAAGAGATGTGTCAAATGGTTACAAACAGCAAAGAGGGCTTCAAAATGCAACCTGTGACTCCCAAATCAGTGCTTGCATCCAAGTTTTATCTGTGTTTTACTATGGAGAAGTACTGGAGTTTGGAGACAGCCTGTGGTCTGGGTCACAGTGGGGGAGCACCTAGCCCTCCTCTACCTATTGCATTCTAGAGCAGAACTGATAAATTATGGCCATTGGCCAAACCCATCTATAGTTTGTATTATAAATAAAGTTTTATTAGAACACAAACATATCCAGACATATGTTTATCCAGACAGATTTGTTATCTGAGGCTAACTTCATACTACCATAATAGCAGGATTGTTGAGACAGAGACTACATGGGTTATAGATTGTAAAGAATTTATTACTCTGACCTTTAGAGGAACAGTTTTTTGCCTTTCATAACACAGAGGGTTTTGAATTGACCACAGAAGTAAAATTGCTGAGTCAAGGGGTACATGCACAAAGAACTTCAGTCAATATTGCCCCTGTATTTATGTTAATGATGTAAGAGATTACCTGCTGCCCAGTATCTTCTCTAGCATAGAATATTAAACTTGTGCATAAGGGGCAGGATATGTTAACACACACATGTAATCCCAGAACTCTTAAAGCTGAGACAGGAGAACCCAGAATAAGAGGTGAATCTGGCAGGGTGATAGTTTGCCTCAAACAAAGAAACAAATGCAGATTTTTTTCTATGTGCACTGTTTGACAGGTGAAAAAATGGTATTTCATTATAGCTTTGACTACATTTCTATTAAGATTTGGCCTTTTTCATAAATAAAACTGGTAATATATTTTTTTTCTGGGTAGTTCTGGGTGTCCTGGGACTTGCTTTGTAGACCAGGCTTGTCTGGAACTCAGAGATCTACTTGCCTTTGTCTTCATAGTGCCTGTCACCACACCAAGCAGAACTTTTAAAACCTTTTAAGCTTACTATTTTGTAGACCATCTGCTTGTATCCACCAACTTGTTGATTTTGCATAATTCTTAGGAGCTCCTTAGTTACTAGGAAATAGGTTCTTGTTTTACTCAGTACATAGTCTTTTTGAGTTTGCCTGTAAAAGTCTTTGAACTGTAAGACTTAATTTGTATGTGTGTGCACATGCATGTGTGAATGTGTGTGTGTTTGTGTGTGAAAATTTGAGAGAGCTGTCTTTTACTTATGTATGTTGGTGCACACTTAAAAACTTAGTGATTTGGAAACAGAGACAAGAGGATGGCAATTCCATTCCAGCCTGGGCTGCATATCCTGTCTCAAACCAAACCAAAAGTGTTTTTCTTCATTGACTTCTTACTTAAATGTCATGGTTAGGAGGTCTTCCCCAACTCTAAGATTAGACAAAAATTTCCTTCATTGTTTTCTAGAAAATTTTGTGGTTTTCATATTTAACATCTAAATATTTGTTCCATCTGTGATTTATCTTGCTTTATGTTAGAGGAATGGATTTGATTCCCCCTCCAAATGGCTAGCCATTGTGTGCATGACATTTAAAAAATAATATCACTTTACCATATATTAAGTTTTAATACATGTTTAGATTTCCCTGGCATGTCTATCTATGGTCCAGTATTATGCTTCCAGTATTATGTAACTTTATATTTTCCTATCTGCCAGGGATAATTTATCCTCATGATTTTTATTATTTTAACACAACATTTTTAACAACATAAAATCCTAGATTTACTCATTTAATTTCCCATAAGAAATATTTTTTAAAAACATGGCTACCAATTTTTATTTTAATTGCATTGCATTTCTGTATTAAGTTGGATGAATCGACATCTTTCTCTACGGAGTTGCTATTGAGTTCTTAAGCATGGCGTGGTCTCTTCCCTTGAGGAACTTCAGCTGTGTCTACCTTTGGTGGCTGGCTGCATTTTTCTGACAGTGACATATTTATGAGGCTGGCCCATTTCTTGGTTGTTTTTAGCAGTTCTTTTTGTTGCTGAGATGAACTTTTCACTCAAGTTTAGAAGATTTAGAAGCTAAAGACTTATTTGTCCAAAGATGTCCATGGTTCAAATGCACTTCACGGTAGCAAAAGATGGGTTTGTTGATTTTGCCATTGCCTGGCTGGCTGGAAGTGTTTGAAGGGGATTGTCTCACAGAGAGGAGCAAAGCAACCATGACATAGAGAAAGACAAAACCTGGAAAAAGCATTGGTTTGTACTCGTGAATCTGTACTTGTGAATCTGAAAGATTTTTTTTTTTTAAATTGCACTTTTAGGAAACATGGTCTGAACTTTTGAGTCAATCAGGCCATGAAAGGAAGGACAGAAGACAGGAAGGGAAGAAGGCACGTATATGTGTGATAAACAAAACAGGCTCAGCCCTCTTGGAAAAAATGCAGAACATATCTCAGAGTGGTTACAAGCTGTGGCTAAAGCCTCTGGGGCATTCCAGAGTTTCATTTGGGCTTGATTGAAGTGTGTCCCTTAGTGTCATCATCTTTCACACATTTGTGCCTTATCTTGATGTGAGGGCTGGACATGTGCCTCCTACAAGAACAGAAGCGGCAGGCAGAGTCTTGATTATGCTGTAACGGGCAGTGATCAGCCTGCCAGGGAACAAAGGAGGCATTCTTTGGTATCCTTAATCACAGTTAAGAGGCCTTGTGGGAACCAACTGGGGACATTGATATTATCACCTGCTCTTACTGTCTCACCCGGCCATTTATTCCCACCACACCGATTGCTGTATTTGTTAAAGAAGACTGTGGACTTCAAGATTAACTATAATTTAATTTACTGGAATTTGTTTCAATTTAAATGAGCAGGCCTGGTCAGACTCCTCGCTTGGAGATAAGAATTTGAGAAACAGATTGTTGTCAACTACCAGTTCAAGTTAGAATTAAAATGTTAACAGGTAAAGAGAGCAACATGGCTTCTCCATCATATGCTGTTGGTACTTCCATGAGGAGTCAGATGGTTGCTTCAGTTTGGGCTTAGTTTTGGGTCCTCGGTTCCAGTCCCTGGATCTGCATGAGTATAGCTGCACCATTGCAAGCATGCACTACTGCCATAGCTAGCTCCAGAGTTGTTTCCTTTGTTACTTTTCCTAAATCCTGCTTCAAAGTTTCTTGTTCTTTTACCAGCCTTTCCCTTTTGTTAACTAATAGGAGAGAGCTACTTCTATCCTGTTGTATCTGACCTTAGATGTGCAGATTCTACCATTCTCTAGTCCTTCTTCCTTCACTGTATTTGGGAGATGCTGATCTGCCAGTCTCCTTCCTGAGGCTGCTGCCTGCTGCTATGAATGGTTCCAAGAAGACAAAACCCAGAGCAAATGTTTACTCATTAAGTAAAGAGGCCTGTCTTTCCCAGAACAGGGAGCGATAGCATCACACAGCACATCCTATAAGGAAGCTCCATTTTCACCCTCTCAAGAAAAGAGAAAACCTGATTAATCTTTTATAGTCTTAAGACTTCTGTTACATAAATGGGTCTTGACAGTAAGGAGGTTAGAGGGAGGAAGCATTAGCAAATTTGCTTTAATGAAATTTGATGGGACCTTCTCACCTGGAATTTTCCCAGCTGAAGCTGCCTTGAGGCATTATTTGCCACTCATGGAAGCAGGTCAAGGATCAAGGAAAACCCAACAGAAATAAGTGGTTACCCCCACTCAGCCCAGTCACACAATCTGCCTATAATCAAGCTACCTTAAATACACGCCTCGGTGACAATCTGGAGAACTTTATTGACAATCTTCCATGCTAGGAGCTGGCATTATGGAGTAAATAAGACAGATACATCCCTGTTCTCAGAGAACAGAATCCATAGGTGAAGGAGGATGATAGAAGTATAGTTGCAAATATTACCATTATTATCAAAGGGAGGGACATGGGAACAGGTTGGAGTCGGCCTCCCCAAGGAACAGTTGGAACCCACAATGACAGAGCTGGGTCTACATCCAACTGTTTCTCTGGCACTAAGTATCATCTCATCCCTTTGTACCTCCCACCATCTCTTTGGTGTTAGAACACAGTACTGACTTTAAAAAGTCTATTTTCACATATTAGAAATAAAATGAAGGGAATAATATGCTTGATTTTCCTTTTCATGTAGCTGAATTATCTTTTAGTAATACTAAAAGCTGTGATTCCAGATTTAGAAGTGGGAATGAGGAAATAAGAGAGATCTCCATTAGGAAACAATGAAGGTCACATGTCCAAGTTACTATTATTTTTTTAGATGCCATCTGTGAAAAGTAATGAACAGAGCTGGGGACCAGAGGGAGTGAAGCCCTGCCTTGCAGTTCAGTGCAGTCTCGGGTGGGAAGTTTGTCTCTAGACTAACTTAGTAGTGAAGTAATATTCTTGCTTCAGAATTTGGAGATTGCTGAATATCTGTTCCATGAGATGCAAGCTCCATGCTTCCATCCGTCCCTAAGAGCTGTCGAGGGCAGAAGGCAGGACAAATGGAATTGGCCTTCACTCATTTACAAGTGTGTCTTGAAGCCACTGTGTGCCAAGCACTGTTGTCAGCATTAGAGCAGAGCTTGAAGGATGAGTACCAGCTACCTGTTAAGCTTCATCCACAGGAGTGTTTGGATAAAAGGACTCAGAGGTCAAAATAAAGAGTTAGAAACAGCCCACTCACTTTATTGTCCAGTTACCACCAATCAATATGTGAATGAAGGTCTTTATTTTTAAAATGAGATCAATCATGTGCTCTTTAGTTGGAGACAGAGTTCTGTAGGAGCAGAGGCATTTTAACAGAAGAAGCTTGGGACAGTGGGTGCTGTCTTGGATGATGCATGGATGAACCATTACAGCTGGAAGGCTAGGGGAGTACAAGGCTATGGGTCTCTGACTATTAGCAGGAAAGGGTTTGTTATCTTGGGCTTGCTGGTTTTTCTCATGGCTGGCCCTGAAGTTATTGGTCACATCATAAATGGCTCTGTGTATGTGTATGAAAGCAGTCATGATTTATCATTCTAAAGCAACAGATGTTGGCATGGGCCCAGTGCTACTGAAAGGGCCTTTTTTTTTTTTTTTTTTTTAAAACTGCGCATAGGCAAGTCTCTTTCCTTCCCTAAGCCTGATGGTCAGAGAGGTGACTGGACTGATTTTAAAACATGGTTCCTTTCAAATGACAGGCAAGTCCCATGATTTACAGTCCCCAAAGTTTATCTTGCTCTGGGAAAAAAGGAGAACTTGGAATTCAAGCTTTACATTCAAAAGCCAACAAAACATCTTAAAATAACACCCTCCCCATCTGCCTCCATAATGAGAATTGGAATGATCTAGCAAGAGGCCAGGGCTTTGGGTAGAACTCTGGCAATCACCAACAATTGAGCTTCAAGGTCCAGGGACTTTGTTGTGGGCACAAGAACCCTAATGATTTATAATTAACTCCAACCAGAAAACCCAAATGCCAGGCCCTCTCCTAACAGAGCTACAAAAATAACCACATTCACAGTGTTTGCAAAATTGGAAACAAATGTCCCAAGAAGTGTAAGCACTCCATGCTGTCCTCCCCCAAGCTTGGGAGAAAGAAGAACACTGGCACCCCAGCAGGACCACAAATGATGAGCCAATGTCGCTCGTCATGGGAAATTCATCTAGGCACAATCACATTGCACTGTTAGCCCTCTGTGACTCTGGGAAATAACCAGACTGAAATGCCTCAAATTAAAAGCAGCCAAAGACTGGACTTAGCATTCTCTCTTCTTCCACAACTGAGTTTTGGTTCTGAGTCCCTTTCAATACATGGAAGAACTTAAAAGGGGTGTGTGGGGGGGGTGATGTTGAATTATATTTTATTCCAGAAACAACTTACAGCCATGTGGTTCTTTCTTTCATTTTTATTTTCATGTGTGCATGTGTGTGTGGTATGTGTGCATGTCTAT
The DNA here is from genome assembly GCA_033318265.1 of Phyllotis vaccarum. Lineage (NCBI taxonomy): Eukaryota > Metazoa > Chordata > Mammalia > Rodentia > Cricetidae > Phyllotis > Phyllotis vaccarum. The sequence goes on from JARWLC010000016.1 coordinate 50,735,611, forward strand.
CTATATGCATGTTTGCATGTATGTGAGATTACCTCTGTGTAAGTGTGTGTGTGTGTGTGTGTGTGTGTGTGTGTGTGTACTCTCTTGTACACATGTTCATGTGTCTGTCAAAGCTAGGATGTGGGATTTTCTCCTTGATTACCCTCCACCTTTTTCATTGAGTCAAGGTAGTCAGAGCAAGTCTGTTTAGGCAGCTGGCTTCAGGTTCCCTGTGTTCACTTTCTGAGTACTGGTGTTACAATCAGGCTCCTTGCTTACCCAGGCATTCATTAACTTGGGTGTTGGGACTCAAAACTTTGGTCTTCCAGCTTGCATGGTAAGCAGTTTACCTACTGAGCCATCCCCTACCCCCTTCATACATTTTTTTTTTTAAATTTAATTGAAAATTGTTTGAGACAGGGTCACAATGTAGTCATGGCTGGCTGGCAATCACTATGTAGACCAGGCTGGCTTCAAACTCATAGATCTCTCTGCCTCTGGAATGCTGGAATTGAAAGTGTGCACCACCATATCCCACTCCATGTAGTTGTTTTGAAAAGTGTGTATAGAAAGGGTTGATGACCATGGGCACTGTTTAGGGTGGTACAGAAGGACATGACAGGCAGAGGGTTGTAAGAGGAGGCCAGTGATTTGAGTATTGGATTAATGACTTTATCTATTTTTTTTTTACATATAAATGTGAATCTCACCCTATGGATCTCCTCAGTTTTTATGCTGACATGGAACATGAAAATGATTATATTAAATTTACTTGGGAGCAATTACCTATGGTTCTTCTTTGGATGCTACTGAATCCCAAAGCCACACAGCAAAAGACAGTATTCTGAAATGAAGATGAACCAAGTCTGGGCATGCAGGTGAATGCATTAGAGGCCCCTCTGCTCATTTTCATAACCTTGTGAAAAAGGCTTTGACTCCCATTTCACAGATAAGAATATAAGGCCTCCGAAGGTCTCAATCACTTGCATAGTTTTAATTAGTGAGCAGAGCTGGGACAATATCCAATTACTGCTTAACTTCAAAGCCTATGCACTATGCTCATTCTCAGGAGGGGAGGGGTCTATGCATTGTTCTTCATTAGGATGACGTTTCCCAACCACCTTTGAAGGGATGTAGAAATATCTTAGATAACTTTTTCAGTATCTGCCTAATTCTGCATGTCAGAGGGGTGGAAAACAGAACCTTTCCACTCTCATATCCCATAGTTCTGTGTATAATTCTATGAATTAAGCATTGTGCCTCCTCCTCAGGGGACCCAGACCACTAATGGTATCAGAATAAGAAGAAACATAGACCAACTTTCAAACCAACCAACTTATAAGTAGCAGCAATAAGCTGTGGACTTGAAAAGAGCATGGGAATAGACTGTCTGGCCATTGTCAGTCTATGTAAACTGTGTGCAATGAATATGTAAATTGCCTACATATATTCATGTTCTCACACTTCTAACAGACCTGGATATATCCTCTTGGGAAAGTGCTGGTTTAAGCTTTTCTGTAAAAGTCACCTTTGGGACTAAGAGTTTTTACTGTTTCTGTCCAAAACATGGGACTAATTGCAGAAATTGTCTTTTTTTTTTTTTTTTTTTTTTGGCCTGAGAGAAATTAATTCTTCCTATGGGAAATACTTTTAATGTTCTAAAACTATCTGAACTTTAGGAACTTGAGCCTTGCATTGTTACCGCCTTCGGCCTCTAAGGAATATAACCCACCTAAGCCATTAAATGTTGTGAGTACCAATGATGGGGTATTTTTATCAGGTTACAGATATACAATGAAAGCTCTTAGATGCTAACATTAAAAACTAGTCAAACACTTCAAACCTCTTTAGATTTACAGCATTATTTGTTACAAAACTCTTAGACCTCAAGAGTCAACTGGCTTTGGGTGATGTTTCTCAGGCTATGTTCTTTATCCTCCTGTGTGTGGTGGTTACCTGTCCTGATTCTTCCTTGTACATGCGTATGAGGGTTTGTGCATGTGCACATGTGGAGACCAGAAGTTGATGACACATGTTTTCCTCTATTGCCCCCACCTTCAACCCCAATACCACACACTTTGATTTTGAGACAGGATCTCTCAGAGAACACAGTGCTTGCCTATTTGGCTAGAATGGCTATCTGGAAGCTACTGGGACCTGCCTCCTGTGCTATGCACTCTTGGTTTTAGGTGGCATGCTCTGGGTTTGGGTTCCACTTCTTACGATTGTTCAGCAAGTACTTCACCCCACTGAGCCTTCTTTTGTCCTGGTTCTTTCTTTATTTCTTTTTCATTCTCCTGCTCTTCTGTCTTGAACTCGGTATTAACAGGAAAATAAAATGTTAAATTCATTTGTAAAGCCGTAATGGTAATCTGCTTGCCTTGGTCTTCTAAGTGCTAGGATGAAAGTCATGTGCCATTGTCCTAGCTTCCAGCAGCTTTTGATAACTTGAATATTCAGTTTTCCAGCACTTCTGGTGCATAATATCAAAAAGTCGTATTTTAAAAATATCCACTTCTCAAACAGTATAAAAGGAAAAAATCATAGAAAGTTAAAGCTGGTCGGGACTCAAATGTAATTTATGTTTTCCATGATACTCAGAAGCCTGGCATGGAGAAGATAGACTCACGCCTCTATTCTTACAGGTTCACAAGTATGAGTTTATGAGTTCTTTATTGAGACAGAGAATTTTTCTGCTGAGAATAGTGGTTACATAAAACTCTTTGGATGATAGATTAAAATGTTCTGACCTTACACTGTCCTATCACCTTACCAAGGGAGAACCCGTGTCTCTGAAAGTAGAACTGAATTATACAAATTTACACGGGTAGAAAGAGGTGGAGCAGGCATTTGAACTGCGAATTCTACCCCCTTTTGGTTAAAACACACTGCTCTGTATTTTGTGGAATGTTGTGTGGCTGCCACTGAGGTCTACAGTGATCTCTAGGTATATGTAGTGTTACTATGGAAGAATTAGGTTGAATACTTTGCAAAGTTCCATGAAGGTAAAAATCAGTAGCAAATTAGAAGTGTGGAAATTACAGCAAAGGATTGATGTAATAATCCCGTAAAAACCGAGCATTTTGTTTTTATCCCTTCACAAGAATCCTTAATGTCCCAGTGAACCTCAGGGAAGCCATAGCTGGGTGTATCATTACACTATGAATTTAGGTTATGCGTAAAGGAAATGGCCACTTTTCGTGAACACACCCTGAATGGGTATAAATGAATGGGAAAACATGCATTTATATTCTTGAAGTTAAAATTGTTAATTTATATACTAGTTTTTAAAATTATGTGTGAGGGCCAGTGGGATGGTTCAGTGGCTCCCAAGAGTGATGTCCTCAGTTTGACCCCAGCTTTTATTCCCAGGACTCACAGGAAGAATATAACTGACACTTGGGAATTGTCCTCTGACCACCACACATGTGCTATGGCTGGTGTATGCCATCATCCTGTCTCCCAAATACATTTAAAAAATGTAAAATATGAATGTATGTAAAAAATAAAATTATTTTAAATTAACTGGTTTAGGCGAATCTGAGCAATTTTCCTGTTATATGTTATTATTCACTGAGACCAGTGTAAATTTATTTTTAGATCCTTGATTTATGATTTTTGGGCCTGGGAATATAGAATATTGGTAGAACACTTGTGATTTTGATTTATAGTTTCTATTAGTTCAGAAATGGCAAATACAACTATAATTTCCTCAGGAAAGATCTCTGTGCTAAATTGCTTTGTACTATGTTCCATTGAACCTCCTACAGTGGCCTCTTACCTATAGGACACAGATCCAAGAGCCCACCTGTTGGAATAGTGCATGGAACTGTGAGCCTTACATCTACTTTTCCTATTTAGATATATACCTATAATAAAATTAAATTGTAGTTAGGCATATTAAAGGAATAAGAATAAAATAAAATTATAGCTAGGCATAATAAAGGAATAAGAACAATAAAAATATAACAATTATAATATTCTACAATAAAATTTATGTGGATTTATCATATTGTAGTATGAGGTTTCTAGCCCAGACTTTTGGGCCTAACCTCAAAGTTTAGGCCCACAGAACCGAAGTCCCGCAGTCCCACAGTCCTACAGATACACACAGACGCTTTCATTAGTTTTTGGCTGATCAGCCTTAGGCCCAGGCATATCACTTGCTAGCTCTCTACCCTTCATCTAACCCATGTCTCTTGTTCAGCCATGCGGCTGGGTACCTTTGCTTAGAACAGCATGGTTGTCCTCGACTTCCTCTGGTTTCTCTCTGGTTCTTCTGGCACTGTGCTCTCAGAGATTTTCTTAGTCTGGTAGCCCCGCCTGCACTTCCTGCCTGCCTTTGGCCAATCAGCTCTTTTTATTAAACCAGTGGGTGGGACAATTATTTACCATGAGTCAACACAAAACCCCTACATCATATCCTCTTTCCCTGTTGTATTATGCATAGTAATGAATAGGTAGCATATACAACCTTGGACAAAAGGGTGATTCATGTCTTGTGTAGAACATGAATGGCCTGACATGTTATCATGTTACTCTATATGGAACACAGGTTAAATTATGAATTTCTTATTCTAGAATTTTCTGTCTAATATTTTTATATTATGGTTGACTAGATGACTGAAACCATGAACAATGATGCTGAAAGTGGAAGGGTACCTGGGTGGTGCCTTCTGCTTTCATTGAGTTCACTATTCAAGTCTCTTGTGTAGTATGAGGTTTCTGGCCCGGACTCGTGGGCCTAGCCTCAGGGTTAGGACCTGCAGACCCGCAGTCCCACAGTTCTACAGAGACACACAGATGCTTACATTAATTTTAGGCTGATTGGCCTAAGGCTCAGGCATATCACTTGCTAACTCTTTACCCTTAATCTAACCCATGACTCTTATCCTGTTCAGCCATGTGGCTCAGTACCTTTTCTCAGAGCAGCATAGTTGTCCTCTGCTTCTGGCTTCTCTCTGGCACTCTGTTCTTCCTGTTCCCAGAGTTTTCTTAGTCTGGTAGCCCCACCCATACTTCCTGTCTGCTTTTGCCCAATCCGCATTTTTTATTAAACCAATGGGTGGGACAATTATTTACAATGGAACAACATAATCCCCCTACACTCTTGTGACCACCATTTTGTTGGAACTTTGTGCCTCTTTGGTTGTGAGCAAGTACTCATTGCACAGATATTGGTAAACTTGGAGTTGTCCTGAGTAGTTATCCATGTAGATATTTCATATTGGACTGCTTCAAATCCAGTTAGATTTTATCAGCTCATAGTTGAGGTAAATCAAGACATCAATTGTTGGCAAAGAAGTAACCCACAACAGCCACATTCACTGTTTAGGCACCTTGAAGCAGGCTGACAGTATATACCACAGGATTTGTTTGTAGGTTTGGATTCTCACTCTCTTCTAAATTTTTGCTTGTAGGCAATTGATTTTTCAAAGAAACTGTACTTCCCAGTCCTTCAGCGCTTGGGTGGTCCCTCTTCCAACCCTTTGTTGAAATTTGTGCTGCTGCTGGCTAGAGTTGTGAAGCAGTCTCTATGTTCATGCTTCCCCAGGCCTCATGGAGTGTATCCTTCCCTTGTTACCCTTGCAAAATGAGGGTGGTGGGGGGTCCAGCCAGGAAAAAATAATGGCCATGGCCTGTGAGCATCTGATAGGTTCTGGGAAGCTGTTCCTGGGACAAGCAATACACACAGCTCTTTTGTTGTATCAGGCCTATATTTCCATCCTGAAAGATCGGTCACCCCCTCTGATTCACAAAAGAATTTTTATTTCTTTTCAAATATGGAGAAATCATGCTCTAATTTAATAAGCATCTTCATATGAATTAGGACATTTCTTTGATTCTGAGATGTAGCCTTCTGCACAACCACATTTTACCACTTAGGAAACACTCCATTAGAATATAATGTATGCACTTGATGTGATGTTTGTTGCTACTTTTTGGAAGGCTGTTTTGAAATTATTGATTCATTTTTAAAGGAATGACATCTTAGAATCAGAAAGATACCCTGGCCTCTTTAGCTGATTCATAGCTTTGACTTGATGAAATTGTGTTAACACAGCCGGTGGCGGCAGGGATGGCAGAAAGGGGAGGACAGAAGGACAGAGTTGTGCAAGGGACCAAAGGACCATGCCAGAGAAAAATCTGCCTATTTTATTTTTTATTTTGGATAATGGTTTCGACCCCTTGTTGACTGTCTTTAGTTGGACATATTTCATTCTTAATTGTAGATGAACTCCTAGATTTTTCTAATTCAGTACAATTTGGCTATATGGTTGCTGCAACAGCCTTTATTACTTGGAAATGGGATGGAATATCATAATTAGTACCATTTGATCAAAAAAGAGGGGACCTCATCTGAGGTGTTGCCTACAGTGGCTTGGCCTGTGGGCATGTCTATGAGGGCATTTTCTTAATTGCTAATTCATGAGGAAGGAAGGACCTGGATGTGGGGCCACCTCACCAAGGGCAGTGCCATCCCTGAGCCAATGGGCCTAGGCTTTCTAAGTAATGTAGCTAACCTCAAGCAAAGGAACAAGTCAGTCAGCAGGGTGTACTCATGGCTTCTGCTTTTTTCCTGCATCCTTGTTCCTGCCCTGACTTCCCTCAGTGATGGACTGTGACATAGAAGTGTATAGCAAATAAGCCCTTTCTTTTTTTAGCTGGTTTGTTCAGCAACAGGAAATCAAACTAGGGCTTATCATGACCCTCTATTGTTAATATTGTCAGGGTTATATTGTATAGGGAAACTGAACTTAATGAAAAGTTTTCATGTGACCTTTGTTCTTTTATTTATGTGCTACATGGTATTTATTGATTTATGTCCTTTGAACCATCCTTGTATACCTGGAGTGAAATTAACTTGATCATGCTACATGGCTTTTGTTTTTTAATTTTTTATGTTTTTTCTTTGTTTTTGAGATAATGCCTCACTCTGTAGCCCAGATCTTCTTCCTTAAGTCGAATGTACAATTCTTTTGCTTCTGCTTCCCAGGAGCTAGGACTGCATGTGAAGCTACAAGGCCTGGCTTGGTATATGGGTTTTTTTTTTGGGGGGGGGGTTGCCATATTGAACCAATTTGCATGTATTTTGTTGAAGATTTTGTATCTCTGTTCATCAGCTATTGCTATAGCTTTACTCTCCCTCCCTCCTTCCGTCCTCCCCCTTCTCTCTTCTCTTCCTCTTCCTCCTCTTCTCTCTCTCTTTTAAAAATATGGTCTTGATATCAAGCTAATATTTTCTGCATGTGAGTGTGGAGGCACTGATTTTACACTTCATGGAATAGTTTGAAGACCATTCGTTTTGCCTATTTTGTGTGTGTGTGTGTGTGTGTGTGTGTGTGTGTGTGTGTGTGTGTGTGAGGTGTTTGGCCAGTCCTACTGACTTGGTTAGTATTTTTAGGGTCTCTTGGTTCAATTTTTGCAGCTATATAAGATTAGAAATTTGTCAAGTCTAGGCTCTTTAATTTACTGAAGTATATATATTTAAACCAATCCCTAAGAAGCTTCTGGATTTCAGTAGTTATCTACTTTAAATAGCTCCTCCTGTTTCATTTGTAATTCTATTATTTGGGTCTTCTCTCCCCTCTCTGCTACTTTTTAATTGTCCTGGCAGGAATAAAGGTATTATAAAGATAGAAACTTGTGTCCTTCCCTTCTGCTTATCAGACTATTATAAGTATTGACTCCAGGAATTGGAATTTTGCGTTCTGGGGCAAGGGAAATGAAGTCATGGTGGTTATGACAGCATGCATAAGACAGGTGACAAACAGCATGAATAGAGGAGGTGGGCACAAAGCCCTACCCCCAGCTAAGGAGCTATTGGCATTTGATATTACTGGGAGAAGGAGCATTGGTTTTCTTTAAGAGTGACACCCCTAGTAGGTTGGCCAAGCTCCACTGTACCAATAGTATATATGAAGCACAAATTGGGCTTAATGGGTTACCAAGAGAAAAAAAAGATATAAAGTTGGGCAAGTATGAAAGGGAGAGCAGGTCTGGGTGGAGCTGAGGAGGGGAGTTGATTGGATCAAAACATATTGTATAAATTTCTCAAAAAACAAGAGAGGAATAAAAATGATATTGATAATAATAAATTAAAAAAGAATCATTTACATGTCCAGACATGGTAGTTCTTAACAGCAGTCTTAGCACTTAGATGTCTAAAGCCAGAGGATCCCTTGAGCACAGCATTTACAGCTTGAGTACAGTAGCAAGACTCTATCGCCAAGAAAAGGGACTTACCTGATAACTAGATGGGAGAAAAGACCTATGTGAAATATAAAAATATATGGCTGGTGAAATGCCTCAGAGGGTAAGGCTGGTCAGACATGAGGACCTAAGACTGGATCACCAATACCCACAAAAAGGTGGTAACTATTTGTAACCACAGAGCTGAGAGTGAAGACAGCTGGATCTTGGCTTGCTGACCGGGCAGCCTAGCTCACTTCATGGGTTCCCAATTCAGTGTGAGTGTGGAGTGACTGAAGCAGACACCTGACATTGAATTCTGGCCTTTGCATAGGCTACACACTCCAATGCTCACACATAAAAATATATGGGTACCACATGGATACATACAAGTATGTATGAATATATAAAAATATGGATTTCCAGGGGCTGGAGAGATGGCCAGAGTATTGGCTGTTCTCAATTCCCAGTGCCCACATGGCAGCTCACAACTATTTTTAACTCCTGTTTCAGAGGACCCGACATCCTCACACAAACATATATACAGGCAAGACACCAATACACATGAAATAAAATAAAAATTATTAAAAAATAGAAATCTCAAATATTTTTTGCCCTCTGGAAATCAACAATTGAGTCAATGATTTAAGAATTTGTGTACATCTTCAGATAAAATAATAAAAATAATCTTTATAAAAAGGCTAGATGGTTGCTATAGAGGAGGAACCTACCTCTCAGGAAGAGATTTCATATGATGTAGACAATTTCCCAGACTATCTTGCATGACATACCAGAGCTAATACAAGGTGGACCAGTGATGAGCGAGACCATGCCATGACCACACTGCTTAGTTACTCATATCTCCTGCCTTCTGTTTAAATCTAAACCTCACAGTAGCTCCCTGAGGATGAACTTTGGTGGGGGCACAGATCATTTCCTAAAGTGCTTAAATTGAATAGAGACCCCTTTTCTTGTTTATGAAATTAATTATATGTTTAATAGACATATTGAGGACTGCTTGGTCAAGTGAGCATATCAGGGGTGTTGTGGTCCAGGCTTTGGCCCTAAAACTGCTGAGAAGTTTGGTAATCCTGTTTACCTTCTCAAAGAAGCCACTCTTCATTGCATTGATCCTTTTAACATTATTTTAGGCTTCATTTCACTCATTTTAGCTCAGATACTTATAACTTTCATTTTCTTTTCAGGTTTGACTTGTGCATGTTTTTTTCAAGACTTCTACATGTATCATTAATTTATTCATTTGAGAGCTCACTAAGTTTTGCATGTAAACAACTCTTTTCTTCTTAGTGCAAACTGCCTTTGCTTCATCCCATGAACCTGATATCCCATCTCCATTTTCATATGATTCCAGGAATTCTTAAATGTCTTCATTTTCTTCAGTGACACTCTGTTCTCTTGTGGACTGTTCATCTCCCACATTGATTTTTGCACAAAATGTTTGCAGCTGATGCATGTAGAGCCAACCCAGAGTAACCCTGAAGCCTACTTGTGCTTAAAACCACCCTACTTAGATGAAATCCAAAAGCAAGACTCAGCTCTACCTTCTTAAACTCAAGGGCACTGATTCAATGACCCCTCTTTTTTATAGATCCTTAGTTTTACACACTTACGTTTCAAGGTTCTGGAGCTTCTGGACTCTGCTATTATTGTCCCAGATGGTCCCTGTCTAATTACAGAAGTCTTGTCACTACTATGGTGTCGCAAACTATTTTACAACAGGCTTTTTTGGACATTCATTTTTCTGTTTGTTTACATACTTATTTTGTGTGAATGTAAAATGTGTGCCAGTGTCTTGTGCTTGTGGAGGTCAGAAGCTAACCTGCAGGAGTCTAATCTCTTCTGCCATGTAAGTCCTGGGGATTGAACATCAACCATTAGACTTGGTGGCAAGCAACTTTATTGGCTGAGTCATCTTGCTTGTTCTACAATAGATTTCTTGAACTTTTATTTTGTGCAGTGGACCATACTAGGTATTTTTGGAGAACAAAGAAGTTAAGATATGGCGTTAAGAAGTCATAGTGTTGTGGAGTGCGTGAGTATATGTCGCAGAGGCAAGCATTTCAGAGGGTGAAAGAGACTGGAGCTCCTGTTTTGTAGCAATGTGATATTATATTTTAAAATACTCAGCAGGTGACTACAATTGATGAGTCATAGTCTCTTCATTATTTGAAGAGGTAATAAAGGCTCTTAGAATTTCAGGCGTTTGCCTAAAATTGTTAATGAGTTTGTGCAAAGTCAGGCTGGAGTCTAAACTCAGGAATGCCCCTTCCACCAAATAAGACTGTGTATGGATTGAACATTTCAAATAGAACTCAAGGCTATGCATTGTGTTCTATAGTTTTCCAAATGCATTGCCAGTCCTGTCTAGTTGTACCAGGATTTTTCTTTAGGCCATCAGTGAGCTCCCAATCATGCCTCAGAGACTTAATATTAGTTTTAAATGCTTGACCTAGCTTAGGTCCATTTTTGGTCCTGTTTCTCTTTATCTACATTTTGCCTCAGGGCTCATTACCTATCTACTTCTGTAGACCTATAACTGCTTCTCTATGACTGTCTGTTTGGCATCTGCCCGGTTTGCACGGGGCTTATTCCTCATTCTCTCCTCTTCCTTCACTTGCTCTCTCTTTTCCAAGTCTAGCTTTCTTCTATTTATTCTCTCTTCCTGCTAGTCCATCTATCCTTTTCCTGCCTAGCAATTGGCTGTTCAGCTTTTATTAGACCAATCATGTGGTTTAGCAGGTAAGGCGAACCAAATGTAACACAGCTTTATATAATTAAACAAACGCAGCGTGAACAAAAGTAACACACCTTTACACAGTTAAAGTAATATCCTGCATAAACAAATGGAACACATCTTCGCCTAGTTAAAATATTTCACAACAGTCTAGCTCCTTATCTATGTTGGCATGTCAAGTGGGTAGCACACAATTTATTATTATTTTCAGCTCAAATAAAGGTCTTGGGACTGTAGAATATTTCACCAAAGATGGCTGAAGACAACCCTTATTCTCAAGCCTTGGGCTTTGTTCAGGTCTTCTCAATGTTTCTTCCCACTTCCATTTCTAGGTTGTGCTCATAAATACACAGAGACTCATGGATAACAATGAACGAGAGGCTAACGAGAGGAGAGCTGCCCCTGTGGACAGGTGAGTGGACTATTCCTCGAGCTACTGAGGTCCTGGCAGATGCATATGTGAGGGGTATTTACTCACACATACTGATATATGTTAGGTGGGTATAAGCACACTCAAGGTCCTGGCAGGTGATAGGCATTTACCCGTACAGGGACTGGGTTTACTGACTTCTGATTACCCAGTATGTTTTGTCCAGGTTGGTGGAATTTTATGTTCAGGAACATGGCCTTGGTTCTGAGACCGAGGGAGATAAAAAGTAGTTCTGCTGAAAATAAAGAACACAGGGTCTACTGTTTTATCCTCTGTACCAAGGTGATAAATGGCAATGAGCAGGCCTTTGGGCGGGGGGCGCTGGCTGTTTCTGACCATCAAACTTTTTATCCAGTCAAATACTTTCTCTGTTTTGTATTGATTCACAGCCTTGAGGTGTAAATCAATGGGAGTTTGTATGATGAAAGGCAGTTCTGAAAGGACTCACAGCCTTCAGCAATATCATTGCCAAATATGGTTTCTCCTATTTCTGTTTATCCTACAAGATGGAGGATGAAAAATGCATATCTCATTAGATAACAGAGTTCTGAAAATGGTTTTATTTTTCTTGAAAGAGTAGTGCACAGTTAGAGGACAGTGTGGCAATGTCTCCAGTGTACCATCATTAAATTTACACATATGCACAGTATATGAATAACAACATTTAACCAACTGTCTTCCCCCTTTTCCTAGGATTTAAAATTTTAGGATTAGAGTTTTTGTTATACTTTTATTGAAAAATATATTTTTTTCATGAAATATATTCTGATGATGGTTTTCCCCTATTCTTCCAGATCTTCTCCACCTCCCCTCCCATCCAAATCCACACCCTTTCCAACAGGCACCTGAAAAAAAGAAAATCAATTAAGATAAAACTAAATTGAATCAGAATAGGACAAGGCAGAAGATAAAGAGCCCCCCAAACACTACTACACAGATAGAGGGAAACTGGCTTAAAATACCTTTGAGAAGCTTTGCTTAAAACTTGAGTCACATTATACAAATCAAATCACTATAAAGCAACAACATTATGGGATATATTTATCCCATGATATGATGAGTTAAATCATATAACATTGACTTTTTAGTGGAATTTCTTTTGCCACCAGAACAGAACATATCTGTCTGGTTCTAGTCATTGCTTATCTCAATGCTGTCCATTATGTGGTAAAAATGAAAAGAGACACAGTCTTTTATTTATGAATTAATAATCAGCTTGCTAAGATATTAATTTGTGATACAAAACCAACCCCAGGTATCAACAGACACTACATTGTATAACGTTGATATTCGGCTAGATATACGTACTAACAAAAAGGAAACACGCCAATCTGAGGAGACTGGACAACATGCTTGATGCTTTGTCTCTCTGGGGCTCTGACATACAACACTGAACTTCCTGTTCATTGGGTGTGGGTCAATATCAAGTCTAATTTGTAGGTTCTTATAGGCATCCACAGTGGAGCAGACTGTGCTGATTCAGATCATATATTAATCCTCTGTTGCTTCATGTTCCCATTGGGGTAGGAACCACTAAGCACTATGATGTCATAGTCCAAGTGTCACCATTATGTGTAGGACATGTGGCGGAGAGCAGTGTGGTGGAATATCAGGAGTGATCAGACTGGAAGTTAGGTGATTTGGGTTCTGGACTAATATTTCCCGAGGGACGTTGATCAGGAAAACAAAGTTCTGTTAGCCTCAGTTATCTCAGTGGATACAGAACTATGACACCATGCCACCTATCTATTTTGCAGACTTAGTTTTAGGATTCCCTAGTGGGGAATCAGCAACGTTAAGAATGAAACAAAAATATTAGAACCTTAAGTGTTATTAAAATTTCAAGAACTAAAAGAAGCATAAAGGAGTGCTACAAGCCATTTTTACTCTGTTCTGATCTCCTTCCTACTGGGCTGTTCATCCTTCTAGACTTCATAATGGAAGGCCTAACAAATACACCTCAGGGGCCTGCAGAGATGGCTTTCTAGTTAAGAATGCTTCTTGCTCCTTCAGAGGATCAGAGTTTGGGTTCCTGCACCAATACCAGGTGGCTCACAGTGATCTTTAGCTCCAGCATCATACCATCTGTCTCCATCTTCTGGCTTCTTCATACATTACATCTATGTGCACAATCACCCTCTACCCCGGTCCCCAACACACGCAGCATACACACAGTTAAAAATAAAGCAAGTGCAAAAAAAACCAACCAAACAAAACAAACAAACACGATTAGGATATGCCTATGCTTCTGAACAACGTTTCCCTGGGTTCCCCAATACAACCTGGTACAGGGGACCCAGGGTCAGCTTAGCTCAATATGAGCATTGCTCAGAAGAGGACAAGATACAACATTGTAGGTGGTTGTTGGATTTCAGAGCACCATACAGTGATAAAGTATTCCAGGACATGGCAGGCACTTAAGAAAACAAAACAAAACACCCCCCCCCCCCCATCGGCATTGTTATAAATCAGTGAGCAAGGCTCATCATAGCAATGGCATTCTTGGAATCTGAGTCCTGTCATTGAAGATTGGTGTGCTGTCGCAGGAGCTGCTTGCCCTTGGCTTTACCTTGGGCTATTAACTAACACATCCGCTATTAGCTGGTGGTAATGACCAATTTTCAAGAGATGATTGCTTAAATATCACCCACCTTGAAAGAGAATTATTGCTCAACCGAGAGAGAACTGAACACTCTTTTTAGAGTCGGTGGAGCTAATGATGTTATCTCACTTGGCTCCGTCTCCTTCCCTAGTGCCTCCCCCCAAGTCCCGCCTCTCATCTGCTCTTCTCTTGCCAGGGTGTTATGTAGGCAGTCGCCTGGTTACATAACTGCCTCTCTCTCAGCCTCAGTGACTTGTGAGAGTCCAGGAAAGGTTCCGTACTTGCTATTTATTTAAGCAGTGGTAGATGAAGATGGATGGTAATGAAATCAGTCTTTCTGAGAGTGACCACAATGATAATAGATTCTTTATGACATCCAGGAATTCTGGACTCTTGTCTCTGCTTAAAAGCACATTGGCGCCAATTCTGTCTGTCGTATGCTTTAGTGTTAGTTATCCTCTTGACCTTTCCTTAGACCAGAGCAGGCAGGCTGTGCTCAGAGCATCAATCTGCCTTTCTCCCCATATAAATGCTTTACACACCTGCATCTACAAATGACTCACCAGAAGAGAGGTTTAAGTGAAATGAGAGAGCACCTTTAGAGCTAGAGGGTTGAGCTGCCTGGATACTCTCTTGGGCACTGGTTTTGCTGGAGTAGCCCATTGCCTGTGACTGGTTCCTGTGAAGAGCTCCAGTTTCCTTGTTAGGTTTGTTGGAGATTACAGAATCTACCCCCCATGGAAGTGGGAGACAGTCAGCTCTCTCTCCAAAGATGTCGAAGAGGAGGGAGAGAGGGATAAGGGACATGAAACTCCAAGCTGGCCCCATCAAATGAATGAACTCAGGTGATTGCACTATAGAAAGCCATGCCCTGGGTCAGGTGCAGTGTTCTGAAGCCATCTGGCAGCCCCTTACAGTATTCGAAGGTAAATCACTGTGACATCCCTTGCTATTTGAGGCATTAATCATGTTGAATTCCTTTGTTATGCTGGGGTCCAGATCAAGTGTCATTCTGTCAGAATGCTATGGTAATCTAGTATCAATTAATCTCCTAGTTGCCTCTCTGCCCATGAGCCTGTGTACACTAGTTATTAGCTTCCTTCATTAGTACTCAGCCTCTCTCTCTCAGTCTTGGAAAGGGTCATTTTCTTTGGATGGAAACCAGGGCAACTCACACCTTACACTTAACTTGGTGAGATGTGGGGAGGAAAACCTAGTGATTAGAGGGTTGCTAATATTCCCCAAAGAAGGCAGAAAAGCTTTGAACTTGGGCTCTGCTCTTGCCAGCTGTATCACTTTGGGGGCAAGTTGTCTAACTTCACTTTCCTCATTTGTAAAATGCAAATTACTGTAGTTCCTACAACCAGAGTTTAAGGAACATTAAAACAATAACAACAAACAACTCCTCCCAAACACGCCCCGCCCCCCCAAATTAACCAGACCTAAAGCCTCAATGAACTTCAAAATAGTTTGAGTAGGCATTCTGAAGCTGCCAAGCAGCTAGCTGGATTTCACACTTTCACTTTTTATTTGAAATTTTTTAATGATAAAGTTTATGAAATTAAAGACAAGAACAGTGGGGACAAAGGATGGGGGTGAGGGGATGGTTCTATGAGATGATAGGTGATGCTGTGGAAATCTCGCTTCTGGACATGGAGTACCAGGGTGGGCCGCAGTTCACTTTCAGCTCCAACATTTCCAGGGTTTGTAGCAGAAAGTGCATGTTATTGGTTTCAGGAAGCACTTGCCAGCCTCTGGAGTCTTCCCAGAATATGCCTAAGCAGTAACAGGAGGTCAGAGGCTAGGAGTCTTGGCTTTCCAGTGGTAAATAATGAATGTTGCACCAGCTGCTTGCACACTCTGAAGCCTTCTATATTGAGAGGCAGAAGAGAAAATAAAAACCAAACAATAAAAAAACACCAAATAAACATTAATCTGATCTGTCATCCACAAATAGCTCCCTTTAGATTTCTAAAAAGATACCTCCATCCTCTCTCCTGTCTGGCCCTCTGTGTCCTGCACAAAACAAAATGCTTGGCCCTAGATTTTGACCTAGTATAAAAAGCAGTATATTTTTATGACCTGGTAACAGTCACATTTCTCCTCCATAAAATATTAAAGAAGGCGAGGCAGTGCCTTCAAGATCTTTGCAGCAGGTGCAATCAAAATGTGCCCCTTTATTATTTATTTATTTGGCTCTCTGTATGGCAAGGCTTAAATGCTTTTCAGGCCAAATAATTAAATTCCATTATGGAAAGTGGGGATACTTGGCAAAATGTACTCACTATTAGACCCTAGGGTCCTCAGGGGAGTTCCATGGAAAGGATAAAAAGGAAGGGGGGTGTTTATGTGCAAAATGTGCAGTATGACTTATATTGGGCCCATAGGAGTGACTCTAAAGTAAGGAATTAAGTGTGGAGGGAGGAGGAGGTGTCAGTTGACAGTCCCCTAGAGCAGGACTCTGCCTACTTAGCTTTTGAGCCAAATCCAGCTCACTGCCTGTTTTTGTACATTCTACAAGCAAGGTATGGCTTTCAAAAAATATTTAGTTAAACTTTGTTTTCCATGAACATGTGATGTGGATACAGAGTTTATCTCTTTACATGTGAACTACTGCTGTATTCACTTCACTACAGTCTGAGTGCTGGGACACACCACATGGCTGCCAAGCCAACAACACTTTCTTTATGGTCCTTCACAGCAAGAGCTTGTTGAGGGCCCTTGTTCTAGATCTGTTGTTCTCAAACTGTGTGCAACGACCCCCTCGGGGGTCAAGCTATCATTTCACGGGTTACCTAGGATCATCAGAAAGCAGATGTTTACATTATGATTCATGACAGTAGCAATATTACAGTTATTAAGTAGCAACAAAAATAATTTTTATGGTTGGGGGTCACCACAACATGAGGAACTGTGTTAAAAGGTCACAACATTAGGAAGGTTGGGAACCACTGCTCTAGATAAATTTGAATTTGGACTCTCGAAATGTTAAGACATTGGTGCTAGAAGACAACCTCTC
The DNA here is from genome assembly GCA_033318265.1 of Phyllotis vaccarum. Classification (NCBI taxonomy): domain Eukaryota; kingdom Metazoa; phylum Chordata; class Mammalia; order Rodentia; family Cricetidae; genus Phyllotis; species Phyllotis vaccarum. The sequence goes on from JARWLC010000016.1 coordinate 50,752,589, forward strand.
TCTCTTTCTCTCTCTCTGTGCTTCCTACATGGGTGCCTTGGAATCTGAACTCATGTCCTCAATGTTTGTGTGACAATTGCTTTACTGACTGAGCTGTCTTCCCGTCCCTAAGTTCAAGGTTCTTACACTCTTCACTCAATTGGGTATGGATTTGATGTCATTGAATCTGGCTGTTTTCTGAAGTGTACAGATGGGCAAGTTAAGGGATGAAGACAGCCATACCCTAAAGCAGATTTTGGGTCCCATAACCTTCTCTTCAAAATGCCGTGTCTGTGTGGTACCCTCTGTGTGGTACCCTTCTGTTCTGACTCCAGCATCTCTGACGTCTTCTTACCGTCTCCACAGATGCTACCAAAGTCTTCTTGGTTTTTGGGAAGGCCTTCTGAGCTTGTTTCCATGACTGACAATCAACATTGTATCTTACACACAAAATTTCCATTGATACTTTCAAACACAACACAGATTTTTTGTTGGGGCATCTTTCTTACTTCATTCAAGTCTGTTCAGTTGATACCTAGGAAAGGCTCTACTTGGATAGCAGCTCCCTCCTCATCCCATCACTATTTTTACCATTCCATCGTATTGCTGTCTCAGCATTTGACAGTTTACTTACCTGGCATAGTTTGCTAGATTTCACTTGTTTTCCATTACCAGACTGGAAGCTTTTTAAGAATGGGTACCTTCACTGTCTGTTTCATCTGACATGAAGACCCAAGAAAAGTTTGTTGCATGAATAATAAGAGATGAATCTCCCTGCTTGAAATCATCATTATCATTTTGGCGTCAAACTCTGCTTGCCTGATTCTCCAGAGCTATGGTGATTTTATATCCATGTTCTTGCTCTCAAAGAGAAGTCTGTCTCTGTCTTAGATTCTTCTCTCTTGTAAGTTAGCCTGGTTATTTTAGGTGAACCCATTGTGCTGGCTAGTGTTACTTGTCAACCTAGACTCACTTAAGAGATGGGCCTCTGGACATGACTGTGGGGATTCTCTTGATTATGTTATTTAATGTGAAAAGACCCACCTACCGTGGGCATCACCATTCTCTGGCTGAGTCCTGCACTGTGTATGTGGAGAAATGAGCAGAGCCTCAGCATACATTCACTGCTCTTGTTTCCTGTCTGTGGTGCAATGTGACCTGCTGTTTCAGGCTCCTGCTTGACTTCCCTGCCATGATGGACTTGAAGGATGAGGAAAACAAACTTGTTTCTTCTTAAGTTGCTTTTGTCAGAGTATTTTTTCATAGCCACAGAGAAGAAACTAAGACACAGAGGGCAGGAGTCTGCAGTGTCCTGTTGCAAGCAGATCCCATGAGGCTCCTTTCAGGTCCCTCTCAACCTATTTTCCATCCCCTCTTCCGGTTTCTTTTGACTTTATGACCTGCCCACATCTGTCATGTGAAGGACTCTATGTGGCTTCTGGAGTAGCTTTGCTCAAGTTCTAAGTTAGAAATATCCAGACTTCATTTACTAGGAGCAGCTTTTCGTGAGCAATGAACTGACTTGACAGGAAGGCTGGTTCCCTCCCTGCATTGGAGAGAAATGGGAGTAGATAGCTTACACTCCAGGTTCCCTGAGGAATCAGCTCAAGTGCCTCTCCATGCCAATTTGGGGGGACTTTGCCAGAAATCAGGCATCTGCTTCTCTTTGCCTATATCTGCCTTGGCAATTTCTTCTGGGGACAGTTCCTTAGCAAATCCCTCACTTCTTATTTTGCTCTTTGGCTTTACTTTTGCCCTCTCTGCCAATACCTACCACACCGTATTTCCTATATTAGAGAGTTTCATGTTATTTGAAGACAGACTAACTGTGAATAGCAACATGCTGTATTTTCATTTTGGTGGGTAGGTGGCATGGGACATAAGACAGGGACTTTGGAGGACCCTGCAATTTAAACCAGGCTAGGTAACATTTATTATTTTGATAATATATGAGGCTTATTCTTAGGAAAGGAATCACACAAAAGGAAGAAGCTAAGAATGCTCCTATGTAGGAAAAAATGCAAGCCCAAGGGCCAGGGAAATGGCCCAGTTGGAAAGTGCTTATCTTGTGTTGTAGTGGGGGTTTCTTGGTCCTGGGCTGCCAGAGGCCCAGACCCACAGACCTGCCCCGCCAGACCATTTAGCTGCCTGCCACTGTCGCTCAGTCCTCCAGAAATGACTCAGATGCTTATATTAACTTTATGCTGTTTGGCCTATGGCTCAGGCATATTACTAGCTAGCTCTTACATCTTAAATCAACCCATTTCTATTACTCTGTCTGCCACGTGGCCTGTGGCTCACCTGTGTTCCTTACATGTTGCTCCTTGGGCGGCTTGCTCGATCTGCCTCTGAATCCGCCCTCCTTCTCCTACCTATGCTCTGATTTCTCCTCCTACTTCTTCTATGATGCCTGTCATGGGCCAAAACAGCTCCTTTATTTAAAGATTGATATTCGCAGCATACAGAAAGGCATTCCCACATCAATCTTGCAAGCAGAAGGACCCGAGTCTGGTCCCCAGAACTCACACAAATAGAGCTGTGTGGGACAGTATATGCACTTGTACTGGAGAAGAGACAGGGGGGATCCCTGGACCTTGCTGAGCATCCAATCTTGCCCACTATGCAAATGCAACACCAGTGAGAAATATTGTTTTAAACAAATTAAAAAGTGCATGGTACTGAGGTATGGGACTTGAGGTTGTACTCTGGCTTCCACACCCTGTGTGTACAGCCTTGCATACATAAATGCACATAAGTGTAAGCTTATATTTTATTTTGCAGGCTGCACATGGATCTAGAAAGCAAAGGCCAAGTTTACAATCAGAAGGTTCTACTTTAAGTTTCATTCTGGCAAATATGCTCCAGTCTCCTGAAGTCATTGCCAACATGCAGCCAACCCTTTTGATCCCATACAGGCTGCAGTTTATCATTATATCCCAGATGACACAGTTTTTGTCTTCCACCAGAAGATTCAATTAGTTAAGATTCTTCCTGCCCAGTGTAGTGAAGTCAGCCAACCCTTCAATGCTGGGTGGGGATTGTGGGAGCAACATATATACCCATCCTCAAGGCATCAGGATTATTGCTTTCGGATGGGTCCCTGAGGGGATGGAAAGGCTGCCGATGAGGTCCATGCACTGGGGTATGCCAATGCCAGGAAGAAGTGCAAAGAGGAGCTTGCTTTCTGTCAGACTGTTGGAAATGAATGACCAATGAAGAAGTCAGAATGGAAGATACTTTTCTGCTGGTGCCTTGCCCTGATTCCCCTCAAATGACCCTGTGACACACTGCTTTTGATGCCTTAGTATCTTGGTGTCTTGGATGCCTTTACTCCCTAGATATATGGGATTAGTTCCCAATACCTTCCCTCACATTTAGCATATTAATGTGGTAGATTGATAATACAGTGAGGATGGCTGCTTGAGCACACTGGCTGCTTCTTTGAGGGCTTCAGAAGAGCTTCTCTCTCTCTGAAGAACCTCAACACATTGCCACCAAGTCACAGGACTGAAACTGTAAAAGACACTGTCTCTTTGACCTCCTTGTTCCTCCTGAAGGGAAAGAAGGGCTGATGTGATCCCACTTAAATGTGGCTCAATGGTCCCATGGACTGACAGACCGATTGAAACAATTTAGAAAAGCTTATTAAAATACTTTTTCACATATGATGTGTATGTATGCATGTGTATTCTCATGTGTGGCTACACCTGTGTGGGGTATATGCACATATACAGTGTGTGGAGTCCAGAGGCTCGTGTTTTCCTTGCTTGTCTCCTATCATATGCGCTGAGGAGAGGTTTCTCATTTGAACCCAGAACCAGCCAATATGACTAGTTCAACTAGGTCGCTTTCTCCAGGAACCCACCATTTTTGTCTTCTAAGTGCTGGGATTACTAGTGACTGCCGTGTTTTTGGCATTTTAGTGAGTGTTGGAGATCGAAACTCTGGTTCTCATGTTCTCAGAGTAAGTGCTTTACTCATTCAGCCAAACCTACATAGTAAGTGCTTCGCACATCCCTTAGAAGTCACTGGCTCATAAGAGGCAAGTTGGTGGTGGCAGGAAAATGGAGATAAATTTGTGCTTTCTGGCTGACAGACATGGGTTCAAATCTTGGCTTTTCTAGTGGGTATGATTTGAGTTAAATGTTCAAAGTCTCCAGGTATTCTGTTTTGAGAACTTGGATGGAGATAACTTCTTGGGAAAGAAATTTCATTTAAAAATAATCTATAGGAAGAATTTAATACAGAGCATGCTAGTAACAGCAGCCATTAAATAGCCCCATGTCCTTTCTTTTCCTAAAGATGCACAGATTGGATGGCCAATCTGGTCTCCAGGTCTACTGAATTCTGGCCTACTATTCCTTCTCTTTCTGGGACTTCTTGATTCAGGGCACATTTCTCTCTGAAATTGGTTGCAGAATAATATGTAGACTTTCAAAAATCAAGGTTATTATACAGATATTAAAAATTACTTGCTAATCAAGACCCAGAATGCAGTCTGGTTTATGTAGGATAATGGAACAACAAGAAAAGTAGAATTGATGCTGATCACTTAATAAATTGGGCATATTTCATGAGGCAACTGTGTTAATTAGATACCAAAGGAAATGCAGAAGTGAACAAATCTGGTCCAGTGTTTGTTCCTACTGGGGTGGAGTCAGGGGAACCACTGTTTAAACCCTGACTCACCTGTACTTGTTACAGCTTGAGAGTCATCACTGGGACTGATGCAGTTAGCCATCAGTTAAGGGAGGAAGTCCAAGTAGGCACAGATTAGAACCTGAAGACTGTGGACTCAAGAGAGTACAGGCTGAAAATGGAGCTTTTGGTTTACTCTTTTTTAAAGACAGGATCTTGTTGTAGCCTAGGCTAGCCTTGAATTGACTATATAGTGGATGCTGGCCCCGCCCTTAGCCTCTGGAGTGCTGAGCGTCACTATGACTGAACCTGACTGAAGATGGGGCTTTTTTCCCACTTGAAAGTTCCACAGTTTTACTGAGATTAGTGAGTTCAAAAAACAGTGCTTTTAAAAATATTTAGGGAAGCATTGATAGTAGTGGGCTGATTAATTATAAGAGAAAAAAAGAATTTTTAAAGTTCAACATTATTTTGTGACAGGGTCTCAAATAACTTAGAGTGGCTTTGAACTTCCTGCTACCACTTCCCAAGGGCTAACATTACAAGTATGTTTCACAATACTTAATTTTATTCAGAGCAGGGGATTAGATGCAAGGTGTCCTAAGTGAACAATCTACCATCCTTCCTCTTCTTTCTCGGTCTTCCTCTATCTCTGTCTCTCCTTTCTTTTTTGATACAGGAAATCTTTCTACCACTGAATTACATTCCCAGATGAAGAAGGACATTAGGGGGATTTTTTCCAACTTGGGTTTAATGCCAGAGAAGAAACTTCTGTCCACACTCGTTCCGGTAACAGAATGCAGTGAGGCAAGTCTCCATTAGTGAATCTTTACTAAGCAACAGTTCTATGTTACATGCTTTAAATGTATGGGCTCAATATTTTTGTTTATTTTAATTATATGTATGTGTTTGGGTGTGTGTGTCTGGATACGTGTGAGTGCAGGTTCCAGCATATGTATATGTGTGTATGTATATATATATATGTATATATATATATATCTGTATGTGTGTGTAGCAGGAAGTTCAATATATATATATGTGTGTGTGTGTATGATGCATATATCTTGGAGCTGAAGTTAAGGTGGTTGTGAGCTGCCTTATGTGGATGCTTGGAATTGAACTCAGGTCCTTTGGAAGAACAGTAATTGTTCTTAATTGTTGAGTCACATACAAACAGGGAGATAATTTTCAACATCACAAGAGCCCTCTAGACATAAACATTTCTCAGCTTGCTTTAGAGGGAAGCACAGTTAGTAGGCTCAGCTCTGTGGCTCACAACTGTGCAACTTAGGCAGATATTGGGCAATACCATGGTTGGGTTTCTCATGAGTACAATGGGTTGTGTTCTGGGTGTTTTTGAGGATCAACTTAGAACATACTCACCAAAGAGTTGTGTTGGAGCTGGGAAGATGGTACCGTGTGTAAGAAAGTTTGTTGTACCAGCATAATTTGAATTTGGATCATTAGCATCTGTGTAAGAAGCAGGGGGTAGCTGCATGAACTTGTATATCTAGCATTGAGGGTAGAGATAGGTGGACTTGGGATTTCACTGACCATCCAGCCTTAGCTGAAACAGTGTGCTTCAGGAAGATACCCAACATTCTCCTGTCCTCTTTTGGTTTCTGAAGATACACACACACACACACACACACACACATACACACACACACACACACACACACACACACACACACACACTAAATAAAGATAAAGTTATCTTCTATGTGTATGGATGTTTTGCCTGCATATGCCTATATACCACATGCATGCCTGGTGCCCCCAGAGGCCTGAAAACAGCCCCAGATACCCTGGAACTGAAGTTAGAGACAATTGTGAGCCACCATGTGGATGCTGGGAATCAAATCCAGGCCCTCTGGAAGAGCAGTCAATGTTCTTAATCGCTGAGTCATCTATTCAGTTCTCTTTACACACACATAATTTTCTAAAAAGTTCATGTTGATCTTCTGGAGTGGCAGGTGATTAACTCTTCCTGCTTTTGCGAGACATTCCCGTGTTTTAGCACTGTGCTTCCTGTAGCCTTGTACTTCCGTAGTTCCATGCAGGCAGACACCTTCATGTAAGTCCCAGCACAACTGCAGGATATTTGGTCACCATGGTAACAGATTGGGGAACAGGAAGCAGCTCTGGGAGGTAAATGATTTCAGCTGGTGTTGGAGCCGTTGTCAACTCTGTGGGCTGAGAGTCTTCAGGGCAAGACTGATAATGTCTGTGAGAAACGTGGGGGAGTGAGAGCAGAGATTAGGAAACAGGATGCTGCTCAAGCAGTGAAGCTGTGCATTGCGTCTGCAGCAAGTCTTCATACACAACTCCGAGGGATGCTCAGGGGCTCAGGATGAGTTTCTGAGTTCAAGAGAGGGAAGGAGAATCTAGGTGGCAAACCGACACATTTGACATTTTGAGACATAACTTTCTCTCTGTTTTCACTTGTTTGTTTACTTGTTTGTCGTGTGTGAGTGTGTGTGTGTGTGAGTGTGTGTGTGTGTGTATGTGTGTGTGTGCATGCCCATCTGTCCGTCCGTCTATCTTGGCAGGAGATGCCATATACATGCCACTGTGTTCCTGTGGAGAGCAGAAAGTAACTTTGTGGAGTTGGATCTCTCCTTCCACTACATGGCTCTTGGGAATCGTACTCAGGTCATTAGATATAGCTACAGAGGCCTTTACCTGGGAAGCCATCTCACCATCTCTAACTTTCTCCTTTTGTAGGGCAGATTTTTGTGGATTTTCACTTGACCTTTGCCATTCACTATATAATGCTGATAATTTTTCTTCTTTAATTCTTATTCACCACATAAGTAGAAGGGAAGTAATGGTAATCCAAACTTGCTGTGATGTACTTAGGGTTAAGAACTGTGCGGCACAAAGGAAATGTTCAGTATTGCTTGTAGTAATGAGGTTTCTGGCCCGGACATTCGGGCCTAACTCAAGGTTTTGACCTGCAGTCCCACAGTCCCACAGTCCCACAGAGACTCACAGATGCTTTCAATAGTTTTTGGCTGATCAGCCTCAGGACCAGGCATATAACTTGCTAACTCTTTACCCTTAATCTAACCCATAACTTTTAACCTTTTCAGCCATGGGGCTCGGTACCTTTTCTCAGAGCAGCATAGTTGTCTTCTGCTTCTTCCGGCTTCTCTCTGGCATTCTGCTCTGTGCTTCCTGTTCTCAGAGTTTTCTTAGTCTGATAGCCCCACCCAACTTCCTGTCTGCCTTTGGCCAATCAGCCCTTTTAATTAAACCAGTGGGTGGGATAATTATTTACAATCGAAACAACACAATCTCCCACAATTGCTAGTTACTGTCGTTGCTACTGGTACTAATATCTTTCCCTATTATTGATGACTATATTAGGGTAGAGTTGTTAGATTATTGAAATAAAAATACAAGATACTAAGTTAAATGTGAATTATTTTTAGATTTAGTTTATTATTTTATATGTTTGAGTGTCTTGCTTACATGATTGTCTGTGCACCATGTGTGTGTCTGGTGACTACAGAGGGCAGAAGAAGGCATCAGATCCCCTGGGACTAGAGTTAGAGACAGTTGTGAGCCAGAAATATATCCATGGTCCTTTTAAATAGCAATGAATGCTCTTAACTGCTGAACAATCCCTTCAGTCCTTAAATAAAATAAGAATTTTATGCAAATAATAGTTTTTTGAAATGTAGGCAGGATCTTACTATATTGTCCTGGCTACCCTAGAGCTCACTGTGTCCATTCTTCAGCTCATGATGATCCTTATGCTTCCTGAGTTCTGGGATTTCAGCTGTGTGCTAGCATGCCTACATTACCTATAACAATGGATCAGGGTGTACTTGTACTGAAGGTTACTCATCATTTACCTGAAGTTCAAATTCACCTTTGCATTCTGCATTTTATCTGGCAACCTTACACTACTATTAACAACCACCCAGTTAACTAGGATTTGGGGAGCATCTATACAATGTAGGACTTTTATGGTAAATGGGGATAGTCACAAGCACATGGCTATGGCTAGTCATCCTGGGAAGGCAGCATCCTAGAAGCAGAAACTCAGACACTGCATACTCTTATGTGAAAGCAATGGTTTAATACAGCTGAAGGGATTTCTCAGATCATTTTTAGCCCATCCCATAAATTCCTGGTTAAGAATATGAGCTCTGAGAAACCATCTGGGCTATCAAGTTTAAATTGTTAAGATTTAGAGTGCCTCTAATCTGATATGACAGGGGCAGTTGGGTAGTTGCTGAAAAAAAGAGGCTATATCAGGGCATCATAAAAAACACATTTGTAAATTTTGTTTTGACCTGAGAAAAGTATGGTCCTTTATTTGTTATTGGGGTCTTCCCCTGGTCTTTCCATGGTCAGGCACTCCATGATCTGTGACAATTAGTTTTTATTTTATTTTTTAAATTGCAGTATTTAAATGAAGGTTGGGAAGAACTCTCAATCCAGATTCTTCCCAGAGGTTTACTCCCATCCACTTACTTTTAAAATATTCATATTTTATTAGATTCTTATTTATTTTGAAGATATCCACTCTAGATCCCCACCCTTTGCCAACTCCTCTCATGTCTATTCCTCCCCCTTTACCCCTCCCAATCTTCTTGTCCTGTTAAAAAAAAAACAACCCACAAGATCCAATTTGCACTGCCCATATACTCCTGGGTGCTGAGCCATACACTAAACTATGGTCAAACTACCAGTAGCCACATCCTTAAATAAAACTGACTTCTTCCTCCTGAAGCCTCCAATTGTCCATAGCTCCTCAGTAGCAGTGGGAACTCACGAACCTCTTTGCACTCCAGGTTAGAATATCTACCAGCTTGAGTGTGTGTAGGTAGCTTCATCTGCTGCTGCAAATTCATGAGCACAGCTATCATGTTGGAAGAAACTGTTTTTCTCTGATCCTTCATGATTTCTAGGTCTTAAACATCTTTCTTCTTTCTCTTCTGCCATGGTATCTGAGCCTTGGGGAGTGGTATGATATAGATGTTCCATTTGTGACTGACATGGTCTCTCCTTTTTGATGAGTTGTGAGTGTGTCTATATCAACCATCATCCACTGAACAAAGAACCTTTTCTGATGAGTTCTGAAAGCTGCACTCATCTTAGGGTAGAAAGATAGAGACTTAGAGGACAGTTTTATGCTGTGTCCACTTAACACAATCATAGGCATAGGTTCACTCCTGGGGCTCCTGAGCTTAAACACCGTGGATCTCAGTCACATTTACAGTACCAGGCATGTATTTCTCATGTGAAGCAGGGCTTAAATCCAATAAGAAAGCAAGTAATTACTTCCACATCCCATACCATTTATTATGATCTTTTCCCTTGACACCAAGATCAAACTTAATGGACATTTCTCTTCTAAGTGTGCTTTTATTGAGTTTGTACTAAGCATTCAACTTAGATATGATACTTTTGTTTTGTTTGTGTGTCATAAACTAACTTACACAATCATATTAGCATTATAACTGTCACACTTAAGGCTGGCATACGTAATGTTGAGGAAGCTGTCAGTTATGTATAGTGCAAGGTCGTGGGGAGAAATGCTGAACCCAGAGGCTCTGTCACAGAGGCCATTGACTATGGTGTCTAAATTGGCTTGCTGGAGAATGTGTTATTTTTTTTCTCTCAAACCCAATCCTTATCAGGCACTTTCTGATGAGAAGATCCAACCAGAGGAAAGCTTGAACTTCCTGTCTGGATCCCTTAGTATAATTGTTCTTCTGGACTTGAGAGCCAGCTAATGGGGAGATAAGCCTAAACTCCAGAAGAACACAGGAATTTCTAGGCAATATAAGGTTTCCCCCACAACTTAATAATTGGAATTTTGAGGCAATCATATTTAAGTCACAGAGGCTTAAGATATTTTAGATGATGTTATAAGGAAATAACCTTATTTAGGGGACCTTAGATATTAATTTGAAGGAGATTTTCCAGTATCTCATAGATGTTTGCATGGTACAAGTTGCAAAGGCCAAGTGACTTTACCAGTGGTGTTGCCATATTCAATGACTTTTCTCCTTGGCTTTTTCTATAGATGCTCTGTCTGGGACTTGATCTAGCTGAGGGGCTTAGACAGAGTTGTAGACGTACTGTCATGTTGTGTGACTCCTATTCTGATGAAGTTCATGCCTTGGGTTTATGGGCCATCTTCCAGTTGACACCTGAGCCACAACCCCAGGTATAACCACTCAGCATAGTTATTTTAATCACTCTTGAGGCAGACTCAAGGAGTATGCTTGCTCATAGGAGTATGAAAAGCCAATTTAAAATCTAGATTTGAATGAAGAGACAACCTCCTTTGCTCTTTGAAATACTTTTGAAGAAATTAAACTTCCAGATTAGTGAGAAGAAGGCAAAGTCCCAAGTGAAGAGAATATTTAGTAAGCTTAAACTGGAGGCCGTAGCATTACCTGAAAGGTCAGAGGGTCTAAAGTTACTTCTGGCAGAATATAGATTACTTTGAGACCATGGACATGGAAAAGACAATATGAAATATTAGGAATCCAGCCAGGAAGATATGCCCTACTGCTCTTTTTTAAATGTATGTTCTATAGATGAAATCACTGGGTAGATGTTGATTGAGCTGGCTTCATTATTCAGACTCTGAATTACCAGGGTGCCTGGACTGTTTCCCATTAAGAGCAAGAATTTTTATTTTAAAGACTAACCTCCATTTAGGTCCTGGTGACCTAGTGAATAAACATAGATACATTTTATACTGGATCTCCCAGAATCTTTCCAATAAAGCTGGAAGATGAGGCCGAGGCTTCTTAAGTAAGAAAGGGTAGGGGGCAGAGCTTTGGTTTGAACTCACTCCATTCCATGTGAAGACTGGTGCTCTCAACTTCCAGGTGGAGACATCTTGAGTCCCAGGAGGATACACTTGTGCTCTGGAGAGCTCTCAAGGAGCCACTTTCCCACCTAATCTGTACACTTGCTTGAGAGCTCTTATTGTCAGCTAAGAATCTCTCATCTGGCTTTCTAATATTCAAAGAATGTGTTGACTCCTGCTCCATTTCTGGATCACAGTGTCCCCATAAGAGGAACAGGAATGGCTAAACATCCTGAGTCTAAAGACACTGTAAAATGTAGGCCTTTCTAGGTCAAGGCTGTGGTAGTCATAGGAACAATGGAAACAGGAATGGCCATTGGAGGAAGCCTACCCAAGAGCATTAAAACAAAACAAACAGAAATCTAAACAGGGAAGCAAAGATTTGTGTGTATGTGTGTGTGTGTGTGTGTGTGTGTGTGTGTGTGTGTGTGTGTGTGTGTGTGTATGGTGGGGGCAGTATTGTGACTTTCTAGAACATTTTAATGAAGCAGCAGCTTTTATTTCTTGTATTTAAGAAACTGCTTTTTTCTTCAAAGTAATTCAAGGTCTCACATCCATGTTAGGCTAGAAGTTCAATCCTGCTAAGTCCTTAAGAGTATCTCTCTCTGTATCCCAAGAAGCATTAAGAGGGTCTGTAGTAGAATTATAGGACTTGGGGGGGGGTTCTTGGATAAAGACCGTCACCGTCAATGTGCCTTGACTACTAAGATGTCCATCGGTCAAGATCACTTGGTATGTTTCCTGCATTTTGAGCCACAGTGGAAACAAAGTCACTGTCAAAGCAGAGACCTTCATAGTCATTCTTGGTTCATGTCATACCATCTTTGTGGAACTGCCAGTCCTGTTGGGTTTCTGCTCTCCTTGGCTCCAAAGGTCTCTTATCTTCTCTCTTAGTCTCCAGGACTTCTTTGTTTTTTGACACTTTCTCTTCTTGGTTCTATTAGAGCAATTTTACCATCTACTCCCATCTTTTCAGGTCCCCAGCACACTTCCCTCCATAGGGTGAGGCCAAGAATTGCAAACCCAAATGGCCATGGAGGTCAGGCAGATGTGGATCATACAGTTAGGTAGAAGTTCAATGCATCAGAGAACATTTGGTCTGACCAGAGTGGCCATCAGTTCTGGCTTGTGCCACCCATGTTGCTTTGTGTGCTTGGATCTTCTATTTTCTTTTTTTAAAGAAAAATCAAGGTTTTTATGAGTAATCTTCCATTGGGCAAATGCTGGTTCAAATATTTAAAAATTATTCTGGGGAGCTCAAAAATGAAATAGCAACATGCTAACAGTTTTCATTACTCATGTAGGTTTTTGAAGACTAAGTCCAGAGAGGAGTCAAATCTACAGTTACTTGGGCAAAAAAGCACAGAGCTTGGAATTTGAATACATAGGAGAGAAAATAAAAAATCAACACCAGAAGGAAAAACATGAGGTGAATTTCTCAAGAGTCTTACTGTCCCATAAAGGAAGATGTTTTAGCATTTGCTTTTCTCAACTTTGCTTTTGTACTAATAAATTAGCTTACTTTTGATCCAACTTTCTCATCAAGTCTTATTTTTCAGTGACCTCAGAATGGACAGAGAAGGAATGGATACCTATTGGGTGCTGAGGTTGACATTATGCCTTACATGGTTGAAGTCAAATTTGTGGTGTTTGTTTGACTTAATCTCAGGTTTTGCTATAAGCCTTTGTTCATTCTGTTCTTTGGAAAAACTGTCAACTCTGGAGATTTGTTTCTCAGGTATGAGAAATGAAGAAGAGTGAATATAGTCAATATCTGCCTCTTGTCATGCTGGCTTTATTCCCAGGGCCCTTATGATGGCCTGTGTCTTACTTAGCATTGTTAACTTGACACATGCTAAAATCAGCAGAGTGGAGTTTCAGCTGACCAATCCTCTTTATCACACTGGTCTGTAGGCATGTCTCTGTGTGTGTGGGATTGTCTTAACTGTTAATTTGATGCAGCAGTCCTAACCTACTGTGGGCATCACCATTGCTAGGCAGGTGCTTCTGGGATATACCTGTGAGCAAGAGAGAGAGAGAGAGAGAGAGAGAGAGAGAGAGAGAGAGAGAGAGAGAGAGAGAGAGAGAGAGAGAGAGAGAGAGAGAGAGAGAGAGAGAGAGAGAGAGAGAGAGAGAGAGAGAACAAGCGATGTTTGCTGTTTGCCCATAGTTTCTGCTGCAAGCTTTTGACTGAGTCCCTGTCCTGACTTCTCTCAATGAACGACAGACTGTGCCCTTACTGTATAAGCTAAATATATCTTTTGCTCCTCTAAATTTCTTTTGAATAAAGTGCTTTATCACCACAACAGAAAGGAAACCAGAACATCCTGGAAACTCCTTACTGCTATCCAACCCAACAGAAATCATGATGCTGTTTTCTTACCAGTCTCAGATAAATGTTCAATGTTCTGATCTTCCAATCAATTATTTAGATTAGAGAATTCCATATTTGATTGGCCAAGCCTAAGTTCTCATCCCTACACTATCATGGACTGGAGTAGAATCAATTCTCTTCAAAGCAAGTTGACTGAAGGTTGGAGGCCCTAGGGTAAAGTTGTAATGCTAATAAGTATAGAAGGATCTCTGGATGTCAGGTGGATAATACCAAGTGTCTATGACAAGCTCTTACTCAGAGTGGACAGTATATAATTTCATATCTAATCAGGTTGGATCCTTTTTGAAATTGCTGACTAATGTTTTGGTGGTAAATGATGTTAGCATTGAGTAGTGGAAATAGGGCTTTGGAAATTAAATGTAAGAGAGAAGGTTGAATATAGTGGAGATGAGAGCAATAACCCAACATCTGTCCACATCTTGTCTAAACAATAAAACGAATGCTCCATGAAGGTGAGAACAGTGTCTTATCCTGCTTTGTTTTACTCACAAACTCAGCACATCAGAACTACAAAACAGTTTGAATCACTGAGAAGTTTTTGACACATAAGAAAAAGTATCAGGATGCTATGCCCCATCTCCAAACAGACATGGTTTGAAATTGTGTAGTGTTAGTAAATGATCAGTTATTCCAAACAGCATCTGTCCAATGGGACTAACGGAATATTTGGGCTAGGTTGCTGTGAAGCATAACTGTTATATAGAAGGATTGTGACACAGTCTGTACTCAAACGCTAGGATTTATTTGTCTATTTTTGTATTTATTGATTCTGGGCATTTGAAACATGGCCTTACACATGACCCACACTGTACCACTGAGCTGCATCTCCAGTTCTTGTGGTACTATTACATTGTGAACCTTTTCTGTTATTGTATTTCATTCTTCCAATATGTGTGTAAGGAAAATACTACCATAGACTCCATTTACCAATAAAGAAGATAGCTAGATGTCTAGCCTTCTCAACCAGTATCATATGTAAGGAAAGGGTGGAGGTGGAATTTAAGCCCAGTTTTTTTTTACTTCAAATGTCATCTTCCTAATTACCATTTCATTCTTCCTTTCTATCCTTTAATATAACAACTGAAAAGACGTGAGGTCACCAAAGCCCCAATTTCTGTTTCTGTGTGGGTGGGTGAGGCAAACCACTGGGAATGTGGGAAGAAACCAGAGAAGCCCTTGCCTTCTGTAATCTATTTATCTTTCCCACACAGTGAAGTTCTAAAGTCTAATACCAAGACTTTGCTAATAAATGCCAGTAGATGTGCAGAATTAGTCTACTCTTTAGCTAGACTAGAGCCTCTGAGAAATGCTCTGGTCCCAAACATGTAGCTGGAAATGGGTGTGTTGTTCATCTTAAAGCTATGACTGATGATGCTAATAACCCTCTTCTCCCCAGTCATGGGCACTAAGTGGGGATTTCAATTCTCTTCTTCATTCAGTCATAGTTTCTCAGTGGAGATTTCATTCAGCATTTACAGATCACCCATGTGATTTCAGGCATTATTGAAGGCATCTCAGATATGCCAGGTTTTCTTGTGTGATCCTCACAAGTGACCCTACAGAGCAGATGTTTTTATCACTATCATCTCCCCTATTGCAGACAAGGAAATCAAAGTGTAACAAGATAGGGAATTTTGCCACAGTATTATCTAGATGGCCATTGATAGGACTAAGATTTGTACACAGTCTGCTTAGTCTCAGAAAGTAAACCTATCTACCTAGGATCCAAGATGTCACTGGCAAGTCCTATATTGCTAAATAATCCTTAACTCTTCTTCTGCTTGTAAAACTTAAAACTATACGACCCCAGCCTAATGGGGTCATATTATTCAGCCCCTATCATTTGAAAGGAATCTCTGTTTTTTAAATTAACTTGACTGTCTTATCTGATGAATGCTGGTCTCTTTCACTGACCTATAAATTCCATTATGTTGTAAATTCTGCCTGTAAACTCCAGGATATATTTATATTTTCAGGGTTTTTTTTTTGTATGTTTGTACATGTTTGTGCTTGTGTGTTTATGTTTGTGTATATTTGTGTTTGTGTAGTGTATGTATGCATGCATGTTCAAGTGTGTGAGCATGTGTGTGTGTGTGTGTGTGTGTGTGTGTGTGTGTGTATGCACGCATGCGTTCATGCATATTTTTCTTCAATTGTTCACTTTTTGGGGGAGCAGTTTTTTACCCTGAACCTAACACTCACTGATTGCCTAGGCTAGTCTGCCCAGTGAGTTTCTTACCTCTGCCTGTCTCCATCTCCCCAGTACTTGAATATGCTGCTGTACCTAGCTCTTCAAATGGGTGCTGGAGAACTAGCCTCAGACCCTCATGTTTGTTTGGTAAGTACCTTCCTGATTGAGCAATCTCCATAGCCCAGCTGCTCAGTTTTTATGCAATGGCTTTACTGAATACTAGGGTATACGTTGTGCCCAGTAATGAACTGAGTTTGGACTTTTTGGAATAAAGCCTTTTAGACACACCTCTGGATATAGAGCTTAGAGTCCACCTGGGGATTGGTCCTTGGCAACTAGGATCAATGTCATTGGATATGAGGTCTTCTCTTTTACATCTGTTTCTGAGCTGATCTGATGTGCTGGCCTCATGTCAGTATTCTCTCAACACCTCTTCCACCTCTTCACACTTGACCTTCCTCTTGGTCTGGGGCCCTGTTCCTTCAGCAGCATCCCACTCTAAAAACCCTTGCCCAGACTGGCTGGACTCTGTCGTTTCTCACCAGAGCACAGATGTGCTTAGGAGGAGCATCCAAAGTTACACAGGGTTTCTCAGAGTGTAGAACGTTGACTACAGTGCTTAAGCCAAGTTTCCTTCCCCCTCACCAGCAAAGGACAAAGAGAGAAGCCAGAGGAAATATGTACATTTCTGTGTGAAACTGAGAAGACATCCTGTTCCACTCTTGCCCTCATAAACATTAAACTTTTTTTATGGTGACATTTTTAGCCCATTCTGAAATGTATTGATTTTTTTCTTCTGTGAGTCACTGCCTACTTCTCTTTCCTATGGTAAAAAACATATTAAATATCAATGTGATGATAAAAAAATATATATGTGCATGTGTGGGTGGGTAGATGAGAGTGTGAGGGAATGTTTTTACAAACTCTCAGAAGGGAAATAGCTTTCTTACAGATTCCCACACCATCAATCAACTCCTCACGTTCCCAACCTACTGAAATGAAACCGAACAACCACTTCTGGTTTGAAAGCTAGAAGAAAAAAAAAATCAGAAAGTTCTGGAGATGTACCACCATTTGCATACTATGTATATATTTATATTTTTATATCTCAGCAGTTTGCGATGGTGAGGGAGTCAGGTTGCTGTTTCTACTTTGGGCAGTAGAGGGCAGATGTTTCCTCTCCTGCCTGGTTGATATTACCCAGGCAACAACATTATGTTTATGCAAACAGCCTTTGACATAATAGCTTTGAAACAGCTGAAAATTGAATTGTGCCTTTAGGCCAAACATCTAGACCACCGCCTTTGTTAGATTTCTCGGCTGCAGTGAATTGCACTCACCCTCAGCTCTGGGAGCTACTTTCCCCTGGATTCCAGACCCAAGATAACTTTGCCTCAGAAGAAAGACAAATGCTAGTTCCTCACACAAATGGTCCTTAGATTTTTACATCCAACTCTCACCAAGGGGCTGCAAATTGCTGCATGCATTTCTCCAGCCACCTGAAGAAAGAAAATCAAGAAAAAACCCGACACACCCACAACAAAATCCATCGAATTCTAGAATCTCTGTGGGTTTTCACAGCTTTTTTTTTTTTTGCTTTTCCACTTGATCTAATTAGGACTTCGCCTCCCGAAATAAATACCTAATAAAGAATGAACCTATTAACAGACTAAATTTACTACACACCCATTTGTGCCAGCCCTCTGCGTGCTTTCTTTAAGCAGTAATGTGGATGAAATTGAACGTTGTTTGACTGGGTAATGGTCTCCCGCTGTAAGATGGATCATAGAAAATAGAGGCAGGGTGGGAAAGAAGCAGGTCGTTTTATTGAATCCCACCGATGATAATGGTGTCACCTGAAATAGCTGTGAGCTCAAATGGGAGAGAAACAGCAGCATCTTTAGCCAACGTGCAACTGGGGAACAGTCGATTTCATTGGAAGTAATCTTACTTTTTTTTTTGGTTCCATTGTCCTGGTTTTGGGGGTATTTATGGAAGGTAGATTTAAAAATAATATTTTATTTTTAATTTAGTGTATGTGTGTGTGTGTGTGTGTGTGTGTGTGTGTGTGAGTACAGGTTCTTGTAGAGATCAGTGGTGTCAGACTCCAATGAGATAGAGTTACAGGTGGTTGTAAGCTTACCTGGGTGCTGGGAACTGATCTGGGATCCTTTGCAAGTATGCACTTTTTTGTTGTTGTGGAATATTATTTTTTTTAATTTAACTTTTTCTTGATTCTTTGTGGATGTCACATCATGCATCTCGATCCCACTCATCTCCCTGTCCTCTCCCATCTACTCTCTACACCTGCAACCCCACCCTCAGGATAAAAGAAGATAAATTTTAAAAGAGAAAGAAAAAGAAAAGAAAAAAAGTTCTCATTGCAGGCGTTGTAGTGTACCAGTGAGTCACACAGGCCTTTACTTCATATATTGTCACTTGCAAATGTTCATTGCACTGAGCATTGGTCTGGTTCGAAGTCTCTGGTTTTTGCTATGTCATCAATACTGGTCCTCACTGGATATCCTTTTGTTGTCCTGTGTCATGGAGAACCTGTAACTGTGGGTCTGCAGGACAATTCCCTATATGTGCTTCATCAGATCATAAATGGGGCAGATGATAGGATGGGTCAACTCATAGCTCTGGTCCTGGGTTTGTATGGTTACCAGGTTCATCAGCTGGCCAGCTCTTCTCATCTTCAATGTCAGGGTGAGCTCTCTAGTACTGTCCTGGCTAGCTCACCCTATGTAGTAAGAAGCAAGGGGCAGAGCCAGTTTGCCTGCTCTCATATCCTTGGAATTGGCTCACTCTCACCTGCACCAACAGGCCTAGCTCCTTTGTGTTGCATAGTTGAGATATAGGGACCACTCTGCCTAGTGCTGTAGCTGGTGAGAGACAGGACCAGCCCTCCCACTAGTGACTTTACAGATGTCTCTCCCACCCACCATGGGCTTCAAGGGGTGGCCTTCCATCCCTTGCCCACACCATCATATGGTAGATGAGAAGCGGGGCTCTATCTCTCACACTCACATTCTCAGGGCCAGCTCCCCCACACTCCATCAAAGGGGTCAGCTGTACTGTGTTGCCAAGGTGAGCTGTAGAACACACTTTCCCTAGTTCTGTATCTGGTGAGAGGCAGGGTCAGCTCTCTGTCTGCCACAGATAGAAAGGAGCAAAGGGGGAGGGGATCTTTCCCCCTCCCTCACCACCACATGGCAGACAAAGGTTTCAGGGCTATGACCTCAGGACAGGCTCACTTGTACCCTCACCAGTAGGAATAGCACTACTATGGTGCCCAGGTGAGGTGCAGGGCCTGCTCTCCTGAGTTCTGTAGGCAGCAAGGGGTGAGGGATTCCTGCCCATGCTGTGTGACAGATGAGAAGTGGGGCTAGCTATCTCACACTTTTGCCATTGGGGTTGGCTCACCTGCACCATCACCAGCAGGGTTAGCTCTACTGTGTTGTCCAGCTGAGTTGCAGGGTCTGCTTTCCCAAGATCTTCTGCCAGTGAGATGTTGGGCCAGCTCACTCTTTCTCTTGACCTCAGGGCCAGATTTCTCACCAGCCACAGGTGCTGAGAGGTATGGGCAGAGAAAACATATCCTCCTTTTTTCACATTACCATATAGCACATGAGGAGCATGCTCTCCCATGCTTCCATTCTTGGGGCCAGCTTGCCTGCATCCCTGTCAACAGAGTCAGCTCCACTGTGCTGCCCAGGTGAGACACAGGACGTGTTCTCCCACTGCTGTTGGTGAACTAGGTCAGCTCTTCCACCTGCTGTAGGTGGTGAGGAGTCTGAGCAAGGAGGTAGAACAAGTACGCACTTTTAAGTGATTATCTGTCTCTCCAGCTCAGAAAGTAGATTTTGGAGACAGTTGTGGGCATCATGAGTATCCTGTTTTTTTTTTTTTTTTTTTTAACTTTACACAAAAAGGTCTTATTAGATTGACCTTGATTAATGATTGACATGAGAGGGCCCAGTTCACCAGGGATGGTGAAACTGGTCCTGGGCTGTATAATAAAGCAAGTTTAGCATGCCATAGAGAGCAAACCAGTAGTCACTGTTCTTCTGTGGCCTCGGCTTCAGTTGCTGTCTTCATGTTCTCCTCTTGACTTCCTGCTCTGACTTTCTTCAGTGGACAAGATCTGTAAGCTAAAATAAACTCTTTCTTGTTGCTTGTGGTCATGGTGCTTATCACAACAATGTGAATAAAACTAGGAAAATTGATGCTTTACACAGAGTGAGGGTGAGGAGTTTAAATACTGGTTCATTAATGATTAAATTTTTCATCAAAGCCTGCTGGGTGTTATTTAGGAGTTGAGGGTAGAGTTTCAATGAGCAAAATATATACATCAGTATGCAGCTGAAACTTAATGTTTAGAGAAGTAGTAGAAAATTAGCAAATCTATATCAGATGCCTATCTGCCACAAAGTAAGTCTGAAATTCTGGCTTGGATAAATAGTGAACAGGCAAGGCATGAGTTTGCTAGACCAAGACCAAGGTTGATCAACCCAACCTTGATCAACTTGTGCTCCTTTTATGTTCAACACATTTTAATAGAACTCTAGGTATAAGAAATAGGTCCACAAATCAAACATTGGCTGATAATACACACAATTCTGCTGTCAGACAAATTTGCATGCCAATGAGATGAAAAGGCCTTTTTATCATTCATGATTTTAAATATTTATATAAATGTGTGTGTGTGCATGCACGCTCATGCACACTTGAACCTGTATGTATGCATGTGTACTGTGAGTGCAGTGCCATAGAGTTCAGAGACATTGGATTTTCAGGAGCTAGAGTTACGGTTGTGAGCAGCCTGATGTATGTGCTGGGAACTGAATCCAGGTCCTCTGCAATAGCAGCAGTACACACCCTTAATCACTGAACTCATTATTAATCAGTTAATCTCTAGCCCTGATTATTTTTACATAGAAAATTAAATCTAGGCTGAATATTTGATACTACATGACCTAGAACATTTTCAACACTTTTAAAGAGCTGATTGGTATTTTGATTTTATAGTCATCAGTGCTAGGATGCTCCTTTGTGTTATTAATACTTAGCACAAAATGGCAGAAATAGAAATTCTGCTCTAATATAAACCCTAAATGCTGGCTGTGATAATAAAACACCACAATCAAGGCAAATTATGCAAGAAAAAGTTGACTTTGACTTATGGTTCCAGAAGATTCAGTCCACAACGGCAGGGTGAAGACAACAGGCAGGTGGCTGGAGCAGGCGGGTCAGAGCTCACATCTTGTACTAGAAGCACAAACAATGTGAACTGGCAGTGGTGTGAGTCTTTAAACTCTCAAAGCCCACCCCCAGTAATGTTCTTCCTCCGACAAAGGCATTGCTCCTAAACCTCCCAAATAGAGCCACCAACCAAAAACTAAATATTCAAACACACAAGCTTATGGGGGACATGTTCATCAAACTACCACAAACTCAAACCACAATTTCTAAAATTAAACAGTTTAACACAATCCAATCTAAAGATATGCTAATTTTATACTTATATGCTAAGGAATGCCAGGAAAGTAGGAAAATATTACATCTTTATTTTCTGTAATAAGGCATAATTCTATAATCCCAGGAAAATGTGTGCACAGTAAAACACAGAAATTTACAACATCCCATAGTTTCAGATCTGGATTTTAGGCAGATTTCATTGGCACTGTGTGATGGGAGTATATGCAGCACACAGTGTTTGTGCTATGTGTTTAAAGCCAATATAGCCATGATGTCTCATGATACAATATAGAAGTACATGTCAGGAAACATATAGCGTTCATAGAAAATTTGATTTTAAGTTTAGTTTTGGTTACTGAACTTTTACCAAGGAAAATTTTTTAAACTAGTGTGTGTGTGTGTGTGTGTGTGTGTGTGTGTGTGTGTGTGTGTGTGTGTGTGTGTGTGGTGTGTTGGGGCCAGAGGTGCCTGTGTGGAATGCAGAGAACAATTGGAGCAAATCTATTCTCTCCTTTTACCATGTGGGTCCATGGATCCAACCCAGACTGTAAAGCTTGTCAACAAATGCCTCCACCTGCTGAGCCATCTCACCAGCCCTGTTACAAGTTATTTTTGTGACTCATAGTGGGATCACAACTCATAGTTTAAGGGAGTAAGCCTTTCAGAATCAATTTTAAAACTTAATTTTATAAAGAGATGACAAAACAATGGGTCAGTAGGTAGAAGTATTCCTCTAAGCCTAGGGAATTGAGTTTGGTCCTTAGGATTCATATGGCAGAAGGAGAGAATGGACTTCTGCAAGCAGTCCTCTGACTCCTGCATGTTCACTGTGGCATGCCCCCTAGTAAATAAATAGTTGTGAAATAGCAAGGCTAAAGAGTTTGGAAGATGCCTTTGTTGGTATGGCATTGCCAAAAATGAAGACCTGCAAGCAGGAAGACCTCCCCTTATTACTGAAGAACCTGGGTTAAAGAAATGGCCATGGGGATGGGTGGTTGTACTTCCAGTCTGGGAAAGTAGACTCAGGAAGAACTCTGGGCCTTAATTGGTGGTCTCCAGGTTCAGTGGAGACCCTTTCTCAGAAAGTGAGCAAGGAGGGAGATGTCCATTAACAACCTGTTTCCCTCATACACTATACGCACACTAGTGCGTGGACTTACCAAATAAGCTGAGTTTTAAAAAATAATTTTCGGAAAATATGAAAGATAAAAATACTCCATATCATCATGGAGCCTGGCAGGCTAGAACTTACAGTTAGAGCCTCTTTCTGTTGGGAATACATTCCCAGAGGATGTTTGAAACTGGATAGTACTGAACTGTGTGTCTGCTCCTGTTTTTCCTATACCCAGATACCTAAGATAACATTTAATTATAAATAATACAGAACCAGGAGGTTAAAAACAATGAAAACAAAACACCCCTGACAATAATTTATGCTAGAAAGTGTGTGAAGATGTTTCTTTCTCTCCAAACATGATGTTGTACTTCACCTTTCTCATTTACATTGGTGTATTTCTAGCATTAACCCTCTCTTGACCAGGGCCATTTTACTGTGGGAACTCTTGTTTATAACCTACATAGCTACTAAGTGACTAATGGGTGGGTAATATCTATAGTATGGGTACACTGGGCACACAGGCAGAACAACATGCAATGGCGTTGTGTTTCATTGTGTTACTACAAATGGCACTTGACTTTTACATTTATTTGTGTCCTCAGGTAAAGAGGACGGCTTGTTGGTGTTGACTCTCTTCTTCCACCATGTATGTCCTGGGTATTGACTGCCCCACAATTTTAAACTAACAGTTTATTTATAGAATTTCCCTTTATTTTTGAACTAAGGCTGGATGTAGATAACATCATATTACCAATCAAAACATGGAGCAAGGGAGACTGACCATGTTACTGAACCATGAATTCATTTATTGGATTTAAATTCATTCACTGTTTTCTAGGTCTTGCCTCCTCCTCTTCCTCCTCATCCTCCTTTTTAAGACAGGGTTTCTCTGTGAAACAGTCTTGGCTGACTTGGAACTTTCTCTATAGGCCATGCTGGCCTCAAACTCATAGAGATCTGCCTACCTTTACCTTCTAGTGTTGGGATTAAAGGTATGTACCACTGCCACCTGGAGGGTTCGTTTTTAGGATAGAAGTAAATGATTATTTCTCTTTAGTTTGCCTAAATAGATAGGCTTTTAGTCAAATGAGGGACTATGTAGACTGGTGATTTGTAGAAGGCAATGATGGATTGTTTTTGTTTTCATTTATCTACAAGAGTCCAGTATAATGCTTGAGAACACTGGTTAACGATTGATGAATGGTGAGCAGTTCAGCTTATGGTGATGAAGTCTCTAACATAAGTGATATCATATACTGTGTGAGGTTCAGGAGAAGATGAGTGGGTGGGGTTTATAAAGAGATGGGCAAGAGTCAGGCTGGTCTACATCCTAGGCTATTGGATGCTGGTATGTACTATGGCAGTTAGAATGTGCTGGCTGGGCAAGTCACAGATGTCCTAGTGGGTGCAAGTCAGCTTCATGGTGATGCCCTTGGTTCCTTATAAAGTACACACATCTGTTAGATTGATAGCTAAGAATCAGCTTCCCATGGTCACATGTAGGTGTTACCAGGGCCAAAAAATTGCTGAGAGACACAGGCACTTCATATTTTATCCTACTTTTTGAAAAGATAAATGCTTGAAGGCATGGCTTTATTAGATCATGTCATGCATGGACCATTTTGAAATGAATACACTTCTCTCAGTTGAAAAGAAGCCAAGCCTCTCTTCCTTACAACACTTTCCATTGAAAATTACTGTCATGAAGGACATTTAGTCTTATGTACTAGGATTCATTTTTCTTTTTAAAATTCTATGAAAATACAATTTAAATATGTTCTTGAATCTCTCAGGCCCTTGAGAAAATGTGCAAAGTTTATAGGAAAAAAAAAATGGGGCCTTGGGGACAGGCACAGACCCTAAATAAAGACAATCTCGATGTGATTTTAGAAGCTGTTCAGGATATACTAGGGAGATATTTTGGGCTCTATTTGGACTTTAAATCTAGCACCACAGACCTTCAGGGTCTCAGCTCTGTTCACTTCTCTTTACCGTTCATTTCCTTCAGTCATTTTTTTGATTTTTATGATGCTGGTGGCCCTCACTGGCCCTCATCCCATCTCCTTGTAGTAACTCTTACCCAGGAAGGAATTCAATGTCCATTCAAAGGCATTGTGGCTCTGTTAAGTCCCTGTCTTGTATGTGAGTATATTCTTTGTTGAAGTTTTGGATTGTAAGATGGCTCAGTGTACACAGGCTGCTTGCACTAAGGACCCATGTGACAAGGGGGGAGGGCTGACTCCAGGAGGCTGTCCTCTAGCCACCCTCTACATACCTACACAAAATAAATAATTGAATATGTGATGAAATAAAATAAACATTTTTATTTCTCAGTTCCCAGGTACCTACTTTATATTTTTTTTTCTCTCAGAAACTATAATCATTGCAGTTTATTAATTTTCCTGCCAGGAATATTCTGTGAATCCATGATCACATATGAGCATACTATGCACATATTATTGTGTAAATAATCCATATGTGTACTTTTATTTTTAGCTGCCCAGTCATATATAGAAACATCCCTGATATTAGAAACTTCCTACTGTATTCTGTTACAGAATTTACCATAATGTTTTGGAATAAATCTTTGCTGATGGATATTCAGGTCATTATAGTTTTATGCTTCAGTAAACAGTGGTACAATAATACTGCTGGTTGTTGTACACACATGTAGGTACATTTCAGCATGGATCACTAAAACTTTAGTTATTGAGTTAAATGGAGTGTGCATTTTAATTTTGCTAAGTAATGCCAACTTGCTTTGCTCAGAGGTCAAACCAATCCAAATTCCCATTAATAAACTATGCAAATCTTTTTCTGCTTTAATTCAGGATGATATAAAGTGTTTTTTTTTATCTTGTTAGTTCAACAATTAAAAGGTTAAAATTCTAAATAGTTTTTAATGTTTTTTTTTTCTAAGAGATTAAATACAGCTTTTATGTAAGCATTTTAGCTACTTGAGAGATGTCCATGCCCTTGACCATTTTTCTTTTGTAGTTGATTTTTCTCATTGATTTTTAATAGGTATTTGCATATGAATAAAGTAGATTTTGGTTTAGAATATTCATTACAACTTAATTTCTCTTCGGCTTCCTATTTCTCCTTGATGCTTTTTCTGGAATTTTCTTTCATGGAGAGTCTCTTTGGTCTGATGCATCTCTACTTTATTTTGGCCTCTTGAGTTTTTTTAGTGCACACAGACATTTCCTCTCTTGTAGGTTGTGTCACTGTTCCCCAAATTCTCCTCTAGGAGCCCAATGAATGGTTTCATGATTTACTCTTTAGCCTTTGACTTACCTGTAATGCTTTTTGGGTTCCTAGATTGGCTCAGATGTCAAACATCACATATATTCCCCCAGATGATTATGTTCTTTTCAAAAGATATATTTTTATTCTTAATTACGTGGAAGTATATGTGTCTGAGCATGAGTTTGTGTATGTGCATGTCTTTAGAGGCCAAAAGAGGGGGCTTGGCCCCCTGGAGCTGGAATAACAGTTAGCTGTGAGCTGTCTGATGTGGTGCTAAGGTACTCAACCCAGATTATCTGAAAAGCAAGGCTCTTCAACCACTGAGCTGTCTCTCCAACCCTTGATCATTTAGTTTTGTGATCATGATCTTTTAGTTACCAAAAACTTCCTTGGAACCAATGTTACTCCTGAATTCCTCTTCGAGAATGATTGGTAGGCAGGTTGAACACCTCAGAAACTCAAGTAATGAATGCCTGCTATTGATAAGTCTGCAAAGAAGTTTCTAGATGAGGGTGGGGAGTCTGTTTTCATTTCTTAACCCCCCTTTTCAGGCAGGACATTTATAACCCTGAGAAGAATGGGCTCACCTCCCAGATAATACTATTGGGGCCAAACCTTGGCAGCCAGTGAAGAGTTGGCTAGAATTAGTAAAAATGAAGTATAACAAGCCCATGCTAAATACGTGTTTTGCTATGGTGAAGGAAGGTCATTTGGCTCATAATGGCCTTTTCCTACTATAAATTATTACCTGATTTTCTTGAGGAGAAAACTTTATTTTATTTTATTTTTTTATGCACCACAATATCTCTGAGAGGTGATTCTTATCTCCAGGGCTTTTGCTCTGGACTGCTTCCCTTTTGATTTTCTCCACAGTGATTTGCTGTGATGCCTGAATATTTTTTTTCCCATGGTCAACTCAGTTACACTGAAATTCTTTGTCCTGTGTCACAGAGTCATTCATCTTGGTTACTTGGGGGGAAATAGATACTTTGCAATAAGATGCAGTCATTCTTTCTCATATTCCCCTACTGTCCTCATTTCTTCTGGGCCTGTGTCTACATGAAGCTGTGAGGTCATCAGTCAGTTTCTGACTGGCCAGTTCATTGAGGCAGAACTGTGTCTAGTCTCTTCACTTGGGTCTGCCAGGCACTTGGCATCTTTCAGTAGAAAATAATGTCATCCTTAGCAAGACTGCCATTGTTCTAAAGATTGTATTTAAATGATTTTTTTTGTTTATATTTTATTTATTTTTATTTTACATGGTAGTATGTTTTGCCTGCATGTATGTCTGTATACATACATGTGTATAGTACTTACAGGGACCAGAAGAGAGAGTATAGGGTCCCCTAGGACTGGAGTTACAGAGGGTTGTGAGCTGCCATGTGTCTTGCTGGGAATAGCACCTAGGTTCTCTGGAAAGAGCAGCCAGTGGTCTTAACTACTGAGACATCTCTCCTGCTCCTTAAAAATTGCATATTTTAGGTTCCTTTCATTGTTTATAATTTTTAAAAAGTTCATATGAGAATGCATTGTACTTTGACAGATTCCTGTCTATACCCCTATCCTTTTTTCTACCTCATCTCTTCCCATTTAACTCTTTGGTTTTCTTAGTTTGCTTGTGCCCTCATATTGCATAAATGCAAATGAGTTTTATATCTCCATAAAAATCTAGAAGTCACATATGGGAAAAAAAACTGAGGATATTTGTCCTTGTGCTTTGATTGTCAAATGGCTTGATTTATTTAACATGAATGTCCCCAGTTGCATCCTTTTTTCTGCAAATGATGTATTTTTATTCCTTCTCAAAGCTGAAGAGAATCCCACTGTGATCTGTGTATACCTTCTTTTCTTTACCATTCGCTTTAGTGTTGGATTCTCAGGTGGTTCCTAATTTAATGAATAAGGATTCAGTAAGCATTGTTGTACAAGCATCTCTGTGATGTGCTGACTTGGAGTCTGGAAGGATTTATGTATTTATTTCTTAAATATTTTTATTCTTTGCGAGTTTTATAAGTGTCTTTTGATCATAGTCATCCACTTACCCATCCAACTTTGAGTTTTCTCCCTTATTCCTCCCATTTTGGACTGGCCCTCTAGCCATTGTTTTTCAGTGACATATCATCACAGCAGCAGCAGGGTGGTCTTTGGGGTCTTGGGGCACGTGTCTTAAGGTTGTGTGGAGGAATAGGAATGGATGCTGTTATAAGATACTCTTCTATTATCATGACAAGACATCACAACCAAGGCAGTTTATAAAGGAAAGCATTTAATTGGAGGCTTCTTACAGGGTTTTTTATGGCAAGAAAATTTAACATAAAATCTGTGCTAGTAGCAGTATTTTCAATTACAGCCAGCTACAGGCACTGTGCTGTGTAACAAGTTGGACAACTTACTAATATTATACATTTGAAACTTTGTCCCCCTTCATTCCCCTGCCACATCTCTTCTATTTCCCATGTTTCTAGATAAACACTCCAATTCTCTCCATTTCTATGCATTTGACTTCTCCTGATCCCATATATGATGAGGTCATATAGTAGTTGTTTTTGTATATATATTTTGATTTAGTATATTTTTCAGATTTATTGCTATTGTTATATGTGCTAGATTTCTCTCTTATGGCCAAATAATATTGCCTTGACTCTATGAGGAAATATATGCTATGTATAATATATTCTGTATATTATGTGTTATATGTGATAATTCATCATCTCAGGTCTTAGTAGCTACCAACTGTTTTTATATCAAGGCCATTGTGAATAATGCTGTAACAGTCATGGGAATGCAGACATCTCAGAGATCTTGATTTGCTCTGTTCATGTAACTAAGAAGCAGATTTGCTGAATCCTAGGATGTAGCTGTTTTAATTTTTTGAGGGATCATCCATGCTGCTTTCCTTAAGGGTTTTATCTGTTAAATTTCAGCCAGCAGTGCTCAGTGTTTCCCCTTTTCTTCACATCCTCACTAATACTAATATTTTAAAAACTAATAACTGTCTTAACTGGAGTGAGGTGATAATTTCTGTTTTCTACCTACCTAGAATCTTTACCTAGATTTCTCGGCCATTTGTACATCTCTGGAAAAATTCCTGCTCAGGTACTTTCTCCCTTTTAAAAGGATTTATTTATTGTATATGTATGGGCATGTTTTGCCTGTACATGTCTGTGTACTGTGTGCATGTGATACTGTAAGAATCAGAAGAGGGCACTGGATTCTCTGAACCTGAAGTTCCTGCCAGCTATGAGCTGCCATGTGGTGCTGGGAGCCAAGCTGGGAGCCAAGCCTGGGTCCTCAGCAAGAGCAACAATTGCTCTCAACTGCTGAGCATCTATCTCTCCAGCCTTTTTTTGTCCCTTTTAAAATTACTGGGTTTTAAAATAATTTTACATTTTTTGTTGTGCACTGTGGATTTCTTATTCATTTTGAATATTAGCTTCTTTTTAGCTAGGTAGCTTGCACATTCATCTTTGGATTCTTCTCTCTGCTGGGCAGAAGTCCCTCTAGTTTTCTTTGCTCCTGTTTGTAGAACTCTGCTTTTGCTGCTCACACTTTTAATGCCACATTTACACAGCCACAACCAAGTCTGATGTCTGACTGCTTTTCCTGGGCTTTCATGTAGGACATTTTCATTTCCAGGTCTCATATTCAAATCCATATTGAGTTTATTTTTGAATATGGTGCAAGAGGGGTGTCTAATTTCATGTTTATTTATTCCTTATATGTGAATATCCAGTTTCTCTGGTAGCATGCATTGAAGAGGCAAACTTTCATAGAGGGAGACAGATGCCAGAATGCTTTAAAAACACTCATTATCTAATCCTACAAACCCTTGTCAACTGAAGCTTCTTTTTCTTCAGTTTTATAAAGTTCCCAGGAAAGAACCATCTCCAATTTCTGCCTCTGAGCACTTTGTCCACCAACCCCTCCTCACTCTTCTATCAAAACCCAAAGCAGTGGTCTCAAAGGGCTGCCGGGGAAGAACTCAAATGAACAAAGCCAGAAAGGTATTTATGGATCAAGACGGAAGGACTAGATATTGCCCTGTACAGCAATGGAGAGCCGTGTCTATTTCTATACTTCTGTAGCAGTGACTTCTCTATTGATCATAATTGTACCTCCATCTCATGAGGAGGGACCCAGCTGAGAGTATAAAGGGACCAGATGAGCCCTGGTGCTTCCACACCCAAATTGTGCATTGTTTCTGGTTCCCCGCTTGCATCACCAATGAAATTCTTTATTCCTTAAGTCAGCATGGTAGTTCATTTTCTGTTAAAAACAAAACCGAGAGACAGGGCAATGATAAAAGTAAAATAGATTTAATTGGTTCACAGTTCTGGAGACTCAGCAGACCAGAGAAGCATCAGCTTGGCTCTGGGGAAGGCTTCATTTTCATGGCAGTAGGTAAATGACAGACAAGGTAGAAAGGTAAGCTACAAATCCCTTCAGGGAGCCAGGAAGTCTGGACATTGTTCTGACAAGTCTCTTGTGAGAATTACCTCTGGAGTCAGTGAACTACCGTCATTCTTACAAAAACTATCCTATGATGACCTAAGGATCTCTCCCTAGGATCCTTAAAGGTCACACCCTCTTCACATTTGCTGAGGACCACCCTCCCATAACGTTAATCTTAAGGGGTAAGCTCCATCCCAACCATTGCAGCTACTTTGAAACAAATATATATCCTTTCCAACTGAGAAGATTCTAAGTGTTGCAAAGTGTAACACACCGTGGGGGTGCAGCTTTGTGTATTTTACTTGCCCATCTTTGCCCAGATTGCTCCCTCTATTGTGACTTGCCTGTGGTCACCGCTTTCTTTCTCCCTGTAATGTGTGCATTCTTTTTTCTGGACTTTGCTTTCTTCTAGCTCTGTAAGCTGCCCTTCATCAGAGAAAGAGTGTGGTGACAGAGCTCCCACATGACATCCCTCCCTCCATCTCTAAGTGTGGTTGGAGTATCTCCTGTGTCACCTCTGCAGAAAGCCACCCTGAGCATCCTTCAAAGTGTTGTCCTTGCTTAGACGCTCTATTCCATTGCTCTGTTTCTCCCACATATCCATCTACCAGATTACATGTGTCTTCATGCCTCACCCCAAGATTCTCTTTCATGCTAGATTCTTGAGTTCAGTAGAACCATATGAGTGATGTTTTCCTGACAGGTAACTGGTGCTCCACAAGTGTGCATTTGTTAAATAAGTAAATGATGATTGCGTCATGGTGTATTTTTGTTTTGTTTTGTTATTTGAAGTTGCTAACAGTTTTGTTGTTTGGAATATCTTGACTAAAATGAACTCTAAATATGGACTATTTAACCATATACCTGCCAATTAGATTAACCTTAACTTTATGCTTTGCGAAAATAAACTGACATGTGAAGGAGCAGAATCATTACCGTCTGGGGAAACAGACCACCGTTCAGAGACAACTAGACTGGGGGTTGAACACAAGCCCTAAGAAAACAGTGAAACAATTGGGTTAAAAACCATATATCACGGAGTTGGCAAAAACAGGACACAGATAGTGTCAGAACCTTATAGTTCCCCTACAGGCATCCTGATAAGCTGTAAACAGTCACATACACGGACTTGTCCAACAACAATCTTTAGCTTCCCTGTCAACCACACAGCAACACCAAGACACATAATCCACCACTTGTACCTCTATCCTATGTAAACCCCTTGTAAAAAGAGCTTGGGACCGTCCTCCCTCATTCGGCTGCAAAAGGAATGTCAGACGAGGTCTCTGCCTTGGCTTGAATAAAGAAACCTTTTGTTCTTGCTTTGAAAAGTTGGCTCCATGGTGGTTTTGTTGGGGTTCCTAAGAAGAGGGCATAGCACATGCAAACTTCTTCAGTGCAGGGTTAACAACTACCAGAAACATACACGGAAGAAGGAGGAGGAAGAGGAAGCAGAGGAAGCAATGGTGGTGGAGACTCTGCTCTGAGGCCTGTGGAGACAGCACTGTGGACTTCCCCCTCCTTTTCCTTCCCTCCCCTTCCCACTTCCTCTTCCTCCCTTCCCTCCTCATTTTCCTCCTCTACCTCTTCACTATCCTTCCCTCCCCTCCCCTTTTCCTCCCTCCTCTCTTCCTTCTCCCACCTCCCTTCTCCTTCTCTTTTGTGTGTATGTCTGATAGCTGTCATGCACCTGTATGATTTGCATTTCAGGTTTTTTTTCCCTCAAAATAGAAACTTTAGTATGATTGACAGGCACTTGGTTAAGGGACAGCAAACCCGTGGCACTGCAGACACGAGGGAAAATCCTCTCTCCTGCCCCCAGACTTTGGATATTCCAATTACTTTGAATTTGAACTATATTCTTTTCAACTTGGAGTGTAAATGTTAATACACTTGAATTATTCTCAGTTTTTGTAATGGCAAATAATACAATTGGGTAAAGGAGAGATGCCTGTTGAGTGGATGAAGAGAAGAATTCACACCTTTGTGCTCACTTCTTTTTTCCAGTGCCAAGTGCAGTTGTGTAGTTGCAGCAGCTGCAGTAATGGTTAACACTGAGCTCTGGGGCCTCTGGCTTCTGCCTCTGTGATTCTGTTCTTATTGATATTTTAACACATCAGAGCATTGAGGTGCTTGCTGGTAAGTGGTATATCTGCCCATTCCATCAGCAAAGTTCACAGTTTTGTTTTCAAAACTAAGTTTTGGAATGAAGGACACACACACACACACACACACACACACACACACACACACACACACACAGAGTGCAGTTATGTTAGTAGAGAAAAACACAGTGTTCACTTCACCTTGGGGCCTGCTGCTGGCGGGATGTCACCTCTCTCTGGTTCTCATTCGAGGAAGGAATGAATTGAATTTAATGTAGTTTTGTTAACCCATCTTTCTCAAAGTGATGCTCTGAGAAACTCTGAAGGGGGTATAGAAATTGAACTGTGTATCTGTGAAATTCTCATATCAAATTACTTTTTAAAATAGCCATGCTAATGTCTCCCATGGCATAGGAACTTTCTAAGCTAAAGTGGGAGCTGCTGCTGGTCCAGAGAGAAGGAAGTTAATGAAGTGAGGTGGGAGCCAAAGGATGCTGGGACTCCTCAGGTTATTAATGATAGCGATAATGGTGATAACAAATTAAGAATATTTATTGGATTTTAGCAAAGTCCTAACTACAATATGATCACAGAGGAAGGAAGGTCCTCTTCTAACAAAACCACTGATGTGTGCACGGGGCTCACTGTTTTCTGGCCACACTTCTGGTCTGGGTCAATGGGTGCTAATTCCCACCTTCTTGTTGGGGAAGATTACTAAGCAGGCAAATTTCAGGCTGAGATGAGAAGTATCCTTTCAAATACCATTTTTTAAAATTTATTTTTGAAGTAGAATTTGTCTCTGTAGCCCTGGCTGTCCTGGAACTATCTATGTAGACCAGGATGATGATCCGGAGCTCAGAAATCCACTTGCCTCTGCCTTGGGAGTGTTGGGCTTTAAGTTGTTCATCATCACGGCTAGACTGTCTTTTTTTTTTTTTTTTTTTTTTTTTTTTTTTTTTTTAATATAACTGAAGTTACTAGAGACTTAAACAGGTGAATCTGAGAATTTTATTATTTAATTACCTTTGAGAACATCTTAACCTAGCTTTCATTTATAAATGAGTCATCTGAATGGCACAGAACCTTACAGACCTTCAAGGTTGGGATTCTGCATCTCCAGAGCCAGGCTGATGGAGCCGACCATGCTGACATGCATCCATTCCATTTCTTCAATGTTTCTTGCTTAGGATTAGTTCTTTACCTTACTTTGGACCTGGGGACTTCCTGGGAATCTTATGTCATTCAGTACATACCTTTTGAAGTTGTTTGATTCTAGACTTTCACTGCCCTGAATTATTTTTATTACTTTCCAGTATTATAAATAATAGGCAGAAATGCAAAAACAATTCTTGCCTCTACACATGGAAATGAATTCTGTCTCTTGAAGAAACAAGTATTTTCCTCTGTGGAGGAAATTTGTGCTGCATCTATTTCCAAGTTCATTTAAATATTCTTTAACTCTATGTAAATAGGGCTTAGTCTTCTGCTCTGACCTGGTTCTCTCACCTGCTTACTTTTTGTAGTTGAGTGGTATACACCATAAGCTATAAGCCCTTCAGTATGTGCCTTGGTATATTTATGAGTAGCTTTACATTTTTTTTTTGGGTGGAAGTTACCCATAAACATTCTCAGTTGCGTGTTTTGGATATGTTCAAGAATTATGGGGCATAATTATATATTTACAATGGAAACTATAAGCACAGTTGGCTTTATACATTGGGGACATATTCAGGAGCCATCTTTAAAAAGCATTATTCATGGATGTGCACGTGTGCATGCTATGGTGCCTCTGTGGAGGTCTGAGGATGCCTTCCAGAAGTCAGTTTTCTCCTTTCCCTGTAGGGGGATTGTGTTGTTTCATGGTAAATAATTGTCCCACCCACTGGTTTAATAAAAAGCGCTGATTGGCCAAAGGCAGGCAGGAAGTGTGGGCGGGGCTACCAGACTAAGAAAACTCTTGAGAACAGGAAGCACAGAGCAGAACGCCAGAGAGAATGACAGAGAGAAGACAGAAGAAGCAGAGGACAACTATGCAGCTCTAAGAAAAGGTACCAAGCCGCAAGGCTGAACAGGAAGAATCATGGGTTAGATGAAGGGGAGAGAGCTAGCAAGTGATATGCCTGGGCCTTAGGCCGATCAGCCTAAAACTACTGAAAGTGTCTGTGTGTCTCTACGGGTCTATGGGTCTTCGGGTCTTTGAGTCTGCGGGTCTGTGGGTCTGCAGGTCAGTGAGTCTGTGAGTCGTAGACCTTGAGGTTAGGCCCGAAAATCCAGGCCAGAAACCTCCTACTACATTCCCCTGTGTGGGTCACAAGGATACAGCTCAGGTGTGGTAGCAAGTGCCTTTACTCACTGGTTCTTGAGAGCCACCTTTTACTCGATATCTATTTTTGAACCTAATTAATTTTAGAATACAGGTGCTTTTTGGTCTACAATAGGGCTGTATCCTGACAAACCCCACTTGAGCTGAAAATATTTCAAGTTAATGAAAATAGTGTAGTCACTGCATCTAAACACCTAACATACCAAGCACTATTGCCCAACAAGACTTTGACAATGTGGGCAGACTGGCCACTATTGCTGAGTACCATGACAGAGCACAGTAATGCACATGCTTGTCTAGGAAAAGCTAAAAATCCAGAATCTGAAATTTGGTTTTTACCAAATAAAATAACATGACTTTTGCTCCATGGTGAAGCGAAAAAATTCTTAGTCAGGGGCTATCTGCACTTGT
This sequence comes from Phyllotis vaccarum, assembly GCA_033318265.1. Taxonomy (NCBI): domain Eukaryota; kingdom Metazoa; phylum Chordata; class Mammalia; order Rodentia; family Cricetidae; genus Phyllotis; species Phyllotis vaccarum. The sequence continues at coordinate 50,787,774 of JARWLC010000016.1, forward strand.
CTCAGAAGAATATTTAGTATCTATTTGAATGACTTGTCTTGCTAGCATGACAGCACCCCCTGACAAAAGTGACTCATTTGGGGAAGGCTTGTTTTGGTACAGATCACTGTGGAAGGTGTGTCACAGCAGCAGGAGCTTGAGGCAGCTGGTCTCCTTGGGCCACATCAGGAAGCAGAGAGACAAGGGTGCTGGTACTCAGGGTTCCTGTAATGATGTCAGTTACAGTTATGATGGATCTTGGATCTTGCACCTCAATTAATCTAGATAATTCCTCACAGGAAGGCAGGAGGCTTGTCTCCTCCTAGATGATTTTAGATCCCATAAGATTGACAACCGAGACTAACTATACCAGTATCTGTGCTATAAATGGAAATGATTGGCTATATATAGAGTTAAGTAATAAAATAAATAAAAATAAGGAGTATTGAGTTCTAACTAAAAGAGGTGTGGAAAGCTCTGAAGGTATAGCCTGATTTCTTGTGATGAGGGGTTAGTAGTAGGAATAAGAAGTGTTAAGGGCAGACTTGAACCAGAGTTAGTCTTTCTCATTGTACAGGTCAAATCAGGAGGATTGAATGAGGAAAATAAACTCTCCCACAGAAACTGAGAGTTACCGAGAGTGCTATATCCATATGCCACCTAAAGTACATCCAGAGCACTCTGGGTAATTACCTTTTGTTAATTCTATATATAGAGGCAAACCCTGGCTTGAATCAATCATGACAGTAAAAACAGTTGTTGATTTTTGGGAATATCTTAGGATGCTACCCTTTTACGTAAAGACTTAGTTAGTAAGAGACGTCTATAAATCGACTCCCATCCCATTGTGGAATAAAAAGCTTTGTGCCTTCCCATAGGTTATATTGTAAAGTAGAGGCAATTAGCTAATAACTGTAAGGTCTCTCAGGTATGGGGATGTAGTGTAGCTGGTAGAGGGCTTGCCTATGCACAAAGCCTTGTATTGAATTTCCAAAACCTCATAAATTCTGCATAGTTGAGAACACCTATAACCCCAGGGTTTTGGAGAGAGAGGCAGCAGGTTTAGAAGTTTAATCCATCCTTTACTACATGATGACCCTGAGGCTAGCCTGAGGTACCAGAGACTCTGTCTTAAAACAAAAACAAACCAGAGAGAAGGTCCAAATGGTGAATAAAGGATTCATTTGTCTTCTTCATTTAATCATTTTGGGCAACTCTCTTCCCTGGATTATTTGTCTAATTTAAGAGCCCTCACCAAAAAAAAATCTTATGGCTCAGCCTCTGAATATGGAGATGACAAGTATGAACCACTCTTCCCATCCTTGAACAAGCTTTCTTCCTCACATCCCACAGGCTGTCTTTTTTGATAAGTGCCTTTAAAGTTTGTGGAACTAAACTTCCTTTCTGTTGTTATGGCAACTAGTGTAAGAGATACAGTATAAAGGAACAATATTCCTATCACTGGGAAATATGTTTGTTGCCTTATTTTGGTAAAAGGGTTGGGAATAGGAGGATGTGAGTGAAGACACTGAGAAAGGACTGCCCCTTCCCCAACAGAAGTCCTTTTCTTGTCTAGAAGAGTCTGTGCCCATGGGAAAGAAAATAGGCTAAGCTGGTTTGACTAAATGAGTTGGTTTGGGACTAATTGGGTGACTCTACTACTCAAATGTTGAGGGATTAAGTGAATACATGAGTGTGGGAAATAATAATAGGACCCTGTGAAGTTGAATCATATGCCTAGGTAAGAGAGCAATTTGAATTTATATAATCCTTTTTCTTGAAGTACATCAAAGAACACAAGGTCAATTTTTGGCTTATGTTTGTGTGGTAGATTTTTAATGTCCTGCTGTCTTGACAATATATGTCAATTTGGCTTGGGGCTCATTCTCTTTGTTCTCGGGAAGTGGTTAGAGATGAAGACAAATAATGTAAATTCATTTCACTGGCAGCTTTAAAATAAGATTGAAAGAAAAACTGAGTATTTAAAGATGTATAGTGATTATTTTCCAAAGCAAAATGAAAAATAATTTTGTATTATTTGATGGTTTACATTGTTTCTGTTCCATTCATGCATGCTGATAATTATTGTAGGGGATTGGAGAGAATGTGGGATTTAGAACTGAGCCATTTAGGTTAAAGTTGGAATTCTTCTATCTTATAGCAGTGCTCTCATATGCAAAACCATGAACTCCCTGAACCTCAGGTTTTTTTTCAAATGCACAAGTAAAATGTACTAATGATTATAACAACATTGACACATCTACAACTGGAGACTCAGAAGCCTCCTTCCTGGTCCACAGCTGACTAAGAGGTGAGTAGCACCCTGGCCCTCAGGCCAAGCAGAGACTGTGGTCTCTGAACCCCAACGTGGGGACACTGCTCCTGGCATCCCAGCCACACCCAGCTCTGCCCTAAACCAGAAAAAAGTTGGAAGAGCTCCCCCCAAACCCAATCTCCAGAAAAACACAGCTGGAGGGACACCCCATGTGCTAAACCACCCACAAACCGCTATCTGCATATTCACACACTGACAACTGGCAACCAGAGCCTCCTGGTCCATAGCTGATTAAGAGCCAACTAAGACCCTACCAAGAATCAACACTGTGACAACTGGAGACACATAGCTCCTTGGCCTACAGCCAACTAAGAGCCAAATAAGAGCAACCCCTGCAATTACTGGAGACACTCAGCCACTGGACTCACAACTAAGAGCTGACTAAGAGCTAACTAAGAGTGAACCAAGGAAGCAATGGACAGATGTCACTGAAAGAATACATATAACAATATAAAGAACAACAAGACACCACCAGAAGAAGCTGGTGGTTCTACAGCATCAACATCTGAGCATAACAATGAAGAGGAAACAGAGGAAGAAGCTTTAAAAGATGATATTAAAAACTCCCTTAAAGAAAAAAATAGAAAAAAAAAATAAAAACAAAAATTGGAAGAGATGAACAAATCCCTGAAAGAAAATAAAAAAAAAAGAAACCAAGAAAGAGAAAACAAACAGATGAAAGTAACATTCCAGGAATTAAAAATTAAAATAGAAGAATAAAGAAGGCACAAACTGAGGCAAAGCTGGAAATAGAAAACCTGAAGAAACTATCTAGAACTACAGATGCAAACATAACTAACAGAATGCAAGAGATGGAAGAGAGAGTCTCTGGAGTGGATGACTCAATAGTGGAAATAGATACATCAGTTAAAGAAAACACTAAAACCAAAAAAGTCATAACACAAAACATCCAGGAAATCTGGGATAACATGAAAAGACCAAACCTGAGAATAGTTGGAATTAAAGAAGGAGAAGAACACCAGCTCAAGGCACAGAAAATATATTCAGCAAAATAATGGAAGAAAACCTTCCCAACCTAAGGAAGGAAATGCCTATAAAGATACAAGAAGCTTACAGAACACCAAACAGACTAGGCCACTATCCCACCCAAATACTCTGCTCAACACATAATAGTCAAGCCACTAAATCTACAGAACAAAGAAAAAATACTAAGAGCTGCAAAGGAAAAAGGCCAAATTATTAGACCCATAAGAATAACACCTGTCTATTCAATGGAAACAATGAAAGGAAGAAGGTCCTGGTCAGATGTTATACAGACACTAAAAGAGCATGGCTGCCAACCCAGATTACTATACCCAGCAAAACTATTAATCATCATAGATGGGGTAAACAAGATATTTCATGACAAAACTTGATTTAAACAATACCTATCCACAAATATGACCCTATAGAAAGTGCTAGAGGGAAAATTCCAACCTAAGGAAACCAGATACACCCATGAAACCACAAACAGTTGATAATCCCACAGAAGAAAAACCCAAAGAAGGGAAATATACATAATCTACCACCAAAAATAACAGGAAATAACAATCATTGGTCATTAATATCCCTTAACATTAATCGACTCAATTCACCCATAAAAAGACACATCCTAACACGATGGGTACAAAAAAAAGAATCCATCCTTCTGCTGCATACAAGAAACACACCTCAACTTCAAAGACAGATAACAGGCTCAGAGTAAAGGGTTGGGAAAAGACTTTCCAATCAAATGGTCCTAAGAAACAAGCTGGTGTAGCCATCCTAATATCTAACAGAATAAACTCCAAGCTAAAATCAATCAAAAAAGACCAGGACAGATACTACTTATTCATCTCAGGAGAAATCCACCAACATGAAGTCTCAATCCTGAATATTTATGTCCCCAACATAAGGGAACCTACATATATAAAAGAAACCCTACTGAAGCTTAAACCTCACACCAAACCCCACACACTAATAGTGGGAGATTTCAATTCCCCACTTTCACCCTGGAATAGGTCAACCAGACATAAACTCAACAGAGAAATAAGGAATCTAACAGATGTTATGACCCAAATGGACTTAATAGATATATATAGAACCTTCCACCCAAACACAAAGGAATATGCAAATTTCTTAGCACCCCACAGAACTTTCTCTAAAATTGACCACATACTCAGTCATAAAGCAAATATCAACAGATACAGAAAAAAGGAAATATCTCCATATATAATATCAGACCACCATGCTCTAATGTTAGAGTTCAACAACAACAAAAAACCTACAAATTAAAGGAAACCGAGCATCTCTCAATTGAACTACCTCTGGGACAAGGAAGAAATTAAGAAAGAAATCAAAGCCTTCCTAGAATTTAATGAAAATGAATCCACAACATACCCAAACTTATGGAACACAATGAAAGCAATGCTAAGAGGAAAACTCATAGTACTAGATGACTATATGTAAAACCTAGAGAAATCTCACACAAGAGACCTAACAGCACAGCTGAAGGCTTTAGAACAATTAGAAGCAAACTCAACTAGATGGCATAGATGGCATGAAAAAAATCAAACTTAGGGTTGAAATCAACGCAATATAAACTAAGAGAACAATACAAAGAATCAATGAATCAAAGAGTTGGTTCTTTGAGAAAATCAACAAGATAGATCAACTCTCATCCAAAATAACCAAAAAGCAGAGAGAGAGTGTGTGTATCCAAATTAACAGAATCAGAAGTAAAAAGGGGAACATAACAGACATCCAGAAAATCCAGAGAATTATCAGGTTATATTTTGAAAAATCTATACTCCACCAAAATGGAACACCTAAAAGAAATGGACATCTTTCTGGACAGGTACCACTTACTAAAATTAAGTCAAGATCAGATTAAAGACCTAAACAAATATATACCCCCAAAGGAAATTAAAACTGCTATTAAAGGTCTCCCAACTTAAAAAAAAGCCCAGGACCAGATGGTTTCAGTGCAGAATTCTACCAGACATTCAAAGAAGAACTAATACCGATACTCCTCAAACTGTTCCATAAAGTGGAAACTGAAAGAACATTGCTGAACTCTTCTTATGAGGCCACAATCACCCTGATTCTCAAGCCACTCAAAGATACACACAAAAATACTCAATAAATTTCTTGCAAACTGTATCTAACTATGTACCAAAAAAGAAAAATCATCCACCACATCAAGTAGGCTTCATCCTAGGGATGCAAGGATGATTCAGCATACAAAAAACTGTGAATATTATCCATCATATAAACAAACTGAAAGAAAAAGCCACATTATCATCTCCTTAGATGCTGAAAGCATCTTTTATAAAATCCAACACTCCTTCATGATAAAAGGAGAGATCAGGAATACGGGAAAATACCTTGATATAATGAAGGTGATATACATCAAGCTGACAGTCAACATCAAACTAAATGGAGAAAAACTCAAAGCAGTGCCACTAAAATCAGAACAAGACAAGGCTGTCCCTTATCTCTCTCCTTATCTATTCAATATAGTTCTTGAGGATTTAGCTAAAGCAATATGAGAACAAAAGGAGATTAAGGGGATACAAATTGGAAAGGAAGAAGTCAACCTATCATGATATGATAGGATATATAAATGACTCTCAAAATTATACCAGGGAACTTGTACATCTGATAAATACCATCAACAGTGTAGCAGAATGCAAGATTAACTAAAAAAAGAAATCAATAGCCCTCCTATACACTAAGGTTAAAAGGGATGAAAAAGAAATAAGAGAAACATCACCCTTTATAATAGCTGCAAATAGCATTAAGTATCTTGACATAGCTCTAATCAAAGAAGAAGCAGACCTGCTTGACAAAAACTTCAAGTCACTGAAGAAAGAAATTGAAAAAGATATCAGAAAATAGAAAGATCTCCCATGCTTCTGGATAGGTAGGATAAACATAGTAAAAATGGCAATTTTACCAAAATTAATATACAGATTCAATGCAATTCCCATTAAAATCCCAACACATTTTTTAAATAAATTTTGAAAGAATATTCAACTTCATATGGAATAACAGGAAATCCAGGATTGTCAAAACAATCCTGGTCAATAAAAGAACGTCAGGAGGGATCACTATCCCTGACTTCAAGCTATGCTATAGATCTATAGTAATAAAAACAGCTTGGTACTGGCATTAAAACAGACTTGTGGATCAATGGAATTGAATCAAAGACCCTGACATTAACCCACACACCTATGAACACCTGATTTTTGACAAAGAGGTCAAAAAACTTCAATGGAAAAAAGATAGCATCTTCAACAAATGGTGTTGGCATAACTGGATGGTAGTGGGTGAATGCAAATAGATCCAAACCTATCACCCTGCACAAAACTCAAATCCATGTTGATTAAGGACCTCAACATAAACCCAGTTACACTGAATTTGATAGAAAAGAAAGTAGGGAACGCCCTTCAATGCACTGGCACAGGTGACCACTTCCTAAATATAGCACCAGCAGCACAGACACTAAGAAGAACAATCAATAAGTGGGACCTCCTGAAGCTGAGAAGCTTCTGTATGGTAAAGAACACAGTCAATTAGATAAAATGAGAGCCTACAGAACGGGAAAAGATCTTCACCAACCCTACATCTGACAGAGGACTATAAAATATGTAAAGAACTAAAAAACTAGAGCCCTTAAACCTAAATAACCCAATTAAAAATGAGAGCTAAAAGGAGAATTAACAGAATTACAAATGGCTGAAAGGCCTTAAAAAATTGCTCAGCATCTTTAGCCATCAAAGAAATGCAAATCAAAACAACTCTGAGATACCACTTTACACCTGTCAGAATGGCTAAGATCAAAAACACATATGACAACCTATGCAGGAGAGAATGTGGAGCAAGGGAAACACTCCTCCATTGTTGGTGGGAGTGTAAACTTGTACAGCCACTCTAGAATGCAGAATGGTGGTTACTCAAAAAACTGGGAATCAATCTCCCCAAGGATCCAGCAATACCTATGGGGCATAAACCCAAAGGATGTATATTCATACCCCAAAGGCATCTATGTTCATTGCAGCATTGTTCATAATAGAAAGAACCTGGAAACAACCTAGATTCTCTTAAACTGAAGAATGGATTAACAAACTGTGGTACATCTATACAATGGAGTACTACTGAGCAGTAAAAAATGACATCCTAGAATTTTCAGGCAGATGGATGAATTCAGAGAATATCCTCCTGAGTGAGGTATCCTAAGCCTGGAAAGAGAGCCATGGTGTGTACTCTCTCATAAATGGATTTTAGACAAAAAGCAAAGAATACCCAAGCTGCAAACCACAACTTTTGAACAGCTTAGGATCAGAAAGAATTTACGAGATACATCCAGAGATTCTGGTAAGAAGAGAAAATAAAGAAGATCTCCTTATCAAATTGGGATCATAATGAGTTGCAACCAAGAAGGTGGAAATTGAATACAAAAGAAGGAGATGGTTGAGTGAGAAGAGCAACAAAGAAGGAGAAAAAAAAAAAAAGATGGATATCTTGATAGAGGAAGCCAATGTGGTTTTTTAAAGAGATCACCAGGGAAACCTCCAAGAACTCACAGATATCCCTGGCTAGGTTTCCAATCAGTAGTGAAGAAGGTCCCTAAACAGGACTTTCACTAGAATCAAATGGATAACCACCTTAAGTGTCACCACAGAACCTACATCCAACAAAGAATAGAAATTGAGGCAAAGATCTATGGCTGATCACTGGGCTGAGTTCCTGGTCCAGCTGAGAGCAGAGGAGAATCTGTATGAGCACGGGAATGGGGATTATGTGGAAAATTCCCACAGTGATGGCTGGCTGGAGCTCCGGGGAGCTCACTGAATCAAGAATAGCTACAAGGAGGCTTTGGGAAAAGGAGCTAGGCCCTCCAAGTGTAGGCAACTATCCATTGGCATGGGCAGTATGTGGAACCTTGAGGGGTCGGATCAGACTGTGTTCCTGTGCATTGGTTTGTACCTTGGAGCCCATTACCTGCAGAGAAACACCTAACTGAGTCTTGATATTGAGATGAGGAAATCAGACTTGCCTGGAGTGAATGTGCCATGGCTGAGCTGACCTACCTTAGGACTTCTTGCTCTTTTGGGGATGGGAATGGGAGATGGGGAAGAGGAAGCTGAAGGCTGACTGGGAAGGATTAGGAAAAGGGAAGGGAGGGGAATTAGGGGGATACATGGATAAAAAATACATTTTTTCTAATAAAAATAAAATGAAGGAAAAACCCAATTTTATAACCAAAAACAAAATAAAGCAATAACATTGATAATACAATGCTGCCAAAACCAGGGAAATCTTGGTGTGGGGTACATATCTGCTGTCAGATAGATTTGGCTGAAATCACTGAAACTCTCTGCCTCTAAATAATAGTTTTATTTGATTTGTGTGTGTGTGTGTGCGTGCGTGCGTGCGTGCGTGTGTGTGTGTGCGCACGCGTGTGTGCGTGCGTGCGTGTGTGTGTGTGTGTGTGTGTGTGTGTGTGTGTGTGTGGGTGTTTGTACACATGGAGTTCAGAGATCAACTTTGGGCATGAGTGCTTCTATCTTGACTTTGAAAGGGTCTCTCACTTGGTCTGGAGCTTGCCAATTTAGGCTAGGCTAGCCACAAAGTCCCAGGGATTTATCAGTTCCCATCTTCCCAGGACTGGAATTACAACTGTGATTTACTGATGTGGGAATGCGTTTATGTATGCTGTGAATCTCAATCTTTAAATAAAAGAGCTGTTTTGGGCCATGGCAAGCACCATAGAAGAAGTAGGAGAAGAAATCAGAGAAGGAGGGCTGAGTCAGAGGCAGATCGAGCTGAAGCCACTTAAGGAGCAACATGTAGAAGCTCAGGTGAGGCATGGGCCACGTGGCAGACAGATTAATAGAAATGGGTTGATTTAAGATGTAAGAGCTAGCTAGCAATGTGCCTGAGCCATAGGCCAAACAACATGAAGTTAATATAAGCATCTGAGTCATTTCTGGGGACCTGAGCGGCTGGGCGACTAAGTGGTCTTGGGCGGCAGGTCTGTGGGTCCAGGTCCCTGGCCACCCGAGATCAAGAAACCCCACTACTACAGATGGCGCATCCAACATGGGGCGATCATCCACTTAATGCCTGAGAAAGTTTAAAAAGGGTTTTAGCAGAAACTGAGCAAAGGCACCTTCCAAATTGTGTATATGAAGCAGGTCTTTGTACATAGGCTTCAGAGAGAAAGGAAAGAGGTTAGAAAAAGTCTTTAAAGAGAGAAATCGAGTAATAAAAATACAATAAGCCACGTAAAGATGGAAAATAGACACAAAATCTGGATTTTGGTTGTTATTGTGTTTTCTTTTAGTTTTTTAACTGTTAATGAGCTAACTGCAGAAAGACAATGGATTGCAAATGCAAAGGCTACTAAGTTAAACAAAAGTATATATTTTAAAGGTATTTTGATTTTGAAATGTGTGTATAAGAATTTATTGCTTTGGAAGAGTTCTGCTTTTGTTTCCACAGAAGATGAGAACCAGTGGATTGCTTCCAAGCAAATATGGTTTCATCAACCAAGACCCCCTGGAAAAAAACCTCTGATGGGAAGAGATGGCAAGATCAGCTTCAGGGCTTCAGGTTATGATCCAGTCTGAAGAATTTGTGAGATTTTCAACGCCCCTTAATCAGCAGGAAGTAGTAATAGAAAACTACGCCCCAATTCCCCAAATATTGTTTCTAAATGTTTGTTTTCATTATAAATGGTTAATGGTCATAGTCAATCTTTCTAAGAAGAAAAAGGGGATATGGTATATGAATGATTTTTAAAAAGTTAGATTATTGAATTTACTTGGGTCAGGAAATCAGCTGTTAATCTCAAAATATTTTACAGTGGTATGGATTTTGGTTTACTGATACAAACTTAAAGTCAATTCTCTTATGCTATATGTATTTTCTACTCTTGTTTAAGATATGATGTTTATGTAACTGATTTAGAATTGTAATGTATAATTAAGAAATGCATGCTAGTTAGATTTTTAGGTATAAAAAGATATATTTCAATTAGTCAGGTAATCTTCAAATACTTCTAAGACCTACAGAATATGGCATTTAAAATATTTTAAGAGCTTAGACTTTTCTGGACAGTGAGACAGGTCTGTTCCTGGCAGCACTAATTTACTTCAACAGAAAAATGGTCATCAAAGAAACTCCATATGGAGTCTACTCTCTTTGTGGCAATGGTTAGCCACTGGACAAGGACCTGTTCTTATATTGACTACTTGACAGTATGCTGTTTAAACTGGACATGCAGGTTCCAATAGGAAGATGACCTCTGAACTTTGGCAGAACAAGCTGAGATGGTCATTCAGGTTCCTGCTTTGCAGAGAAAACTGCCAGACATTCTTCAGGACTCGAGTAGAAGCAACTGATGAACTGTGCCGGAATGGGCAGAGCAGATTTCCTGCTTCACTGAAATGAAAAGAGACTCTGGGCCTGTAGGCTGAAGATGGATGCCCCAACTTTATAAAGGAACTTGGGTGACTGTCCAGGCAGATAGGTGTCATCTCTGTCATTTCTAGACTTTAGAAGTCGCTTGTGCTTCTGGTTTACTTGGGTAAATATATCCTTCTGTGGTCTTTGATGTAGTTGAAGATTAGATAGTTATAGGTACAGTTTTTCTTAGTCATTTGAAAGGTATATTGGATATGAAACTTTAGACTCATAAAGATAAGGTAGATGATAGAGTATTTTCTTTAATTTTGCTAAATACAAATAGACTAGATATTGTAACTGTAATTCTTGCTTGATAGCTATTTTGGTATATGTAATTTTGCTGTGTTAAAATTGAAACCTTCCTTTTTGATTAGACAGAAAGGGGGAAGTGATGTGGGAATGCGTTTATGTATGCTGTGAATCTCAATCTTTAAATAAAGGAGCTGTTTTGGGCCATGGCAGGCACCATAGAAGAATTAGGAGGAGAAATCACAGCATAGGTAGGAGAAGGAGGGCGGAGTCAGAGACAGATCGAGCTGAAGCCACTTAAGGAGCAACATGTAGAAGCTCAGGTGAGCCATGGGCCACGTGGCAGACAGATTAATAGAAATGGGTTGATTTAAGATGTAAGAGCTAGCTAGCAATGTGCCTGAGCCATAGGCCAAACAACATGAAGTTAATATAAGCGTCTGAGTCATTTCTGGAGACCTGAGCAGCTGGGCGATTAAGCGGTCTTGGGCAGCAGGTCTGTGGGTCCAGGTCCCTGGCTGCCCGAGATCAAGAAACCTCACTACTACAATTTACCATGTCTGGTCTTTTATTTTAATGTGGGCTGTGGAGAGTAAATTCAGGTCCCTAGGCTCATAGGCAAGAACTTACCGACTGACCTATCTCCTCAGCCCTTTGTTAAATCAGTCTTTAAATTTTCATTTGTATTAAAAAATGATATATTCCTACAGTATGATCTTTTCTAAGTGGTTTTCACTGGCTATGGGAAAACTTTTAAGTTTGGCATGTTCATCTTATAACAATCCGTGAATTTTTTATAAGTTTAAATAGTTTTTTTAAAGGTGATTTCTAAGGAAAATAATTATGACAATTATTAATAGTTCTGTCTGATTATCATATCTGTCTGTCTATCTTTTATTTATCTATCTGTCTATCTATGTATTACCCTTTTATTTATCCATTGTTTGTATGTATGTATTTATCTGCACATTTTTTATTTTTGTATCCATCAATTGATGTATGTATGTATGTATGCATGTATGTATCTATTTATGAATGAGGTAGGGTCTCTAAATGTTGCCTAACTTGAGCTTGAAGTCTCGATTCTCCAACTTTGCTTCCTGCCAACTGGGGTTGCACACATGTACCATCACACGTTGCTCTCCAATATGTATTCAGAATTTAATTTTCCTTTCCTACTGCCAGTATCTTTATTACAAGGCTCAGTAGTGTCAGCAGTGACAGTAGCATTTCTCCTTGTTCCTGATTCTAAGAGAAACATCCTTAGTGTCTCACCATTTTGTGTATCTGTTGTTTGTGTTTAGTATATATTTAAAGTCACATTAAGAAAGTTTCCTTTGAGTCTAGCAGAACTAAGAATTTGTAGTTTGATTTTCTTATAGCTGTCAGTAGAAATAGTGATTCTCAACTATTCAGACTGGAGCCACTTTCCTAATTCTCATTGGACTCATAAAACTAGGCCAGGATGTTGGGTTCAATTCTAAGCAACCACAGTGCTTTCTTGTGTAGATTCTTCTGGGTTAGGACAAGTACAGGAAGTTTAACTGAACTGATTAATTGAACCACTGAAAAAAATGAATACTAATTTTTTGAACTTTCAAGCAAAGTTCAAACATTATTTTTTTAATGGTATGATGGATCAAAGAAAAATCTCCTTCCTTTCTTCAAAATTCCCTAGGATATTAGTTCAGAAGCAGTGTCCATGCTATGTATTCTTAAACACTGTTGAAATGGAACAAAGCAAGAACTTCAACTGTCTCAAAATTCAATCTGCTTGAGACAGATGCCCATTAACACACAGTTATTCATAACAGGCAGGCAGAAATGCTTGGGGCTAGGGTGATCAAGATTCAGAAATGGAAGTACAACTCTACCTCTGCCTACAAGTTTTGAAATAACCTTGATAATTCTTCATTCCACCATAATCCTGTTGATCTGATGCTATGAATCAATTTAAGCCAGTATTTATTATCTAAAGAAGAGAAGGACATAGTATGGGTATTTAAGCCTTCCACCTATAATTTACCTGCCATTGCCTCCAAGCAGGTGTCATTAGTTACTTTTTAATTTGCCCTTGAGGGTGTTTTCCCATGAGAATTTTGTGAAGAAGTCAAAACTTACATTTAGTACCTATATTAGTTGGGGTTCTGTAGGGTAACAGAACTTATAGAATTACATATCTTATGTAAAATGGGGATTTATTATAGTGACTTATAGGTTGTGGTCCAGCTAATCCAACAATGGCCAACTATAAATGGAAAGTCCAAGAATCCAGTAGTTGCTCATGAGGCTGGATGTATAAGCTGGTTTTCAGTCTACACTGAGATCCTGAAGAGGTGCCAGTGAAGGAATGGACTTGCTAGCAAGGCAAGAGCAAACAGACAAAGAGCAAAAGCTTTCTTCTTCCAAGTCTTTATACAAGCTTCCAGCAGCAGAGGTCAGAGAGGGGTTTTCCCACCTCAAATGTATAGCAGACCAAGAGACCAGCTCCCAGAACTTCTCCAGGACTGCAAATAGAATGCCTTTGGAGTAGTGGAACTAGGAATACTTCTTATTTATCTGAGGGAATAAAAGCTTACAAACATACTGATGATTACACTATTCCTTTAGTTCCCTTCTTCTACCTCTTTTCTTTGTTCTGCTTCTCCTTATATATCATTCCAATGAAAAGCGATAAGAAGCTACATTTGAGGGTCATAGTACATTCCTTGAGCAAATGATAAGGAGTCGATTCTTTTACCATGGCAACATATAGGGTATAGTTGAAATTTCTGTCTCACTAGAAACTCTTAAATACCCAGCACCTACTTCCCAAATAATTGACTCAGAGAGTTCGTATTGTAGTAACTGCTGGGCCAGTAGTTCAGGCTAGCTCTTAAACTTAAATTAAACCATCTATTTTATCTATGTTTAGCCATGCAGATTGTAGCATTTTCATCTTGTTTCCTGTGCATCTGTCTGGTATCTGCTGTTCTGCCTTTCCCCTTTCCAGAATTCTCCTAGCCTCATTGCCCTGCCTCTCTTCCTGCCTCTACTGGTCAATCAGCATTTTATTAAACCAACACGAGTGATAAATCTTTGCAGTGTACATGAGCATTATCACCCTGTGGGGACATGGTGTTGGGCACTTTCCCAGGCAATGGCATTGAAAGCATCTCAAACATAAAAATATATTCTCTTATCCTGCATGCAACCCCAATATCTCAAGGTGTAGTGGGACATTTCTCTCCTGCCAGCCAGTATCCAGCAGCCACTTCCCCCAAATAATTGACTTAGAGGCTTAGTATTACTTATAAAGGCTCAGCCAGTAGCTCAAACTTGTTACTAACTAGCTCTTACACCTCAATTAACCCAGAATTCTTATTTTTGTTTAGCCATATGGCTTTGTACCTTTTCTCAGTCCAGTATTTTCATCTTGTTTTCTATGCATCTGGCTAGTTACTACTTCTCTGCCTTTCCTTTTTCCAGAATTCTTTTAGTCTGGTCACCATGACTATAATTCTGCCTGGTTATTGGACAATCAGCACTTTATTAAACCAATACAAGTGACAAATCTTTTTAGTGTAGAGAAGTATCCTAAGCAACAAGAAAGGAAGCTTACAACCTTTTGTTTAAGGCTGTAAGGTAAGATCATTCTCTGCAGTCCTGACCACTTGTGAAACTTTTCTCACAGTTATCTGGACATAAAACTACTTTTCTCTGGAATGGTTTAATTGAATAATTGCTATTCAGGACCTAAACAATAAACAGTTAGTTAGCTGACCCTTTAGTCCTGTATTAGAATCTGAGATTAGAAGTTTGAGCTGAGAGTTAATTGCTTGAGGAATTTATGTAAGGCATTAGTTGATGGTATGTGTTAGCCAGACTTTTAGCAAGTGGGGCAGTAAAGTTGCTTTATGCCTGAATTTGGCTCTACAATAAGACACCTGAGAATTTGTTCTCTTGTATTTTCTGTGGAGGTATAATTTATGAATTCATATGTAGGGGCATTTAGTTTATTTTGAATTTGCTCTGAGGTTTTAAATCAGCTAATTATACAAAGGCTGTCTTTGTAGCTGAGACTATGTAATGTTCCTATGTTAGTTCAAGCCAATGATACAAAACAGGGCATAAATGTCTCATAGTCCTCGTAACAATAATTCTAGTTATAAAGCATTATAGATACTCCTAGTATGTTATTTATTTTTCAAAATTATACAGCTAAAGGAGAAGACTGGGTTAAGCACTTCTCTTCAGGGAATGGGCTCCAAGGTGTCAACTCATTCAACTCCTTGTGGCTCCACATATTCCCCATGCCAATCTATAGTTGCCTACTCTTGGAGAGCCTAGCTCCTTTTCCTGATGGTTCCCCAGTGGCTATTCTTGATTCAGTGAGCTCCCCAGAGCTCCAGCTAGCCATCACTGTGGAAATTTTCCTCATAATCCCTATCCCTGTGCACAGACAGATTAGAATTACCTCCAGATATTTAATGCTATTTGCAGCTATTATAAAGGATAATGTTTCCCTTTATTTCTTTTTCAGCACTTTTATTATTTGTGTATAGGGGGGCTATTGAATTTTTTTTAAAGTTAATCTTGTACCCTGCTACACTCCTGAAGGTTTTTATCAGCTGTAGGAGTTCCCTGGTAGAATTTTGAGGGTCATATATATATATATATATATATATATATATATATATATATATACTATTATATCATCTGCAAATAGAGATAGGTTGACTTCTTCCTTTCAAATTTGTATCTCCTTAATCTCTTTTTGTTCTCTTATTGCTTTAGCTAAATTTTTGAGAACTATATTGAATAGATAGGAGATAAAGAGGGGATATCCTTGTCTTGTTCCTGATTTTAGTGGGATTTCTTTGAGTTTTTCTCCATTTAGTTTGGCGTTGTCTGTCAGCTTGATGTATATCACATTTATTATATTAAGATATTTTCCTTGTATTTCTGATCTCTCCAGGACTTTTTATCATAAAGGAGTGCTGGATTTTTTAAAAACGATTTTATTTTTGATTATATGTGTGTTCTGTGCCCATGAGTGCAGTACCTGCAGAGGCCAGAAGAAGGCATCAGTTCCCCTGAAACAGAACTTAAAGGCAGTTGTGACCACCCCAGTGTGGTTGCTGGAAACTGATCTCAGGTCTTCTGTAAGAATAGTATTACTCTTTACTGATGAACTGCTTGTCCATCTCTCTGATTTTTTTTTTTTTTTGAGACAAGATCTCAAATAGTCAGATTGGCCTGGAACTTGTTACATTGTAGGAACTGGCCTTGAATTTTGAAATTTCTTTGCCTCTGCCTCCTTAGTGCTTTCAATCATAGGTACATGACACTGTGCTTGGCTTCTGCCATGCTTTCAAATGAGGACATATGCTTTTATCTTGGGTTCTCTGAAGATTCCCCTAAGAACTGATTCTTAATATTTTCAACATAAATCATTTTCCAGAGGTTTCTTTTATGTTTCTTTTTCTCAGTAAAGTTTGGTTTTTATTTTCTACTGTATTTGTTTTCCATAGTGATTCATAACACTATCACATCTAAAGCCAAGGTGATTTCTATTCTATTGTTTCTTTGTTTAATATCTGCCTTCATAACTAACTACAAGTTATACTCCATGAAACCATTTATTTGGAACATGATTTGTTTTCAGAATGTGTTTAATAATTATATGGATGGGTACATGGGTAGATTGGTAGATGGATGAGCAGTTAGATGGATGGATAGGTGTGTAAATGGATAAATTTTGGGTGGGTTGATAGATAATAGGTGGGTGATTGGGGATGGATACATGAATAGATTGGTAGGTGGATGCATGAACAGAGTAGATGGGTGGATGGGGGTAGATGGAATATTACCTTGTATTACCACTGACAAACTCAACACTGCCTTCCCTGTAGCAGTGACTGCCAGCCTTTTAACTATGATCATACTTACTCAGTTTTTCTTTCTAAATATTAATTTATGACATCTCTTCCATGCTTATAATTTTAACTATGCTTTTGGTTGGCATAAACCTTGAAATTGTTTTGTAGTGTCAAATATTGAGACCAATTCATTTATCAGACAAAATAAACCTTTTTGTTTTCTTGCTTGTTTTTAAGTTCAATCTCTATCCACATTCTGGTTTATTCTTCCTTCCCATTTAATTTCTCAACATAGTTTAAAAATTTCTTTTCATTATACTTTCTACTTCCTACCCTTTCACCTATGCCAAACATTCCTCTACAAATTGGCTCTATTGTCCTTCACCTATCTCAGGTGAATTTATGAGTTCCAGAATCATTTCTTATCTGCCTCCTTCAAGCTACTTTCTATTGATTCTAGTGTTTCTCTATACTTCTTGAGATCTCTTATACTTCCAATTTTACATTCTTATTGGATATATGATGTGGGAATGTCTTTCTGTATGCTGTGAATATCAATCTTTAAATAAAGGAGCTGTTTTGGCCCATGACAGGTACCATAGAAAAAGGAGGTGGGGGAAATATGTATGTACACAAACACACAGACACATAGACACACAGATACACACACACACACACACACACACACACACACACACAGACACAGACACACACATACACACACACAGGACCCAGGTTTGGTTCCCAGCACTAAAATGATGTTTTGCAAATTCAGATCCAAGAGACCCAATGCCCTCTTCTCATTTCTGAGGGTACTACAAGCATGTGGTACACATAACATATGTGTAGGCAAGACATGTACACAAAGTAACTAATTTTTTTTTTAAATTTGTTTAGAAAAAGTTTTTATTTTATTTTATAATTGCCTTATTTTTCTTGTTTTAGATGCCTATTTGTTTTCTAATAAGGGAAGGCAAAAAAAGAGTGTGAATTTGGGTGAATGTGGAGATGGAGAGAATCTGAGAGAAGTTGGAGGAGGAGAAACCATAATCAGAATACATTGTGTAAAAAATCTATTTTCATTGAAGGAAAAAAAGAATTTGTTAGATTAGGCTTACAGCATGTTGTCTATCAATGGTGATCTCACACGGGAGCAATTGACAATGTAGTAATTTATTAAGTCCACAATGGCAGATGGTTCAGCTATCCCCACCCAGCACTGACAGCCTGGAGGATTCCTGGAGAGCTGGAACCCTGTTGTGGTCTGAATGAAAATGGTCCCCATAGGCTCACAGGAGTGACTCTGTTGGCAGGTGTGTTCTTGTTAGAGGAAGTGTGTCACTGGGGTGGGCTTCGTTATTCCAAGTGCTCAAGTCAAGCCCTCTCTCTCTTCCTGCTGCCTACTGATCCAGATGTAGAATGCTTAGCTTTCTCTTCAGCACATGTCTGCCTGCTCAGCTCCATGCTTCCCACCATGTTGACAATGGACTAAACTTTCAACTATAACCAGACCCAAATAGATGCTCCCGTTTAAGAGTGATGCTGGCTCTAATATCAGTGGGAGATGCTGCAGCAAGAGGGTAGATGAACATTCTAGCAATAGTGAGGACAAGCAGGCAAAAAGCAACTTACTTTTTCCATGTCCTGTTATCTGGACTCTCAGAATATGGTGCTATTCACATTAACAGTGGCTCTTTGTTAGATAATGTGATCAAGAAAACACCTCACAGAAGTGCTCACTAGCTTGTGTTTTAGTTGATTCCAGGTGTATCACATGGACACCACGTTGAACTCAGGCCAAGAACTCAGAGCAGAACTCAGGCAAAAACCGATGCAGGGAAAATGGAGGAGAACTCCTTTCTAGCTTGTTCCTCATGACTTGCTCAGCTTGCTTTTTAAAAATAAACCCAGTGTCAACCACTTGTTCAGGGTTAACATCATCCCCAAAGGACTTGGTCCTCCCACATCAATCAATCAACCAGTCAATCAATTACCACCACCACCATCATCAAAATAATTAAAAAGTCCTATAGGCTTGCTTACAGACAGTCTGATGGAGGCATTTTATCAATTGAGGTTCCTCATCCCAGATAACTCCAGCTTGTATCAAGTTTGGAAAAAAAAAGGCAGAAAGCCCACTCTGAGTCTTGGATGGTGGTTTGATGATAATTAGTAACTGAGTGGAAATGGCGTGGGGACATGTGCATGTTGTGTGGTTTGTGTACCTGTGAGTGAGTTTACATATCTGTCCAGCTTTCTTGATGGGGCTGCTGGTGCCTATAGTGATATGTGTTGGTGAGTGCATGGTGTTGGTGGTCTCATGATGTTGGCATTTGGCCATGGGTCAGGAACTCGGAGTTTGAAGCTGTAGGTTTTTCTTCTTCTAACAGCTCAAAAACAGAGCAGGCCCCAGCCTCAGCCCTAACAGCTTGAAGTCCTTCCACTTTCAATAGACAGGAAAATCAACCATAATTAAAGCTAATTATTCCACAGTGCTCTGCATGTATGTTGGCCTCCAAAGTACCCTGCAATGAGCAGAGAGGCAGTAGGGCCGTTTTTCTTCATAAAAACTTACCAGGAGTGCTGAGCAGATTAACAGCTCTAATGACAAAAATTACCGCTTACAACACTGACTTCAAATCAGAGGACAATATCCACAGACAGATATTTTCATAACAATTCATTATAGGTGGCACCAAGGGATTTCATTTTTATTTCCCTTGTGTCGTCTTCCTCAGATTCAGGTTCATTTCTCTTAATGAGGCAGGAGAAGATAAAGGGCAGAGACAGTGTCTCCATGGTGGCTGTGAGCGAGAGGCATTTAGGGTCACAGAGCTGTCAGAGATGGAGAGGAGGGGGCCAAGGAGAGACAGTGATGAGAGCCAGAGGCTTCCTGCCATAATGAACCAAAATTAAGACATAAATTCTCCTACCTTTGTTCCAACAGCTCCAACTCGGGGATTCAGCTTTTTAATGAGGAATGGATCAGAAGCAAAAATTATTAGCTAATTAATTGTACAGAGAACAGAAAAAAAAAACCCAATGAACTTAGAGGAAGAATTGAGAGTGGGGAACTGTTCCATCACAGTCTCCTAGATGCAGGACCGAAGGGACAATGTTAGGGAAGTTGAGGGTGTTAGGACGGACTTTTGCTCAGCTGCTTCTTGTCTGCCAGACCTGCTGGGTGCAGTGGAATGCAGTGGTGGAGTCAAAGGGCTTCCTGTGGTGACCATTTTTTGTCTTCCTGGAAACTTTCACACAATGTCAATGCGGATAGCCAAATAGAGCAGGACCTCTTGAAGAGACACTCTTAGAGGGGGGCACTGGGAATTGGTTGAAAAGCCCTTTAGACCACCCAGGAGAATCTGAGTCAGTTTGTATAGGCTACAGTCCATGAATCTGCTTCTGTAATAAGTGTGCGTGGGCTGGGAAGATGGTTCAGTGGGTAAAGTCCTTGTCATTGAGCATGAGGACCTGAGTTCGATCCCTAAAACCTATGTAAAAATACCAGGCATGGTAGTCTCATTTGTAATCTCAGAACTGGGGAAATAGAGAAAGACCCTGGGACTTGCTAGTCAGCTCTGGCCAGTGAGAAACCTTGTATCAAAAGAAGGTGGATGTTATCAGGTTGTTACTCCAAGTTGTCCTTTGGCTTTTATATTTTCACACATGTATGCACCTGCACACACATGGGCACACAGGCAAATGAGTGAATGGATAGATGAATGAATAAGTGTCAAGGGACTTTGCTGCCCAGTAAGATCAATAGCCATGGTCGGGTGTTGGGAACAAAGAATTTTATTTCATTTTGTGTCTTCTTCAGATTCTGCAGATGACTTTGGATTTGTACTTCTTTTCTCCATGTGGGACCTTTCTTTTCTTGTCAACACACCAAGAATGATAATTCTGGTTGAGAAATTACTTTGAGATAAATGCCTCATTTGCTTTCACTGCTTGTAAAGCCCAAATTAAATCTCAGAAACCCTGCCACACACTTTACAGTCCATTCAGATCACTAACAGGTTTAGATGCGAAAAATAATTAAAGTAGAAAAACACATTGCATGTCATCAGCTTTTGGGTTAGAATTTGATTTTCAGTTTCTTCATTACTGTTTTTCTTGGTTTGGAGAGGTGCAGACTTTAAGGTTTTTTTTTTTTTTTTTTTTTTTTTTTTTTTTTTTTTGTCACATTAGCTCAAGAGATAGAGCTAAACAAAATGATAGGGGCAGAAAGAGAAAAGAAGGGCAGATGATTTTGCAGTTTAGAATGTAGAAGACAGCATACGAGTGTCTTGGTTAAAACTGTCAGACTGTTAATCTCTTACCAGTTCCAACAGGTTAAGGGATGTTAGCACAACTGTCTACGAGAGGCTAATGCCACCACCTGTGACCATCATGGGCTCTCAGACAATAAAGATCTTGCACCATACAGCTCCTGTTGAATGCTGGGCTGTGTGCCAGACACTGCAAGGTGTGGGCATTATGGAAATAAAGCAATGAGAAGTCTCAGTCTAGAGGGCACGGGTAGAGGAATGTAATTACCATACTCTGTGATAATCTACCCTGGGCATTTGGTGGTACACAGGAACTTGCTGGCAGACAGTCAGAGACAACATGGAGGAAGTGAGAGAAAGAAACTACATTGGAAAGCAGGGGGACAGCTGGGCAGATCAGTCAGATGGGTAAAGACCGTGATATATGACCCAGCTCTGGTTCCAATACTTTCTCTCTGCTTTGGATGCTTCTTGATCCCCCAGGAGCTCCAGATTCATCCACTTCTTAATATCACCAGAACATTCTGTTCCCAGCCTTCCACCTGCAAAGGGTGACTTTGCCAAGCAGCAACATTTAGCTATGCTGTGCTCTGATCTCCCTGTGTTCCTGACATGGTGTTTGGGATAACTGTAACTTCTGTTTTTTCATATATATTATGAACCCCAATATCTCTTGATGGTTTCTCTTTTTCTTCGGACTTTTTTTGTCTTTCTGCACTTCTCATCTGGGTTATCATTATTATAAAATTGTTTTTTTGAGACTGGGTCTCACTATGTAGCTCTGCCTGTCCTGTATCTATTCTGTGGACCAGGTTGGCCTCAAACTCACAGAAATCTGCTTGCCTCTGAATCCTGAGTACTTTGATTAAAGGCATGTGCCAGTATGCCTGACTCTTATCTGGATTTTTTAATAACAATCTTCTTCTTACTTCACTTGGCATAAAAACAAACCATAACAACATGCACGCAGGCCATACTGAAACCCATCACTTCACATGCTAACTTGATCAATTTTTTTTGCTATTTGATCCATATTCATTTAGCTTTATAAATGTCAATAAATGCAGCGTTGATGCATCAAAATATTTTAATTAAAAATATATTTCCCCTTCCCCATGATCTTTTCCTTCTGGTCTCCTTCCTCAACTCAAATAGTCCTTCTTCCGGCTCTCATGTTATGTGTATGCCGTTAGCTCTCTGACCCCATGGATTTCTTTTCTCTTGATATTTGTCTTTATGATTCTTGATTCACTTTTCTTTACAGCTGAATTCCATTGTGAACATGTCCCACATTTTCTTTAGCCATATATCTATTGTGGACATTTAGGCTGGTTACGTTCCTTAGGTATTGTGAATGAATATGGCAGTGTAAGACTCTGGTGCATTCACTTTTTGTCTTTCTGGAAGGGGACCTGTCTCACATGTTTGTTCTGTTAGCTTTCTTAGGAAGTGCACACTGATTTCCTTTGCGGCTGTAGCAGTCTACATTTGTAGTAGAACATAAGGGTTACCTTCCCTGCATCCTCACTAGAAATTGATGCCTTTGTTTCCTTGGTGACAGCCTTCTGATTAGGGTGACATAGATTCCATTGTCAATTTGACAGGGCCTAGAATCACCCAGAAGACAAACCTCCCGGTGTCTGGGTGGAAGTTCCTAGATGGGATTCAGAGATAGAAAGTTGTCCCTCCTCCCCCAAAGCAGAAACACCATGTGATATAAAGAGTGGATATTTTATTAAGGGATATGTAAAAAAATAACTCATATACAGGAAAAGATAAATTTGTTGCCTGAGTCCTTGGAGGCCTGGAAACTGATTCAATAATGCATCTGATTTGGTGACCCTTACCATCCAAAAGCACCAGAGAGCAAGATGCCTCAGATAAACTGGATTCAAGCCATGCCCTAGGGACTGTATCCTAAGGTCAATATGGGAGGGTATGTGTTCTTCACCCTACCCTCACCCCCAAGTATGGGCAGTTGTCCTACATGAGCTGGGGTTCTGTACTGAAGGAAAAAAGGAAAGAAGAAAGCAAGGGAGCTGAAGGGAGCTTTCTCTTTCCTCATTAAGTCCATGAGAACTGCCTCAGGCTCCTGCTGCACTAACTTCCTTACCAATGGGAGCCATAGCTGCAGACCAGGAGCCAAAACAAATACTGTCTTTCTGAAGTTGCTTAGCCTAGGAATTCTGTCCCAGCAATGATAAAGTAATACAGAGTCTCAAGACAGCTTTAATGTAAAATTTTCCAGTGATTGAGGGTGTTGGATATGCTTTCAAATATATGCTATTGGACATGTGCTTGCTTTTCCAAACTGTCATTGATCCAGTTCATCTGTTCATTTATTGATCAGATGATTTGGTTTATTTCTTCTTGTTGTTTAATTTTCTAGCTCCTTTTATATCCCAGACATTAGTTCTCCATCTGATGTATATTTGGCAATGATGTCCCTGCCCCCAGCAGGTTGTCTATTCACTCTGCTGATTGTTTCCTTTGCTATGGAATTTTATGGGAGAATTCTGGGTCATTGTATTTGTGAATTGCTGGGATTATTTCCTTTTTTTGGAGTCCTTTTAAGAAAGCCCTCACCTATGACAGTTCCTTAAGGTATTATTTCCTAGCTGTTTCATGTCCTACATTAAAGTATATGATCTATTCAGAATTGATTTTTTTTTTGATACAGAGAGAGGTATATCTCCTATTATTCTTCAGCATGAGAATATCAAATTTTCCTGCACCATTTGTTGAAAAAAACTGTCTTTTTCCAATGGACACCTTCATTATAAATTGTATGCCCTTAGTTGTGAGTGCTTATTTTGGGTCTTCTGTTTCTACCCTACCCTACCCTGCCCTGCCCTCCCCTGCCCTGCCCTGCCCTGCCCTGCCCTGCCCTGCCCTACCCTGCTCTATCCTATCCTACCCTACCCTACCCTCCCCTCCCTTCCCCTGCCCTGCCCTGCCCTATCCTATCCTATCCTATCCTACCCTTCCCTACCCTACCCTATCCTATTCTTCTGCATGCCTCATTTGTGCTAATAACATATATTTTTAATTATCATGACTCTGCATATATAGGACCAAGTGTTGTGATTCCTCCAATATTATCCTTTCTGCAGTTTTGCTTTAGATATGTATTTTGTGCTTCCATTTAAATTTTAGGAGCTGTTTTTACTAGTGCTATGAAAATGTCATTGGAATTTGAATGGGGATTGCATTGAAATTTTAGATTGCTTTGAAAATATAAGCCATTTTTTCAATACTGAGTCTGCCAGTTTATGTGCATGAGAGGTCTTTCTGTCTTCTGATCTCTTCAATTTCTTTAAAAAACTGTTTTAAACCTTTTGTGTTATGGTCTTTCATCTTCTTGGTTAGGTTTGTTTATAGTTATTTTTTATTTTTGAAACTCATATGATTTATTTCTTAGAAAATTTATTAGATTTTGTACCTTGTTATTTTTCTGAGCGTGTATTGAGTCTAAGAATTTTCTGGTGGAGTCTTGAAGGTTTTAAATATAGAATCATGTCACCTACAAACAAGGATAACTTGACTTCCCTTACTATTTGTATTTCTTGTTTCTTTCTCTTTATCATGGATCTAGTCAACACTTTGGGCCTTGTAAGAACTTGAGGTGGGCATCCTTGACTCATTCCTAATACTGAACAAAATGTGTTCAGTTTTCTTCCATTTAGTATGACATTGGGTACAGATTTCTCACATATGGGTTTTATTGTCTTGTGCTCTTCCAGTTTCTAATTTCTTCAGGCATGATGTCAGACATTATCAAGGACTTTTTGGACACTATGAAGATGATCATGTGATTTCCATACTTATTTCTGTCTGATTACATTTGCTGATTTGCATATGTTGAATGAAACTTGCATCATTGGGATAAAATCAACTTGGTTGTAGTTTGATCTTCATTTAACTTGAAGGTAATTGATTGAAGAAAATTAGCATTTATTTTCATCAGGGAAGTTAGCCTGTAGCTTTTAACCTTTTCTTATTGTGTCTTTATCTGGCTTTGGTAGCAGAGTAACACTGGGTTTGTAAAATGAATTTGGTAGTGTGCCTTCCTTTTTGATATTTGTGAGACAATTTTGGGGACCTCTTCCTAAAGTTTAAGAACAGATGCATCTGATCTTGGAATTTTCTTTGTTGGGAGATTTTTCTATACCTGAAGATGAGAGTAGGAATTGACATCATCCACTGTGAATGTATTGGGACCTCTGTGACTTTATCTGATGTATTTGAAGAAACATGGAGGTTGTTATTTTTCTTATGTTGTTGGGTTGGTCATTCTTAGTGGTCCTGGAGGTCTTGTAAATTCAGCCTTTTGAGGGCAACCTTTTTTCTGCTAGGCTGTGGCTTTTGTCATGAGATGTTTTCTAACATGGTCTCTAGTGAGCCACTTGTTACTGTGTGAGTGCTTAATATACATACTCCTGGTCACAAGTCTGGTCCCAGGCACAAGAAACTGGTCTGTGAAATTCTCTCATTAGTCTTGCAAAGTCCATTCTAGTGTTATCCTCATTTTAAGTATAAAGAAATTAGAGCCAAAGGGCTTCCATGTGTGTAGGAAACACAACTGCAAGGGTACAGAGCAGAAGGATTATGTAACCATTATCATTTAGTCTGGCCTCATCTACCTCTCCCCCAGTCCAGGGAGCTTCCTCAGGATGTATGTTCATAAAAGCCATGCTGCAGGATCATTGGTTATTGGCTTGAACCTTGGCTTCCCCACCTTTATGTGAAATTCTCTGGAGGACAATTTTTTTTTCCTTAAGTAGAAGGAGTGTGTCCCCTGTAGTAAGGTGGCTGCGTAGTTTGCTTTTGTCCTTTCCCAAACTGGAATTTTCATCACTCTATTGACGGGAAAAGGTAATTTTTAAAGAAATAGGTTGGACAGGAGCATAATGGGAACAAGCATTTGTCTTGCTTCCTAGAGCCACCCGAAGATGAACACCTCTGGAGAGCATTTGTATCCAGCACAGCTCATGTTTTGCTTATTTAAAATATTAATATTCATATCATATCTGCTCTTAGTGTCACAAAAGAATGAAAAACAATGATGGGCTTGTAAGAGGTTTCAATAATTTTTTATAGAAATGAACTCAAGATTCTATAACTAGAAAAACACAGTAAAGGCTAAGCATAATGTTCATTGAAGCCATAAAAAGGATTTTCTGAACCATTCCAAATGCTCATAATTAGGTGGTGTCTCTGTAAATTGTGGTTTACTTCTGTAGCAGAATGTTTTGCAGTCATTAAAATAGATTTTCACAAATAATTTTTAATGGGGTAAGAATTTTTAATGATATAATATTAAGTGAAAAAGCAGGATGCAAGATTATTATATAAAATATTCTTGGCTATGTAAAAATAGGCATTAATAGTCATTAAAAAAGAATAAAGATTGCCCATGCTTTCCTAGGATATATTGTTAAGGGATGAGGTAATGAGCAGGATAGGACTATAGAATGATACTGCCCCCCCCCCCAGTAGTTGTTTTCTAGAAGCTCACACAACACTTGTTACTCTAGTATAGGTCAGAGGAATAGCTTTATTTTCATAATAATTATTTTTGATTTTAGATTTCTAAACAATGTCCTTATTTTCTTCTCTATAACTACAGTTCCCATTTTTATAACTGTTTGTCAACTCATCTATCCTCTTACCTTCCACATATATTCCCATAACCCACCTACTTATGTGTCTACCTAAAATGTATCATTTAGCCCTAATGCAAATCTGGGTGAATTTGTGGGTAACTTAATATTTCTTTTGTTTAATTTTGAATTTCTAACTGTTTTATGATGTACATGTCTTACTTTTATGATATTTTTAATATCAAACAAGATTTGGCACTGGCTGAAAATCTGGGATGGGATCAGCGACAGAATGATAAAGGATCTCTGCCTGATTTATTGACATTGGAGCCTTCCCATGTCTAATAAGAGGTTGGATTCCTCAGCATGACCTTGGCTTAAGAATATGGTGCTGGCTATGCCAACCAAATTCCTTTCTCCATAACACCCTGTTGACTATTTTTCATGGCATTTTATTTATCAGTGTGTCTGTCTGCTTAGTATTTATTTTATTTTTCAATTATGAGTGTGAATGTATGTGAATATGTGGGTGAGTATGTACATATGAGTGCAGGTACCCATGTAGGTCAGAAGAGGGCAGTATATACTGAATAAATAATTCACCAGTTATGAGTCTTGGTTTCCAGTATTAGTGACACAACTCTGTAGAGATAAGCACAGAAGTTAACACCATAACCCTTTGTATGATGGTTGCACGTGTTCCTCTAGTGGGCAGTTCAGAGTAGTGAGAGTGTAACAGTGGGTTGCCCATTAGGAAAAGGGTGAAGATGTGTGATTCTGGAAAGGGGTATGTATTCCCATTGCCATAGTGACAAGTGTCAGTCTGTTAGATAGATGCTGAGGGTTCCTCTGCCATCACATCTGCTGGAAAGCAAGCGTGGAAATAGATCAGCAGCGGTTGTTTCTAACGCCAGTGCAAACACTTGCTTCCTTTGCAGAGAAACACGTGGTATTCGAGTTGATGAAATGATAGCAAGTCATTCAGATAACTTTTTTTCTTTTTCTTTCTGATCTGGCTGAACTAAGAACTGGCTGTGTGTCTAGTATAATCACTTCACTTCATTTGTTAGTTGTAGAGGGAACACAGTGAATGCACAACGTCTGTTAGGATGTGGGTATGAAGTGTCTTTCTGAAAGGCACGTGTGTTCAAAGCTTGGTACTTAGCTGATGGATGTAATGAGTAGTGACAGGCCATGATCTCTAACTGTATCAGTCTTTAAGTGAGTTTGTAGCTCTGTAGAGCATCATAGAGGGTATGATAGTTATAAGAAGTAGGTCACTGGAAGATGTGACTTGGAAATGTCCATCTTGTTCCCAGGTCCAAATCTCTCCCTCCCTCCCTCCCTCCCTCCGTCCCTCCCTCCCTCCCTCCCTCCCTCCTTCCCTCCCTCCCTCCCTTCCTTCTCTCCCTCACCCCTCCCTTCCTCCCTCTCTCCCTCCCTCCCTTCTTCCCTCTCTCCCTTCCTCCCTCCCTTCTTCTCTCCTTCCCTCTCTCTCTCTTGCTCTCTCTCTCTCCATTTATTTGCTTGCTGGATGTCATGAGGTGACATGTACTTCTGTCATGATGTTTCTGCCTTTGTCAGGTTTGGAACAACTGAACCAGTTAACCACAGACAGGAGCCTCAGGCAGCCCCAGGAACTTGAAGACATCTATCCTCCTTTATACTCCTTCCTCTCAGATGTTTGTCACAGTGACAACAAGTGACCAACAACCTCTGAGGAACCTCAGTGATTGGTGATGAATGAATATATGAGATGTGAGGCTGGCTAGACAAACCCTTGGATCCTGTCAATAGAGGCCCAGTTTCAGGCATGGAGAGAGATATACAAGTGAAAGATGCTATGGTGTGAGAGAAGGAGTCTTACCAGATTTCCACAGGAAAATTCTCAAATTCTTCAAGGATACCAGTCAAGGAGGTACCTGAAATAGATATATTTATATGCACAGGTCAATTCTAGCTTTTAAAATCTGCTCTATGAGTTGCCTTTGGCAAGTTTCCAGCCTTGTCTTCCTTTTCCCTACAACAAAATGATGGCAACAATATTACGGTTATAAGGATTCCTCAGAAGAAGTACCCAGAATACTGCCTGGCTCTTAGCCACCGGACACCAGAGTCACCAGTCTTGATAAGTGAACACGACTCCTGTGGAGAACTGACATTGATTCTCCACAGCCCTTGCAAAGTGCTTTCTAGAAGTACTTGAGAAGTTTCTTAGGGAATGGCTCTCATGTCAATGTCCTTCCCACTCTAGAGCAGGAGATCTCTGCATGCTATTTAAAAGCTGGAATGAAATAAAACTCTAGAACCAAGGATGTGCATGTCATTACAGCTACCATGTTCACCCAGAATGTCAGGCCTCTAACCCTTCTGAAGTGGGTCCTTGGCTCTTCCTGACTGCAGAGGTTTATCTGCATCACTTGTCTGAACACAGCAATGGGAGGATGGAAACAGGTTTTTCTGACTGCAGAGCCCTTAAGGTCAGTTTCCCACTAGGCTGTGTAGCTTTCTCTGACTATTGATTGTGCCTTCTCCAAGCTGCCTACAAAGGTTTCTGAAATTCCCCCCTCTTTGTATCAGGCTCATGAGTTCTAGGGTCTGGGGCCTTCTGCACTCCATGGGTTTCCTACTGCCTGCCTTCCATCTCCTAGTTTTAGCTGTGAATCACATGCTGGGTCTTGAACCCTACTCCAGATGGTTCCAGAGGAGAGATGACCCTGAGTATAGGCCTGCGACAGCTGTTCACACAGCGTGGGAAAATTATCAACAAAAGACATGAAAATGTTTTTTCCCCTCAAGAACTGTTTAGTCAGGGCTGCATTTTCCGACACACAGAGCACATTTTTTGTTAATCTGTTCTTGGTGGTAACATTGGAAAGAGGAGACAGCACTGTGTTATCTATACCAAACAATTCATCAAACAAACTCAGGGATCTGAGATAGTCTCTAACAAAGCAAAGTCAACACTGGTCTCTCTGTATGGGTCACACATGCCAACTGTTCCTTTGGTAGGTAGAAGAGGTCATCTAACTGTGCTCTGTGCCAGCATGCACCTCATTCTTTCCCAAGCTCTTCCTGTCCCGGGTGGCCTGCAGGTCTCTGGGCTGTTTGGGATGGTGAGAATGAAATGAATGTCAGAGGTATGCAGAATCAGAAGGTACATAGTGGAAAGGGCCTGACTCTCTGTGGGGAGGATGGGCTTGGCCTCCAGAGAAGCATTGAAGGCAGAGGCTTTATCCCCTTTTGGAAATACCTTCTTAAGAACTGTTGGATATCACTCCACTTGGGAATATGGGACAAGATTATTAGCAGCAAATGTTTCCTGAGCACATTACAAATGTTCTAAAAGCTAAAAGCCAGTGTAATCTGTCTCATTTAGTCTTCCTGGGAGGAACCAGGAGCCTTTATTATCCCTTTGTGATATATATTTCTCTCCATATATGCATGTGCGATATATACACATATATGCAGATACACATATGTGATATCCATGCACCATATATATCATACATATCACCATGATATATATATATGTCATATATATCATTATGCTCTACATGATATATATATATATATATATATATATATATTACTATGACATATCACAGAGAAGTCCAAGGTGGCCCCTGGTTTCTCCCATTAGTCTCTGACATAAGTGACTGAGCCCAGTGTTCTTTCTTCGACCCTGTCAAAAGATCAACTGAAATGAGATATTTTGAATTTATTCAAATCTCTCAAAACTATTTTTGTTCTGTGTATCAAACCATCACAGATTCATTAGAGAAATTTGGGAAAATATAATAAAATAAAATAAAAATAATAATGACCTATACTCTCACCAACAAAAATTTAAAATTTGATTATATTTTAACACTAAGACTAAGATAAGTCTTTTAGTATGCCTGAAAGGTCACTGTTCATACACCTGAAAGGTCACCGGTCATATGTTCATTCATATGTATGGATGTTTAGTACATATACTATACTCAACTTAAAATAATGTTATCAATGAAAAGTAGATTTTAATTCTAACATACATTTCAGAAGCCTTAAAAACTTAAAATTTGCTGGGTATGGTAGCACATGCCTTCTTTTAATCCCAGCACTCGGGAAGAAGAGGCAGCTGGATCCGATCTCTGAGGTCAAGGCCAGCCTGCTCTACAGAGTGAGTTTCCAGGACAACCAGGGCTACACAGAGAAATGCTGTCTAAAAAACTCAAAAAAATCAAAAGAAATAAAAAGTTAAAATTGTGTGTGTACAAATACAGTGCAGATACCCATGCCATGAAGCTGGAGTTATCTGTAATTGTAAGCCTCTGACTCGGGTTCTCTGAAGGGGCAGTATGCACTTTTAATCACCAAATCTTCTTCCCAGTCCCTCTAACATACATCTTAACAGTCAGCTTTTGAAAGTATTCTGAGGAATCCTATGATTTCTTCCAGTAATTAACTGATGAAGGCTTTTCTTGGAGCAAGTCAAGCTTCCAAAAGTAGAAGCATTGGTCTGGCATTCCTGCAGACTATTGTGATGTGTGCTTTATTTCTAACAACAAGGATGTTAGAAAGGTCATGGATGACTTGCTCAAAAAATTATTCGATTAGCAATTTTATTTTTAATCATGGTCATATAAAGTTTATATAATGATAATACTTTTAAGTAAACATAGTTCTAAGGTTTTTACATGATTTTTCTCCTTTAATTATCTTATACCCTTCTAGATAGATTTTAGAACTACTTTTATTTGTACCAACAAGGAAACTGAAGGTCAGAAAACCAACAACTTAATTAATGATGATTAAAGCCTTTTAATGATATTTATCTTTCAAATACAAAAATTGTTTTGGCTTTCATGATGTTTTCCCCTAGTTCATGTAGACATAGATATTTTTTTAAATGTGGGAATATACTAATTTACTGATAGATGACTGTCTTAAGCCAGATGAGTTTGAGGTATAATATGAGTTGGTGCTGATTTGATTTATGAATTTATTCTTAGCCAATGTATTGGAAAGTTTTCTCATTACTGTTTTTGATAATATTAATTTCTGTTATTTTTTTTAGCATAAATTAACTCACTCTTCCTTACCTTTATCCAAAATTGCAAGGCTGTTTTCAAGAAGTCCTGGATTTTTACCCTGTTTTTCACTGTAAAGTGTCAGAATAAAGTCCTGAGGAGGTGCTCCGTGGGTTTACAAGTGTGTGGACACATGTTTGAATCCCAGGACTCAGAAAGGTAAATTTGTCAGCTCATGTCTATCGTCACAGAGAACCTTTGGTGAGAAGGGAGGTGCACAGAGGGCGATCCTCTAAAGACTGAGGGCCAACAAGTCTGGCCGTTGCAGTGGTACATAGCACAAAAGACTGTGTCAAGAAAGGTGAAATGTGAGGGCTGATACATGTGATTGTCTTATGACTTGCACATGCATGCCAGGCACACACACACACACACACACACACACACACACACACACACACACACACACACACACACACACACACACACACACCTCAATCAGAGTAAGTATGGCTGAGGATTCCTACACTATTATCCTGACTTTCTGTAAGCTAGCTCAAATTGCAGGTCCCTTGAGGGCTGTATCTATGCTTAGAGGTTTTAAAGCTTCTTGTGTGCACTATAGAAAACTGACCTGTGTTGACACTTGTGATCTCCATTACATAGTTTCTCTCATCTAAACACCTATGTCCATTCAGTGGGCAGTGGGCTTTAGAGTATGTTGACATCATGGAGTGGAAGGGGAAAGGTGGCATGGGACACAGCTTACTGGAAGTTCCTGTTTATAGGTTTGAGACCATGTTCCTCTGGGTGGCTGGCTCTGTTCCCTAGGAGCTTTGCTAATTTAATTATTAAAATAAATTTGCTCATGCTGCAAAAGATGGCAGTTCAATCAGACTGTTTTTAGGCTGTGTCTATTAGGTGACTCAAAAGCTGGGTTGCAGCATAATAAGACCAATTAGAAGGCAAACACTGTCAAAACCCATAGCACATCCTCTACCCTCCGAATGGGCTTCACAGCCCCCTGAAGACTTGCAAATCCCTCTTCTGCACTCAAGGCTGCTCCTTGGGAGTTAATTGTGCACTTTTATAGCTTTTACTGATCTCATGATGGCGTAAAGAGAAGGTAAGTTGCGGTTAGGGAGGCTAGGTCCTAGGCTCTGTGTCCAAGGCACAGAGAATCCAAAGGTATATCTTAAAACAGCGGCAGGGATCTGGGACAAAGGGGTTCCTCTCAGAAGGATTCACAGTTCCCATGGTGAGGAGCTCATCTTACTCCTCTTGGACCGGTAACCATAGCCACTCTGCTGAGCCAGATGATGGCATTTGGCAGGCACAGTTCCGATGGCCAGTGAACTGTTGAACACTATCCCTAGCCAGTGTCTGCAGCTATTTTTATTACTCTAATGATATAGTTCTTACTGGAGTGCATAACACATAGATCCGAAGACAGACAACAGTAAAGAATATTTTTGGCTCTTGGAATGCTGGGCAAACTTTTCTTTCCTTTTTTATTTTTTGATCACAAAGAATACTAATACTAAATAAACTCCCAATTCCAAGACCACTTTCTTGGGGAGTTTGGAAGCTCTAGAAAATGAGTAAAGAAATGCTTGAATTGGCTGGGGGCAGCTTCAGGAAAATGACAGGCTGTGGAGAAGGCACTGACTGAGCATCTAAGTCCTTGTGTTCTCACACTTGGCTTCGTTGTCCATCTGTGGGACTTTTTGGATAGTGTTTCACCTCCAACGACTTGGCTTCCTTTTCTAATTATAGGCTCTTGGGTTAGATCACTCTTCCCATTTCATGTAGCATTGAGATATCAGACGTCAATATCCTTTTCTAACTCTCAAGGTGTCTGGGAAGTTCTCTCTGAGAACGCATGTCTAACAAGCTCCTAACAGCCTAGAATCTTGTGAACCATACTGAAATGGCTACACAGACCACAGAAAGTTGCTTTGTAGAACTCAGTCCTCACAGAGCTCTGGAAGCTAAGAAGACTCAGGGTGAGGGCTGGTAGTTTGGCTGCTCATCTAGAGGACACAGGTTCAATGTCCATCACCCACACGGCCTCTTATAACCGTGTATATCTCCAGTTCCAGGGGCACTGACACTCTCACACAGATACACATGCACGCAAAACACAATGCCCATAAAGTAAGAATAGATGAATCATTTAAAAATTATTCATTGATAGTAAACAAACCATTTATAACCATCTTTATCTTAATTTTTCATCTGTGGAGTTATTACTTCTAAATTAATTTTTAAAACTTGTATCAGTCATTTCCCTGTATGCCTATGTCCACATGCCCTGTTTGTATAATGCCTGCAGTGGCCATAAGAGGGTGTCAGATCTCCCTGGAACTGGAGTAAGAGATGATTTTGAGATGCATTGTGGGTGCTGAAACTGGACCTGGATCCTCTGCAAGAGCAGCAAGCACTCTTAACCACTGTTCTGTCTTGCCAGTTCCCCAAGTTATTATTTTTATGAGTAGAAAATGACCCAAGTTTATTTAAAGTATTTTACTACAGGATGGGGGACGTAGCTCAGTGGGAGAGTTCTTATCTCATGAGCACAAGGTCCTGGGCTCAATTGCCAGCGCTGCAAAACGAAGCAAAACAAACCCAGAGAAATCGTCCCCTTCCCAAGTAACTATAAAGCCACACATGGTGTGCAGAGATGGGGGTGCTAATTTCTGAGGTCTGTGCTGAACTTAACATGGTTTAATGTCTCAAAGCTAAAAGAAAAACCACACCAAATAAAAATACAAAGATATTTGATTCTACCCACCCCCAAACCATGGCTTCTTTCTCTTTCCACATGTTCTTTGGAAGAATAAAATGAATACCTTTCCTTCATCTTGCCTCATTTCACATACATATTGTAAGTCTGTGTCTTAGACTCGGCTTGGCTGGTCCTTGTCCCTAGTGGGTCATTCTATTTCTGGAGTGCTGTGTCCCTGTTGATGACCCTCAGTAAAGACCCTTATTGAGAAAATTGGACCTTAATTTTTTTCTCACATGCAACTTTCAAAGTCCCTTAGAAAATTATTACTGAAAGTACAATCATTGTAGAGAATTCAGAAATTGAAACATAGTACAAAATAAACACCAAATTACCCAGAAGCCGGAGATCTAGGATTAATCACTATTGATTTTTTGTATTTTGATTTATTGCTTTATTTTTACATGAATGTATTTTATTTTGATGGAGTCTACTCCTCACCCCTTATGTGCCCCATGATGTCCTTTATCTCATTTCCCTTCCCACAATTTAATATGTTCTTTTATATGCCGATAATGTATTAAGCCCAATTAGTGTTAGCTGTCCACTATAGCATGGACAATAGAAATGTTAATATATGTTCTTTGCACTTCTGGAGGAGGAGAGTGAGGTGTAAACAGAGTTAATGGAGGCTAGAGAGGCAGGTACCACAATGTAGGGCATTGCAGATCTTGCTGGGGGTAGGGTTAGGGCTTTATTGAGAGTACAATGAGGAAATAGGGAAGAATTTATTAAGGCCAAGGGAAGGTCATATTTGTACTTTACAAAGACTGCTGAAGCCATGCTAGGAGGCAATTTATACTTTATGCTTGTTTTTAGTGCCCCATCTTCTGCCATTCCTATTTGGGAATGTTTGTTTTGCTTCCCTGGGGTGTTGCACCTCATGTTCCTTCATATATACCCCAGACACTCAGTGCAAGAACTGAGTGCATAGACCCCTTCCACTCCTTCAACCAGAATAATACTCAGGTATTATTTTTCACGTTCCTCTACTTTCACAGTGTCACTTAGTCCTGTGGCCCACCTCTTTCTTCTCTGTTGGTTCCAGGATGGCAGTGCAGTTTCACTGAGTCAGGGTACTTCTGTGGAGTGTGTATCTTTTCCTTTGCTTCTGCATTGGTACCTGCTTTGCTTTTTAAAGGAGCTTACCAGACCCCATATATAAATTAATAGTGAAATATGAATGCAACTGACTCTATTGCTCTTCTCAGAGTAATAACTTTGGAAAGACTTCAAACTCACACAAAATTAGAGAGAACACAGAAGCTCTGTATATCACCAGCCACTGTGCACAGTGATTGAATCCTATTTCATTTGCTCTAAGAATTAGTCTCCTACTTCAGACACATTTTTTTTTGTGGTCAACTGCATTAAGAAAGATGAAGTACATTAACATTAAAAGACTGTCTGTAAGTTTTGTGGGGGGTGGGGTGGCATTTGTGCATATGTGTGTTTGTGGTTGTGTCTACACCTGTGGATGTATATAGATGTATGAATGGGTAGAGAGGCCTGTCTTAGCTACTTTTCTATTTCTGTGACAAGAGCAATTTTTAGGAGGAAGAGTTTATTTTTATTTTGTTCGATCATTCTAGGGGATAAGGGTCAGTCATGGTATGGGGCATGACAGTAAGTGGTAGGCACAGCAGGCGAAGCAGAAAGGGGATAGCTCACAGCTTCAAGTACAAGCATGAGAGAGAGGGAGAGAGAGAGAGAAAGAGAGAGAGAGAGAGAACCAGAACAAACAGAAGTAAAATGACATTATAAACATTTAAAGATGCTCCCACTGATGCACTTCCTCCAGCAAGATCTCAGAGCTTTCCTAAACAGCATCACTGACTGGGACCAAGTCTTTAAATGCCCAAGGTCAGACAATGACTTTTGGGTGTAATGACTTAGAAACCACATGCTGTTTTTGTTGAGACAAGGGTCTGTCATTGACCTGGAGCTTGTTCTGGAGCTTGTTAATTCTAGGTTGGCCGACCAGTGAATCCCAGGGATCCATCTGTCTCCACCTTCCCACCACTAGAATTGCAAATACATGCTGCATGGTCACCTCATTTTTATACAGGATCTGAATAGATCCTTGTCTTTGTGGCAAGCTCTGCACCCACTGCTGTCTCACCCTGGCTCTGGTGTTTTGAACGAGCGATTTTCATAGGTGCTTTAGTGGTTTGAATGAGATGCCTCCCCCGATAGTCTTGGGCATTTGGATATTTGGTTTTGTGCTGTTGGCACTGTTCGAGTGGGTTGAGGAGGAAGTGTATTATTGGAGGTGCGTTTTGAGAGTTCGCTCTCTGTGTTCCTCACTTGTGGTTTAAGATGTGAACACTCGTCCTGCTGTCCCAACCTCCTTGCCTGCTTGTTGATCAACTTCCATGCTCTGCTGCTGCTGAACCCTTACCCCTTTGGAACCACAGCTCTACATATCCCCTCCCTCCTATAAGCTGTCTTGGTCATTGTGTCTTATCACAGTGGTAGAAAGTCCTGCCACATATTCATTAAGACTGTCAGAAGTCAATTCTTACACTAAGAATCTAGGTTACATGCGGAGGAGGATGAGCTATGTTGTACCTCATAGAAAGCAATTAAAAAAAAATAAAACCTAGGATTGTAGTATGTAAATTTACAATAGCACTTTTAAAGGGAGATTAAGCTGTCCTTTCAAGGTAGCACTTCAGCTAAGTACATACCAAGAGTGACCCTCTAGTCTCACAGGAAGTTTTGATACAGGAAACAAGCTGAGAAGTCAGCTTCCTGAAGCACTCAAGGAGTTGGGGGTGGGGCGGTGGCTGGAGTGCAGTGCTCAAAATGACAAGATCTTATTTGCCCCCATGTGCAACATAATAAAACGATAATGATAACATGTAGCATAATTTTACAAAGCAATAACCCAGTTCCCAAATGGAAAAACTATAAACCTGATGGCCAAGTCATTTATTCCAGTGAAGTGCCCGATTATTGCAGGAGAAAGCAGGGATTGCCCTGTTTATAATTGTTAGCTTCATGAACAATTAGGAACCTTAAATAGGTCTAAGATGTTCTTGGTGGATTCTTAGCCTGAGTAGGAAATCTGGAGATTTGCGGCCAGGATAAAGAGGAAAGCCAGTGGGAACAGGGTGGGATGGGAGTGCATTTAGAAAGAAGAGCTGAAAGGCTGGAACCGCCCAGCAGGAGCGTGAGAATTTAGTCAGGATAGAATTGAAGAAGAATAGCAAACTCCAGTTCTGTAGGAGGCAGTAGACTATTTTTAAGGACAACGAGAAAAGGAAGATAATAATAGTTTCTAGGTTGTGAGTACATGTAAAGATCTTATCTAACACTTACAGAAACACTACACAGCAAGGATTTTTCTCTCTCTTCTGTAACGGAGGAGAGTAAGGCTCAGAGAACTTAGATCATTTGCTCAGGACTACAAGGCTCCTGTGCTGAAGCCAAGCCTAAAGTCATCTCCAGAGTCCACACTGCGCTGTCTTTCCCAGGACAATAGCAAGGAGGAACCTTCTCTGGAACCCGACCTGGTACAAAACGGAGGCTTTCCAGGTTCCATGTACTGGTTCTTGATTACAAAATGTTCTTTCATTCTGGGCATTAAAAGAGGAATGTTAACACCCCCCCCCCCCCCCAAAAAAAAAAAAAAACCCTGCCATGGAATCTTTGGAGCCAGAAAGGCAGCCTCTCATTTCTCATAGAACACAATCCATCCTACCTTCATTTAATTTTCTCCTGAGAAGTATACCTTTTTGTTTTCTAGCCACCCAGTGTATTTCCTAGGGTGTAATGAGGTAACACTACACATTCCTAGGAAATACACAAGTGGTCCATATCTCTGCCCAGAGGAGTAATATTTTGTTGTGTTGTCCACAATGGGTCAGTCTAGTTAGTTTTCTCCTTGCCCAGATTTCTAGAACACTCATTACCCATGACCATAGCATTTGTATGAGTGACTTCTCTGTGATTGTGATAAAATATAATCAAAAGAAACGATGGCAGAAAGAGTTTGTTTTGGAGTTTATGATGACAGAGAAAACAGGGTAGCATCTGGCTAGAGCAGGAAGTATGGTGATCACAGTTCATTACACAGAAAGCTGAGAGAACAAACTGGAAGTGAGATGAGCCTATAAACTCTCAAAGACCACCTCCAGTGACATACTTCCTCCAGCAAGGCCTGTCATTGTAATTTTCATAACACTCTGAAGCAGTGCCTGCTGCACGAATAAAGGAAAATCAGGACCAAATCTCTGGGAAAGGCAGAGATATCAGAGAAGAAATACCACAGTCAGATCTCAGCCAGCTGTCTTCCAGCTTCCTCAGCCTCGCTCCCCCTGGCTTCTTCTGTCTGCTCTGTCTTTCTATGCCTGCCTTAAATACTTTCATTGCTCAATTAAGGCGTGGCACCACCACTGCCTGCTTTGGAGCCTGGAACTCCCATAAACTAAGATGACCTCAAACTCAGATTGGATTAAGGGCATATGTCACCACCCGGGATATTCCCTGTGCTTGGATTAAAGATGTGAGTTACCACTGTCTAACCCTCCTAAACTGACTGTGGGTAGATTATTCCTCTGATATCTCTGACTGTTCTTATTATATTTGAAAATATCCCCACATATCCCCTTTTGTGTCAAATTTTAAAAAAGGTTATAACTAACATTAGAAAAACTATATACAATAGGTACAATAATTATATACAACATATACAAACAATAAATAAGTAATGTCCAGTCCATTAACAATTGACAATTCAAAAAAAACCATTTTATTAATTATCCTATTTTAATGAGTCCAAAGGATTATACCTAATTCACTTTCTTTTTAACTTGTATTACTAATTAAAGACTATTATTTTGATGTCTCTTAAACTTACACACTTTTAACTTCAAAGTTTCTTTTCTAAAACTATCACTAGAAAACTATAACTATCTCATCTTAAACTACCTCAGAGACCCAAAAAGGAAATAATATTTACCCAAGTAAACAGGAAGTGCAAGCAACTTCCAAAATCTAGAAATGACAGAGATGACACCTATCTGCCTGGACAGTCACCCAAGTTCCTTTATAAAGTTGGGGCATCCATCTTCAGCCTACAGGCTCAGAGTCTCTTTTTATTTCAGTGAAGCAGGAAATCTGCTCTGCCCGTTCTGGTAGCAGTCACTTCTCCCTATATCCTGAAGAATATCTGACAGTTTTTTTCTGAAAAGCAGGAACCTGAAGGACCATCTCAGCTTGTTCTGTTAAAGTTCAGAGGTCACCTTCCTAGGAAACATGCATGTCCAGTTTAAACAGCATACTGTTAAGCAGTCAATACAAGAACAGGTTCTTGTCCAGTGGCTGACTGTTGTCACAAAGAAAGTAGACTCCATATGAACTTTCTTCAATGCTCATTTTTCTCTTGAAGTAAATTGGTGCTGCCAGGAGCAGACCTGTCTCACTGTCCAGAAAAGTCTAAGTTCTTAAAAATATTTTAAATGCCATATTCTATGGATCTCTGAAGTGTTTGAAGAAGACCTGTTCATCTAAAATATATTTGTTTGATCTTGAAAACATATTCAAAGCTAGTAAATCCTTTTGAAAGAAGATTCAACAATCTATCCTTATATCCTATATATCTGTATCCCCATTTTCTTTCTATTTTTATTTTAACACAAATCTTGAATCTAATTGTTCGTGTTTAACTTTTTTCTAAACATAGCCATTAACAATTTTTAACCAATTAACCTAACCAATGACAATCATCCATAACCCATTGAAGGACCAAAAACAACCATTCCACCTCATGGGAATGTGAGCGCCATGCTCTTAAATTTACTTCCTGCTGTCTGGGGGCTATGGTACCCTTAGGGGATCCTGAAAAGAAGTTTTGTTAATTGTCAAGTACTGAAATAAGTAGCTGTATCATTTGTTGTTCAATTTCTGCATAACAGGAAAGTGCATGGCTTGTCTCAAGTCCTGGTATATATAGTCTGTGAAGCTAGTTCTTCTCAGCGAGCTGCCTACAAATTGTCCTGAACAGTTTGTAGTCCAAATCTGATCTTTGGTTGGTATTTGTCAGCCTAGTGGCTTTGTCAGAGTTCATGTGAAATCATCATTGTGGGGCCCCATCTTCCTTTTGGATACTTCAAGTTCACAATTAGGCATTGTCATGGATCACTGCAGAAAACTGATAAGAGACTAAAACCCAACATAATGTACAAGAAGCTAAATATATAAGTATTTTTTTTTCAGCATAGGATTTGTAATAGCCCCTTGTTTTTTGTTATTCTTCTGTCCAATATCAGGTGGCTCTTCTGATATGATGCAGAGATTTTGTATTTTCCTTTAACAAATATGCTTGAGTTTAGAGAAAGAGAAAGCCACACTCCAACTCTAAAGCCAGCTTTAAATTATAATTAAACTGGGAGTTCAACTTACAAAAAACAGAGGTTAAGCAATGAGATTTTACCCTAAAGAGTATACTGGTACCAATAGTTCCAATATTCTTTTGCTTGTAAATTTTCTGGATAGCTTCCCTTTCTGCTTTAGACATCTAGATGTCCAAGGTTTTTTCACTTCTTGAAGATGGGTATTTCCAGTTTCCTGTAAAGACGAAAACAGAAAACTGCCCCAACTGTTTGTTTTTTCTTACAGCTTAAGGAATTGTAATATGGGTGGATGAGCTATCAATTCTTATTTTCATGAAGTTTCTATGGTTCGAATCGAGTCTTTATTAAGTTTGATGGTATCCATAACTTTTCTTCATCCATGGAAACAAAAGCAAAGCCGCTTCCCCATCATAGCACATACCCTGGCTTCCATTCAAGGGTTAGTACATCTTTGAAGTAAACAGGCTAATTTAGTTCAGGTGTTTTTTTCTATAGTCCAATGCCTTTCAGCAGCTTTTGTTCCTTTCTCATTAGCATTGAGAAAATTCAAAGTTAATAAAGCATTATGTAGTCTATCTCTGGGGGGTCTTTGTTATTCTTTTCTGTCTATTTAGCAGTTCGATTTGATCTCTCTATGACTGCTTGCCCTGTAGGATTGTATGGTATTCCTGTAATATGCCTTATATTATAATAAGCAAAAAATTGTTTCATTTTACTAGAGACATATGCCGGAGCATTATCAGTCTTTATTTGTACAGGTATTCCCATGATGGCCATAACTTCTAGCAAATGTGTGATTACAGAATCAGCCTTTTCTGAACTCAAGCAGTTGACCATTGAAATCCTGAAAATGTATCTATTGTATGATGGACATATCTTAATTTCCCAAATTCTGTAAAATGAAATATATCCATCTGCCAGATTTCATTTCTATGTATACCTTTAGCATTACTTCCTGCTGGCAATGGAATTTGGTTATAGAAAGAAAAGGAGGGACATTCCTTTACAATTTCTTTGGCTTGTTGCCAAGTAATAGAGAAATCTTTTTTTAATCCTCTGCTATTGACATGATGCTTTTTATGGAACTCTAAAGCCTTGTATCAATTTCCTATTATCAATTTCATCATTACCTTGTGCTAGGACCTGGCAGACCCATATGGGATCGAATGTGTGTTATATAGAAGAGATGATTTCAAGTCCTGATTATTTCTTGTAACAGAATAAATAATGAAGTTAATTCTGACTCATCATTAATAAAATCAGCCATTTCAATTTGTAGAACAACTCTTTCTGCATGTTAAGAGGTTTGGTAAAATCTATTAATACTATCACGATAGCATATAATTCTGACTTTTGAACAGAATTATAAGGGCTTTGAGCCACTTTACTTATATGTTATGATTTGTAACCTGCCTTTTCTGATTTGTTTGCATCAGTATAAAATGTAGGGGCTCCAGAAATTGGTTTATCTTGTACAATATGAGGAAGAATCCAGTTAGTTTTCTTTAGAATTCAATTCTTTTGCTTTGAGGATATTTGTTGTTAATATCTCCCCAAAAATTACTGCAGGCTATTTGCCACAGTTAATTTTCTACCCATAATTCATCAATTTCTTCATTAGTTAAAGTTACAACCATTTCTGCTGGGTCCATTCCTGTCAATTGACGAAGTCTTAATTTTCCCTTAAAAAAAGAGAGATTGCAGGCCTTTTCCACATATGTCTTTAATTTATTACTTGGTTTATGTGGAAGAACTATCCATTCCAATATAACATTTTCCTTTTGCATTAAAATTACTGTAGGAGACTGCTTAGAGGGCAAGATAACTAAAATGTAATTAAGGTCTGGAGCTATATGATCCACATGTGCATCCTGTAATTTCTTTTCTACCAGAGCCAATTCTTTCTCAGCTTCAGGTGACAATTATCTTGGAATATTGTCCTTGTCACCATTTAAGGATTTGAACAAATTATCCAGTTCATCACTTTTAATTCCATTAGTGAGTCATAAATTGGCAATGTCTCCTAGTAGTCTTTGAAAATCATTAAGTGTCTTCAATCTTTCTCTCCTGATTTGTACCTTTTGGGGTCTGATTTTTTGTTGGCCTATTTTGTAACCTAAATAGTGGAATACCCTCTTTGTATCTTTTCTGGGGCAATTTGTAATCCCCAAATGGGCAAAATTCTTTTCACTTCTTCAAAATTTTTTTTCTAAGATATCGATATTTGAATTGGCCAATAAGATGTCATCCATGTAATGATAAAGTATAGATTGTGGGAATTTCTTGTATATTTGTTCTACTGGCTTTTGTACAAAATACTGGCACAGAGTGGGGCTATTCAGCATTCCTTGAGGGATGACACTCCACTGGTATCTCTTTACAGGCTGAGAATTATTATAAGTGGGCACTGTAAAGGCGATTTTTTTCTTTGTCTTGTTCTTGTAAAGGTATTATAAAGAAACAGTCTTTTAAATCAATAACTATAATAGGCCTTTTTTTTTAGGTAACAGAGAAGGCAAAGGAATCCCAGATTGTAGAGAGCCCATTGGCTGGATCACCTTGATTATTGTCTGTTACCATTCTCCACTTTCCAGATTTCTTTTAAATAACAAATACAGGAGAATTCCAAGGGCTGGTTGATTCTTCTATATGCTGAGCATTTAACTGCTTCTGTACCAGCTTCTCTAAGGCCTGCAATCTCTCTTTTGTTAGAGACCATTGATGAACCCATATAGGCTTCTCTGTTAGCCTTCTCTGTTAGAGGTAGTGCTGTGGGTGTTTTTGAATGATCAGCAGCCATTTCGCCTTATTTCTCTATAGCCGGAATGGTCTGGGACTGTTTCTCATAATACCTTCTAATGTTTTTTCTAGAACCATATGCTAGTTTTTGGCTTATTTCTGTGTTTGGAGGAATATTAATCTGTGTGTTCCATTATAGTAGTAAATCTCGTCCCCATAAATTTACAGCAATGTCAGCCACATATGGCTTTAATATTCCTCTCTGTCCTTCTGGTCCTATACACTCAAACCATCTTGCACTCTGTTTTACCTGGGGTATCAACCCAGT
Organism: Phyllotis vaccarum; assembly: GCA_033318265.1. NCBI lineage: Eukaryota > Metazoa > Chordata > Mammalia > Rodentia > Cricetidae > Phyllotis > Phyllotis vaccarum. The sequence continues at coordinate 50,831,758 of JARWLC010000016.1, forward strand.
ACCCAAAAACTGAATATTTACCTCCTGAATGGGCCAACTTGGATGCCATGACTCTGGTGAAATTATTGATATATCTGCTCCTGTGCCCAATAAGCCTTCAATAATAATATAATTTATTTGTACTTTTAATTTTGGCTTTTGTTCATTGATAGAAGTTTGCCAAAATATTTGCTTTATACTTTTTCCTCAATTTTACTTTTTCTATAGATTTTCTGTCATTCAGTGTAGTATGTCTTTTTAAAAATAGGTTTTAATTTTTTAAATTGTTCTGGGAAGGTGTTTCCTCCAAAATGGCAGGGTAAGATTTGATTGGATTTGATATGAGGGCTTTTGAAATTCCCCTTGGGGCATTTCCCAAGGGCAGAAAGTTCCCTTGTCTGTCTCTTGTTTATCTGCATTCATTAGTCCAATATCTTACTTTTCTATACCTTGTGCATACTCCAGAAGGGAGGGGTGTTCTCTTGGGATTATTCCTAACAAAAGCACTGTTTCTGGGAATGCCTTGTTTACAATCTCTTTTTATGTGACCTTGCATTCCACAGTTGTAACATTTAGCATTTTGACTTTTTCTTATACCTCTAGAAATAAGCTCTCCTACCCAGTTATCATCACTGTCATAAGACTCTAGATTAATTGTCTCAGGAATCCAATCCTCCAAGGGTGCTGACCTTGTTTTTAGCAGTCTAAGTATTTTTCTACACTTTCAAATGCCAGTGATTCAATTATTATTCACCTGGCTTCTGTGTCTGGCACCAATCTGTTTACTGCTGCAGTTAGTCTGTGCAAAAAGTCTGTATATTTCTTTTGGCCTTTGAATTACTTTCATGAATGATTCGGTTTTCTTTCCTATTTCTTCAGTCCTGTCCCAGGCATTTAAAGCTGCCATGTGGCATCAATCCAGATTATGTTCATTGTATAAAGACTGCCTTTCAATATCAGCATAATCTCCCTCCCCAAGAAGTTGGTCTTGGGAGACTTTTATACCTCTGCTTCTTTGTTCTATTGTTTTAGCCTCCTCCCTCTACCGTGATTTCCACTGTATAAGTGGCTCTGCCTCTAACACAGCTATAACCATATCTAACCAATCTTTAGGGGTGACCTAGTTACAGCATGACCGGCTGTTCAAAATTTGTTTTACAAATAATGAATGCATCCCATATGTTATAATTGCTTCTTTTACTTTCCTTAATTCTAGCATTTGTACTGAAGCCCAATTAGCCTCTGTATCATCTTTGTCATTCTTCATTTTTTAAAGGTTACTGGGTATATTAATGTTGCCTGTTTTTGTCTAATTTTAGATGACCTTGCTGAAATTGGTTCTTCATATTTCTCTCTTTGAATTTGAACATCTTTTTTGTTCTCTCTCAACAGGCTTTTAAAGACCTTTTCCTTTGTACTTATATTAATTGAATTTTTAAATGATAAAATAGAAATCAAAAAATATTCATAATAAACTGCATATAAACATGATAGTCCCATCTACCTTATTTATCTTTTCCTCCACTGATTGTATTATCACATCATCTAGAGAAAGACCACAAAAGGACCAAGCACCCTCCATTATCTTAAACAAATCCCACTTAAAAAAACATTGATTTACTCACCAATTTGTAGTTCGTTGATGATTCAATTGATTGTGAAGTGGGGCAGCTACCTAGTGTGATAGCAGCCCAAGGAGGGGTCCAAAAAGAAAAAAAGAAACAATCCACCAGGAGAAAGAGTCCACTGTCTGAAAAACTTACCCAGATCAGAGTGAAACAGAAACATGTATGTATGGCCAGTCTGCCTAAGGCTGGAGGCTAACTCAGAACAGAAAGCCTAGTATGCCGGTAATTACTCCTTCAGCCATGTGTTGCTCTGGCCAGCAAGTGCCATTTTTGTTTGTTTGTTTGTTTGTTTTGTTTTTGTTTTTTGTTTGGTAGGGAAGAGAGAATTTGTGCCCCAAAGTTGGATGCTAAGTGTTGCATGAATAAAGAAAACTCAGGGCCAAATCTCTGGGAAAGGCAGAGAGATCAGAGAAGAAATACCACAGTCAGATCTCAGCCAGCTGTCTTCCAGCTTCCTCAGCCTCGCTCCCCCTGGCTTCTTCTGTCTGCTCTGTCTTTCTATGCCTGCCTTCAATACTTTGATTGCTCAATTAAGGTGTGACACCACCACTGCCTGCTTTGTAGCCTGGAACTCCTGTAAACTAAGATGACTTCAAACTCAGATTGGATTAAGGACATAGGTCACCACCCAGGATATTCCCTGTGCTTTGATTGAAGATGTGAGTTACCACTGTCTAATCCTCCTAGACTGACTGTGGGTAGATCCCTCTGATATTTCTGTTTTTTATTATATTTGAAAATATCCCCACAAGTGCCATCATTTGGGAACAAGCTATTCAAATACATGAGCTTTCAAGGGACGTTTCTCATTTAAGTCTTCACAAAATTGTTAAACAATTTATTTCTCCCCCCACTGTGTGTGTGTGTGTGTGTGTGTGTGTGTGTGTGTGTGTGTGTGTGTGTGTGTGTGTGTGGTGCATGGTGCATGTGTGCACCCATATATATGTAGCTATCTGCAGAGGCCAGAAGAGAAGGCACCAGATCCCCTGGAGCTGAAATTTCAGGATGCTGTGAGCTATTTGATGAAAGTACAGGGATCAGAATTCAGGTCCTTGCAAGAAAAGCAAGCATTGTTAATTGCCTGGCTCTCTCCAGCCACATGTACCATGGCTTTTCTTCTTAGTATGGTATGTTAGTGTGTGCTTCTCTTTTTAGCGACAGGCATTGTAAATACATGGACTATATCTTAAATATGCACTCTATTGGAACATGTTTGGAGAATACTGTGTGATAGGAGAAGTCTAAATGTATCTGAAGAAGCCCCAGACAAAGTGGGCTTAAGCATGGGCTTCCAAGGGAACAGAGCTGTTAGAAATGTGCCTGTAGCATGTTCTAGACTTGAGGAAAGTGACCTCTCTGAATCTTTCCCCCTTCGTCTACAAAATGTAGGTCTTAAGGGCAGCTGCTTTGCCATTTGCATAAAGGTTTAAATGAGACAGAACACTCAAGTGTAGGAACAGTTCTTGGTATTGGTTGGTGCTCCAGCGAGTGGCAAGATAAGACAGAAAGGAGGCTGGTCTCAAGTTTGTTACAACAGAGAGGAGTATGATAAGGAGGGATGGATACAGGGAATCCATAAGCTCCATCCAAGGTGATAACCCTTGAAAGCATGATCACTTGCAAAAGTCAAATGGCCTTAGATGTGGTGTAGCCATTATCATTTATGTCTTCCCATCCATTTGAGATTCTCTCAGTAACCTGTCTTCTATCTTTCTCTGGTGATAGGAGGGCTGGCCCATGACTCATGTATCTCTGCTGTTCTCAGAGACACTTGAGCTAATCAATCCTTACTTAGGAACCATATCTAAGAATACCCCTAAACCCCAGCCTGTGATGAACACGATGCAGAGAAGGAACAGAAGGGCAGTGTGAGCATGATGTGTGCCTTCTATGTGCTATGCATTTATTGAGGTTATACTTTGCTGCATTTGTGAACAGACTTGTCAATATTTAAAGAAATATTTAGGGCCCAGCATGTAGCTCAGAAGGTATAATACTTGCCTAATATGTCAGGTCCTCATCTAATATTCAGGTCAATTGTAGTGGCACATACTTGTTATCCTAGTACTTAGGAGTCAGATACAGGAGGATTGGAAGTTCAAGGCGGGCCTAGGCTACATGAGACTCTGTTTCAAACAAACAAAAAAAAAAAGAAATGCTTAATGTTAGGTAACTATTATAAACAGTAAAATAGAGTTAGGATAAAGAAAATATTAAAGGGATGCTGTAGTAACATGATATGAGAAGGTTTTTCTACAAGATGACCTTGAAACAGAGACATGAAGCACTATCTGCGTCACACCAATGTCTAGTGGAAAGACATTTGAGACAGCAGACAAGAAAAAAATCCCCTGAGGTGCTCACATGGCTGCTGTAGGCAGGGTGGTGCTAGAAGCCAACTCCTAGTGACCTATCATGCAGTGGGGATGGAATGGAGCAGGTCCTGGAAGCCAGGTCATGTAGGAGTAGGACACTCTAGTCAGTATTGACTTTAGACCTAGGCAAGAGCAACGGGGGGCTTTAATAACTGAAAGTATAGCTTTCTTAGTAGACTCACTTCTCTGCTGCTTGTAACTCTGTGCTTTGGGACACTCTTGAGAATAGCAGTTCTGGGTCCTGGAGCGATCTTTCTCCACTCTCTTGCTCTGTTCTCAAAAGCAAAGGCAGCAAGTTGCGATGACAGGTTCACAGTAGAAGCCACATAACTACTACTGCACACCTTGGAAACAGCCACAGTATATGAGGAAGGTTTGATGAAGTAGAGGAAAAAGGAAAGGCAAACTAATTTGATAAATTATTGTTCTCCCATCTCAGATATAAAGAACCTTTGGCTGGGCCAGGCACTGTAGGACACACCTATAATCTTAGCAGCCTAGAAGCTGAAATAAGAAGACAGTGCCAGTTGAAGAACTGCTTAGATCAGGTTGGCCCATGGGTATATCTGTGTGTATATATGGGAGATGTCTTGATAATTATTTAGAGTGGGAAGACCCTGAATGTGGGCAGCACCCATTCCATGATTAAGGTAGCTGAGCGAAAACAAGTCAGCATGCAAGCATGTATTTATTCTCTTCCCGCTCTTCATTGTGGGTATGATGTGATTTCTGTCTCCCCTTTAATGATGGACTATACCTGGAATTGTAAGACAAAGCAACCCAACGCGCCCCTTATGGTGCTTTCTGTCAGGGTGTTTTTCACAGGCACAAAAATGAATCTTGTACCCCAGGAATCAGAGCAATCTCATGTAACAAGGTATTGTTGTTTTCCTACTCTTCATGTGATTCTGAAATCTCTCCTCATCTACTTATCCATCCATCCATCCATCCATCCATCCATCCATCCATCCATCCATCCATCCATCCATCTACCTATCTATCCATCCATCTATTTATCTATCTATTCATCTATTTATCTACATATCTATCTTCTATCTACCTATCATTCATGCACCCACCCATCCATCCATCTATCCATCAATAAATTAACCAGTCAGCAAATCAAAGTATCAATCTATCAATGTATCAATCAATCAATCAATCAATCAATTAATCAATCAATCAACTAACTCAAGACAAGGTCTCTCTAAATAGCCCTGAGTGTCCTGGAATTCCCTCTGTAGACCAGGCTGGTTCCAAACCCCCAAAGATCTATCTACCCGTCTCTGCCTTCTCAGTGCTGGACTTAAATGTGTGAGCCACCGTATCTGGCTTGAATTTCCTCATTTTTAAAGAAACATTTAAATACTTAAAAAACAATTTTCCTCTTATGTGTTCTTGGGTTTCATGCTGTATCTACAAAGCGGTAAAAAGTGTGAGGTATGATAATGAGTCTGTACATTGACAGTTGGATGACCTTTAATCTAGAATTATGAAGAGCTTCATTGTTATAAAAGTTATAATAAGATTTAATTTAAAATTTTATTATGTAAATTTGAGATTATTTTGAATAATTTAAGAATTCTATTGATACTAATTTAACTAACCTCTGTATTTTAAAATATAATGGTGGATTTGAATATTTTGAGACAAAAATAGCATTTTGCAAGAATAAAAAGTAATTGTAAGTCTTCTAATTTTGTTCAGTTGTATTAATTTAAAAATTTGATGAAAACATATTCAGACATTATGTGCTTTAAATAAAAATGCCTTTCAATATTTTAGATCATTATTGTCAATGTAATATAAATTATATAAAAATCTTGCTTGCAATAGCATAATTACTAACTTTGCCAAAATTAAGGCTACAAAATTTTTATAGAATGAATGCAGAATTATGAATATCTACACATTTATTTTATTATTCATCCAAACCTTGCCAGCTCATCAACAGAACACCAAATGTGAATAATATAATTAAATTATTACATTGTGTGGTCTTTGATATTGTGCCAACCTTTAGGAATTTAAAGCTATAGTTTTATACAGCATATCATTTAAAAGCCATAATTTGTATTTTTTATATTTGCCATTGAATATATATTTGTTAACTATGTAAAATATTTAAAACTAATTCATTATCTTGACTTTGAAAAAGAAAGTAATTTAGAAACTAGTATTTGGGCTTCAAGATGAACTCTGGTCTTGGACCTTCACATATCAGCAGAGCCCCACATATAAACTGTGGTTAAAAACTGAGATTTATTGTGTAAATCACAGGTAGTCATTGGAGAGGTTTGACATGGAACAGGTGGCTTCATGTATGTTCTTAGAATGGATGCTTCCGTTGCTGGAGAACAGAGCATCCTGGGGCAAGGGACAGGAGTTGGCAGATGCCATGGTTAATACTGTCACCTTGATAGTATCTAATGTCTAGAGCCACCTAGGAGACTAGCCCCTGGGTCTGTCTTTGAAGGATCATCTAGATTATAAGGGTTATCTAGATTATTAGCATTGATGGGAAGAGACCTCCCTCAACCAGGGGCGGCACCATTCCCTGGGTTTACCTCCTAGACTGAATGCAAAAAGAGAATGAACTGAGTAGGGCCACAGTTGCTCCCTGTTTCGTGCCTTTATGACTGCCCACCATAATGGACTCTACTCTCAAAATGTGAGCCCAAGTAGATTCTTCTTCCTTATGATTTGCTTCATGTGGGGTATTTTTTTCAGAGTGGAGACATGTAACTAGTACATTCAGGCTTGCAGCTGGGAAGTGAAGGGAGAATTGGTGAGAAGGAATCTGCACTTAATATTTTAAAAGAAATTTGTCTTCACCTATATTTTAAAACAATTTTTAGTATTTAATTTAAACATAGCCACATTTCTCTCTTCACTTTCTTCCTTCTAACTGTTCTATGTTCCCTCTCTCCAAGCCCACCCCTCCAGTTCATGGACTCTTTCTTTTTTGATTATTATATTTGCCCTCCTCCATGGTGACTTAGTTTTATGAGGTCCCACCTGTCAATTGTTGGCCTTAATACTTTAATACTTGGCTAAATAGAGCCCTGTCCATTTTGTAGGTTACTGCCTTCATTTTCTTCTAGAAGTTTTGGGTTTCACACTGAGGTCTCTGATCCATGCCCCTAATCTTTTGAAGGCAGAACCGAGAAGACCATATGGAAGAGTGTAGAATTCAGTAGAGAGTCAAGAACAGCTCTGAGGTCTGAGCAACTGATGAGTACTTTGTTCTTTAACGTTTAGCTCTCAGGTTTTGTGTGAAGTCATTGAAATGAAGTGATGTGACTTGGTCACAGCAGAGGCTTCTACCTGAACAGTAGCTCTGAATAGCTTCTTCTTTGTTTATCTCAAGCTGCTGATGTTGAACTTGTTCTATTTTCCCTCAAAAGGAAATTGGCCAAGAAATTCAAGGAGAAAACCAATTGCATATGCCAGCACAGGGCTAGAAACTTCTTGGAAGGAAACAGACCTTTAAGGACAGCTACATCCTGCAGGAGTCCCGGTGCTTACTACATGAAATCGGAGAATTAGCATTGTTGAGGAATCTCCTTTGCAGTTCTCTGGCTTCCCCATGTAATCAATGGCAAATCACCACAAACCAGATCCAAAAGTGTCTCGCGCCTATCTCTCGCCCGCGAGGAAAGACACGGCACACACTGAGGATCCTTCTGCAGTATAACTTTAATGTATCTTGGGGGAGAGCATTTAGCTTACGGAAAATGGAGAGGGGAGGAGAAAGTGAGAGAGCCGGCAGAGGGCCGGCAGAGAGGCAGGGGCCGCTGCGCAGGAACCAGTGACGGCGGGCCCCCAGCGGGGAAAAAGAAAGCCAGAGAGAGCTAGGCTAGGCCCCGGCGTGGTCCGGGCCGGGCCATCCGCCACGTGGCCTAGAGCCCGCGCCCCAGGAGCCGGGCCGGCGTCCGTGCGCACGGCGGGGTGGAGAGAGAAAAAGGAAGAGAGAGGGACACAAGGTAGGAAGCACCCGGTTTTAAGTCGACCAAACGGCCCTTGCTTTAGACGAAACATCTTCCTATAGGTCGTAGTTCAGAATCCCATATGACGCCACGGGAAAGGCGGAGAAACCAGACCAGTCTCGCGAGAATACCAAGCGCATGCGTACTCTGACTCAGGTGGGTTGGCCAGCGCCAGATAATGGCGCCACCTAGAGGAGCTGGAGCCAGTGGCCTCCAACACAAAAGTTTGCTTTGGAGTGTTAGCATGGGAAAGGAGACAGAGTCTGGGATTCCTCCCACCTCTTTCCTTCTTCTTACTACAAAACTAAGGGACAAGGGAGTGCCAGCATGAAATAAGTGGAGTAAGATCATCTCTAGTTTGCACCTCAAAACTACCACAGAAGATGAAGTGTGCAGGAAGTCTGTTTCAGCAAGATTAGAAAACATCTGGAAGCTTTGGAAAGGTGGTTTAGGAAGACTAGAGCTGAGGCCGAGGTGTGGTCGGATGGTAGATTGCTGATGTGGTGTGGATGAGGCCCTAGGTTCCATCCTCAGCATGCACACTAGGCATGGTGGCCCATCCATGTCATTCCAATGGGAGAGGGTGTTACTGGATCAAGGTCGTCCTCACCAGTTCAGTGACTCAAAGCCAGCCTGGGCTACAGGAAGACTTGTTTCTAAAAAAACAAAACAAACCAAAAAACCCCAAAAAACAACAACAACACAAAATAATAAAAAGTAGGAACTGGCTACAGCTTGTAAGGATTTTGTTACAGCCTCTGAAGTCACACCCTGCCCTGAGTTATGTTGTCAAGCCCCATTTAAGAAGAATTCCTGCCTCAGACACCTTCCCTTCTTCCCTTGCTTCTTTCCTCCTAGGAGTTTCTCTCTCTCTCTCTCTCTCTTTCTCTTTCTCTCTCTCTCTTTCTCTCCCTCCCTCCCCTCTCCCTGTTTTTATTAAATCTCTGTTATAAGAATAGAGTCCTTTTACACAGAAGCAGCCTCTAAGTGTCTCCTGCTGCCCTCCACTGCCTCCCACCATGCCCCCTGGATAGGGCACGAGGCTTCCCTCTCCTTTCATAGACATGTGCCCCCAGCTGACCAGGTAAACCATTATCATATCACATCAGATCAAACATACGATCCCAACACAAACGATAGCAAAGACAAGCCTTGGGTGGCTGTGGACTCTGACTTGCCCCTTGTCCATGGTTAGTGACGTGTTATTTCCTAGGTGACTACTTCCTAGTATTAAATAACTTGTGGGTTGTATAGAAGAAAACCAGATGACACAGGCCTTCCCTGGTAGCAACCACCCCATACTGGTGCTCAGGAGCCGTTGCCCACTCTGCCACCTTTGCTTTAACAGTAGTGAGACAAAGATCTTTAGTATGGACTCTATTGCTACACAATCTTCTTGTTTTTTAGATTTCTCATACACCAATGACAATTCCAAAAGGTCTTTGTTTCAGACTGCATGATGTGATAATCTGCCCCAGAAGGGATTGTAGTCTCAAATAAGGGGTGTTGATGATGGTGGTGATGGTGCCTTTTAGCCTCTTGGTGTATCTGAGATGTTCAGTCTTTCTGAGGCAAGGTGAGGTGCTGTCATGTAGTTCAGGTAAAAGATAGGCCTTGCTCATCCAAAAATATATTTTAAAATAAATTTTTAAAAATGCTAATGCTTCAGCTTGCTTTCTAAAGCTTGGTTGGTGTGATTGCTTTCTGGAGACATAAGATGGGGCTAAACACTCTCTAAAGCCTCAATTTATAGTGTCTAAATTCACTAGCAAGGGTCACAGCAGGGACCACAGACGTCACACCTGGAGTCTGGAATGAGCATTATAAAGTTGGCAAGGCTGAAAAGGCATTAGTAAACATTATTAAGAATTCCTTGCAGGCAATTAGAGTCCAACAATATCTTTGGAAAGCATGGGTTTTTTCTTTCCTTTCTTCCTTCTTCTGTTTGCATCTGTATTTCTATTTTGTTAATGAGAGAGTAATGAGCCACAGACTTGTTACCTAGAAGGGATATCTCAGCAAAGCTCTAGTGAACTTAAAAACAGTATTTACAAACTGATTATTGTTTGCATTCGTTATAAATTTTAAATTAGAAGGAATTGTAATAAAGGGACCCAGGAAACAAGCTGGCTCCTCACTGCAGTTTCACGGTCTCTTAAATGGAAAGATTCTGATTTCTGCCATAGATAAAGGCAGTGGAGGAGATAGGCTTGGGCTTCTAGAGAAAGTGTGTTTCCCAGGTCTAGATATTTTTCTTCCCTTGGTTTGTTTTATGAAACACAACTGTCCTGCTTACGTTTGTGACAATGGTATCTGGAATGCAGTCTCAAAGATTTCAACCCTCTCTATTCTCTCCCCATCCCTTTTCCTGTCTGCTATCTGTATGATCCTTTCTCTCTGAGTCCTCCCTCCAAACGAGGGAGCAGCTGTTTAATGAGACCAGGTCTTCATTACTATGTTACTAGGTTCTTTCTCCCTGTGCTTAAGGTTTTGTACAAACAAGGAGACATGTGGTGACCCAGTGATGCCACCCCTTGCAGATGCTCCATCTGAGCTCCAGTGCCACTTAGGGTTGGGAAAGAGATAACCCACTGCCATTCTTTCTTTTCTGTGTGTGTGTGCTGTGTGTGTGAGAGCAAGTGTGTGTGTGTGTGTGTGTCTATCCCTTTGGCTATGATAGAAAAGCTGGAGAAATAGAGGTTTTCCATATGGTGTATTAGTTATGTGCACACAGCTTTGGAGACACACATAAAAATCAGGCTGAGATCTCAGTTTAGCCTCTGAGCATGCTGCAACCTGGGTTCATCCTGAACATGGGTTCTACTATCTGCCAAACAGAGATCACACTTCTTTATGCCTCACAAATGAAATCAAATAAGGCATGTCATATGCCAGGGGTAGAGTTGAAGCTCTATCACGTGGCTGTTTTCCTTAGACCCAATGGTAAGCTTTTGATGGTGATGGGATGATACAATAGGAAAGTGTGTTTCAAGCTTTAACAGAATTTACTAGGAGACCAATTTGAAGGGCAGTGAGGCTCACTGGGAAGGGCATGGGGCAAATGAGTGAGCCACAGGGTGCTGGGAGAAGTGGCTGTCTCATAAAGATTCTGTCAGCATGCAGCACCATCCCTTCTGGGTCTCATACAGAAGTAGCCTCGGGTCATTTCTACATTTGAAAGGAGCTACAGCTGGAGCTTCAAGGCATATAATCAGTATATGGGGTGGGGGCAGAGGGCTGGGCTGTCACCCAGCCAGGAAGGCTGCAGTTCAGGTAAAATTTAGGAGAATAGTAAAGTAAAAAGTAGAAGTGAGAGAATAGACAAATAGGCAGAAGCAGATATAATTCTCTTTCTCTCTCCCCCCCCTCAGACATGCACACACACATGCACACATGCACATACACATGTATAAACATGCACTCAGATAAGTCTGCACATGTGCATGGTTTGCTTTATGAAGTACTTTTATATGCGTTACCCTTCTGCAGAGCAAAAGGAGCTATGAGCATACAGCTGTGTAAATATAAACCTGGCAGGTGGAAGAGAAAGCCACAGTTTTTAGAAACTGGAAGAGCCAAAGACATGAAGTGGTGGGGGTAAGGAAGACAGAGGAATAGATGGAAAACCCCAGCATCATTGAAGTTGACTTTAATCAGATGTATTTATGCTCAGCTTCCTCATCTGCTAAGGGGGCTGTCTGCCTCAGCAAATTGTGCTAGAATTGAATGGAACAGTGAATGGAGGATGTGTATAATTTCATTTCTGTTGTGATGAAATTCTCTGATGGATGGAAGGTTTTATTTGGTCAAAGTCCACTGTTGGGATAGGTTAGGGCAGGAACTCAAAGGCAGCCCGGCTGTTTCATGCAGTACTACTAACCAGGGAATTCATTCAACAGTCTAGCAAGGACAGGAGAAACCATGGAACAATTGTGCTTGCTGGCTCACTTGCTGGCTTATACTCAGCGAGCTTCCTTATATAGTTTAGGACTACATGCCTATGGATGGCATTGCCCACAGTGGGCTAAATACTGATACTTGAATTAAAAACATGATAGTACTCCACATGCATGTTCATAGACCACTCTGGTCTATGATCCATCAATTGAGATTCCTTCTGAGGTAACTCTAGGATCTGTCAAGATGATAGTTGACAGTAGGACAATGCAGGATCTAAGTGTTTATGCAATGGTGAGTTGTTTAGTGAGGATTACTCACTAAGGAAAGATACCTGGAAATGTATTCCAAAAACAGTGAAGAGAAGATGGGAAGTAGATGAACAAGAGAATTGTCCTCCTTGATATTTTGGCTCATGTGTGTGATTAGCAGAGGCAGATGGAGGACTCATCCCATGTATATCAGATATGCTTCCTAATTAGTAGGTCTAGTAAGAGGCTTCTACTGCTCCAGACTGCCCGGTACAGCCTTCATCCCTCTGGCCTTCACCTCCTTCTTGGTGAGAGATTCCAGGCCACTGCAGAGGACTAAGCTGAAATACCCGATCCCTTGAGTTTGGAGAAGAAACTCCAACAGGAGATGCTGCTGAGAAGTCCAGCTCTGTATGCACCTAGGCACTGTCTGTGAGAAAGTTCCCTTGGAGAAGAGGGACCTGTTTACACTTATAGTTCTCTAAATTTCTGGAAAGCCCATCCTGCTGCTTAGTCAGGACCAGTACTCTCCGGCAAGGCTCCCTTCCCATTTCTGCCTCTAGAACCTTCTTCCTTGAGATTAGACCCCATCTGTCTCCCTCTGCTCCACTGTCAGCTGTGTGGATCCTTCCCTCCCCTTTCATTTCAGTGTGTTTATGGATCTTATCAGCTTGGCTTCTGTCTTAGTGTTATTTGAACTTATGGTATAATATTGGAGCCCCCAATTTTTAGATGTGACACTTGAGTGAACGGTTGTATTTTGGAGATTTGGTCTTCCTAAGAGGAGGAAGCTATGGCTATGTAATGCAGACTGGCAAACAGGCTTTGTTCTTAGGGCTTACCTGGCCCACCAGAGGAAAGAAAATATTCCAAAAACGTCTTCCTCATTGCATTCTTTGGGACTTCTCACAATCCCCCAAAACAACACCTTCTTCAGAGATGTTCTTTGTGTGGACAGCAAGATAGATGATCAACCAAGGTACTGAAAAATCAGTGAATCTGATAATTTGCTGGTTTTACCTTCTGTAGAATGAAGTGCCAAGAATTTTTCATATTTGTACTCCGGACTCGCCATATTCTGCTTTGAGAGACCAGTAGTAGACACTCTCCCGGTATCCACATGTTGTGAGTGTGTGTCTCTACATGTGTTTCTGTATGTGTGTTTTTTGTGTGTTTATTAGGATTTGTACCAGCAAATGTTAATTTGTATCCAGGAATATTTATTTATAGGCAGGAAAAGATTGTGAGTAACCAATTCTTACCTCATCTTCTAGTGTTCAAGCTTACAAACAGCTGTGTGGAGAGTGTGAAGAGATGTTGTATTCATGAATGCCCTAGTTTTCCATGTGCCATGCCTTCCCCTGACTTTTGGCTGTGTTTATCTCTTACAACATGAAACCATCCCATTCTCTTCTGGTCATCATTGCCTAATGGGGCTTGGCCTCAAACCCCAGTGTGGCTTTCCCACCTGTTCCCTGGTTTTCCTGCCCCATTTGTGGGTCTCATAAAGATGCTAAGCAATTAGGCTGTTCAGTTGTGGCACATGGTAGCGTAAAATTATGGAATTTAGGATTTTAATGAGTTCAGGTGCCATACAAAAGAACTCCCTGCAATCCTACCTCCCGCCCCTTGTCCATAAAATTATATGACTTTAGAATTAGGGCTTTATGCACCCTGGACTAAACCATTTTATTTAAAGGAAAAAATTAGCCAAGGGGGGAGAAAACAAGACAATTATATGCAGATTTGTACATAAATCAGGCACCGCAGCAGCTGGGCAACACATGTTAACAACCTCAGTTTGTTTCTGTGACTTGAAAGGTAAACACGAACCTGCTTCCACAGAGGAAAGTGTGTTCACAGTGAGGAACTGACCCTGGTTTTTAAACAAGGCTCATGTGTGGCAGCCTGCTGTGTCCTGCTCTGAGCTGCAGTTTGCTGGCCAGGGTTGCTCAATGAAGACCAGAGAAAGAGGGGTGATTGTCCCAAGCTTCAAGGGTGTTTGCAACAGACTTCAGTTAGTGGGTAGACCTAGACTTCTGCACCTAACATTCTAGGGGCAATTAGCTCAGCCATGAGAGCAGGTACACATCTTATACGGCATTTAAGTTAGGAAAAGATCTTGTTAACTCTGGATTAGAAACAATATAGAAATAGATGTAATTTGTGTTGAAAAAGTGGTTTTGAGACTCCTGTGCTTTTAAGTACATGTGTCTCAAGAGCTCCAGCTACGCCTTGTGCTTGCCCTAGGTGTGGCAAGGAGAAGGGCCAATGGGGGTGGGGATGCCATGTCCATCTGCTGCAGAATCTCTGAAAGGCTGATTGCTTTCATTCTGGCCCCGTGCCAGTGGCAGCTTATTGCAGGGTCCAGCTGTTTACTTGGTTCAGGTGTCCCTTGGGGGATAGAATTGAGTGCAATATATATTTTAGCTAGTCCCTTATAGGAATGAGAATCTTGGATTGACCCTGCATGCTTTAAATATTAAATAAAAGAAAACACCTTAGCCATCCCAACCCCTCTCCCTTAAATTTTTATTAATAAAAGATACTTTTCAAAAGACTCTGCACCCCTTCCATATCATAACCTGGAATGATCTGTCTCAGGTTCATAGAAAAGAATAAACTTCAAAGAGTATTCTTGTGCACACCTTTAATCCCAGAACTAAGGAGGCAGAAACAGGGGAATCTCTGAGTTTGAGGCCAGCCTAATCTACAGATCAAGTTCCAGGACAGCCAGAGCTACAGCCAGAGCTCAAAACAAAACAAAACAAAAACAAACAGAGTATCCTTGGTGAATCTTAAAACAAGATGGATTTATTTTTATTGTATGTGTATGATTGTTGTATTTGCAAGTATGTGAGTGCATTGCACACATATCTGTTGCCAAGGAAAAGAGGACGGCTTCAGATCCCCTGGAGCAGGGGTTATGAAGGGCTGTAAGCCACCATGTGGGTCCTGGGAACTGCTGAGCCACACCCAGCTTCCTGCTTAGTCCATCTTATTTTAAATCCATTAGAATTGAATGGATTAGATTGATCTAATTCTTTCCTGGTTCAGAGTCATCTATGGATGTTACCAGCACAGTTCTAAGTTATCTGGATCTTGCCATTTGGAAAGTTTTCTCAGTATTAGGTGTTTTCCTTAACTTGGCAAAGTATGACTGATCTTAGAGGTGTGACTTTTGGCTCTGTTTCAGATCCTACTGTTCAATATGTCATCCTCATGAGTCTAGAAGACAACACATATCCACACTGCTCTTGAGCAAGTGCACGTGTGTGTATGTGTGTGTGTGTGTGTGTGTGCACATGCATGACAACACATATCCACACTGCTCTTGAGCAAGTGCACGCATGTGTGTGTGTGCACATGCATGACAACACATATCCACACTGCTCTTGAGCAAGTGCACGCATGTGTGTGTGTGTGCACATGCATGACAACACATATCCACACTGCTCTTGAGCAAGTGCACGCATGTGTGTGTGTGCACATGCATGCACACACAAATGATAAGTCATTATTAATAAATGGATGGAGCTTTTTGTTATTTATTTATTTAAGCCTTCAATACTGGCTGGCCCGAGTGATACATGAAGTACAGGTGAGTAATTTATTTATTAGAAAAAAATAATGATTTCTCCCCCCACAGCATAATCTATTCTGATCCAAAACATTAAGAGCTTTATCAAATACAAATAGGATGACTTGTAACTTTAGAATCTTCTAGAGCATTATAATAACAACCTTTTTAACATAAGCACATAGACAAATAATTTATGGATGTATTCTGGAAATATTTTAGGGTATCTTATTGCTATTGAAAGCTATGGCATGCTATTGATTCTGATATATTAATTTAATCTACAGGGAGGGCACACTCTTAACCCCTAATCCATATCAGCTTTGACAGCAAAAAATGAATTTTACTAAAATGTGCCTTGAACCAAAGCAACAATGATTGACAGTTACATCATAGCTAAAGTTTGAGACTATGAATCATACTCATTGTAGAACTTTTACTCTGAGCACGTTAGGAAGTTGGCCCTTGCAGGCTCCTGTACAAACGTCTAGACCTATATTACACTGTGGATGTGGCTATCCTTGGGCAGGTTTTTCTCCAACCATGTCTAATATTCATAAAGCTTGTTTTTTGTTGTGAAGATGGTTTTTCAAAGACTCGTTTTAAGATAAACTTTAAAGAGTTATGTGTGTGTGTGTGTGTGTGTGTGTGTGTGTGTGTGTGAGAGAGAGAGAGAGAGAGAGAGAGAGAGAGAGAGAGAGAGAGAGAGAGAGAGAAAAGGAGAGAGAGAGAGGAGGGCACCAGATCTCCTATACTCTAGGACAGTGTTTTTCAACCTGTGGGTTGCAACACCTTCAGAAGACTGGCAAGATGGCTTAATAGGCCAAGATGCTTGACATCAACTTGAGGAACTTTGGTTTGATTTCTGGGATCAATATGGTGTAAGGAGAGAACTGACCCCTCGCTGCATACCCAAACAAACAAACAAATAAACAAATATTGAAACAATAACAACAACAGCAGGTGAATGCAACCATGAATCAACCCTAGTTAAAATAATGGCTAGCTCATTGTGAAAACATGAATGGGTGAACAGCCCAATCATAACTCTTACAAAGTCATTACTTATTGTCACATTTTTTTTTTTAAAAAGCTGTTAACATCTTTCTACTAAGTAGTGTGTCATGTACTTTCATTGGATTCTCATCCTGCCACACCACATACACCAGAATACTGTTAATCAGGTGCTCTGCCAATGATCCCCCAGTGGTTGGACCATCACTCTCAGATAGGTTATTATTCCTACATTATAGATTAGAAGACGGATTCAGAATGATTAAGCAAACCATGCAAAAAAAAAAAAAAAAGACAGACTTGGGATTCAGAAAGAGGAAATATGACAACAATACTGTTAGATACACCACACTGGCTGTCTACATGAGATATCCCTTGTATTTTCAGCAGCCTGCCAGATTCATGCTGTGACTCATCCAGACAATAAAGGAGGCATATTTTGTTAAAGTTTATATTGCTGTGATGAAATACCATGGGCAAAAGCAATGTAGGGGAAGAAAGGCTTCATTTGACTTATACTTCCATATCACTGTTCATCATCAAACAAAGTCAGGACAGGGACTCAGACAGGGAAGGAACCCTAAAGCAGGAGCTGATGCAGAGGCCACGGAGAAGTGGTGTTTACTTGCTTGCTCCTCATGACTTACCTGCTCAGTCTGTCAATCCAGGACAACCAGCCCAAGATGGCACCACCCACAGTGGTCTGGGTTCTTTCCCATCAATCATTAATTAAGAAAATGCCCTATAGGCCTGCCTGCAACCTGATCTTATGGAAGCATTTTCTTAATTGAGGTTCCTCCCTCTCAGATGACTCTAGTATGTTTTGAGTTGACATAAAACTGTCCAGCACAGGAGTGTGAGATGATTAAAAAATGCAGATATCTCATGTATGTCTAGAATTGAGATTAAACAGTTCAGATTATAAATTAATGAAGAGTTAAAATGTCTATTTACGGCTTTAAATTCATGGTATCTGTGTCTATCAGTGCTTCTGAACTGTGGCACCATGCATATGTTGGATCAGGACATTCTTTGCTATGGTAGATGCACTGTAGGAAGTGTAGCTACATTCTTGACCTCTTCTTTCCTCACGAATGCCAATAAGTTACTTTCAGTTGTGACAACCAAAAATGTCTCCATAAATTCTTGAATGTTTTTTGTAAGGAAAAATGACCCTAGTTGAGAGATGTTCGTGTAGATAACACATGTTGTTTTGTGGTGCATCACATACTGTCATGTTAGTTCCATGGGTTGTACATAAGGCACAGAGCAGGATGCTGATAGGTTGGGCCCTTCTCTACTCAGAGAAAACTATGTAAAAAGAAGAAAGGACACACTGTAAGGTGTCAGTGATGGTGGTATCAAATGTGTCATGTTGGTGAGAGTGCAAACTGGAAGGCCTTTCCTCCCAAATGCACATGAGAGGGCTCCCAAATGTCTTTTAGGATGACGGTATTGGTCAGAGAGAGAAATGTGTAGATGGTAGGCTGAGATACCAGCTGGTCCACAGAGGAGATTACTGAGGTGTTAGGAGATGCCATAGCCTAGAACAGTAGTTATCAACCTGTGGGTTGTGACCCCTTTGACAAACCTCTGTCTCCAAAAATATTTGCATTATGATTCATAACAGTAGCAAAATTACAGCTATGAATTAGCAATGAGATAATTTTATGGCTGGGCGTCACCACAGATAAGGAACTGTATTAAAGAGTCACAGCATTAGGAAGGTTGAGAATCACTGCCCCAGAAGGAAAAGAGCAGGTTTTATGGCTTGTCTATTTGTGGACTGTGTATGGAAAACACATAATTTCTGGGCCTGCAGAGTTAACTAAGCAGTAAAGAATTCTGGCTGCTTTCCCAGAGGATTTGGGTTCAATTCCCAGCACCTACATAGCGATTCATAACCATCTATAACTCTAGTCTTAGGGCATGTGATTCGATTCCCCCTGATGGTTTCCAAGGGCATTGCATGCAAGTGGTGCACAGACACACATGCAGGCCCAACACCCAAACACACAAAATAAAAATACAAGAAAAATATTTAAAAATACATAATCTCTATGGGTTTTAGAATAATCATCTGTAAGATTGGAGTCCATCAAAATTTACCATGTGCATAAAGTTAAATATGATACAGTGTTGAGTACATACTAGGTGCATATAGTACATATAGGAAAGGAGAAACATAGTGCTGTTGTATAGGCTCTAATGGGCATTAATGTGAGCATTGTCCCAACCAGAGCCTGGAAAGTGATAACGCCGCTATTAGGTTTCAGGTAAGGTGAAAGCAGGGCTGATTGGTTTGATATACGCACCTAATAGACTTGAATAGGAATACAAAAAGAGCAAAATGTGATTCTAGAGAAATGAGGTTGGCAGAGGCTTGTAAGATGACCTCTGACGAGGGACTGAAGGCAGGTGAATTGCTCAGGAAGTGGCTTCAGCACATAGCCTGGGATAATATGGGAGCAGATGAGGTCTCCGGTTTCTGCCCTTGTAGAACTTTAGTATGATGAGTTGAAGGCACATGCTTCCTGAAATGTGTGAACAGTAGACAACAGGGCAGACATATATGTCTCCAACCCTCAATTCCCATAGATGGTTCATATAAAAACCCCCAAAGTTCCAGACCTTGATTTCCTCTTAGGTCTGTTGCTTGATTTTCATCATATTATTTTTTTTTAAATCTGGAATACAGGGGTCTATTACACATAAATGTAGCTGCTTTGTGTTGGCCCTGGTAATGGTTAATATTGACTTTCCTCTTGACCAGTTATAGGGTTACCCAGGGGACCAGCCTCTGGCATGTCTGTGAGACATTGTCTAGATTAGGTTGGGTTGGAAGATCCACTTTTACAGTGGGTGGCACCATTGTATAAGCTGGGGCTCTGGACTGAATGAAAAGGAGAAAGTGAGCTGAGGAGCAGTGTCCATCTCTCCAGGCTTCCTAATTGTGAATGGGATGGAAATAGTTGCCTCAAACTCCAGTCTCCATCCTTCCCAGGCATGATGAGATAAATATACCCTTGAGCCACAGGCCAAGGTAAACTCTTCTTCTTCGGTTGGAATGTTGGAATATTTAGAACAGGGCTGGGAAGGTAGGTAATACACCCAGCACCCCATTCTTACACCTTGAGACAACTGCTGTCTTCCCTGGCATTCTCCCTGCCTAACCTTAGAGTGGACCTGTGTATGCTGTGCCTTTCTATAGCACTCCAGCATTTAGACTGGACGTGCAAGTAGGCCACCACAACAGCCTTCTTCCTTGAGATTTTGTGCTTAGAAACCAGAGACAGAAATCTTTTCTCAGCTCTTAAACTTCAGGGCTAAGAATTTGATCCTGGAGTTGTGTTTGAAGTTGGGGAGAAATAACGTTTATATCAGTGATGAGCAGGGATGGGGGGGGTGAAGACTGGACAGGGAGGTTGGCAGGGAACTGAGGAATAGAGAGAGGAGGGGGCGGGCTACAGTCTCCTATTCCAACAGCTTTCTTTTTGTTCTTTTTAAAATATGATTTTCCTCAAAGCGTGTCAAACTTGTGCATGTTAAGTTGCCCGTGCCACCCTCATTAATTCCCTTATATCTTGGGCTAGCTCAGTGATTGAAATTGACAAACCCATGGCATGGCTATGTTTCTTTAGAGACAGTGCCCAGGCAGTCTGTAAGAACCTGCTTTGCATCTGCCAGTATTGGTTTAGTCATAAATAGGGAGTGTGTGCTGTGCACTGAGCATCATGTTAGGTGCTGATGAAGTAACAGTCGACTTGACTGTTAAGATTCCTGCTTGACAGAGTATGAGAAGGGAAGCACAGTGTGTGTGTGTGTGGGGGGGGGGAGGACGCCGACATGATACCAGAGTGTCCTAAAGGACATGACGTTTAAGGTGAAACCGGAGAAAAGGGAAGCAACTTGGAAGAGGAGAATGCAGAAGTTTCTGAACACAGAGCCAAAGCCTAGAGGAGCCAGTGAAGAGCAAGGTGGGAGGAAGGAAGTGAAGGGGGAAACAGCGGCATCATATTAAAGGCTGGGTGAAGGGAGAAAGGAGAAAGGAATGGCCAGAATAAGGTTTGGGTGCATTCTGTATAACTTCAGGACGGAGGAGCATCTCTAAGCTATGGTACCCACATGCTATCCTGAATGCCCCCAGGCAACCTGCTTCCCTAAAACCAATCCCCCTGTGTGTCAGTGTGCCTGTCTGGGGACATGTCCTTGGAGTCAAGGTTGGGATGGGTTCAAGCGGCTTAGGCATGTGCTTAGTTTTCAGCTTTCATTGTTCTGGGTGTGGGCCAACGACTTTTCAGGATCTGATTATTCCCTCCCAGAGGGTCCTGTGGTCAGATGCCAGCTGCGAGGATCTGTTACCATGGGTGACATTTTCATCCAATGGGGAAACTAGGCTGCTTGTTTGCCGAGCAGCAGATGGAGCAGTTAATCGATACAGTCTGGGAGGTAGGCACTGTCCCTGCCCCCAGTGGCTCCACTGCACAATGTGAGCCAGACCCAAGGGGCTTGTGGAACACACACCAGTGACAGGGCCTTTGATTGGAAACGACTTCGCTCACTAGGAGTCCTGGTCCCAGACAAAGGCCTGTTTTCCACTAAGGTGGCCTCCCTACTTCCAGGCTTTTCATAGGCCTTGTGCCTCAGGCAGCACTCTTGGGGAAAGCTGCTGCAGAAATCTCACAGAGGTCTGTGTGAATGATAGTGGGCCCTCCATGCCAGTAAAAATCAGCATTATTATTATTATTATTATTATTGTTGTTGTTGTTATTATTATTTGTCATGTTATTCAAATGATACACTGAGTAGATCCAGGTAGCACACTACCCTCAGGAATCTTAAGATATAAATACTTCTAGACTGGTTATAATATAGCCCCAAACCATCTATCCACCTCTCCATCTTATTTATTGAAACAACAATATGCCAGATATTATGTTATTGGCTGGGAATAAGAAGAGAGATAACACGGGGTTGGTAATTGGTACTCTATGGTACCATATTTAACTCTCTTCACAGTCTGCCAATAGAAGAAGCTGGGCCTGCTAAGTTTTTTGGCATGGATTGTCAATGGTCCCATTTGTAGACTAGAAGACTTAGGTGCAATGTGAGACACAGTTCTTCACTATAATCATTTCTTTCCTTTTTTTTAAAAAAATATTTTGTTACATTTATTTATTTGCCTGTGCTCACTCACATGCATGTGGAGATCAAGGAGCACCTTGTGGGAATTAGCCTTCTCCCTTCATGTTGGTCCTAGAAATTAAACTCACTTCTTCAGGCTTAGCAGCAAGTGCCCTTACCTGCTGAGTCACTTTGCTGGTACCTTCCATTACCATCTTGATTAAACTTTGAATTTGGGGCAACTGTTGGTCTATAGCTCAGTATTGGTGCTACAGTGTTTTTTTCAGTTGTGTATTTTAGCACACACACATACACACACACACACACACACACACACACACACACACGTCAATTATATTGCTACACTCTCTGAATAGTATGAGTTCTTATCGATTACTTAAAATAGGATAGAGTGAAAAATACTTCTTCTAATTCCTTGCTTTCACTGAATAAGATATCACAAAACCCATATCCTCGTATGTGTTGTGGGTATGGGTCATTATCCATCAAATTGAATCTTCACTTTCTCAATATATGTGTATGTACATGTGTGTGCACAAGCATGTGAGGCCGGAGGTCAATCAGAGGCCTCAGGAGCTATCCTCTCTGTCTCTGTCCATCTATGGAATAGTGTATCTTACAGGCACTGAGTTTGCAAAGTCTGATAGGCTTGCATCAAGCCCAGAGATCCACCTGCCTTCATTTCCCTAGTTCTGGGATTACAGGAATATGCCAGTAAACTTGGCCTTTAAAATGTAGCTTCTGGAAATTGAATTCAAGTCCTTACATTTTCAAGATAGACACTTTAACAACTAAGTTATTTCCCCAGCCTTTTGTAGTATTTTATGATAACTAAATAAAGATGAAGTTTATAGACCCAGAAGGATGGTACTTCAGACAGTCCACTCTAATTGGCTTTACCAGTGTTATAGGTGATAGTGTAGGTGGTGGTGTGTGTGTGGGTTGATGGTTTGGTGGGTATTAGGGGTTATGGGTGGTGGTGTGGTGGTGTCAAGGGTATTATAACTCCTTGAGCCAGTTGCAAGACCCTGGGTTAAGTCTCTAGCATTGCAAAAGTAATAAAACAATAAATAAAATGAAACCAATAAATAATAAATAAATAAATAAAATGAAATAAATAAATAAAATGAAACCAAGCCAAATCATAACCAGCTGCTTTTCCCATGCATGGTGTCTGCTGCTTGGGTCAAGCAAGGTTCCTGGATCATAACTTCTTTGGCTTGGGGAGACCCATCCCCCGGAAAAATAAATCTCTGGCTCTTCACTGCCTTGGCTCTTACTAGAAAAACGTGAAATAAAATCCAGCCATGCTTTCATCATCTTCCTCCTTCCTCTTACTCTTCTGAAGTCTTATCAAATGAAGCACCCATCAACACACGTCGGTAATTTATTTCTCCAAGCCACCACACATATACACACCACTATTTTAATTAGCAAGAAGCTAACAGAAGAAAGAGGCCTTAGGCACAGCAAGGAAGCCCTCCACTTGCATGTGTTAATTATTCATTGAGGTAAATAAAATTAAATATTTTCTCTGCAATCCAGAGCAGGATCTGAAGTAATTACACTGTCAGATTCATCAAATATTCTCTCATCAAAATAAAAACCTTGATGTCCCTTAATAATTTATAATACAAATACACCAGAAATTGTAAAATATTATAAATAGAAAACTGCAGGGTAAGTGAACATGAATTAGTTAGGGGGTATATTCTAGAAAGAGGTTGTCATGAGCTATATAAATTTTTAATCAGAAATATTTTTGAGGCCTAATTTAGAGTATGGAATATGCCATGAACTTGGGGCCTCAACAAAACAATAACACATTCCCATGGCTCAGAGATTTGTAAACACTGCTTTCTGGGGAAAACAGGGCACACAAGGATTGAAGGCAGGAGAGAGGTATGTCGCCTTTGATGACGCTGGGCAAACTGTCTCCATAGGTAGACTTCCATTACCTCAAGGGACAAGTCTGGTTCATTCGCACTGCATGAGGATAGTGGGCTCATCCAGCTGACCTTGTAAAGCCAGGGTTAATGCTGGAAACCACATGGAGTCACCACAGTTTGAAATGTTTTAATCTGTTGAGCTTCTCTGTGGGAAAACCCTGAAGTAAATAGAGAAGGCTAGATTTTTCTTCTTTTCTTAGTTTCCCAAGAAGCATTCTTATACATTCGGCCCAGCTCAGCCTTAGGAGGCCACCACTGGGGACTGTACCTATCTGGGAAGAGCTTTCAAGACACACTTGGGGAAGAAGCAAGGCCAGCTGTCAGGTGAGGCAGCTAGGAAGTGATGATAGACAGGGACACAGAAAGGCGAAGCTAAGCCTTCTGCTAACTTTTCAAAAGTAGCAGCTTAGCTTAGAAGGAAGTTCACACAGCCCTTGGAAAGCATTTCAAGGCCCTGAAGGTCCTGGCTCTATTCAGTTCCTCAGGCTCCTATCTTACCCCTCTACTCCCTTCTAGGAATAGCTCCTTGGACACACACCCATACCCTGTTCCCTCAACCCAGGCATTTATTTCCTCCTTTGCTGGCCAGTCCCTCTGTATTCTTCAGAGCTCCATATGAATGTCCTCTGTGACTTACAGGTGTCATGCTGTCCTGTTCAGTTCTCTGCATTTATACCTCACTCTTTTATGCACTTGTAACATTTATATTTGGAATGAATAAGATTAACACTGTACTTACAATTTTACTTTTGTAATAAGTACACCTGCAGTGAAGGCAGAGATTATATGCATTAGAGAATCAGTGAGATCCTCTATGGTCCTTTTTCTGGCCCATATTCATTTCCTTCCTTTGGCTAATATCTTCATTCATCTTCATATCCTTACTTTACTCTCTCCCTGCTGTTCCATGCTTCCCAGTTAACTTACTAGGTTGACCTCTTTATGGCTGCTGACTTGTTTCCGCCAGAGGCCCTCAGTATCCTTAACTTTCATCTTTTTTATGTCTTGGTTCAAATACCATCTCCCCAGTAAAGAATTCCCTTTAAAAAGTTCCAAGTGGTTTCCTCACTTTCTGATATTGCTAATTTTTTTCTGCTTCTTAAGGATTTTCTTTGTCATCTAGCACCAACCCACCCAGCATGCATTTTCTTTATTTACCTCACTTATGGCTTACTCTACTAGGTAGGCATAAGGGCTTTTTGTCTATAGTGTTAGCTACTACGTCAGCCAAGAGTGTTGAATGAGACCTGGTATATAGTAGGTATTGAATAAATAACTGAAGAATTAATGGGAATAGCTCTTCATGGGAAGCTCTTCATTGTGAATGCTGGATTTTGGAGAAGAGGGTGTTCATGGCTGATGAGTGGTGATGGGATGCTGATGAGCATTTGGAGAGATGCATTAACATCTTTATATTTCCTAGTGTGGATTAAAAACCACACAAAGTCTAAAATATTCTCTTTTTCTAAGAAAGACTCAGGTTGGTAGGCAGTATAGCTGATTTCATGGGAAATGATTCTTGGTAAGGAAATGATAAGATTGACAGGTAGGTTTCAGTGTCGATGATGATTCTACTTAGTTGGTAGTAGTTCTTGGAAAGGATGCATAAAGAAGAATTCTAAAGAAGTTTCTAGTTCTATTGGGAAACAATATATTGCAACTAACTCCCTTAACTTGGAAAGGAGACATGGAATAATTTGGATCAGGCATTCATACCACAGTCCCTATACTTGGTACTCATCTTTTGCAAGGGGTTTAAGATAACAGTAAGAATAATAAAACCCCCTTAGTCTATATAAGATTTTAGGGAACATCGATGGTTAACATGTCTGGGAAAGACCTTAGAATCAGACCCATTAGTGATTTATACCCTTTAGGATTCTTTGGTTGGTTTATTTAGCTCAGTTTTTCTTTCCTTTTCTCCTGTGAATTGAATGTCCAAGGTGATATTTATAGCTTAGTCACTCAGGTAAAGGTGATGAAAAACTATTCTTATTTCCTTAGGTTGCTCAGTTGGACCAATACCTTATTGCTAAGACAATCTCCAGAATAGTGACCTAAGACATGATTATGTTAAACCTTGGTCTGATGCCAAATCTCTGTCCCTAAATGTCATGAGCTCAAATAAGCAATTCTGTAAAGTGATTAACACCTAAAGGTGTTCCTTCTCTCCCAGTTCCGTCAGCAACTCCATCCACAGCTGCCAACTGTAGTCAGAGTTTCTCCGTCCCACCCAGCCAGTCTCACACTCATTTAGTCTCAAATAATCACACAGAGGCGTATATTAATTACAAACTATTTGGTCTATGACTCAGGCTTGTTACTTGCTAGCTATTACTCTTAAACTGACTCATGATTCTTATCCAGGTTTTGCTAGGTGTCTTGGTATCTTTTCTTAGAGCAGAGTTCTCATCTTCCTTCTGCATCTGCTCTACTTTTCATCTTCCCAGAATTCTCCTTGTCTGGTTGCCCTGCCTATAATTCCTGTATGCTTAGCTTCTGAACAATCAGTGTTTTATTAAACCAATATTTACAGTGACAAATAAATATTTACAGCATTTCCTTCTTGTACCTATTCCTTTCTTTGTCTCATATGTACCCGATCCAGGATTCTACACTTCCTAAGTAGTTCATGAGTTTTTAGTATTGTCACTTGTCTTTTCTGTCTTCCTCACTTCTAAGCTCACTGAAGGGGTAGGACAACACAAATATATTGTCCTCCTATCTTTGTCTGACTACATATAAGAATTTTAGCATGTATTAATAGTTCAAAATATCATTTTCCAATGTGCTATATTCTGTGGGTCCAAAGGTTCAGTGGTTCAATTGGAAGAAGGGTTTTGCAATACAGTTTGGAAAAAATTATCGAAATTTAAAATACAAATACTGTGTTGCTAATTAATTCTGTTTCTTAGCATGAGTGTACAGAAGCATTCATAAAAACATACAATGATCTATATTCATACTTTGTAATTTTCTTGTGTATTGTCTAATATTAGAATCACATAAATTTCTATTACTAGAGAACTACTAGATATATAAATATACACATTGCAATAAATATACACATTATAAATTATGGTATATACATATGGTAGAAAGTATTTCTCTAGATATTGACACACAAAAATGTCTATATTATCAAGGGAGCAAAGCAAGTATAAAGTTAAGTATAATTTTGTAGAATGGTATTTTTGACAGTCGTCTATATACATGTGTGTGAGTACACATGCGTCAGATATATAAGTAAGTATAGGAAGGGAGAAGAGAATATTTACCAACTTATCAACAGCTTATTTATGAGGGTAAGAATAAGTGATCAAGTCATTGAAATGTTTTACTGATTTGGAAAATAAATGGTACTTGATGGGATCCACAGTCACCTGGGAGATGTCTCCAGGCACACATGTGAGAGATTGTCTATATCAGGTTAACCTCTGGGCAAGCTTGTGAGGGATCATCTAGAGTGCCTTAACTGAGGTACAAGACCCATCCTAACTATGTGTGGTACCAATCTATGTGCTCAGGAGAGGAGAAAGCAAACTGAGTACTAGAAATGCATCTCTGTCTCTCTGTCTCTGTCTCTGTTTCCTGACTGTGGATGCAGCTTGACCAGCTGCCTCATGCTCCCGTGGCCATGACTTTCTTGACACAGTAGACTGTATTCCCTTGAACTCTAAACCCAAACAAACCCTGACTCCTCCAAGTTGTTTCTTGTTAGGTGTTTTGTTACAGCAGGGAAAAATGCAATGCAGGCTCACAAAAATTACGGTGAAAAGATAGTCTCCTGTAGGATTTATTATAGAAGGGATTGGTCTATGCCTGTCTCAGAAAGAAGTCTAAAGTCTAGGAATGTTTCCAAGACAATTTGTTCTTTATCTTAGTAACTTCTTTGATAACTAAAGGCAGCCAGTGCAGACTAAAGGGTGGCTTTCCCATGGTAGGAGTTGTTCCTCCATCTCCTTCTCTTCCTTTTAACCTATTTGAAACTTAGGTGGAGACATTGGAGAGTGGCAATTCCACACATCATGCTAGCATGCTCTTACAAGAGTGTCAGTGAAAAGATGTTTCCTTTTCAGTTTGGGTCCCTGGAGCAGAAGCTCAGGCAGTGCAGGCTGATGATGCAAAGTCCTCTTCTCTGCCACTGAGATGTGGAGTTGCTTCACCTAGACTGTCTCTCACTAATGGAGCTGCTCAGAGACTTTGCTGTTTCTTTAGAAAGAGGTCTTTGCTGGTCTGTGATGTGCAATTGTTGGTTCTGATATTACCTCTGCCACAAATTTCTGATGTGACTGTACCAGTTAGCATGCCATTTATATTGTATAAAACAGAACAAAACAATACAACCAAAAGTGGTTTAAACCATAAAGGCATGGTACTTTATACAACAAGAAGCTCAGGGCTTCAGATATGTGATGTGACTAGCAACTTGGGCTCTGCCATCTTCTCAGACTTCCTGTGGTGGCTATGCAGCGCTGTGGAAGTTCTAGTTGTTCTACACAGACCCCAGAGTATCTCATAGAGTAGGGCTGTTTCTTTCCTTGTTTGCTTTCCCCTTACTTCCTTACAGCTGAAGAAAGCATTTCCAGAAGATTCTCCAAGGGGCTACCTTAATATTTCGTCGATGAATGTTGATTCCCATCTGTTCTCTGCAGTGGATTCAATGCAGTCGGCTTTGACTTGTTTATTCTTTCTGAGTCCTGCTTTCTCAGGGTTTTTAAAAATTTTGTTTTGTTTTGTTTGGTGTTCGTGGGTTTGCTATTTGGTTATGACTAAAGAAAAGCATCCTAAATGGGAAGGGATTTCTTGACTGACTTTTCATATCGGCACTGTGTTTGGATGCTAAAAATCTTACTCCTGTTCCTGTAGTCACTCCCGCTCCCACAGTCTGTTTAAAGAAGGATGACTACACAAGGACTGATGTTAACTTTAAAAGCACAGGCATTATTTGTCACTATTGGGAAGCAAAAGTTTTAAGGTTTGGGGGATGGGCTTATGTCCTGAGAGATCTTCTTAGAAATATTGATTTGGGCCCAAAGTGTCCCTTGAGGGTATCAAGGCAGAACCAAATCACTGGCTTAAAGTAGATATATAACTACTTACAAAATATTCTGACATTTTGCCTGTGTTAGAACATTGGTAAGATCTCCTGTGGAATGTAAGCCATTCTCCTTAACCTTCAGTGTCCATCAAAAGGAAAAGGTATATTCACTCTTTCTACAAACTCTTTATTATTAAATCAAAAATGAGAAAAAAAAACATAAAATAGCAGTATAGTTCAATGAGTTATTAGGTAGCTACAACCACCAACAAGGCCAAGAGATAAAATCACTTGTCACCCTCAAAGACTATCTATGCACCTCATGTAGTCTATCTACCCTTTTTTCTGAAAGTAACCACTCTCCCAGCTTGCTTAGTAATCACTTCCTTGCATCCTCTATAGTCTTATAATATTACTGTAAAAGCATTCGCCTTTCCTGCTAACAAAATTACCACAGTAGGACTGGGAAGATGTCTCATGAAGTACAAGTCCGAGGATCAGAGTTCAGATTGAGAGTACCCACATAAAATGTGGGCGGTTTGGGACCCACATATGAGCCTAGTCCTTCAGAGGCAGAGACAGGGACAGGAAAATCTCTAGGGTGAGCTATGTAGCAAGATAAACTGAGCCGGTAAGCTCCAAGGTTCTTTCCTTGTAAATAAAGTAGAGAGCAATGGAGGGAGATGGCCAGTGTCAACCTCTGACCTCTGCACCCACGCACACAATCATGCAATGTATGCCCATATGAATTGTACCAACAAATGGGCAAGCATGCATACACAGCAGCACACAATCAAAAACAGCAGCAGCAACAACAAAATTGAACATATCTTTCAAATGCCTTTCAATACCTGTTTTTTTTTGTGCCTGCTTTTTCAATTTATCTTTTGACCTATAGTTTGCTTGTAACCTTGTAATGCTTGTGACTCATACCTATTGTACACTATACCATGTCTGTCCTCTGTATTTTGGGGAATTGGGAGCTATCTTCAGAGATGTGATTAGGTCTAGAATCAACACATTGGCCAAGTGACACCGAGCCCTTTCACTTGGAGATGTTAATAAGGTCTGATTTTTACACCCCCGGCTCCCAACACAGTGCTCAGTGCCCGAGTCTCTGTAAATTAACTGGACATTGCTGGATGGAATCATTTAATCCCTGTCATTTTTCTCTCTATGATCAGATGGAAAAATTCTAAACAGCTGTTTCCAGGCATCTGTGCTTTGATTATGCAGTGGTGGGCTCACACAGAAGATGCACACTACGTGTACAGTTGGCTACCTTTACTTGATAGTTTTTCAAGGTAAATCAATTCCCACTATCCTCTGAAGGTACTTGATTAATATTAATCAATTTAAAGAATACAACTTAAATGAAAAAGGCCTCTAGACTATAACAATATTTTGATGCTCTTAATAGTCAGAATGTTGTGGGTAGGTGGGCCAGCATTTCTGCCGTGAACCTTATTTTGAAGTCACTTAGAGAGAAAAGAGGCAGCCAGGTTCTCTATGGTCTCCTCACATACCAGAGGGAGAGCCTTGATTTGTGTTTCGTATCTTTATATTTTTTATTTTAGTGGCAGGCTGTGGCTAATGTGGCCATGAGCATAAGGAGTTCTCTTGGAGAATTTGAAAGTGTGTGGTCCCACTGTCCATATTTTTGGGGCCATGAGATGGTTGTACCCAATATGCTGTTTATGCAAACTTCATATTCCTGATTCCATGAGGCCCTTTGTGGTCCTCACATCTCCAGTCTCCTCTGTTCCGGCTGTACTTACACAAGTGTTTCAACTGGAGGTTGGTGTTTTCAATAGAATGGGAAAAAAAAATCAACATTTTAGTTGTCAAAGTTATTTTTCTCTCACCCCTCTCTCCAAATGTGAATCCTGGAAATACTTTTATTTTTTTAATCATCATGCTTCTTCCAGATGGATTCTTAGCAGTTTTAGCATGGACACTTAAAAAACCTGCCATCCGCCCAAAGGACAGCATCATAGTTCAAGAGAACTAAAGGAAAGCATATTCCTGTCAAACTAGGCCTTCTGCCCCCCATGGCCCTGAGCAGGCCACTGACTCTCCGTTTTCTCAGCTCTCTAGCAGCAAGGCACCACACCATAAACAGACTGCTTGGTAACGATTGTTATCTAATAGGTAACTAAGTGAGGGAAGTAAGGACATGACCAGACTGCCTTGTTGGCTCAAAGCAAAACAACAACAACAACAACAAAAAAACAAGAACCAATCATCCCCTAACCACCATTTTATTTATTTTTTTCTTAGAATGAAAGAGAATCGCCTTCTTGATTTTTTGAGACCGTAAGCAAGAATTTAGACTCTATAGGTGACATAAAATTCTTATTCATCTCTATTGGCAGGAATGGGGGAAAAGCAACATTTCTACTTATTTTATATTTTTATCTTACTTATTTTGTTCTTTCCTTGGTTTCTCTGGACACACTTAGGTTTAGGTTTCAGAATTGCTCCGAACAATAAATCTGATGTTTTCTGTTATCTAAGGAAAATGGGTTTGTAGTATTTTCAAAGCCTCAGTCTCCTGCATATGAAAAATAAAATTAATGAAACCTTGTAATAAATGCTGATTTTTCTATATTCCACAAGCAAAGTCTAAATTGAATGACTTTACTTAAAGTTTTGCTGTAGAGACCTAATTAATTAAAAACAACAGGGTTAAACAATTGGTCATCCATCTTTGAGCACAAGTAAGGGACATGGTCCATATGACATTTTACAGAGGATGAAAAATGAGCAATTGCATGGGTCCTAGATCCTGATTTGGTGGGGCACCCTAGAGACTTCTAAAAAATATTTCCTATTTTCTTGAGACATATGGACTCTACACCATTGTCATACTTAATCTGAGAAATTGGGTTCCCATGCATTCTGTTTGTTTAATTCGTTGTGTGAGGCCTGCGGCGTGAGGCCTGCGGCTGGGGCCCTGTGTGTTTGTAGCAGTTGGAGTCAGCTTTTGTTCAGCTTTAAAACGAAGTAAGACAAAACCATAAACACGTTACAAAACACCAGAATCTAAGGGGGATTATTGGTGCTGTAACTGGAGAAGTGGGATGCTGTTGTTCCAATTGTCCCTCCACCCTCCCAACCACATGCCCCTCTGCTAACTCAGGAACAAAAGGGACATACACATTTTTATTCCCCCAGACAGCCCTGGAGTTTATTTTAATGGGAGCCTCTTAAGCCTGCACATGCTTGGAAAGAATTTAATGGACAAGGACAGAGCGTCTTTCGTGGGGGTCTTAGAATTCAGGGAAGCATCAGACTAGACCAAAGTGTCTGAATGTCATGATATTCAATCCTGTAAGTTATGTGAGAAAATGAAGTCTACGTCCCCTTGTGTGTACTATTATCATCACTGTAAGGTCCAAGTGCATCTACCCTGTGGTTCAGAGAGCTGACATCTATAGGGATGAGACAGCCAGTATTCCTCAATGTAGGTTTTAGCTCAGAAGTCATTGTCATTATTACCTTTGGAAGAGAGCTGCATGAGCCCACCCCAGCTATCACAACTGACTGCAAGAGTGTATACTGTTGTGTGGTCATTTCCTCTGAACAGAAATGTGCTGTTTTGGGAGGGAAGGTGACCACTCCCAAGGAAGCTGATGAGTCTCAGAAACTCAGGAAAGTTCCAAGATTCCTAAGGACTCTCTCTGAGGTTAAATTAGCAGGTACCAGTAGCTGCAGAAGTGGAGACTCTTTGTAGGTGCCCAGCGGTGGGGATGGGACAAATAGAGGCTTGTTTATGTCTCCCCAGGAGAAGGCACAGAACACAGACATGCAAATTTACAGAAGAAGTAGCTTTCAAAGAATATCATGCTCCCTCCTAGGAAATTCAAATGAGTACCAACTAACTGCTTTTGGAGAGTAGGGTGAAACACAGGTGTAGGTCAAGTGTATTCCTAGACTAGGCCCTTCTCCTTCCTCTTGACTCATCCACAAGCACTGATGATCATCACTATCTAGGATCCAGCTTCTTCTTAGCACCCTGGCAGCATTCATGGTCTTGATGTCTGAGATATTCCTTCTTACTCTCCATATGCTCTTGATCCAGAGCATAGACTATTCTGTGTTTTTATCCTGCCATTCCTGTTCATTGTCAGCCAATCATTTGCCACCACTCCATAAGGCTGAAGGAAGGGCAGGGCCAGCCTAAGATTCAGCCATGGCCTTTTAGATTTGAGAAGCTGACACCCTGCAGGGAAGTGGGCACCATCCCTCCTCTGTCTTTGGGAACTCAGTCAGGAAGAGAGTGTTTTCTATGAAGATAATGCATGTGGGGGTAGATCTTACCCTAGAGTCATAAAAATGGAAGAGGAGGGGGTTAAGGAGATAGACCAGTGATAAAATGTTTGTGATGCAGGTTTAAGAACACAAGTTTGCATCCCAAGAAACCATGCAAAATCCAGATGTAGAAGTGGCTCTGTAAATCTCAGTGTGCCTCGTATAAGACAATCTGTAGAAGCTCTTGGCCCAGCCAGCCAGGCATATGCAACAGTGGACAAGACAGAGCCTGTCTCACTGTGGAAGGTGTGGACTTGCTTTGGCAAATCGTTTTGCACACTATGAAGATTAGTTGATATTATTGGTTTAATAATAAGGCTGTTCAGCCTATAGATAGAAGGCAGCTTAGAGTTTGGTGGGACAATCAAACTAAGAAATTGGACGAAGGGCATAATCAAGAGAAACACCAGTGAGCTGCCAAAGAAGCAGGATCTTAGAGGACAGGTTAAACTATGGCCACCTGGCAATACACAGATTAATAGAAATGGGTTAATTTAAATATAAGAGCTAGTTAGCAATAAGCCTGAGCTATAGGCCAAGCATTTTAGAATAAATGTAAGCTTTGCGTGTTTGTTTGGGTCCTGGTGGTTGGGATAGAAAATCTCTCTCCCTTTACATGGACTGACATCTGATTGTTCTCTGACTTTATATACGCTGTGTGTAGTATGCTCACATTAATGCCCACATTTGTAACACACACAAACACACAAGGAGAGAGAATCAAGTATCCCCAGCATAGCACTTACTATGGATTTGTGGCAAGTGGGTAGCTGTCCAATTGCCCACATGGTAGAGAGTTTTGAGTGCACCATGTAGAATTCTCCATTTGTCAAGGATTTGTTTCATCTTACCAAAAACAATTCTCAAAGAAGGTAACAGATGTCAGAGGTGGTATGTATGTGTGTGTGTGTCTCAATAAATCTACTTGTTATATATTAAATATAGGATAAATATTTATTTAAAAGTAATTTAACACTCACGGTTATAAGTTAAACCTTAGGATGATTTTGTGGCAATAGGATGATCTAGGCGATGAATGCTGATCCGATCTCCAAGAAGGCAGGAACAAAAAAGGGCTCTCTAGATCCCAGCAGCCCCTCTTGAATGGGGCTGGCCACACCCCCGTTCAGGAGCCCGGGACCCTGTATAAGTATCTTCCGACGGCCTTATCAGCTGACACCTGAATCCCACCACATGTGTGAGTGTTTATCAAGCTCCTGTGTTCAAAGTGGACATTGAGAAAAACAGTTCAAATGAGATGGTGCAGGTCTTGTTGGCTGCTTCAACAGCTATTCCTGCTTGTCCTTGCTTCTGCAATGACTTGGGACTGTGGACTAGGCTAGAGTTGATGCAGTCTATGCTATTTCTAAGGCATTCCACTTTCTTCCAATGCATTCTCTGTTTTCTCTCTTCACTGCTAATGTTTCACATTCTCCTTTTTCAAACACAG
This sequence comes from Phyllotis vaccarum, assembly GCA_033318265.1. Lineage (NCBI taxonomy): Eukaryota > Metazoa > Chordata > Mammalia > Rodentia > Cricetidae > Phyllotis > Phyllotis vaccarum. Next base: position 50,866,370 of record JARWLC010000016.1, read on the forward strand.
AGGACTCCAGTTTGGGGCTTGGAGATATCTTTTCTTTTTTTTTAATCTCCTCTGCTTCCATCATCCCTATAAGTTTATCCTTTGGTAGATAGCCTATTCTATATTTCCTTTCTCAGATTTGATCTTGCCACTGAGAGCTTCTCACAAAAATCTATTTCATCCTAGCCACACCCTTGTAAGCATTTTCCACATTTTCAGAGCCCAGACCTATAGTTCTGAAATCCTAGAAGAAAAAAAAAATCTTACTTTTGGAATCATTTATTTAATGCACATGCATGTCTATGAGTGTGTGTATCCTGTGTGGGTGTGTGATCACACATGCATGTGTACACATATAGAGTTCATCGACAACCTCAGGTGTTGATCCTCAGATGGCTTCTACCTATTGTTTGCAGCAGGGTCTCTCATTGACATGCAACTTTGCCATTTAGGTCAGGCTAGCTGGCTGACAAGTTTCTAGGGATTGGCCCATTTCTGCCTACCATCTCTTCATCACCAGGGTTACAGCAGTATATATATCATAACGCTCGGCTTTTTACATGAGTTCTGGGGATCTGAACTCAGATCTTCATGCTTGTGAGGTATGTGTTTTATAGATGAGCCAGCTCCCTAACACCCCTCACTCCTGCTTCAGTGGAACTTCTGTAGTCACATTTTGTTGGTCTGAGAATTTCTAGACCTTGACCCTGTTCATTTTTGTTAGTCTACTCCCTTTTTAATTTTTTTTTTTACTTATTTTCTAAGCTTAAATTCTATGGTGATTATGATGATGACATCTTTACTAGTACATCTGATTCAGGGAGAATACACTAGGCATGCTCAGCTGAACTCCCAATTCTGGTAAGATGCCCGTAGATCTACAGATAGCACATTTGTCTGTAACTTCTTCAAAGATAGCATGTTGTTAGGCTTAGTACTATTTTGCTATGGGTGAAATGTTAATTATGGCTCAATATTAGAAAACATATGTAAATGTTAAAAGTATATTTATTAACATACTAGCTCAATAAAGTTTACAAACAGGCTTCTTCTTAAACAATAAAACCAATACAAGCAAACACTGGAGAAAGAATGATTAAGCTTAATATGAACCAGCTGATCTAAAAGTTATATGAAGAGTTGTGGATATGGGTCAGCAGTTGAAAGTACTTGCTGCACTTGCAGAGGACCTGGGTTCAGTTCTAACCATCCACAAATTGCTCACAACCATCCCTAACTCCAGTTACAGGTGATCTGATACCCTCTTCTGACTTCTGCAGGGACAAAGCTTGTATATAGTACACTGGTGTACATTCAGATGACACACACAAAATAAAGTACATAAATCTAAAAGCTATATTATATGATAAGTTCATTATCAGTATCTCAAACTGTATGCTTTCATCATAGCAACTAAAGTAATGCGATTAAAGTTGTTGTTTATTCTTGTCTCTATTTATCCAGCCATATATTGGCTTTACTCATTTTGTTAAATATCAAGATATGTTATAGGTGGGTACAAATTATACAAACTAGGAATCTTTAAAATTTTAATGATGTGCCAAGGTGCTATGCTAAGCAATTTACTGTGTGACCATATGGATACTCTTCCAACAATTCCATAAGGTAGACACTATTTCCCTTCCCTCACTCCATTTTTTTGGTAATACTAGGGATTGAACACAGGGCCTCAGAAATGCCAGGGAAATACTCTGATATGGACATATGTCCTCATGTTCTTCTTTGGAAGAGAGATTTAATTATTTACTCAAGGTCACACATCTAGTAAGTGGCAAGGCCTGTATTCATATTCTCTCTCTCTCTCTCTCTCTCTCTCTCTCTCTCTCTCTCTCTCTCTCTCTCTCTCTCATACAGGTGGAAGATGTAACTCCCTAGACACCTTCCTTCTCCCTTCTCTTTCTCTCTTTTTTTGAAAAATTAAAAATGATTTTAAACTTTATTACAAAAACACATTGCAAATAAAAATCCACACCCTGTTCTTCTTGATAGAGTCCCTCAGTGGCAAGAAAATTTCCAAATACTTTATGGTGTCAGGTCAGTAAGTCCCGGGGATATACCTGTTTCCACCTTCCAAACCCTGGGATTATAAGTGTGTGTTACCATACCTGCCTTTTCAGAGCCTGGATACCGGCAATGTTGTAGGTTCTGGTTTTTATGCACTCTATCCAAGCAAAGAAAATTAGACATGTTCTCTGGTCTCAAGAGGCTACAGCACAGTTGAGCAACAAGTAAATAATGAGTTGAACTATCAAATGAACAATTCTTTCTTCTCATCTCAAGTGATTGCTCTTCAATTCTTTCTTCTCTACATATTTCTATGCTTTGAAGGTAGAAGAATCTAATGATTTCAGTTATTTAATCAGGATGCTTTAAACTACAAGTAAAAAATGTTCACTGGGTTTAAATACTATTATCACACTATTAAGAAGAGTCTCAAAGGTAGGTCATTGAGGACAAGAATCTGGATCAACTTCCTCAGGATAGTTGTGCCAACCCTGTACATGGCTGTTCTAGAGGATGTGAAGAACATGTCTGAGAGGACCAGCGTCAAAGACTGCACTGGGCTGGTACAGATAGAGATGCTCAGTAGCTGAGCAGGACTAGCTATTCACATTTATTTCAAACAACCAAGCAACCTGAAGCCTTCTTTCAAAAATATTAACAACCCAACCTAGAAAGTCAGAATCCCTGAGGATACAGGACCTGGGCTCATGTTCTGTTCTACACAGATGGGTTAATAGTGCCCAAGGGCTATAGAGCAATCCATAAAATTATGTTCTTAAAAATAGTATTATAGCATAAACCATCTATTGTTAAAACACACAACTTTTGAAAGATAACTTTTTTGATAATTTTATACATGTGTAGTATGTATTTTGATCATATTCAATCCTATCCCTTTCCCCTCACATCACCCTCCCTCTGGATCCCTTCTTCCAAGTGTTAACACCCACTGGTGTGTGTGTGTGTATGTGTGTGTGTGTTTAAATGACTTTTTAGTATAATTACTGTTACTTGCATGAGTATGGGTGTGGGGTTATTTGTTATGGCTACTTATCAGTGGCTACACCCATAAAAATTGTTTTCTAGCAATCATTGATTGGCAATAGTGCCTTAGCTGGGGGAGGAGATTCACATGTGCCTCCTTCATCCATGCTGGTATGTTGGTGGGCTTATTCTTGTATAGGTCTTGTACAGGTGACCAAAACTATTATAACTCATGAGCACAATAGCCATGTCTGGAAGGCAGCGTTTCACACTACTCCTCCCCATCCTCTGCTCTTAGATTATCTCTGCCTCCTCTTCCAAAATGTTTCTGAAACCTCTGGAGTATGTGAGATACAAATGTCCTACTGAGGATTTGCCCTTTTATTCTCAGAATTTTGAAGGCTTTTGAGTCTCTACATTATCTTCAGCCCACTGCAAAAGGGAGCATTTTAACCAAGTATGAAGGCACTGCCAGTCTATGTGTATTAACATAGTGTTTGGGAGGACATTTGACACTGTGAGACATACTAATGTTAATGAAAAATACTTTGGAGACAGTGTCAGTGGAGTTCTGCAGCACTAAAGCAGTCTATTTGTGATGGTCTTGATGGAGTAAGCAAGGCATTCACCCATTAGTTCTGTAATCATGCAGCACACAGTTTTTTTTTTTTTTTTTGGCATTTTCCTGTGTTAGTCACACTGCATTTTTCCTTCCTGGAATAAAGAGTTACTTACCACTGTGAACATCTTTCACTGGGTTCATGAACAATGTAACATAACTGAGTCATGAACAGAATGCTGTCAAATATATATCTTTCTATAACAGATCCTATACCTTAAAATGCCTACAGGGACAATCACTTTTTAAAGTCTATAACATGCAGTAGTTTTGATACGGCTGGTTGAGCTACATAGAAATGATTAAAAAAGGAGTAATAAATTCAGATTTTATACCAGGCACCAAGCATTAAGCCAAAATGAAACTACTGTACACAGATCTTCTACAGCTTAGGGCTAATTAGACCTACATTTCCAAATGGCATGAGCATCATGCAATGTAGCAATTGTTATAATAACTGTATTCTCATTGAGTGCTGGGCAATGATTTACTCTAGTGATGCATGTTAGGGCTGATGAAAGATCTAGGAGAAATCTCTGGGGTTGTTGGAATAAAAAGGGGAGTTTCTCCTCTAGGCAACTCTCTTCACTGGACTTTGGAAGAGTCATTCTTTGGCAGAATAGACACAGCCCAGGGGTCAATAATGTGCCTTTGATGTTTAATTACCATGGAAACATGGTACTTTAGATAATCACTGAGTTAGATAATCACAGATTTGAGGAAACATGATAGTTTATATTCTTCTTGGAGGAGTTGGACTAAGTATGACTTTATTTACTAAGTTTTTGCTATATAGAAGTACCTAGCATGCACTTTGTAAGTAGACTATATTTTTAATATATGTCTGGCTATTTTGCCATTTTGTACACATATTTTATATATATTGTATGCATATTTTGTATGTATGTCTGTGTACCACATGTATGCCTGGTGCCAGAAGAGGGTATCCCATCCTCTGGAGCTGGTGCTGCAGATGATGGCATGCCACCAAGTGAATGGTAGGAATTGAATCTGAGTCCTCTGGAAGAGCAGCCAGTACCCTACACTACACTAAAATGCTGCCATCTTTCTAACCTTCCTTATTATTATTTTTTTTAAAATGTTCCCTTTATGAGTTGAAACTTACTGTTGGTACTAACTTGATTTGGGCTCTACGAGGAAGCCCAATTTTAAGTGATGCTTGATACTTAGTGATTTTCATGCTCCAAATTTTCCTAGAAAAATCACATAACCACATATCATCCAGGGCCCTTGTTGATGCTGGCAGGTGTGCAAATATGCTTTGGACTGGCTTGAGAAACTCAGATTTGACTCTTTGGGAAGTTTGTCTGAATTCTGCATCCTTCCTTACTGAAGGAAAGCCTTCGTGTTACTGTCAGGATGGAGTTCAGAGCATGTCCCATGGACAGTCAACGGAAGGCAGAGTAGATGAGTACAGCGGATTCCTTGGAACCATGAGTATGGACCTGTATATGTTCCTGAACCCCTGCATTGTTATAGGATGACATCAGTGACAGATCACATATGTTCTATAAATATGTTACTTGTATTCTCTGACTTCTTATCAAACCATTATTAGCATCTGAAGATTAAATTCAGACAAAAGAGTGCTTATTCCATGCTAGCATCTGTACCAAGTCTTCTTTATGTGTATTGGTTTCTAACCTTCTCAGCTGCTATCATGGGTAATATTAGCCCTATTTTTTTAAATCAGAAAACAAATTTGGTGTGTTTGTACGACTGCTTAATATCAGGCAGGAGTCTAATCTCAGTATGTTGGACTCAGAAGCCATGATCCCACCACTGTTCCATGTTTCCTCCTGTGAAGATATGAGGCTACATTTGCTCTGCAGAACTGCATTGGCTCAGCATCCCTAGATGTTCTTGGGTTTGTAGTATGTGACCTCATGCTTTTTGGCTATAAGTCAAGGAGTGATCCAATCCTCCCACCGGTCTTGACTTAAACCACCTGTCTGGGCTCAGCATCACATTAGATTGTAGTAGGAGGTTTCTGGCCTGGACTTTCAGGCCTACCCTCAAGGTTTAGGCCCACAGGCCCACAGACCCGCTGAGACACACAGATGCATACAATAGTTTTAGGCTGATCGGCCTAAGGCCCAGGCATATCAGTTTGCTAACTTTGTACCCTTAATCTAACCCATGACTCTTATTCTGTTCAGCCATGCGGCTCAGTACCTTTTGTCAGAGCAGCATAGTTGTCCTTTGCTTCTTCTGGCTTCTCTCTGGCATTCTGCTCTGTTCTTCCTGTTCACAGAGTTTTTTTAGTCTGTTAGCCCCTCCCATACTTCCTGTCTGCCTTTGGCCAATCAGTGCTTTTTATTAAACCAGTGGGTGGGATAATTATTTACAATGAAACAATACACTCTCCCACATCAGATGACATTAATAAAGAGGGTGAGGAGTGGCCTCTGGTTTTGAAGGAGCTCCCATAAAGCATTCATTGGGCAGGACAAGATAGTGAGTATTCAAAGGCTAGCACAGGCAGTTTAATGTATCAAACCTGGTTCTTGTACTCATGTGTCACACCTCCTTGCTCAGTACTCTTTCCCAATGACTCTGTACATGGTCTCAGAACTTTCTCGATATAGCATACCAGGGTATTTACTTACCCATTATCCTGAAAGCATTGTTGCCATTTGAAGCAATGGTAATAAGTGGGACCTGCAGTAGCCAGTGAAACATGGAGGACTGATAGGTTCCAACTCCACTTTAAAGGAAGAAGAGGTACTGAGTAGGTGCAGGGTAGCAGATAACTATTCTAGCAGGAAGAAGTACATTAGTTAAGCCCTTAGAGAAGGAGAAATCTAGTGGGAACAGAAGGGGAGTAACTTTCTTAATATAGGTACTCTTGGGAGAGAAAGACTTTTTTGACTTGCTTTTGACCTATTTTTTTTTTTAACAACACCAGGATAATAATATAGTGAGAATTAACTCCTATGTATTCAGGTTATTGTGCCATTCATTCTGCTTGCTGAATACATGCCTTATCACATTCTCAGCATAACCTTGGAGGGCGCCGTTCATATTTTCACATTGTAGGAGGGAAGAAATAAAGCCTGGGGATAGGTCCTGCAGCCAGTTATATAGCTGGTCCAGAAGGACATCCAAACCCCAAACTCTCACGGAGATATTGCCAAGAATTATCTACCTGGCACTAGAGACTGCTCTCTGGTGTGTGCTCACTAACACATGTATTTATAAATGCAGTGTTGATACAATGATTAATTTTGTAAGGCACATAGATGCATCACTTATGTACATTCTAGTCACATCTAAGTATCCATGCTCTACACACATACACCACACACACACATGCACACACACACACACACACACACACACACACACACACACACACACACGCGCGCACACGCACATACACTCATGTATGCCTTATTCTTCTAGAAGAAGTTACCTGGTTCTTGGACTCTATGGATAAGTTCATGATTCAAAGCTTCTAACAGGACAAGGAGGACTCGCTCCTTGCCTTAGAACCCTGGAGTAAGGCACACAGAGGGACTAGAGAACAGGCTCAGGCTCAGTTGGTAATGTGCTTGCTGAACAGGAATGGAAAGCCGAGTTCAATTCCCAGCACCTACGTAAAGAACCAAATTCTATGTGGTGTGAGCCCTGAGAAGGCACTGACAAGGGCATCTCCAAGCTCACTGGTAAGCCGGTCTGATTTGGGTTCAGTGTGAAATCTTTCTAAAAACAAAGTGGGGAGTAATAGAGACCCCCTACTTATCACACATATGTGCAAATAAGTTCATACTGCTACACTGTGCATGCAAGACACAAGGACACATACACACACACACACACACACACACACACACACACACACACACACACACACCATGCAAAGTCATAGGACAGGAGAAGCACAATCATTGAGTTGAAGCACTCTTGAGAAAACCCAAGTCATTAACTACATCTCTAGCTACCATGTTCTAGCCTGTCATTTGCTCAGTTTATAACCAATTCTTTTATTCTACAAGCTTCATAGGAAAGCTCCAAGAATTGTTTCACTCTATTGAGTCAATTTCTGTTGCCACCAAAGAGACTTAATTGATGTAAATCATCTCTTCATTTTATTGCACTGACAGGGTCCATTCCAGAGAGAATTGTGGCCAGTGAGATGCCTGAGGCAAGGAAGGAACATTGTGTTGCTTTGTTAGAATCCTGCCCATGGGGTAAGGTTATAATGGAGTAGAGACTGATATATGAGATCCTTCTAGAATTTACAGTAATGAACCATCCACAGAGGAGGTCCAGGGAAAAGCATCCTTATTCTGAGCCCACGAATTATAAAGTCTGGTCTGATACTAATTTTTGTTGGTTGCCATTTGTGTTGTGTTTTCTCTTGGTCCCTTTCTTTCTAGTAGTAACATGGTGCCAAGGAAGCAGATTTCACCTTATTTGTTCACGTCCACCAAAAAAGTCTTCACTGATACTTCACCTAATGGCAGATTCTCCAAGGAATACAGAGGCAGCTCACAATACAGAGGCAAGTTTAGAGCTAAAGGATGCATTTACAATAGTGTAGTTAAATTCTTGTTTTTTAACGATGAGGAAATAGAAAGATCAGCATAGACCACTGCTGTGATGAAAGGGGACAGGGAAAGTCTATAATCCCTAGTCCTTTTGTCCCCTGGGCAGTGGTTCCAACTCCCGATGGATCTCTTGAAAACCAGATGAGTTGTGGAATGAAAACATGAGGACACTTGGCATAACAAGCCCTACAAGAAGTCTTATTCTCTTTTTGAGTTGAGTAATGCTGCAGAAACCAATAGACTCCAGCACAAGATTAATGCTGTCGTGTCTATAATAGATCCTTGAATGCTTCTCATGTTTCTTCATGAAGATTAGTACCGATTGTATACTGAGATTTTGTTGGTGATAGTTATCCAGAGAAAAAGCAAGATGTGCTGAGTTGTATGACATGTAAAGATCTGTTTCACAGCCATAGGCATAGAGAACCCCAATGGTGAGAGGTCAATAGATAGGCACATGCACTCATAATTTCTGCTTCGTAGAGAAACGTGACTATCTGACTCTTGCCATCTCTCCAGTCAAAAGAAGACTCTGGCCTTGAGTGGCTACTTTAGGCAGCATGATGCAATGGATTGCTTCTTCTCTGTAGCTCTGTTTGTCCCTGACTTCTGGGACACAACACTGACTTCATTTTCTTATTTCTGATAGCTCCTTTTCAGTACATGTGCTGTGAGCTTTAACTCAAAATGTGCCCAATAATGTGTCATCATTGCTAAGTTCGTGCTGGTTTTTCAACTCTCTCAGTTCAGCTTTGTACCATCTGTCTGGGTTCAGCAGCCATTCTGCCCTTGTTTTATTGAAAGCAAAATTGATTTGTTTTGGTAGAACAGCAAAGCTTGTACAAGCTGATTATATATGATTTTAGAGTGCTGGTAAATATTAACCAATCAGCTTGGGGTGGGGAGGTATAACTTGCACCATTTCAGTATTATACACACTCATGTGTGGCTAAAACCGATTAAATCAATCTGAAATTGCTCAGTACAATATATGCCAGCAGGTACTATGTTAAGGGCTGGGAATCCATTTGATAAACCAGAACAACGGATTTCATGTCTTTATGAGTTTTATTTTCATGGACTTTATATTCTCATTGATTTTTTTATTTGAGATGTAGAGTTGGACAGTAAGACATAAAGGACAATAATTCAGTGCAAAAATGAATATGATACCAGACAGTAGTAAATGCTATAAAATAAAGCAGAGTGAAGGTGACATGGGGAGTCAGGAAAGAAGCTTTCTTAAGTGAGTGCTCAAGGAAGGCTTCTCTGAGAAGGTGATGTTTGAATCAAGACCCAAATGAAAAATGATCCCCACCAGACCTGGAGGACAGTCAGACTTGCAGCCCTACACTATTTGTTGGGTTTATTTGGAAGGAGGTAGACCTTTTCCTTAGAGGTTTCTGAATATGTAAAATGTCACCACAGAGGTAATAGTGACCATTTTTTTCAAAGAGAGAAAAATGCTGAAATAAGAGCTGGAGGCAGTACTAATTTCTGAGGGTGACATTTACACATCTGGCATCTGTATATTCTTGTCCATCTGTGCTTAATGCCAGAATATTCATTTATGTTCTGTACATATAAGTCAATAAATACTATCACCCACCTTCTGTGACTTAGTTTATGTGTTAACATCTTAACACACACACACTCCAAACACTGTCTTAGTTACTTTTCTGTTGTCACAACAAGACAATGTGGCCAAGACAACTTATAAAAAAAAAAACCAACCATTTATTGGAGCTCACAGTTCTAGAAGATGAGTTTGTGATTGTCATGGTGGGGAACATGGCAGAAGGAAAGCATGGCACCTGTAGCTGAGAGCTTACAGGTTAAGACAGTGACCATAAAGGAGGGATGGAGGTAGAGAGGAGAAAGAGAGAGAGAGAGAGAGAGAGAGAGAGAGAGAGAGAGAGAGAGAGAGAGAGAGAGAGAGAGAGAGAGAGAGAGAGAGAGAACCAGCCAGAAGTATCGCAGGTATTTGAAACCTCAAAGCCCAGCCCAGTGATACATCTCCTCTAATGAGACCACACTTCTAAATCCTTTCCAACAGCTTCACCAACTGGGACCAAGCATTCAAATATATAGAACCTATAGGGACCAGCCTCAGTCAAATACTCTGCATGCATTGTAAGTGTGAATGACTTGACCAGACTATCTCTCTCTAATTAGGTTGATTTTGATTCTAAACTTCAACCACATGCATCCTGCTACCTATGAGGCATCTTAATTTGCATTTTTCATACATTAGGAGTATATCAGTCATAAATTTCAGTTCATTATTTGGCTTTCCAAACTGCTCATCCAGGTTCTGTTTCTATTCACCAAACTATGTAAAACCCTGTTTGTTGTATTGAGGTTGATTTTAAAACATTCATGTTATTGCTTTAAGTATTAAACTGGTTGAAAGAAGCTTATGCACGTGATGAAATTTAATGTCTTTAGAGTAAAGCTTACTCATTCACTGTACATCAGATCTACAGAGTACCTTTGTAGCTAGTAGCCTACTGTTTGGCTGAACAGCGAGACTCCATGATGAAGTCACTGACACATACATCTGACTATCACAAACTACGAGACATTGTGATCACCTTTAGACACCCACAGTTCAGAAATGATTTATTTCAGTAGTTCTGCAGAAGACAGTCTAAATGATGGTAGGTCTGAGAAAATTTTAACATGAAAAAGAATTATATGGGTGCTTGCTCATTGATTTCATGTTTTCATTCACAGGCATTCTGAAGCCCAAGATGCAAGGTGGACAATAAAGTTAATTTTATATGTCTTTGTGAAGAGTCTTATATTTAATAAATGTTACAGGAAATGTCATGCTATCTGATAAAAGTATTATTGGTATGAAATAACTTTTTAAAAATTTCATCACATTCTATTTATTATTTATTTATTTGTGTGTGTGTGGGGGGGGTGTACACAATGTGTTTGTGGAAGTCAGAGGACAATTCTCAGGAATCCATTTGAACTCAGGTACTCAAGCTATTGGGTTTGGTGGCAGGTACATTCATCCTGAGCCATCTGACTGACCATGGTATGAAATTTTTATTTCTGTTTTGAGTGTGCCAAGGAACATCTTGTACAACATTTCTAATTGTGAGTCAGAGTCAAGATTAAAAAAAAATTCAAAGTTCCTGGTAAGGGATGCGGACAGTATTTACCCTGAAGATACAACGCCAATGCTCTTGCCTCTCTCTATTGCCATTGACAGCAGTAGTTATGCAATTCCTTCATCATCTGATCTCCCCGTGTCTGGCCATTATTGAGTAAAGCAGGGGGTGGTGGTGGAGAGCAAGAGTCCAAACAAGGCTATGAAATTCCCATTCCAGCACACCCCCAGCACCCCCTTCCCATCCGTTCCTCTTTGCCCGTCCCCAGAGTCCCTCTTTGCAATTTGTTTGACTCTTTGTTGCTGGGACAGCAGAAGCCTGAAGTCAGATGTAGGGTCAAGCACCCTGCAGAGTGGATACCAATAGCAGAGAGTACTTTAATAACTCTCAGCTCCTGAGTGGCTCTGGGAACCAAACTTAAGATTTCTAGTGCCATTTCTCCCAGGCTTCCATGCCTGAGGGGAAACCTGACTGATGACTCTGAATATCCATCAACAAATAATAAATAATAATAATAACCCATCTGCCTCAGGGTTATTGGAGCTGGGTAGGCTGGGGTTTCTGGGGCTTTCTCACTTCTTAATTTAACTTGAAAGTCAATTTCAGGCTGGACCCGCAGCATCTCTCTAGTGCAAAGATTTCTCCTTGAAACATCCTTATGCCTGTTATCCAGGACTGGGATCTATCTAGGCTGCTGTTGTCACTTGAATGCTGTGTCTATGGATGCCCTGGATTCTTAGTCTTGGATTTATGAGTTTTCAGGCACTGTTTATATTCTCAAATGCCCTGTTGCCATTCTTCCAAGCCTCCTATACTTTATGGCTTGGGGATCTATGTTGAATAATTGAGCTCATGTATGTGAGCAGGGTATTCACCTCAGCAAGATATGCCTGCTGAAATGATCATGACCTTGGACTCGGGGATCAGAATCCTTGGGTTTGAATTTGAATTTCTTTCTCCTTATATATGGGCATATGTGAATACATGTGCAACCCCTCAGTCACATTACCTCTCTGAACCTCAGCTGCCCATCCATGAAGCAAGAATAACATCACTAGTGGTCCTTTATTATTAAGTGGCATTTATTTAGTGCTTATGATATCCAGACAAGGTTCTTTCTAAGTGATTTTCCTACCTCAGCCCCTTGAACCCTCACAACTCTCTCTAGAGATGAGATGGAATTGTCTTAGGCTTATAGATAATATATATCACAGCAGAGCCTATACAAGTGCTGGTAATGTGAGCATCACTAAAGTACTATGCCCAGCCTCATCTAAATCCCTGCTCCAGACTGCCTGGATATAGTTAATGTAGACATTTTCCCTTCCAGGCTGAAAGACTGTCAGGAGCTATGTTTTCTTTAAGGTTATTTTTTGTTGTTATTAATTTATTTATTGTATGTGGGCAGCCATGTGTATGCATGTATATGGAGACCAGAGTTCAGCCTTGAATATTGTTCCTCAGATTCCATCTACTCTTGTTTTTTGAGACAAGGGCTCTCATTGACCAGGACTTTGCCAATTGGGCTATACTGGCTGAGCAGTGAGACCCAAGTCTCTAACTCCAGGTTTATAAGTATGTGCCACCATGCCTGGCTCTTCTTGTGGGTTCTTCTCGGTCAGTCTAAGCATAGCAGACACTGAACTGAGATATCTGCCCAGGCCCAAATAAAACATTTTTCATTCTGAAATTTCAAGTACAGGACAATGACTACTATAGATGATTATTCTTACATGCTCTAAAGATGCTGTAACAAGTGTTTCCTACTTAACCACAGGATCAGCCCTGTGCCCAAGGGAAAGGAACAGCATTGGCCTGTCTCAAATGTCAGCTCATTGACAAGAGGTGCTATGTATGCTGATGCACTTTAGAGCACTGGGCACATTGAAAAGCTTAATCTCCGTGTCCAGGGAGTTTTGAAGAGCACTGGCTTGGTGAATAGATCTTTGTGTGAGGCACCTGGTTCCCCAGGCATTCCTTCTCTCTTCTGTGGAACGTGAGGTCTACACTTTTCAGTTTCCTTTTAAGTTGCAAACCTTCTGAGTTAGGGAGAGTTCTGTGATGTCACCTCCTTAGGATTTTTTCATATATTGGGTATTTTCTTATGTTTGCAAAGAGTGAGTCTTTATATCCCTTGCAGGAAAAGAAGTGGCAAGACATTATGCTCTTAACCATTTGCTTCAGGCCACTGCTGCCTGGGGCTGGCTGAAGCATGGACTCATCGGGAATGTGGCTAGGAGATGACATTTCTCTCCCACACACAACCAGTGACCAATAGAGGGTTATATGTCTTTTTCAGAAGTGGGGACAATCACCATTTCTACAGGTTGCTTGACCACCCGACTGCTGGTATCTGTGTCTACTTGAGATAGGTGATTGAGTTGGGTGAGGAATCTAAGGCCCAATGCTCTCATTTCACTTTTTGTAGGATTCATGTTTGGCAGCTAGAGCTGGAAGGGATGTTAAGAACGACTGAGAGCAATTGTGAACTTGTGATCAGCTTTTTACAGCCTACCTCATGAAGGAGGTTTGCTGGTGCCAGGCACGAAATGGCTGGAACCCCCACTGTGGCCAGCGCAACCCTGTAGGATTCCTGGAAAATGATTTAGCTGTCTTTGCTTCTAATCCAAATTAATGATGTTGTTTTTGATAGAATCACTTATTTGTTTGCTGGCCAGGAGGGAAAAAAAACCAAAAAAACAAAAACAGAAACAAAGAAACCCAAAACGCTATCTCCCACCAGGTGCACCAAAAACCAGGGCTACTGGAAGGAACCAATCACCTGCCTTCACACACTTGGGTCTTTCATGTGAGTACTTGGCAGCAGCCATGCTGAGTGTTTTCAGGGACAGGGGCCTGGGACGAGGCTGGCAGTGCTGTAAACTCTAAGCAGGCCAGCTGGGGTGGGAGCATGGTGAGGAGGGAACATTATCTGGTGCTAGTCTTTGTTTCCAAGGCATTGCCTCCTATGTCTCAGCCCCCCAGGATCACCAAGCTGTAAACAGCACACCTTACAAATCAGCATCCCCCTGACATGGCTGGAACGTTCATTACCAGCTGTAAAGGTACCCCAGCAAGAGAGGTTGCTATTCCTCAGCCCGATTTTCCATCGCCATAACCCAATTAACTGGTGCGTGTGTTTGTTTTACAAAGCTCCAAGCTACCATAAACCATCCAGATCCGTGGGCTGTAGAAAGCTTCGTAATTAGGACAAGGTGTACAAATTAAACTACTCTTTTTAAACTTCAAACCAGCTAACTTCTGACATACTGTACTGCTGGGGCTTCTGGGACTGAACCCAATTAACATCTTAGTATTTTATAAGCATCGTTTTAATTGCGTTTGTATGCAATCTTCTCTCCAAGTGCCTTTCAAGGTGCGAGTAGTCCTTGTTCAGCTTTTATGACTTGGGTGATTTAAATCTCCTCTCTTCGAGGTTCCCGTTAATAATGATTGCTGCTACTTCAAATGCTGGTCCCACATAAAACTCGTCTCTCCGAAGAATTATGCTTTAAAACTGTTACATTTAACTTTATTATTACATTTTTAATTTTTTCTCTGTTTGAACATTGTGCCCTTAAACATTTTATCAACCTGTCAGCCCTTGGAATAGCTGGAAAGTGAGATTCCCTTTAGAGCCTGGGAGGAAAGTTTTTCGTTCTTGCTTGCCCTCATCTGCTCAGCGGTCTGGAGTAAAGATCCCCCACTGACATTGGAGGCAATGCTGGGGCGGGGGTGGGAGTGGGGGGGGGCGGAGAGGTGGGGGGAGTGATTAAATCTGGGGGTTTTAGTTTCCTTGGGGCTAAGATTGGGTATTTTTCTCTTATGCAATATGTATATATACATAAATGTATACAGATGTCTTTGCAAATGCAGGAATCAAGATTAATAATAGTTTAATACAAGGTTTAAAAGATAAAGTCACTGAACTATAGTCCATAGACAAGCATGCATTTTTGTCAAAATATTTTTTTGAGCCTCAGTTGGAACAAGGGAGGAGGGTGAGGGTCATATGTATAAATGTAAATTTCCTTTTCATTGTTACTTAAAATTATAGCTTATTCATCATGGATTTTATTTTGCCTATTCATATCTACTTTTAAAAAGATTGCCTTGGCTAGGCATGGTGACACACACCTATATTCTTAGTTCTTGGGGGTGGAGGCAGGAGATTATATCTTTGAGGCCAGCCTGGGCAATGTAACGAGACTGTATCTCAGAAATAAATAAATAAATAAATAAATAAATAAATAAATAAATAAATAAATAAATAAATAAATAAATAAGGAGAGAGATTGTAAACCTGTGATCTAGCTATTATGCCTTCCCTTCTGAAGAAAGTTTGTCAATGCCAGGCATGAAATGACTTAAACCCTCACTGTGAGATATTCTGGCATCCCTTGGCTCCAAGCGAGTAACTTCCTTGCTTTGCTCTGTTTTGTTCTGGGCCCTGTCATCATCCTAAGAGGAAAGTCGACTTTAAAAGGTATTATAACACATGAAGAATGCCCGCCTGAAATATTTCCCCCAGCGAATAAGAAATTCAAGGGAAGCTCATGCCAGGGTTAATGTTTCCGTCTCAGTCTTCTGCATTCAGCCAGGAGGCACCAGAGTCAGTGGCTGTGCCTGAGTTTATGAGCACAACCAAATGGCAAACTGCTCCTCCATCACCATCCAGTAAGGTGAGGGCTTCCACGACCCCCCCCCCCAATCCCAAGCCTCTTAATACAAGGAGTTAGTGGAAAAAATGAGTACTAATGTTGGACTCAATTAGAGTTCTTAGAGTTCCTGTGATCTGGATGAAAATATATAGGGTTGAGCAGGCAGTGAGAGCCTCCTGGAATATTTTAAACCCTTTGGCTTGATTGAGTGTCTTGTCAAACAAAACTGGCAACCTCTCTCCCAGAGCTGCCCGGATCTATGCAGATAGGGTTTCTATCATGCCTTTATGATGTGTAGTCTGTAATGAGGATGAACATGTATAAATCACCGCTGGGTGGCAGTTAGGATGCAATACTCAAAGGAGAAAGACATTTCTGCTTTCAAATGCCTGGTGATTTCAGATATTATATAGCTAGTCTTCTCTGGACTGCAAAAATCTTCAAATCTACTAGAGTTCTTTGGTGGAAAAATGAGACTTTCATCATATTTTTTTTTTTTTTGGCAAAAAATAACAAGGGACATAAGGATTGTGTCCCTGAGATCTGGGCCCCCCACCTTCCTGGCTAGTCTGAAATCAAAGTTGTAATTGAAAAAGAGGATATTTCCATAATTGATGTGCGGGCCAAACATGGAGAGGGGTATGCAGGAACCTCTTTGAGGTGGGGGTATAACTCTGGTGATCTGAATCCATAGCAGAAAGCAGCCAGACTTATTATGACAGTTGAAGGAGTTATTTTCTTTTCAGAAGCAGAAATCAAGTTATAAATATCTCAGTGTGGCACCAAGGTTTTGGTAGGGTAAACAACAAAAACAGGGCCGAACTACAAACCCAAAGCTGGAGCTTTAGACCTGGCTAGAAAATGCATCAAGCCCTTGTTATGTGACAAGTCATAAGCATCTCTCTAGGAGTTTAGGGTTATTCTTGACTCCATGGTGAGTATGCGGTCAGCCTGGGCTATTGAGACCCTGCCTTAAAACACCAAACCAACGATCAGAACCTGTTATAAATAAAAACAAACAACTAATCATAAAACAAATAACAACCCATTGCGTAGATTAAGGAAAAGGAAAGTTTATTAATGAACTTGTTGTCAAAGATTTAGGGGGAAATGGTCAGGATTCATGGCCATGTCTTATTTACTCTGCTTTTGTTTGTTGTGTGGTGTTGAGCTCAGATGGGCAGGGCAGGGATGAAATAGCTCACTTGGAAATTACAGCAAGTTGTGAGGAGACCTCAGAAACCCATTTCTGTCACCAATAAAAGGTAGGTAGTTGATGGAGTAGTTATTTTGTTGAGTGATGATGATGATGATAATGGTTTTCATGATGATGGTTGTGTGTGTGTGTTGACAGGAGCTATATTGATAGGAACACAAGGAATTTCTAGAAACATTGTGAAATAGCACTTGTCTTCAGGACTCTAATCTCTGATTTGGGGACAATTTCTTTCCTTTTCAGTGACTTCCCCTCTCCACTCTCAAGGGATCCTGGGTTTGGCTGACACAGATCCATGACACCAGAGTGCCAACTCTGCACTGCCCCGTGTGCATAAAAATTGTCAGCTTATGTTGTCCTTTATGGGGGTCAGTGTTCCCATAGTCCAGTTTCAGTTTGGGGCGTGGGACTTCAGATGGTAACCTTCCCCTCCAGTAGCTGTCAGGGGAGCCCTGTACCAGGCAAGAAATGCTAGGAGAACCCAGGCTGTGTGTCTAGGCATGTCCTCAGCATAATTCCTTCTGGGTACACCCATGCTTCAAAGAAGGAAGACTCTCTGCCAAGATGCTGTAGACTGGAGTCTAAATAAGCATAAGAGAATGCCCTTCATTTTGTGCAATTTACCCCATTGATAATGAAAGAACTTATAGTGCAAAGAACTTTTTTGCTTCTCACCCATTTTCACACCAAGCAGCTTTTCTCTGACAGTGAGAGGTGAGAGGCAAGGCCTGGCATGATCAAAGAAGAGGAACCAGTATGATGGAGAGGAGATGGAAGATAGAGTAGACAAAGGCAGGGAAACGGGGGTTGTTTATGGCTGGGTTCTTAAAGGGACTAGGGGAGAATGGTTGTCCAAGCACAAACCCAGGAAGTTGCTGGGATACATATTATCGTTTACGTTATCTGCAGGCAGCTAGGGCTAGATAAATGGTGTCACTGTGATTTGTCACTTGTGACTGTAGTGGCCTGAGTGTCTGTGTATGGGCTTCCCTGGGGCTTTCTCAGAAAACCAGATGGCTTGTACAAAGATTCAGACCTTGGGAATTGGGCTGCGGAGGTTAATGGGAAGTTGCATGGCTCTCTGTGGCTGGGTGGGAAAAACGAAAAAAGGTCATAGTATAAATCCTTTCTTGGTCTTTTATGGTGGTAGGATCTTAGCTTTCCTTATGCCTGAATGTGAAACTGTTATTTTCAAACTACTTTCCAGGATTGTCAAAGGTAATCCTGTCTTCATGGAAGGGTTATGAAAGCTTTGGAGTTTATACAGACATAACAAATTATCACTATGCCAGGTGGCAACCTCATTTCAGATGGAGAAGGGAAGCCTGGGTAGAGAGGTCAGCTGGCTTAGGCTTCTCTACCAATAAGACTCTGTCCTTAAGCAATTTGGTAGTTCTTACTTTGAAGCCTTCTAGGGATGAGTATCCCACAGTCTTTCTGCTCTTCTAGTAAGTGTATCATGATTCACACTTTACATCAAATTTGTTCATTGGCGGGTGACCATTGCTTTCACTTCCAATGGAGATGGAAACAGTGAGTCCAAATCATCCACACTGGCATGTCACTTGTTTTTGTGCATGCTTTTGAGGCAACTAGCTTCCCTTAGAGCAGAGCTCCCCACTCACATAGGTCCATTTACATCATTTCCCAGTCTTGCTGTCTTTCTTTCGGTTATCAGAAAGTACTCTGTGCATATGAATGTTCCAGGTTCTCACCTTCCACCAAACTGGATAGTTTCAGGATGGAGCTCAGAGATTCTGATGTACCTTTCCTGCTCTTGGAAAAAGAGGTGTGGTGCAGAAAGTTTTATGACTGACACTGGAAAGCAAAGGTCCATTTGGGGCTTGGGGCTTCTGTGGTGTTGACAGTGGATCTGAGAAAGTCCTCAAGCCCGATTTAGCTCCCCCCACCCCCACCTAGAAGCTTATGGCAGGTGATATTTGCTGAGTAGTTTAGCTTTCCTAGCTTGATGCAGACAGACTCAGGGGCATGTCCCAGATACAGTCTAAACTCAGAGTGTGCTGACATCTGCACATAGAAGACACTTAATGTGTGACTCTGCATTTGCATAGATGGCAGTCTGAGGTCAGCAGAAAGAATGCGAGAGAAACAAAATTTTAGGGTGCCAGCAGTAGCCTTTGATAAAGTACAACTTGGGCAAGCTACTCTGAGCCTCATCGTCCTGAGCAGTAGAATGTAGGCAGTCCCCATTGCACACAGAGAAACATAGAGAATCATTTACTTTTCAAATCACATAAGTGATTATTGGTTATTATTGTACCAATGCAATCATTCACTCCTCTAGACATATTTCTCTATCTTGGGCCTGAAAACATGGCTCAGTTGATCAATGATTGCCATACAAATGTGAGGACAAGAATTTGGTTTCTAGCAGCCACATAAACTGCTAGAGGCAGGCATTGTGGTCCACCTATACTTCCAATGTTTGGAAGGCAGAAATGGGATCCCAGGAAAAAAACTGGCTAGCTAGACTATGTGAGTATATGTTTCCTATTTAATAAAAACCAGTCTGAAATATCAGAGGGATCTACCCACAGTCAATCCAGGAGGTTCAGAGAGTGGTGATTTACACCTTTAATCCCAGCACAGGGAATATTCAGGAGTGGTGACCTATGGCCTTAATCCCAGCAAATCTGAGTTTGAGGCCAGTTTAGTTTATATAGGGAGTTCCAGGCTCTCAGGCAGGCAGTGGTGGTGCATGCTGTTAGTCCCAGCGCTTGGAAGGCAGAGGCAGGAGGAGTTCCAGGACAACCAGGACTGTTACACAGAAAACTCAATTTCAAAAAAAAAAAAAAAAAAAAAAGCCAAAACAAAAGAAAAGAAGAAAAAGACTGGGAGAGATGGCTCTGTCCTCTGATATTCCATGCTGGTTCTCATTAAAGATAAAATCATATCTCCACAAGACTACTTTTATAATAGGGCTCTTGGTTCAGCTGAGAGACTCTGCCTCAGTGAATAAGGAGAAGAACATTCTAGAAGGACTCCTTAGGCCTTTTGGCACATGCACAGACACATACCTGTGTGTACGCCCACATTCACATATATGCCACACACAAACAACAAATAAAATAATATTTCTCTACCTTCTTGGGCAACAAGGATGGAACCATAACTTTTTGATATTCAAAATGGCCAGAGAGCCATGTTTTCACGTTTGCTATTCAGCCATTCAAACCATCCCAAGCAGAGCGCTGGTGTTTGCACTCCTTGTCTGTCTGGGATGATTGAGATATTGATACTTACAAGTGATAAACAATAATTTCTCAACTGTCATTTTGACCACTATACCATGCTGGCTGAGATACCTATTGCCTTGAAAATTCTCCATATCTTCAGAGGCAGAATTTGACACTTAACCCAAATCTAAGAACATTCCAGAATCAAACCATTTCTTTTTTCAACAAGCATTGATCATTTCAAGAGTTTCCAGAACTTGAGTGCCAAATCATATACACCTGTGCTAGTTTTGGCTTAGAAAAAAAAAATGTTTGAACCTTGGGTTGAATTTTCAAAGGGCCCACAAGTCACTTTTAAATGATTACAAACTATAGTCCGGTAGGAAAGGGAAGCCATTTGTATAAAACAGTAACTACAGGGCAGATGCATTGTGTAATCTCCAGTGTGACTGTGGAGGTTACAAAGGGAGCAATTCTCATCAGCTGTAGTGTTAGGAGAAGGTGTCTGCAGAAGGATATGTTTGTCTTGGCCCTTAGACTGGAGGACACAGGTCAAGGGTCTCTATTGCATAACTCATGGGAGAGACAGTCAAATCATAGTTTGTGTGAAAAATGCTATACAGAGCTGATTGCTGTTCAGTGTATGCAGCTGGGCTTGGTGTTCTTTCTTAGTGGGAGAGAAGCTCACCTGTGTTTCTGTTTCAGATTTTAAAGGCAAATTTCCCAAGTACTCACTTGTCCTATCCCTATAATGGGCTAGAAAAACTCATAAGAGGAACTGAATAAAAACCAGGGCTATATCACTAGCTGAGGAACAGCTTTATTCGTGCAGATAGGTCATCTTCTTTTGCAATTTAGTTGTTTGAAATCCTCACATCCCTGATGAAAGGAAGTGAAAGTGCTCCCACTGCCCTTGGGACCATCCCAAACGTTGGATGCTCACTTAGCCAAAAGCCAGTCAGTCCTTTTAGGACACTTACCATGGAGAAGCTGGAATATGGTTAGGTTTGCATGCGTGTCTTTGCACTGACCCACAGCGCAGCTGAGAAAGTGTGTGCCTGCAGTGTTTTGGATGTGACTTTGTCTCGAGCCCTGTCAGGTTTACCCAGGATCTCATGTTCTCTTGGCTTGCTCTCACTTAGTCACTTAGCTCATCTGTCTTCTGGAGATGAAGTTGTCAACAGCAGTAGAGACCTGGCTTCAAACACCCACTTTTTCAGAAGCTTAGAATTTGGATCTTTTCCCCTTTTCCATTCTTCCTTGGGTGGGGCTGTTTTTTTGTTTTTTCTTAAGACTTTTAAGTGCAGAGGACTTTATCTCACCCTTGTCTGAGAGCTATTAAGTGTTTTCAAAACATGTTTCTCTCATTTATTTTTAAATTTCTTTACATTTTGTATTTATATATGTGGGCATGTTGTGTGTGTACGTGCATCCAGAAGCCAAAAGACAACGTTCGATTCCTTGGAACTGTTGTTATAGGCAACTGTGAGTTATTCAGTGTGGATTCTGTGATTCAAACTCTGATTCTTTCAAAAAGCAGAAAATGCTCTTAATGACTGAGCCATTTCTCTATTCTTGGTTCTCCTCTCTCTCAAAAAGCATTTTTATTGATGATCTATACTATAATGCAGCTGGTAAGTTCTCCTACTGAAGGGTCAGGGGTAGCCCCGGCTCAGCCTCTGATAGAGTTACCTCTCTATAGAAAGGATCTATAGGAAGATGGTACAGTGGGAAGACAGATACAGACTTTTCCAGATTTCCATCTGTAGGTCTCATGTTCCAGGATAGCTAGAATGTGATTCAACAAATTCACAGAACACAATAGCATTGAAAGAACAGACACTTCTGTTGGAGGCAGAGTTTGTGTGTTACACTTGCCAATTTGGAGGAATTTATTTAAATCTCGCTAATCTTCATTTTCTGCCCTCCCCATTAAGATCTTTGCAATTTAACTACCCCATAAGGTGGTTACACAGGTTAAATAAGATGATACACCTACAGACCCTCACTAAGAACTGTCCCCAGGATTGTGGCAGTCCTTAATAAATTTTACCTGGATGTAGAAATAGGTGAAGAGGAAAAAAGAAAATGTGATAGAGAGCTAAAAATGGAAAGAACAGTCTCAGGAACCCGCTTTCCTTAAATACTGAAGAAACTCCCTGCTGTTGGCATGATGGGACAATACTTAGTTTTGTATTGGGAACCTTTACTCCTCCAGTTTCTTAATGTGAGAGCATACTTTGACACCCTATCTATGAGAGCTTGCTTTTTCCTTGCTTCCCTGAATATTCCCCTCATTCTTTCTGTCAGACCCGCTTTGTGAGCCTCAGCCAGTTCTTACATCTGGGCCTTCAGGCATGTGCATTCAAGGTGTTAGTGACCCTGGGATGCCTTCCATTAGCCCCATTCTCACAGTGCTCATTCAAGGGGATAAGGAACTCAGGGCACACCAGTGAGGTGTCCTGCAGGATCTAGAGTATACTTTAATAAAACTTGACATTTTCCATATGGAGCTGTTCCTGAGAAAACAACAGTAGTGTGGTATGAATCTGATTTTCCCAGTACAAGTCAGAGGAATGCTTTCTGTCTCTCTGGGAGTTGTCAAGCTGGACTAGCAGGACACTGTCCCTGCTCCCTGTTTCTATTCTGAGAACATTGTTATTTAGTGCCTCAGTTTCTTGTCTGAGTAGTGAGTCGATTAGCTATTGTGGTGATATATTTTATATTTAATACAATCAGCCTATAATATCTGAGGACAGAGCCTTCTCTTAGCCTTTTTTGTTTGTTTGCTTATTTTAGTTTCGTCTGTGAGAGACAGCGTTTTCTGTGTCACAGCTCTGGTTGTCCTGGAACTTTCTTTGTAGACCAGTCTGGCCTTGAACTCACAGAGATCCTCCTGCCTCTTCCTCCCAAGTTCTGGGACTAATGGCATGTGCCACCTCTGCCTGGCTGGTTGCTTCTACAAAATGCCACTATGTCTGCCTACAGCTGCCTTAAATATCTTCACCTAGTTGTTCCGGGTTCAACTCTGCATCATAATCCTAGAGTTAGGATTAAAGGCGTGAGCTACTACTGTTTGGTTGTTAGGCCTTGAACTCACAGAAACACAGATCTCTGTCTCTGGAGTTATGAGATTAAAGGCATGGGTCACCACTAGGTCATTCCCATGCTGGGATTAAAGGCTTGAGTTACCACTCTCTGACCTTCAGTGCTTGACTATGGGTGATTCTGTTCTCTCATATTCCAGGCTGATTAAAAATAAAATATATCACCACAAGATATCCCTCCTGCTAGTTAGAAAGTAGCTCTTGCATGTGTGTGTGGGGGAAATACCCATTGTTCTCTCTCTCTCATTTTTTGAGACAGAGTTTCTCTATGTAGCTTTGGAGCCTGTCCTGGAACTCACTCTGTAGACTAGACTGGCCTCAAACTCACAGCGTTCTGCCTGTCTAACCCCTAAATGCAGGGACTAAAGGTGTACACTACCATGGCCCAGCCTCAATGTTGTTTCTGTGAACAAGTTATTTCTCCTCTGAGTAGGTTTCCTCACTTGTGAAACAGCAATTAGGATGGTGGTGGTTGTAGCATGATGCTTGTAAGGCTGCGACTCAAGGCTTACCTGTAGTAAAAGACTCAGGAGATAGATGTTTTTGGTATTACTATTTGAATTGAGCAATTGATTTTCCAAGGCTTTTTACACCACCCTTACCTGGAGTTTTAAGCCTCATAGAAAGTCCCCATGGATGTTAGTCATCTAATAGCTGAAGAAAGGGTTGTTGGGTCAGTAATGGAAGTGCCTATTCCTGGAGTCCAGAGGTATGCCTGAGAACAAGTCTGGGGCTTTCTGGGCACAAGATGTGCCCATGGTCAATGGTCAATATTCCTCTAACAGAAACTATCGTTGTGCTGATCCCATGACAAAGACTTATGATGGTATCTTTCTCCTTCTTCAAAGTTTTCTCCAAGTTCTCTACTCAATAAAGGGAACTTCAAAAGATCCCCAGACCAAATCCATCCTCTTCCTTTTGAATTTTGGACATACGCTTGATTTAACACTTGGTAGTATTATATTGTAACTGAATTGTAATTGTCTGTGAATCTGCCATGAACAGTAAGCACATGTGTGCTTTTACATCCAACCAGATTAGAGTCAATTTACATTGAAAACTGACCTGACTTAACAATATTAACAACAGAAGCAAGCAATTCCTTCCACATTTAATCCTCTAATAGTTCCAGGAGGTAGATGCTACTGTTCTCTCTTCTTTCATCACGGGACCATCACAGTTGGGAGGGCAGGGAAACTTGTCTGAGGCCATACAGCTAAAAAGTGGATCTGTAATCTAACCTTAGATCCAATCAGAGGACTTGTAGCCATTTCTCCTTCACCCTTATCCCATTTCTTTGAGGTTGTATTCTTTGAGTGATAATTTCATACTCCCCAGATGTCGCCCCATGGTAGATCTACTGAGCAAGAGAGATGAAAAAATTCTGAGAATTTGCAAGCTGAGTTGGAAGAGCATGACTAAGGCTCTTTGCCTCTGTTAAGGAAATGTTCTTAGCTTGTTAAGTATATCCATCATGCGCTTCCCCATGGGTCAGCCATTCACAAGGTTTAACGTGTCGGAGAACATTTAAGAAGTACCCTCGTCACTTGTATTTAGCCTCTCTGGGTGAGTTCTTTGGGCATGTTCTCTCATCTGCAGTGAGCAAGAAACAACTTTTCTTTGAATTACCTTTACTCATGTCAAGGGAATGGATATTATCAGGGATCAGATAGGATTTGACATTTTATAAGCTACTCTAAGATTGGAGCACCAATAGAGGTACACGCCACTGGGAACCCCAGTGGGACTTGAACTATGAATTCATATATAACTGGGTTGAGAAACCCACATTGTATAACATTGTTTGTGGGTCATAGAATTATTGCTGCAGAACGCCAAACCCAACTTTCTGGTTTAAATTCAAGAAAGAAACTCATGACTTCTGCTCAAGGCACACATGGCAAAGTATTAGGGCTGGAAGAAACCAAGCAAATGTAGAATATTGTTTATTGAATCTCTTATTCTGTGTCAGTATCAATGGTGGACACCATGGAAAGGCCCAGATGTAGATGCCCAGTGATCTGAGCAGCCATGGAGCTGGTGGGATCTTTTGTTTGAGCTGACTTATTTTCAAACGGCTGTCTCTCCCTTTGTCTGTGGTGTGAAAGACATAGATGTCCTGGGTGGGCACAGGACAGCTTCTTTTTCTGTGCGATGTGATTAGGAAGAATTAAACGGGGTCAGAGATGAGGTACAAAGTTGGGATCCTGTCTTGTCACAAAGGAAGTGAGTGAAATCAAGCCAGGCATGGCATCCTGTGACTGTAGTTTACCTTATCTGAAATAGAAGGCTAGAGGGAACAGAGATGATGTGGTTCTTTCCAATGTGAGACCCTGGGATATAGTACCATACATGTGAGTGAATATTTATATTGCTTATGCACTAATTTTTTGAGGACATATGTGGGACAGTCATGTTGCCACCTTATATACCTACACTCATTGTAGACATTGGCAGTGTTTCACAGTTCTCCTCTTGACATTATATGGACTTGACTTTAGACTCTTTAACATACCTTTTGATGAGGAGTGTAGACAGCCTCAGACAACTGATTGGAATTTTCAGGTAACAAAACCAACCAAACCAATCTAACTGGCATGGTAAAATAGGTATGTAGAGATAGTGACATTATGGACATGATTGCGAACAAGTCTTCATAGAAGGACAGACGAAGAAACAATACAGAATGGAATGAGAAGCAAAGATTACCACATCTTCAGAATGCTGTTTTACTTTGCTTTGGAAAAGGCCACCAGTGCTTCCTAGCTTCAGGCAGAGCCTCTCTAGCTCACTAGGAACTTGGCTGTCTTTTCTAGGATTGAAGTCCACAGTGGACCCTGAATCAGGCTCAAGAAAAATAGGAAGTTGAACATGAACTGCGATCCCAGACAAGGCCAAAGGGTTATATTGCTGTTTCAAACCAGTCGGGGTTTGACTGGCTTAGAGTGAAAAAGTTGGGGAGCCTGAAGAGGCCTGAGTCTGCAGAGGGTTTCTCTGAGGCCTTCAGCTAAGGCTGTGACATTTCATCTGCTAGATGGCGCTGTCCTCTAAGGAAAGACACTAGTCCTGCTTGACTTAGAGACCAGAACAACTGAAGTTGAGAAACCGCAGGAGGCATATACAGCCGTCCACCCTGCAGCACCAGCTTCCTCTGCCTGGGCGCTTCTTACTCCCTTACTACTGGATTTTGTAGTGTGGGAGTGTGTCATGCCAAATCTGAAAAGGTCAAAGGCCTTTTATTCTGTAGGAAATGAGACAGAATGAGAAAGGTACACCCAAGAGACATAGGTCCTTGACTGTGTACATATGAGGGTAGGAGAGAGAAAGTGAGAGTGAAAAAGAGAGAGAGGGAGGGAGAGAGAGAAGGAGGGAAGAAAAGAGGAGAGGAGAAGAGGGGATCAAGGTGGTTTGAGGTGGTGGCATATAGTTTCCCCTGAATCTGCAAGTTACAGATGACAAGTCTCAACTGGTCTTGACCGTAACTTGACCAAAGTCCCTGGGAAACCCAAACAGTCCTTTCCCCATCTTGCCTTCTGAACTGGATGCCTGGACTCTGGGTGGTTTTACACTGAAACCTTGTAACTGAGTTCTATCCAAGGCCAAGACACACATAGGCACCAGGATCCTGTTTGCTGTGCAGTTTTGATGTTATGCCGACAGGCTGGCTTGTGATCTGCATGTGCAGCCAGGGATGGAGTCTGCAACCACCCCTACAGTATCAGGATCCAGAAGGAAGGAAAACAAAGATAAAAGGGGAGTGTGGAAACCCAATGGGGGGAGGGAAGA
Organism: Phyllotis vaccarum; assembly: GCA_033318265.1. Taxonomy (NCBI): domain Eukaryota; kingdom Metazoa; phylum Chordata; class Mammalia; order Rodentia; family Cricetidae; genus Phyllotis; species Phyllotis vaccarum. Next base: position 50,893,643 of record JARWLC010000016.1, read on the forward strand.
AGGGGGGAGAAGGGGAAGAAGATGAAGAACAGGGGTGGGAAAGGGGGAGTCAGACAAGGAGGAAGACTGGGCACCCAGAGAGAAAGACAATGAAGAGATGGGTGATGCATTGGCGGTGGGTAGGAAGGCTGTGGGGGGCAGGAAGAAGTGGGGTCTGGAGTGGAGCTTTGTGGGAAATAGGAAAGCTGGGGCACAGAGCCAGCAGAAGAAGATGTCTCTGTTGGGAAAACAAGAAAATAAAATGAAAGACATGGCTAGGAACTGGGGGAAACCTGACTAGTTCCTCAAAGGAGCAGAACCACAATAAATTGCAGAGGAGGTTAGGCAGGAGATGGACAAGAAGATTTTGAAGCAGAAGGTTCTGGAAGCAAGGGAGGGAGAGCAGAGCTGAATTCATAAAGGAAAAAAGAGCAAATAGAAACAATATGCAAAGTCAATGTAGGAGGGTGAAGGCAACAGGAAAGAATCGTTCACTGAATGTTTATATTAGAGTCTTAACCAGAATGTGTGTCTTGGAGTATAGCCATTGTTCAGGAAACACAGCATGGCTTTTGATGCTAAAAGGTGGAGTGGTTGGGGCCATACTAGTGAGCAGATCACACTGGTCTGTTTTGTGGGCTTCCCTGAGCTGCCCTCTTACTGGCTGGCAGCCTGGTATAGAGGATACCTGCTGAGGCCTTCTGTCTGACAGAGGGTTATCCCTGCTCTATTCATGGTGCTTTGAGTCCAGAAGAGCCAATTCTCTTGCAGGCCAAGCATGGGGATGTGATCTGTTTGAGGCTGCTTCCTGGTGGGTGAAGGGTAGAGTAGAAGGTGAGACATGGTTAAAGGTATCCTAGGGTGGAGGTGACAAAGGACCAGTCCCTGGAGTCTGGTGGCAACAGTTCAGTTCTGAGTTTTACCACAGTGTCATGTAAACTAGTACATGTCTGCTTGCCTCTCTGAGCCTTTGGCAAGTGTTTTATAAACTTTGCATCTTGTGGGCTGAGGAGACAGCTCAGTCAGTAAAGTTTTTGCTGCCTAATTGTAAAGTCCCATTTTCAAGCCCCAGAACTCCCTTAGAAAAAATTGGATATTGAAGATGCTTAGTGCACACCCGTGATTCCAGCACAGAGAGGTAGAGATAGGTGGATTCCCAGGCATCATTGACTATCCAGCCTACCTTATTTTATGAGCTCCAGGACAATGAGATATCTTATTCTCCAAACCAAGGTGAGTGGCTCCTGATAAAAAACACATGAGGTTGACTTCTGGCCTCCAGATGCACCCCCCACTTCACATACACATGAACAGCACCCCCACGTACCCCAATTGGTTTTCATTAGACCTATCTGATATAATTCAAATAAGCTGATGCATATGACTAACAGAGTGAATGCCTGTATTTATGCCCTCTTGGTGTTAGCTGGCCTGCTATATATAATAATTGGGACCAGATATCTGTGTGTGTGTTCTGGGGATCTGTCCTTAAATGAAGAGTTAAGGGGCTTATATGTGAAGATGTTTGAGCAAGGGAATGATTTGTACAAAGCATCACGTGGGGATAATGAATTTCATGGTGGCCTGTGGGCTGTTCTGGAGAGTAGGGGAGACTAGGAGGAAAGAAGCTGGAGTAGGATACTATAAAAATATCAAGGGTATTATGAAAGGCATCTGAGAGCCTGGTGATTTGATGGTTAGATAGGAGAGAGGGGCATTTCAAGCATGCTTTTGAGGGTTTGGGGCCAGGAGCAGGAATCAGAGCCAACACATTGTATGTTTTTAAAGGATTGAAAAAGCTGAAACCAAATAAAAATATGGAACAGAGACATATAATCTGTGGCATCTAAAATGTTTATGATTTGTCCCATTATATGAAGAGTTGTCATGCCCTGCATGGCCTAAGGACCTACAGAAACTTCTTTCTAAAAGCAAGGCAGACAGGGATACCCAGGGTAGAATGCAGTATCTCATAGGAAGTTATTAGCGATGATTAAACCCTGGGCAAGGCTGGGATGCTGAATGATGTGTGAATCACATTCACTTCATTATATTTGACTGTGAGCTCAGGACACAAACAGGTCTCATCCAAATCCTCATTACCTCTGACCCAGGCCTCCTTCCCAATCTCAGGGTCTCCCCTCTCTCTCTCTCTTTCTCAAGATTAAGTATGAAGATGCATGTAACATTTGAACAGAGTCTGGCATACACAAACACAGCTTTGTCATTATTGAACATGGCGAGAGTCTCTATTGCTATCAGCATCATTAGTAGTCCATCAGTCTTGAAGTCTTAAGAACTTGCTGTCTGATCTTGTGACCAACTGCTCTCATTGTAAACCAAGAAACTTGATTAGGATTCTTTAAAATGAGTTAAAACAACAACCAGAAACCAACATTCCCCCAACAACCAAACATAACCAAACCAAAACAAAAATCTCTCACACAAAAAACAATTCATTGAATTTTTAAATTCATTTTCCTTCGCCCTCTTTGGTTGCCAGCAGATTTCTCTTGAGCATTTCTTACAGCTGGGTCATCTCTCTCTCAAGAGTCCTGATCGTATAAAGACTGATTGATTTTCCCCTTCACCATTCCCAGAGATTTTCAGTCTCAAGTCTCTTTCATCTGCCTGTCCTCCTTGGGCTCTGCTTCCCAACAAAAGAATCAAATCACATCTCCTACAGCACCAGCAGAGGCTAGCCCACCTCTAGAGCATCTGCCCATGTTTCTGCAAGCTTCAGTCCTGTCTTCTAAGACTTTCTGAGCACATGGAGCAGATCCCAGAATTTCTAACCCTGCCTTCCACGAAGCCAGCCTCTTCCCACACTCTGGGAAACAGGAAAGGAGGGTTGGGGGAGGGGGAGATGTGGTCCTCACAGAAGCCTGGCCTTGGCCCCAGAGCTGTGTCTGTGCCTGCAATACTCTACACTCTACGCCCTTGCTGGTTACTTACTGCTTCCTTGCAAGGCCAGTGAGGGGAGAGAGATTAGGGTCATCAAGATAAGGCTCAGAATATTCAAACTGGAAGCAAAAAAGTGGCTGTTTTTTCAATAGTAAGCAATCAGGGAACAGGGGGATGTAATTTGCAGATTAAGGAGGCGAACAAAGAACAGAAAATTAACTTTATAGCAAGGAGAAGTGCAGTCTGTTTGAAGAAATAAACTTCCGTAGAGAGTTGTTGATAAAATCAGACTGTTGATTTAAACTAGGAAATATGACCAAATCAGCTGGGGTTTAGGCAATCTGTGGAAGTTGAGGATGAAACTTCAGGCAGGACTGGAAAGTTGGACTGCATTCCAGACACTGCTAAGTAGGGTTGGATGTGCATGTGTGCACATACGGTATATGCACATGTGTGTATGACGGCATATGCATGTATGTGTGTGTGTGTACATGCATGTGCATCCACCAAGGATATGCAGAACAGTATCTTACAAGGATGTTTAAATCATCTTCATACAGGATTGTCTTTATTTAGAAAGTGGCATTTGCTAAGAACTAGTACATAAGCAGCCCCCTTCCTGTCTCCCCACGCCTCCTTCCCAGTGTTTCTAAAACCTTGTCTGAAACAACAGCCACCTTTTCTAAAAGGACCAGTACTGACTTGGGCTCTCGAGCCAAGAAGTCTCAAGAAATGCTGTGAATTTCTAGGTGGCTAGAGCAAGGATTCTTTCATTTTACAGCAGAGAGCTAACCAGATTGGTATATGAGGCCGGTCTGCTGTCTTTCATTTCTCAATGTTAAGCTCTCCTGGTCCCACACTAGCTCAGTCATGAGGTGTTTGTTGAGAGCTTACATTTCTCAAGGCTTGAGATGCAGAGAGCGCCCCCAAATATCACAGTGGAATGATTTTGCCTCCATAACCCTTTCTCCTTCTTTTGTCTTGTTCTGAGACACTGGAAACTATGGTATGGGAACCCTTCCTTTGCCGGCTTCTGTGAGTTTATACTACGGGAGGCACTGTAGGCTAGTGAGTTAGAGGAAAACTCAATGTTTGGTCCCTCTCCCTGCCAAGGGGCAAGTAGGCCTGTGGTTTTCTTTACTAATAAAGAGGCCACAGCATCAGCTAAAGCTCTCTCTGGACTCAAGGCTCCAGCTTTACCATCTAAGTATAAGAACTTTGTTGTAGCTAGGTCTAGGGCACTTGGAAGCCTCCCTATCCTTCTGTATGAATACAAGGGAAATTTTGGCAGCCTGCTCTACAACTGAAGAGCTTGTCACAAGTTGACCATGGGATCTTGGCAGGTTGCTTATCTTCAGTGGACTCAATTTCTTTATCCATGAAATGGGGATGATAATGAGGTGACCTTTCACTGATATGTGCTAAAAATTCTACTTGTGGCATAGTATGCAGGTATTTGGAAGAAAATTAACATGGATTGAAAGCCTAGTACTGATGCTGATTGGCTGTGTGGTCTCGGTCAACTATCTCTTTTCAAAAATAATTTTTAAAGGTTAAAACAAATTTTTATGTGTTGGGTATTTTTGTCTTTATCTATGTTCCCCCCCCCACTTGCATAACTGGTGCTTAAGGAGACCAGAGAGGGTGGTGGTGAGATGAGCTGCTATGCGGGTGCTGGGAATTGAACCTCGGACATCTTGAAGATCATCTAACTGCTGAGCCATCTCTTCTGTCCTTGGTCAGCTCTCTTAATCTCTCTGAATCTCGGCATGTGTCATCAGTAAGAAAAGGTGGGGGGCAGGATAGTAACACTGCTAAATACACAGCCGCATGTGGTGGGCATATCAACATTTCCCATGACATAGGAGACACTGGTCATGTCCCAGTCTATCCTGGAGGGGAGACTCCTGTGTACAGCGAATCATGGCCTTTTCATCTCTAACATTGTTCTACTGACAGTTGGGCTCAAACTCTGTTTCCAATCTGTCTGCTCAATGGATACCTCTTCTTGCATCCATTTTTCAGAAGGATATGGGCCGGTGGCTACCAAAGAGAGGGATCCAGAGGCTGTGTCTGTGTCACCTAGTTAGCCTGGTGATCTGAGCTGTTCCCTTTAGCTTGGAACTGCTCTGAAATAGTTGACACATTTCAAGGGCTTTGCTTGTCATTCTTTGTACAGATGTCACCTACAGAACTCAGGGAGAGGGGCTTAGATTTTTTTGGCACCTGTACATACTTAGATTTCAGATACAGATCTCTCTCATCCAGCTGCTCTTGCTGGAACCAAACTTGGCTTTATTTAGTTCGTGCATCAATCTTTGTAAAAATATACAGAGTATGTAGTATATTTATTCTTAAAATGTCTGCATAAAGTTTTAAAGTTTTAATGTGTGGCCTTATTAAATGTCCTGGTATGAAAGGTTTATCACAGGTGTTCTCATTCTCTGCTTCCTTTATTTTCTTTCATTTTAGCATCTCAACATCCAAGTGTCCAACATGTGAATGTTGATAGTTGACCAGTGACTCTTGCAGTGACTTTACCATTGTCAAAGTGGACAATCAGTGCTACTCTCCCAAATATAAACATGCCATGTCTCTGTCTGTCAGTACTTTCTGATACTTTTGGTTTGTTCTTCCAATCATCTACCTACTACCTACCCACACATCCATCCACCCATCTATCTATTCATCTACCCACATGCCCATATATCCATTATACATTCACCTGATCATCCATTCTTCTGCCCACTCACCTACTCACCCATCTATCCATTTACCTACCCACCTACCCACTCACCCAACCATATACCTACGTACATACCTACCTACCTATCCACCCATTTATTCACCCACCCACTCACCCACCCATAAATCCAGTCACCTAACACATCCGTCTATCCATCACCTACCCACCTACTTATCTACCACCCACCTACAAAGTGCCATAGAAAGCTTTCTTTAAAAAAATTGGAAACAGATCAGTAAAAGTTCTGGACTTAATATGAAGTAAATTTGCACACCCTACAAGTAAAAACTTCTCTTACAATACTGGTAGGATATACCAAGTGCTAGATAATGATATTGGGCATTCTTGAAACACACATAAAGAGACAATGGGGTTGACTAATAAAGTCTTACTTTAGAATATGGGAATAAAGCTGTGTCTTAGAGGATGACTAAAGTTGACCTGAGTCCAAAGAAAGGGGAAAACTGAATAGAGGAGTCATGAGAAGGAAAATGAGGAAAAGAAGTCCAACAGTAAAGCTGATCACTGGAGTAGGAGTATTGTAAAAAGCTGGTAAGGTTGGTTGGTCCAGTCTGTAGAAAAGGTGACGAGCAAGATCAAGTCCGTTGACCCAGTATGGAGGAGAGAGGGGCTCCTCACACCCCAGACTTAGCTGCGGAACTACTGGCTGTTGATAAATTCTGAGGGAGTCACTTTTTGGGTGTGTGCATGGCTATGGTAGGCTGCTCACACACACGGGGGCAGAATTAATTGGATTCAGTGGGTTATTACATAAAAGAGAGAGAAACCGAAATCAGGAAGAAACTGTGTTGAAGGATGATGTGGCAATGTCTTTCTGTGTGCTGTGAATATCAATATTTAAATAAAGGAGCTATTTTGGCCCATGGCAGGCACCATAGAAAAAGTAGGAGGAGAAATCAGAGCATAGGTAGGAGAAGCAGGGCAGAGTCAGAGACAGACTGAGCCAGCCGCCTAAGAAGAAGCATTTAAAGAACACAGGTGAGCCATGGGCCATGTGGCAGGACAGATTAATGGAAATGGGTTGATTTAAGATGTAAGAACTAGCTATCAATGTGCCTAAGTCATAGGCCAAAGAGCATGAAGTTAATATAAGTGTCTGAATCATTTCTGGGGCCTGATCAGCTGCGGGCAGCTAAGGGGTCTGGCGTGGCAGGTGTGCGGGTCTAGACTTCTGGCCACCAGGGACTAGAAAACCTCACTGTAACAGAGGGAAGGTCAAGGGGAGTTATAGGGAGGAAGTAGGAGATGGACATAATAATGATACATTCTGAACATGTATGATATTTTTAGTAAATATAAAAAAGTAGAAGCAGAAGTGGCTGGAGTGTAAAACTGGGAAACATAATAAACATAAACCTCTCCTACTGGGATTTGAGACTTGCTGAGTCTCTCTGCTAGTGAGAGACATCTAGGAGGAAAATTCATCATGGCTTAGGATACAGAGTGTTTGCATTATCTCTTGACCAAGTCATAGAGGCTTCAGTGGTTCTGCTGTGTGTTCAATTAAGGAACCAGGGATGGACACTAGTTATGGCACCCAGTTCTTTGAGAAGGGAAGGAAACAGCCTTTGCTTCTGGGGACTATGTCTTATTCACATCTGAACAGTAACTTGATGTGAGAAACAAGTGAATTATCATTATAATTAAAGTTTTCAACACACATCATTGTGAAATTAGACATATAGAAATTAGACAAATAGACAGAACCAACGTTCACCTTGTTGAATTGTTAGATGTAAATAACATTGTAACCACCACACTAATAAAGAAATAAACAGCTGCCTACTCATGTAACCAATTGTAACAAGTCCCTCTCTCCAAAAATAGCCATTGTCACTCTTATAGTGACCACATTTTGCATTGGTCTGTGGCTTATCTCTTTTGGGCATGACCACATCCTCTAGCCTTTCTCATGAACATGTTCTTATGCTTTATAAAGTGTTTAGGTCTTTTTAAGACTATGGCTTTCCCTTCTACATGAGCTAAACTGTGAATAACAAATTAAACAAACAAACAAAATCAGTGACTACCTCTCTCCCGGGAGTTCACTGATGTCCACTGGTTTATCTGTGAGGAGCAGTGCCCCATGGCCCATAGCTCCCTCTCCCAGCAATGGCTGGATGCTGATAGGCTCAGCCTTGGGCAGGTTCAATATAGTCATTTGTAGCTACAGTGACGTGACACTTTTTATCAAGACACTCTTTTATCTACTGTGTCATCTGTTCCCTACCGTTCATATAGGATAAATAGGTTCAATTTTTATTTTCTTAGTTTCAAAATAAGAAATAGATAATTGTTCAGAATATATCTGCTTATTGTCTGGTAGTGGCATGTGAATTGGTGTATATCTTAGTATATCTTAGTCTATTGTAAAACTCACACTTTTGTCCAATGGAAAGATCATACTGTCTTTTGATGTGATTCCAGTAGCTTGGGGAAGAGTCTTCTAACCTGATGACAATGTGCTCAAAGCCCATTGCAGACAGTTCTATTTCAGACCCAGAACCATACATTAAATAAGAAACCCTAGGTTCACTCAAGAAGAAAGGCCTTTTCTTCCAAAAGATTAAATTTGAGGAGGAGATGCTCACCACCACTGGCCTGGCCTTTGTTTCCAGATCAGTTTTTTTTGGAAAGGACCAGAATATGCAAATTCTTCATAGGTTTGCATTGATATTTCCATTAGAGTCAGATATCCAGGGAGTTCCTTGGTATGTTCTGGTCTACATCAGCAGATTTGTTCCTTAGCTGAGAATCTGTGAACATGCTGTCCTTCATGACAGGGAGATGATGGAATACTCTATAACTGCCAACTGCTTTACTCTACAAACATAACAGCAGAGAAATAATGCTGGAATGGCCATACGCCCTCAGCTGAACTATTTACATATCCTGATCATCTCATTTTTATAGTAGCAATGTACTTGTATTTTAAATAATACATCATTTTCAAACTAGACTCTTTGAGCTTTAGCCTTTGATTTTTAAGTGACTATATCATGTGTAGGATATTTGTGTGTATGTGCATATCATAGCCCATATATGAAAGTCAGAGGACAACCGTAGGTATTTGCCCTAACTTTTCACCTTGTTGGAGTTTCTGGTCTTTGCCTCTCATTTAGCTGTAAGTACCTGTTAGGTTTATAGATGTGTGTACTACTGCATCCAGCTTTCACATGGGTTCTGGGAATCCAGTCAAGTTGTCAGACCCATGTGGCACACACTTTAGCCACTGACCCCCCTTCCCAGCCCAAGTGCCTCCTAACATTCATAAGTAGTTCTTGCCTGGAACATTTTAGTGTATTTCTTAGGAAGAGTTTTTTCATGAAAGCAATGTTCTCTAGGTCTTTGGATATTATTAATGGTCTGTAATTTTCATTCTCTGAATAGCTTACATATGTGACCCTAACTTCTGCCATCAAGCCTTACTGTCAAGAATTATTCAGGAAAATTTAGTTTTAACTTATTTCATAAGCTATATGGGTCTTTTGCTCAGCATTCAAAATTGTTTTTATTTCTCTTTTAAGTACACTTTTTCAAGATTATATCTTGATTTTTGGTTATTATGAGTCTGAATGCATGAGTACATGGTGTGGTCCTTCAAATATAGTTCATATAATTTTTGGTATAAGGAAAATTTTGTATTATAAATTTTCTCTATAATTTTTCTATACCCTTGAGGTTCTGTTTATTCTATGTTTTTCTTCTTCAGGGTCTCTAGTTAACTATTGGATTTTTAAAAAACACATCTTCTAGTTAGCTCTCTTCAACTTAAGTTCTAAGCTGATGTAAAACATAATTTATTAAAGTTTCTGTCAAGTATGTATCTATTGTAATTGATATATAGTTTGGAGTGATGATGGGCAATGCATTTTAAAGTATTTTTCTTATTTGTTTGTTTCATTGGGGAGAGCATGAAAGAAGGTGAGCTATATTCACTGTGATGGACCTGCATTTACTGACCACTGCAGGCAAACAGAAAAGACACACATTCTCCCTGTGACATAGTCATAAGTCTGTTAGCATTGAATGTGTGTGTGTTCATTACATGAATGTGCATGCATGTGAGTGTACAGATGCAGAGTCCTATGCAAATGTATGTAGAGGCCAGAACAGTACAACAGGAGCCATCCCTTCGTGGAGGTTTCTGCCTTACTGTCTTGAGGCAGGGTCACTCTTTAATTGAATGCATGTGAGTGTAGTGACCATGAGGCCAGAAGAAGATGTTGGATCCTGTAGAACTTGAGTTACTGGTGGTTGTGAGCTCCTTGATATGGGTGCTGGGTCCTAAGCTTGGGTCCTCTGGACCAGCAGTATATGTTCTGAATTGCTGATTCAACTCTCCAGTCTTTCAAATTTTAGTAGGTAAGAAGCCCTTTCCTTGCATTTTCTAATTACTAATGTTTGTTGGGAAGACAGAAATTAATATGCTCATGGACTTTGGGAATTTCCACTTATTTGCTTTACCATATAACTCAGTGTAGGGTGCTATGAGGAGAGCTTTCTATGAACAAGTAAATACACAGGAGGTGTTTTGAGAGAAGAGTGTTTCCTGGCTTAATAGAATAATTTGTAAGAGTGGGGAGATTTCCTGAAAACACTGTGTTCTTTGTGGTTCAAAGTAAAATCATTCATAACCACACTGTGAAGCTGCTGCTTCCTACTGTTGCCCAGACTCTTATTTATGGAAATTATTTGCTCTTCTTGTTAGAAAAGCAAATAACTTTGATGGTTAGTTTCAGTTGCCAGCTTGACATGTTGGAGAAACACTTGGGAAAGAGTCTCAAGAAGAGACCTTTTAGATTAAGTTGGTCTATAGGTAGGTCTGTGAGAGATTGTCTTGACTGAACTAATGGGTTGAGGTCCCAGTTTGTAGAAATGAAAATGATGAACTGAGAACAGGCATGTATACATTATTTCTCTCTTTGCCTTTGACTGTAGATGTGGCTAGTTGCTTCAAGTTATTTCGTTGACTTCTCTGCAGTGGTGAATTTATAACCTGAAGTTGTAAGCTAAATAAACTCTTTTTCTCTTAAAACTGTCCCCCCAACCCAAGTATTTTTTTTATCCCAATAAAACAGAAGTGGGTAAAGGTAGGCCAGGACTGTGATGAATTTCTGACATGTTCAGTGGCTGAAGACAATACAGATTTATTTCCTTCTGTTCCTATGGATCAGAAGTTCAAAGTGATGTTTTAAGTCTATTTGTGTTTCTATAACGAATACTGGAATCTGGATACTTTATGTAGAAGTTTATTTAGTTCATGGTTCTGGTGACTAGAAATAAAACCAAAATGATGCCAGTCCCTCGACAAATCACAACATGTCAAAAGTGGAAAAGAGATTGATTTTTCACAGAGGGAACTGAGCATGGGACTCAGCCTTCAGCCTTATTGGCTTTTTTTTTTTTTTTTTTTTTTTTTTATCATACCAACCACTGTTCCTCCTCCCTTCCCTCTTCCCAGTCACCGTCCTAGCTTCTGTCCATCCCACTCCCATCCACTTCTCAGAGAGGGTAAGGACCTCCAGGGGGAGTCAATATAGTCAGGAATGTCAAATTGACGAAGGACAAAGCCCCTTCCCTCAGTATCAAGGCTGAGCTAGGTATCTATAGAGAATGGGCTCCCAAAAGCCAGTTCATACACTCTGAATAAATCCAGGTCTCACTACCAGAGGACAAATAAACTGCCCATGCCACACAACTGTCATTTACACTCAGAGGGTCTCGTTCTTTCCCATGCAGGTTTCTCAGTGGTCAATCCAGAGTGGGTGAGCTCTCAGTAGCTTGGATCAGCTGACTCTATGAGCCTCTCCATCACAGTCTTGACCCCTTTGCTCATATAATCCCTCCTCCCTCTCTTTGGCTGGACTGGGAGCTCTGCCCAGTGCTTAGCTGTGGATCTCTGCATCTGCTTCCATCAGTTGCTGGATGAAGGTTCTATGGTGACGATTAGGTAATAGCCTGTTCTTTCAGGAACTACTTCTACTCAGAGAACCACGTTAATCTCTTCCGTGGGTAGTGCCCTATGATCTAATCATCACCTTCTTAAGGAACCACCATTTCTCTATGCTTTTATAACAGGACCAAGCTTCTGTGAGCCTTTGGGGAAAACATATTCAAACAATATCTAACCCATAGAAGTAAGCACATTGAAGATGGTCAAGTTGAGCTTTTTTTTTTTCTTTTTTTTTTTTTTTCTGAGTTTCTGAGGAGAGAATTTACTTCCTAGGCCTTTCCAACTGTTATTGGGCTTCTGTCTTCCAGTTTCCTATCGCATCACTCTATTCCCTACATTCACCCTCACAAAACATTTTATCTGGAGTCAAATCTACACCTGCATTTCTTTCTAAGTATGCCTCTGATCACACTCACCCCTACCTAGACAGGCCAAGATAACCTCCTGATTGAAGCACACCTGACAAGTCCTGTCTTTTCTCCTCAGATATGACTTACACGATGTACTAGATGTATTTTGGGGGACACTATTTAGCACATATCATGTGTATGTTCCTTTTACAAAGCAAAACAACAAGACATAAAAGTGAGGAAGTAAAATAAGTTTTAGGGAGGCAGTAGGGTTGATACTCATCAGAGTCCTGGATATTACAATTTCCTTGGAGACAGCTGTTTTTTCTTATACATCTGTTTGATTTTTCTGGTTTGCATTCGTAACAGTAAGAAGACTTCCAGACTCACTTTCCACTGTGGGGGGGGCACTAGTGGCTGGGCGTGGCACTTAGCACTAGAATACATGCTTAACATGCACAAGGCATGGCTTTAATTTCCAGCACAAAGAAAAAGAATAACAAAAGCTGATGTGGACAGATGTGCTACTGTTTTATGGCTGTCTAGAATCTGGTATCCTTTTGTGGTCACTGTTTCACTGAGAATGGCGTAGTCACTTCATCCCAAGAAGAAGTGTCAGTGAAGAAATAGCTGGTGTCTCAAATGGTTTGGAGGAGAGAGGAAGATCCATCTTTGTCCAGCATCCTCTCACTCAGCCTTCGCCATTCATGGCTGTGTCCCACTAGAGAGGCAAGAGGCCTAAGTACAGGAAGAAAAGGTAATGAGCAAAGCTTATTCTACAGTCTGAAGAGAAGTACCCTGAGGTCGCAGATGCCACATCATTGAGTGGGCAACTGTTCCTCACAGAATACTCTGTTGAGGAGTGAGTCTTAGTGTGGACCTTCCTAGATTTCCTGACCAGAGGTCATGGCAGCTCTTTGATTTCTGTGAAGAGGCCTCATTGAGCAAATAACATCCTCCTCAGCTTGGCTTCTATCAAAGAAAGCGCTAGAAACCATCATTTCTGCCTTGCAGCATTTTTCCTCTTTGCCTAATAAGCTAGGCATTATTATGCATGTGTCTGCATCTCTCCCAACCCCCTCCCACTAGCCCCTTCTGCTCTATAACAGCTCAGAGTCCCAAGGCAGTTGAAATCTGACCAGCCACGCTGCTATTTTTAATGTCTCCACGCATCACAGCTGAGGACTTGGCCACAACACCCAGGTGCATCCACGGCTGCTGTTTCTTCCTCTCTGAGGACATGGGCAGAAAACCAATGTCTCTGCCTGCAGTGGTGGGGGCAGTGGAGGACAGGCTCTCTATTTCTTGTCTGTGGCTCTGCTTGTCACAGTGTGTAGAGCAGTTTATAAACTGTGACATGCATGTATGAGGCCCACTGCTGTAAGCCTGTCTCATTCCATGATGAAGACTCGGCTTTGCCCAATCTGTCCCTGTTTGGGCTAGAGGACAAGAACGCGCTGACTCTTTTCCTCTCGCTCTCCAGAGGCAGTGACCCTCTCTCTCTTTTCTGATCCCCTCGAATGGACCCCTCTCCGGGATGGAATCCTTTGGTGGATCTCTCATTTTTATGAAAAAACAAAACAAAACAAAACAAAAAGTCCTCAACATCAACTTGGTTCTCTCTTTAAAGGGTGTCCCAGAAAATTCCTGTGACCTATTAAATAATAATATATTCGATTTTTATATGCATAAGTTATATACATATGTGCTTGTTTTTCATACTTGTGTGTGTGTGTGTGTGTGTGTGTGTGTGTGTAAGTTCACTTTGGTTTTGAGACTTTGCAGCATGCCGTTTTGTTTCAGCTAATCATGTTTATTTTACAGCCTGAGAACTTTTTAAAACATTTCTAGCCCCCCTCCCCTGCTCCCAGAGGCTTAAGCATTATTTGATAATTAGCCTTCACAATTATGTTATACATTTTGGAGAAGAAGTGTGGGCTGAGGGAGGGTGAGAGGAAGAAAGTTAGTTAATGTGGGAGGAATGAGGGTATTATCTGGGGACTGGAGGAAAGCTTCGGAGGGAAGGAAGGTGCCTCTGTCAAAATTCACAAAACCCTTACCTAGGACACAGGGGAAGGGGGCACAGTGGAAACTTTCTCGCCTTTCCTAATTAAAATGATGCAGAAACGAGACCCACAAAGAGGCCAGCTCTATGCACTTAGAAAGAGACATGCTTTGTTAGGCTTTCTCTCCATTTCCTAGAGCTCAGTCTGGGGACAGGAGCAGAATGAGAAGGAAGAGCCTTTATAATTCTGGTGCTCACCTGCTTCTGACTTGGATGGCTTGATGAAGCGGTCCCTCCTGGAGTGATGGGGTCTCTCCTGTGCTGTCTGTGTTTTGTTTCCTGCCTTGTCCCTCAATGTGCCCACACTCACTTAAATAAAACCCACGTCTCTCTTCCTAAGCCTTTGCGTTTGGTTCAGCTGTGTTTGTCTCCAAAGAAGAGGGTTTGTTTCATTTTCATTTTTCAGAAAATATTCTTCTTTAAACAGACATTTGAAAAATTAGATCACAATGAAGCTGAATATTTGGTAGGGTTTGAGAGAGAAAATGAAGAGGGCATGTGTGTTTATACTATGTGTATGTATGTGTGGATGTGCTTATGTGTATATCTGTAAATGATGTGTGTATATGTATTTATGGTACATGTGTGTCATATATGTGCATCTATACATGTTATATATATGTGTTGTATATGTATGTCTGTTTCTCTCTGTGTGTATGTCTGTATATGTATCTGTATCTGCATATGATGTCTGTGTATGTGTTGTGTATCTGTATATATCTGTATATGTTGTATATGTGTGTATATGCCTGTTTCTTTTTCTCTGTATATATGTGTGTATCTAGGAAAGTGTATGTAGGTATATAGGGTATGTATGATATGGAATGTGATAATGTATATGTAGATATATGTATGTGTGTGTGTGCAGGGGAAGGGAGATAGGAGAATTCTTAGAATCAAGAATGAGTTTTAGTAATAATTAAAAAGTAGAGCAAGGTAGCATGCTGCACCGCAGGGCATTTCTTCTTCCTCCCTATTTCTCTTCTGAATCAAGACATTAGAAGCCATTACATTGCTTCCAGATGCAGTAGAACTTCAGACAGTACCAGACCATCTGAGACTTTCTATGCTCAACGCTTGCTGTTTAATAATGTTAGTATTTATTTTTGGCAGGAGCAAAGGGCCTCTCAAGGTTTTGATTCCTTTAGAATATAGGGAGCTATGTAAAGCTGCCTGAGGATAGTCATCTAGGTGGGTTTTTCCTTTGTGTTTGTTATTTGTTTTGTTTTGAACCCAGACCAGGAAGCTGACTGTGGACTCAGAGCACTGAGTTTGAAGGGTTGTAGAGCCTGTGGCCAGGACAGAGATGAGGTAAACAGGCCCCAGAGTGAGGCAGTGGCAATAAGGGCAATGTTCAGTCAGACCCAGAGCAGTGCAGCCCCAGTCAATGCAATGAGCAGTGTTGGCAGACCTTTGATTTCTCTGGATGTGTGAAATTTCTCAGTTTAGAAATGTTGATTACCCCTTCAAGCTGAAAGTGAAGCAAAAACAAAGTTCTCAGCATCCTACAGGCCAAAGAAAACACATCAACTTGGAGATTCGGCTGCCACAGGAGAGAGAGCACCTGTAGGTCAGCAGCATAGGAAAGAAGACAAGGAACCTCTCTGGGCTTTGAGTGTCAACTGCAATTTCTCCTGAAGCTCCGCCAGAGCATGGTAGTACTGGGTGCAGGCTCTTTCCAAATGGTGTAGGTGAGGAGGGCTCTACCTGAATTGATAAACAGATAAATGCAGCAGCTCTGAGGGTGCACCTTTTACAGAGGAGTGAATTTGACTCTTTTCTCCCACTTACCCACTCTTATGTTTCTGCCTTCCTCCTTCGAAGGATGCCATCTGAAG
Source organism: Phyllotis vaccarum (assembly GCA_033318265.1). Lineage (NCBI taxonomy): Eukaryota > Metazoa > Chordata > Mammalia > Rodentia > Cricetidae > Phyllotis > Phyllotis vaccarum. The sequence goes on from JARWLC010000016.1 coordinate 50,909,502, forward strand.
GCTCTTGTGTGATACTTCTGCATAAATCTTGAACTTTCCAACCTCTAAAGCAGAGAGGGAATCAACTTCTATCCTTTTGGAGCTACCTAACATGCAACATTTGTATATCATATGGATGAGAAGGAAGGATATGCAGATGAGAGTTAGACAGGTCTACACAGCAGGGGCTATTTCTACCTGTCTTGGAGCTACCTGCTATGGACTACTCGCAGACTACCTCTTTGTTCTTTGGGTAAAAGCCTTCCTTCTTTGAATTATTTATGACAGTTTGTCTTCCCCACAATTGTTCTTTTCTAACTTCTTTTTCAGTAAACATACTCATTTAGTAGTTCTTTGTCTTCATAGGGCAGCCATACTGGTATGGATCCTACCAATCCTCTTACCAGCTGCTCAATGGTTATTTGAGTAAATGGATGGAGATGCTCACTGGGAAAGGGGGGTTGAGTGGGGGGAGGTGATCTTATTGCTGTACAGAGAAATGTACATAGCATGGCAGAGACCCCTCCCAGAAGACTGAACCCTTGAGAAGAGTGGAGTGTGAGGTTGATGTATGAAACCCATAAAGATGACAGATGACATGGCATGGGATGCTATCTTTGTCCCCTTCAGAGTTTTTCATTTGGAGTTACCAAGAGTCAAGGGATCATGATGCCCAGGCAATGCAGCAGGCTCAGATATGTAAATGGAGAATGAAATCAGGGAATGTGCACAACTTCCCTTGCAAAGAAACTTCAAAGCTCTCCATGCCAATGTGTCTTCTGATCTAAGTTATGAATATCTAGGTACCTCTGCATACATCTGGGCATGTTGTTTCCTGATCTAAGCAATGAACATCCTAGTATCTAACTCTTTGTGCTTCTAGGCTCGGTGCCTTCTGACTGAAGCTGTCTTTAAAGGTAGAATCCTTTCACAGTTGTTTCTGTAGACCCCTTTGCTCTCTCTCTTTTACCTGCCCTTGCCCTTCTGCTTCCACCATGGGATGCTGCAGCAGGAGCTCTTTCATTGGGTACCAGTGCCTTGGTCCTGAACCTTTCAACCTCAAGATCTGTGAGGAAATATGTTTCTAATGTAGGGTGTTTGCTTATGGCTTGGACTGAGACATGCAGCCAACATGGTGATTTTTTTTTCCCTTTAGAGTCAGTAAATCTTTGCAGAATAAATGGATGAGCGTTGGAGAAATCTGTTAATTACCAAAGCATTCATACAGAAAGTAGGTGTGGCATCTTGGCTAGAGATAAACCTGTCTAGAAAGAATTAATTTCTGCCTGTAGCATTCACAGGAAGGATAATGTATGCTGGGGAGGGGGGAAGCATTAGTCTTTCCCCTTTGAAACTCCCACCCCCCCAAAGATTTGTCTGAAGCATATATTTAAATGCACAGTGTACAGGTGTTTTCAGAGCTGTTCCAGCCCTGGAGAAAGCCTCAGGGCAAAGTAAAGAAGAAGGCAGACTAGGGCCCTCCTCAGCTGCTGCCCTGCTTGCCTCAGTGGGAAAATGCAAATCAACTCATTTCCGCTTTTGTGGACAACTTCAGATAAAGGGGTCCTGGGGCAAGGAAACCCCTTCAATATGCCTGTCTTTCCCCATTGCACTCTTTTCTTATACTATCTGCAGAGTGAGCTGTAGGGGGAAGGGAGTGAGTCGCACATGGGATATGTAAGCAATAAGAGAGAGATGCATAGCAGTGATGAGGAAGCTGGGGGAGGAAGTAAAAGAACTTGGTAAGTTTATGTAGGGACACTTTAATGGGGAAGGTCTTGAACTGGGAGGAAGACCTAATTATTGTTTGCTTTCTAGCAGCCACCAGCTGTGGGTGACTTTAGGCAAAGGGTGGGGTCTATAGGCAGTCAAAGCTAAAGTGAACAATGTTGGAAATTCTATTAATTCTAGCATCTAATTTGCATAGCAGTTTTGAGCGAGTCATCACTGGGGAGGAAGTGGAAGGCTAGGGTTAGAGTCTAGGATCCTTGGCTTCTGGATTGGAGCCTCTCTCGTCTTTTCTAGATCCTGCAACATACCTTTCCATATTTTATCGTTTGGATATGCTTCAGGGCTCCACTATGATTTTAAAGATCTGAATAGCTCAAAAATTTTACCTGTCTCCCTGGGTTCTTTATGTAGGGAGTTGGAAATAAAAGCAATGCAAAGTTATAACATAGAGACATGCAATTAGAATAAAGCGTAGATTTCCCTCCTCATGATGATTGCCAATGCTCTACAAAGAGCAAATTCTGTTTAGTAGTTTATTTTTCTTGCTGGTGTCATGCTCTACTGTTGCCTCAGGCATATGCTTTTCTTGTCTGGGAAATCCAGTTTATGCATTTGAATATTATATACTTGTTTTTGAGTGAGTGTGTATGTTTGTCTTTAGTTATTTTGGGGTGGTATGGTTTTGATGGTATTGGGAGGAGGTGTATGTAAAGATGAGTGTGTACACAAGTGTAGTTCTGGTTTTCTTCTTTCCACAGAATGAGACAATCAAATGATTGATATAATTAGCTGGCTTCTGTTTTCTAAATGAGACGCTATAATAAGGGCATTCCACACATCCCCATATTCAGCTCATGAGGAGCCTCTTACAAGCATGTAAACCTGCAAATCTTAACCTATACTTGAAGTAACTTGCACTAGGACAATCTGGGATCCGAATTTCCAGGAGGGAACCATGTGACAAGTTTGAAAATGGGTGCATCTGCTGTGAGATTTAGAGATGATCATATTTTACTTTTGAGGGGTGTGGTCTAGACAGTATTTGACTTTTCTTCAACCAGAAGAAGCTTATTGTAATTTCCCATTGCTTATCTTTCAGAAGCTTATATCTATATACAAATATCCACATATGTTATCTGAACATGTATAATATCTATCTTATTACACTGACATTATTTTATATCAGTAGCCCTTTTGGTTTGGACATGATGTCTTTCTCCAGGAGCCTGAGCTTGGGATTAGACCTAAGTTCTCCTGACTTGCCTTGATCCTTCTCATCAATTTAGTCTTGAACAATACTGTGAGATGTAGGCTTCATCTGGAGAAAACTCCTACAAGCGACTCAAAGTGAAGTCTGGAATTTCTCTCCATGATGGTGAGAGTTGGAGGAATTGATTGGCAAGCTCCTCAGCACCCCATTGTTTTTACTTTCCCCTAATGGGTTTTGGTCTGCACTGTCAGCTGACTTTCTGAAATGGTCACTGTAGTAGTACTAAGCCATGTGTCGTGTGTCCAAGGCTTCACACTGTAGCTACCCCGCCATCTGAAGAGTATTTGGTGACGCCTGGAGTCAATTTTTGCAGTTCAGACTGGAGAAGGTAGGATTGCCTGCTGTTGTTATTATCCAATGGCTAGAGGCAATGATGCTTTCAAATTAAGTATGAGACATAATCATCCTGACAAAAGAAGTACTTATGCCAAATGTCAGGAGTGCTTGAGAAAACTTGTTGTAAGTTATATGTTCCTTTTTTACAGATGTGTCTTTGCCAGTTCTCTTTAGGGGCCAAGGATACTGTCAGCTGGGGAATGGGAGATAACTCAACTGGTACAAGGATTTCCTGTTTTAGTGGAAGACGGGTGTTTAAGGCAGCTTACAACTGCCAACTAGACTAGTTCTAGGGAGATCTGACGCTGATGGCTGACTGCAGTCACCTGCACTCATGTGTACATAGTTAAAGATAATACAAATCTTAAAGGATGAACAGTGCTCTGGGGTGATGGCTCAGTGAGTAAAAGTGCTTGTTATATAAACATGAAGACCTGAGTTTAGATCTTCAGCACCTGTAATGGCTTGACATGGTGTGACACATATGTGTACCCCAGTGATGGAGGTGGGGTAGGACAGGGACAAGGGGGATCCCTTGCCCTTACTGGTCACCTGTTTTAGCCAAAATGGGGCTCCAGATCCATGGGGAGACCCTGCCTCAAAAGTATAGTGGAGGACAAAAGAGGGAGGTCCTGATGTTAATTTCTTCCCTCTTCGTGTACATGTAGAGTCCAGCCTCCCTCCCTCCCTCCCTCCCCCTCCCTCCCTCCCTCCCTCCCTCCCCCCTCCCTCCCTCCCTCCCTCCCTCCCTCCCTCCCTCCCTCCCTCCCCCACACACCCCATACCAAACTATACCACACATATACTACACACATTGCTCTCTTCATAATGACAAATGTTGGTATAGATGTGGCAAAGGCAAGCACTTATTCGCTGCTGGCAGTACAGACTGGTGTAGCCACTATGAAAGTCAGTGTGACTGTTCTTCAAAAATCTAGGCATAAATCAACTATGTGATCCAGCTGTACCACCACTGGGCAGAAACCCCCCAAAACATACATCTTACTACAGAAATAGCTTTTCACCCCATGCTCTTGCCTTTCTATTTCCAATAGCCAGGGTGTCTATCAACAGATAAAGTTAATAAAAATGCGGTATATTTGCATATTTGCTCAATTGAATATTATTCATCTATTACAAAACAACATTATGAAGTTTATAGGGAAATAGATGGAACTGGAAATAATCATATTGAGTGAAGTAAGCCAGACCCAGAAAGACAATTGTTTCATCTTTTCTCTTGTTTGTGGATGTTGGCTTTGACTCACAATCCTACCCCTCATCTGTAGCCTCTCTTTATAGACTGCTTCAATGACTGCCTGGTCACCAACATCAATGACCTAGTTAGACAGCTGTCTTGATGGGGATAAAGGTGTCAATTCTTGTCTATAGACCAGAAAAAGGATGGTTTAAATCTGATGATCAAGTTTTAAATTCTTTTGATGAATGTCTCTAGATGCTTATAGGCAAAGAAAATAAACAAATGAACCCAAATGTAACTTTCGAATTGTGCCAAGATTTCAGTCGGAAAAGGTTTCCTTCTGCAAACGTTTCTAGACTAGAATGAAAAAGAATTCCTAGAGAGCTTGTGAGGTGAATGACTCTCAGATTAACATATTTTATTAATTACCTATTATGGGATTCCAAAGCTAAACAATCATAAAAACAACAAAAAGGAATAAATATAGTTCCTGGTGACTGATAGATTTTTATGAAAGACTTCATCAGCAAAATCAATTATATACATTATTATAATGAAAGGTACAGTTAGTGCTTTAAAAAATAATTAGGTTATTGGCTAAGAGGAAACTACCCCTTTCCATTACCCCAGAGCAAGCCCTGGAGGCTTCACTCAAAGGCTTTTAGTATAGAAGTCATTGGTTTTATTGGCCAGGCAAATTAGTGACTCCATTAGCTTCGCCAGTGGGGAACCCTGCTATTCTGAAACCACCAGGTGCTTTTGATCTGGTTGTTCATTTTCTCGAGTGGGAAAATATAGGCTTGAGATAAATGCACCAAAATGTGTCCAAAGCATTTGCCTGGGCAAGACATATGGTGAGGAACAGGAATGGAGGGAAAAGGGAAAGTAGTGTGTTGAGGGCTGAGCTGTGCGTGGTTTGTGTGTGTATGTCCTCAGTTGTCCAGTGTATGTGAGTGTGTTTCCTGGGATCCAGGAGTGTCAAACCTCTGTCCAGACCTCAACTTGCTTGTCCTGCTTTGTATGTAAAAATATTCCATCTAAACTTGTAGCAAAGCTACTTCCAAAGTGCTAATAAATAATATATTCAAGGCTTTTCTTTTTTTATCAATATAAAGAAATGCAGAGTGTGAGCCTGGCGAAACTCACATTAGACAATGTAATGAAGCAGGAATTAGAACAACACAGTTCCTCTGGCCATTAGAAATGAGGACGGCAGCTACCTGGAGAATGGGAAACTGATGAGTACAGTCTGTTGGGGGAGAGCAGGAGGAAAATTTCCCCCAGGAACACATTTCAAATTACTTATTTATGAACTGATGAACTGGGGGACCACCTATCGAGACATCGGTGTAAGCAGTCTGCTGCAGACAGCTACAGAGCTCCAGCTAATTGTGTGGCTGTTTTCTGTTACAACTCCTGCTATCCAGCTGGGCTTTGGAGGCAGAAAATTTAGGCTCTGACTAGAAGTAATGTTTTTTTCCTTTTTCTTGTCCACATAAATATATATGTGCATATTTGGCTAGAGCCTGGGAAAAACTGCTCCAGATGAGCTAGTCGGGGGTTGCCTGAGGAGTAGGTTTACCCACCATACCTCACAGTCTTCTGGAGGTGGCTAGTGTTTTGAGCTCTCTCTCTCTCAGAAGACTATTGGATGTGGTTGCTGAGGGCTGGATTTGCACCTGCCTTCCCATCTTCCTGGTCAGTATCTGCCTTTCCCTTCTCAACACCTCCATCACTATGGTGACAGAAGAGTGCTGCTTCTGAGCTGAGCTTACATGAATAATCTTACTTTGTCCTTACAAGAACCCTATAAAAAGGCACCTTTGTTGTCCATATCACAGAGATTAGTAATTTGATGAATGAGAATCCAGGTGGACTTTACAAGGCCAAGTGTCTAAGTCCATAGGACCCAAAGGCTTAGATTCCTACCCGCCTCCTGGATGAGCTTGAGGAAGATGAGTGGAAGGAAGCAGCACCTCTCCTTGGGGCATGCTAAGGACTTATTCTCTGTTCTGTGGGCAGTCTGGCGAGGAGAGGAATCAGACAAGCAGATGGGAGTCTTGGGTGCTGTTGGAAGACAGGATAGGATATTCATTGCTTAACAACTGAGACTCTTAGGGTCTTTTTTCTTTCTTTCTTTCCTGTGCTTGGGCCAAACTCAGGAGCTTGCAAAGCTAGGAAACTGCCAAGCATGCTAACATTATATCTCTACCCTCCTCTTAGGGATTTTTATTACCTTTCTCCTAGTGATGATATAACAACAGCTTAGCAGAGTAAAGCAAACTCATGGAAGTTGTTTCTGTAAGTGAAGTAAGTAGAAAAGTTAGCGTATGCTCCAGGGACAACTGCAAACTTTTCAGTAGAGAAGAAACCCCCCCTCAAAATGGTCCCAGATCTTATTCATCCTTTAATTACCAGCACCCCACAAAATACAGGTAGGAATGGATCTCTGATATATTTTTGCTGTGTTGAGTTATTTTCACCTCCAAATTTGTGAAGCTGATAAGCTCTTGATAAAGCCTTTTCCTCAACAGTCACATGCTGCTAGCATGAGGTAATATCTATTGTGTGTGTGCCAGCCCCTATGCCATCTAAGCCCATGATCATTGTTTTCAGCCCTGGTGAGGCAGGGCTCAGTGTTATTCCCTCCATTGGCTAAGGGCATATGATGCTTGGAGAGGTTATTAAGTCAATGGTTTTCAACCAGGAGAAGCATTGCCCGCTGCTTTTTAAGGGATGGTCAGTGAAGTCAGAAGTGCTACTGATATGGAGGTAGAGGCTAAAATCACTTTCTTCAGTTGACAGGCCACTGGTTGTGACAGAGAATGCTTGGGACAAAATGTCAGTACTGTCCATATTATCTAGTCTTGGCTAAGTGCTTGTTCAGGGTATGAGGTGGCAGAAGGGTTCGTGTGCTAATGCTCCACTAGACAGCTAGCTTATGCCTTCTCTTGAATAGCTTATGGTTTGTTGTAAGGACACAGATAATTCTGTGAGCCATGAGGCAGGAGTCAGCAGACATCTCTGATGTGTATTCAATATCACCTTGATAGCTGGGTTCTGATGTACCAGATGACTAAATTTTTTGGTGTGGCAATTCTTCCCCAGACAATCGTAGCTGGAGCTTGGAGATTTTGTGGAAATACAAGAGTGCCAGGGTATTTGAGATTCTAAGTTGATACAAAGAGTTCCTGGGGTGTTGCTTATAGAAAATTACACTTATGTTAGAGCCTGTCTCAAGCCAAGAGGAGAGGAGGTGTTTGTGAAAATCACTTGGGAAATGATCACCTAAACCTCTTGAAGAGGTTAAAAGTTTCAAATCACATGAGAGTCTCTTTACTATGTTATCAGTCATGTAGTGATAATGACACCTGATACCTTTGCCATTTACTCTTTGTATGACACTGTTTTAAGGACTGGGAATTCTTACCTTGTTCTTTAAGATAAACCCACAAAGAAGGTGACACTAAATTAGCAGAGTGTCCCACTTGGCTCAATGTCCTGATACTGAAAGTTTGAAAGAGACCCAGCAGGCATAGAAAAATGTGCAATTTTTTTTTTCTTTAGACATATCTGTCTCTAACACACCTGGACAAGTAGTAAGAATGGGGCACTAGAGCAATAAATGATATCATAACAACAATAACAATCAGCAGCCACTGATATATAATAATAATAATAATAATAATAATAATAATAATAATAATAATAATAATGGAGCTTATATTGGCACAAGAAAACCTCTCAAAGTTCACCATGTGCAAAGCACTTTGCCAAGTGTTTCTAGTCCCACTGTCATCTAGGGTTCATAGTATTTTGTATGGTCTCTATTATTATCCCTGCCTTTTCCATCTGGGTGGGTATTCATGTGTATGTGGAGGCCAGAACTGGTCAAAGGTCAGTGTTAAGTCCTTTTCTCAATTGCTCTCCATTTTATATTTTGAGGCAGGGTCTCTCACTGATTTGGCTAGACCAATTGGACAGTAAGCACAGGGATCTTTCCTGTCTCTACCCACCTAGTACAGAGATTACAGTTGTGTACACCTCACCCAGTGTTTATGTGAGTTCTGTGAATGAGAATGCATGTCATAATGCTTGTGAGGTAAACACTTCACCTACTGAGCTATTTCCTCAAACCTTTTGTTTTTAGAGCTATAGAGGGCAGGGCAATGAGCTACTGTGCCATACAGCCTGAGGCGAGTTTTAACCTCATGTGCAGGATATAATGCCTCTGTAAAGTAATGTTTACAAATTTTAAATGAGAAAATGCAATCTTAAGTGTAAGAAGAGCTTGCCAATTTTGTTTCAGAATATTGCATCTCACATGATTTGGTAGCTACCTATGGCTATAATGCAGCATAATAAACACTCATAAGTCCTTAATGATTAGCTTTATCTATTAACTTGATCATACTTAAGTGGCCTGAGAAGCAAATCTGAAGGATTGTCTAGATCAGACTGGCTAGTGGGCATGTCTTTTGGAGATGATCTTGACTGATGATTGATGCGGAATGACTCAGCTTATAACAGTAAGTAGGCTCCCTGGGCAGAACATTTTTGGCTGTGTAAGAAAGCTAGCTAAGTAATATTTCTTCATAATTGCTGTTTCAAGTTCCTGCTTCGCTTTCTGTCCTGACTACCCAATGACCTGTAACCTGGAAGTAGAAGCCAAATAAACCCTTAATCCTCACAAGTTGCTTTTGGCCATGGTGTTTGTTACAGCAACACAATGAAACTAGAACAAATGATATACAGTCATGTGTAATATGATGTGATTTATTACTAAGTTTCAAGAATCATTTGGCAGTTGTCTAAGTAGGTTTGCTGGTCTTGCCTGGCCTTGCCTTTGGGTCTTAGGATCAGCTGCTTGGGGTAACTAGATTCTGCCTCACTATCTCTTACCTTGCAGAAAGCTTCCCTAAATATCAGTCATCTCATGGTACTGCAATGCAAGAAGAGTGTATGTCTCTTACCTCTTTGCTTGTTTTATTGACATGTTCATTGACTGAAGTAATTCACCTGACTAAACACAGAGCAGGGTAGGGCAAGTCACAGTTCACCGAGATGGACTCATAGAGGCCAATTTTGCTAATAATTTAACAGAATTGAGTTACTTTTTAAAAATATGTGTACTGAATTATCTCAAATCCTTGAATACATGATTTTGAAAATGCTTGGCATATGGTAAAAGATCTGTAAGGTGAAATTTCCTAATGGAACAGCAAACTGCCAGAGTAAACTCTGAAGCTCTGAAAAATGATTGACATGAAAAAATTTGACCACAATCAACCAGCTCTGTCTTTTTATTTAGAGTTTCAAAGGAGTTTTGGGGAGTATAGTTTCATTTTTTTGTTTTGTTTTGTTTTGTTTTTAAAGGAACAAAACTTTGCAAAGTTCCAAAATAGGTGATGAGACTGTTTCTCTAGAATTATGGTAACACATGGTTGTTAAAAATTCTTCCTGATGAATTTCATTCTCAAGTACCCTTGGACCCTTTGTATGTTGCTCCTTTCCCCCCTCCCCTCCCCTCCCCTCCCCTCCCCTCCCCTCCCCTCCCCTCCCCTCCCCTCCCCTCCCCTCCCCTCCCCTCCCCTCCCCTCCCCTCCCCTCCCCTCCCCTCCCCTCCCCTCCCCTCCCCTCCCCTCCCCTTTCCAGAGAAACTGGTACCTTCAGTGCATTAACTGTCTAAACATTCTTTTGGGCAATTCCCATAGCTCCAAGGATAGAAGCAACACACCTCAAGCCTGAATTTAGCCTGCTGCCTCTTGGCATGCCCTGCCTGTCAGCTCCTGTGGGTTGATTGTGGAGCAACAGGGCCCCTGAAACTGTAATTTCTTTTCTGAGGTTGAGGAGTCTGGTTTCTCAGTAAGCGTGTGTGTCACTGTGAGAGCTGCCACTGTGTGCGGCGACGGATGATGACAGGCTGGTTTAATGCAGCTCTTGCCAAGATTAAGGGGTTGTCAGACAAGTATCATGGGAGACTGAGGGATTGCTCTATGAAAAGTCATTCTGAATTGCTAACTAACTTAGCAGGCGCTTTCATCTGGGATGAGTTTTCTTGCATTTGAGCAGCTGCAAAGAAGCTACTGGGGTGCCTCTAACTTAGGGGTTATGAGTCCCAGGTGGGTCCAGAGCTGGTCAGCAAAGGATCCATCAGTCCTATATAATTGCATGTAAGAAAAGAAGTATATTTTGATTAACACAAGATTGTTTTGATATTTAGCAATGTATGCACACGTGCACGAGCATGTGTGTTTGGGGGTGAAGTATATGAGTAAGTGCACATATGCTTGTGTCATGGTATGTATATGTGGACATCAGAGCACAACTTCAGGAGTTGGTTCTCACCTTTTACCTCCACAAGGTAGAGTCATTGTTTCTGATGATGAATTGTATAGTACAAGTTAGTTGGCCCTGGACTTCTGGGCATTTCCCCCATTTCTACCTCCCATGTCACTATAATAATGATGTGTTTACAGATGTAAGCCACTTCACCCAGCTTTTGTGAGTTTTGCTTTTACCTGCCGAGCCATCTTGACATACACCTTTTATTTGACTCTGAAGGATTCATGGCCTCCAAATAATGGGATATCTCCTTCTGCACCACTTATTCAGTGTTCCAGGCAGGTTGAGGAATTTTATTTATATGGTTTAAATAACTCAGAGGATATGAATAAGTCTGATTTCCTAAGACTCTAGCCATGAAATCTAGATGTAGAATGACTACATAATGCTACAGCTATACCTCCTTCTTTTCTGTCTGTGTATTCCAGTATGAATGTTGAGTGCCTGTTGTAGACTACAGACCATGGGGATACTGCTCACAAAGTTTTGGTACTTAGAGTACAAGCCCCCATGGAGAATGGAAAGAGAGAGCTAAGTAATTTTGTGCTGTTAAAATATTCTAGTAGACCATGAGAATGGCCCCATGATCACCCGTTCACTCACTGACTCAGAAACATTTATTGAGTCCTTTCCATTTTGTAGACCACGTGCTGGATTGTGGGATATTAGTCCATCTGGTAGACCCTAGGCTGGGTTGTGGGATATCAGTCCATCTGATAGACCCTATCCTGGGTTATGGGATATCAAGGAGTTGGGCATTGTCTCTTCTTGTACCGAATTCATAGTCAAATGGGGCACACAGATGCACAAATGAGCCATTATAATATGCTATGGCAAATGTAAGAGAGGGTACAAGGGAAAGCAGAGAATATACAGAGATAGTGTATTAGCACTTAGGAGTCAGGGACCGTAAGACACAGACACCATTTCAAATTATACTGAGAGAGGGTGAAGGGAGAAAACAGAGTTGCCCAAAGTCAATGCTCTGAATGTAGTCCCTGTGTAGAAGAAACATCAACTTCTTGGATTAATTTTAGCTTTTGCTTATCAATAGGCTTTTGTGTTTGCAGAAGGAAGACTATGTAGAGATGGCTGGGTAGGATTAATAGTCCAGCTCAGGGATGGGGTGTAGCTCAGTGTTACCTAGCTCTCCTAAGTTCCCATGCTTGATTCCCTTTAGTTCACAAACAACAGATGGGTAAACAAATAATCAGTTCAAGCCTCAACTTACACATCATAGTCTTTTTACTTAGTGTGAAACTTTGGCCCTGTGACCTCACCCATCTGAATCTTACCTGTGAAACAGGGTTAATGATACCTTCCTTGTATATGTCTAAGGGTCTTAAGAATACTTCTATTCAGAAACTACTGGAACTTTACAGAGGTCTCCCTGTTTCATTTTAACATTTCTGAATTGCTCTACTTTGTATCCTAACCTCTACAAATCCCTTGAAGCTGTATTATTTTCTATCACCCTGTTTGACTTCTTTACATTGACAGATTGATTTTTGTTTAATTCTGGGATGTTGTCTACCTAGAACCCACTTTAGCTTCACATTCTATATTTTATTTGTAACACTACAGACTTATAGGCTCTTGGGATCCATTAGTCTGGGTGTGTCTGTGAGAACATTTCTGGAAGAGATTGGTTGACATGCTATTTTTGGGTTCAGAAACCCAGGCTTATTGCTATCCGGTAGAGAGACTGGACATAAGAGATAAAAGATGGGACCAAGATCATGCTGCAATGACCAGTTTATTTTTTGTTTGTGGACATGTATGAAGATGACGTTCCCAACCTGCCTTACAGTTATACTGGATTATATGACTGAGTGTGTCCAATAGTATAGGCATATGAGAGATGTATGCTGTTTCTATGAACCAAGCCTTAAGCATCCTGTGTTCTCCTAGATCCTCATTCACAGCTATAGGGACCACATTCTAGATGTCATAGCAACAAGATAGACAATGACCATCAAAGTCCCATGGACCTGGTGCTATGTGGATGAGAAGAAAATTTGGCTGTGTTAACATTTAAGATGCACCTGTTGTAGCAACTGGGTTGGACTTCAAAGAAGTAAAATGTTCACAAGTCTTGTGAACATACATTGTTGTTTTATTATTTTATTCTTGGTTAAAATGCTTGGTAATTGTCACATTCTTTTAATTTCACTCATTGTACTTCTTGCAGTTGTGAGAGAATTCCACTCAAACTTTAGAATTTCATCTGGGAATGATGATGAGAAGGTTAAGTGGAAGATTCTTCAGGCCAAAATCTTACATATTGTTGATCCTGTTTCCTTCTAGCCTTGGTTCCTGGTTTGCATTTGGGTCCCCCTGATAGGGTCATAACTTATTGGTAGAATTGGTTCTCCTACTAGTAGCGGACAGTAACAGAAATTTGTGACAACTTTCTCATTATTGATATGAAAAAAAATCTGCTCAATTCCTCCTTTCTTCCTTCCTTCCTTCCTTCCTTCCTTCCTTCCTTCCTTCCTTCCTTCCTTCCTTCCTTCCTTCCTTCCTTCCTTCCTTCCTTCCTTCCTTCCTCCCTCCCTCCCTCCCTTCCTTCCTTCCTTCCTTCCTTTGTTCTTGCCTATCCCAGAACTGGTAATCCACTGTGTGATTCTTTGATCAAGGCTAGATCGTAGATTTAATCCTGGGGATTGGAGGCAATGGCACCTTATGGAGACTGATATAGAAATATTAAAAAAAATAAAAAAGCTGGAAGGACCAGAGATATGGGTGAGCAGTGAAGAACACACACTGCTCTTTCAGAGGACTGGAGTTTGGTTCCCAGAATCCATACCAAGTAGCTTATATTTGCTTGTAACTACAGCATCAGGGATCTGACATCCCTCCTGGCCTTTGTGGGTAACACACACACACACACACACACACACACACACACACACACACGAGTGAAAACATTTAATAGAACCTTAGTAGGTGTTATTATAATAATGAGGAGAGACTGTGTTTATGATATTAGACCAAATTATGAGATATAGCAAAAAAAATCACAGTAGGATGGATGGACAGATAAGTATGTGTAAGGAACTAATTATGGATGTTCTCTCAGCAAATTATGGAGGATAAGTCCAAGCATAGGCTTTATGTAAATTGGAGTCATGGAGGTTGTTTTAACCTGAATCTGATGGTGTAGTTCTTGGTTCAAGGATAAAGGTAAAAGAACCTGGCTTCAGGTAGGGGTTCTAGCTGTTCTTATATAGCTCTGAGTCCAAAGGGTCTCTGATATCTAAGCAGGGAAGACAATGGAGAGAGAAGGGGGGAGTGAGAAGGGGAGAAGGGAGGAGGGAAAGAGGAGAGAGATGGAATATGAATATATATGAAATTATTTGTTTTTTCCTACTTTTTCATTCTTGTTCTTGGGTAATTAGATGGCACTCACCCACATTAGGAGAGGGTGGATTGCTCTCACTTCATCCTTCGATTCAAATGACGACCCTTCCCACAGACCCTCACAGATGTATCCAGAAATAAGACACTGCATGCTAGTTTGGTATATTTTGATTTATCTGAAATTAAGCCTAACAGCAGCATGTACTTGCTTTATGGTTGAAATGGTACTAAGTACTTTTATTTTTTAAATATTTTTTGTACTTTCCAACATAGCTGAAGGTACATTATTTATGGAGTGATAGCAGAGGGATCATTGGTCATTTTTCATAATGTACACTAGATGTAAATTAATAAATATTTTTGGATAAACTAATTGTTGAGGTGGTTGTCTCCATAAATAATCAAATTCTTCATGAAATAAAGAAACAATAAAATTCTAAGGGATGAATTGTCTGGCATGAAAATACTCTTTAGTGATTCAGGTCTTTCTAATGAACAAGTGAGAAATTAAGGACTAACACTGTATTTATTCATGGCAATATATTCATAGAACACTGTTCTAATACCATCAACGCAACCTGTAATTCCTGATGCTCACAACACAGTGATATGCCCCATGTTCTTCCACCATTGAGAGAACCCTAGCTTGAAACTGAAGCTGCCAACAAAAAAAATAAAAGCTATTAATCACAGATATTCAAATTATCCCTTCTGTTCTGATACATACAGTGTTATCATTTTGGGTCCCAAGGAACAATCTTTGGTTTAACACCTCCTATATTCTCTCCTTTTATAGGTCTTAGGCTATCAAATTTTCCTGCCATACTCTATGGTTGGGCATAGATATGAAGAGTTGGAAAAAAATAATCAAGCAGAGTCAGTCCATTAAATGTCCAAGAAATGGAAACAGCAAAAAAATCCATTAAATTACAGGAGAAGGCACTGGAAATGTAAGCAACCCACATATCCAAGGGCAAGTAGAGGCAAGAAGGACACTGTCCTGAAATGTTTGCTGGCAACACATTATTTGATTTTCTGTTTGGTTTTTGTTTTCTGATTTGAGTTCACTGACACTTTGATTAATGAAATTCTTCTTTTGACTGCAAGAAAAGTAGCTTTTATATGGGGCTGTAAGCTAGGTGTCTTTCTAAGTTCAATTTCCAAATTCCAGTGGAGGACTAATATTAGTTGTGATAAGGCTGAGTAACTGCCCTTGAGAAATGAGTTCCTCTCTTTACAAGGTGTGCAGCCCCCGCAGAGAAGCTCTGGCCAGCTGAGGTCTCAGTTCCCAGCGCCCCTTGCACCTACTTGTTATCACATGTCTAATTCCCCCGAGAAATAAGGGATGAACAAAGTTAGTGGCTGAATTTCCCAAGAAGTCAGTTCGTCTCTTCTCTTTCTTCTTTGCACATTTGTTGTGCAATCAAGCCTTTGAGATTGTAGACAGTGCTGTTGATTTATTTACAGAATGAAAATTACCTGCATTCTAAATCAGTACATGAAAAAAAAAAGTCCTCCAACTAAAAGAAACCCACCTGGCTTGTTCCATGAAAAACAAATTTATATTTTGTAAAGAAATATTATTGAGATATTATGATTTATTGGGAATGTCAACTAGCTTACTCCAATTATTACATCTGTTGATCTGTAAATGAGTTGTTAGCTAATCATGATTTTCATTATGTATAGGCAAAATGATAGTTGCTAGCCAGCCTAGAATTCTATGAAAGTCAGTGCTCCAGAAAGGTGATCATGAGCATGTTATAAAATAAACAGAAACTATGTAATATAATTTAATATCATTTTAGCATTATAGATGTTAGCCATACATGAAGACAAGCAAGTTAATAGGTATATCCCAGAATACAACTCTAGCAAGGCCTGTTTTCAAATTTGTTGGTCCTTGATAGACAGGATCCAGGCATTATAAGAAATCTTGACACATACAAAGTTAAAGTCCATTTACAATAGATGTCTTCTCAATAGACATGACTGATCCTCTCCTATAGGCCAAAGATAACACCAAGTCAGTATTAAGAAAATGAAGACATGTCTGAGCCACCATATAAAGAAAGAACTGTAACAGCAGGGCATTTTATGATAACAGTAACATAATCACGCTCATCAAGAGAATAACTGCTTATTATTATTTTTATTATTGCTGCTATTTTATTTGTATTATATCATTGTATATATCATTAATCATATTATTAATATATTAATTTATTACATGTTTCATATACTATATGCCATATGTTATCAATATTGTTAATATTAAAATATAGTATATTATTAACTATATTTTAATATATGATATGTCATATATTAGGATATAATTATCACATATCATCACTATTAATATTATATTATTAACACTTATTATTATTATTATATAAATCTCCTTATTATTTTTCTTTCTAGACAGTCTGAGCTGTGGTTCCCTGATGAAGTCTCATGGACCTGGCCTTCATTATCTAAACAAGAGTTCTTTTTTTTTTTTTTTAATCCACTCTTCACTGGTTAGCAACTGTTCTCAAAACATGTGGTCTAACCTGTTCTCCCTCTTTTGAAGAAGTCACAAAGCAAACTTTTAAAAAAGACCTGGGATTGGACACTGAGGTCTATATATGTATGTCACTAGAAATATTCTTTGTTATAGACTAACACTGTTCAGTATGGTAGCTAATCACTGAATATACTTACATTTTCTTTTATTTACTTAAACTGTGTACCACCAGTACAACATGTTCTATTGATCACTGCTGTTCTAACCCAGAAAGAATTTGAAGGTGAATTCATTTAGAAGAAAAAATAGGAACATCTCTGTGTGGAAATGACACTTTAGTATCTAGGCCCAATTTTATGTATTTGTTTATTTTGCTCTGCTCTTTTAGCTAGAAGCCTAAAGCCTTACAGTAGTGTGAATACCTTCTGAGTCTTTGTATGGCTGACATTGAATGCACAGTATACGCTCAGGGATGCTTGTTGAGAAACTGGGGGCAGATGAGTTATCAGGATAATTTTGGTAGGTAATTGCATTGACTTGGATGCCCATATTTGTTAGGACCCTCTCATCCTACCTGTGGTGAAATCTGCTCTTACAGAAAGAGCCAAAGTGAATTGTTACCAGGCAGGGAAGAGACACACAGGCTTTGATGGTATCTGAATTTCCTTGAGAATATCAAGTGCCTGGTTATTCTAAAAAATTATTCTTTTTTAGGGGTTTGGGAGGGGCTGTGTATTGATCCCAAGGGCCTTGTGCATACCAGGCAATTCCTTTAGCACTGAGCTATATCCCTACCCCTAAGTTACTACTCTGAGTCACCCTTTGGGTAAACTATTCTTAGAACTATTTTGAATCAGCACATACTTAATTTAATGAAAAAAATCTCAATACTATAGAATTGACATATTTATTATATACCATCTACTCTTCCTCAAGAGAGCAAACTCTCTGAGATGTGTTCAATCTACACTGTCATCTCCTGAACAGTGTCTTACACATTGCAGCTTCAAAAGAGTGCCTGAGGGGCAAGTGAGTTGGCTTAGTGGCTGAGAGCACTTGCTCTTACAGAGGGCCTGAGTTCAATCTTCAACATCCACAAGGCTGCTAATAATAATCCATAACTCCAGTTCCAGGAGATCCGACTTTCTATTCCGGCCTCATTTGCCACTGCATGCATAGGGTGTGCAGACATGCATATAGGTAAAACACCAATACACATAAAATAAAAGTAATAAATATTACAAAAGGATACCTCGAATAAATAAACCTATAATGCTAAGGAATTGCCTCTGGGCAGCCATCTTGGAGGTAGAGAGACAGTTTAGAAGGTTCTCAAAAGGTCAAAAGGACCTCTTCAAAGGGTCCATTGGCTTTGTGGATGCACAGGGTGAGTCCCTCATCAAGGATATGCCTCCGTTTGAAATGTAAAATTCTACAGGACTGTAGGTGCACAGTGCACACAAGGCATAATACTAAATGGCTGATAACATATGACATTTATTTCCCCACATGAAGAAGTGCAGGGCAGCATCTCTCATCAGGAAGGAAGCAGATTTGTCAGACAGGAAGCCAGCCAGCCGTATGGCACATACTCTTTGTATTTGCATGATTTACGTATTCTTTGGAAGCCCAAGCACTTACCAGCCTCTGACCACTCTGATACATTTGATAGACAAAAGGCAGACACTGCCATTGTGGATTACGAGGTGGAGAGGTAGCAACCTTCATAAATCCCACAGCACTTCGTAAAATCATGAAATCATACAGAAGCTGTGATTGGAGAAGAAATGAGATACCAGAAAGGAACATTCCAAAGATCCAAAGACAAGATCTTCAGTTCTGGCCCTGGGCCAATTTAGAGGCTGTTCCTCTTCTCGGCCTTGTTTTATTCATCTCCACAATGGACATATTGATAGGATTAATTGCTCTTGTGATTGGAGAAGCCAATACTCATGGCTCCTTTTGAATTGTAGAGAATCTGGGAGCAGTACAATGTAGCACTAAACAATACTAAGCGTTGTATCTGAATGAACCTGAGTTTCGTCTCCTCCCTTTGATGTAGAGCTCCAAATGAGGTTTAGCAAGTACTGTGTGCTGCAAGCTTCCCCAAATTTGATTAGTGACACTCACCTTACCAGCTTTAGTCAGAACACTTTGTTTGCTTAGAATTTCTTTTGCTGATTATGCTCAGCTAGGATCACTGAGAAGTTTGAATTTAAGCTTTGGCTTCATACCTGAATTAATAGAGAAAATATAACACTACCAATCATCATCATTTATTAAATTCTAATTTTGCACAGTGTGCTTTGATGTATATTAGCATAGGTATCCTGGGAAATCCCTTCAAAATGTTATGAATGAAGAAACTTAGGTTTGGCCAGAGTAAATAACTTGACTCATGTGACATATATAATAACTAGCTAAATCTATGCTTTTTTAAATGACATCTCCCCTGTGTGTGGAGGTCAGGAAGGGAGGGAGGGATAGGAGACTCACACACAGGACCCCTTAAGGTGTCAGTCTTTGAGCGCAAATCCTTATGCTTACATGGTAGCTTCCCTACTCATGGACTCACTGCTTCCACTCCAACTCTGTGGCTTTATCCTATAATGTAGCTGCCTCCACTCACACACACTCTTGACTCTGGTTGAATGAAGTTTTGGTGGGCTTATATGAAGAGTAAGTGTGTGATATGGAGAGGGCTGAAATTCTGCTCTCTAGTTTTGTTTCTACACAGATAACTTCCACCTTTGCATACTTCTTTTCAGCCCCTTGGTCTTGCACCTCTATCCAGAAATGACAGTTTACTGGCAGCTGATTAGATAATCTGAGGTATTCTGTATTTTTAACATTTCTCATTTCAGTCTTTCTGGAATAGTTAAATATTTGAACCCACTTGGCAACATAAATACTTATTTGAGGGACTTTAGTGGGTATTGCATAAATTGAGTAAATCTCTTACATCCGTAAGACCAACTTTCTCTATTATTTAGACATGTTAATAGCCTCCAACTAGATTTCTGCTTATGTTCTTGTCCTGTATGAATAATTTACCACAAATAAAAACTTTTAGGTTAAGTATCTAGAAGAGTTTACTAGGCCATATCTACCATTATCTCTCATTTTTTTCTCTAATCATACTTTAGTCATCACCTTTTCCCCACAACTGTTTTGTTAAGGTACCCCACATCAGCTTGCTAAATAGTACAGTCAGGTTTATTTTATTGTGTAGTTAGGGCCAAGGGAGGAATTTCTATGGAGACCATAGATCAACCTTCAGGTGTCATGCACCTTGATTTTTCTTTGAGACAGAGTCTATGAGTTTTCTGAAATTCACCAAGTATGTACTAGGTTGGTTGGCTAGAGAGCCCAGGAAATCTACATGCCTCAGTGTTCCTAGTACTGAGATTGTAAGCATATGAATCCATATCTTGATTTTTTATTTTTCACATGAATTCTGGGAGCTAAGTTTGGTTCCTTATATTAGGAAGGCAAGCACTTGATCAACTGAGCTGATTCCCCAACCCCAGTCATTGTCTTATTCCAACAGCAGCACCTTTCATCACTGACAAGTCCTTCTCAAAATATGGTACTAAAAGTGTTCTGATGTCTCTCTTCCCTTCCTACCTATTCCTCAGTTGGCTCCAGGGCTCTTTATTTAGCCCTCACATCTTTTCTCATCTGTCTTGAGAGATAAACTGATAAAATCCCATGGTTTTAAATGCCATCTCTATATTATTGACTGGAAATTTATATTTCTAAATTTGGTATCTCTCCTGAATTGAAGACTCATAAAATTGACTTTGTCACAGGTTATTGGGATGCCCAGTAGCTACTTCTGATTTGAGATGGGCCAAGGGGTGTAGCAAAGGGGTTTCTTGGTCCTGGTGGCCAGAGGCCCAGACCCACAGACCTGCGTGCCAGACCCATTAGCTGCCTGCTGCTGCTGCTCAGGCCCCCAGAAATGACTCAGATGCTTATATTAAGTTCTTGAGGTTTGGCCTATGGCTCAGACACATTGCTAGCTAGCTCTTACATCTTAAATAAACCCATTTCTATTAATCTGTCTGCCACGTGGCCCGTGGCTCACCTGTGTTCCTTACATGTTGCTCCTTGTGTGGCTAGCTCAATCTGCCTGACTCTGTCCCATTTCTCCTACCTATGTTCTGATTTCTCCTCCTACTTCTTCTACGGTACCTGTCATGGCCCAAAACAGCTCCTTTATTTAAAGATTGATATTCACAGCATACAGAAAGGCAATCCCATATCACTTCCCCCTTTCTGTCTAATCAAAAAGGAAGGTTTTAATTTTAACATAGCAAAGTTACATATAACAAAATAGCCATCAAGCAAGAATTATAGTTATAATATCTAGTTTATTTGTATTTAGCAAAATTAAAGAAAATACTCTTATCATCTACCTTATCTTTATGAATCTAAAGTTTCATATCCAATATACCTTTCAAATGACTAAGAAAAACTGTACCTATAACTATCTAATCTTCAACTACATCAAAGACCACAGAAGGATATATTTACCCAAGTAAACCAGAAGTGAAAGTAACTTCCAAAATCTAGATTTGACAGAGATGACACCTATCTGCCTAGACAGTCACCGAAAGTTCCTTTATAAAGTTGGGGCATCCATCTTCAGCCTACAGGCCCAGAGTCTCTTTTCATTTCAGTGAAGCAGGAAATCTGTTCTGCCCATTCTGGCACAGTTCATCAGTTGCTTCTCCTCGAATCCCAAAGAATGTCTTACAGTTTTTTTCTGTAAAGCAGGAACCTGAATGACCATTTTGGCTTGTTCTGCCAAAGTTCAGAGGTCATCTTCCTATGGAACCCGCATGTCCAGTTTAAACAGCATACTGTCAAGCAGTCAATATAAGAACAGGTTCTTCTCTAGTGGCTTACCATTGCCACAAGGAGAGTAGACTCCATATGGAGTTTCTTCAATGCCCATTTTTCTCTTGAAGAAGATTGGTGCTGCCAAGAGCAGACCTGTCTCACTGTCCAGAAAAGGCTAAGTTCTTAAAACATTTTAAATGCCATATTCTGTAGGTCTTAGAAGTATTTGAAGATTACCTATCTAATTGAAATGTATTTTTGTATACCTAAAAATCCTAATTAACCTAACTATAAGTTTGATTATCAAAGGTGACTATTAACCTTCATTTCTTAATTATACATTACAATTTTAAATCAGTTACATGAACATCATACCTTAAACAAGAATAGAAAAACACATACAGCATAACAAAATTGACCTTAAATTTGTATCAATAAACCAAAATCTATACCAATGTAAAGCATTTTGAGATTAACAGCTGATTTCCTGATCTAAGTAAATTCAATAATCTAAGCTTTTAAAAAATCATCCATATACCATATCCCCTTTTTCTTCTTAGAAAGAGATTGACTATGACCATTAACCATTTATAATGAGAACAAACATTTAGAAAAAATATTTGGGGAATGTGGGCGTAGTTTTCCATTACTACTTCCTGCTGATTAAGGGGCATTGAAAATCTCATGAGTTAGACAGGATCATACTCTGCAGTCTTGAAGTTGATGTGACCATCTCTTCTCATCAGAGATTTTTTTCAGGGGGTCTTGGTTGATGAAACCATATTTTCTTGGAAGCAATCCACTGGTTCTCATCTTCTGTGGAAACAAAAGCAGAACTCGTCCAAAGCAATAAATCCTCAGACACAAATTTCAAAATCAAAATACGGTTAAAATATATATTCTTGTTTAACTTAGTAGCCTTTGCATTTGCAATCCATTGTCTTTTTGCAGTTAGCTCATTAACAGTTAAAAAATTAAAAGAAAACACAATAACAACCAAAATCCAGATTTTGTGTCTATTTTCCATCCTTACGTGGCTTATTATATTTTTATTACTCTATTTCTCTTTTTAAAGACTTTCTTTACCTTCTTTCTTTTCTCTCTGAAGCCTATGTACCTTTTACACACATTGTAACCCGTTTACAGGTTTTTTTTTCATCTGAATCTGTTTTATTGTGAATACTTAATCATCCTTCAACAAGAAGAGCTTTTAAAATACACTCTCTTAAAGAGCTGCATAGTTTTTGCAGATAAGGCTGAATCAGTAAGTTCTCTTAAAGGGACTGCATCTCTGTTCGTGGCCAGCAAACAGAGCACACCCAAGAAAATGCTGCTACTAAGAAATCGTCTTTGTTTCCTTTTTGTTCAAAATAAACAGAAATATAAAATCAATCACATGGTACTGAGTCTTCTGTGAGATTTCAGAAGCTGGCCTAGTTGCAGCTTACACTGCCTGCCGCCAGTCTGCTGGCGCCATTTTGAATGTGACCAGGACCCACACTTTCTTTGTACAATGACCCGCTTCAGATACACAATTTGGAAGCTTATTTTGCTCAGTTTCTGCTAAAAACCCTTTTTAAACTTTCTCAGGCATTAAGTGGATATTCGATTCATGTTGGACACCATCTGTAGCAAAGGGGTTTCTTGGTCCCCGGTGGCCAGAGGCCTAGACCCACAGACCTGCGTGCCAGACTCATTAGCTGCCTGCTGCTGCTGCTCAGGCCCCCAGAAATGACTCAGATGCTTATATTAAGTTCTTGAGGTTTGGCCTATGGCTCAGGCACATTGCTAGCTAGCTCTTACATCTTAAATAAACCCATTTCTATTAATCTGTGTGCCACGTGGCCTGTGGCTCACCTGTGTTCCTTACATGTTGCTCCTTGTGTGGCTAGCTCAATCTGCCTGACTCTGTCCCATTTCTCCTACCTATGTTCTGATTTCTCCTCCTATTTCTTCTATGGTGCCTGTCATGGCCCAAAACAGCTCCTTTATTTAAAGATTGATATTCACAGCATACAGAAAGGGATTCCCACATCAAAGGGGTAAATTTTCCCTTTATCTTCTCTGTTGTCTTCATCTATTGTGCCTGTCTTAAAATGAAATATCAGTGTTGATTTATAATCCTCAGACTTAGGACTCACCTCCATTGCTTCTTTGTTTATATCCCCACATTTTACATCCCCATAAACAAATTTTGTTGGACCTAATTTAACAGGATTTTACCTGTGGTTGTCATTGAATGTGTCCTTCCCTAGAGTCCTGGAGGCAGTATTGGGAAGTCAAACTCAGTGTATTTAAATTATAATAGTTGCATTCTCACAAAAGGATTAGTAGCAGTAATGAGAGGGTATTTTGGCTGTAGTTTCCTGACAAAAGGGGAGAGTTCAACCACTTTCTTTTCCTTTGCAAGTACTCTTCTCATATGATGCCCCTCACCATGGTATTTCACAGCTTAAAGACCCTTACTAGATACAGGTACCTTGATAATGGACATTAGCATTGCCTGAAATAGACAACCTTAGATTATCTCCAGAAATAAGAATGCCTTTCAGTGGACAGGATATTCTGGATTCAGATACTTTAAAAACTCATATATAGCATCTCTTTGAAAGCTGGCCACAGTCTAAGGCTGCCTCATATGTTCTAATAGATGGGCTTTTAATGGGCCATCTCAAAACCACTCAGCAAGGTATCTTCTGGGTGGACATTTGTGTCATGGTAACTGGAACTATTTTTGCCTCCTTTTCCAGATAATTTGCAGTCCAAGGTGACCTAAAACTCAAACCCACACATTTCTGGCTCCCAAGTTCTAGGATTCCAGATAATGTCTGGATTGTACACATTTATTTCTAACATAGATGAATGGTTACTTGGTTTCTGCTTAGACAGGTACAAAGTCAGTGCTCATGATATTTGACTAAGTATGTCAAGGAGGCTGGCTGGATAAAGTGGCGACCATCTGAAAAAGTACAGCTTCTTATGTTCAGCTGATACTTGTGTAGGGGATTGTGTTGTTTCATGGTAAATAATTGTCCCACCCACTGGTTTAATAAAAAGCACTGATGGGCCAAAGGCAGGCAGGAAGTGTGGGCGGGGCTACCAGACTAAGAAAACTCCTGAGAACAGGAAGCACAGAGCAGAATGCCAGAGAGAAGCTGGAAGAAGCAGAGGACAACTATGCTGCTCTAAGAAAAGGTACCAAGCCCCATGGCTGAACAGGATAAGAGTCATGGGTTAGATGAAGGGTAGAGAGTTAACAATTGATATGCCTGGGCCTTAGGCCGATCAGCCTAAAACAATTCTAAACATCTGTGTGTCTCTGCAGGTCTGCAGGTCTGTGGGTCTGCAGGTCTGCGGGCCTAAACCTTGAGGTTAGGCCCGAAAGTCCGGACCAGAAACCTCACACTACATACTTGATATTGGAAATAGACAGTCTTCATGAGATGCAAAGTCCCAGTAACAATTAAATATTGAAAATTAATTAAAGTGAAACAAGCAGGATTATTATTTGGGCCAAAAAAATATAGGCAAGTTTATTATCACTGACTTCAGAATGCCTTTTCTGAATAGGTAAGTATCTGGCTTTTAAAGAAAGTTTATAAGGGTGTGCCACTACCAGCAACATTGAATAGTTGATTATGGTTAGCTTGCCCTTGGAGACCATGTCTGATATGGCCAAGGCTTCCCAGTTTTAAAGACCTCAGAGTATTATATACCGTTCACCCTCCCTGAATTTCTTAACACTCCTCTGTATCCGGGGGAATTTTAGATAATCTGGAAGTGATGATCCAGCTGCATATTTCAAGAACACCACATCCGGAATGAATCACCCTTCACTCAATTTAACAGATAAGTCATCAGGGGAAGCTGATTGCTCTCCTATCCATACCACATTTTGATTCATTTATACTTAAGTGATGGAAGTGATTCCCCCCATTAAATGGATACAAGCCCAGGAGGGGCTTTGGGAGTTGTAAAGGTGAGTACTGACTCCTTGGACACACTCCTGATTGCATTTTTAAATGGCTCACTCAATTAGGAGTAATATTTCATTGACTTGTGTGCCCTGATGGCTCCCTAGCCAGCAGTGTTTTCTAAATAGTCCTGAGACAAGACTCTGGGCTTTGAAAACAGTTTTTTTATCACCTTTCTTCCTGAAGCTGTATTGGTACCATCTAGACTAAAGCAACTATAGCCTTTGAAGAGAATAGTCACATTTTCCAGCAGGAATGTCTTGAACTGGCTGCTTCCCTGGTCAAAGGAATGGGTATTCTTATAGTCTTGTTTAGGTTTATGCATTGATATCATGTACTTGACTCAGATCATTTATGTTCTTAATGATTTTCTATTAAGAGAAAAACTATTGGCTTAAAAACCAAATTTGTTGTGTCTTTTCTTGAGGTTTCAAAAGATAGGATGGGTAGTTCAGCTATCTAGTCTTCTCTTCTGAGAGGCTCCATGTTGGTTCATGCTATAAATTAGCTTGAACCTCAGGCACACGCCAAATAGTTATTTTGCCTTATGTTAATTCCAGTGATGTGCTTTTCTTAAAGACATATGTATGGCCCAATGGAAAGGTGCATGCCAGTATCTTTGTGTTCTGTTCTCTTGGTGCTGTGGATAATGGTGGAAATTCTCCTAATGATTATAAGAGTCACATAAAGTCAATAACTTCTACCCCATTTAATCAGAAAACTGGTTTGACTTGAACTGGTATGAAGTAATCAATTGGGCTCAATGGTAAGTGTGATTGGTAGACAAAAATCAACTTCTCTTGTCTGATTCTAACTTTGTAAGTTAGTGCTGAGTATCACATGTGGCAAATAAGTAGCTTGGGAAGTAGCTGTTCACATGAGAAAAGCGCAGAACTATGTGGTAGCCTTAAGATGACAAGAACTACATCAACAGGATGATAAAATAAGTGAAGAAAGTGGAGTGTGGTGAGAAACATAGTTCCAGTGCTGGGCAGGCAGAGATAAGCAAGCATTGGGATTTGCTGGCCAGCCATTCTGGCATACTTGCCAAGTCCAACCCCAGTCCTTTTGACTCCTTGTCTCAAAAGAAGACAAAAGCAAACTCACCCCCAAACCATGGACTTCATCTAAGAAGCACTACCTGAGGTTTCCCTCTGACCTTCATATACATACACATGTATATGTGGATCTGTAGCCATAATCCCACAACCACCAAGAGGATACTCGTTACACAAACCCCTTTGATGAGGTCAATATTCTTTATATCCATAAATTTAACCTCTAACCAAAAAACTGTGGCACGAGCAGTGACCCTCTGCCAAGGCCACACAGACAGAAGTAGCAAAGCTTAGATTTGAAGAAAGCCACCTAGTTTTAGTGATCTCTTCAGGAATAGATCACTGACTTTGGAATTACATATTTCTTGTTCAAGGTTGAATCTCTGCATCTTCCAGAAGACTGACATCTTGTAAATGGGTTGAGAAGTTCTAGAGCTTGGATAAAATTGCTTTCAAGGACATGGATTTCCATGCAAATGTCTGATGTGGGATGTCTTTCTGTATGCTGTGAATAATAAAGGAACTGTATTAGCCTATGGTAGGCATCTTAGAAGTAGGTGGGGAAATGAGAGCATAGAGAGGGGAAGGAGTCAAAAGAGACACCATCCAGCTGCGGAAGAATGAACATGTAAAAGTAACACAGGTAAGCCATGGGCCACGTGGCAATACAGATTAATGGAAATGGGTTAAGATGCAAGAGCTAGCTAGCAATATGCCTGAGCCATAGGCTGAGTAGGATGTAACTAATAAGAGCATCTGAATCATTTGGGGGGGGGGTAATCAGTGGTGGGCTGGTCCAGACTTTGGGACTAGGCCAGGACAGAAACTCATATTACAAATATCAGTTTTATCATGACTGTAGATGCTGCTATCATCATCACTTATAATAGCATCTACATTCTGTATAGTAAATACCAGACTAGTCCTCTGTATAAGTTCCTCATAATCGATCTGTTTTTTCAAATGGGAAGACACAATTCTATGTTTTGCATCCATTTTGTTATAAATAAACTGGACAGTGGTGTCAAGTGATAATCTCTTGTCTTGACCATCAGAGCAGTAGCTGGTCGTTGGCTATCATAACATTCCAGCACACAGACTATTGAAGTAGGAAGGCTGAGCTCAAGGTCAGTTTGGGATTATGTAGATAGTTCAAAGCCAGCTTGGCCTAACAGCTTGACCCTGTTATAAACATAAAAGAAAAATACTCATAGTTTGTTATTAAAATAAAATAAAATAACCACTGTGTTTGAGAAAACAAAGATGACAAGTATTTACTGAATAGCAAAGTGTTATACTGTGTAGTGACTCAGGGTAATGATCTCCAACACTTTAGGCTCTTCATGGCATCTTGCTGCTTACTGTATTTAAAGTCCCCATAAACTTTAATATAGTGAAGATTCAATTCATTTTTGGAGACTTACCTTTGTTTGTACTTGCTGGTCATATTTTTAGGATATCTTTGTGCATGTCTACATTTCTAAGGCACACTACAGACTAGTGACTACTAAATAGCAAGTACTTTCTTTCGAGTAGATGGTGATATTAAATACTTAAAAATATTTTCCCCTTAGAGACTATCTATGTACCAATCTCCAAAGTTATCATCATTTTCTTCTAGTCTATAATTGAGACAAAAAGCAGATAAGCCAACTTTAGGCTGGAAGAAAGTGCTAGTGAATTGAAAGCCCAAGGAGGGAGCATGTATGGTCCCAATGGTTGTCATCAACTGACCCAAGAACTCAGGTTCTCTTGGAGAAAGGAAGGCATGCCATGCAGACACAATCCATTCAGTAAGTAGTGTAGGGGACACCGAAGAGTCCATGGGTTCTCTTTGGCAGCACAGGCAGGGGTTTCAGGGAGAAGTGAAGTAGGTTTCCCTGCCTGGCTTCTAGCTCTCTAGTCCTCTTAACCACCGCACCTCAGGATTTGCATCTCTGAGCTAGAACAACAAAAGAGCTCCCAATACAGGTCTTAAGGGCAAGGAGTTCAGCTCTGAGTTCAGCTTCCCCTGCCTGTCCCTCTGAGGCTGACCTCTTTCACTTTGGCTCCCTTTCCTTAGGTCTATAGAACACACCATCTGTTTTTAATTTGGAGAAGCGAATGAAAGCAATCTAATCTAGCTTTTCAAAACACTTAAGTTTTTTTTTTTTAAATAGTTTTCTCTCTCTTTATTAAAATACTGTTTGGCAAAAGGTACCTATTTGCCATCACACACTATGTGGTTTTTATCCAGGTAGTGTTTCCACTTTTATCCCGGCACTTACTGCTCTAACACCTACTTTCTTCTTGTCTAGCCATTAAAGATGGAGAGGAATTAAAGATACAATCCAAGGCAGGTAATTTCCTGAAAAAATGTGCCTTATAGGATTTCTCCTTTGTCACGTCTTGTTATTAGCCTTTCATTTCGCTCTTCATGGGAAGTCGGGGAAGAGGAAAAATGGGTAATGAATAAATATCTTTGGGATTCCAAAATGTGTCAGGAAACCTCTGAAAGCAGGATTTTAAAACAAACAAACAAACAAATCTAATTTTTTAGAATCAGAATTTGAGCTGGCCTCTTAGGACAGTTGGAGTGTTAATGTGGCTTCCCCTCCCACAGGCATAAAAGGCCCATGTGACAGTCATTACTGCCCTTAGCATAGTTACCCAGTGGATTCCTGGAAGGGTTCACTTAAAAGATTCTGCTGGATCATCTCCAGGGGCTTCCAGTTCCCATCATCCAAGCAATGAAATATGCAGTAACATCTCTCTGCACCTGAGGCTTCCATGGATTAAATTCTTCCTGCCTCCATTACCGGGGCAGCCAAGGCCAGTGTTACACTGCTTGGGTATGAAATATTTAGTGGTTGCACTTGCCTAAGAAGAGAGAAGTCGAAAACTAGAATTACAGTTAATATGGCTCATGAAGCTACATTCTCCATCACTCATGTTTACCCATGTAAGTGGCATACCACGAAAACGTCTCAGGCTCAACAAATTTGTGGTGACTTTATTTTCATGTCTTTGCCTGAAGAGATTGCCCTAAAGCACCATGTTCAGCCTGTATTCATTCATTCATTAAAAAAAATATTTATTTCAGTTATGTGTGTGGGTATGTGCATTTGAGTATGGGTCACCTTGAAGGCCAGAAGAGGGCATTAGATCCCACTGAAGACTATGAAGTTACAGGCAGTTAGTTGTGAGCTACTCAATGTGTGTGTTGGGAACCTAATTCAGGTCCTCTACAAAAACAGTATGCACTCTTAACCACCGAACCACGTCTCCAGTCCTTACTCTTTTTACTTGTTTAAAATCTGAACTCTCATCAGCTGTCAGTCTTGAGCCTGAGTCCCAAGTCAACTACTTTGCAATTATGTTTTTGGTCCGTATAACTACTTAGTAAGTAATTTTGAGTGATTGAATGAATGAAGGGATTTAGCTTAGGAGATCATTACATTGTCATTTCTCCCCAGTTCAAGACTTAACATTTCAAATTGCCTCTAGTGCACTCTTTTCTGAAAGTCTATGTATGGCATACTGAATAACGGGTCTCCCCAGGACACTCATGGCTTTTTTTTTCTGGAATCTGTGGCTATAACTCTTATATGAATAAGGGCACTGCAGTTGTAATTATGTTAGGGGTATTGAGGTGACACATATGGAAGTTTCTTTATAGTACAAGATTGTTTAAGATCTCCTGAGATTTTTCTTTTTTTCATATGAAGTTGATTATTGTTCTTTTGAGGTCTGTGAAGAATTGTGTTGGGTTTTTGATAGGGATTGCATTGCATCTTTAGATTGCTTTTGGTAAGATTGCCATTTTTACTGTGTTAATACTACCTATCCATGAGCATGGGGGATCTTTCCATTTTCTGATATCTTCTTCAGTTCCTTTCTTCAAAGACTTACAGTTCTTGTCATGCAGGTCTTTCGCTTATTTAATTAGAGTTACCCCTAGATATTTTATATTGTTTGTGGCTATTCTAAATAGGGGTCTTTCTCTGATTTCTTTCTCAGCACATTTATCATTTGTGTGTAGGAGGATTACTGACTCTTTTGAGTTTCTTCTGTATTCCGCCACATTACTGAAGGTGTAGGAGTTCCCAGGTAGAAGTTTTGGGCTCACTTATGTATACGATCATATGGATGGATGAGGAGTGGAGGGAGAAAGGGGTAGCTGGGAAGCAAGAGGGTGGCAGAACCGGGAGAAGAGGAGAGAGAGGAAACATCAGCAAGCACACACGTGAAAAAATGTTATTTAAATAAAACCTTAAAAAAGGATCTTGAGGTGGAAAATTTGATTCAGCTTAATATAATCACACATGAAGAATATAAGAGGATCCAGGGACAGAAATAGAATTAAAAACTGCAGGGAGAGAGAGCTCTGAAAAGACTGAAGTGGATACTGAGGAGATAGCATCCAAGCCAAGGGACACAGTCACCCCCAGAGTCTGGAAGATGCAAGAGAAGGATTTTCTCCGAAGAGCTGAGACTTCCTCAGCTTTTTCCAGTGTTGACCCTTGTTGTCAAGACCACTGGAGCCCTTAAGTTACCGTACCTTCAGGGTTTCCCAAGCCTCTTGCTTCTACTTGTGTTTGTGGTATTTATCTCTCATCTCTAGAATGCTGCCTGGCGGACAGTAGGCTCATACTAAGTGTGTACATTGTTATTTCCCTTTTCGATTTCTTTTAAAACTATATTTCATTGTGTGTTGCATATCAACATCTCCAAGGCTTGGGCAGCATCTATTGCAAGTACTCTCATAAATCTGGGGCCTGAAGTCACCCCAACATATGAAATTCCTTCTCACTATCATTTAGTTATTATAAAACATTAGCGCTGGTTTTGGATTCAGATGGATTGGGTTTATCTCCACACTCTTCTATTGTCTAGTGTGTAATCTTTTTTCTGTCAAGATATTTGCTTATCTTTTTGACTTGAAAATATTTTCATTACTAAATATCAATTATAAAAATAGTGGTCTTCATTGTGAATTTTTCACACTCATACACTGCAGTTTCCTCCCCTCTGAGGTGGGGGTGATGGTAGTGCTCATTTGGGGTCTGTTCCTCAGTAACAAATACAGAAAGTACACATATGTCCCATGATTTGTCTGGGAACAACATTAAGATCTCTTCTTAGCCAGTAGGATAACTATGGGTTGTATGTACTGGTGTTGGGGGTATAGGAACACTATCAGAAAGATGGGCAAAGGCCAGGGCCAGGCAGAGGAAGACATTTTGCATTCTGTAATGGAGCATGATTTGGAAACCCTTGCCTCATGCAGCCCTCAGCTGCCTGTGATATTCATCTGAATCTTGTTCCCTTGGCCTATGGGGTATTTTCAAATACAAATTAGGTTGGCCAGAATTCCTTTTCTGCACCAACTCTCCTGGGTGCAACTTAGAG
Source organism: Phyllotis vaccarum (assembly GCA_033318265.1). Lineage (NCBI taxonomy): Eukaryota > Metazoa > Chordata > Mammalia > Rodentia > Cricetidae > Phyllotis > Phyllotis vaccarum. The sequence goes on from JARWLC010000016.1 coordinate 50,941,504, forward strand.
GTTATTAAGATGCCTAATAAAAGGAGAGAGCACATTTAATAACATTACCATCAGCTCCACAGAGCTGAGCTATGTGGGCCCATGGTGCTCCAGAGCCTGCAGCCTCCCCCCACTGGTGCACTTGCTTAGAAGAGGCCCTGTAATTATCCACATTTAAAAAGCACCATTAAATCCATCGAGGCAGTCACATCCCGTTTGCAAGGCATTTCTACTCACATTACTCTGGAGACCCAGGACCTTGCTCCTTTTGGTAGGGAAGAGAAGAATAGATGGAGGGTCTGGGGCTAATGTGATAGCTGTTTGAATACACAAAATGGCAGGTCTGCCGAATGCCATTATCATCTCTGTGGGAACTTTACCACCTTATATTTTATGTATTTATGTAACAAACCTTCTGTGGGCACTTGGCAGCTTTTGCACACATTGCCCGCTTTCCTCAAAATGACTCAGGCAGCAAGCAGGTCAGTGGTTCTTAGCTGGATTCAGAAACATCTGGAGATGTTTGGAGTTGTCACAAATGGAGTCTGGAGGTTTTCCTCACATCTTCTTGCTGGAGGCAGGAAACTTCTAACAACACTGTGTTGAATAGGTAGGCCATTCCAGTAGCGAATTGTTTAGCCAGGGTATCAGCAGTCCTGAGGTGAATTGGCCTGCAGAAGATGCCATAGTTTCACTTATTTAGAAATGGAGAAATGGCTCAGTATTTAAAAGTACTTGCTGCCCTTCTAGAGGACCAGGGTTTGGCTTTCAACATGTATTTCTGGTGATTCAAACCCCGTGTATCTCCAGCTCCAGGGGATCTGATCTGATGCTGTCTTCCATTTTCTACAGGCATCACATACATATGTCATTCACCGCACCAACACACACACACACACACACACACACACACACACACACACACACACACACACAGAGTCTTTAAAATAAGAAAGACATGAGGGACTAGTAGCTCATAGAGGTTTTGATGTTTCTCTGGAGTTGGGAATCACAGAGCTGGTCAGAGCGTGGCTTCCTACAGCTGGACTGCCTCCTGGCCTTCCCTCTCTCCCATGCTTTGCAGCTGGGTCCCTTCCCACTCCAGGTTAGCTGCCGCCTGTTAGGAGCCAATCACAACTAGGCTTCCTGGGACTCAGATGATGTTTACTTCAGTGGGATTTATTTTCTATAAAGTAACTATGTAAGGATGCCCATTGCCCAATATGCGTCTCTGATACACATTGAATGAATTAGAAACCTGTGCAAGAATGAAGTCTACCTTTTGCTTTGGGCTACATGAGACATAAACACACTACTCTTTTCTAGAAAACTAATGTCCTATGTGGCTGCTGAGTTATTTTACTTTATTAAAGTCTCTGGAGGATGGGGAGATGGCTCAGTACATAAACTCCCTCCTTCACTAGCATTACCAAATGAGTTTGGACCTCTAGAAACCTCTAGAAACATGTAAAGTCCAAACATGTGCCTATTATCACATGCTGGAGAGTCAGAGGTAGGAGGATCCTTGGAGTAGCTTGGCTATGCAGACTTGTAGGAATGGTGAGCTCCAGGTTTTTTGAGAGTACTGTTTCAAAAATCAAGATTGGGAGCAATGAAAGATATCTGATATAAACCTCTGGCCTCCAGCAGACAAGTAGTACACATGAAAAGGTACCAGGTCAGGAATCCATATATATATATATATATATATATATGCATGCACACATGCATCTCTGGTAGTTCTAGAGGCAGAGGTGTGGGAAGGGAGAATTAGAAAGCCGCTGACAGGGAAGATGTGTTACATTGAGAAGACAGTAATCCTTCAGGACTCATGCATCCTGCCCTCTTTAGCCTTTGGACTTGGCACAGCTAGTCTCTCAGGAACACTTCCTTCTTTTCTGTTCACCCAGTTGGCCACAGCCTCCTTTGAAAAGCATCTACATCTTCTTTGTCTGTCTCTTACGTTAGTCATATCTTGAAGGAATGTGATAAACTGTGTATGTAATTAATTTTTTGTAGTCATATTATAGGAAGTTAAAGAAGAGACAGGCAAAATTCATTTGAATCATCTATTTTATTGAACTTAACATATCTAAAATTAATATATTTCAATATGTAGTTGTAACAATTATATGACTAAAAGAGTTTAATAACTTTTTTGAGTAAAGGCTTTGATATCTTGTGTGTGTTGAACAAGCAGAATACATCTCAGTTTTGATGCTAAATTTTTGTTTCTTATAGGGGAAGACAGCCACATGCAAGCAAAGCTGTACTGAGTAGAAATATATTTTGATTTGAAAATTTAGGTTTAAATGAATTTAAATTAAATTCAGAAGTTTGCCTCCTTGGTTTCAGAAGCACCATTTTAAATGCCCAACAGCTGCATGATCTAAATTGTTTAAGATTTATATTAATATTTAATCTACATATTAATGTTTAATCTAGATCAGTTCAGATTTATAGTAAGCTGAAATCGTTTGTTAGTTTGTCCTTTATTCCCTGCCGGATCACAACCATATGGAAGTCAGGGATGATGGCTTGTTTGATTCCTTTGCTGCTGTTCTCTACAGATGCCTTCTGCATGCAATAATATCAGTTTATTGAGATATCATGTCCAATTCTGGATTACTCTGTAACTCTGATAATCTAGGTTCTTCTCTAATAAAAGATGTTTGAACCTTTAGTAAACTTGGTGTGCTGAAAAATAAGTGTTACATGATCTAAGGGACGTGTGGTCACACACACTTAAAGAAGGCAGAGTGTCTCCCCAGTGGTGACTGTCTTTACAGAGAGCTCCTGAGATCCTGAAGGTTTTGGTGCATTGTGACTTCCCAGAAGAATCGAGGGCGTCTCATCCTCTCTCTGCATATGATCTTGCGTCCTTCTCAGAACTCGAGAAGGAATGTCGGGGTGGCCTTGGTCCCTCCATCTGGGACATTGTTCTGAATTTAGTCTGCTTTAGGGAGATTATCTCGAGGGCTGGTGGCAGTGCATATGAGTTTCCTCTTTCTTGTTGCTGCCAACACTGAAGTGGTCACAAGAATTCATAACAAGTTCTGTTCTCAGGTGACTGAAGGACACTTTATCTTCTGCATATCAGTGTTTACATGTTGGAAAATAGCGTTGTTTCTTCCAGTACTGGCTCATTTTCAGAGTTATGAAACACTATGCTTTTTTTTACTGACTTAACAGATGTAGTGATGGGGGTTGGAGAGATGGATCAGTGGTTAAGAGCACTTCTTATTCTTGCAGAAGACCCTCCGGCTCTATTGTAAATACCCACATGGTGGCTCTCAATCATCTGTGACTCTAGTTTTAGGAGATGCAATGTCTTCCTTTGACCTCTACAGGCTCCAAGCACGCACATGGTACGTGTATACACATGTAGGCCAAACACTCACATAATAAATCTAAAAAGTAGTTTAAAAAGAATGCAGTGTCAGTGTGTGATGATCTCTTTTCTGAATGGCCAATGCTGTTCAACAGAAGAGTAATGCCCACTTCCATTCTATGGCTTATGAAACCATATAAGTTGGCTAATATTTTAAATATAAATATTAAATATAAATATTTTTAATATAAATACAATAATTTCATGTTGCCTATTTGCTATTTATAAATAATCACCCTTTTCTTATACCAGTGAGTAGAAATCTTAAAGCAGATTTACCTTTCCAGAAAGAACAATTTGAAAGTATACAGCAAAGCCAGAAATAGTTATCTTGGACCCTAAAACTTCATAATCGTGAATTTATCCTAGAACCTTAAAGGATAAGCTCTGAGAGAGAGATGGTGTTGGCTATTAAGATGTTGGTAATGGTAAAAATTAGAGGCTATCCAAGCTTCCAATGAATGTATCTTTATATTAATATATTACCAAAGTGTGAAAACAATGTCACATTTGTGTTTATTGGTATGTGATGATATCTAAGATATATTTTAAAGGAAGAATAGATTTCAGTCTTAGTAATGCAATATTGAAATGTTGTAGAAAATGTAATTCTGTGTGTTCTGAGTACATAATAACGAATTTCATATAAAAATCTTTACATGTGAATATACCTGTATGAAACATATTTAGTGCAGTGGAAATTTCATCTTGATATAGGAAAGTTGATTTACATGGGGAAATCATGCTTAAATTGTCCTTCAAATACAATGTTCTGCTGTATAATACAAATTTCCCCTTTCTTGCAATGTCCAGGCCAGAACATAGGGTAGATGAGAAATGGAAAAAAGTTCATTTGTCTTAATTCTGGATTTTTGACTCTGTGACTTAACATGCGGAGAACATTTTTGTAAGTTGGCTTTATGACCTTGGAAGGAATTTTAAGTTGTTCTGACCTCTAACATGTACTTGATTACACCTGTCTTTCAGCTAAGCTCTCAACATCTACGTGTACCATGCCTTTGCCTCTTCCATTCATTGAGTGTAGGCTAAGTGGCTGGCAGCCATGGCTCCATGTGCTTATTAGACTCATCTTTTCCCCGTGTGACAAGAAGACAGAACCTCCCTAGAAACCAAGTCCTGACGGTAGTGAACAGAAACTTAAACTGACAGAATTTCCTTTGATTTCCATCTTCTTTCCATCACATTATCCTTCCTATTGGATTCTCCCATTTCTGGTCCCTTCATCTGATTCCCCTTCCAAAGGTCAACCAGATGTGAGAAACATACACAGCAGTATGGCCTTTACAAACAGGCTGTGGTATCAAAGAGCCTAAGACTGATTGATGTCCCACAACTTAGTCACTCTGTAATTTGGGAAAGCCAACTATCATTTCCATGCTCCCGTTTTTTCTCCTGTAAAATATGAAAAGTGATAATGAGGGACTCCCCCTCCTCCACCCATAGACTTGAATGAAGATTCATTGAAACAATGCTGATGATGTTGTTTAGTAGTGTCTGGCTCACTGAGTGATGGGTAAGACTAACCACTGTTGCCCTCATCACTTTCATGATCCTTTAAAACACTTCACACAGGCAAGAAAAAAAGAAGCTCAGTTCACATAGATAATAAAGAATAGAGTCGCTGTTTTAAGCCCTGGCATTCAGCAAAGGACACATCTGGATTATGAACAGCGAGCAGGGTAGCACCATGCTTACCCTAGTGCTCCGTGAAGTAGGGAAAGGGATGGAACCTAATCCAACCCAGTCCCAAACCACAAATGTCAATAGATATTTTACAGCAGGAAAGGTGCCAAAGAACATGTCACATGTTCCTTTGAAAATAAATGAAGCCACACAGGGACTCTAAAGTGAAAAATAGGACCTGGGCTGTTTATAGATCTCTTCTGGCTCCAGTTTATGGTGTTAAAAAGCGCTGCAACAGGAAGCAACACAGTAGGAGGAGCCTGGTGAGGGGTGGTAGGAGGAGCCTGGTGGGGAGCGCAAGAGATCATCTAATAGCACCTCACTGGTCAATCCCTTGCCCCAGCTGCCTGGAGTAATAAAAGTCATGGTTTTACTCCATTTGAAAGCTGCAGCTCAAAGATATGTACCAAATCTACTCCTTCTGTTTCCTGCCTTCTCCACTGGACAGGAGTGGGCTCTGATTTTCCTGGTTTGGTTCATGCTTGTCAGCTTCTGAGATAAAGGCAGTGCTCAGACCCCAGAGGGCTCAATGCTTGTTTCTTGGAAGACACTTGAAAGGTGCCGGGGAATGGGAACAGTGTGCCTACTTGCATATTATCTTTTGAGTCTAGTGGACTGATTTTATTTCATGTCTCTCCTAGGAGGACTCATTTTGCAGGGAAAGTTTATTGTAGACCTTAATACATAAAGTGTTAAAAGAAAAAAAAGACAACAGTTGAAGCAAGGCTTCCACCTGCTTCAAATCCCTTCTCCCAAGGGTCATTTTCATGGCCTTTCATAGAACTAAGTGCTTGTAGTATATCACTTGAAAATCTGTTCTTTTGTTTCCTCTCATTGGTATGAGTCTGTGTATAGATGAGTGAGTGCCTAAGTATGTATACATGTAGGCACAGGCATGTGGAGGCCCAAGGTCATGTCAGGAATAACCCTTGATAGGTCTTCCACCTTATGCACTGAAACAGAATCTCTCCATTGAACCCAGAGCTTTCAGATATGACTAGTCTTGCTATCCAACTTGCTCTGGGTAACCCAGTCTCAGCCTTCTGAGGTTGGAATTACAAGCTGGCTACACTTGGCATTTATAGATTCTGGGGAGCTGATTTCAAGGCTTCATGCTTGCAGAAAGAATACTTTACTGAAAGAACCATATCCCCAGTCCAAAAATGCATTATTAAGTCATCCATCTTGAGAATTAATGCCTAGATGTTCTAGGTGATTCTGCCTAGAATCTGAGATCCAGTGCCATATCCCAGTGCTTTCATTTTATACACAAAACCAATACCATCCATGAGAAGTCAGTTGCCATAAGAGGAAAGGGTAACTATCTGTGGTTACAAAGCCAGTTAGTGATGGGGCCAAGGCCAATATGCCCGGCTCCTGCCTTGTACCATCTTTCTTAGATAGGCTCAACAGCTGTGAGCAGCTGTATCTCTGGCTAATCTCATTAGAAGAAAGTATGAGAAGTGGGAAGGCTCACCCGTGGCTCAGAATAGGGAAGAAAAATACAAGAAGACAGACTAGAAGGCAGGAACTAATTATTTTATTCAGGGTACCAGCACCAGGATGTTGTATATTATATTATGTATTAACTGATGATTTTTAGTTTGTGCCTTCTATCAATAGAATCGTCTCAGTGTCTGCTTGGATCAGCTAGAGAGGGACGACAGGGAACCTTGGCCAACAGTCCTGTAAGAATTCTTGCAATGACTGTGGGGCATCTGAGGTGATGCTGCCCACACAGAATGGTATATGGCTACACAGTGCAGCCCTTTCACCATTCCACAGCTTTTCTGGTAAGGTCAATGCTTCACTGAAACTAATTCAATTGAAGTGAAGGGGTTAAGGTAAATTCTGTGGCTTAACTATCAGCCAAATGACATTTTAACAGCCTTTTTAGCATAGCCTGGCTGGGCTGAGACCTTCCTTGCAAAATGCCTTAATCCTTGGCCTCTAAATAGAGAGTTATTTTCAATTTCTCCAGTTCCTAATGTTTTAAATGGAACTACTGTTCCCCTCAGAGCATCCAATGGCTGGCTGGCGATCTTTATTGATATATATATAAATTACCCCAATCCTCTCTGCTGCCTACAGATCCAATCATATTGAACTAATGTGCATATAAATAAAAACCTGGAAGTGTGGTTTATGGCAATAAGTAGTGCAGTCGAAGTTTATACCATTCTTCAAAGACACCTTGATACATTGCTGATAATTTTCATAATGTATTTAAAGAAGCAGCATGTCAACTCAGGGCCAAGCAAACTGGATACTGAATAGGCAATTGGATTCATAAACTTTTGATTGACCAAGAATCTGTCCTACCAGAAGGATGCCCATCCCAGCGTGTGTAGGGCTAACAGGGTGAGCATCTTTTCCCCCAAGTTAGCATTTATAAAGAGAGGAGCTGGAAAATGTTCAAGAGTCAGGCTAGGAGTTCTATGTTTTCATTGTGTGATTCATGTCCTGGGGTCAGTGCTGATGGCTGCCTGGCTCCAAGGGAGTCACAGGAGGTTTGAAACAGGCTAGTTACACTCTTCATTCTCGGTGAAAAACAGGTCTTTTACCATGCAATTATGGCTTGGATATAGAGTGACCCTCAGAAGGCTTGGTTCCCAGGTGGTAGATTTAATCATTGAGAGGCAATTGGATCTTGAGCTCTGGACCTAATCAATGGATTAATCCATTGATGGACTCATTACTGGAAAATGGGGTTTGGTCAGAGGAAGTAGGTCATTGGGGGCATGCCTCTGTGGGATATTTCTTGTCCCTGGCCGTTTGTGTCTCATTGTGTTTCCTGTCACCATGTGTGAGGGCTCTGTTCTGGCATGTCCCTTACCGTCATGATGTTCTGCTTCACCTTAGGTCTATAACAAAATAGCAAAACTGCTATTTCAGGAGCTTCTGAAATGATGAGCCCCTATCAATCATTGCTTATTTCCATCGATTTTCTCATGTATTTGTCACAGTGACAGAAAGATGCATTATCTGCAAGATGTCTAACCCTGGATTGATGCAGCTTTTCCTAGAAACAATTGTCCACATATTGAACTTGCCACATCTGCCTATCTCTAATCTATCCTGTGCATTTACAGCTGGATCCTACTTTTCGCTCAAGGACTTAACCTGGATATGGCTGTTTTGTGTAATCTCCCTTTAAATGACAACCAGCAAATCTTGTAAACTGTGCCCATTGCTTTAGTCTTATTAAATTATAGACTATTTATATTCCCCACTCTCACCATTCTGACCTTTAACATTTTAAAATTACATTTGTTTATTTAATTGTGTGCATGTGTACATGCATACATACATACATGCCAAGGTGTGCATACCACAGTATATGTGGAAGTCAGAGAATAACCCTCAGAGTGAGTGTTGACTTCTTATTCCATGTGAGTCTGGGGATCAAGATCAGGTCTTCAGGCCGGGCAACAAGTACTTTATACACTGAGCCATGTGAATGAAATATGAATTTTGCTTTCTGTGCATACACTTTGTGTGACACAATATTGATTCTCTGCTTGTTAGGTTGTTATCTTTAAAATATTTTTATTTATGTGTGTATGTGTATTTATAGAGTATATGGTGTGTGTATGTATGTGTGTGTGTGTGTGTGTGTGAGAGAGAGAGAGAGAGAGAGAGAGAGAGAGAGAGAGAGAGAGAGAGAGAGAGAGAGAGAGAGCACATGCCCATATATACCTGTGTAGGCCAGAAAGAGTGTTGGATCACCTGGAGCTGTGATTGCTAGTGGTGATGGATTTCCTAATATGGGTTCTTGGAACTGAATCTGGGCCCTCTGGAAGAACAGCAAGCGCTCTTAAGCACTGAGTCAGTCATCTTATAGCCCATAGGTTATTATCATTCCTCTGTTCTTTATTTCTTCTAGAAAATTGTCCAACACATCTGCTCGTTTTCTCAGCTTTCCCTAACTCCAAAATAAAATCACTGACACTTTTGAGTCCTACCCAATTCTGAGCTAAAGTTCAGCCTCTTTAGTCATACTCATTCATCTCTTGGTTGAAAACCATGTTCCATCACTCCTCTACTGAAAGCATCATGTTTAACTTCATGGCATACTGAGCCATTCAACTCTCTTTCCATCTTAAGTGTGCCTTGGGCCATTTATTCTTTGGATTCTGCAAACTGTCACTTTTCATGGTTATAATAGGTACTTCATGTTCATCTGTTGCATGCATGCATGAATGACACCTGGACACTGACCACAGTAGAGGATGCTTACCTTTGTCAGAATCCAGAGAAAGGCTTTAGATAGTAGATACCGAAAAACCTAAAGGTACAGACATCCTTGATGACTTGGCTGAAGGGCAAGAATTCCAGAGGTGGAGGTTGGTGTGAAGCTATGTAGGGGTTGGTGGGCCGAGAATTCTTTCTATTTGTAGAAATAAATTTTTCCAGAAAAATTTCTAGAGATGTTCTCAGAAGAGGAACAGAGAAAGTAATGGGTGAAACCTATTGTTCTTGCCCAACCACTCTCTATCTTTTTTTTTTTTTTTTTTTTTTTTTTTTTTGAGACAGAGTTGCTCACTGGGAGGTGAGTGAGGTCCAAGGTTGTTTCTTCCCCATCTCCCAGTGTTGAAGCAACACCCAGATTTTGATGTTGGTATTGGGGATTGAACTCATAAGGTGGTTCCTTACTCAGAGAATCATCTCCCCAGAATCCTGCCCCTATCCCCTGTGTGTGTAAATTAATGGGGCATGTAGTCAAAGTTGTACAAGTATTGCTTTGTGACTTAGACTTTGGTATGTCGAGTTGGAGGCTGTTATCCATTTCTTCTGTTGTTTAGGAGAACATAAGAGCTTCAGAAGACCTTTATGATTTGCCATCGTAGGATCCTGACTGAAATTTAGTGTGTTGTATGATGTGGGATGTCTTTCTATATGCTGTGAATGTGCTTTATTGCTATTTGTTAATAAAGAGGCTATTTTGGCTTATGACAAGGCAGCTTGGCAATATACATAGACATATAGAAATGAGAGTTGGCTTGTGATCACCATTCTTTCATCATGCAGACATTGGTAATGGATTACATGTCTTTGTTCCTTCTGGACCTAGACTAAAGAGCAGAATTAGGTCAGGCACAATTTTTCCTGGGGAAAGTTGTGATCCATGAAAAAGCATTCTTTGCAAGGCTGCTAATGCACAGAAGTGATGCCTTGGACCTCCTCAGCAGCAGGAGAGAGCCAGATAAGACTTGAAGAGTTTCTCCCACTTAGGATCCCAGTGGGATATTATCAAGAAGGCCTTTGCAAAGGTTCCTCCTGGGAATTTGGGGGCTATGGCAACAACAGAGAGGATAATGCGTCACATTCTGAGCAGTGCTTTTCACTTGGCAAAGCACTTTCATGCTCATGTTCCAACTTCATCTTCATAGCAGCCCTGCCTGGCAAAGCGGAGAAGGCATTAGAATCAGAAAAATAGCAATTTATTTTGGAAAGTGATAAGAACCCTAGAGACACCGTCCAACCTCTTCATTTTATATACAAAGGAACTGGAAACCTTTGAGGGGAACTTGTTCCAGATATAATACTTGAAGCTCAGGAACTTATATGCAGTTCCTTCGTATCATTCAATGTGCCTAGCACATGCTTGATACAGACTAGGTGCGGAAGGAGTTGAATGCAAGGAATGCATGCAGGCATGCATGCATGAATAAGTGCAATCTCTTATCAGCCAAACCAGGACTGCCAAAAGATTCTTTTTTTGGTAAGGGAAATAAAACATACATCCATAAACTTCTTGTAGCTCTTTGTTATGTTATATTAATACTTAGTCTTTGAAAATTGTATACATATATACAATGTATCTTGCCATATTAATCCCTACTCCTTCCTTCCATATTTTATTTAAATAACCAATTGAGTCCAATTATTGTTGTCCAAATGCTTATGGATGTAGAGGGTTCATCCACTGTGTCATAACAGCCTATCAATGGTCATCAACCTCTGCCCAAAATAAAGTAACTTCCTCTCCCCTGGAAGCTACTGTCAACTGCTCCTCAGCTAAAGGGGGGGGGGCATCAGGAGCTCCCCTGTTTTTCATGCTGAAATTTTTTTTAAAGCATGCTTGGTCTTGTGCAGGAAACCACAGCTGCAATGGGTTCATGTCTGTGATAGCCATGCCATGTCCAGAGGGCAGCATGCCACAGCCCTCTTCCCCATCCTGCAGTTATCCCTTCTTCTGAGGTGTTTCCTGAACCTTGGGTGTTAACAGATGCCTCATTGATAGCTGAACACTCACAGTTATATGTTTGCAGCATTTTGAACAGACGTGTGTCTCTGCACGAACCACAGCCCTCCCAACAAGAAGCTTCTCTGACCAAGGTTGAGAGGAGCACACGTCTGTCAGCAGCAGGAGTTAGAGGCACTGTGAGAATCTCCCCTGTTTATTCCCACTGCATCCATCTTTCACCTGTGTCTCACTGGCTTCCAAACATGAGGAATTGTCTGTTGGGGGCTCTGATTACAAACTGGGACCTATATTTCTGAGGAAAGAAAAAGCACCACCATAATGCCAAGTGCTGGTGGTGAGCATTTAAGCTCTGTGGTATTGAGTATTGTGGAGAGGAGCTGTTTAGTGGTCTTGAAATGCCAGGGTTTTGACACTTTAACAGTCTTGGGAGGTTGAAGTCTGCTTCATCTCAATTTATTGCAGTACCTGGGTTCTCATCTTTGAGGCTCAGACTAACCTACCCTCTTCCACAGAATCTTCAATTTTTATATTGTTATTGTCAAGACAGGGTCTTTCTTTGTAGTCTGTGTTGGTCTCTACTTATTATGTAGTTGAGGCTTGGTTTTGAACCAGGAACAGGAGTGATATAATGCCTGTCTCAGTTCCAGGACCACTAGGTTTAAAAGGCTCCTAAATGCACCCACCCTGGGTGTGTTTCTGAGTTCTTATAGGGGAAGTGGGTTCCATTGGCTAACATTGTGGAAAAACATATCTTGATTTGGCTTTAAGATACGAGAGTCTTATGGAAATGAGAAGAGCATTCCTTCATTCCTTCTTGGTTTCTGGTGTTTGGGGAGACAACATGACTATTTCTTGTAGGGACCACTGCAAACACACTTTTTTTTCTTTGTTCTTTAATAATAAATATTTACCTTTTCTTAGACAATCTAAGAAAATGGTGTATTTAAAGCTCACCAGAAAACAATTTGGCATTAGTCATTTATACACGAGGTGGTTAAAAATGAGACTATATAGATCTATCTAGTTTGAGTTTAAATGGTCATGGCTAAGACAGGGGAAGGCTAGTGAAGGCATGACTGTGCACTACACAATATACACCTTGACGTGGCTGCAAAGGAATGATATCTATATTATTTAATTAATAGATTCTTTAATAACATTAATTGTATGTTAAAGCACTCCAAGTAACTTCTAAATACTGACCATTTATTTCTAATAAAAAGCATATAAAGAAGGACCCTTGATCACCAGTTTCTAACTAAGAAAATCAAGATTATAACTTGCTGAAAATAAAGTCTGAACTCAGGCAGCTCAGTCTCCACAACATTAGCCTCTGTGCTCTGTTCCCTTTCTAGTGTATGGCTTAGAGGACAAAAGAGAACATCACCTTTGGGGCAACATGAGAAGGAAATAGATAGAACTGGCCATGTGTCACAGTTTGTGATATCACAACAAAATTCTAGATTGGATAATTTATGGGAAATGGGAGTGTGTTTCCTCACAGGTCTGGAGATTGGGCAGTGTATGAATAGCATGTTTTGTTGCCCTGAAGCTGTATCCTCCAGTGTGGGTAAAGAACTGTGTCCTCATGTCCTCCTCACATAGCTGAAGCTGAGAAAGCAAGCAAGCCAAAGGCTGAGGGAAGCTTTTCTATGAAGGTCTTCATCCTATTCTTAAAGCTGGAGCCCCAGTGACAGAATTTTCTAGTGGCCACCTCTCACAATACTATCATATGAGCTAATTAGTTTCCACATAGAGTCTGAAAGAAAACATTCAACTCACAGTATTGTGGGCACAGTCTTTTAGGAGCCAGCTGGTTGGAGGTTAGAGGTTAAGTCTGGGAATACCAACAAAGAGATAGTGGAATAGGTAAGTAGAATAAGGTCTTACTATGGATAGCTTTGTACTGGATTTAGGGTGAGTCCACAGATTCTTTTGATATTCCTTCCTTAAAGAAGTGAAGTGGGGGGACTGGAAAGATTCTAGTGTGTGTGGGGGTGGTGGTGGGGAGATAATTGCTTAGAATGAATGAGACTCTGTGTTTGATTCCTAGAACATTCCTGCATAAACCAAGTGTGCGATACATGCCTCTATTCTCAGCACTCAGGAGGTAGAGGCAGGAGGATCAGAAATTCAAGATCATTCTTGTTTAAAGAACAAGTTCGAGGCTAGCTTGGGATTCATGAGAACTTATCTTAAAAATAAAGAGGTAAGGCTCGTATTCCTTCTCTTGGTTCTTAATCACTGACTTCTGCTAGAATATAGCACAGTGATATCCATGACTTTCCAAAGCAGGAAATACACTAGTCTAAAGCCTCCCTCCCCCTTTCTCAATTTTCCCTGTCCTAAGAAACTTAAAGGCCAAGAGAGACAAACTTGTTAAGAAACTGGCATCTGAGTGAGAAAGTCACATTGGAACTAGAAGTTATAGCCTCAGTTAAGACTACAGATGACAGAGTGTAGCCCAGGTCAGTTAGCACTCATTCTCAACCTTGTTTTACATTTTTCGTGACTTACTGCTACTTACTGAGGAACTTTAACTGGGAACACTAGCACTGTGTTTACTGTGGAATACCAGGCTGATAACTGTGCCCTGCATTGAATTGTAGGTATTAGTTGCTCTTGAAGATTTCAAGCAGATGAGTTAGTGTTATTTTAGAGGGATGGATGTATTTGGTGAACAAGATGAATTTGGGATATGGCTTCATAGTGTGTGGGGGTCATATAATGGATCTAGTATGCAATGGTTTGATTGGGATAAAGAGCAGAGCATATAAGGCCCATGAGAGCTGGGCTTTTCCTTTTCCTTCTTTACCACTAAAACCCTGGAATCTTCCACGGTGCCTGATATATAGCAGGTGGTCAACGACATTGATTGGATAAATGGCAATCGATGAGTTAATAAAAAGATAGACATGTGGCACCCCAGGAAACTTGTTTCTACTTGTGCTAAGAAAAGAAACCCTTCCAGAGAGGGTGCTTATCATGAAGATTTCAACCACCTACAAATATATTTTCCATTTCTGGGATGTTGATGAGGACCAGCCTGTTTTCAAAGCCTCGCCTTACTCAAATGCTGGCTTTAAAATTCCTTTTCTTTTTCAGATCATTCATGTCACAAGCATTTATTGAGCATCTATAATATGCTCAGTATCATGATGGGCCCTGGGGGCAGAAGATGAGCGAGGGAAAGAGCCCTGTGCCTCGCTTGCTTCCGTACATCTTCCTCTGCTTTTTATCTCTGGGTATCTCACAAGTTTACTTTTGAAATAAAGATTCATTTTCATAGTGGAATTCTTAAGTGGGGAGGGAACAGATGAATCCCAGCTTTTAGGAGCTGATTTTAGAACTTGTGGATGACTTCGATGTTCCTGCTCACCCTTGCTGAAGGGACCTATTAATATTCAAAAGCTGTCACTGGGGTTTTTGTCTTTGTTCTTTCATAGACTAGACTGCTGGCTGAGGAAACCTAGTTTGTCTGGGTTAGTCTCCTCACATTGTGTGTGGGGGGGTGGGTAGACAAAAGGAGCTGTGGCTCAAGGCTGTTAGGATTCTTGTCCTTTAAATGTTGACAAGTTTTGCATCTTTTTCTTTGTATCATACTTTAATGTTTGTCTTTGTTGTTGTAGATAGAATTTATTGTTAATAGGAGAAATCTCAGACCTGAGCAAGGCCTGTCGTTAGTGGACAGTTTCAGGGAACACTGTCTAGATTTATGGGAAAGCTTGAGCAATGGCAACGGTTTAATGACGATCAAGTCCTATTTGATTGACAGGCATGTTGTTTCAGAAAGGGAATGGGCATGTATGTACTCAGGCTGTTTGATTATTGATGAGTGTGGATGTGGCAGGGTCTGGGGACACATACTGTGACACAGTAAGTACTGCAGTAACTGTTGAAAGGTTGGGTCTCCGCTGAGGCATTCTGGGTAAGGAACTAGACACAGGTGGGAAAAGGTTTCAGTTCTTCATCTGAGTCTGTTTTTCTCTTTGCTTCCTGTCTCCCTCTTTTAATGCTTTCTTCTCATGTGTCTTTTCTTTTTCCCTCTCCCTCTGCCTCCTTCCCCCTCTTTCCTGATGGGGAGGGTACTCCTCATGCCCACTAAATTGGCCGTCACTACCTGGGATAGTCTTTGGTTGCTCACGATTGTCTCATGGTGAATGGCAATGAATGGCTTTCCAACCCTTCCTGGTTTCATTTTGGCCTCTGATTCCTCTGGTTGTCTTGGCTTGATCAAAGATTTTCAAGGCCAGAGCCAAGTACACATAGATCAGAAGCCTCCAGACAAGAGGTTATACAACAGATGACACTTCATGTATCACTCCACATTCTCCAGAGCCCTCCCTTTGTTTCTTGTTTGTCATCAGAATAACTAAAGCATTTTAAAAGAAAGAAAAATTCAGAAACGTTCACACAGTGAACTCTAAACGTTGTCTTCCATCTGAATTTATCTCCCATGAAAACCAAGGCACCGCATGCAAAGCTGCTTGCACTGGGAGAGGCAGACACAACCTATTATCATAATCCCAACTCTGCTTTATCCCGCCTTTGATAACCACATTCTACTCTTAAGTATTTAGTTTTCTTTTATAAGTTACTATTTTGGTACTGGATAGGGAGTGAGTCACTCCTTTCTCCATTGCTGTTGATATTCGTCTGTCTGCCTACAGTCATTCTTCTTCTTTTTCTTTCTTTCTTTTTTTTTTTTTTTGTTTTTTTGTAATTTACCACCATTTAGGCTGGTGGGTGTAGGGTGTAGTGTGTGTGTGTGTGTGTGTGTGTGTGTGTGTGTGTGTGTGTGTGTGTGTGTGTGTGCTTGGGTGTGTGCCTGTTCTAATCTCAAAGCTCATTGAATGTCTCAGCTTGTGCTTTAGACAGGAGACTGATAGGATAATGATGATGGCATGTTAAATGCTATCTATGTAAATCAGTTCCATCAATGGGTACAAGATTCAGCTACTTTAGGTCTATTTTTTTTGACATACATTTTCATTTTTTTAAGGGGAATGATCTTGGATTGTTACTAACGTACTTTAGGAGAATCTGCATTAGCAGACACATTACTATTTTGCATAAAGTCATATTAAATTTTGGTATGATGTACAACATCACTTTCTTCCTAAATGCTGCTTTTAACCTCCACACAGTGTCTTTTATATCTTTCTTTTGTGAGGGACCAGCTTTTGATGTGAAGGATGAAGATGTTTCCAATGGCCTCATTTGACAGGGGAACTGATATTTTCACTGCTTATTTGAGTTATGGTGTCTTGTGGGTTGTGTCTAAGAATACAAATGTTTTCAGGTAATCATCTTATGTTCAACAAAAAAGCAGGTGAGAACACTTGTAATTGGATGGGATTTTATCAAGGATGCATCTGTGTGCAAGGGTCAAAAGATAGTAGCAGATATGGAGGAAAGTGATAGAGATTGAGGGGAGGGGAGAATAAACCGAAGACCAGGACAGAAATTAGGAGAGACCTTGTAGAGAAA
This sequence comes from Phyllotis vaccarum, assembly GCA_033318265.1. Classification (NCBI taxonomy): domain Eukaryota; kingdom Metazoa; phylum Chordata; class Mammalia; order Rodentia; family Cricetidae; genus Phyllotis; species Phyllotis vaccarum. Next base: position 50,958,279 of record JARWLC010000016.1, read on the forward strand.
GGATGGTAGAGGGGGAGAAAAATCCTGGTTAGACTGCTAATCACTGCACTATGGTTGTAACTGACAGGGGCCAACTCACCTCTGGTTATCGGCTAATACACAGAATAGAGGTGTCCTGAAGGGTGGCCGAGATCCCCGACCTGAAGGGACATCAACTTCTGTCTCACCTCATTTCACCATACCTCCCTCACTCTTCCTCTCTCTCTTTGTATCTTTTTATCTCTGTTTCCTCTCTACCATTTCTTTCCTTTAACCTCCTTTCTCTTTCTCTCTGCCCAGACCTTTCCCTTTTATGTGTCTCACCCAGCCTTCCTTCACTCTTCCTCGTTCCTGTCTCATGTGCTCTAAACCCTGTCCAGCTTCCTCCCTTCCCTTCCTCTTCGCTGATTCTCTTCCCTCAGCTTGTTTTTCCAAAGCTCTTCCACTTTTTCAGAGCCTCTCTCCTAATTTCTTTCTGGATCTCTTCTCCAACTCTTCTTCCCTCTGCCTCTTTCCTCTGTATCTTGTATCATCTTTTAAAAGCACACACCTGTGTTGTAGCTGCCTCTGGCTAATGTGAGATGTGACACAGGCAATTCCAGGATTTTATGTTCCTATACTGGTGACTCCAAATAAAGACAATACTTTACCTCATGGCTTCTGGTTCAGTCTACATTTTAGAGAAGAGTTTTCATTAACCTAGTTGAGCTACATGTTCATTCCTTGAGTTTGAATCTCGCTTATGCTACTAAAATTAGAGATTGTCTCAGACACTTGAATCTAGTATCTATTATCCAGTGATAACAGGGGTCCGGACAAAGAACCACGGTAGGCAGCCAGCTTCACCAAATCAATTGAGGTGGTATTTTGTTAGATGTTATCAACAGAAGGAGGAAGAGGAGAAGGAGGAGGAGGAGGAAGAGGAGGAGGAAATAGTTTCTGGGAGGCAGAAGCAGCAGGTATCTTGTACAGCTCCCGAGACAGGAAGATGAGTATTCTTTCCGTGCCACTACCTTGCTCTGGCCATGTGATATATATTGTCATGGGCCTGTGAAAGGTCCATTTCTAGCTGGCTCTTGGTTGGAAAAAACCCATTTAAAATTTGTTTGTTTTTTGTGCAATGCATTTTGAGCATATTCTTTCTCCGTGATCCTTTTGCATCCTTGCCCACAAAACTTCACATTCTTTCTCTTTTCTCCTTAAAAAAACATAAACACGAGATCAATGAAAATCAAAACAAAACAAAAACCTTCAAAAAGCAAAATACGGCACCAAAACAATCAAAAAAGCATATGGAAAGCATAGAGTCTGCTTTGCATTGGCCAACTACTCCCGGAGCTGCAGCCTGCCTTGTTTGGTTGATATAGCAAGCATAAGTCTGTTAAAGAAAATCAATTTTTCCTTTCTCAGCAGGCAGCGGTTACAAATAGATACTTGGTCAGGGGTAAGACTCTGTATTCACCTTCCCTTCTCCAGTCTTGGATTTTGTGAAAAGACCACTTTTTAATGTTTTTCCTTTCTGGTCACTGTTGTCTTCACCTTGTTATGAAGTTTATGTCCACAATGAGCACACACATCCCACAGACAGCCATGCATCTGAGAGCTCAGTTCCCCCCTATGGTTTTATTCTCATTAGACTATTTCTAGCCTGATTCCCAGGATTCTCAAGTTCTTTAGTTGATGTGGGCTGAATCGTGTTCATCCATTGTTCAACATAACATGCATAGACATTTAGAAAAAAGAAGAAAATAAATGAATTGATAATTGTCATTAGAAGGAGTGAGAAGAGCTGGGGAGTATAGCTCAGCTGGTAGTGTGACTCTAGAGTGTTGAAAATCCTATCCCCAGTATTTCATAAACCAGCACACATGCTCCTAGTACATGGGAAAAAGTCAAGAGGATTAGGAGTTGAGGGTTATCCTCAGCTACATAATGACTTTGAGGGCAGCCTGGACTATAGGATATTGTTCTATTTAGAGAGAAAAGTAGAAGAGGGGGGAGGGAGGAAGGGGAAGTTTGGGACATACAGTGTTGCAATGGGACGCTTAGGGAACTGGGAACACAGGTGATTTGGGGATATCAGCAGATTAGAAATGGTCTCTACCCTGAGGAAGAAAAGAGCAGAATAGTGAAGACAAGACAGTGTAAAGCAGCAGTTCGCCTTCTTTATACTAGCTTGGAGATAAGTGTCTGTTGCTCTTTTTTAGCATGCCAAGATCTGAGAGCATGAAGGGGATTTGCTTGATTTTAGAGTTTAACTTGAGAGCAATCTTTAAAGTAGAGGTGAGGCTAGCTCAGTTTCCCCTTATCTGACAGAGCCACAGTTGCTGAAGACATGGAGAGATGGCCTAAGGGATTTTTTTTTTTTTTTTCCTCAAAGCTTGTAGAGAATGGCATGGGGCTAGAGGGGAAATGGGGCCGGCAGGTGGTGCAGAGGACTCAGTCTCCTCCACCAGGCTGTTACAGCGAGTTTTGGCTGAGCCTGTGAATCAAGCTGCCCATTTTGGATTGGCTGGTGTCTCCTCTGGGCAGGCATTGTGCCTTTGCCTGTTTGTGATAGAATGTAACACATGGACTCAGCAGTCAGCCAGGTGCCAACCATGTAATCCGACACCATATGTTCTCAAGTCAGGAGAGGAGAGAGAGGATTTTTTTAAAAAAAAATGTGTGTATGACTTTGGAAGTAGGTTAATTACATTCGTCTACATTTTTTCTATCCTAGGGGTTACATGTGCAAAATGGTCCTTGACTGATTTTGAGGGTTACTTAGAGCAAAATGACAAAGTGTGAACTTCCCGTCTAGATAATGGTTCACAGACAGAAGACATTCCTAGAATACTTTTACCACAGCTTTTTTTTTTTTTTTTTTTTTTTTTTTCTTTTTTTTTTTAAAGATGTTTCTGAGAATGTTCCTCACTGGCAATACTTTAAAAATGAATCTGAAGTGTTCTGAGAGGAAATTGATTTGGCTCATTTTATCTATGTTTTCCTCTACACAGGTGATGGTTTGCCCATAGTGATGGATGGAGCCAGCTGTATGTACTGTTTCACGGCTGCGCTTTGATCTTCTAGTTCAGAAATGAAATTCAAACTATTGCCTAAGAAAACAGAATCTATTGGATTTGAGGCATTTAGGCAATGTGAGTGGATGACAGTCTTTCAGATGCTTTGCAGCGCCTAAGGGTTTCCTTGGAGCCAAGGTACCCTGAGATAATTACAAGCTATATCTTAATCTCTGAACAGCCCCTGCTATCTGAACTCTCATCGTCCATTGCACAGGTAGTCAGATGAGCACTGTATACTGTCAGCTTCCACTGCTTCTTCCTCTTCACACTGTTATTGCCTCTGGAAGTTGACCAGCCTGGGTGACATCCCCACCCCACCTGGATAAGGATCTCCAGCTAAGGAGACTGGGAAGATAATAGAAGGGAAATGAATTTGAACTAGATTAGGCAGTTTAGTCCGTAAATCCATCCCCTGTGATCATGAGCTTTCTCTCTGAGAAAGCTGCTAAGCAGCCCTGACTCTCAAAACCTTCTCATCACAATAGAAAAGGTTCTGTCTGCTTCTTGGATAATAGTGAGGAGAATAAAATTAGATAATGCATACAAAAATGCTTGTCGGATTTACACAATGTAGAAGCATATTTTTTTCTTTGTCCTGTGTGTCTTGTCACAACTCTGTTGGAGGTACTTTGTAATCTATTCTCTGTTGCAGTTGGGATCTACACACCGAAATCACTTTACCTTACCTGAGAAGTCACCAGGATGTAATGGGTTCCATACCATGGTTACTGATGTCTTTTTATTTTGAAGATCATGTTTTTCCCTCATGAAGGAAGAACAGGTCAGGAACATCTAGGTTTCCACCAATTTCTCTAATTAAAAATAAATTATTTTAGCTTCTACAAAAATTTGAATTTTATCAACTGCCTTCTTAGTATATGTAGCTCATGTGATTTCATTCTTTGGCTTATTGAGGGAGGAAATTGCATGTGTGGGTTCTTGGTATTGAATTGGTCTGTGTGCACGGAGTGTTGTTTTCATTAACCATTTCGTTTTCTTTGCGGATATTCACGATTGCACCTGTGTTTACAGATGAGACTCATGTGCAGTTTGGGATGCAATCTTTACCAGATGCAGACTCTCATCTGTGGCTTGTAGAAAGGAACTGGGAGAGTTCTCACTTTTAATCTCTGTGCAGTTTAACTAGCTTTGAGATTGTTCGGTATTATGTGTGAATTACTCTTTGCATTGTTTGTTTGTTGGCTTCCATACTTTTTTCTTTCTCCTCTAGGAAATTGGTCTGTCTAAATGTTTGCTTACTGGAATCAGTTTGGTAATTTATATTCTCTTGAAATTATTTACTCAGATTTGAAAATCTATTCCACCAGATTCCCACATTGGTGTTTTCTGACTAATCTGTTGGCATTCAGTTTTAGTGGTACTTTGACAATTTTTACCTCATGCATTTATATTTTCTCCTAGATTGGGTAAACTAGTAAGTTTGTCTGTTTTGTATAATTTTTGAAAGGCCATTTTTTAGCTTGTTCATCAATCCTGTACCTAATGAGAATATTGCCGACTTTGATATATTTTTGTACAACTGATTACTTTGAATACTTTATTTTTTATTGATTTCTTTAAAAAGTATATAATTATTTGCAAACAATAGCATTTGTGTACTTACTATTCTTAGTAGCTGAATCTGGTATTTGTTGATTTTACATGCTGGTTTTAACTTTTACAAGATTAAACAAAAAGATTAAAAAACACCAATATCTTCATCTTATTACTGATTTTAAAGGACTTGCTCCAGTGTTTAACTAGTTAACAGGATTATTAATTTGAAAATTAGACATGCTCTCTTTAAAAAAAAAAAAGTCTGTTTTAATTCCAGGCAGCTTTAAGTTTTATGCAATGCTTTTGACAGTGTTCTTGGTGTTTATATTTTCTCCTCTGACTTACCACTATAATGAATGTTATTAATGGATTTTTGTAACATTGAAATATTTGTTAATTATTGGAATGAATGAATTTGTTTAATGTACATTCTATTGTTACCATTTTGTTAAAAGTTTTTACATTAATATATCAAAACAGATTTGTCTTTACTTTTTCCTTTTGGATTTTAGTATTAAAAGTTCAATTCTTAGTGGATTTCTCTTAGATTTATCAGAGGACTATACCACAAATGGTCCCTTTATGTAGGTATCTAAGTGAATATTCTTTTTAACCTACCTTGTTTCTTAGGTCTCAGATCATTTAACATTTATAATAAAATCTCTATGACACCTCGAATACAGGAAATCCTCCGACTGTATTTTTTCACAGTGTCTTCTAATGCCTCGAGCTTACATTTTGTGTTTATCTGATTCAAGTTTGTCATTTCTATGACACGTGTGAAGTACCACAAAGCCAGGAATCACGTCTAATATTTCTCACTATTAAATCAAGGATTTGTAGAACACTAGCTATTGTTTTTCCAAATTCTATCTCCCTGTCTTCATTACATAGAAAAAGTTTTTGTCTTATTGAATGTTTGTGCATACTGAGATAACAAGTTTCTCAGTCAGAACTGGGGCTGAATTGAATTCTTTTCATACTTCAGGAAGAAATATGTGTTGGAAGTTGAAATGGTAGGGGAAGGCAACATGCACATGAGTTAGAAGGGCTGGAATCTCCAATAGGAAAATGAAGACAGAGGCCCTGAAACTGCTCACGAGACAGGAGTACATATCGCTTTAGAGAAATGGTCTTTGGTATAAAATTCTTTGTAATAAGACTTCAAGTCCTTCATCAAGGAATACTCATCAAATGCTCATTCTTGAAGAGATTCTTATGGAAACATATTTCTGGGGCTAAAACAAGGTGATTCAGCAAACACAGTATTCATGGTGGTCTGGTCTTACTGCCAATCTTTTTTGAGTGCAGGCTTCCATGTTTTCACCAACGGCCTGACTGTGAATAGGATAAGAGTGAAGCTTCTTACATGACACAGAAGTTACTGTATTACCCACAGCTCATATTATTTTCAGAAGAATATAGATCAGAATAATACTGCTTTTATTGTAGGATTGTTGTGAGAAACATTTGTGTAAGGTTGTGAGAAACAGATGGGAACAGAGCTCAAGAGCACACACACACACACACACACACACACACACACACACACACACACACACAGTCTTCTTTACTTGTGTCTCCTGAACATGAATTCTGCATCTGGAGACTAACCAACCTCAAATTCAACCACTATTTTCTGGTTATCACAATTTACACAGTGCTAGTACTGTATACATTATATTAAGTAATCTGCAGGTAGTTTAAAGTCTATGAGAGGCCTGGATGGGTTCTGTGCAAACATTGCATTGCTTTATATAAGGAACTGGTGGATCCATGTCTTTCAGATACCACAGTGGGTGTCTTAGAACTACCTTATGGATATTCAAGGAAGATGACACACATGTATATGTAAACTGTTAGTATAATTTGGTGTGAACTTTTGTCTCTCCCTTTTTACAGAATTAAGATATTGAAAAGCATATAATGGGACTCAGAGGGATATTCATGAGGCTGATCTTTTCCATGTGTAGATGCCTGTGAAAAAACTCTTTATGACCCTTATACATTTACACACATTAGCTAAAAAAGAGGAGGCAGAAGGCTCTGTTGGGACCCATGGTCACTGTTCAGTCACTTTCCTTTGTCAAGTATCAGTTACATAAGGCTAGAGAGACTGGTCTTGACATTACCATGTTTGTTTTGGACATGATATGAGCTGAAGTACATGGTCCAGTCTTGTTCACTGTGGGAATAAAATGAACTCACTCAGTTTTATTGCTATTCATATCATTAGCCCACACATTTGCTTTGTAGTAGGAACCTGGCCCAGCAAGAATGTAGGAAAAGGGTTTTCCACTCCTTTAGTTGAATGCCTCTTCTCATTACTGCTTGCTGGAAGACACCAAGGAGGGATACTTGCTTTGTCTTTTCAACATCACCCGATGCTCTGCTGTGAGGCCCTAGTTCAGAAAAAAAAATCTCTATTTTGATTTCTAGCCTGTTTCTTCTATACTGTTGCTTCCTCAGTCCCTTTTGAATTTTCCTACTTCTCCCGTGGCAGAAAACAAGTCAGAATGGCAAATGAAACATGCAGAAGACATAAATTCTGGGCATAAAAGATATATCAAATATACATCTATCAATTGGCTTTATGCTATCTGAATTGCCCCCAGGGTGTCAGTGGATCAGGTGAATGGATTTCTGCCACCGTGGATAATTCCATAAGGTAATATGGCGGGCTCTAATGTAGTAGAGAGCCAATATTCTCCCAGTTATATATCATGGTTTAAAAGGGGGATTTGTATATTTTGATTTTGTGAGTCAATGAAGTTGAGTCCCTAAGGCACGCTTGGAGCTCAGCTGCTTTGAGACCAGGCAGACATGCTGGCTCAAGGCCAGGAGTACAGCCTGAAAAAAATGTATCTACCTCGACTCCAAAGACCCAGAGAGGATCAGTCCTGAGGCCCCAGAGAAAGCTCAGGGTAGAGAAAATTACCATATAAATATTATATATTCCTTTCCATTTAATTGGCCAGTTAACTATTATACTGAAGGGCAAATTTGTCTAACCAAGTGTGTGTTGGGGGGGGGGGTGTGGAGAATCAAGCTGTTTGATTGACTGGTAAAAGGCAACCAGAATAGTTTAGTGAATTACTTCTGCTGACTGTGATGATGTAGCTTGGTGATGATGGAGTCAGAGTATAAAGGGGGATAAAGACAGCCAGGGGGAATAACTAATACCACTGAGCTAACATTTTATTTTCCAGGCATTTGTCTGAGTGTTTTCTCTTACCAGCTCACATTGTCCTTCCATCCCCATCAGCTAGAAACTAAAATTACTCCGTTTTATAGTTGAAGAAATTATGGCACCGAAAGGTTCAATAACTTGCCCAAGACACACCAAATTAGTGGTAAGGAAGGAATCTGAGCCCCTTCTTAACCATCACAAATTGCCACTCTCCAAGGAGAAAATGCTCCACTCAGTCTGAGGTGTCATTTTCCAGGCTCCAGGGAGTTTGATAATGTAAATTTAGGAAAGTTTGATGGGAAATGAGAATGTTAGAAATTTGTGTCAGAAACAAGATAGAACTCCAAATATGCCAGCATGGAATTGCTTTTACAGCTTGGCAAACGTGGTACAGAGAAACATGTTTTGACCTTCCTTTAGATAAAATTTTTGTTAGCAAAATCCATATTGGGATGAGAGCCCAAGTGCAGTTGTTAAATATGTCTGAGGAGCTAGCTTAGATTTAAGAAATTCCAAGAGTCCAAAAATAGGGTCCACGGAAGGATGCTGAGCTTGATTTGATTGAGGCAGAGCTGTGCTAAGCAGGTCTTATCTTTACAAGCCTGGGGTCCCCCACATATCATGCATGCAGTGATAAGAAGGATTCAGTAAACATGTATCTAATATCCAACTCACTCTTCCTACTAGGACTATTATTTTATTTTTATTTTTATTCTGTAACTGTTACTCCATGCAGATATTTAGCGTCAGCTAACAACAAATCTTAATCCCAGAGACCAGGTGTAGGTCTGATTGGGCAAAAGGCGTTTTAATGTCACTAGCCTGTGTTTGGTTTAACAATGGCCATGTGACCCGAGAGTAGCCAATAAGAGTTGAGAGAAAACATGGGCAGGAGGGAGAGAATGGTTAGTACTTCAGAATTTGTTTTCCCTTTTATTTGTGAAGTAAATCCCAGAAAGAGAGCATTCTTCTATTCCCTGGGAACTTGCTCCCTTGTGACACCATATATCATGGTGCTTTAAACTATAATTTTCTCAAAGCCCCAATTAACATCAGCTTTGCAGGAGAAGGGTTAATTGATCATAACAAATAGTTCAGAGGTAGGTCAGTTCCAGCGTTGATTAAGTTCTTTCATGGAAGTACTGTGTATATTTTCTAGTATTCTTCATGGGGGACCAGATGCCTAGAGCAGCCCCATGACACATCTCTTCACTTAGCTAGCAGCAGAGACAGAAGACTGGGCAATGTCCTGTCTTGGAATACTTTGGAAGGTTTATAGCTGGCCTCCTCTTAAATTGCCAAGATTTTGTTGCATGTGCATTTTTTTTTTTAACCAGCTGTGGGCAGACCATCAGATGAAACCATACCTGGCCAGGTTATTAATCATCTCTGATTGGGAGGAACTAGAGAAGTACACTGATACATGAACAGAGCTCATCTTGTGTTAAGATTTAAGGAAGACAACAAGGTGATGGTTGGGTAGAAAACTCAAAGCCTCCATCCATTTTTGTCAATGCTTGTGCAGCGAATGAGTCAGTTTTTAGAGATGACAGAGTAAATCTGGAAGCCACGTGAGTGTTCTCCTCATTTGGTTTTTGGAATGGTAACATCTTAAAAATTTGGAGAGAGATCAGATTTTGATACATTGATTGATCATTTAAATATAAAATTCATTTCTTCATATTTGCAGAACGAGCTTCTGAACTCACCAACTCACCAAACTGTCTTCCTAGCCCTTTGTTTCTCTCTTTTGAGAAGAGCTGAGCCAAGAAAGTCATACTTAATAGCCACTGAATTTTCCCATCAATTTCTAGAAGCCTCTTACCATAGACTCTTAGGATTGCAATGGACACTTAAGGCCAGGGCATCCAATCTATCATTTGAACCCTTGAGACCTACATTAGAAGTTGTAGCAAAATATCCTTTGTGAAATTGTTTACTGCTGGGAGTGTGTATGAGGGTGTCTAGAAATGAGAACCAGGTTCACACTTGAATAGTTTATTTAAATTATCATACACATATATGAAAGACACTGATCTTGTGACTGTGTTTGTTTCCAACAGAAAATACCTTGATGAAATTTCATGAAATCTGTCTGAGTGGCCAGAGGGCAAAAGGAACCTTTTCAGGACCAAGAAACTCCTTCATGCTCTTGCCAGATGTTAGTTTTCAAAACAACCCACATCCCTAATTCTTCTATTTTATTTATTGCTCGCTCTCTCTCTCTCTCTCTCTCTCTCTCTCTCTCTCTCTCTCTCTCTCTCTCTCTCTCTCTGTGTGTGTGTGTGTGTGTGTGTGTGTGTGTGTATGTGTGTGAACTCTTATCTGTTCATAAAACAGTGCACATGTGGTCACAGGACAGTTTTTAAGAGTTGCTTTTCTTTTTTCCACCATGTAAGTCCCAAACTCAGGTCACCAGGCTTGGCAGAAAGTACCTTTAGTTGTTACATGTTACTGGTCCCATGATTCCCACTGTCAGTGTTATGATTTTTCCCCTGTTGGATGTCACCTAAGGAGAATCACTCAGCATATACTCCTTTGTTCCTGGCTTTATTGTGTCCATATAATACTGGTGAGGTTGTGATGTTGTTGGGTGGGGCTCTGGCTGTTCACATTCATTACTGCATAGCTTTACAGTATTTGAACATTTCATACTTTGTTTTGGTGATGTGCAATCTTTTTGCTTTCTGCTTGGGATATTCATCACAATGTCTCTACGAAAATTCCTGAGCAAGTGTTTGGTGTACAATTATTTTCTCATTTTGAGGGGAAGATATGGGGGCAATACTTGAATTGTTGTGATTGGGACTTGGATGTCTTAGCTTCAGTATCTACTGCCAAATAATTTCCCAAAGTGTATATCTGACAAAGATTCTGCTATTCATTGGCAACAATGGAAAGGATTTTTGTAAGAGCTGTTGCATTAGGGTTTCTGGAGTCAGAAGCAGTTTGTTACTAAATCCATTCACTCAGCATCTCTAAACTGAGCACATACTATGTGTCTGACAAGATGCAAAGTCTGACAAGATGTTAAGTCTCACTGGACCAAATGGAGTAATAAAGAAAGAAAGTTTAAGTCTACAATCATGTCAATAACCTTATATTTTTAAAATGATACATGCTACAAGGGAAATATAGAGAATATAATATTCCATAGAAAGACAGACTCATGGCCTCCTAAGAAGAAAACATTTTTTAAAAGGGCCCCTTCTCTAACTGAAATAGCCTTAATTGTCGCTGTCAACTTGGGGCCTAATTAATCACCAAGTGTGGTGTGGTATTGATGAATTGCCGGGTGCTCTTTTACTGGTATAAATCTTTGATTTAGTGATTGCTACTCTCTGATTCATACCTTACTACCCCCTGATCAATATGTATGATGGATGGCTGGTTTTCAAGAACCACCCACGTGGAAATGCAGCTTTACACAAACAGCTTGTGTATATATGAGTTAGTGCCCAAGACAGATTCCTACAACAAGGCAGAGGGTGAGGTAATATGAAGGCATCTTGAGAAAATGAAGTACTAAAACCAGAGAACCTTCCTCCATATTGTGTCTTTTTCTACTTTCTCTCAGCTCAAGTCTCTCAACTCAAGAATCCTGAATTGTTTAGGGGAAGCTAACAGTCCCCAGCTGCAGGAGAGACACATCGTAGCATCAACATCATATGTAATTTACTAGTTCTGAATGTCTTTGCCTTCTGACAGAGTGCCTATTGCCCTGTGACCATGAGGGTGGGGGTGTGTTGTGGTTTTCTAGTTATGGTTGACTGGTTCAGTCACTAAATCCAGGACTGCTTACTGAACACCAATCATATTCCAAGCCCTAGCTAGGCACTGGAAATATACTGGTGAGAAAGACAAGTATTACTTTGACCCACAAGGAACATTTTTTTCTGAAGAAGCAGATGGTAGAAAGGGGAACGGCTGGCCTTCCTTTGGCTTTCTTGTGGGTATGTAATACCAAGTGTCTCTTTGGTTTTATTCAGACTCCTTGGTTCTAATGTACCCTGCCTTCCTTCCCTCCATCCCACAGCCATCTTTCTCATGTCATATACACTCACCATTCAGTTTACCTCTCAAACTGATGAGGGAAATCTATATGTATGCCTCCTGGCCATAGAAGAAAACAGCCAGTTCTGGTGGCAGAGGCCGCGTTCTTTACTGTCCTCTGAATGTGATACTAGTATGATATTGTGAACTGATATACCAAAGTGGGGTGTTTCAAATTTCCAGTAGCTTTTGTCTCAAAGACATAATCATAGATATGCTAAAAAGGCTTCTCATTGTACCCTTACTTTTCTTAGCAAGAAGCAGGAGAAGACCTAGAGGTGTTTTGATTGGGATTACAGTGCAACTGTTCAGAATGATGAAGAGTTTAGTGAAAATGAGTCGATATAAAATAATCATTTGTATTTGCACCATTATAAAAATAAATTTACATCCTATTATTGAATGAAATAAAAGGTCAAAGAGTAGTGTGCTGACTTAGGATTTCTGTCATGCAGTAGGCAGGCATCTTGTGAATATTTGTTCACCACAGACCTGAGCTTTTATAGGTCCTCATCAGCAAAAGCAAACATACAAACAATGTTCCTTAAAAATAAAAAAGCTGGAGAGAGATTGCTTAGCAGATAGAAATGCTTGCTGCGTAAGTCTGGGACCCACGTCTACTCCCTGGAAACCACGTGACTGTGGAGGGAGAGAAGCAATGCCACAAAGGTGTTCTCCGACCTTCAAACATGTCCCTCTGCACCTCAAGTCCAACCTCTCTCTCTCTCTCTTTCTCTCTCTCTCTCTCTCACACACACACTCACACACACACTCAATAATAAAACAATAAAGTATTTCTAGCTTAGCTGTGGTGGCACATGCCTGTAATCCTAGCATTTAAAAGATGAGGTTAGAGAGTTTAAGGCTATCCTGGTCTACATAACTAGTTTCAAGCCACCTTGAGGTACATGCTGAAACTCTATCTCTGAAACCAAAAGAAAAGGAGAGAAGGAAAGAATTAAGAATGGAAGAAAGGAAAGGAAGGAAGGAAAATGAAGTATTTTGCCCTTGGAATGAAGCTCAGTTGTAGAGCACTCCTACCACTGTGGATAAAAACTAAAGATAAAATATGCTTTAAGATGGAATAGTCTTCACATAATTTGATGTTTTTATTTAATGCCTTTTTACTTGAACATCCCTGACCAATACAAGGTATTTCCATTTTTATTTTACTTATCAATATTAATTTCAAAAGTTTTTGTTTATAGCCCAGGCTGAGCTCAGGCTGGCTTTGACCCTTCCTCCTTTTTCAACATCCCTCATACTGAGCTCCCAGGAATATAGTACCACTATTTCCTGCAGCATTGTTCTGAATAAGAACACTTCTTATCTGCTTCAAGGGAGGCTGGAAAGTTCTCTTTCCTGGGACTTGCTATTCCTTATTAGGCGAGAGAATTGAGAGCTGCGAACTCTGGGTAGGCAAAGAGTCTACACAGCCCGAAGGGTTGATTCAGCAGAGGCTCCCCTGGAGAAATCTGAGCGATTCTGCCCTCTCCTCCTGGGAAGGAATTTGGTTTTCTCTCTTTTGAAATGAAAGGAAGCTGGTTATTACCACTGAGGCTTTCCCTGCCTTTTCTGCCCCATCTCACCCAGCAGATTTCTTGTTTTACCTGGCACCCAGTAGAGCTCTGTTGAATGGAGAGGCCTCCCTCTTCACCATTCTCACCCAATTAATTGATAAAAAATAATTTAATTTTAGGGGTGGGAATTACACACCATTCTCCAAGGCTCCTATTCACTAGGTATCTCTGAGTTGCCAGGTGCACACAAGCAGTTGAAGCCAGATCCTGAACATTTCTCCCAGCTGATAAGCATCTTTGACTGGAGGACAAGGCTACGTGGGTCTCTCTAGAAACTGGGAGCTGAGAGGAAATTGGTAGCTTAAAAATTATCACATCAATTCCCCTGTACTTGTGACTATACTTGGGAATCTGTCAACCTACTTTCTTCTTTTAATCCTGGACTACATACATATGAGAAGGCTCCATTGATGTTAGACTCGTGTTGAAGCATGAACTCTGAATCCAGACATCTTTCACTGGCTGGGGAACCTTTGACTGCCACACATTCACCTGTGGAACTGATGTAATCAGGAAGTCTACCTTCTAGGGTCACTGTCACCATCAGCAAGCTCACCTTGGTTAGGCTAAGCTCTGACGTCCTGGAGGGGCTGAGAAAGTATTGGCTGCAATGCTGGTGATTGTTGTTCCCAAACTGGTGAAACTGGTGACTATGGTTGAACTAGAGCTAATTGAAGCAGGTGGGGTGTGTTTTCTCATGAGGTGTACCAGTTTAATAAGGAAGTTGTTTTTTTTTTTTTTTTTTAAATTTTCTCATTAAAGTAACAATGTAACATTATAATGTGAATCTTGTATCTGGGAAGGTCTGTCTACATAGAGAAATTATATATTATCAAGTTGCCTTATCTCAGTCACAATTTGAATGACAAATTTTAATATTATTTTATTATGTTCTCAAAATCAGATTCTTACTTAGATCAAAGTGGTCTTTACCTATGTCAAACAAATCAAGGTATGCCGATGTACCTTGGAATTGGTAATATCCTAAAATAGTACAGGGATTAGAATTAGACTCTTGGGTTTTATTCATGTAAGTTCATGAAGAGATATAAAGTTATTTTTAAGTATCTTTCAGCTCCTTCAGTTTATAGTAAACTCATAGTAATTGCTTTCTTCTTCACTTTCACACACCATTTGTAGCCCGTTTTTCAGTGTTGAGGAGATAGCTAATACACATTGAATGAATGATGATAGACGGATTTGAGAGAACAGTTTTTTACCCCCTGGGAGGAGGAGAAAAGAGGAAGGATGGTTTATTTATACACCAGCACTTCCTATCAGCTCACTTTGTCTCCCAGAAAGGTGATAAAAAATCATTGTGTTTGATATTTGTTTATCAAACTGTACTCAATATGGTAGATACAAGTACTTACTGAACTGGACTAGAGTAAGTACAGGGCTGGAAGAAGGTACAATAGACTGCTGCTGATGATCCCTGCCTGGGAAAGCAAGGACTCCGGCTCAGCTCCTCAGTGTCTGTGGGCTCCCTCTGCATTCTGTGCATGTGAACAGAAATTCATTGACATGGAAAGCAAGCCATGTCAAGAACAGTGCCTCACACCTCAGCTTCTTGTGTCTTATTTTAAAAGGTCACATCTCATAGTACAATTTGGGCTTTTTTGCTGTCACCCTCAGCCCTTCTGCCCCTAGGCCTGCTTCCTCAGCCATGGAGGGAGGCCAGAGTTCAATTATTCAGGTGACACTATTTACCAGTGTGTTGTGAAGTAGTGATGGAGGGGAGCTTAGGGAGAACCAGGGTGTCCCTTGAAAGCCTGGCATACAGAATGGAGCTATGAGTTCAGTCTCAGTCAGAGTCTGAAGACACAGATTCCCACTTTTCCATCCTTCATTCTTCCCAAATGTGGACTCAGCTAAATCTCACAGCCTCAATACCATGAAGAGCAGATCTGGGCAGATAGGAGGAGGTAGGCCTACAGATGGAGGGATGGGAGTGTGTTTGTTGGGGGCCTGTGAAGAGTGGTGGTTCCTCAGTGGTTTCAGGGAATAAGGAAGGCCATCTCCCCTCAAATTTCCTAATACGAGTCATGCTTGTTGTAATAGAGAGAGGCTACTTCATTCATAAAAGGGAGTCAAAAAGAGCCAAGCAATGAATGAAAAGCAATCTGGATGTTTTTACTTCTCTATTCCAAGAGAAGAGATGGTGTGAAGCAGCTTGATTGTGAGGAAGCCTCTAAAATGGGTAGGAAGAGCCCTGGGACACAGTTTCCTAAGCAATGGAGCTTTCTTGACAGATGCAAAAGCAATGGCTACATAAACTTCCTCAAGGAGGGGAGAAACAGAAAGTGAGAGACGCTCTTGCAGTAAGAAAAACATAATAAATCCAAGAGCTACCCACAGCCTGGGGGTTTTATGATCACAGCCAGGCATAAAGGAATGGCTGGACTTAACTAAAGCTGTTAATTACCTGGGTGAGATCAAAAGCCCACGTAAGAGAATATATTTATGATGCACCTTACATGATGTACTTCAACTCCTTACCTCTTTTTTTTATTAATTGGTTTGATTAAATAGATTTAAAGAGCCCAGGCAAGGCCTTTTAAATCATATTCCATATTGATCTAATGAAACAGTCAATAAATTTACCAACATAGGCCCTTTCTCTTATATGGTCTAGAGGAAAATGCTTTGGTGAATGGTTATAACTCAACTTCAAACCTCACTGCTATCCCACAGTGACTCATAGAGATCTAAGGTATGCTGGGAAAATCTTTTAGGCCATTTGTTGGAGTGCTTGAGTAAGTGGCTTAACACCTATTTGCAGGCTACTCACCACTTTCCATCCACCCCCACATCATCCCTTCATTGCTTCATGGTCCACTTCCTTGAGTCAGGGACTGGGTATCTTAAACATTCTGGGCATCTTTGCTTCCCTAATGCCTGCTGCCATCTGTTATTACCCCTGCTCTTGGTTCCATAACTATAGTCATATTTTAGAGGTTCTGGCTTTTATGTGTTTGCTCATTTAGTTATGTAAATATTGATAAAATGAGGCTCATAAACACAATCAGATGTGCTGAGGTAAATAACAATTCCACAATGGGGTTTCTTTAGTCTCTCAATAAATCTAGACTCAGTCATGGACTACTTTCTTAAAATAGCTTTTATTTTATTTTAATCATGTCCCTTGGTTGACCTAGAGCCATGAAGGAAGCTGAGATGGGAGAGGGGCAGTTGAGGGAGGGGTATTTTAGGGGAGATTCGGAGACTCTGACATTTCCTTACATTCTTCCCCTGAGTATTAAACAAGCAGGATGCCACTGAGGGCAGACCTGAGCATTTGTACAAGCTGCCTTCATCCTCTGAGTCCTAACATAGTAGACTGTTATCTAAATCGATACTTAAGCAAACCTAATACCTGGGTGTCAGCCCTTCTCAAGCTAGCTACTGATCTGAGAATGTCCAGAGCAAGGCAGCTACCTATCTGACTGTCTGAGCTATTTTGTACTGTACTTCGGTTTTCTAGCCACAAATAGTTCACATAAGAGTTCTTGAACTTCTTCTCATTTAAGGGCTGCTCGAATCATGGGTTGCTCTTTGTGAACTTGGTTCAGCTTCACTTGTCTAAAGATTTTGCTCGTGTATTTCTGTATCTTTGGTTAATTATCCTGAAAGCAGGGTAAAAACAGTGATCTTGGGACAGAATTTCTTTGCCCTTTGGTATCAAGTTAGGACAGAGATAAACGTAACAAACCATTAATGCATTCAAACAGGTTAGTGTTACTGGTTCTGTTGCCTATAGGTAATGCTTGCTTGTTTTATCTGTTTTCTTTTGTGATAACAGGATACCTGAGACTAGTATGTATTTTATAAAGAATACAGATATATTTTGCTTATAGCTCTGGAGCCCAAAAAGTCTGGTGACATGGTTCTGTCATCTCACAGGATCCCTCTGTGTCACAGAACATGCTAAAGGGAGTTACATGATGGAGTCAGAACAGATATTCTTGCTTGCATACTTTCCTCATTTTAAAGTATCATCACAGGGTACTGATGCTCACAGCTATCTTCTTATCCAATTACCTGTAAATTGCATAAACTTAAGAACTTGGGAATTAAGTTTCCCAAACAGAAGGTTTTAGTGGGTATATGCAAGCCATAGCATCTGACCCTGAAGAAAAACAAAGCCAAGCTATGTAGTGAGGAACTTAAACTATTTATTCTTAGGATTACTGCCGAGGTATCAGCTATGACTATGGGTGTATCTGAGCTCTGAAAGTTGTCCTGGCTGCTTTGGGCATTAGTTTATTTTATTTTACTTTTAAGCCTCTGGCATCCTAATCTGGTTTTATAGATTTACTGGTGAATATAAGACAGAGAACAGGACACACATCTTGGAAGATGAGGCTGGTGAAATGTGACCAGGTTTGGGTTCTATTTGAAAGAATTGACATTCTGTCGCCTTAGCCTTCTCCATTAGAGCAGCCTGTAGATAGAATGGTATTCCAGATGAAACACCTTCATGAACTGGAGTGCTGAACTCACTCGGGGTGGCAGAGAAACCCTGTAATTGGGGCTTTCCCCTTTCCTCCCCCTTCTCACCCTCATTCCATCTTCAATTATCTGGGTAATTTGGTCCTGAGGGCACAAATTCCTTTATAACACAAATCCATTATGCAGAGAAGAGTCATCAGGAAATGACTCAGATTGCATCCCAGACTCAGAGCCTAAGGTTTTGGAGCTGATCTGGTCTCCCATTAAGCAGGCCCTGCTCTCCAGTTTCCATGCAAGCCTGGAGGCTGGACACGCACAACTCTTCTCCATCCTTCTTTGTTTTAGCGAGAGCTGTCTGTAGGGAAGCCTCACGCTGGTGCTGGCTGGCTATGGCTTCTGCCCAAGGCCACTGTCACTGCCAGCTTTGCTTGGCCTGTGTCAGCGCTTTCATTCCAGCCAGGGAGAGCTGCTGCCAGGCAGGCAGGCATATGCTTTCGCCTTGTCTAGCCATCTCCAGGAGCCAGAGACCTAGGCCTTTTAATTCCTCTAAACCTCAGGCCTTCTGGTAGAGAGTTGCTTTTCATGACTGTGCCCTGATGGGAGTTGTGTCTGTGTTGGGGAAGGTCCATGAGCTGCCTGCCTGGGGGCCCATAGGGCACTCAAGCCAAATGCAAATATTTCCAATTTAGGCTTTGGAACAGGACATTTGTTAGTGTTCTGGGCAAACTCGTTTATCTGGCTTTATTCTTTCTGGTTTCCTGGAGCTACTTAGCTTCAGTTTGGTATGTGCCATACTTTTTCTTTGCATTTCTTTTCTTTGGTGGTTATTGTCTGATAAAGGATGACTGTGGTGGCGAGGGGGCACAGCCTAGTAAGGGGCTTGGATTTTGGCCTCATGGAAACATGCATTTATTGCTTTTCATTGTCTTCCTTCCTAGTTATGTGCATGTACCAGGACAACAGAGATTCCCAATGTCTGATTTCTGTTGGCTCTCTACTGGCCAGAACAGGATCTCAAGGTAGTAAGTACTCAATAAGTAGCCAGGATATGTGTAAAAAGGCTCACACTCAGCTTCAGTATTAGCAACTTTGTGGCTTTATGTGCTTTTTAAAAAGCCATCACCTTTCTGAATTTGTTCCATGCAATTTGGTTGCAAAATGTGTGCGACCATGCAGAAGAGTGGCTGGCACAGCCCTGTGCTTCATAAATATTGTCAACAGTAAGGTGAATTATTTGGGGGTAAGGATTTTCTTTTTAGCAACTATTTGCTAAATGTCTGATGAATGCCAGCTACTGTTACATGTAGGAGGGATTTAAAAGGGGTTTGCAATATTACGGTTCTTACATTCTAATAGTCAAAGATAATCAACAAATATATTAGAATGTATAGTGTATTAGCCTGTACATTTAGTCAAAGAATGGTTTATTTTTTCTCACAAATTTATTTAATCAATGAAAGAGGCTAGTCTTACTGTTCTTCATTTCCTAAGCACTAGCACAGTTCTGGCAGATAGTAGATGTCCAATAGCTGGTTGTTGACTGAATACAATTCTTCACATAATGAGTGGACACAGTGTATTGGTACATGTGACTCAGTAGATCAGACTGTTGAGATGCCTTCATGTTGTTCCATGTTCAGTCCCCATGCAGGTCACAGGAGTTGAGTTGAACACAGATTTCCAAGCACATTTGAGATGGAGACCATTGCTAAATTGCCTTCATGTTAAGACCAAAGAGATTATCCATAGTATAAAGTCCTAGGTTCTATGACAATTCCTAGACCATAATTCTTCACATATTGACAAGGATATATGTATACACACACACTCATAACCCCCCCCCTCAAATCTTTGTATGTGACCCTGTGTGTGGGTGAATACATGTGCATTCTCATGGGTGTCCGGGTCAGAGGTCATCCTTGGGTATCATTTTCAGCGCTATTCACTGAGTTTCTTGAGACAGGATCTAGGTTAGGCTGGCTGGCCAGTATGTCACTGGGATTTGTCTGTGTCTATTTCCCTGGTTTTGGGAATGCAAAACATGTGCCACCATGTCTGGCTTTTTTTCTTTTTTTTAAAGTAGAATTTGGGAATCAAACTTAGGTTTCATGTTATCTGCAAAGCAAACACTTTACTGACTGAGCTCTCTCTCCAGTCCCAAGGTTTCATATTTTTATGTATAGTTTTTGTACAATTATTTGCATCGCGGCATCTTACCCACTCTGTGACTTACACACACTGTTACCATCATATCCATTCAGCAAGCCAGCAACTAGGGCCCAATATGACATTTCACCAAATTCAGAGGCTTTTAGTGATGCTCAAATTAGGAAGGGAATTTCCTAACTTCCAGCTTTTCTGCCGAGACTGCATAGCCTCTGTGCTTATTTGAGCAGAGAAGAGGACTCAGTAACATTCTCCTGTGTCAGTACCGCACAACCACACAAAATCTCTTGTTCTTTACCTTCTTCCTTCCATCTCTCCTCCCCTCCCTTCCCTCCTCTCCTCCCCTCCCTTCCACCTCTCCTCCCCTCCCTTCCCTCCTCTCCTCCCCTCCCTTCCCTCCTCTCCTCCCCTCCCTTCCACCTCTCCTCCCCTCCCTTCCACCTCTCCTCCCCTCCCTTCCACCTCCCCTCCCCTCCCTTCCACCTCTCCTCCCCCTTCCCTCCTCTCCTCCCCTCCCTTCCACCTCTCCTCCCCTCCCTTCCACCTCTCCTCCCCCCTTCCCTCCTCTCCTCCCCTCCCTTCCACCTCTCCTCCCCTCCCTTCCACCTCTCCTCCCCTCCTTTCCCTTCCTCTCCCTCCTTTCCCATCCTGTTCCTCCTTTCTCTCCTCCCCTCCTGTCCCTTTGCTTCCCTCCCTTCTTCTTCCTCTTTCCTCTCCCCCTCTCCTTTACTCCTTTCTCTCTTCCCTTCCTTTGCTTTATTTCCCATCTTTGTAGTTTTGTTGTATGAGCTGAGGTCTATGACTTCTGTCCCAATTACACATCTCTCTCAAGTCTGGTTTAATTATTTTGGACATACGGCCCATCCCTTACCAAGCACATCAGTTAATCAAGCTTGAATAGTCTTGAAGGGAATCTTTGTGCAGTTAGAATTTGGAAAGCATTGAGTATGGTTCTTCCAGCTTTCAGCACCATTTCCCTGGATATAAAGCAGCTCATTTGAGGAAGTCTACTTTATTTACCATATGAAGGTGTATATTTCCATGTCCAAGAGGGATGTGGTCCTTAATTGCATCTCTCTGTGAGATGGAGGAAAGAAAAGATGATCTTCAGAATAACTTCCCTGAAGATAGTCTTATGCTGGGAATCTGGAACTTAGACATAACACAGAAGCTGCACATAGACCAAATGTGAAATAGGGTCTTGATGTCAAAAGTCACAAAGACAATACATTAACCACTGTGTCACCTGGAACTGTAGATGCTCCATGCAAGTCCTTAAAAAATGAAATATTGTCTGACCTACTGAGCAGACAGTTACTGATTTGGAGCTTTTATTGCTTTTTTTTTTTTTTTTTTTTTTTTTTTTTTTTTTTTTTTTTTTTTTTTTTAAGGGACAGTGATGATTTTTCGCTGATGGTGTGGAAGGCATGGGGAATTGGGCTTGGAAGAATCCTCACAGTGTGGAGTACAAGCCCATGGTCAGCCTTGGTTAAGAGGAGAAACATGGAAAATTCCATGATTTGAGTTGGTGCATTTGTTTCTTTTTTCCTGAGCTGAGAGAGTTCCATGTTGACAGAGTTTTACAATGTAAATACAGCCCCTACAAGGGGCTGTTAGATCCTGTCTGGCCTGGTGGCCTCCATCAGCTCCAGCTGTACCACACACTCTGCTTACCCATTCTGTTCACATTACCCCGCTTTCCTTTGTCAGTATCCCAGTCTCATCTCAGGTGTACGATTTGTCCATGCTGGCTGCTGTGGCTCTTTTTGTGGTGTAGTAGTTCACTCTCTCCCCTGGAGACATTTGGTAGTATTTAGAAATGTTTTTGATGGCTATGACTTGAGATTATAGTAAGAAATTTCTGACCTGTCTGGCCCAAGGCCAGGATCCGCATCCCGGCTTGGTCCCAAATAACCACACACAGGCTTATATTAATTACATGCTGTTCAACCAGGCTCAAGCTTATTGCTAACTAGCTCTTGCATCTTAACTCAATCCATTTCTACTAATCTATGTATTGCCAAGTAGCTTGTGTTTTACCTGTCCTCCATTACATCTTACTTCTTGGGCAGCTGGATTGTGTCTCTCTGTGACTTTCCTTCCTTTTTCTTTATCTGTGACTGGGTTTCCCACCTGACTGTATGCTGGCTGGCCATAGGCCAAAAGAGCTTCTTTATTATCTAATAATAATTCACAGCATACAGAAAGACATCCCACATCAGGAGATGATTGCAGTAGGAGGTTTCTGGCCCAGACTTTCGGGTCTAGCCTCAAGGTTTAGACCCGCAGACCTACAAACCCGCAGAGACACACAGATGCTTACAATAGTTTTAGGCTGATTGGCCTAAGGTCCAGGCATATAACTTGCTAACTCTTTACCCTTAATCTAACCCACGACTCTTCTACTGTTCAGCCATGGGGCTGGGTACCTATTTTCAGAGTAGCATAGTTGTCCTCTGTTTCTTCCGGCTTCTCTCTGGACTTCTGGTCTGTTCTGCCTGTTCCTAGAGTCTTTTTAGTCTGGTTGCCCTGCCCATACTTCCTGTCTGCCTTTGGCCAATCAGTGCTTCTTATTAAACTCATAGACAGGAACAGTTATTTACAATGGAAAAACATAATCCCCCTACAGACGATTTTGCTATGGGCAGTGAGGCTGGATATATTGCAGAATAACCTACAACAAGTTGGGTATTCTGTGACAGAACATGATTCAGTAATGTTACTGATGCCCAGAAGCCCCATTCGAGTTAGCACAGATGCCCATGCTCCCTGGAACTCACCTCTCCACCTCCTCAGATACAGTCATGCTCTCTTCAGACTTTCTCTCATGGGGCTTTATGCCTAGCCCATAATTTTATTTTTGTATTTTTAAAGCTTATTTTTTTTATTTGCCTTCCTTCACTAGAGTATGAGCTGTTCTTCATGAGCGATGCTGTCTAGTTTCTTTTGTCCTTCCCATTCTTCTGTAAACTAAGACACATGTTTGGCACATAGCAAATACCTCCACATATCACCTCATAGAAAGGAAGAAAGCAATGAAGGCCGGGAAGAAGGAAGAAGAGGGAGGAAGGGTGGGAAGGAGAAAGGGAAGTGAGAGGAAGGAAGGAAGGAAGGAAGGAAGGAAGGAAGGGAGGGAGGGAGGGAGGGAGGGAGGGAGGAAGGAAGGAAGGAAGGAAGGGAGGGAGGGAGGGAGGGAGGGAGGGAGGGAGGGAGGGAGGAAGGAAGGAAGGAAGGAAGGAAGGAAGGAAGGAAGGAAGGAAGGAAGGGAGGGAGGGAGGGAGGGAGGAAGGAAGGGAAATGGAGCTTTACTATCTGGCTAAAATATTGAAAAGACCAAGAAAGCTTAAGGACAGAAAAAAATGCTCCAGTGCTCCAAAGACTCAAACCAGAAAAGTCTCATGATAAACACTGTTTTACAGTCACATGAAGTTGGCCATAAGAATGCTCTTATTTTTAAATTTATTTATTTGTTTATTTATTTAGGTGATAATCCCTGATGAATCATGGATGCCGGCTCTGTGCATGGCTCTCAGGAGGGTATTGGGTGTTTAGAAGCCCTCTGCCCTCTGAAATAGTTGGGGATTGCACAGATGGACTGTAGCAAACTTTCAGAGCTTGCTGTCTGTTGGAGTGTGGATGACGGTCGTCAGGACCCAGTGGGATTCTTCTTCGTGGTTTCTGAGATTCTGAGGTCCACAGGGCTATCCTCCACTCACCTCATCAATTTTGGATATTTTTGCTGTTTCCTGTTGTTTTTTTAAACTGCTGTGGTAACTGCTTTCTGATGATCACATACTGAGGCTCCTCTTTACCTTGTACCATCTTTTATGAATAGTTCAATCATTTATTAAGGAATATCCCATTAAAATGTTGTTTGGACCACTTGTGAAGTAAAATGCATTCAGGGAAAGAATAAGGTGGTTCTTGCCTTTAATCCCAGAACTCAGGAGACAGAGGCTGATGGATCTCTGAGAGTTCTTGGAGAGCTCAGTCTACATCATGAATTCCAGTCCAGCCAGGGCTACATAATGAGACTGTCTCAAACCAACATAAAACAAACAAACAAACAAATAACCTTACCTCAAAACCATTTGAGATACAGTTACTGTAGACATTGGAAGAATTATAGGACTTGAATCCAGATTTGATTATAGATAAGAGAACAGCAATGACCTTACAATCATGTCATATTTGCATTATTTTTGCTCCACAGGTGGGTAGAGTGGTAGTATAAGACATACCTCTTTTCCCCAAAACATACATTTCTCACACAAAATTTTGACTTCATCCACTTTGCTTTGGTTTTCTACTGAGCCTTTAAACTCTAGAACTTTCATCATCCTCCCATCCCCCACTCCCAGCCTTAGTCTTTATCCCCTAATTACATGAGCTTAACTTGCCCTGACCTACAGAGTAAAGAAAAATTGGCATATAAAGCCCTGTTGTATTTTGGTCTGACCTATGGGCCCTTTAAAGGAAGCCTGAATACAGTGCTGAGGTTTGAGCTGCTAATGTCTGGACACCCATAAGAAGCATCAATCTCTCCAAATCCAAAGGGGCCTTGAGTGTGGTGATTTCCAAGTCTCTTAGATTTGTGACACCTCTTGGTTTCATTTGCTAAAACCTCCTTCCTCTCTTTTTAAGGTAACACAGGTGTGTTGTATGTTTATCCAAACAGCCAAGTCAGTCCTTATTTATAACTTAACATTACTTTGAGACTTTCTAGATTTTTTCATATCTGTATAAGCTGTGTGCTCCACAGTTAACTAGATTTCAGTTCTCCCTATATACCTCTAGCCCTGATACAGCTACAGCAACTCTATATAACTCACAATTCCATCTTTGAACTGTTGTTTTAAATCTTCTTGTGGAACACTTTACCATATCCTGTCCTGCATTACTTTTAATTTGTCTCTATAATGTGAGATACACCAATCTCAGATTTGACTTTGGTATAAACTGAGAATAGATAATGCAAAATTATTTCAGATACCCCATAATAGGGTAGGGACAATTTGGGTTTGGAATTCAGTATTTATTGGGTAACTCCATGAAGAGAGAAGCAAATCTGACCAATGATGGCCCAAGAGACTTTATGGAAAGAGCAGTAATAACCACACTGCTGCACACCATAGGTATCAAATCTCTGTGCCTAGAGGGAAGTAACATCTTGAAAAATGAAACTGGATAGCATCAAGCAGTGCCCTTTAGGACATGGTAGTGCACCCAGAAACTCTTTGATAATGGCAAGAATGAGTGATCATCCTAGCCGTCTCTAGCTATCACCAGAGCTCATGGACCTCCTTTACTCTCTAGTGTTCTTCACAAAGAGTAGGAGAGGACATCACCTCTACATACATCCCTTAGATGGAGCCTCTAAACAGTGGAAAGTTTTACATTTTTATTCACATCTCTCAGTGTTGCAATTTTGTATTCAGTTCATATTTTGAATTCTCATTCCAAGAGTTCCGGGGAAAATCTCTTAATGAGGTTGAACTGAGATGATGTTTAAAATGTGTTTTACTATATAACATGCTTGGATCTCTCCTTGCATCTGTAGCTGATCAATGGTCTGGCGTTTAGTCCCCAGCCTTCCTTATGCTTCACCCAGATGAACTTGGGTGACTCCTACACTATTTAGAGGGTAGCCTTCTATTTAATCTCATTTGAACCCTAGTTCTGTGGCTCTGAATTACTCCTTTTCCTAGAAAGCTCAGCTGATAACTGCCTACCCAAAATACTTCTTAAGGGGAATTTCATTATTCCTTGTATCAACCACCTCCTCTCGTTGGTCATAAGTAGTATGATTGGGGATGGCCATATGTGCAAGATTTCCCATGATACAGTGTTGTGGCGGGATTAAG
Organism: Phyllotis vaccarum; assembly: GCA_033318265.1. Taxonomy (NCBI): domain Eukaryota; kingdom Metazoa; phylum Chordata; class Mammalia; order Rodentia; family Cricetidae; genus Phyllotis; species Phyllotis vaccarum. Next base: position 50,984,185 of record JARWLC010000016.1, read on the forward strand.
GTGTCAGCTGATAAGGTCAGAAGACACTTCCGGGACCCTGGAGGGGGTGTGGCCAAGCCCATTGATAAGTGGCTGCTGGGACACGAGGAGCTCTCTTCCTGGTTCCTGGCTGCTGGCTGCTGGACAGACAGAATCGGAATCCATCGTGCTTCCATCGCTTTCATCGCTCGTCCATCGCTTGGATCCGCCAGTCCTTGTTCAGGTGCCACCATAAGCTGTTACTAATATTGTGAGTGTTAATTTATATTCTAATAAATATTAATTTTGGACTGGTGCCTTGAAAGTAAAACTCCGACTACATGTGGCGCCCAACGTCCTCGGCCCTGTGCCCTAAACTGTAAGAAGCCAGGGGACATACAGACTGTTCACTTGGGCTTAAAGCTCCCTCTTGCTAGCCGGGCACGGTTTCCAGCCAGCTGATCCAGTGTGTAGGCGGGGGTTTTCGACTCATTGCCTGGGCGCGAGATTCCAGCGCAAGACGCAAGATCAGCTCAGTGCGCAGACACGAGACTTCAGTTCAGTGCGCAGACGCTAGACTTCAGATCAGTGCGCAGATGCGAGACTTCAGTTCAGTGAACAGGACCGGTTTTCAACTCGCCGGCCTACTACAGCACTTGGCTCTGCTTTCAGCCCGCTGCAGCACTCGGTTTTCAGCCCGCAGCTTTCTGCTGCTGAGAGTCTTTGCATCTACCATACAGTGGGTAGGAAATTGAACGATACTGTGACACCTGTGTACTAAACAGCATAATTACATCTGAATTGACGCAGTGGCTGACTATTATTCTTTTGAAGAGTTTAGGTCATATTTTGCCATGGTGGTTGATAAATTTTTAAATGAATATCTTGAAGGATTCAATACCCCACCAGTCCTACTATTTTTTGGCTTATTTCTCTATTTTATTTTTCAAAATAAGAGGATGATGACAGAGTTGTCAAATGGAAACCAACAATTATTGTCCAGATTATGTATTATGGAACTATTGAACTCTACAGTGGCAGATGAGGTTAAACGGGAGCAAAATGTAAATCGACAGTTACTGTCCAAGGTATGTGATGTGGAACTGTCAAGCACTAAAATGGCAAAAAGGATGGATATTCTGGAAATTGGTTACAACAAGCTTTCAGATAAGGCTTCCTCTGTAGATAAGGATAACACTGTACAAGAGAAATATAGGCTCTATGTAAATTATGAAAACAAGAAACTTGTTGACTACATTAATGATGAGAACAAGAAAATCATTAATTATGTTAATGATGGGGATCGAAAAATTGCTGACTCAGTGAGGTCTTTGGAAGGACTGTTTCATCAGGACACTCAAGCTCTAGAAAAATCAATAGTATCTAAACTTCAAGAATGGAAACCAGTAGTATCCAAAATCCAGGAATGGGAACCTGTAGTATCCAAAATCCAGGAATGGGAACCCGTAATATCCAAAATTCAAGAATGGGAGGATCGCATTGCAATACTGGAAAAGGGTAGTGATGCATCTTATGCTCAGAACAGTTCAGGTCAACCCCCAATGGGATATTATGGTACTGGAGATACTCTACCCAAAGTGGTAAACATAACAGGGCTACCCCCTTCCACACCACTATTGTTCCCAGCTGCTATTCAGACAAAGATAACACCTGATGGATCCTCAGAATATGTAGAGTATAGCTATGAGCCAGTACATATGAGAGACATCAAGGATTTTAAAGAGGCAATATCAATGCACGGTATACACTCTACTTATGTGAAGCAGCTTCTAAATTCATGGTCAGCAAAAAACCGGATTCTACCAACTGATTGGATGCAGCTAACAGCTGCTGTCTTGGACCAAAGTCAGAATTCACAGTGGAGAGGCTGGTTTAGAGAGGAGGCCAAGATCTTGGAACAACAAGGAAAAATTAGGGGTTTCTTTGCTTCTCAGGACCAAATCCTTGGTGAAGGCATGTTTGCTGATGTGAGGACTCAATCTACTTATGATGAGCATACTTTATTGCTATGCCGTACTGCTGCACTGAATGCTTGGGAAAAGATTTTGGACCCAGGTCAAAAAATCGAGCATTATACTAAGGTCAAACAAGGCTTAAAAGAGCCTTATACCGACTTTATACAGAGGCTCACCACAGCTGTTCATAGAGCAATATCAGATCCAGAAGTTAGGAAGCAATTAATACTTTCTCTGGCCTTTGATAATGCTAATACAGAATGTAGAAGAATACTTATGCCTTTAAAGATCAGAGCTGCACCGATAGAAGAATGGATTCAATATGTAATAAATGCTGAATGTCTCCATGGCAACGAGGAGAATTGGGTAGGCCAAGCTGTTGCTAATGTTAGGGTGAGGAACCAAGACATCACTTGTTTCAACTGTCGTAAACAAGGCCATATAAGACAGAACTGTGCACAAGGTACTCTTGGAAAAAATACCCGATCTAGGTTTAATTCGAACAGAAGGCCATTGCCTTCTGGATTATGCAGAAGGTGTGGCAAGGGACGGCATTGGACCAATGAATGTAGATCTACCAGGGATAAAGAAGGCAACTCTCTACCATCGGGAAACACCTTTCGGGGCTTCCCCCGGGAAGGCCCCAAAAATCAGACTCCAAATTCAAGGATGGTGAGATCATATCTGGTCATAGGAGAAGACCAGCATTCTCAGGACGAATAGAGCATCCAAAACCTGATCTAGAAAACCATATGCTATTAGATAATAATATAAATTCAAAAGAAAACTCAGAAATTCCAAAAAGAATCACAAAACGAATATTTTGGCAGACTTCAATAAATGAACAAAGACCAAAATTGGGGATACGGATAGATAATATTTATATCCAGGGTTTATTCGACACGGGGGCTGATGTTTCGATCATAACCCCCCAATCATAGCACCCCAGATGGCCTTTACAGGCAGTAGATATCCAGTTTCTGGGTATTGGAACAATATCGCAAGTAAAACAGAGTGTGAGATGGCTTGAATGCATAGGACCAGAAGGTCAGAAAGGATGGTTGAAGCCATATATGGCTGATATAGCAGTGAATCTGTGGGGTCGCGACCTTCTAATGCAATGGAATACCCAGATTAAAATCCCTCCTGGTAATGATGTCAGCCGGAGGCTCAACTATGTTTCCAAAAATGAAAAAAATTCGCCAGCCATTCAGGTTGTACAAAAGAATTGCCCAATAACCACAGAACCTCAAAGGACACTCACAGCATTGCCTTTGAAATGGTTAACAGAAAAGCCTATTTGGGTTCAACAATGACCTTTGACAAGAGAAAAACTTCAGGCTTTGGAACAGTTGGTACAGGAGCAATTACAGGCTCAGCATATCGAAGAATCAACCAGTCCATGGAATTCTCCTGTTTTTGTTGTCAAGAAAAAATCTGGAAAATGGAGGATGGTAACGGATTTAAGAGCAATTAATAAGGTGATTCAACCTATGGGCTCTTTACAGTCTGGTATTCCCCTGCCTTCTCTGCTACCTAAAGGATGGCCTATTGCAGTTATTGATTTGAAGGATTGTTTTTTTTACCATACCTTTACAGGAACAGGACAAAGAGAAATTTGCTTTTACAGTGCCTATTCTTAATAATTCAGGGCCAGCTAAGAGGTACCAATGGAGAGTCCTTCCCCAAGGAATGTTGAATAGTCCTACCTTATGCCAATATTTTGTACAACAACCACTAGAAATACTGCGCAAGTGCTTCCCTCAATCTATCATTTACCATTATATGGATGATATTTTGCTGCAGACCCAAACCCAAAGACATTAGAAACATTGTTTGAAGAACTAAAGAAAATATTGCCTGATTGGGGACTACAAATTGCTCCGGAAAAAGTACAGAGGGGAGATTCTATCAATTATTTAGGATATAAAATAGGTTTACAAAAAATTAGGCCACAAAAGGTAAAATTAAATAGAGATAAGTTGAAGACTCTTAATGATTTTCAAAAGTTACTAGGAGATATCGCTCATATACGGCCCATGATTGGTATAAAAAACTATGAGCTAGTTAATTTGTTCAAGACTTTGGACGGTGACAAGTATTTAAATAGTCCAAGAGAATTAACTGATGAGGCTGAGAAAGAATTAGAGTTGGTGGAAAAGAAACTTCAAGAGGCACATGTGGATCGTGTGGATCCAGACCTGGATTGCATACTTGTTATTTTACCCTCTAGACAATCTTCAACAGGAATATTAATGCAAAGAGAAAGCATTATATTAGAATGGATATTTCTGCCACATAGGCCAAGCAAGAAGATGAAGACATATATCGAAAAAATTGCTGATCTGATTTTTAAAGGTAAATTAAGACTTCGCCAATTGACTGGAAAGGACCCTGCAGAAATTGTTGTGCCTTTGACTAATGAAGAAATTGAACGATTATGGGCAGACAGTGAACCTTGGCAAAAAGCTTGTAGTGACTTTTTAGGAGAGATTAATAATAAATATCCTCAAAACAAGAGAATTCAATTTATAAAGGAAACTAATTGGATCTTTCCTCATGTGGTACAGGATAAACCCATTTCTGGAGCCCTCACCTTTTATACTGATGCGAACAATTTAGGAAAGGCTGGCTACAAGTCTGAAGACTTAATTAAGGTGGCTCAGAGCCCTTATAACTCTGTCCAGAAGTCAGAACTATATGCAATTATTATGGTGTTGTTGGATTTCACAGAGCCTCTCAATGTACTTACTGATTCTCAATATGCAGAAAGAGTTGTTTTACATATTGAAACTGCTAACTTCATTCCTAATGATTCAGAATTGACCTTACTATTCATACAACTACAGGATATCATCAGAGGTAGGATACATCCTATGTACATAACACATATCAGGGCGCACACAGGTCTCCCAGGCCCTCTTGTGCAGGGTAATGATGAAATAGATCGGTTGCTGATAGGAAACGTGCTAGAGGCCACAGAATTTCATGAGAAACATCATGTCAACAGCAAAGGATTAAAAAAGAGTTTTTCCATCACTTGGAATGAAGCAAACGAAATAGTAAGGAATTGCAACACTTGCTCTTTCTATAACCAACCGTCTTTACCTGCTGTAAGTAATCCTAAAGGTACACAGAGAAATGAGATCTGGCAAATGGATGTGTTTCACTTCCCAGAATTCGGAAAGATGAAATATGTACATCATACTATCGATACTTACTCTAGAATGCAATGGGCGACTGCTCTGAGTTCTGAAAATGCTGATGCTGTACTAACTTGTAGTAGTAGGTTTTCTCGGGTCCCAGACAGCCAGAGATCCGGGACCCACAGGCCCGCTGCCGGGCGGCTAAGCCCGGCGCTGCTTATCCGCGCACCGCCGCCCGGGTCCCCAGAAACGACTCAGACGCTTTTATTAACTTCATGCTGTTTGGCCTATGGCTCAGGCACATTGCTAGCTAGCTCTTATATCTTAAATCAACCCATTTCTATTAATCTGTGGGCCACGTGGCGGCCCGTAGCTCACCCGTGCTCCTTACATGTCGTTCCTTGGGCGGCTGGCTCGATCTGCCTCTAACTCCGCCCTGCTTCTCCTACCTAAACTCTGAACTCTCCTCCCACTTTCTCTATGGTGTCTGCCATGGCTCAAAACAGCTCCTTTATTTAAAGATTGAGATTCACAGCATACATAAAAGCATTCCCACATCACTAACTCACCTTTTGGAAGCCATGGCCACAATGGGAATTCCCACTCAGATTAAGACTGACAATGCTCCAGCTTATGTTTCCCGATAAATGAAGATAATTTTTGGATACTATAATATAAAGCATATTAAGGGGATACCACACAATCCCACAGGACAGGCAGTTGTGGAGAGATCTGACCGCACATTGAAAGAGATGCTTTATAAACAGAAGAAAGAAATGAGAAAACCCAGGGAGAGATTACACAGTGCCTTATTGACTTTAAATTTTCTTAACGCTGATGAAAAGGGAACATCAGCTGCTGAGAGACATTGGGTGTGTTGACTTCTGAGTGGAAGCCAGGATATGTGCTTCGATGGGGTAGGGGTTTTGCTTTTGTTTCAACAGGCAAAGAAAAGATATGGGTACCGACAAAACTAATAAAAGTCCGCTTTGTAAAGGAGTCCCTTCCTGAGGAGGAGAAGTAATTGCTCACCCCTGATATGACAAATGGATACAAGGTAAGGAAAACACATTTAACAAACCTGGGGCAGGGTCTCAGTTTTGTCTTTACAGGAAAACGGATACAACTGTTTTTAAGACTAATTACTCACCTGCAATAGAAGACAGATTGATGATTAAGGAGTGTACATGACGGACTATGAGACCAACTAATACACATATGCACTACTGGGTAATATTTCAATATTTACTGCTTTGCATCATGCATCTTCACCTTAAAAAAAAAAAAAGGAAGGCGTGGTCCTGATTTGACTATTAATAGGGCTGGATTTGGATTGGGAACAAGTGGCTTTCTCCCTCTCTAAACCCAAGCATATTGATAAAGAAAATGTGAAGTATTCTGTCTCATATCAGAAAAGCCACTTGGTGTGAGACAGAAGACAGAATATTTAGGGACCAATATTATTGAGACTTCATCTTAAACCTCGTTTCTCTCTGTTTCTGTAACTTTCAAACATCCTGTCTGCATACAATCTCCTGAAGTTATAGAAGATATTAATATCTTTTTTGAGTATCAACAATGCTTAAGTTTTCCATTGTAAATAACATTTCCTCCTATCAGCTATCTACAAAGAATCTGGAACCGAGATGGGGCCCCCAACGCAGCAACTCCTACTAGTGAAACAAGAATAAAAGAGAGAGTAAGAGACAGGTAGACAGACAGACAGAGGCAAAATTAGAAAAATCAAGAACCTGGTGCGCACCAATCAATGATTGTTTTCAGAAAATAGACTATTCAAAAATGGCTGCAAGATAGCTCTCTATGATAATCTCCAAATCACACTTCTAATTAGAATTCCAGATGGAGTTAACCACTATTCTGAGAATGGTTATAAATGTATATAGTCAGTCCATTAAAATCTAACCATTGTTTTAGCCTTTACAGGATCCCAAAGAGATGCCATCGCCCTTAAGTCAGCAGGAAGCAACCTTATGAAAGACTATGTCCCCTTTTCCAATAAGTTTTATGTTCTGAGGGTTGTGGGTAATTCTTATTCTGTTAGAATAGTTTTAAGTGAAAATTGGGTGGAGGACAGAACTATAATATAGCATTAAAGATCTCTTCTGAAGAAGAGAAGAGGGATAGATACGATAGATAAAGGTAGATTGTTCTGCCTACCTATACACCATTTTAGCTAAATGTATGGGCTAAACTAAAGACAATTTGCATTGGCATAGATATTTGTATATTGATACAAATGTAAAATCATTTTATATGTTTAATTGTGATAATTTGTACATTTGAACAAAGTTCAATCTGGAATTGCTTTATATAACCAAAGCAACTTGTATTTCGATATAAATCTGAATCTGTAACTATTATGTAAAATTGAATCTATAATTGCTATGTTTTATATATGCTTCTATCTCTGTTTAAAATATTTGCACATCATTGTCATGTACACTATGCAATTACTACCTTCATTTAACTATACTTGATATAATATATGATTGCACTAGTTATGATATATGCACAAGATGTTTTATATACCTCTGTTTAGATGATATATATGTATATACATGTCTAAAATGCTGTGGCCACTTTACATGGTAATATACCCCTGGCTAATGTTTGATAGTCATACTAAAAGTCATTGTTCAGGGATTGTACACCTCTTATATAGGTATTCTAATTTTAGTACAGGGTTTGATCCTTAGGACAATAAAAACTACTGTCAACATTACTTAAGGTACCATATCCCAGTCATCTCAGATACAGGTTAGACTATCATAGATAGACAGAAATCTTCAACCATTTCGTAGACCCAGAGAATATGGCATTTAACATTTGAAATTCGGCCATGAGAGGCATGACGACTCCTGGTGTCACTGCTCCTTTCCAGAGATGGTATGAGCATCGAGGATACTCCATTGGAGTTTGTCCTTTTGGCAGAGAATGGCCGGTTGAGTAAGGAACTGTCCTTACCTTGATTATTGACAGTGCACACATAGTGTCCAAGCTGGAGGAACAAGTTGATGGATGGAGACTGATGAAACCTGCCTGGACAGGATAAGACAGTCCCTCCAAAATTGCCCTGCTTGTGAGAAGACCTGTCAAATACCATAGGCCTGTTGCCAATATGCTAGATGCTCCAACGGTGCACAAAACCAGAGATGATTGTCCAGGTAGCTGTTGCTGTCCTCTCCCAAATTTTGGAAGCCAGTACTTCCATATACTTCTGACTTTCAAGTGATATATCTTCCTTCTCAGGTCTTGAAGGGGTTGAAGAATCGGTATTTACGGTTACTAACTCATAATAATTCCTGTTGTACATAGTCTTAGTTTAGAACCTTTTTATTTAGACAAAAGGGGGAGATGTGGCGGGATTAAGGTGTCAGCTGATAAGGTCAGAAGACACTTCCGGGACCCTGGAGGGGGTGTGGCCAAGCCCATTGATAAGTGGCTGCTGGGACACGAGGAGCTCTCTTCCTGGTTCCTGGCTGCTGGCTGCTGGACAGACAGAATCGGAATCCATTGTGCTTCCATCGCGCTTTCATCGCTCGTCCATCGCTTGGATCCGCCAGTCCTTGTTCAGGTGCCACCATAAGCTGTTACTAATATTGTGAGTGTTAATTTATATTCTAATAAATATTAATTTTGGACTGGCGCCTTGAAAGTAAAACTCCGACTACACAGTGTATTGTAAGAAATAATCTGGGAAAATTCATGTCTCTTTGAGGAGTGTAAGCTGAAAAGATGATGAGCCCCAGGAAGTTAGAAGCAGTGGCAGATGTTCTGGATGGAGTAATGGCCACTCAGAGCTACGTACAAGCAGAATTTAGGACAGAGAGGAACCTCTGAGTAAGGAGAGATTGCTAATGGGCAGAGGAAGTGTTGGAGACCTACGGGGAAAAAAAAAAAAAGCTAAAGTAAGATGTGGAAGAGAGCACACACTCTGCAGTGGGAAGTCTGAGAGAGAAGTCAGCTTTAGCTGCAAACCTATCTCCTGTTTCTGTCGCATACTAAGAAGATATCCATACAATAAATCACCTTTTCTATGAGCCCTTGAGCAAGACTCTCCCTTGATACTGAAATAACCCAATCCTGTTACTCACTTAATGTACCACTTCCCATGGGAACTCTTTGATTTCTTCCATTGGAATTTACCAAACTCATAACTTCTAATGGCTGACTTTGAGTCTTCTATAAAAGATGGGCCTACCAGCCAATTTGACATTCAGAATTCTTTTGTTTGAATGATCAATGCTAGTCTTTTCTCGTGGACAAGATCATGCTTCTTGTGAAATACCTCAAGCCTTAGTTGTAACCCTCATCCATGTTGAGTACTTCTCCATCACCATAGGCCTAGCCTTTATGACTGCATCAGAGGAATGTGGACAGAAGTGGTTGGTAGAGCACACATCTCAGAGTAGAGCCTAAAGGGCATCCAAGACTTCCATGTGATCTCTCAAGGTTTGCCATTTCCGGGAGAAGACTATGCCTCAGCCAACTTGCAGGTCCTCCAAGGATAACAGTTGAGTAGTAGAGCAGCCCCAGCTGGTACATAGGCCTACAGCCCCCAGTCACCATGTTAACAGACCTGTAGGGCTTTGAGCCCTAACAAATACTTATTGTGACATGTGAATGAGATCTTGTTAGATAAACATACCTGGCTTATGTCCATGCCCTACAGCTTTCTCTTTGCTTTGTACTTTCTTCCAGGCTGACTGTCCTTGGAGGCTCTTCCTTGGTGTTAATGAGGTGCTCTTCTCACTTGATGTTTGGATTATTTGTTATTTGAGTTAGTTTTTGCTAAATAGCTTCATGTGTGTGTGTGTGTGTGTGTGTGTGTGTGTGCATTTACACATTCTCTTTGAGTGATTGGCCCACCTCTGACTTAATGCTAGTTCTGATCCATTGGCCCTCAAGCTTTTCTTTTTAATTTATGCTTTGCTTATCCATATCTTACACATAGATACAGGTGTTCATTGGTCATCTCCTCAATTTTTTGACGGTTCCTTCAAAACCATATGTCCATGTGACATAACCTGTCACTTCCTTCTAGCCTTAACATGGTACTTTCCTTATCCCTACTCAGATGGCCACCACTATCATTTACCTAGCCATACAAGCCAGACATCAGGTTTTTACCTTTTTTTAAGTTCTAAACTTTACTATGTATGTGGTAATATTGCACAAATTTCTGCTTCTAAATGATTTGCTGAACTGACCACAATTTATGTCAAGTATTGATGACTATAGGTTAGGCTCTTGTCTTCTTCCATCCAGCAGTCATCTCTTAGAAGTCCTAGTATAGATATTGTGGGCCTCTTGTCTTCTGATGAGGCTTCCAGAATGATCTTTCTGATAAGTCATAGTGAACATGGTTCACATCTTCAATAGCTTCTTTATATTTCCTTTAGGAAAAATCCAAACATTTTACCTAGGCATAGAAATGACTTTATGATCTCACCGCTTAGGCTCTTTTCCACAATGAGTCAAATAGAATGATATCCTCAACCCTGGATGGGGTAAAAAAAAAAAAATGTGGACATTGAGTCCTTGCATAAATACAGGGCCATGACCTAACCAGAATAGTAAGAGAATAATGAAAAGACAGACACATGGGCTCATGTATAGATGATCTGGGATTGCGAGGGCTGAGCTATCTGACACAGAATTTAGGAGTTCTGCATGTCTGTTATATACAGCTGAACAGAGAGGCAGGGCTATTGCATATTGCTGAATCAAGGAAGCAGGGGTTATCGAACACAGATGAATCCAGGAGGTAGTTTTAGTTACTCTTTAAGAGCAGTATCTGTAGGAGAGGTAGGGAGATAGCATGGAAAGGGCAGGAAGCTGTGAAGGACATTTTCGGTGCACACTATCATATTCATACTTGGACCAGTAGAGGAAACTTTGCCATTCATTGGAGCCTAGCTCAGGAAAGGTTTTGTGCTTTGTGTGGGTCAGAGACATTGCAGTCTTTGACATGGTGGTGGCCATGTCAACATCACACATTTACTCAGGACTTTCTCACCACATATGGAAAAGCACTTGGATGACAAACACTATAAAAGAGGTACTATATTCATAGAATTGCCAATTACCCATGATATAGTAAAGGAAGAGAGAGAGGCTTCTAATTCTCAGCCCCCAATCAAGGCTGGAAGCCTCACCAAGGAGTAACGAGGTCTGAGAAGAGGGACATAGTGTCCAGACAGAGGACTTGCATGGACTGAGATGTACAGACACCTTGTGCTTGAAGAATGAAGATATAGGAGTAGAGCATTAATAATTCAGGTGCTGGGCCTGGACAGATGGCTCAGTGGTTAAGATCACTGGATGCTTTTGCAGAAAACTCAGGTCCAGTTCCCACTTTCCACCTGTAAGCTAACAAAGGTCCTCAACTTCAGCCTTAGGAGATATGATTTTTTTTTCTTTACTTTCTGTTTTTTTTTTCCTGACCTCCATCAACACAGCATGTTTGTGAGGCACAGACATACATGTAGGCAGAAAAACCATCTACATAACTTAAACTACAATTAGAATGAAGGCTTAGTAGGAAAATATAGACCTTCAGAACCACATGAAAAAGTCTACTCTTTATTAGATGAGAATAGATGCACTATTGATGAGGAAGATTAAAATTTTGATCAAGGCAAATAAGTATAATTTTTATTTTGGGGTTTCTTAATACTCATTCATACCATAGATTTATAGTTTTAAACATGATTCCAGTAAATGACTATGAAAATTTTTTTTATTGACTCTGAGTACATAGGTCAAGGGACCATCCAGGGGTCATTTGGGCTGTACCCCCCACCTTCAGGAAGAATCTTCAGTAAATCTCTCCCAAACGATGGGTATTTGTTGCCAAAGGTGTTCAGCTGCAGAGAAGTAATCACCGCGTTTGTTGACAGATTTAGAGATGTTTTGCCAAACACTATCTTAAAATACTATGATTAGATGTAATTTTGCAAAAATGAGTCTATAATGGAGGTGATTCACTTGCTGTTATCAGCTGAGGAGTATCTTGTATTTACAGTTTATTTAATTTACATTTGATTAATTTGCACTGAGTGCAAGCAGTTACTCTATAATTATCTCTTTGTCTACAGCAAGATACATGCAAAATAATGTTTGGAAAATTGTAAAGTCAGAAGATGTTAGCATAAAAATTGCCCCTGAAATAATCTCTTGCATCTCCTTTCCTGGAAAAGCATACTCTTTACAAATCCAGTTCTGAGGAGCTTTGCAGTTCTGTATCCCCCACACTTGAACACAAAACATCACTTATCTCTCATTTTCACAATTTAGGTTGATGAAAACAGAAAGTTTTGTTTGTTTAGTTCTGCTAAATCCATCATCATTAGGCAAAGCTGTTCTTCTAAACATACTTTTCAGGAAAACCATGCACACAAGTATTCCATGAACTCCTCGCAGACAACAACTGTGGTCTCAGGCTATGTGTAGCTCAGTAGGTAAAGTGCTTTTCTAGCTTGCATGAAGTCTCAGGTTCAATTCCCCAGTGTCCTACAAACTGAGTGTGGTGAACTGTGCTTTTAATTTCAGCGCTAAGGAAATAGAAGCAAGAATATGAGATCATCCTTGGATAGATAGCAAATCTGAGGATAGCCTGAGATGCATAAGATCCCGTCCAGGTGGGAAACAAGAAACTATTGCAGTCTCTTTGGTTATATATCCCTTTAATCTTTCAGAATGTATTGCACACTTAGGAAATTGTGTTTGATGGTACCTCAAAATACACTGACTACAGATACTGTTAACTCGGGACCAACAAAATATAACTCTTTGACCATATCAAGCTTGTTGCCTATGTTTGCATAGTCTCTCAAGCTAAGAATGGTTTTTAACCATTTTTAAGTATTAAATCTAACCATTTTTAAGCATTCAGAAGAACAGTTGATGACATGTGAATATTATATGAAATTCAAATTTGGGACTGCATGAATAGTTTTATTGGGATACAACTGCATCATTCATTTACATACAGAGTCTGAGTGCTTTTATCCTGCATGGGCACAGTGGCGACAGTCTGGTCTGCCATGCTTTGGATATTTATTATCTGGCCCCTTAAAGAGAATGTTTGCTGATCCCTAGCCTGACGTAATTGTGGTAATCTCATTTCCTTTGTGAATGATTGGTTTGCGAATGAGCATAAAACCCTAATCCTGGGAAATGGAGAATCAGAAGTCTGATGGGGCTTCTGGGAAAGGTTTCTAGAGTTCTAGAGAAAGCATAGGAGAGAAGAAAGTTTCCTCTTCTTTTGTTCTTGCTTCTCTTGGGTGAGATGGTTGGGTGGCTGTCCTGTGCCTATAAAATCTTGGTCTTGAAGGTGAAAGCAGCCGAGAATGACTATGAGAACCCAGTAGGAACTCATCTTTTCTCCATATGGAGGCTGAACCTTCCAAAGGATCCCAAGCCCCAGAAAGAAGCTTCTGTGCTTCTTGTCATATTTGGCCACATATTTATTTAATAATTAAGTCATGGTTTTTAGGGTGAAGCTCTTGTTCTTTGGTGCTAAAGCCTTCTGAAATGGACTCCAGGACACATGATCCACTATGCCTGATGTTGAGAACAAAATAATGGCAAAATAAGATAAATAGAACCCCCATTTTCTCCGTATTCTATTAAGAAATGCAGTTTCTGAAACTAGAACAAGGAGTGTTTGTGGCTGTTTTAGAGAGTCAGACTGGACTGACTTCACAGAGATGCTCAGATTTAATCTGATTATTTAACAGCAATTTGGAATTGATGAGACCATTTCACAGGGACCAAGCAACAAATCAAGGCAAAGCAAAGAATCTATAAAAGGTCAAAAGACCACTGAAACAGGACGCTATTTGCTGGTGTGGTTGCTGCTGAAGAGGGACTGATGTTATAGATGCTGCTTAAGGGGGTAGACATCTGTGCTCCTCATCTAATGTGCTTTTGTGATATTTGTAATTAGTGTCTATAGATAAACAACCACCTTAAAATTGGGGTGGAGCTGGAGTCAGAGGACACAGGTTCAGTTCCAAGCGCTCACATGAGGCAGCTGATAACTGCCTGTAATTGAGTTCCAAAACTATCTGATACCCTCTATAACCTCTGTGGACACTTGGACACATGCAGTGTTCAGAAGCACACTCCCTCCCCACACACACTTAAACTCACACTTACACACAAATAAGTCCTTACCAAACAATGCCAATACTAAGGAATTGGTGTTAGTAGCAAGTGTCATTCAACAAGTACTTACTAGGTTAAGTTTTTACACGTAAAATCTCACTTGATTCCATCATTGCTTGGTGAGAGAATCATAAGATGGACTCAGCTATAGTTAACTAAGAATCAGTTTCACATAGTAAGTATAGAAGAGGGAGCAAATTTTTTCTATGGACAAAATCTCTGAGCCCTATGGCATAGAGTGTGCTGGGTCTCACATACTGAGCCTCCAGAAGATTCTGTGACTCCTATTCTTCATGTACAAAGACTTTGAGGAGCTACAGCACATCTGCATCTTAGAGGGCCTTGTTTTCTATTTCTTAAAGAAACTATACATATGAAAAGTGAATATGGAGATTTCGTACATTAACTTAGTCTTGCATTTTGATCTTAACCATGCCAATTGGGCATTTTTGGTAACACAGTTTATATAATAAGTGAAGAATTTATTTACAGTTTATAGTCTTCCACAATTTAAAATATATGTGATTTTTAAACAATTTAATCATAGCATATAATGTTCTTTGATCACATCTCTTCTATGTTGTCCTCCTCCATGAGCACTTTCTTCCCCCAAGTCACTCTCTTAATTTTGTGTCTTGTGTGTAGCATTTCATTAGGGTCCCCTGCATGGGCATGGCTAGGGGTTCAGGAGTAGGCTCTGCCACTGTAGGATGTGACTGCCAACCTCCAGCAACTACGAACTGCCTATAGTTCCGCAGTGGGCAGTGGGGCCTTGTAACTCCCCCTCCCAGGAAATGTTGATTGGCCCAGTTGAAGATTTTCCTTAAAGCCAGTGTTTTTGCAGAGTAACATTTAGTTTTGAAATAATACATGCTAACCATGTAAAATGGTTACCACATATATGTGTCTCAAAATGCAAGTTTCCAGGTGCTCCAGTTTGTAAAATGAAAAACTTGAACACACACACACACACACACACACACACACACACACACACACACACACACACACACACACACACAAAAGGAAAACCTGCAATTCAGAGGTAAGGGCAAGTATCTGGATCATATGAAAAGCAGAACAAAAGCTGAGCTGTCAAACGTCAGCTTGTCAAAGGCAATTAAGAGTAGTTTCAAACAAGTGAGGCTGATGGGAAAGTGAGTAGGAGGCAGGAGACGCTCCAGGGCCACAGGGGAAGCAAAGTAACACAGGGGTAGGATGGGAGATGGTGTACAACCTAGAGAAATCTGTATGGTTGGATCTAAAGACAGTGGCATGAGTTCTCAAATGGAGCAGGGCCAAGTGGGAAGATGACACTGTGTTCATGTAGATGGTCAGCATTCACATCACAGCTCAGCCACTGTACGCACACAGGGTGGTGAATGGACTCCTTGTCTATAAGATGAATTCTATTAAAATACCCAAACCTTGCAGAGTTGAAGGAAGGATGGAGTGAAGTTATACAAAACAAATCTTTGACCTTACTCTACACATACAGCAAACAGTTCAGTAAGTACCAGTGATGTTGACATCACCAGTGTCTTGTCAGGGGATGGTTCTCCTTTCAAAGTCTTCCTCTCTAGGTGGAATTTGGATTCTTGTTTAGGATGGGTATTTGGAGATATCTTTTGAATGAATGATAGCTTTTTCATCCAAGAATTATCATTATTGTGTTTTTGGTCCAACCACCTCTGCAGCTGATTTGCACATTCTTCTGCAAGGAAATATACAGTGGTGAGAATTTTAATGCATGAGCGGTTTGGACAACAGTCCCAAATGTCTTATTTTTTTACTACATATTATTATAGCACTACATTCATGGTTAGGGGTCAGCTGCCATTTCCTGAGCTTTATAACATGCCTGTTTTAATTAACATCAAGCTACATTTTGGCAAACAGGTGGTCAGCCCAGATGTGAATGTTATTTTTAAAAGTGCCTTATGGCTGTTAAATCTCTCTTCTTAAAAAAGCAAAACCTATATGAGTGTGGGCATGTGGTGGGGGAGGGGACAGTGGACAAGGAAAAATGTGAAATACTGATTATCTCAGGCTTTCCTTAGGCAAGCTTCAATGACAAGTGGCCTTCAAAATTATTAAAATATGTATACATAGGCCATGGACTAATAAATTAAATGAAAGCCAGAATTACAATTACAGTGAGGTGGCCACACACTGGATAGATAAAAGAAATCATACAGAGGTTACATATGCTCTATAGACCTTAGAAAACTAAGCAGAACAGTCCGAGTGTTAGGTCACGGGAATGCAGTTCACACAGGTTTCCACTCCAAGGATGTGACAGATGTATGCGTGTAAATGGACAGTGGTTACGCACAAATCCTTGCCTCTTTCTTACACATACACAGATTTATAAGCTCAATTATTATGTGTATATTTAAATAAAATTCAGTTTCTCTCTTGGGGTCTTATTTTTTTCAAATTCAAGTGTGTGTGTGTGTGTGTGTGTGTGTGTGTGTGTGTGTGTGTGTGTGCGTTCGTGTGTGAAGAACAGGTGTGTGCAAGCCATAGTGTCTATATGAGAAACAGAACAACTTAGGGGAGTCGATTCTTACCCTTTCACCTTGTTTTTGAGGTAGAATCTCTTGTTATTTTTGCCACCACATGCACCAGGTTGGCTGGCCTGTGAGCTTGAATATCCTCTATCTGTGCTGGGATTACAGATGTGTGCACCCATATGTAACATGTACCTTTTTACATAGATTCTAGTGACAGACTGAGGATGTCACTTTAGCCACTGAGCCATCTTCCTGGCACTGCTTTTCCATTTTAAACTCGAACTTGTGAGCCATGCCATCTTCTGTAACATGAGGCTTCTGGCCTGGACTAGCCCCACAGTTCAGACTTGCCCACCGCTGCTTAATGGACCAGCAATCCCAAAGTCCCAAAGAAACACACAGATGCTTTTATTAATATCATGCTGTTTGGCATATGGCTTAGGCATATTGCTAGCTAGCTCTTTCATCTTAATTCAACTCATTTCCATTAATCTGTCCTGCCACGTGGCCCGTGGCTCACCTGTGTTCCTTACATGTTGATTCTTGGGTGGCTAGATCATATCTCTTTGACTCCACCCCCTTCCCCTTATCTATGCTTCAATTTCTCCATCTACTTCTAAGATGCCTGTCATAGGCCGAAACAGTCCCTTTATTTGACAGCGTGCAGAAAGATATTCCCACATCAATTCTTTTTGTTCCTTCTTTATGCCATCCCAGGGCTGTGACTTTGACCTTCTGGACCATTTCTCAAATCCTCATCTCTCTCCATCATCTCTTTGTCTATATTACCTCTCCTTCAAACTGGCCCAGCCACAGTAATAGAAACAATTTGGTCCAGCTGCATCATTTTGCCTACCTCTAAATCTGTTATCTGCATACCACTTGCAACATTATTTATTTGAAGTGAAATATAAACATATCCTTGCTCTGGTAAAGACATTCTATGGCCTTTTGTCATCTCACTGGATGAAGTCAAAACTATCATGGCCTTCAAGGTCTGGGAAACCTTGGCCCCACCTCCCTTCCTCCCAGAACTTTCTGGATTTCTGTGCTCAAAATGTCATAAGTTTCTTTCTGCCCCTTGAATTCTCTACATTCTCCACTGACACAGAAACTTGGCATGTCCTGTCTCCTTCTTACTTCCTTGTATGTAATCAATTGGACCTAGGGTTCCTTATCCCGGGTGCAGTTAGTTCTTCAGGGAAGTGGCATGTATGAATGCAAATTTCATTGGAAAAAGGAGCTCATCCAATATACAAAAGTCTGGATGGCATACTCTTTTTCTTGTGAAG
The DNA here is from genome assembly GCA_033318265.1 of Phyllotis vaccarum. Classification (NCBI taxonomy): domain Eukaryota; kingdom Metazoa; phylum Chordata; class Mammalia; order Rodentia; family Cricetidae; genus Phyllotis; species Phyllotis vaccarum. Next base: position 51,002,268 of record JARWLC010000016.1, read on the forward strand.
AGCATCTTTTGATACAGAGGAAGATACAGTTAGAAACAATGACTGAATTTCTAGCCATCATTCAGGAGCATTGAATCTGTAATAATTCTGAGTTTTGTATTTCTCTCAACTGTTTAAGTTGAGTAAATATAATTATCACCCTCATTCTTTAGGTGAATAACAAAGACTGGGAGAACCGAATAATCCCTCCAGGCACACACAGATGTTAGTCTCTTTCCCTCACTATAACTATGTGCTGGAGACAACCAAGTTTCAAAGAGAACAGGTTCATATTGGGTCCGTGTTCTGGAAGTCCCGAGTCTCAGTTGTGGTCCTCTGTGTAGCAGAATGAAATACTTAAATATGAATAAGGAATCAAAAGAAAAAAACAGCTAGATGGGATGCAGGTTCTCAAATCCCTTTGGGGGACACACCCTTGAGAGACCTGGGAACTTTCTACTTGACCTCACCTCTTGAACATCCACAACTTTACCCATGGTCTTCTTCTTAGACTCAAAGCTTTGACTTCAGTGTTTTATAGGGTCAATCATCCAAAGAACGGTATCCTGTCACTCACTGTTCTGTGTTCAAATGAAGGATCCATTTGATTATAGAATTATGTACATATTAATGTTTAATTAATTTTTATGTAAATATATTTTGATCATACTCTTTCTCATCACCCAAACCCAACTCCTCCTACATCCTCACCACCTCCTTAGACACCCAATTTTACTCTTAAAAATTATTTAAAAAAAAATCAGAGACCAAAACAAGAAGACAAACCCCCAAAACAAAACAAAATGTGCACAAAATCATGGAGTCCATTTTTGTGTTGGCCAGCTACTCCTGGATCTGGGACCTGTCCTACAGTGTGGTTGATATTACCCAGTGATGCTCCATTGAAGAAACAGGTTGGGCTTTTCCCGGTAGATATTGATTGCACATAGCTTTTTGGTAAGAGGTGGGGCTTTGTGTTCACTTTTCTCCATTGCTGCTTAACTCCATCTCTGTGGAAGAAGAAAAAAGTACAAGAGTACGGACTTAGATACAAATTCTAAAACTATCGAGGCTCCATCAAGTGCCCAGAGGATAGCCTCATGTCTTATTGTCTTCGTATTAGCAAATTCCTCCCCCAACACTGGACTCAGTCAGCTTCTCAGCCCCTAGTCTTGTGTAGATTAAGAAATGGCCTTCTTGGGGTAGAATTTCCCAAGGGAAGCTTCCAGATCAGTGGATGACACTTTCAAAATAGCAAAGTGAGCACATCCCACCCATGGAGAAGGTAACTTCTCTTGCTGTGTTTTTAGCAAGCACACAGAGAGCCTGCCTGAATTAAATGGCAAAATTCATCACAACTAATTTCTATTTGTCATCTATTAAGCTACATTGTTTTGTCCTCAACGTCAGGTTAAGTAATGAACCTCCTTGCCATGGAGTAAATTAACTTCCACTTTATGTTCTTGTCATTGTCAAATGGAAACATCACTCGCACAAATGAGTAAGATCCATTAGTAACACAAACGCCCAAGCTCCACTCCAGAAAAGATAAGAGCCGTTGAGGCCTTGTCATAGTGTGTGTCGTGCAGACTTACCCTGTCGTTATTTATGAAGTCTCTTGTAATTTCTGAGATTATTTTCAGCCATGGCAATTAGCTTAGAATGCCTCAGGGGCAATGATGGGGTGAAATATGCCTCTGACAGGTGTGATGACCTGAGAAAATGTGATGCCATCTGCAAACAGCCTGAGGTTCATCCTGGGTGACATCAGCAGATGCTGGCAGTAATCTCTGTGTGGGCTAGTCCCAAATACTCAGCGTCCTGGCAGAAAGGGCCTTATCATACACATTGCTGTGGCATTCAGCAAGGTCATGGCCTTTGCTCATGGGTAGCATGGACATGACCTCTCATTACACCTGAATTTATTCATGCTTGTCAGCCAAAAGATGCCTCAGCTGTTTAGATCCTAATGTCTAAGTGGCTGTTTATCTTGGTCACCTGTTTCTTTGCCCTTCTCATGGGTCATTTTACTGCATGTTCATCTTTTCATTAGATAACATTTTTTTTAAATGATGTCTCAGCCTTCATGTCTTTTTTATTGGTATAAACACATAGGTTTTTTTTTTCTTCCCCAAGTCGTATTAACAGAGAGAGTCAGAAGTTTTAAAACAATGTATCCTTGTGACTTTAGTGTTTATTTCCTAAGTAGGGTCCTGAGGAATGAAGAATAAATGTTATATAAGTGGCAGCTATAGGTTGTCTTCCTGTCAGCATAATGTGTTTGTGTCTGCATTAGGGCTGCTTAGGTAAAGGTTCTCTTGAGGGGGCATTGCAAGTTGCCACTCAGCCCATAGCAGTGCCACAGTCAGATCTCTGTTGACTCTCTCTTCTCTCTGGTAACTATCCTTTGCTTCTATTGGCCTGGGATGGACCCTGCTTACTTACCTAGGTATGGCTTTGTCTTCTCTCTGCCTGATGTAGGTATAGACATATATCTAAATCACTCACCTCTCTCTCTCTCTCTCTCTCTCTCTCTCTCTCTCTCTCTCTCTCTCTCTCTCTCTCTCTCTCTCTCTCTCTCTCACAAGAAAGTGAAGCCTGACATAGAAACACTTGTTCTTTGTAAAATTCTAAGATGGTGAGCTGCTAGCTTCCCACTTGTCTCCTTCCTGGTGGAGAAGGCATTTGATGGCCACTGAAACTGACATTTGGGAATGGTGCCTGAGTCTTGGTTTGTGGTGTTGACAAGATCTGCAGCTTACAAGAGGCACACAATTTTTAACTGTCCATGCAATGGCAAAGGGTAAGTGCCGACATCCCATTTTCTGGAGACATTGAGGCCTTGATGCCTCCACATCAGGAAATAAGCTCAACAACATGTATCAGTTCTCGGGAACAGCTGAATCTTGTGTGGAGTGAAAGGCATCAGGCATGTGGAGATAATGGACTACCGCACAGTATCTTGAGCTCTAAAGTGGGTTAGCACTTCCTTTCTTTGGGTGTAAAGTTGTGGAAAAGCTACTTTAAAGCCTTCTATTTGATTGACTCTAGGATCATGAATGCTGGAAGATCAAGAGCTCTAGGAAGAGCTACACCTCTCAAATGTGCACTTGGAGATTGCCTGTGTTACCATACAGGGCTCTGCTGATGGGACACCACAGCACAGAGAGGGAGGCTTGTCTGTGACGTGCATCACTCTCGTTCTGTTTCTGTTCATTGCCGGCTGCTGTGACTTGGCCGCATGCCTTCCACTTTCTGAGAGCAGAACTTATACATTGGGCTGCCTGGGTGGGTTATAGCTAAGAAGACTGGAGAAGTGGGTATATATCACCTTTGACCTAAATTGTTTTTGTAAAATGAGGGTGAAAGTAGCGTTTAACTAGAAAGTAAAAGTCCAACTGGGTTATTAAGAAATGGAGGGAGCGCAGGACTGCTTTCTCCCAGATCACAGAATTTCATGGTTGCTTTGTTTCTTGTCTAGTTCTTGAGGTACACAGGGCCTAAATGACCACATCTATCTCCCCCAGCTACCACTCTGTTCACCCTTCCTTCCAAGCCCCCTAAGAACTGTAATCTCTGGGAGAGTAGGACTGAGATACTGAGATAAGAGATGGAGAACAAAAAACTATTGTCTCAGTGGATCTATACATTGTTTTTCTGTGGGCTGGAGGTTATTCTTAGCCTAATCATATGTTTCAAGAGAGTACCACAACTGTGTGGGGACCTAAGGGGAGTGTAATAGAAAAGGGTATTGTTGAGTAGCTAGAAGAGGCATTAGAGTCTATCCGTTAGGGTGGGTAAAGATGGCTTGGTGAGTAAAGTGCTTGGCATGCAAGCCTGAATACCTGATTTCAGTCCCCAGAATTTGTGTGAAAACAGAGAGAACAGGATCTACAAAGTTGTTTCTGACCTTCACAGGTAATCATGGCATGTGTGTGGACATGTACACATATACATACATACATATATGCAGAGTCATTATATCATATTTATTTAAATATATTCATTTAAATGTATATATATATATTTAAATCCATCTTTCATTTGATGGATGACTTTGTAAAATTTGGTCCCCAAATCTAAGAATTAATATTCCTGCAATATTCCAGTTAGAGGCAGTTACAGTGTGAAGTTTGGGTTGTAGGTGAAGCAATAGTCACTTTGCAGCTCATGCACATTGTCAATGGTTGATGCATCATCCTCTTGTTGTGAGAATGCTTGTTTTAGTCTCTATTAGTTTTGTATCCCTGTGGCAGAAAAATCAAAGGGAGGAAGGATTTCTTTTGCTCATGGTTTGGGGGGATTTCAGTCCATTGCAGCAGGGAAGGCATGTTGGAGTGACTCTGTCTGTGGCACAAGAATATAGAGTGGAGGCTATTGTGACAGACCAGGAACCAAAGAGCTAGGTTAGAAGCAAGGCTGGGTATCTATCATCTTCAAAATTCTCCCCTTTCCATGACCTATGCTAGCCAGCTAGGAACTACCTCCTAAGGGTTCTGAAAACACCTTCCAGGGCCCATTCTCTTTGGCTAGTAGAAGAGAGAGAGAAGGTAATGTGGCTCTCACTTGTATGGTCACTGACAGGCCCTGAGACCTCTGAACAAGTCTGAGGACTTCTCAGGACATTGGCTTTCTAATACATAACAAACATCTTGCCATTCTCCAACACTCAGCATCAGAGTCCCTGAGATAAAATTGTTGGTAGGAAAGAGATAACAAGTGGTGAAATTACAGGATAAGAGAGATTCACTTGGGGAGGGGTGGTGGTAGATTTGCTTTCTGCTGATGCAGGGCTGCTTTAGGAAAATAGGGAAGCCTTTGGAGCTCTTCCCCTGTGTCTCTCCCTAGTGTTGGTCTATGACTTCACATTAATGTGTGAATGACAAGATGCCACAGAGAAGCATTAGGTGTCTTGTTTTTTGAAGCCGACCTCCCAGGTACCTGGGGCGGAAGAAAGGACAGAACTGGAGATCACTGTTGGTCTAGAGGGACCATGCAGCCTGCCAACTGCCCCTTGGGGAGATCAGCACAGGCTGGGAAGATGCATGACTCCCAGTGAGTCTGACCAATAAAGGAAGGGTATTCTTACTATAGCAACGCAGTGTGGTGGCAGGGCTGCCCATAGATCCCTGCCCTCTTCTCTACACACCGTGGAGTTATCAGCAGGCAATTATAACTTGCTGGCAGCTTCTTCTAGAGGTCAGAGAGCTGACAGATGGACAGAGAGCGTTCGTGCTTTTCCGTCATAGGGTGGAAATGAAAGACTAGTAGCTCACAGTTGATACTAGGCTCAGAATTATATATTTATATATGTAATTATCATTGTTTATAATCTGTATATCATATACATCATATTATATATATATATATATATATATATCATAGAAAAAGCTAAGGAATAAAAGCATAGGGAAGCCACCAAAAGGAACAATTCTCTTCATAATAACAATGACAATAATGGCTACTATTATTGTTTGTGTGACTGTTTGATTGATGGATGTCTTACTCTCTAGTCTCTTGTCTCCATTAAAGCAGAAAGAATAAGTGTTTCACCCACCCCTACAGTGGGTGTCTGTGCCATATGCATTTGATGAATCAATGAGCCCTTTGTTTATTGTGAGAGAGACCCACATTGAAGTATAGAGTCCCTTCTTGTTCGGGGCTGGCAAGCATCTTGTAAGGTAATATTATTGTTTCCTCTATTTTTTTTCTAACAAAAAGAAGAGTTTTATAGGCATTAAAGCAGGGTTTCTTAGCCATGACAAATTTTGGGCATTTGTTATGGAGGGCCACCCCACGTACTATAGGACATTCAGCAGGACCTCTTTTCTCTTCAGATTTCTTTTAGCCATTATTTGCATTGCTGTGACTGAAATACCCGGAAGAAACACTGACATTTAGAGATTTATTTTGGCTCTGAGTTTGATGAGACCTTGGTCCATGGTGACAGGGAAGGTACAGGTGAGGTGACTCAGCCTGTAGTGATGGAGTTGGTGCTGCTGTCAGTTTACATAAGGGCATACAGGAGGCAGAGAATGTAGTCCACAGCCATGGAGCAGTCTCTGGTGTCCTATGTCCTTCATATATACCCTACTTCTTAAAGGCTCCATGGTCTGGGTACCCAGCACTCAAATCATGAGCCTATGGGAGAATGTTTCAGATCCAAGCAAAACACAATTTGAAGCACAATTTGATGTGCACTTTTTTCCCACTTGTGACCATCAGAATTCTCTCTAGATATTGCTAACTGTCTTTTTGGGGAAAACTATCTCCAGCAAGAGCCCCTGTGCAAAGAAAATCCAGGCTGGGATGGGCTCTGAAAGGTTGATGCATTCTAATTGCCCTTCCTGTGGTTATAAATGAATGCAATATACTGCTGTTTTTGTAGATGAAGTGTGGCTATGGATCTTTTGGGAAGCTAGTTGTCTGTGTTTACATTTGCATGCACAGAGTGTATGCAGCTCAGAGTTGTATCAAGTTTGGGCTCTGAGCTCATGACACATCAGTTATAAACTGGGTAGGTCCCTCAGGCTGGAATTTGGAGGCAGAGACAAGACTCCAAGGAGTCTGGGATGTTGCTGCTGTGAATTAGATTAGCTCAGACAGAAAATTGCATTGACCCTAGAATGATCATTGAAGGTAGCCTGATACATGACTCGAACAAAGGGCTAGGAGACCGTTAGAGTTGACATGAATGTTCATAGGTAAGTTGTTTCATTCCTCTGAACCTGTGTCACATATCTATTGTTATAAATTCTGTGTAGACCTGCAAGAATGATGAAGACTACTCAGGATATGTATGAAAACAAAGGGGTATGACAAGCTAAAGAATCCTAGGCAGTCACATCCCCATATCGATTACTGTCTTTGTAATTTCTCACAGTCCTCAAGCATTTGTAAGGACAATTATTCTTCCAGAAGAATGAAAATATTAATCCGTTCAATTCCTTAATAAGTCTTGGTAAACATTATGAGCACAGAGCTTGATTCCTATGTCTTTTCTTCTTAGTCATTATTTGCATCCTCACATAGACGTTTATATTAGCTATGAAATCCTAAAAAGCTCACACACATGTCCAATGGTTATGTTTGTTTGCACAGTTTATTAAATTTGAGACACATCTTGTTCTTACTTTTATAAAAATATATCGTAGAAGAATTTAGATTTGTTCTTTTTAAGATTGTGTGTGCGTGTGTGCGTGTGTGTGTGCATGTGTGTGTGTGTGTGTGTGTGTGTATGTGTGTGTGTGTGTGTGTGCATTCCTGTGGAAGATGGATAGAAGAGGGCAGCAGATGACTTGAGTCTTAGGCAGTTGTGACTTACCCAGTATAGGTGCTGGGAATACAACACAAGTTCTTTGCAAGAGCAGTACATGCTCTTAAGGTGCTGAGACATCTCCCCAGGTCCCCAGAATTATTCTTAAAGTAGATTGGGACCTCCATGGTTCTCCCACAATGTAATACACATTGCCTAATTTTCTTACTTAGAAGAGAGATGATTTCCAGATGCGCTCATCCATAAGCCTAATTACAGAACATTCACTAGAGTATAATTTAGATGATTCTACTTTAAAATGCATCCCCCATTTCTTCCATATTTATACTTCAGAAAACTTTATAATTTAAAAAGTAACTATTACGCTTGATTTCTCAAAGGAAGACAATTGCTTTTTGAAAATCCTTTGATTTTTCTATAGGAAATGCTCTATTCATTTTGCATGTGCTTAGTTCCTGTTTGTGTCTGTAGGTCCTTAAATTGAGGTTTGTTCTTACATCTGTCAGCTAAAGCTTATGCTGTTCATAGACTCATATTCTAATGTATTTCATATACAATCTGTCTTAGAATTGTTAACACGTCTTAGAATGCCATATCACTCTCAAAGACTCAACATACCTGCTATGTGCTAGATAGTAATATTAACAAAGCTTGATTGTTTGTTCTTTGATTAAAACAGAGAAAGATTAACAAGAAATATAATGCTTTTCTTTCCAAGTGAGTGATTTTTATAGGTCCCATTTGAGTGTGTACCTTTTCAAAATGTACAATATATTTTCTAATGTAACAAATGAGAATATCATCCTTCTTTCCTTGGAAACTATAAAATAAATAGAGAAACAGTATTGGCAAATAACTCTATCAGCTATTTCTGGTAACGAACAACTCTACCCATTTATAGTTCTTCAAAGAATCTTTTTATGTCAGTATGTGAATCTTTGGTTCAGTAGGTTGGATTTGGCTCAGTTAAATGGTTCTTGTGCTGTCAAGAGGTGGCCCAGAAAGGTGGGTGCTTTTTCATGATCTCACTAGAAAGTCAGGTCTGCTATTGCCTATTCAATGGGCCAGTCTCTTCCTGTGTTCTTTTAGCTTCACACTGACTAGCCTAGGCTTCTCTACATGAGAAGGGAGCATTCTAACAGAAGGACAGCTAAAAAGGCAAGGCTCCTTAAGACCTCAATTCATACCTTCACAAGGCTAGTTGAATTTTATGAGTAGAAAACCTTGTGTAGCCTCAAACCTGTGCAATCCACTTGCCTCAACCCCCTAAATGCTGAGATTATAGGCATGGGTAACCACACTGAGCTATAAGAGTCCACTTAATTTTTAAAGTATTTATTTATTTGTATGTGTATATAGGGATATATGCATATCACAATGTGTGTGCCAGTCAGAGGGTATCTTGCAGGAGTTATTTCTCTCCTTCCATTATATGGATCTTAGGGATTGAACTCAGGCCTTTAGGCTTAGAGGAAAATGCCTTTACCTTCTATACTATCTGGATGGCCCAAGATTCCATTGTCTGCTATGGGTTGTAGAATGCTGAAGCTACATTTTAATGATCTCTCCAAATAAACTTAAATGGATGTTATTGATGATCTTACTTTATAAATGAAAAGTTGAGTGCATGGAAGTTGGATTATGGCCCTATTAGCAAATGGATCTGTTGGTCTTCTTAACAGATCTAATAACTGAGGTTTAGCTCAGGCCCAGGAGACAATCTGATATAAAAAAAGGAAACTATTGGTACTGGTAGCACTGCCCCCATCTTCTTTCTAGTACATTCTAGACTGATGGCAGAGAAGTAAACAGTTGGCTGTGGATTTTACAGAATCTTAGGCTATATTTGGAGGTGACACCTATTTACTTATCAAACAGACTTGCATCTCCCAGAGAGTTTGATCATATTTCCTATATATAAATTTTCAACATCTCAGCTCTAAATGTATTTGTTTATAAATAACAACATTATTACCATTGCTTATTTTATTCATTGATATCCCTTATCTTCTGTCCTGTTTTCATAGACAAAGAGAAGTAGGAAAGATTCTTTTGTTGTTGCAACAAAGAAAATTATCTTGTACATCTTGTAGAATGCACATACAGATTTTAGAGATCCCCCAGAACAAAATGATGACCATTCATAAGCATACATGGAAGCTGTGCCCAAGACAGACAGAGGTGACCAGCCCTCTGGATCTGAGCAGCAGATGTTTCAGATCAATGCAAACCCAATCAAAACTATATTAACTGCTGTCATCTCCACTAATTACTCTGAAATAACACATCTTACTATATGTCTTCCCTCTGGTGAGATGGGGGAAAGTCAAGTCAAACCTAATGCTCAGACTACAATGCTTGGAAAAGTTGTCACTCCGGTCATCCAACATTGAAGTGTTATTGGGAACCCTCACTCTAGGTATTTCTGAGTAATTCTCTTCACTAGAGTGGCTCTTCAATGGTCAATGACCATAACTTCTCCTCTCTTTTCTTACCCATCTTCCCATGCAGCAGCAATAGATGGCAAGAGCCACATAGGTCTCTTTCTGCTTTTTCTTCTCTATGAACTTATTAGGTTTCTGTTACCCTATGGACTATAGATAGCCAAAATCAACTTGATGCCAGATACATCCAAAAAAAAAAAAAAAAAAAAAAAAAAAAAACCAAAAAACAAAACAAAAAAACCCATTCTCTTCCTCTCCATCAGCTTTTAACTTCCTCTACATCAGCCAGCCATGATGGATGAGCCATTGAACTAGGCAATAAAGATATTCCCTACAGTCCTGCCTAGCCATGACCTCTGTAGTGAGGTTGGATGCCCAAGTCTATACTCACAGTGCTATTTGATTTCTGTTTGTCATTATCCTTTTTGCATATTTATCCTGGGGCTCTCACCGGAAGGATGCCTATAGTTTGGAGCAAGGTATTTTAAGACTCCTTGACAACAATATAGTTGCAGGCAAGATAAACTTATTTTCTAATGAGGTTTTGTCACATGATACAGGAGCTCGTTTGAGTTAAGTGGCATGTATTCTCTTCCCCAGTTCATTTGAGATGAGCCAGTCAGTTTGAACTCTTACAACTTACTATGAGTAGAAGCATTTTACATGAATTTTTATCATTCTCAGAAATGCAACTTTAAAGCCGATAGTATCATCCTTATCAAGTATACAAGGACTGTGGAGAACAGAGAGCAGAAGAAACTTGGTACACATGAAAGCTGTAAACTAGACCATGTCACTTACCTCCACAGACCATTCCCTTAACACCCGAAGCTTTCTGGCCATTCCAGGTCTTAAATTATAATATTCTCATTTTTTTTTTCTTTCAGGATAATAGGTGAGAGACATGGGCAAAATAAAGATATCCTTTAGGCAAGACTCAGGGTCAACCCTCTAGTGCTGAACTGTTTCTTACCAATAGACTCAGAGAGCAGAGAACTCATTGTCACCATGCTCCAGTGAACACTTTTAATCCAGTGGTTACAAAGATGGCCTTGGTTAAACTAAATGAGTTACAACACCCACCCTCCCTTTATGAATCTGAAGGCGGGGCTAATAGGGATACGGGAAATTTGTTTGTGTGTAAAAGAGTAATCAGAATACTTATATAAGTGTATGAAATTGTCCAAAGACAAAGCTTGATCAGAAGTACTACATGGGGAAAAAGAAATCTGTTTTCAATGGAAGAAAGCAAAAACTACCTTTCTAGGAAAAACTTGATGCTGCCATTGCCTCTGGAATGTTCTTCCCAGGTCTTAGGAAGAGCAATCTGAGACACTGGGTGTCAGGATGTATCTTCTATCCTCAGAAGCCCAAGTTGGAAATTGATCTAGTGCTGCCTGCAATGCTTGTTTTACTGGCGATGAATACAAAGCCTTTGGTAGACCCCAGGGGATCTCACAGAGAGGAGCAAGGATGTCGGGCTGATTTGGGAAATTGGTGCTGTAAGCTCCTCAGAATCACAAACCTAAGGTTTCCTTAATTAGAGAGGTGGCCCTCCAATCAATATTCTTGCAGTGCCTTCCTCTGCCAACCCCCTGCTTTCCAGCTAGCCGCTCAGGAGTTTCAGCTGATGACTGTGCAATTCTCCTGGGGGCTGTGCAAGGTACAGAAAAGGAGAAAGAGTGTAATTTGTTGGCCTGTTCTATAGGGCTGCTAAGGCACTGGACCACATTCATCAAAGCCAGCTTAGTTCTCCTGATTGTATATTCAGTATGTGTCCTCTATGGTTCACTTACAACACAGAAGGTTGCAAAAAATGCTGGAACACTAAGTGGACAATGTTAGGAATTTAAATGTGTTGTCTTTGGTGACAATGAGAGGAATATCTTCAAGTAAGCAACCCCATTGTCATGAGATCTGAACTCTGCTCACCTGTTATCTGCTTCTGAGAAATATCTAAGTTTGAGGGGAAGGGAAGGATTTTTCCTTTTAATATGGGAATCTGAAATGAATTGGGCTTCTGTTTTTCTACTTACCTATCACTCCCCCCAACCACAAAATAGGATGAAGAAAATAATATTTAACAACTTTTTTATTATTATTTTGAGAACATGGTATGGCTTAGGACTCATGTACTGCTTATCTACAAGATACAACTATGGTATTTATAATTTACAGTGGAAAACTGAAGATTTGAGCGACAAAAGCCACTTGTCCATTGTCTTAGCGGCTTTGAACTCTGACCTCCACTTTGGAGCCCTTTCTCTGAACCATTGATTTGAATCACATTCATAAAATTTACAATTCCCGTTTCACGTTTGATTCATCAGGATTCTCTCATAAATAGAACTGATTTGTCTCAAGGTATGATTGAAATGGTTCATCTAGACTGTGATGACAAGGATAATGTAATTATAGCAATTTGAGGGAGTGTTTAGACCCCCCCAAAGTAAATATTAGTGAGGAAAGATAAGTTTGGAGCCCAATTAGCTGCATTGGATCAGTTTCAATTGCTGTGTCTATAACTCTCCATTTCCCAGTCCTTACACAAACACAGCTGGTCTAGACCCACACACGCCCCAGTACCCCAGAATCCGGAGTTAGGAGGAAGTTCTTAAAGAGAGGTCTGGAAGCCATGTTTATCATCACGTCCCTCACCACCTCATCTTAGGACAACATATTTATTCAGCATAAAATTGAAAAAGAAAATATGAGTTCACCTCAATGGTTCCTTTATAATCTGAAGGAAAAGACCCTGAGCATTTACCCCGAAGGAGCTGTATCAATAAAAGGAAAAACATTCTCTAAAAAGATTTCCTCTTTTGAGCTATTTGCTGTTGTTGGAAAAGAACAGAATGGTGTATAATTCTACCTTATCCAAGTCTTGCAGTATAAATATTCTGTTAATGTCAGAACTGTGAGTAAAAAGATCTGGTACAACACAGAGGAAAAGTTGTCTCTCAAACTTCGTCTCCAGTTGGGAAGTCTGTTAAGGATTGTTGATAAGAATGTCAAGAGCCACAATGTGAAGAACGGCAAACGGAGGGTATTCAGGTAGAGGAGAGGCATGCTTACACACTTCTAGCTTGAGGCTTGACACTCAAGTTCGATAGCTGTCCACTGAGGACTTGCTTGGTCCAAAAGAGGAAAACCTTGAGTTGAATCCCCCACCAAGCACAGCTCTCAATTTTGGTTCACAAGAATTTGATAACATGAGGTGAAAGGAGGCTTATAGTTGAGGATACCATGGCATGAATTAAAAACAAAAAGAAAAACAAACCAAAAACATTTGTACAACTGACTGGTTGAAATTTCCTTAATGCTAATAATAACACAGTTAAAGGCAACCAGTTAAATAAGGAGTGTCCTTTCTTAGGACTATACTGACTGAATTATAGGGCTGGTTTGGAAAAGATCGAGACTAATCTGGACTTTATTAGTGATGTCTGTCATAGGCTCCAAAAGAGAAGAATCCTGATGTCAAATGAGCATATTTGATATCCCTGATGTAAATTCTGTTGCTTCAAGTATAACAAAGGCTGTGCCCCACCCACCCCCAGATAACTTCCTTACAACTGGGCTCCAGTAACCAAAATTTGTCTCTTATTTACAATTTGGCCTGTATTATTTAAAAACAATAATAAAAGCCAATGTGCATGAAGCTCTTAGCATGGGCAAGAAGTTACAAATGAATGTTCATAGTGTCTTGTTTATTACTAGTTACACACGAGGAGAGTTTGGTTTGTTCTCTAGAAACTTATTCAATGTGCTTTGGACTAGCAGCTAGTCTAGTCAGCCAAGTCTTTGTTCCTAGGACCTATTCTTCTTGGGTTTCCAGTGAGGCAATTTATGCCTTTCTTTATGAGTCTGTGAGAACATCTCTCTGGAGAAGACAGAGAAATACTGAAGGCTTGACTGCTACCATTTTCTGCTCCTTCCAATGCTCCCCTTAGTGAAGGTCATCACTGAAGATCATTTCCTAAAAGGGGTTGCATTGTACATTTATTTATTTATTTGTTGTTTTTTCAAGATAGGGTTTCTCTGTGTTGCCCTGACTCTCCTGGAACTAGCTTTGTAGACCAGGTGGCCTCGAACTCACAGAGATACACCTGCCTCTGCCTCAAGAGTCCTGGGCCTAAAGACATGTGCCACTACTGTCTGGCTACTTCTTACTTTTATTTTAAAAACAACCCAGAGCCAGAGAGATTGGCTCAGTACGCAAAGGTGCTTGCCACCACCTGACAATGGGCAATGCAAGCCTAATGGCTTGAGTTGGAGTCCCAGACCTAAGTAAGATGGAAGGAGTGAACGAATCCCACAGTGTCCTCTGAACTCCATACAGGGCATAGTGGCATGTACCTCCCCCCTAAGTCATGCACATGTATATACACACAACTATAATGACAATCTAACATAAATGATAGAGGTGCTTGCCTGTCACCTCAGCACTGATCATGCTCAGGTTGAGTCTGTGCCAGCCTGGGCTAACTAGTGAGGCCTTATCTCAATAAACTTGTCAACATTTTTGGTCTTTCAAATCTTCTTGTGCACGATATACCTATGGAAGCATGATTGAGGTTTTTGTATTGTTTTCTGTTTGCTTGTTTGTTTTAGATAATAGCTCACTATTTAGGCCTAGGCTGGCTTTGAACCTTTAGTTCTGCCTCTTATTCTTAATGCTGTGATTAGAGATACTCATTACCCTGCCTGGCAGGTACCTGAGTATTATGGTATGAAAAAATGGTGTTGTGGCTGGGTGGGCTTTTACCAGCTTCAAGGAGTCTATTTGCACATTATTAGAGCCTGTGATCTGTTTAATGACAGGTTGTTATCATAACATTGGCCCTAGAAGGAACATTTGCATATATGTAAAATGGAAAATGCTGCCATTGCATTCTGACCTCCCCCTCACAGCTGGTTCAATGTTCACAGTATACCACCAGTGCTGGCTAGTTTTATGTCAACTTGACATGAGCTAAACTTTAGCTGCTAGAGTTGTTCGAGAGAAGGAACCCTCAGTCGAGAAAATGCCTTCAGAAGAGCAGGCTGTAAGCAGGTCTGTGGGGCATTTTCTTAATTAATGATTGATATGGGAGGACCCAGCCCAATGTGAGTGATGCCATCCCATGGGCTAGAGGCTCTGCAAGGAAGCAGGCTGAGCAAGCCATGATAGCAAATCCAGGCAACAGCACCCCTCCCTGGCCTCTGTACCACCTCCTGCTTGTAGGTTGTTGCCCTGTTGGAGTTCCTGTTTTGACTTGCTTCAGTGATGAAGAATGATGTGGAAGTACAAGCTAAATTAACTCTTTCTGTCCCAACTTGTTTTTACCACAGCAATAGTAACCCCAACTAAGATGCTCCTTCCCAAAAGAATATCCATGGCTTGCTCATGATCATTCACTACAAGTTGAAGAGCTGAGTTTGAACTTGGCCCATGCTGCCTCTAAGTCCTCTGCACACACTGAATAGAAGAAAAGCAAATGACCTTCCCTATGTTTGGTGATTCCCCAGCCTTAGAACATTCCAGGCCCAGCCTGTATTAGCAGTCTGTTTGTTACTTTCTGGATGGCCATAGTTAGTATCTCACAGTCCCTCTGCCTTATCTTATAACTGCTCTTTATATTTTATAAATTGTAAACTATGGCTTATCTTTGGTGGAGATTGAAGCTAGACTTTCACAGTTGCTAAGACAAGCACGCACCTTGCCCGTGAGTTGTATTCCTGCTGTGGGATCCCCTCTTCTGTGCTTCCTTTTTCCACTTTGAGGTACGGTATCAATAAATTGCTCAGATGGACTTGGAACTTGCTCTGAAGCTCAGGCAAGTCTTGAACGTGTGATCTTCTGGCTTCAGCACTTGGTGTAGTTCAGATTACAAAACTCTGTCACCACCTTCCACCTCAAACGGAGACTTTTGAGAGGGGAAAAAATTAGCCACCAGCTTAGAAATAACCAGAGCTAACATTTTGTCCCTCTACCCTTAGCCACCAACTTGGAAATAACCAGAGCTAACATTTTGTCCCTGTCCCCTGATTTTGACCTTGTGCTTCCAATTGCTAGGATTTGATTCTTGCTTGTGTTTGATTTTTGCTTGTTTCTTCTCTGGTTTATACCTTAGTGAGTCTTAGTACCATCCATCTTTCGGGGCTCTGGGCTTTGTATCTTCAGGTTCAGCTAACTCTGGGTCAAAACTATTAAAAAGAAAACAACTTGCATCTGTGTGAGTATGCACAGACTTTTCCTATGAGTTAAGCAATACAGTGTAATTACTGTTTGCAAAGCATTTAACAGAAAGTATAAAATAAACTAATATATGCAGGAGGATATGCATAGGTTATATGTAAGTACTGAGACCTTTTACAGAAGGGAGTGGAACCAATCCTGCACTGGTACCAAAGGGTGACTCTGCCCTTTACTCTGCTTGGCCACAGCAGTCCATCCCCTCTGCTTCTGGAACATAAATGTCCAGTATCCGTATGTAAGATGAAAATGGAATGTGATCAGATACAATAATCTTAGTCATGCCCAGGGTTCTAAGGGGGTTAGAGCTTGAGAGGCTAACAGAAGCAAAACCAGAGGGATAAAAGCCACACATGATACCCAATCTAGCTATTGAGATCTCTGTCTTTGGCTACAATGAAGGGCAAGATTATATACCTATTTGAATTGCTGTTTCTCTCATATCATTGTTCTCTTCTTCCACACTCATTTGTAAGGGGGTAATTCCATTTTATCTGAGGTATACTATCCTTGTGATTTTGTTTAAACTGGTATTCTCAAAATAATAAATTCATGTGTTTTAAATTGTGTGCCATTATGAATAGTGTGTTGAGAACTTACTGTCTTACTACATCCTTCTGGGGTCCTATGCCATCCTTGTCCAGTATATCCAAGCAGCATGCAAGATCTGACCATTAGCTATTTAGAAGCTGTGTGTACTGTGTGTACCCACTATTGTGATTTATAGTGCCTTTGTTCAGGAAGCCTTAACTTAGTAATGGTCCTCAAGGGCAGAATAGAGATGCTAGGATCTTTATTATAGTATATTGTTATGATATTTCTGTTTTATTATTAGTTGTAGTTACTAATATTACATTGTGCCTAATTGATAACTAAGCCTTTATCATAGTTATGCATGTACAACTAAAGTTATTATGGGTAAGGTCTAATGCTATTTATAGTTTCAAACATCTACTGGAATCTTGGAACATATGCTCTGTGGCTAAGGGGAAAGGAATGATTATAGGTGAATTTACATAATTTGAATGTGTAAATGACATGCTTTTTCTATAAACTAAAGAAGCCTTTGAGCACAAAAGCATTTAGCCTCCTATAACATTGGAATAGGCTTTTCAGCTTAATGCTTTGTTGACTAGCCAAGAGGATATTAAATTTCACCTTTAAATGATGTCTATGATACAATATGTTTGTGTGTGTTGGTGCGTATGTGTGTGTGTCATTGTATATATGTAAAATCGGAGCAACTGGGTCTGCAGCAGGATTGGGAATTGTTGAGGCTCTTTTCTTCATGGAGTTTCAGTATTGAGCAAATGGCATGGAGGAACACTGGATGTCCTGAGAGGCGGAGCCTGTCCTTGGCTCTGGGCTATGCAAGCTCTGTAGGTTCTGAGCACCAGTGGTGCAAATTGTGCCAATCTGTTAGCACAGACCCAATATCCCAGTGGTTTTGTGACTGTCGCCTGCCTCTGCATCTCTCATAATGAACTGATTCTTGGCCAGCTGGGGTATCAGCAAAGAGCTATGTAGGAAGTGCCCTACCCAATTAATCAGATGTCATTCGGACCAGATTTCTTCACTGTGTTGCTTCATGGCAAACAGAAGAGTATTAATAAACTACAATAAAAAAGACAAAAGAGAAAGATGTAATTTTTATGTATATTTGTCCTAAGGCATATTTTTCCATTTCTGAAACTTGAAAAATAACCATCTGGAAAGAATCATATTTAGAGAAGGCATGTCATGACATTTAAAGCAAATATTTTTGCTGTGAGGATCAGTATTTGCTCATTGCCCCATCAACTGGCATATACTTAGATACTCATAAAATATTCAATAAATAGAGCATTCCAACAATAAATCAATAGCACAAGAATAATATAGTTCACAGTGTCCTTTGTTTATTTCTCTTTTTAAATACACATTTTTGCACCAAAAAGCCTCCCTTAACATTTGTCTTTGTTTTCTTTGCCTTTCAGCCACCCAGGTTCAGGCAAATGACATTACACTGTACCACTGCAAAGGGATCTGGGCATAAATAAATGTATCAGGAGGTCAAGAGGTCAAGAGCATAAATGAAGCAAAGATTTCAAAGAAATCACCGACCAAATGATTTATAAATCATGGAAAACACTGCTCCGGCCATAAAAGAGAAATTAAATTTATACATCATGAGCTTCAGGATGCTTTGGGTTCTGGTGGGTAACTGGGTTAGAAACAGAAGCGCTTATGTCATCCTGCTGCTGGTCTGGAGTCTTGCTATGGTGGCATTTACCCCAGGACCTTAAATCAGGAGGACTGAAGTGAAACCCACCCTCCCTTTTGCTGTGTCTCTAGAAATATTTGCTTTTTCTTTGACCTAGGATTCCCACTCCAGCAAGCTCAACTCTGGAGAGGGTTAGGGAATCAGTTCACAGCTAGAAATAGTGCTAATGCTTTAAAGTAGGGACCCATCATTGTGTATCCTGTCTGTTGGCAGAAACGTACAAGAGGTCTTCCTCCGCATATAGAAGAGCAATACTGAATTACAGCATCTGTTGTGGCCAGCCAAGGAAGCTGAGCAACTGTGAATCTCTGGAATATAACAGCCAATTCATCCATAGAGGATCAAAATGAGCCAGTCTCTGTAAAGAGAGCACTAATATGTTATGTTACAATGATCTATAAATAGAACCTGGCCAGAAATTTTACAGTTTAAAAATAATCTTTTCTGTTTTTTGCCATTTTTAAAAATAAACTATAACACTCATCCATTTCTCTCTTCCAAACACCTGACATTTCTTGACCTTATATTTTGAGGGAAAATATCAGATTGGAAACGGTAAGCTGCAAAGCATATGTTTATTCTAGACCTACATGAATTCCTGACATGTACATGATGGCCTGTACATAAAACCAAAGTGATTTTATGGGGCGCTCATGAAAAACACTCTTGATTGGGAACGTCACCTCTGAGGTAAACAGATGTAAAGTGACAAATGATACTGAGAACAGCCAACAGTCTTTGAAACTGATTGCTGTTTTTGAGGATGTAACCGATAGAGACTTCAAAGTGGGGCTAGTCTGAAAGGTTTTCTAGGAACAGATTTTGCTAATTGACTGAATGGAAACAATATGTCAGTGCCTAGCTTGACATGCAAATGTGGGGTGACACCAGGGACCCTTTGCTCTCATTCCTAGTAGGATTACAGTGAGGTGTGCCCCATCTGCCCCTTCTTCTCTCCCTCACTTGCAGCTCTTTTCTGTATTCTACACTTTCCTTCTTGACTTTTAATTATTTAAAAGAGCAAGATCTTTGGTTCAATGAATTTTTGATTATGTATTTTGTTTTTGAATAGTGTAAGATACCGTTCACTAAGCGTTTAGGAGAAGGGTGATGGGTAAAGCATATATTTTCCCCTTATTTGTTTTCTTTGCTCATCTCCACCTGGGTATCGATTAAAGAGAATTTTATGGATAGATTGCTCAAACATCGATTGTCAAAATCGGGTTTCAAACCACCTTGCTTAAGATTCATCTTCTCCAATATCCCTCTTCTTTATGACCAGGAATTTGGGTTATTATGAATGGGGCTACAAATCCCATGAAGTGGTTGGAATCTAGCTACACAAATTGGTTGACAAAATTTCCCACAATTAGAAGAATGCTTCATAATTCTTTCCTTGGATCCATCTTGAATTGCCAGAGGCCCATTCATTCTTGGAACCATTTCTTTCTCCAAAGAAACTGAGTACACAAAGCTGATCAGGTTAAAACAATTGTCACTCATAAGTGACACCTGTTACCTGTTCTGCCCCTCTCTTTGTTCTTGAACTTTAAAAATGGGGGGAAACCAAAAATTTTTACAAGAATTCAGTATGACTCTGTAAATGGTTTTAGTGTTAGTAGATGTTCTCATAGCACTTGAATTAAACTGTGTCTTTATTGCCACACAATAAAGGGGAGAATGGAATATTTATTCAAATATACCTGTGCATTATTGAAATGTACCTAGTAGATACAGCACCTGGGTATTCGTCCCTTTGCATATATGGGGAACCATTAGGGATTCTAAATGTTTTATCTTTAGCCTCCTTGGTTGCACATGTAGTTGCCACAGTGTGCCATGGTTCCAATGGTCTCAAACTCACATGAATTTCTCAGAGTTGGGCTAAGCATAGCCAAGTCTTTTAGGCCTATGAGGAGAACGTATCTCTGTTGCTACTAAAACACTTGACTGAGTTTGTTACATCTTCAACTTTTATTTGTTTTCCTGGCAGGGAGCAATTTGTTTTTACCATTCTTGCCTTTTTCTGGTCTGTTGGGTTTTGATCACATCTCATGGTGTTTTTAACCCCCAGATATATAGATAAACAAACTTCTAATCCTGATCTTGTAAATGGAGAGGGAGCTGAGATAAACTGTAAAGAGATAATGGGGGTGTGGCACATGCATTATTTAATAACTGTAAGGAAAGGAACTCATCCATGCATGACAGGGGGAATGGCCACGGGCTCGAAGTTTGAGTCCAGAGTGATCCAGTGACCCTGATCTGATTGGAAAAATGATCCAATCTCTCTAACTTTCTATAATCACTTTTTTTTAAATTAATACTAAAGATTGAAACCCAGGCTTCACACATGATAAGCAAGCTCTCTACCACTTAGTTAGATACTAGTTCATTTAATTTTTTGGTATATAATTTCTTTTACTATTTACTGATTTAAGATATACCAGATAAAATTCCTCAGGGTCTGTTTTAAAGAGCAGTGAAGAATCATTTATAGTTAGTGTTGGGTCTGAAAGACTGAGGTTTAAGTGTTTTTCTTTTTCCCTTCCTTCCTCCTTCCCTCCCTTCCTTCCCTCCCTCTGCCCCTCCCTCTCTCCCTCCCTCCCTCCCTCCCTCCCTCCCTCCCTCCCTCCCTCCCTCCCTCCCTCCCTCCTTTCTTCTCCCCCTTCCTTCCTTTACTTCTTTCTTGGTATAGTGCTGGCACTTCCTCAGTATCAGTTCCTGTTGATATTGTTACTGAGGTTTAGCAAATTGGTTAGGCCATGCTTTTTCCATATGGCAAACTGGGCCTTCTCATGCTAACATGATTCAACATTAGCCCAGTGTAAATAAATAAATCATCTTGTATCAGTGCTCTGAAGTTCCCCAGAAGTGAATCACTAAACTTGGTGTTACAGACTGGTGGGGGGGGGGGGCATTAGTCTGAGCTCACTGATGTTATGGTTCAGAGAAAAGGAGATACTGAATGAATTTCTGACATAAGGAAGGAGCACTGCCATTTTTGGTTGGATGATATTCCACCCCAAAAAAGTGTGACCTTGGGCACATCATGTGTCCTCCCAGAATTGTGTCAGCCAAATGAGAATAGGAGTGATGAGCCCTGCTCTGCATGTTTCCCAGGGCTGATGAGATCCAATTAGAGAAAGCATGGGCACACGAAAGCTCTCTGGAAAGATGAATGTGCCATTCAGGCCTGTAGGCATACAACTGAGTGACAGATTAGGCTCCTGCTCATCAATCCCACACTTCATATGTTTAATGCTCCAGTCAGGGTCACAGGAGGGCAGCTGGATCACATATTCCAGGGCACCCGCATTGATCACACTGGAGCTTGCCATGTGAAAAAAGCTGAGGCATATTGTTATGTGTCCATTCCAGATGGGGAGATAGTTTTGCATTCTGCATAAAAAGGTGTTCTTGGGTAAGATGGGGTGAAGGGCTAGGTTCCTAATACTCCAAAACAGTATCCAAGTTCTTGAAGCCTTTTGCCTTTCTTCATCTGGTTTGGGGAGAATGCATCAGAATTGCAGGGTACAGTAGCCATCCCTCCACGACCATCACCCCCTCAGCCCTGGCAAAGGCAGTTTCCAAAAATGCCAGAAGAGAGAAAAGCAGAACAAGATCCCAGGGCATCCAGTCAAAGCCAGGAGATGTTTGCAGTAATGTGAGTGAAAATGTACAAGGCAAAGGCACAGACGAACGGGACCAGAAACAACTGGTCTGTCACCAATCCAGATGCAGACATAAAAGGAGGTGGCCCGGTTGAGGTCCTCACTCATTACTCTTTGGAACCTATATTGACTGCTGCAGGGCAGGGAAAACAAGAGCCTGGCACCAGCAGCTCTGGCCCACCTCCCTAACTTGCATGGAAGAGGGGCCCCAGGCTGAAGCGTGCAGCCTGAGCCGAGGCTCCTCAACAGATGGCAGTGTACATCTGAAATATTCCACAGGAGAAAGACAAGTGAGAACGAGCCAAGAAGGTTTGAAGCCTGGCATATGAATGGAATAGAGGCCCAGCATCCTAATGGGGCCGTCCCTTCTTCGGTAATGTTAAAACACATGCACGTGACGTCATCTCCCACCCGAACTCTCAGGAGTTGAATAGGTTATAAACAGTACTGAGAAGGTGGTGACAGAACCCAAGGGGATACTGCACAGCCCGGTTACTCCTGTTCGTGACTTTGCTCTGACCTTAACCTTGTCTTGTCCTTCACATCCGAACAAGCCTTTCTTTGTAATTCCCTTCTTCATTCTCTATCAGCTGCATATTACACACAAGTCACTGCTACTCCTCCAACCGGGTAGTCACATCCCCTTTATCATGCACCTCTTTGTATCACGTGAGTGGCTCACTAATTCTACCTAGGTAGATATGATAGAGTCTTGCCACCAAGAAGTAGGAGGATGGTGTCATGGATAGATACTAAACAGGCTTTTGAGACCAAAGGCTTGTTAAAGGCTTCTGTTGGGAGAGAGAGAAGAGCTAATTTTCAGGTGATACCCCAGTTGTAGGAGTGCAGCATCAGTGCCTTCACGAGGCTATTTGTACATATTTTGCACCAGAGTGGAAAGGCATTCCAGATCTCTAGTTTGGAATTGATATATATAGTTTTCTCTAAAATTTCCAGAAATGTTTTGATAATACTGATGATGCATAAGATGAATTTCTCTATTCCCTCACATACTTCACCCCTGCCTGTCTTCTGATCACCAACATATGCCTTGTGTTTGGATCCTTTAGGCACTCTATTATATGCCAATGAACACTAGTCCCTGCTTCTTGTGAGGTGCCCTCACTGCAAAATTTCAGGCATCTGCATCAGTAACGTGTCTTCAGGGATGCAGTGTTGTTTGGTGGTTGAGTGTAGAACTGTCAGAGTTGAATCTGCTCAGTTGCAGTGGTGAGACTTCTGGTAAATTCTTTAAGCTTTCAGTCAATCACTTTCTTCATCCTAAACACTTTGATTGTTACGGTATCTACCCCCAGGATGGTGATGAAATTTAAATAAGAAAATCTATGAATCTACTCAATGGCAATTTTCTTTTATTCCCTACAATGCACCAATCAGTTCTTTCCTATTCTGGTTTGGTTGTGCTCTGTCTTTTGAGTGTAACATTCACCACACTAGGTCATAATATGTTTACGTGATCATTATCTGCCTTCTCCACAAGGGCAAGAACTATTTACTTTTCCTTCGTCTGAGTATTCTCAGCATCTGATGCAGTGCTTGGATGTAGGGGTGCTCAGAATCCATTTACTGAAGAAGCAGATAATTGACAAAATGTTTCAGAACTCACTTAAAATATTGTTTGGTGGAGAATCTGTCCAAAAGATACAATGAGAAAGTGCTGTAGCAGGTATGATTTTCTGTTGTCATTTTAGTAGTGGATTGATTTTTGAAGTACAAAGCTCAGAAATCATTCTCTCTTGGCTCTCTGTAACAATAGGGAGTTCTGGGTGCCACAGATGTTAACACTGAAGTGGGCTTTTGATGATTTTCCTCTGGGACAATTGTGAAACATAGTTTGTCCCCAAAGGGAAAAGGATGCCTGTAGGAAGGTGGGAAGGTTGCATTGAATCTTCCTAATGAAAATCAATAGCCTAAAAATTAAATTAAGTTGATGCAACTAACGATTCAATATAACCTGCTCATTAGCAAACACACCCAATCCGCTGCAGGGATCCCTGTTGCTAAGTTGCCTCTAGAAACAAATTGATTAATGGATTTTCTTTTTCCTGGAGGCCTCTCAAGTAAGCAGGTCAAGTAGCTACTATTTCATTAGGGTCACCCTTGTCAGTGATAGCTGTGCAATTTGGTTCCAAATATCCAATTTATAGATTGGCCCAACCTCCCAAGGAATCAATTGTGTTTGGGGAATGTAGGAAAGTCAATGTAGTGTCACTAACTATCCTTAAAAAATTTGGGGTCATGAACAGAAGCAGGTGCTGGGAAGTAAACAGTTGCCCATGTTATTTAAGGAGATCAAATGGTGGGGTCCACACACTCTGTGCCAACTAAACCAGTGTGTGTTGAAACATAAGAGGAATATCAGGGGTTCTTCAATGGCCTCTTCAGAGAATGTAGATACAGAAGATCCATCTAGATACTTCTTGGAAGTTCCTAAGGCACAGAGGAGTTCATGGTGAGGCCCTTGGTTTGGCATGTATATGAAAGAAACCTAAAATTTAGTTTTGATAAGTTTTGCTTAAAAAAATAAACTTTAGCTAAGGCTTTAGATTTTATTTATTTATTAAAATTTATTTTATTTTATATGCATGAGTGTTTTGCCTGCATGTATATCTGTGCACTATTGTGCCTGGTGGGTAAACAAGATGGCAGGGCATCAGATTCCATGTGACTGGAATAAGAGATGTATATGAGCAGTTATGTGCGTTCTTGGAATTGAATGTCTAGCCTTTACTAGAGCAGTCATTGTGTTCTCAACCACTGAGCCACCTTCCTACTCTCCAGACTTTTGTTTGTAAATTTAACCATTTTTGGAATAGATGATTCCATCTGCATAATGTAACGTGAAAGGCCATCACCTTAGAATGATTAAACCAAAGACAACTATCTAGCTCCTGTCTACCTGTGTATCTGTGTATGTTTATATGTATACGTGTAGTTATGGTCCGTTTTGTAAAGCAATACAGTGAGACCATGTAGGATCAGTCAAGTAATGGTGGCTGAAGAAACAAGAGTTTTTGACAAAAGAGGATCAAACCTCATGCTGCCAAGATTCAGATAAGCTATTTTGTTTGTTTTATATATATATATAAAAGCTATGATGTCACAATTTTATGAATATTAAATATGTGTCTTTCTATAATTTTCAGGCAAAGTTGAAAGTAAATAAATGGCAAAATAGAGTTTTCTCCACTGAAACCAAAGTATACAAAGGTAATTTTATTTAAAGTATCAAAAGTAGGAGACAGAATAGTCTTGGTGCTTTTTTTTTCTTTTTAATCACACTGTAATTTTATATATTATGAAACACTATGGTTCCAGTCATGTTTACTGTGTGGGATGATCATGGTATTTTAAAACTGACATTTCTGTACTCTTTCTGTTTTATGCTTGGAGCCTTCAAAATTCTCTGTTCTCTTTACTCATGTTATAGGTTGCCATAAACAGTAGTCATTAACTCTACACTGATGTACTACAGACTTTGTTACTTCTGTGCACTAGCATTGGAGACATGATACCCATCCTCCTCCTTCAGCCTTGTCCTTGTTTTAGTCAGTCTCCAGCCATCCCTAGTTAGGACTCTCTTCAAGAACATTCCATGGGGAGGGGGTGAAGAGCATTTTTAGCTGGAGTAAATAAATCTTACAGCTTGAACAAAGTTTAAAAATGTTTGGTCACTTTATGTTGATAGAAATTCTGCTATAATAGTCCAGAGGGCTCCCATAAACTTCACATTTGGTTTTCAATATTATAAATATTGTTCCATTATATTTATCAGAAGTAGTTGACTAATACTTGGAACAAAGGCCCTCAGTGTGAAGAGTAGTAGAATATTTATGTGACCTACTGAGGATGGTGCTGAGGAGGGAGGACTAAGGAGCATTTGCCCTATTTTTCAGATAACTCTGTCTAGTGGACACATTTCACTGTCCTGTGAGTGAACTTCATCCTGTTATCACTGATGCCCAAGTTGAACATGGTTCAGAAATCTAGGCTGTGAGGCTGCTAAATACAGAGCTGTTCTGGGTGAAGAATGTCTTCTTCACTGTCTATCCTTCAGGGGCACAAGAAACATCATCAAGTAAATCAGACGGCTCCAAGGAGGACAATTTGGCAAACTCTCTACAGTTCAATTGCAAATTTCTAAGTTAACCATCTGGCACCATCTGCCCTTGGAGGCTTGGGGTGGGGGGTGTACCTAACTAAATCAGGAGCTTGTGTGGGAGTGAAGGTGGTCAGATACTCAGTACATAAGAAGCATTTTCTTAACACTTTGAGATCAAGTCAGTTAAATAGACTTAAACAAGCATCTCTTTCCCCGTCACCTTGGTAGCATCCTGTGTGCTCTGGAGTAAGGGGGCAGGTGGTTGAATGTACACTAGGGTCCCCTAGATTGAATGTGTCTGCAGATCCAGCTGTACCTTTTTCATTTTGGGTATTAGAACCACTGTATTATTCTTCTCTACCTTTTCCTCTCCGAAGCATGGGCTGGTCTTAGTCCATTTTGTATTGCTTTAGTAGAGTACTGGAAGCAGGGAAGTGTAAAAAGAAAGAAGCCCCTTAAGCTACAAGTACAATTTGGGCACCCCCTTGCTTGAGTTCTTTTTTGGTAGGTTCTTCTTGGCTGTAACTTGGCGGCAAAGATATAAAAAAGAAAATGACAACACACAAAAGAGAGGGCTGCTTATCATGAGAGATGAAGCAGTGAGTTGGGATGAGGGCTAGCCTCAGTCTTCATAAACAAACCTGATTTCATGAGAACCAACTTCCTGGGAGAGCTGCATGCATCTCATTGAGAGTGGTACCCTGTTAGGTTCTAACTTCCAAGGATTCAATGCCTCTCAGGGTCGCTTCAGTGAGGATGAGGTCCCCAGCACATATGCTCAGATGATATCTAACCACTTTAGAGAGAAGAACAGAGATTGAGAGTCATGGAAAGAGGCATTTTGTCATTGACTTGAAATGCAGCTGAGATTCAGATAAACCTGGGTTTAATGCCCAACATCATCTTTTTTTTTTTTTTTTTTTTTTTCAATTTAAAACAGTTTCTCCCATACCCTCCACTGTTCCCCCTCCTGTCCCTTCTCCCAATCCTCCCTGGGCCTCATCTTTCCTTCCCCACCCCCACCCCTTGTTCACTCCCCAGAGATGGCAAGGAGTTCCAAGGTGAGTCAATTAGGTCAGACATATCCAGTTGAGGAAGGACTGAATCCCTCTGCCCAGTATCAAGGTGGCGATAGGGAAGGCATGGGCTCTGAGAAGCCAGTTCATGCACCTGGGATAGACTCTGGTCCAAGTGCAAGAGGCTCCACAAACTTCCCACACCTTTCAGCTGTCATCTGTTTTCAGAGGGTCCAGATTCATTCCATGAAGGTTTGTCAGCGTCATTTCAGAGTCTGTGAGCTCCCAACAGCAGGGACAGCCCAATCCATTGATGTCCTCATCATGATTCTGGTCTCTTCACTCATGCAATCTACCAGGTGTTTATCTATGGATCTCTGCATCTGCTTCCATCAGATGTACCCAGCATCATCTTATACTAATAATTTTCATCTCTCTGAGACTCAGATTCCTCATCTATAACACAAAGATGGTAGTCATGACAGATGTTCCAATTTGTTGCTGTGTGAATTTATAGAGATAATATGTCTGAATAGCTTTGCCCAGGGCATTGGACTTTGTCAGCATTGATAAACATTGGTCATTACGACTTTCATTGGTCCTCTGCCTGTATTATTACTGAGAAGAGAATAGGTCCATGCGAAGGCATTGGCAACTTGTGAGAGGACCAACACATCCTTTAGCTTTTAGTTGCCTTCTGTAGAATGCTCACTTTTTCCAAATTACTTTGTCTTTATTGTAATTTTTTTAAGTAATTCTTTATTTACTAGTAATGAAGCTCATGCAGCTTAATTAAGTGGCCAAAGAAGTCTTGACTAATTTTATATGATTTAGAAAGAGAAATGTTTGACTTTTCATAATTTTCTTTAGCCAGTCATTTATTACACAGATAT
Organism: Phyllotis vaccarum; assembly: GCA_033318265.1. NCBI lineage: Eukaryota > Metazoa > Chordata > Mammalia > Rodentia > Cricetidae > Phyllotis > Phyllotis vaccarum. The sequence continues at coordinate 51,030,174 of JARWLC010000016.1, forward strand.
TTGATTGAGGGCCCATTATATTCTAATAGTTTCTTGGGCACATGGAGCATACAAAACATAGATTCACACCCTGAGGCTCATCTAAACCTATGCTAACACCATAGTAAATCAGAGCATGGGTTAGAAGGTGGTGAGTGATCTGGGAATGGAAAGGAGGATGGTATGGGAGGGAACTTGAGAAGCCAGAGGCTGGATCTTATTTCGTTTTACCATTTTAAGAAACTTTGAGCTCTGTGTATTGGACTCAGTGTCTGGAGAAAGAGAACTCTGTCCCATTCTCTTCCAGTTCCAGTGGGCTGGCTCTCGCTGTCCAGTTATCAGCGTTTCCGTGCTGGCTGAGCCCTGCTGTTCTCCTTGCTAACGGGGCCTGATACCAATCCCAGCAGATCCATTCTTTTTGACAGGTCAGAACCATACCCACATAACTACTCCCATCGGCAACTCAGCCGGAGATGTAAGAAAAGCGACATTCCAGAAAAGGAAAAATTCCTCACTCCCCATGGTTTTTCAGGGGTTACAGGCAAGCAAGGGAACTTCATCTAGGTATTGGGTAGAGGCCACTAGATTTTCTCCCCACAGGAGTTCCAGTTTACATTCCCACGTGAACTTCCAGGACATTTAAGCACAAGGTGGCGTTATCACTCTTCTCCCAACCGGTGCTCCTATTAACATGCCACTTGAACAACCCATTTCTTCATACTCTCCCCCGCCCCTTTGATATACTGGACATGTGTCAGAAAAATCAGAGACCATCCATATCTTATCTCACATTAGCGAGAGTCATGTAGAAATGTCCCTTCATTACCAGGACACTCATGTCAAAAAGAATCGACTTATTGTCACCGTTTCTAACCTAACAGTGTTAATGGAGCCTTAGACATCCTTTCTCTTCATTTGTTTCTTAGATGCCTATCAAGAAGACAGTTGGAAGAGAGTTTCCAAGCTCTGGGGAGCCCTGGGCATGTGTATTCAGTGACAGCACTCTAGACTGCTTATTATACAGGGATTGGGGCCAGGGTGGAGAATTGAGGTGGAGGAAAAGCATATGCTTTTGGCGCCATGCCAGGGTGGTGAGTGACTCTAAAGCAAGACTTGAGCCTCTAAGGATAACTATTGTCTCCCTGTCTCCTGTGCTCTCCAGCCAAATTTTCCAGCACTGCCTGACAAATATATTTACCTTGTGCCGGAAGGCTTCATGATCTTTCCCGGCGGAACTGAAAATACTTTTCTCCCTTAGTTCATGCTTGTATTTCACTATCCCATATCTCCTGTGTCTGAAGAGGAGAGGAAAGAAGACATCTTTGGCTAGAGAATTTTCAGGATCCTTTAGAAAGTTCCTGATGCTGGAGACTTTTAGGTTAGGATTGATTGATCCTGAAGAACAAGCAGTCTGCCAGCATGTTATCGGCCATCCAGTGCTGATCAATTGTAATGGGATGATGGGTTTATATTAGCGTATAAGGCAATAAGCCATTTCCCCCTGAAACTTACACCAATGTTTGTCCTAACAGCAGGAAACTAGTAGAAGTTTGCTAGGAAAAGCCCACAGTTCTTACAGTAAATCTATCCCATGTGGATCTCCCATCTGTCTTTCAATAACAATAAAACATGTTCCATAGGTCTTAGTCCTGATAAACCCATTTAGAGGTGGCTGAACCTGTTCCATTGTGGTTCAGAGGGGTAGGATAGTCGATTGTGTGTGAAGTTCTCTCCTAGGCCTCTGTGGGTATACTTGGTGGTTGGCACCTACACCCCCCCAGGTAGGGACAGAGAGGTAATACCCAGCCTCTAACCCTTTGGCTGGCAGTGTGCATAATCTCTTCTCCCTAGCCTTCAAGAGCTAGAGCAACCGGTACTCAAACTCTCTAATGCTGTGACTCTTTAATACCATCCCTCATGTAGTGGTGACTCCCAAACCACAAAATTATTCTTACTGCTACTTTACAACTGTAATTTTTCTACTGTTAAGGGTCATCTATGCTTTCTGATGGCCTTAGGTGGCCCCTGTGAAAGGACTGTTTGAACACAAAGGGGTCACCACCCACAGATTGAAAACCATGGAGTTAGTGAGTGGGTTCATGATCAAAGCTCAGAAAACCTGGAATTAATTTCTAGACCTCTGGCATGTGAGCAGAATAGACATATGGAGGGCATTTTCGTGACAATCACATCTTTCGGCAGTGGTAAAAATTTTCTGTGGTGCAAGATTTGGGATTGGCAATGGCTATACTCTTTCTGTGTTGTTCATTCACGAGGATCAGTGGGTCTCAGAATGTTGCTTATTTTCTAGCCTTTGGGATAATATTTTGAATGCTGGATTACTTTTTTAAAATACCTTTCAATACATGCTAGCCTAGGCTGGCCTCTGCCTACTTGATATTTTAATTTTATTTAAGTTTCATTCAGCACTCACCCTATATGCCTGCACCTTATAAAGGAGAAAGAGTGTGATCTAGCAAGCTTGGGACCTACTCTACTCTTCATTGGTAAATAGCAGGGTTGAGAAATGAAGTGATTTTGTGAGGTCCCTGGACAGGGCCCATGCTGTACCCACTGAACTATGTCTAGGACCTGACAGAGGACCTGGTAGAGGACAGTCTCCCAGTTAACTTAGGCGCCATTGACAGCTTACAAAGTGTAGTCATCTTCATTGGTGAGTGGGAGACAGTGTCCCACTCCACATTAGATATTTCCAGTATTAAAAAATCGTGCTTACTTTTCAGGAATTTGGGTTCAAACCTAGACCCAACCATAACTAGGCTCAGACCTATTTTTCTGTTCAGAAAAAAAAATCTTCTTCTTTCAATGTTCTCAAAAGGGACCATAGCCTGGAAAACACTGAAAAATAGAGAGTGCAGTCAGAAGTTTCTGACCTGGCCTAGCCCTGAGGTCTGGACCCACAGTCCTGAAGGAACTTAATCTCAAAGAAATACATAGGCTTATATTAATTAGAAGTTATTTGGTCTATGACTCAGCTTTATTGTTAACTCTTATACTTTTAAGTTAATTTATTCTTCCATTTCTATTTAGCCACATGGCTTGGTGCCTCTTCTCAGAGCATCATTCTCATCTTGCTTCCTCTGTGTCTCACTGTTGTCTGCTTCTCTGCTCTTCCACTTCCCAGAATTCTCCTAATCTAGTTGTCCCACCTCTACTTCCTGTCTGACTACTTGACCAATCAGCATTTTATTAAACCAATATTTACAGTGACAAATATTGATAGTGTACAAGGGTATAGTTCCATAGCAGGAAATAGAAAAGAGAAAATGGAATGCCATTTATTTGACTTATTTGTCCCTTGGCCAATACACAATGGAGGGTTGCTCTGTGCCAATGGTATTCTAGGCTACCCATGTTTATCACATTCATACTAACAGTGGTTTCCTATATGATACAGATAGTACCATGGCTCTAGATTTATAGATGAGGAGCCTGAAATGGAGAAGGCTGAGTTCCTTCTACAAGATTAGTACTTACTGAGCAACAGCACAGAGTTCATGTGACACTGGCCTGTGTTTCGAGGCAATACTCCATAGCAGTGAGACTTGACATTTGGGTCCAGGTTCCCTTCATGATGATGACAGCTTTTGAGTACATCTTGTTAAAAACAAAAATGGTATAGCTCATGGTCTTGAAAAAGATATTCCTCACATTAGTATTTTTATTTATTTTTTTGTGAGAGAAGTTTAAATTTGGAAAACTTGGCACAGAGTGTTAATGTGCTAACATCAAATGAATTCCATGGATTTTCTACTCATTAAGGCCCATTTCCCTGCCCATAATTCACCTCAGCTTGGTTATACTTCTCTAGGGTATGCTAGTAAAAGGAGAAAAAAACAGGGAAGCCAGCCAGAAAAAGGTGTTTTTTGGCTGCAAAAATCAACTTACACCTACCAACAAAGTGAAACAGAATGACCTTGCCAAACAGTAAATATCAAGTTCATTGCTTAAGCCCCAGAAGAAAACGTATTAAGTAATTTATGATAGCCTTTTGGGTCCATGGTCACCTGATACTACTTGGCTCTGAGTATTGGGACTTTTCAGCCATTGGAAGGTGAGTCAAAGAAACAATGACATTTCATACCTTGGCTAAAGTACTAGAAAATGGGAAAATGTGTGTCTTTTGGGGGCTAGTGACACATGCATTTATCTGCTGACTTTATGAGTTACTAAGATTCTCCTATATTCTGAGAAGTAGTTGGTACACTTGAAATGGACCTCTCTTGTAGAACTTACTTTGCATACAAGAATGTTGAAGAAAATTAACATGTTTAACAATAATCTCAGTGAGTATCTTAAAGAAATTAGGTATTGGGATGGAAAGTGTTAGGTCTGAAGGAAGTCATTAGGAGTAACTGGTCTGAAAACTGTCCCTGTGGCTGGACACTAAAGACGAGCATTCAAAAGCCTAGGACCATTGAATCCTGGGGAAGGAGATCTGGGATGTGGGATAATCAGAACTGTGGGCCAGAGTTCAGAGAGAAAGGGGGAGGGAATAGGCTGTAGGGCATGGCTCAGCTGGTAAAGTGTTTACCAGGCAAACATGAGGACCTAAGTGCTATTCCCAGAGCCCATGTTAAGAGAACTAGATAAGTAGGTGTGGGGTTATGACCGTAGTACTGGGGAGGCATAGTTGGGTGAATCCATGGAGATTTCAAGCTGGCTACTTTACCTAAATTGTTGTTTCAGATCAGTGAGAAACCTGCTCTGAGAGAGAGAACAAAAAAATCTAAAAGTAGGAATGATTTTAGGTCAGGTTCATTCCTGAGATAATGAGGAGCACTGGAGGGGATTCATCAAGACTGACTGCTAATGTATCTGGTGGTCACAGATTCAGGAGAGAATGGTTTGGTGTTGCTTATGCATAACAGAAGGAAGAAGAGCTAGAGGCTGCTAGCCAGGCCTTAGCAACAGCAGGACAGCTGGACAGCAGAAGGCGGGAAAGATTTCTACCACAGTTGCTCATTTGGATCCTTGTGGAACTTCTTAGAGGCACAGCTGTCTAGGGCTGGTCCCAGATGTTTTTACTGACTGGATCTGGGACAGTTGCCTTTTAGGAAAAATGGCAGGAGACTGTGATGCAGAGCCAGGAGGAAAGCCCCGCTCTAATAGTGTTTTCCATGCTTGCTGTTTCTCTGGGTTGTCTGTGATGTCTGTTGTAAGTTGTGTTTCATGAATGGAGATGCTAAGACTGTGGAAGGAGACTTAACATTTAAAGTCATACAAGTAGTAAGAAGAAACCAGAGCGCAGTGGTCTTCATTAAGTTACCAAGGCCCTTCTTTTTCTCCATCACTCACTGCTCAAGAAGCCAACAATTAAGTTACTGCTTTTAAAATTCTATATGCAGAGACTGCAGAGGTGTCTCAATGTGGTGATTTATTTTATATTTCAGAGAGTATACTGCTATTGCAGTTCAGCTCCAAGGACACATGGCAGGTGGCTCACATCTTCCTGGAGCACCAGCTACAGGGGACCTGACACCCTGTTCTGTTCTGCCCTAAGTAACGGTATTCACATATGCACAGACTCACACACAACCACATAACAGATAATTCAAAAAAAAAAAAAAGCTATATCTTCAGAAGTACCTAAATGTAGTCAAAAGTAAGCAGAGTGGGAACTTAGAGAAACAATACACATTTCTGGCTGGGAAGTGGAATGCTGAGATATTGTCCATGGCATCATTTAGGATCAGCTGATATGGACTGGAAAGAAGTAGTTACAACTATTGGATTCCACAGTGCACTGGGACAGTTGGGGGAGGCAGTGGGGTAAATGTGGGCATGAAGAGAAGATGATAGATAGCATCGTGGACAAATAATGTGGTGGTGCCTGTGGCTTTTGGTAGCTTGGCATCCATTTTAAAGTTTTACTGAAAGAGATTTGTCTGCTGGCTAAGTTACAAAGGTGATCAGACATTGCCTGGTGTATGTTGACTCTTAGGCAGGTTTTATATCCTTTCCTTTGGATCTAAGAAACAATCATGTCTACAAATTCACTGTTTCTTCAGTGCTTTCTAAATAGTTCTTGTTGCTTTTCCCACACAATTGTTGTTGCTGTAGCATCCTGGGACCATCCAAAGGAGGAGGGTGGGATGTTTAATTTCCTGCTTCAGGTTAAATGTGCACACTTCTCCACCATCCAGCACTAATCTCTCTACATATGTCCTTGTGAAAACTGGGTTCTTCACATACTTTATATGAATGCCAAGAAAGAGAGACACTCGAATGTTTGAGAAAGAATATTCTTTGAGTCTGTTTCACTTTTCACAGGAAAGGGATTCTTTCCCAGGTAGAACTCTGGTCCCTGAATTCTCTCGCTTACTGTGAATTTCAATTGGCTGCAGAATAGTGATAGACACTTGGAAACACAAAGTTTAACAACACTGAGTTTCACCTTCTGCTAGCCTTGGAGTATTCTCGTGTGCAGCTTAGCCTTGGTGTTTGTGTTAAGTCTTAGGTTTAGTGTGAGCCATAGCACTACCAAAATAAAATAAATAACAATTACATGGGCTGCGAATTTGGCTCAGTTGTACAGAGTACTTATCTAGCAGGCATAGGCCCTGGGAGCAATACCAAACAGCACAAGAAACACCTCACCATACACATACCTGCAAAACAGGTACATATTGAATACGGAGCGGAGCACGCGTGCGCGCATACACACACGTATGAATTCACTGAAAAGAATTGCCATTTTCTATTTCAGCTGTTTTAAATTTCAGAATAGATTCACTTTTCCCTATTGGCCTTCTTTGACCTCCTGGATTCCCCTTTCTTCCTGCAGACTAAAAACTCAAAAGTAGGCTTCTGTCTGTTTTCACTCATATGTCAAGTCCACAGCAAAATGTTTGGCTCATAATTATACAAGAAATCCAAAAACAGTAATTGTCACTGGGCTGTGTACTTCAGGAACCTATCTCTCAAGTTGTTATGGAGAAGTCAGGAAGGAAGTATGTAGCAGAATGACAGTTTCTGTGTCTGGATCTGTTGTATATGTATAGGGAACCAACGCATAGAGAGGCCACTCGCTACTCATGCTGAGCTAGAATAAATACCTAAGTTGTTTGTTCTCCAAATCAGCACTAGCAGCTATGATACTAACCTTCCTCCTCCTGTGCACAGTAGGGCTTCAGTGAACCTTTTCTAAATGAAGAACTGAATGAAGGCCTGAGTGAGGCCAGGTTCAAACAACAACCCTGACTAATCCTCTTTGTGCATGCAGGCCCTCTCTGTTCCCTGTGTAAACAAGGGTAGCTTAGACAGGCAAGCACTGGACACTGATCGACTGTGGCTCTGGCATGGCATGACTTTAAAGACCACTCTGGACTCCGCTCTTGAGTCCTGAAACCTTTAAACAAGAAATGAACGTGGTAGAGAGTTTATTTAGTACCTAGATCACATGGGAATTCACAAGGGTTTGTGGGATATGGAGTAAAAGGCATCAGAAAACAGCTGGCCGACCCAGCTCACAGGAAGCTGTAGGCCTTTCTTTGCTGATCACTTTCAGTATCACGTGAGGTGGGATTTGGGGGATAATTATCCACAATCACTTCCTTCTTGGGATCCATTCCTTATTAGCAGTCTGCATGCCTGCTGGAGAAACCCCAGTTAACTGCCCCGCTTTCTCCGTGAAGTGAGATGAAAGTCTCATTGCATTAATACCTCTGAAATGGTGCTGTAACCCAAGCCACAGCAAACTGCTCACCGGGGATCCAAGCCTTGCAAACTAGACTGTCTAAGCCTGCATGAAAAATGCAGACCTGCCCCTCTGCTGCTAGTTAAGCCGGCTGGAACTTTAATGCATGCCTCCTACAGCATTTTAGACCCAAACCTCCAAGCCCAGGCCCCTACCCCCAACCCACAAAGCTGCCACCAGGGTCCTCGGTGCCTCCTAAACACTTGGCTCTGGCACTTGGGACATTTTATTGAGGCAGCTTTACTGGAAGGATCCAATTACGGGGTATGGCAAGTTAGATTCAATGCCCCGGTTAACAATGCTGCAGAGAACACTGAGGCTCCTTTATCCCTTTCGGGTCTGAAGGGAATGAGCTAACAGCCTCCAAGATGGCGGCTGCTTCTGGACATGAACACTCCATTGGGTTTTTAAAATCCTTCTATTTTTATTCATGTGTAAAAAGTAATACATCATAGTGGTTGGGGGGAGAGTGAGTCAAGCAATAGGAAGTAGGAAGAATAAAACTTAGTCTCTCCCCTTCGACTCCTAAAATCCCACACACTTCCTCTGAGGTAGACACTGTTTCCAGTTTGTTGGGTTTCCTTACAGATTTTTCTTTATTGTACTTATAAAAAAGATCATATCATAGTTAAATGTTTTCTGGCCAATTTTTCTGCAACGTATTTTTTTTTCCTTAGCTGTCTGCACGTTGGATATTTTCACCATCTATCCTTATCTGACTCATATGTTACAGTTTCTAGTATGTGTGGCTGTCTTAGACACTTCTGTTGATACAAATTTAGGATGTTTCCAAATGCTTTTCTGCCACTCTCCTACTTTTGTTTCCTGTTGCTGGAAGAAGACGGCTGCCAAAAGCAGCTTAAGGGGTGGAGAGTTTCTTTAGAGCACGGTTCAAGGTACATCACTGTGAGGAGATGAGGCAAGAGCTTCAAGCAGGTAGTCACAGCACATCCTCAGGAAGGAGGGAGGGAGGGATGAAGGCATGCTACCCCCTAGCTTGCTTTCCTCATTGTATGCAGGCTTCCCAGCCCGAGAAATGTTCTGCCCACAGTGAAGGTGGGTTTTGTCAGACCACATAACCCCACCAAGAAACCCCCACAGCTCTACCTGAAACCTATCTCGCAGGTAATTCCAGACTCTGTCAAACTAACAATTAATACCAAACTTAATAGTCACGAATATGCAGCAATAAGAACCTCGGAAGTGGCTTTGTGTCTACTATGCATATGTTGAAGACTGTTTTTTTGTTTTTCTGAGACAGAGTCTAACCACACAGCCCACGCTGGCCCTATAGCTCAAACTGGCTCCAGACTAATGGAAATCCTGCTTCTTTGGTCTCTGAAGGCTAGTAATAAATGTGTACTACATCTACTCCTGAAGAGAAATTTATAAGGGTGAAGTTATCAGAGTAATCAATGATGCTATGGTTCTGAGACATCCACGTTTAACCTTCCCTATATCCTTGACAAACCTTCAGACATGTTTAAGATTTAAGAATATAATGCCATAATCACATGACACACAGTTACATATTTCTTTCTGATTTTCCTTAATGTAATCAGTTCAACTACCAGCCCACAGATAACCATGCTCTCAGCTTCGGAAGTACTGTCAGAACGTTTTATGTAGAATCAAGTTGTGAATGTACTTGTTTTTTGTCCTTACCTTATAATTATATACTGTTATCTTTTTCTATGTTCTCTTATGTTTATACCTGACATACATTTCTATGTAAGTAGACCAAGAACTATTTTATATTACAAAAACTAATCAATAAATTTTCTTTACTGAAGAAGTTTCCTGTTCGTGGAAAATGCACAGGCGAGGTCTGGAGAACCTGGAATTGCCCCACATGCCCTCTGCACCTGACCCATCTCCCTGCTAGGTTCTTGTTGCTTTAGTGTTTTGCATTGGCATGGTACATAGTTTATAAATGCTTAATCAGGGTTGATACATTGTTTTTAAAATTCATAGCATAACTTAAGGTTTTTCCTCTGTTTCTACATTTATAAGTTTAGATAAATATAAGATTCCATGTATATGCCCCTGTATAGTATTGTGGAACAATCATCTTGTCTTTATAAGGACCATGTTCCACTTATTAATTGCTTACCCCTTCCTCCAAATCTGATGACTAATTATTATTACTTTTTTCTTTCTTTCTTTGTGGGGATTTAATAAAGTTTCAGAAGTTTTGGAGATATCAGAGGGAATCTACCCACAGTCTATGTGGGGGGTTAGTAAAAGCTCCAGAAGTCCCAGAGCCCTAACCACAGTCAGTCTAGGAAAATCAGAGTGGTGATTCAAACCTTTAATCCCAGCACAGGGAGTATCCTGGGAGAGGTGACCTACACCCTTAATCCTAACTGAGTCAAGGTCACTTCAGATTATAGAAGGAATTCCAGGCTCCCAAGCAGGTGTGGTGGGGCCACGCCTTAATTACAGAAAGAATACTTAAGACCGGATTCAGACACAGAGAGATCTATTCCAAGGGAATAGAGGCTGAGGAAGCTAGAAGACAGCTGGGTAAGATCTGACTGTGGTGTTTATTCCCTCTAGTATCTCCAACTTCTTCAGAGATCAATCTCTGAGTCTCATTTATTCGTGCGACATTTCTTCTTTATAGATTTTGCCTTTTTTGGATTTTCATATAGCCCTTTAAACTGGATTCTTCCTTTTAACAATATGCATATAAAGGTTTTCTTTGTTTTGTAATTTAAAAATATTAACTTGTGGATGATGTATACATGGATACACAGGCCACAGCACATGTATGGAGATTAGAGGAAGACACCTTATGGACTTCATTTTCTTCTGCCTTTAAGTGAGTTGTGGGAAATGGGTTAAGGTCGCCAGGCAAGCACCTTTATTCACCGTGTAATCTTCTTGGCTCTGAGACCTGTTTTTCTTTGTATCCACCAAATAATACTCCATGTGGGAACACGCCACAGTTTTCACTCAACTTTAGAAATTAGTTACATCTAAGTTTTGGCAATTATGAGTAAAGATGCTGTAAATGTCCACCTGAAGAATTCTGTGTAGATGGAATACTTTAAGAAGCTGGATAAATATGAAGGAGTGAATTATTGCATTATATGTAAAGTAATGGGTTGTTTTTTTTTGTTTTTTTTGTTTTTTTTGTTTTTTTTTGTAAGAAAACGCTTAGCTAATCTAAAGGGTTTTGGAGTGCACTGTCTTATATTCTGCCAGCAATGAACAAACTTCCCCTTGCTCTACACCCTTACTAGTATTTTAATGCCATTTTAAAAGAGTCATGCTGTTAATGTCAGTCTTTGAATTAGCATTTCTGTTGACATGATCTTGACCATTTTTTATGTGCATGACCCTTGGAGACCTATTTTTCAAGTCATGGGTCTGTGTTTTCACGTAATCTGGTTGTTCAAAGACTTTGCTTATTTTGATATACATCCCTTATCAAATATGTTTGGTGCATATTTTCTCTCAGTATTTAATTTGATTTGATTTTTACTTGAAAAATTTAGTTTTTAATATATACTAATTGGCTAACTGAAAATTTCCCATTTGGACTTACAACACTCCCTCTATGAACCAAAGCTTATATGTGTGAGAAGCCCTCTTTTGAGCTGGTGTCAGGAGACTCCTAAAACACTATACTGCCCTTGGCTGACCCTAGAGGTGTAAAGTAAGTAGCTATTTTTGAGGACACCTTGCACATCAGAAGACAGGCCCAGAGACTTCTGAGCTGGCTGTTACCCAAATGCCTCTTCCCTAAGGAATAGCTTTTATGGTGCCAGGAGGTTCATGGCAAGTTTCCCACAGAGAGAAGCAATGAGTGAGCCTACCCTGCTATAAATGCCTACGAACCACCACAATGATGAACAAGGTATAATAATTCTAAGAGTGTGCTGTAGTGGTTCTTGTACATTGGCAGTAACCAACTGCTCTGTAATTTCACTTAAGGCCCACTCAACAAGAGGGACATTATGCCTGGTACTAGAAACCTAGCCAACTTCTAGGACCAATAAAGTCATGGATCTTTGACAAGAATCTGCAACTGCTTCTTTTTAACTAGCTTAATTCCTAACTATGTTTTAAATATTTGTCTTTGTACTTGAAGATAAATGTAGTCCTCACCCTGAATTAAGGAACTTCTCTTTGAAACAGATGAAAACCATCACAGAAAACCACATCCAGTAGGAAAAATGCAGAGTTGTGGAGTCCAGTCCCAGTGGATGCATCTGCAATACAACTGTTAAGGCTCAGGAATCATTGTAGAAGAGGGTGAGAAGGGTGTAAAAGCCAGTAGAACAAGGAGTATACTGTGAGATTGATTTTATTTTTAAAATGCATTTTTATAGAGTTTGAGGTTTCAAACTTAAACAAGGTCCAATTTAACTAACATTTAAAAATAGATTGTGATTTTTTGAAAGTCATCACCAGACCAAAAGTTGCCTAGTTTTCTGTTGCTGATTGGCTAGGTATTTTCCCAGTTTTTCATTTTACTTGTAGATCTGACCCATTTTGAATTAATTTTTCTGAAATATATGGATTATACCTCCACTTTTTATGTCTTTTGACTGTTCAGCTTTCTCTCACTGTTTTCTGAAAAGAATGTTCCTCTGTCCGTGGATTGTCTCTTCTTGTCAGAGATGTGGGCAATATTTATGTAGTTCTGCTTCTGGATTTTCCATTGACTTGTCCCTTTTTCATCAAAACTGTACTCTCCTTGCCAGTACATTTGGATTCAACCTTCAGTCTTAATAGTGATTGCCACTGTAGCAGTGATACCTGAGGGTTCTTTGTTTTTATATATAACCTTAGAGTAACTTTTGATCTCCACAGAATAACTGGCCAGAGGGTTAGGGGGATTGATTATGTTGACTCTCTATATCATCCTGAGAATGGACTGATATTGCAAAAATATCGAGTATATAATATGTGTGTGTGTATTGTATAAATTATTTCTCTAATTATTTGCATCTTCCTTGACTTTTTATGAGTTATAAAGTTTTAGCTAGATGTTACACACACTTTCGTATGTTTGTTACTGAACCTTTAATTTTCAGTCAATAAGTAAATGTTATGTTTTAATTTTTAAACTCTCATTGTTCTTTGCTGCTTTGTAAGAAAGACTATTTTACAATTTCCTGATGGCTGTTAGATCGTTTGTATTGACTTTCTACATTGAAAGTCAGGGTGTTTCCAAAAGAAAATCTGTTTTGTCTCTTCTTTACTAACCTACATATCTTGTGTTTGCTGTTTTGTCTGATTGCATCAGCTGGACTTGAACAGCCAGAGTGTTCTCATCTGAATGCATCTCCCACAGATTAATATGTTACAACTCCTTAAGTGTGCAAGTATTAAATACGTGCCCTTTGGGAAGTGTGGGATATGAGAGTTTTGATTTATGAGCAGGATCAATGCTTTTATGAGTAAAGGTGTAAGACCTTGCCTCACCTTTTGCCTTGTGAGGACACAGCCACAAAGTAATACATATGGAGCAAAAACTTGGTGCAACCTGATTGAATCGGGAATGAGACAGGGTTCACTCTCTTCTTCTCAATAGAGTGCTTTATGCACCTGCTGGAGTGATACAACAAGAGAAGAGAATTAAAGTCCTACAAATTAGGAAAGAAGTCGAATTACTCACTTTTGAAGTGACATGATAGAAAATGTAAAAGATCCTAAAAATTTCACCAGAAAACTTTTGAAATAATAAAAAAATTTCAACAAAGAGGCAGGATGTGAAATCACTTTACACAAAGCATAGCCTTTTTGTAGACCAACATGCTAAGAAAGAGATTGTAGCACACTTCCATGTATAATAACCTCAAATATAATAAAATATCTTGGGATAGACCTAACCAAGGAGGTAAGACACCTCTGCAATGAAAGAAAAAGGTAGAGAAAACATTAGAAAGTGGAAAGACATCCCTATTCATTGACTGGTAGAATTAATCTTGTAAAAATGACCATCCTTCCAAAAGTAATTTACAAATTCAATGGAATTCTAACAAATTGCTCACAAAATTCTTTAGAGAAATGGAAAAATATATTAGAGTATTTATATGGAGCCAGAAAAGATCCGAGATAACAAAAGCAATATGGAATAAAAAGAACATTACCGGTCATTCCAGATTTCAAGATATATCACAAAACCATGATAATAAAAACAGCATGGTACTAGCACACACACACACACACACACACACACACACACACACACACACACACACACACACACACACACACACACACCAGACATGTAGACCAGTGGGAGGGATAGAAGACCCAAACAGGAATACATCTAATTACAGCCATCTGGTGATTGAGACAGATACCACAGTACTGTGTACTAAGCAAAGCCCTCATCAGACATTCAATCCTTTAGCACTATGACCTTGAACTTACCTGCCTTCAATTATGAACAATAAATTTCTGTTATTTAGAAATTACTTGGCCTGAAAACAAATAAAGGCGGTACCCCTCCTTTGTTCCTATCTTGTGAGGAAAGGATCTAGAAAATCATTACATGTATCATAACAACTCATTCTTTTAAACATCTTTACAAATTGAAGAAATTCCCTCTAAGTCTGGCTTACTGGAGACTCTACTGTGCTTTGGTGCTGGTCTTGACAGATGTGTACTCTGTGTTCATTGATATGATCACTTGAGTTCCTTCTTTAGTCTACTTTGATTCCTTTCATGAATTGATTTTTCTAATGTGGAACCAGTTTTGTGTATGTAATAACAAAAATGTTTTTTCTTGATCACAGCAAATGATTTTTCTGTGTATGATCAGATCAAATTTGCTAATAATTCATTTCACATCTTTTTTTTATTGTTTTCATATTTTCTGGTTTTACCAGGCTAATGGGTTAGGATTACAATCTATCTTCCCAGCCTTTGTTTTTGTTTATTCTCTTTATACTTTCATATATTTCTGCTCTAAATGCCTGTCTACTGTGACTTTCTTCTTCTTGTTTTCCAAAGTCAAAACTTAGATTCTTAGCTTTGGATCTTATTTTTCTATAACGTAGGTAGTAACTATAAATCATCTGTTCAGCACTGCCTTCACTAGATGTCACAAATTTGGACAAGCCCTATTTTCATTTAGCTTTGAATATGTAATAATTATCTCAATGCTTCTCGCCTGACCCATGTGTTACTTGGAAGTGTTGCTTAACGCCTATGCATATCTGGTTATTTTCAGTCTATCTTTCTGTAATTGACTTCTATGTTAATTCCATTGTGATGAGGAGCATTCCTTCTCTGAGTGATTTTTTTTATTCTTTTAAATTTGCCAACTTTTTTTTTTTTTTATGGTCCATAATGTGGTCTATCTTGGTGAATGCTCCGTGTAAGCTAGAGAAGAATGTACATTCTGCTGGTGTTGGATGAAGTGTTCTATAAATGTCAATTAGGTCCTGTTGATTGATGGTGTTGTTTGGTCCGGCACTACCCTGGCAGATTTTCTGCCTGCTGGATATGTCAATTATTGGGGTGGTAGTGTTGAAGTCTCTAACTACAGGAGAAGATTCATCTGTTTCCCTGAGTTTATATCAGTTTTTGTTTCATTCAGTTTGATCTGACATTGTTAGGCCCGTACACATTAGAATCACCACACCTATCTGAACTCTCCCTTTGCCCCTCCACAGTGTCTTTTTTTTCTCACTTATTATTGTTCTTTGCCTGAATCTTCTGTTTTTAAAGTCAATAACAATCCTCTTGACAGGCTGTGGAATGTAAGTTGAAAATAACTCAAGTGAAAAATATATTTAGTAGGTAATGTATCAGGAATCATAGCTTCGCTTAGACTATCTTAAATGTGCTCAGACCATTAATATCATCCTATAGTTGGGTATATACAATTACATAGAAAGTCTATTTTATAATAAATGTTGTATATCTCAGACACTCAATTAAAATTAATTAGCATACAAGAGTGAAAACCAGAATGGCCAGATAGATAGGCTTCGTGTCATCTTACAATAAAAGTATCGTAAGTCTCACCCATTATAAATGTTTATGTAGTGACCTCTGATTTCTTGTGACTAGTATTAACACAGTGCATTTTCTCTCTATCTTTTAAAAATGATTCTGTGTCTTCTTACTTTAGGATGAGTGTTTTAGGTGATGGATCATTTGGTCTTGTTTTGTAGTCCGTGGTTATCATCTCTATCTTTTAATCGGTGCATCTAGAACATTCACACTTAAAGAGACCATTGTTGTGGCTTTACTTATTTGTGACTCTTTTATAGTCATTGTCTACAAGGCTTTATGTTTATCTTTTCTGTCTTTTCTATTTTTCTGGGTCTTGAATATTTTATAATTACAAGTGCCCCCTTAATATGTCCATTGTACTTGTTTGTACATTTTTATCTGGATTTGATTTTTTATTTCTGTAATCCAAATACTTGGGAAGCAGAGGCTTTACTTTTGATTTTTGTGAGACAGCCAAGGGCAGCAGCAGTGGCCTATGGTGTTTTGGGAGTGTCCTTGGTTTCCTTGACCAATATCGCAAAGGGAAGTTTCTAACAGATGTTCCTTTCTTTGGTAGGGTTCTTAGTGATGGTGCTGATGCAAGTGGTATAACATCACTGCAGACATCCATATGTGCTGAATGTAACTTTAGGTAAGTGTGAATTAATTTTATTAACTAGGGCCTTTTAAGACACCCTTGGTGGTGTTTATGCCTCCCCTTCACCTCTTTTGAAATCTCCTCTCTCTACATCCCCCAATTAAAGTGCCTCCATTATTTTTTTCTCATGTCTCCTTCAGATCACCTGTATCCTGTTATTCTGTTAAGTGTCCCCACCCCCACCCACCCCCTTTTATTTTTAGGGTTTCTATGGTTACTCTCGGTCTACCTTGAAGTACATTTTCATTTTCCTTATTCAAGTAGAAAACCAGAAGTGACTCTCAGGCTCTAGGTGTGCCTTGGATGTGAGCAAGATTGTAGTATCTTGGACTATAGGTAAGGTGATTGCTGAAGCCATCATATGCTGACTTGTGAGCATCCCTGGATGCATCATTTACAGACTAAAGAAGAAAGCAATACTGAGTGGAACAAAGGTGATGAAACATCCTCTGGTTTATGTATCACCAGGGAAGGTTTTCTGGAGCAGGGCAGGAGGTACAGATGTACCATGTGGTTCATTCAGGTAAGTGGTCTGATCAGTGGTTGTTACTGTATCCCCAAAGGCAAAAAGTTTGGAGAGATACTGACTTGTCCATTTAAAAGCGCAGGGAGTGAAGCATGTTAAGGAAAGTCTTCTTTGTTAATTAAATCTGCCTAATATGGTTTAAAAGCATTAAATATAATAAAATAACAATGCTTTTTCCACAGTCCCACTCGTTCTCTACAAAAACACCAAAGCATCATTCAATTTTCCAGATGCAGGGACTAGTTTTTGTAGGATAGATTCATATTACTGTGGAAAGCTCCCAAGCAAATAATGTCTCTTTATTGGAAACAAATGAAGAAAAAGGATCTTTGGGAGAGTAGGAATAGTGTGTGTAATTGCATTAAAATATAAGCTCAGCAGTACCGATAGGGGTCCCTGACAGGAATATCTGGCTGAGTGTGATCAGCTGAGATTAGAACCACCTGACCAGGCAGCCATCCCTGTGAGTGAGAAGATGATGAAAAACCCCTCAGCTTTAGAGTTCACTTGCAAAGTGGATTTAAACAGTTTTTCTGTAATATTTGTGTCTTAAAAGCTTTGGTGGTTGGTTATCTGGCAGGGAGGGAGGGCAGAAAATTGATTCTATAATCTGTGATCCATCTTTTTAATCATTTTATGTATTTGGGAAAGTCACCCATTCCCTCTAATTTTGTTTACCATCTTCAGAAGGATTAGACACTAGTATCAAGTTTGTGTGGTGCAGAGGATGGTTCAGAACACTCATATGTACAATCTTCTCGTTAAGCCTTTTGAGCATACAGTTAGTACACAGTGTTGTGAGTAGCTTTGACATGACAGCTGTCTTTCATAATCCATGGTAGACTGATTCTAGAATACCCTTTATATAACAACCTATGAAGACACTAAAGTTACTTAAAGAAAATAGACTCATGTTTGCATAGAGCCTTTACATCTCTTATTATATGATTTAAAACATGACTTAAGACATCCAGTGTAATCAAAGCACTGTGTAAATTGTTGCAGTATTCCACTATTTAAGGAATAAAGACTAGGAAAATGACCATAAGGACAGGACTCTTATGAATGCAGCTTTTTTTCTCCAAGTACTTTTCATCTATAGTTGGCAGACTTTGTAGATACAGAAGGTATAGACAGCCTACTGTATAGAACAATAATAGTAGGTTTAATGCTGTAGTCTCAGAATTTGAACTTTAAGAACCTCCTAGTGACTAGCCTGATCAAACAGTTTCTTCTTGTAGAATAACTGTTTATTGAGACAGTCTTTGAAATACACTCCTCATGGGGAGCATTTAAAAATGACCTGTGCTCATCTGTCCGGTTACTTGTTTGATCAGTAAATAATACCTGGATCCCTTGTGGACCCTAGACTCTGTTAGGAGTAAAGAAATTCTGAAACAAGTGACTATTTCTTTGGGGAAAATTTAGAACACGGAGTAGCAAAACATATTAATTGAAATAATTCTTGGTTTTGTTCATTTTAGCTTCAATTTGCATTTTCTTGCCAACTATTTTTAAAATTGTAATATTAATGCTTATTTTCCATTTAAGTATCTTTTCTGACACACTGTGTCTTTCCACTGTCTTTTAGTAGTTTACTTCATTGCAAAAATTGATAAATACACACACTTTTCCTCTATGAATTATATTTGTGTGTGTGTATGTGTGTGTGTGTGTGTGTGTGTGTGTGTGTGTGTGTGTGTGTGCACGCGCGCGCACAGCCTTTTTGTCTGACCCGAGATCATAGGGTCATAGTATCATGTTTGAACTATAACATTATAGTTTCACTTTTTAAATTTTAGTACCTGATCTATCTTGAGTGAAAGTATGAGGTGTAGGTCTAAATGCACTTCATTGCCTATAGGCAGTATCATTATTCAGTATCTTCTGCCACTGTAAGTCTGTTCTTGGTCTATCTTTGTAAGAAATCAATTGACGCCCTCTGCTAGAAGGTTTCTGGCAGTTTAACACAAGCTAGTCTTTCCTAAAGGAGGGGACCTCAATTGAGAAAATGCCTCCATAACATCTGGCTCTAGGGTACTTTCTTGATTAGTGATTGATGGGGAACACCTTATCCATTGTGGATTGTACCATTGCTGGGCTGCTGGTCCTGAGTTGCATAAGAAAGCTGGGTGAGCATGTCAGTAAGTAGCAATCCTCTACAGCATTGACTTCCTGTCTCCTCTTTAATGAAGAACAGCAATATGGAAGTATAAGCCAAATAAACCCTTTCCTCCCAAAGTTTCTTTGGTCAAAGGATTCATCACAGTAATAATAACCCTAACAAAGATACCCTCCATATACCAGTTTCTTTTTAGGTTCTTTATTCTGCTCTATTTAGGGATGCTACAAAGTTCAGATTACAGGAACTTATATCTTGACTTATCATTTCTTAATTTTTTCAAGTTTTTGAGATTTTAATATAATCACATAATTTCTCTCTTCCTTTCTCCAGCCTCTCCCGTATATTCCTCCCCTGGTCTCCTTTAAATTCATGGCTTCCTTTTTCTTAACTGTGCTTGCATATGTGTATGTATGTGTGTGTGCACATGCCCACATATATACATGTACTATGTTGAAGTCAACGAACAAACATAGGCTCCAGTCCTCAGAGACATTCTACCAACAGACACACTCATCCTTTGCTATACAGCCATCACCAGGATGACATGTGTCTACACACTGTAGTCATAAGTTTCTCTGTCTCTCAAGATGGGTCCCATAGCAATCTAGTCCAAAATAATCACACTAAGACATATTAATTACAAGCTGCTTAATCTTTGGCTCAGGCTTATTGCTTGCTAACTCTTACTCCTAAACAAACACATGGTTCTCACTCATGTTTAACCACGAGGCTAACGTATAAATTGCTGATGCATTTTGAAGCTCTTCTCTCTAGCTCATTAGGATTTTTGCACTTTCTTAGACAGTTGAGCATGGTGTCTTTATGTATTGCCCTGTTTTCATCCTTTGTAATGTTCCTTTTCCTGAGAATTACTTTATATGATCTTCATAAGCCATTGAAAAAAATTTTAAGTGTTTGTTTAGTGTACTTTTCCTTATCCTTTATTTTAACCTGCCTATGATTTTACATTAATGCTGGTTTCTTATAGAAAGAATTCATTGAATGAAAATTCAGCATGTCTTAGTTTCCATTGTGGTAAAAAGCAATTTAAAGGATAAAGGTTTGTTTGGCTCACAATTTCATGTTACTATACTGCTTAGATTTGTGTCAAGTTGACACAAACTAGAGTTAATCAAAAAAAAAAAAAATGCTTCCACCAGATTGGCTTGTGGGAAAAGAAGGAATGTGATTTCTCGAGTGAAGATTGGTAATTGAGAGCCCATTTCACAGAGGGGAGTGCCATTTCTGGGCTGGTGGTCTTGGGTGCTGTTAGAGAGTGCAGGCTGAGCAAATGATGAGGAGCAAGACAGTAAGCAGTGTTTCTCCAGGACCTCTGCTTCAGTCTCCTCCCCAAGTTCCATCCTTGAGACCTTCCCACAGCTTCCCTGGGTGATGGACTGTAAGATGAAATAAACTTTCCTCTTCAAATTACTTTTGGTCACGGTATTTTGTCAGAGCAATAGAAATGCTAACTAAAACAGTCTGTCTTTTTGGGAAACTCAGGGCAGCAGGACACTAAATTAGCTAGTCACATCACACCCATTGTCAAGAGCAGAGAACAGAGAATTAATTTATTTATGCTAATACTCTGCAAGTTATCTCTGTAGTGGATTCACAATGTTACATAGTAAATAATTGTCCTGCCTATGAGTTTAATAAAAATTACTGATTGGCCAAAGGCAGACAGGAAGTGTGGGCAGGGCTACCAGACTAAGAAAACTCTGGGAACAGGAAGAACAGAGCAGAAATGTGACAGAGACTCCAGAGCTGCTAGACAAGCCAGAAGATGCAGAGGACTATACAGCTCTGAGAAAACGTACCTAGCCCCATGGCTGAACAGGATCAGAATCATGGGTTCGTTTAAGGGTAAAGAGTTAGCAAGTTATATGGCTTGGCCTTAAGCCTATCAGCCTAAAATTATTGTAAGCATCTGTGTGTCTCTGTGGGTCTGGGGGTCTGTGGGTCTAAACTTTGAGGCTAGGCCTGAAAGTCTGGTCCAGCAACCTCTTACTACAAATGGTAGCCCAATGTGGGTAAAACACACCCACATAAAGTCATAGAAAGCTTAAAAGTGGTCTAGAGCACAGAATTGAAGCCAAAATCAGCTTCTGAGTTTTGTCTCTCATATGAGCCATAGTACAGAGTTCTCCTGGTGAGGCATGTGGGCTTGGGCTACAATGGTGGACTTTTGGAGTACAGCTTAAGGTGAAAAATGGCTTGTTCCTGAAGTCTCACAGGACCCTCAATATAAGCAAAAAGTTGTAAATGATGTATTTAAGGTTTCTGTTCATAAGGACAAAAAGGGAACAGAATCAAAGATGGCTTCCTAGTGTCGCTGTTTTCTTGGATCAGCTCTGTTTGCTGGAGTCTTCCTGATTCAGCCTTAGAGGCAAAACACTTGTGAGTCCTTTAAGAGGCCCTGCTGCCAAATACTTAAATGGAGTTAATGAGCAGTAGATAGCAAAGCTTTACTTGGTGATTATATGGGCCCTAAAATTACCCAGAGTACCTGGGCTAAAAAACTAAATTCTATGAAGCTAGACAAGGAGCTGGGTGGAGCCATCCACTCATCCTACCAACCTTTAATCCTTAGCCAAGGACCTTGGCAGATTAAAGGTGTGTTCAGAAACAGAAAGAAATAGAAGAATCTGGGTGGAGTCAATCACCCTAGCCAAGCAAAGGTGTGGTCAGAGACAGATAAAGTTAAGAAAGAAATATACAGTAAAGACAGTTTTTAAAAACATCTAAATAATTTAGAGTGTGTTGAATACACACACACACACACACACACACACACACACACACACACACACACACACACATACACACACACACATAGGTTTAGAGAGAGAAAAGGAAAAAGAAAGTAGAGAAAGTCCTTAAAAAAGAAATAAAGTTAAAAAAAATAAACCAGGTAAAGATGAAAAATACAAAGAGTGTCTGGATACTGTATGTTATTGTCTTAGCTTTAAGCTTCTTGACTGAAAATGAAATAGTAACAGCTGCTAAAAGACAGTTGATTATAAATACTGTTGGATTAATTCAACCTATATATTTTGTAAATGAGTTGACTTTAAAACTGAAATCAAAGGATATGCTACTTTGGAGAAGAGGTTTTCTTTTTATTTCCACAGAAAATGAGAGGCTGTGGATTTATTCCTGGATAAAGAACATAAAGTTTAATAGAGGAAGACCCCCTGAAAAATCTCCAATGGAAATGGATGGCCCAGATTATTCAGCATTTTCAGAACACCTCTGTTGAAGTTTCCAGAGCTCTGTATCCAGAACAATTTCAAGGAGACTGGCTGAGATGATCCAGCCTTACAGACTACTCCACTAAAGACTTGTCCATAATCCCACATTGTTCTTTGGATTCCCATGGGATTTCCAGCTTCTTCGTTGTCATGCCGCCGCCTCCCCCCCTCACCCTTTCAACAAAAAGTAGCCTAGAGAACTACACCTGCAGTCCCAAAACATGGATTATGGATGTTTGTGTTTGTTTACAGTGTTGGTTACAAGTTGTTATAGATAACAGTGAAAAAAATTATACAAAGGAAGTTAGATTTGGGGTTCTTATTTTAAAAAGAGAAAAGGGGATATGTAGTGGATTTATGATGTTACATTGTAAATAATTGTTCCACCTATGAGTTTATTAAAAAGTGCTGATTGGCCAAAGGCAGACAGGAAGTGTAGGCAGGGCTACCAGACTAAGAAAACTCTGGGAACAGGAAGAACAGAGCAGAAATGCCACAGAGACTTCAGAGTTGCCAGATAAGCCAGAAGATGCAGAGGACAACCATAAAACTCCCGAGCCTTATGGCTGAACAGGAAAAGAATCATGGGTTTGTTTAAGGGTAAAGAGTTAGCAAGTTATAAGGCTGGGCTTTAAGCCGATCATTGTAAAATTAGTGTAAGCATCTGTGTATCTGTGCAGGTCTTTGTGTCTAAACCTTAAGGCTAGGCCTGAAAGTCCGGGCCAGAAACCTCTTGCTACATATATCCATTCTTATATAGTCCAGAATCCCATTTCTAGGGAATGGTGCCATCTGTACTGGGTAGGTTTTCCTCATTCATTACCTAAAATAACAAAATCACTCATAGGCATGTCTACAGGCTAGCGTAATCTAGACAATTCTTTATTTAGAATCCCTTCCTAGGAGATTCTAGATTGTGCCAAGTTCACAGGTAAAATTAACTGTTAGAGTATATTTGTTTTTGTTTTTCTTTGCTGCTGCTAAAATCAGGGCTTTGCACATGCTACAGAAGTACTTTACCACTGAGCTATACTCCCAGGTTTTATTTGCCTTTTAAGTGGTATATTTAGATGATGCATAGATAATGGGAGTTAAACATATATCATATTAATAGGGATATTATTCTTTCTTATTTTTTCAAAAGTAGCAAGATAACTTTATTTAAAGTGGAACATATTGGATTAGAGATGTATATACTATCAACATTGACAGTGGGCCTCATCATGAGGGTACACAAGGGCCAGAAGTTACAGCTCAGGGTCTCTTTTCTTCTCATTTTTATTAGCTCTTTGAAAATTTGAAGTATTTTGATCATATTTGATCATATTTACCTGGCCTTATCCCTGTTTCACTTGTTTTTTAAATTTTTTCTGCCCATAGACCATTGAAGCTGGTTGATGACCATGAACTACACCCTTCAAAAACTGACTCTCCTCTCAGGAGTTATTGATTGCCAATTGCCCGCCCTCCAACCTATGGTTGAGGGAATTGACTGTGGTCTGTTTCCTCTCTCTCTGATATTCCAGCCTGATCTTATTAAATATAAAATATTTCACCACACTCCAGGAATCCTTAAACTGAACAGGAGAAAGGAAACCAAGCACAAGGGAAGACCTAAATGCAAGAACTGAATTCTTGTCTCTTCATCTTCTATTTCTTCTCTGCCCTCCAGTATCACTTCCTATTTCAACCTTCCTAGTGCTAGGATTAAAGGTGTGTGCCACTAGCGCCTGGGAATGTTTCTCTTTTAGACTGGATTGTAGTCTAGTGTGGCCTTGAACTCAGAGAGATCCAGACAGATCTCTGCTTCTTGATCTTTTAGAACTAAAGGTGTGTCCCACCACTACCTGGCTCTATGGCTAACTATATGGCTGGCTCTGTCCTCTGATCTCCAGGCAATCTTCATTTGATACCCAATATATCACCACATGAGTGTGATATAGATGTCTCATATAGGACTGAGAATTCATCCATCTCTATTCTCTGTACCTTAATCAGTTGCTGAATGTTTCTGTTAATTTTCATCTACTGAAGAAAGAAGTTTCTTTGATGAGGATAAAGGTACTCCAGTTTATGGGTACAATGACAAATCATTAAGAACCAGAATTAGCACTAGCAGTAGTATGACATGGCCTGCAGGATCAGTCAACAGAGGGTCTGGAAGAGAGAATGGGCAGAGATGCAAAGAACGGAGGCAAGGCTAGGGGGTCTGCTCAAGCCTCAGAGTTTATTGTAATTTGGTACAGTATATATATGTTTCAGGGAAGCAGCCCCCCCCCCCCCACACACACACTACAAGGAAACAGTAACAGTAACAACAGTAGCAGTAACCAAAATCAGGGGCTTAGTCATTGTGCAGAAAGGACAAAGTGTGCATCATGGCATGGTGGCCAGGACCACAAGGAGCCACAAAATACATCGTTCATGCCTGGGAGAGAACCTCCTGGTTCAGAGAACAGTTCAACAGGCTGAGAGAAGAAGGAAGGGAAGTCTTTCCCACACTTGTGGGTCTCCACAGTAGTATGTTAAAGTAGTAGATTCTTCCCAGGGCCCATGACCTGTCAAGCCACCCAGTAATGGTGCCATGTATGGGTTTGCACGTGTGGGTTTTAATAAAGTGATTGGTTCTGACATTGGTGCCATTGTTACACCAAAAGAACTTTCTTGCTAGGCTGGTCGTGATTGTAGTTTGCAGAAGTCACTCCTAGATAAGGGTGATAATTACTTTTTCCCTCCAGTAATGTGCATAGCATCTTCCAGCACTATGAAAGGTAGCCAGTAGTATAAATCTTCCTGGTCAACACACCTTGAGTTCTCCATGTTGTATCATTCTATTAAGAGGTGTATTTAACAATATGGCTTTACGTTCTGATGAGTATCCAAGAGCATTGGTATTAACCTGTGATGTTTGGTTGTCTGTGAGACCTCACTAGTAAACAACTCCAAAAGGGTTAACCTATTCCTGACACTGGCCTTTTGATTTGTTAGTCTGTGGTATCTAGTAGGGACTTTGTTGTCCCATTACAAGAAAATCCCATCTAAACTCTTTTTATGTGTGTGTTCATATGTATTTTAGGAAATTTCTACAGTAGTCAATTTCCATGTGGACTTTTCAAAAGCTTGTTGATATTAGTTCTCCTTCCTCATATTCACTGATATCCCTGGTTTTCCATCTCTACTCTGTTTAACCCCTGCTGATATACAGTATTTCCCTTTAATCTTTTATATCACTGCATTCTAACTCTCCCCCTGAAATTACTTTCCACATTCTTCCTAACTAATTTCCTGATGCCTGTGGATATTCCAAACTGAATGAATATATATGAACATTCAGCACTAACACACATAATGAGAAAAACATATGTCATTCTTGGTCTAAGTTACCTCATTCAGAGTGACTATTTTTGTTTCTATCCATTTGTCTGAAAATTTCAAGTTTTATTTTTTTTTAACAGATACATAATACATACAGAGAGTTCCACCATCTGATTAACAGATAAATGAAAATTCACACAAGAGTATATTTTTTACTATTCAGAAAAACACAATTGTTCATCTATTCCCTTCTCATTTCTTTTTTCTATGCTAATTAGACATTTTAAATTATTTTATTTATTCTTCTCTGTTGACTTATCTTTAATACTTCTTTCCATTATAATCTTAGTGAATATCTACTGGAGAGTTTTGGTATTAAGTGGTATTATATCAGGTCACAAATAATCTAATGGCTTTGTGATAATAATGTCTCAATATCTCTCCCTTTTATCTTTTGTACTATGGTCATGATACTTCTATATTTGCTGTAAATGTTCAAGGCAACACTACTAATTTTTATTTCATTAGTTATCTTGCAAAGCAACTAACATAGGTAAAAATTTAACCTCATTTATTTCATCTCAGCAATCATAATTTATTTGGATATGTCCAAGTTTTGGTTTGACACACCACTTTCCTGGCCTAGACAAAAATCTTGTGACTTTTGTAGTGATGAAAAGGTATTCACCAAGAAAATGTTTTGATTTGTCTGAGAAATGGGTTTTTTTTTCTCCTTCATTTTTCAAAGATGTTTTTGTAGACATAAAATTGTGGAATATCAGTCATCTCTTTCCTCACCACTGTTTTGCATGTTATAAAGATATCATTCTACAGTCTTCTTGCCACTCAATTTAAGGTCAATCCTAGGCTATAACTCTGTTCCTTTATATGTAATATCTCAGCTTTCCCGTCTTCAGCATTGTCTTTTTACCATTTAAAAAGACTGGATTAGTTAGTTTATCTATTATTCTATGTATCGTTGTATATACAAAGGTCTGTGGGGTATGCATATATCCTAGCACACCCTCGGAGGTCAAGAATGACTTTGAAGAATCAGTTCTTTGCACAAACCTTTAATAAGATCCTGGGGTTGAACTTATATCTCTAGGCTGAGCCATCTTCCCATCCTCCTGTCATTCTTTTAAAAGATTTGTTCTCATTTTATGTGCAAAGATGAGGTCAAGATCATGATGAGGAAACCCACAGAGACAGCTGACCCGAGCTATTGGGAACTTACTGAATCTGAACTGACAGCTGAGGAAGCTGCATGGGACCTAACTAGGCCCTCTGGATATGGATGGCAGTTGAATGGCATGGGCAGTTTGTGGAGCCTCTGGCAGTGGGGCCAGAACTTATTCCTTGTTCATGAACTGACTTTATGGAGCCCATTCCTTATAGAGGGATCCCTTGCTCAGCCTTAATTAATACTGGAGGGCTTGGTCCTGCCTCAATTGGATATGCCAGACTGTATTGACTCTACCTGAAAGTCCTTACCCTCTCTGAGAAGTGGATGGGGCATTGGGAGGGGGAGCTGAGAGGTCACTGGTAAGAAGGTAGGAGGGGAAACAGTGGTTGGTTGATTAAAAAGTTTTTAAACAAAGACTATATTTTAAAATATATTTCCTCTCATATATCCCTTAGTGACTTTAAACTTTCATGTAGCTGAGGATGGCTTCAATCTTGTGATCCTCCTGCCTTCTGCAAGGCATTCAGCATCATACCTCATTTATCTCATGCTAGGATCAATTTCAGAACCTCCTATATACTGGATAAGCACTCTTGAAACTGAGTTACACCTCCAGCCTCTTTGTCTTTTATTTATTACAGTTCAGACAAAATTTTTATTTTTTTGTTTTTAATTTTCAGTTATTATTTATTTTCCATCGACTTTAAAAAGTTTTTACCTCATGTTTCCTATTCTGCGCCCATTAAAATTATGCACACTGTCTCACTCTAAGATGATTGGTGCTTTCCCTTCCTTCATGTCTCTCTGGGCCTCTATTCAAGGTCATTGATCATTCATCAGCTGTGTTGTTTGTTCTGAGTCTCTTGTAGGTGTTCCTCAGTGATGCTACTGAATTTTCATGTGTAGCACCATTGCTTGATTATTACATGGACTTTTCATCTCTTTACTGAAGCTACTAATCTGATTATCTATCTTACTTACCTTTCCTTTAAAACTTTACAGCCACCATTATTTTATCATTATTACTTTAAATTTTCAGTCAGGCAGTTCTGACAACCATATTGCTTCTAAGTCTGATGACAGTTATTGTGTGTAATGATTTTCTCTCTCTTTGTATGTCTTATATAGTAGTAGAGACTGAAGCAAGTTGACTTTACACTGGCAGTATGTAACGCCTTTTCTTGGGTTGCACACGGGTATGGAATATTGAGATTAATTAGGCTAAGCTGAATTTTGGTCGTGATCCTCCAATTGTTTCTGAAGTCAGAGAAATGTAGGGCTCCAATTTCTATACGTATGTTCAGGCTACACAGAAGCAAAATTACTGCTAAATGTTAGAGTTTCCTTTTTCTGTGTGCTCCAAAAGACATTCTAAAAACGGTCTTTTTTTCCTCCTACAGTATCCCTTTGTATTGTTTGTGTGTTAGCAGAAGCATTGGCTTAATCATAGATAGACATGGGAGAGATTGTTGCATGAATAAAGGAAACTCAGGGCCAGATCTCTGGGAAAGGCAGAGATAGCAGAGAAAAACACTACAGTCAGATCTCACGCAGCTGTCTTCCAGCTCCCTCAGCCTCACTCCTCCTGGCTTCTTCTGCTGCTCTGTCTTTCTAGTCTGCCTTAAATATCTTCTTTGCTCAGTTAAGGCATGGCACCACCTCTGCCTGCCTGGGAGCCTGGAACTCCTTCTGTAAACTAAGATGACCTCAAACTCAGATTTGCTGGGATTAAGGGTATAAATCACCACTCCCAGATACTCCCTCTTCTGGGATTAAAGGTTTGAGTTACCACTGTCTGATCCTCCTAGACTGACTGTAGGTAGATCCCTCTGATATCTCTGAATGTTTTTATTACATTTGAAAATATACCCACGTGTTCCTTTTTATGTCAAATTTTAAAAATGGTGATAGCTAACATAAGAAAAATCATATACAATAATTATATGCAATATATACAAACAATAAATGAGTAATTTCCAGTCTGTTAACAATTGACAATTCCAAGAAAATATTTCATTAATTATCCTATTTTGATGAGTCCAAAGGATTGTACCAAATTTACTTTCTTTTTAACTTGTATTACTAACTAAAAACTATTATTTTGATGTCTCTTAAACTTATATACTTTAACTTCAAAGTTTCTTTTCTAAAGTTATCACTAAAAAACAATAACTATAACTATCTCATGTTCAACTACCTCACAGACCCAAGAAGAAAATAATATTCACCCAAGTAAACCGGAAGTACAAGCAACTTCCAAAATCTAGAAATGACAGAGATGACACCTATCTGCGTAGACAGTCACCCAAGTTCCTTTATAAAGTTGGGGCATCCATCTTCAGCCTACAGGCCCAGAGTCTCTTTTCATTTTAGTGAAGCAGGAAATCTGCTCTGCCCATTCTGGTATAGTTCATCAGTTACTTCTCCTTGTGTCCTGAAGAATATCTGATAGTTTTCTCTGAAAAGCAGGAACCTGAGGAACCATCTCAGCTTGTTCTGTTAAAGTTCAAGGTCACTTTCCTAAGGAACCTGCATGTCCAATTTAAACGGCATATTGTCAAGCAGTCAATACAAGAACAAGTTCTTTTCCTGTGGCTTACCATTGCCACAAAGAAAGTAAACTCCATATGGAATTTCTTCAATGCCCATTTTTCTCTTGAAGTAGATTGATGCTGCCAGGAACAGACCTGTTTCACTGTCCAGAAAAGTCCACATCCTTAAAATATTTTAAATGCTATATTCTATGGATCTCTGAAGTGTTTGAAGAAGACTTGTTCATCTAAAATATATTTGTTTAATCTTGAAAACATATCTAATATGACTATGTTTGAATGTAATGTCTAATTACTAACCTGAATTACTTTATATTCTAATTAGTTGGTACTAAAAACTTTCACGGACTAGCAATTTGTATTACTAGTAATGCAAGTTATTAGTTAGATATTACATTCATTGTTATATGAACTGAATAAGTATAATACCTTGAACAAGCATAGAGATATTTGTACAGTAACACAATCTCAATATGCACAATTTGTATATTGTATACAATATACAAAAATCTAATCCAATGTAAACTATTTAAAGCTAGTAAATCCTTTTAAAAGAAGATTCAATAATCTATCCTTATATCCTATATATCTATATCCCCCTTTTATTTCTATCTTGAATCTAATCATTCTTGTTTAACTGTTTTCTAACCATAACCATTAACAATTTTTAACCAATTAACCTTAACAATGACAATCATCCATACCCCACCTCTTGGGAATGTGGGCACCATGTTCTTAAATTTATTTCCTGCTGTCTGGGGGTGACTGTATCTTTAGGGGATCTTTGTCTTTCAAAGCTCCCATTCGTCCCATGTCCACCTAATACTCTGTAAATTACAGTCAAACACAGATTTTTGTTCAACTTTAATTTATTAATTTTCAAAGATCAATCACAGACACTGTTGTAAATTTTGGGGAACGTGTGTATGCACTGCTGCATATTCATAGAATAGATGGCCTGTAGTATACAACATGAGTGATCACAGCCGTGGCCATGTAGTAGGAAGTGAAATTCCTACCTCACTGAACTAGTCTCATCTGTATAATCTGAGGTTCAAGAGGTCCTTTTTGTACTTCCTCTGCTTCCCTAAACCCAATAGTAGAAGACCTAACTTCTTCCTGAGTTAACACTGATCACTATTTAGTTAATTTCAGAAGGCCCCTTACCATGTTCCTCACTGTTAACCGTTGTAGTGGGTTCTCGGGTCCCGGGCGGCCAGAGGTCCAGAGACCCACAGACCTGCTGCCCGGGACCGCTTAGCTGCCCAGCCACCCGGGTCCCCAGAAACGACTCAGACGCTTATATTAACTTCATGCTGTTTGGCCTATGACTCAGGCACATTGCTAGCTAGCTCTTATATCTTAAATCAACCCATTTCTATTAATCTGTTGGCCACGTGGCCCGTGTGGCTCACCCGCGCTCCTCACATGTTTCTTCTTGGGCGGCTTCAGCTCGATCTGCCTGACTCCGCCCTGCTTCTCCTACCTAAGCTCTGATTTCTCCTCCTACTTCTTCTATGGTGCCTGCCATGGCCCAAAAAAGCTCCTTTATTTAAAGATTGAGATTCACAGCATACATAAACGCATTCCCACATCAGTTAACATGTTCTGTTAGGCCACATAAAAAGCATCTCTACAGAGGGCATGGCATATGGTAGACAATTCCATAGAGTCTTATCCAGACATCTGACGACTTCACTGAACTTTCACTTATGATGAGACATGAGATCATTTTTAACAAGTATTATTAATTATATCACAGCCTTATGGTAACATTTAAAAGATACTATTGATCACATCCAGAGAGATAGCTCAGTAGTTAAGAATTTATATTGCATTTGCAGAGTCTCAGGTTTGCTTTCCAGCACCTATGTCAGGCAACTTAAAACTACCAATAACTTCATCCAGCTCCAGAGGATCTGACTGCTCTTCTCGCTTCCATGATTACCTGTACTTACCTGCACATATAAACACATAAATATAATTTAAAAATTAAAGATTATTAAATAATCTATGAATAAGGTATCACTAAAATAATAAAATTTTCAGTAACAAAACAGTAAGTAAAAGATTATCTGAACTGAGAAGTAGCTAAGCGTGGGGGCATATGATTTAATCTCAACTAGGAATTTAAAGCCAGCCTGGTTATATAGTGAATAATAGGCCAGTCCAAGCTGTATAATTGGGCACTCTTTAAAATCAGGAAATTAAAAATAATAAACAAATACCCAAACAACAACAAACACTGGAAGACAATTCACTGAAATGGCTGCCCCTTTCTCTTTCAAAGAACATTGATGAGGTGGGAGGTACATCATGTAAATCTGAGGACTTGAAGGGATTCACGTGCATGGGTATTTTCTGCTCTGATGCTGATATATAGTCTCCAGAGTATTTATGATCAGTTATGTGGGTTGGAAATTGTGTGCAGAGGGGACCAACATTTCTCTGAAGGAAAATTATGAAGAGGTCAAAGTGAGACAGACCATGTCCTGGAGATAAAAGAAGAAAAAAATGAGAAGCTGCTGTACCTTGTGGGAAAAAATGGGACCTACATTTTTACTTCTGTCCTTTTTATTTTAATCTTGGGGACAGTGACATTGATAATGCAGAAAGGGGTCTTTCACTATTAACTGACAGGTTAATGTATTGTCTCATTTATACAGGCCATGTTGTTGCATTTGCTGTGATATTTATCATATTTACTCCGATTGGCCAATAGAAACTCCTTACATATTATGAAAAGCATTTTACATGAAGAGAACTCTGTTATTACAGGGTTTGTATAATGACACAATGGTCTTAAACAAGACCTGGAGGAACACTGTTACATCAGTAATATCTGTAAGTGGTTATATGTGTTTTATATACTTGATTTGTAATGTATCATATAGTTTCCTAAAATGACTATGCATGCCAAGTTAAAACACACACACACACACCTTTAATTTTCAATATTTACCACTTTAAAAATCTCATTTCTATGAGTTTCTTTTAAGATAAATTTTTGACATCTCTGTACCTCTATTCATAACTTTGGGTATGTTACTTGTACATATTAATTTCATAAACATCCAAATTATGTAAGTACTTAGTGTGGGGATTTAATAAAAGCTTCAGAAGTTTCAGAGATATTAGAGAGAATCTACCCACAGTCTATGTGGGGAGTTAATAAAAGCTCCAGAAGTTCCAGAGATCTAACCACAGTCAGTCTAGGAAAATCAGAGAGTGGTGATTCAAACCTTTAATCCCAGCACAGGGAGTATCCTGGGAGTGGTGACCTATGCCCTTAATCCCAACTGTGTCAAGGTCATTTTAGATTATAAAAGGAATTCCAGGCTCCCAAGCAGGCAGTGGTAGAGCCACGCCTTAATTTACCTAGAGAGTATTTAAGCTTAAGATAGGCATAGATCTGGGGAAGCCAAGCCAAGGGAAACAAAGCTGAGGAAGCTGGAAGACAGCTGGGTAAGATCTGACTGTGGTGATTATTCTCTCTAATAACCCTGACTTCTTCAGAGATCTATCCCTGAGTCTCATTTATTCATGCAACAATTGGCGCCCAATGTTAAGGCATGAATTTCTCCCCTCCCTACCCAAAAAACCACACTTGCCGGCCAGAACAACAGGTGGTCGGAGGAGTAATTACTGGTGGGCTAGGCTTTCTGTTCTGGGTTAGCCTCCAGCCTTAGGCAGACCAGCCACACGTGTTTCTGTTTCACTCTCATCTGGGTAAGTCTTTCATACAGTGGCCTCTTTCTCCTGGTGGGTTGTTTCTTTTTCCTTTTTGGACCCCTCTTTGGGTTGCTATCACACTAGGTAGCTGCCCCACTTCACAATCAACAATCAATTGAATCATTAACAGACAACAATTGATAAGTAAATCAAAATTTTTTTTAAAAAAGGTGGGCATTTGTTTAAAGCAATGGAAGGTGATTGGTCATACTGTAACCTCTCGTTAGATGATTTGATATTAAAACCAGTGAAAGAAAACATAAATAAGGTAGATGGAAATATCATAATGTTTATCATACTGTTTACTATGAATATTTATTGCTTAATATCACATAAAAAGTCGATTAATATAAATCCAAAGAAAAAGGTCTTTAAAAAGCCTGTTGAGAGAGAACACAAAGATGCTCAAATTCAAACAGAAGAATATAAAAAACCAGTTTCAGCAAAGTCATCTAAAATTAGACAAAAACAGGCAACATTAATATACCCAATAACCTTTAAAAAAACAAAAAATGATAGAGATAAAAGAAAAGGTAGCTAGGCTCCAATATAAATGTTAAAATTACAGAGAGTAAAAAAAGCAATTCTATCATATGGGATGCTGTAGGGGATTGTGTTGGTAAATAATTGTTCCACCCACTGGTTTAATAAAAAGCACTGATTGGCCAAAGGCAGGCAGGAAGTGTGGGCAGGGCTACCAGACTAAAAACTCTGAGAACAGGAAGCACAGAACAGAACGCCAGAGAGAAGCTGGAAGAAGCAGAGGACAACCATGCTGCTCTAAGAAAAGGTACTGAGCCCCATGGCTGAACAGGAAGAATCATGGGTTAGATGAAGGGTAGAAAGCTAGCAAGTGATATGCCTGGGCCTGAGGCTGATCAGCCTAAAACTAAAGCATCTGTGTGTCTCTGTGGGACTGCGGGATTGTGGGTCTGTGGGTCTGTGGGCCTAGACCTTGAGAAACTTCCTACAACAGGATGCAGTCACCATTTGTCAAACAAATGCTAAACTCCTGGTCATGCTGTAACCAGGTCACCCCTAAAGATTGGTTAAATATGGTTACAGCTGTGCTAGAGACAGGGCTGCTCATACAATAGAAATCATGGTAGAGAGAAGAGGCTAAAACAATTAAAACAAAAAACAAAAAAAAAGGGTCAGAGATATAAAAGTCTCCCAAGACCAACTTCTTAGAGAGAGAGATTATGCTGATATTGACAGGCAGTCATTATACAATGACCATATTCTAGAGTTATGTCACATGACAACTTTAAATGCCTAAGACCAGATTTTAAAAAATTAAAAAAGTGAAACATTCACTAAAATAATTCAAAGCCCCCCAAAACTTCTACAGACTTTTTACACAGATTAACTGCAACAGTAAACAGAATGATACCAGACTAAAAAGGCAGACAAATAATCACTAAATCACTGGCTTTTGAGAATGCCAATACACAATACTAAAAAATAGTTAGACCTTTAAAAGCAGGGTCAACACCTTTAAAAGATTAGATTCGTGAGACAATTAATATAGAGTCTTATGACAGTGATGATAACTGGGTAAGAGAGCTTATTTCAAGAAGTATAAGAAAAAAATCAAAACGTCAAGTGTTATAATTGTAGAAGACAAGGTCACATAAAAAGAGATTGTAATGAAGGCATTCCCAGAAACAGTCCTTTTGGTAAAAATAATCCCAGGAGAACACCCCTCCCTTCTAAAATATACAAAAGGTGTAGAAAAAGAAGACATTAGATCAATAAATACAGATCAACAAGAGACAGACAAGATAACTTTCTGCCCTCGAAAAATGCCCCAAGGGGGCTTTCAAAAGCCCCCATATCAAATCCAATCCAGTCTTACCCTGCCATTGTAGAATAAACACCTTCCCAAAACAATTAAAAAGGTTAAAACCTATTTTAAAAGACATACTACATAAAATAATAAAAAATTTTCAGAAAAAGTAAAAAATTCAAAAAAAAATTATAAAGTGAATATTTTTGGCAAACTTCTATCAATAAACAAAGGCCAAAATTAAAAGTACAAATAAATGATGTTATTATTAGAGGCTTATTAGACATGGGCACAGATGTATTCACAATTTCACCAGAATCATGGCATCCAAGTTGGCCCCTTCAAGACATAAATGTTAGTTTTTGGGTATTGAGTCCATATCCCACGTAAAACAGAGTACAAGATGGCTTGAGTATATAGGACAAAAAAGACAGAGAAAAGTATTTAAGCCATATGTGGCTGATATTGTTACAAATTTATGGGGAAGAGATTTACTGCAACAGTAGAACACGCAGATTAATATTCCTCCAAATACAAAAATAAGCCATAAACTAGCACATGGTTTCAAAAGAGATATTAAAAGGTATTATGAGAAACAGTCACGGACCATTCAGGTTATAGAGAAACAAGACAAAACAGCTGCTGATCTTTCAAAAACACCTACAACACTACCTCTAAAATGGCTAACAGAGAAGCCTATATGGTTCATCAACGGCCTCTAACAAAAGAAAAATTACAGGCCTTAGAGCAGCTGGTACAAAAACAGTTAAACGCTCAACAACATAAAAAGGATAGATTATTGAATCTTCTTTTAAAAGGATTTATTAGCTTTAAATATTTTATATTAAATTGGTTTTCTCTATGTTGTATACAAATTGTGTATATTGAGATTAATTGTGTCACTGTACAAATACATCTATGCTTGTTTAAGGTAGTATACTTATTCAGTTCATCTAACATTGTAATACAAGTTGCTAGCTCATGAAAGTTTTTTATTTCCAATTAATTAGAATATAAAGCAATGCAAGTTAGTAATTAGACATTACATTCAGACATAGTCATGTTAGATATGTTTTTAAGATCAAACAAATATATTTTAGATGAACAGGTCTTCTTCAAACACTTCAGAGATCCATAGAATATGGTATTTAAAATATTTTTAGAACTTAAAGACTTTTCTAGACAGTGAGACAGGTCTGCTCCTGGCAGCCCCAATCTACTTCAAGAGAAAAATGGGCATTGAAGAAACTCCGTATGGAGTCTACTTTCTTTGTAGCAACGGTTAGCCATTGGGCAAGAACCTGTCCCTGTATTGACTGCTTGACAGTATGCTGTTTGAACTGGACATGCAGGTTCCCTCAGAAAGTAACCTTTGAACTTTGACAGAATAAACTGAGATGGTCCTTCAGGTTCTGCTTTTCAGAGAAAACTGTCAGAGATGGTCTGTGGATGGTGTGAGGCCGGTAGCAGCCCTGGCATGCTGGGCCTAGATCTTCCCAGAGTTGGGATGCTTGGGAATGCAGCCCAAAGTGGGTGGTAAACTCCATCTAAGGCTAAATACCTACACAAGCCTGATAGCCAAAAAGTACCACAAAAAAAAAAAAGCTGAAAAAACTTTGAAGAGAGACTTCAATCTTCAGGACACAAGGAGAAGTGACTGAACTACACCAAAATGGACAGAGCAGATTTCCTGCTTCACTGAAATAAAAAGAGACTCTGGTCCTGTAGGTTAAAGATGGATGCCCCAACTTTATAAAAGAACTTTGGGTGACTGTCCAAGCAGATAGGTATCATCTCTGTCATTTCTAGTTTTTAAAAGTTGCTTGCACTTCCTAGTTGTTTGGGTAATATTATTTCCTTCTTGGGTCTCTGAGGTAGTTGAAGATGAGATAGTTATAGTTACAGTTTTCTATTGACAGTTTTAGAAAAGAAACTTTAAAGTTAAAGTTTATAGGTTTAAGAGACATCAAAATAATAGCTTTTAGTTAGAAAGGAAATGAATTAGGTATAATCCTTTGGACTTATCAAAATAAGATAATTAATAAAATAGTTTCTTTGAATGGTCAATTGTTGATGGACTGGACATTACTCATTTATTGTTTGTATATATTGTATATAATTATTGTACCTATTGTATATTGTTTTTCTTATGTTAGCTATCACCTTCTTTTTTTTTTTAATTTGACACAAAAGGGGATATGTGGGGATTCAATAAAAGCTTCAGAAGTTTTAGAGATATCAAAGGGAATCTACCCACAGTCTATGTGAGGAGTTAATAGAAGCTCCAGAAGTTCCGGAGATCTAACCACAGTCAGTCTAGGAGAATCAGAGAGTGGTGATTCAAACCTTTAATCCCAGCACAAGGAGTATCCTGGGAGTGGTGACCCTTAATCCCAACTGAGTGGAGGTCACTTCAGATTATGGGAGGAATTCCAGGCTCCCAAGCAGGCAGTGGTGGGACCATGCCTTAATTTACCAAGAGAGTATTTAAGGCAGGCATAGAGTTAAGAAAAGCCAAGCCAAGGGAAGCAAGGCTGAGGAAGCTGGAAGACAGCTGGGTAAGATCTGACTGTGGTGTTTATTCTCTCTAATATCTCCGACTTCTTCAGAGATCTATCCCTGAGTCTCAGTTATTCCTGCGACAACTTAGTTGACAACATCACTTTTTTATTTCTGATTTTTCATTTTTTGGGAGCACCAGAGTAAAGTAGTATTTGAAAGCATTCTACACATCCCTAAGTTACTATTTTATGCCCTATTTCTCCATATACTTGTATGTAACTTTCTGTTTTTCTTTTCTTTACTAATAGCACCTACTCTATACTTGGAGTATTCAATAATGCTTAATAGCCACTACAATTCAGACCCCGAATGGCTCCCACATTGTCTATATGTTTGAGAGTTGGTTATTGGTTTGGTAATATGTTGAGGGAGGTGGTGAAAATGTACAAGACAGTACCAAATGACGTGTCAGGAGGGATGATGTATCCTCATGGATAACTGCCGTATCTGGTCACCTCCTCCCTTTTTCTCCCAGCTCCCAGCTATGAAACACATGGTGTCACACCACTGTATATTCATTCCTTCTGGGATGTGCTGCCTACCCCAAAGAAGAGCCAATCAGCCATGATATGACCCTTCCTAAACTGTGAGCTGACAGAAAAAATAAATGCTTCTTATGAGTTGGTTATCTGAGGCATGTTATATGATGGACAGTTGATTGATTCAGTAACCAGTTATTAGCTACATTATTAACCAACATAGCAATGGAGCAAGAGCAGAGCTGTCATTAATATTTATTCTGTGCTTTACAAATATGTGAAACTTGAGCACCGAAGAATATTACTGAATGTAAATGAATACAAAACACTCAGAACAAGGCTTTCTTTCATGACTGTCAATGTGAAACTCTAGTTCAAGAGATATTTCCATTCTGGCCTCTCCCAAACATCAAGTTGTTGCAGTTCAGCATCTCTTCCTACAGGAATGTCCCCCACCAAATGTAAGTGATAAGCACGGGGGTATGCTGTTTGTTTTACGCTCAATTTTGTTTATATACAAATGCCCTTTCTTTGTTTCCTGTAAAACAGACAGAAATGCCAAAACCACTTCTTAAGGCTTTTTTAGGAAAACTAACTTAAGTGGAAAAGCATCTCTAAGCTTTGGAGTACTGTGTAAGGAGTAGACTTTAACTATAATTGGCTTGATCTAGTGCACAGCCAGGGGAGACATGCTGGGTTTTGCTCATGAGTCACGCACATTGACATTAGGAGCCGTCCATCCTTAGCATCCTTTCAAGACAGATTTCCATTCCATTGTTTTAGTTCATTATTAGATTATGGGATTGTCATTTTTTTCCCCTTTCTAGACTTTACTACTTTAAAAGCTCTATCCTTTGAAATCGAAAGCAATTTGTGAGCTTCATTTAGAAGCAACAATAGTAGTGCTCCATGGAATGGAAAAAAGAAAAGGAGGAAAAAATAGAGAAGAGATCTAATTTCCCAGAACACATTTTAAGAAATGAGAAGAAGATGAACCTGTCCCTGGGAACTCACACGCTCCGGTAGAGCCCAGCGTGGAGTCACAGGGGCTTTTCATTTCCCAAGCAGATTCTTAAGAAATAGAACTGAATGGTAATGAGGACTCTAGCATTGAGACTGGGGCCACATTGAGCCACAGGGCCAGTGGCAGATATAGAGGTGTTGTGTGTCTTCCTTTTGGCTGCTGAAACATTTCCAAGGATAAGAAATGCTGAAGGAAGTATAGGCAGATGGAGTAAGGTGCTAGATGTCTGAACAAGTGGGTTTCCTTTTCCAAAGTCTGTTTTCTCACATCCATCTCTGATTCTTGTCCTTGCCATGCAGAGGGGAATCACCTGGCCTGGGGCTTCTACCCACTGTTCCATGACTGCAGCTTTAAATGGGAAGTAGTACACATTCTGTTTATGAGGACAGGGCATGAGATCAGAAGGATAGAGCAAAGTTAGCCTGTTTGTGCGAATACATTTCTGTGCATAATCCTACAGCTTTGACCTCAGAATCGTTAACTCTATCACCTCCAGCAGCTTCTTCTCACTATCCATCCATTTCCCATTGGTTTTTAAATTGCTTTTAAACCTAGCTTGAGACAAACCCACATGGAACCATACCATGTAAGATCATTACAGTAAATCTTGCATTTTAGTCTTTTAAAATTGCATACTCTCCCACCCTTGGAATTTTATGGTCCTTCTAAAATTTTATTTTGGGAAAGAGTAGCAAAGTAGCATCTACCCTGAGATCATATCCTGTTGGTACTCTGCTATAACCCCAAGCCCTATCATTTCAATACAGCCAGCCTGATTGCCAACTGATTTCTTTGCCTATGGGCTTTCTATTGCCTTGGAAAACAACACTGACATCACATATGGAATATCAGAAATGTCTGGAGAAATATGACCCTACCCTCCCACAACTCTTTGCCAAGAATTAACACAAATTAACACTTCCATACACAGAATACACAGCATTACCCCCCCCCCCACACACACACTTAAATAATTCAGAGTCACATTGGAATGGAGTTATTTATAGACTAGATTCCTCTTGTGTGCTAGTTGATAGTTTTCTTGAGGATATCCTGTGTAGTGATGTCCTGTCCTTCACTGCCCTTCAAGCTGAGTCAAGGCTGCAGTTTCTGAGCATATGCACTGCCTTGTAAAGTTTGGAGAAGTGGAGTTTCCCTTGGTTCTGACAGTAAGGACTCCAAAACTTCACATGCTGACCTCAGCCCATTGGTGGATTTGTTGTGATCATTGTCAACAGCTTTGCAACTTTGTTCTTACTGGTCTTGGCAGAACCCTAGCACAGTTACCTGACTCTCCTGGGCTCCTGCCTCTCTCTGTTCTCTGTATGCAGCGCCATTACCTGGCCCTCTGTGGAGACCTCTAAAACTTAGGCCCATGCAGTCTCAATCTTACTTACCTGATCTCAGCCCCTGTGGCTAGGGCAGAGTAAACCCTGGCTTTCTGTCTTTTGTTTGATCACAGCTATCTCTTCAGAATCCTTGCTGGGCAACTGAGCTTTGTGTAAAGACTCTGATGGGGCTAATAGAGAGAAAAGATACTTGGTTTTTGTCACTCTCTTCCTCTTGCTCCCCTTTCCCTGTGTGGTTGCAGGTTGTGAATTTAAGCATCCTTTTGTGTATTTGTTTGACGATGCAGAGAGGAAAGTCTGCCTTAGGGTGAAATTGACAGAAGGAAAAGGAGGAAGGAACGAGCAGTTAGGGGAGAAAAAGGGAGTGAAAGAAAAGGGTGGGTGAATCTGATGATATGTAGACCATTTGAATCCCTGTAAGAAGATAGCCAGATTATTACACCAACAGCATCTTCTCTAGTAGGGTCCTCACATGGTTAAACAGCAGAAATCAACCCAAGCCATTTTATTAGGTGGTGATGCATGTACAAGCCTGGAACCTCATGCTTCATCATACATTCTCATCTCAATACCAACCCTTGGAGGTTTAGTTCCTGTTAGGCCCTTCGGGAAAACCTTCAGATCACAAAGGACTGTAGGGGGATTATGTTGTTCCATTGTAAATAATTGACCCCGCCTATGAGTTTAATAAGAAGTGCTGATTGGCCAAAGGCAGACAGGAAGTGTGGGCGGGGCTACCAGACTAAGAAAACTCTGGGAACAGGAAGAACAGAGCAGAACGCCAGAGAGAAGCCAGAAGAAGCAGAGGATAACTATGCTGCTCTGAGAAAAGGTACCGAGCCCCATGGCTGAATAGGATAAGAGTCATGGGTTACTTTAAGGGTAAAGAGTTAGCAAGTTATATGCCTGGGCCTTAGACCGATCAGCCTAAAACTTTTGAAAGCATTTATGTGTCTCTGTGGGTCTGTGGGTCTGTGGGCCTACACCTTGAGGCTACACCAGAAAGTTCGGAACAGAAACCTCGTACTACAAAAAACACTGTTTTAGGTTCTGCAAAGTTGTATCTGAGGGTCTTTCTATATTAGATGAGAAGGAAAATAATCATTGTTAGTTTGAGTCCATGGAGTGAATCCTGGGCTATGGGAGAGACTTGCTAAGTCGCCCCCTGTACAGGTGCTGAAAGTTCAGAGAGACAAATTCTCCATGGGCTCTCCACAGAGTACCTGCTTACTAATAGATGATGTGAGCTGTCTTATGACATGCTCAGACCTTTATCCTTTCCATTTTCCAGTCTTGGATCCTTTCATGCTTCTTTCTTCCTTGACTTTCAGAAGAATCAGCCTGTTTTCCCTTTAATTTTCCAGCCACAGAACCCCTTTCTAGTACTTTCTTAAGAGGCCAACATGTCTTGGTTGTTTGTTCCTTGTGATGAATGTCCCCACTGCTTATTAACCTCCCAAATAGGCAGCCCCCACCATTAGGGCTTATGGTCTGTATGAGACAACATAAAAACAAGACACATGCTGCCCCATGCACATTTCAAATGAAATGTAAGAGAAGAAGGATAAATAAAAATGGGGGAAATGCCTCAAATGGTTTATGTTGGGAAATGTTATATGGGCAATAATGGGGCTTCTATGGGCTTTGGGCAGAGACTTTGATAATGAAGGTTAAATGAGGGAATGTTACAAAAAATGTTCACTGTTCATAAAAATAAATCTCTGCTATGAACCAGAATGAAATAAACAGAGTTACAGGCAGCGGGAGCAGCTGGGGTGACCTCAGCCTCAGGTTGGTAATAGCCAGCCTTGCTGGCTCCACACACTGTCACCTCAGCAGGATTCACTTAGCTCTCCATCACAGAGACATTGAGTGCTGTGGGCCTTGGGGGTAGTTCTTTAGCTTTCTCTCTGAATAAAGGAAGCCTTGTCTGTGCCTGTTTTTTCTCCCTCCATTGTGGGGGAAGGATCAGGAGCCCCCCCTTTTTTTTCTAAGTCCAGACTAGTCCATGAGTTCACATGCAAATGACCCACTGGCATGAGAGTGAGTGAATGGGACCTGGAAAGGACAGTGTTGAATCGGAGCAGACATGCCCCACCTGAGAGTCATCACCATTCAGTTCTAGTTAACTGTGGGAAAAGATAGCCTCGGTGTGATGGTAAACTGGGGAAGTTGAACAGCATGAATTTATATTAAGTTGATTTGTACTTGTTGGCAGCCATTTTCTGCTCACCTGTTCTCTTTGGGTTGAGTGTGCCTCACCTGGAAATGCTTGGACTCCCACTTTCCCTGTTCTAGAGTTCTTTGGCCTTCACATCAAGCTAGATTAAATTCTTAAATGTGCAAGGGAAATGAGGTAGGTGGTACCCTAAAGTCAGTTTAAGTAAAGAGGGGAATGTAAACATTATAGTTTTAATTATAATGAATTTTCCTTTTTGGTACACTCTTTATGCCTGGCACTAGGGCAAATCCTTAGAGCTACCCAAGACTGTGGGAATAAAAATTTAGTCTAAAGACTGGTGTCTGGTCATCTTTAATGACTTTAGATCAGTTTGTTGATCTGCAAAACTCACAGTGTTCATGTGAAAATGCAAAGTTCAATGGGCTTGCCTTTAGTTCTCCTATGAAATACAAATGCAGTGCTGCATCCCACACTGACTTGGCTTAAGCTTTTCCCCTCATCTCTGTCTGAATCTATCATTAGCCTAGTCAGTCATTCATTTTTCTCCTTTAGATGGAGATGTGAGCATGGGAACTATCTCACTTTCCTTCCAGCTGGGAAGGAAAACAATTTCATGAAGGTAACGATGAGTGGCATTTGGTCCTATGTTTCTGTCAGAGAGACGCCAAAGAGTCAGAAAGCTGGTTCTTGACTCTTCTGTCAGTCATGACTCAGCTCCAGACAACTGCCATGCGCAGAAATACTGGATTCATCATGTCTTATAATCCAAGAGACATCAGAAACCCTGAAGAGCTAGTGAAATCTCCAATTTTTCAAATCTCAACAATGAAGTAAGACTTCTTTTTAACTAGAAAAAATTTACATATATTTTGATTATACTCTTCTTCCTCACTTTTGTTAATTTTGACCTTTAGTTTTTTAATTCAATGTTCATAAACAAAGTAGACAAGGCGAGACTGGCTGAAAAAGCTCATATCTGCAGGCCATAGATTTGCTCTCTGTGTTGAAGGCTCACCCACACACCCCATTTCTCCTCCAGATTCCTTGAAGTTCATAGCATTTTCCTGGTAGACGGAAGAACTGGAGAAATGACACAGTAAGGGGAAACCATTGAGTTTATCCTTTGGAATTCTGTCCTTGCCTTTACTTACAGTCTTTTGGTCTGTTGATAGGGCAAAGAAGTTAGTTAAGATATGGTAGACTCAGTATTGGTTCTCAACCTATTGATCTTAACCCCTTTATAGGTCAAATAATTCTTTCACAGGGATTTTCTAAGACCATAGGAAAACATAGATATTTACATTACAATTCATAATATTAGTAAACTTACAGTTTTGAAATAGCAACAAAAATAACTTTATGGATGGGGATGACCATGACAGGAAGAACTAAAGGGTCACAGTGTCAGGAAGGTTGAGCATCACTTTGCTAGAGGTTGTGTTTTTGTTATGTGTGTTTATTCACTGAGAGCTCAGTGATGGAGTCTAATCTAAGAAAAAGAGCATAGACATTGACCGATTTCAGAAGCTATGGGAGGACAGGGGAGAACAAATTAATTATTCAAACAAGTGTCTTTCGCTGATGGACTGGAAGTATTTGAACATGGTATATAGAGTCTTAAAAAAACATATAAACCAGCAGGAAGGGAATATATGGCTTTCATCTTTTTCTTTTGTGTGTAGAATTGTTATGTTCCCTGACCAGATTTCTGTTGGCCTTGATGATTAGTAGGCTATTTTAGTAGTTCATTGTCTCAGCCTTTGCCAAGAGTCCTTCTTAAATGGGACCCACTATGTCATAACTGTATAAAATATTCATTAAGATGGTGCTTTTAATGGATT
Organism: Phyllotis vaccarum; assembly: GCA_033318265.1. Classification (NCBI taxonomy): domain Eukaryota; kingdom Metazoa; phylum Chordata; class Mammalia; order Rodentia; family Cricetidae; genus Phyllotis; species Phyllotis vaccarum. The sequence goes on from JARWLC010000016.1 coordinate 51,074,412, forward strand.
TGTTTGGAATGAACTCAAGCAAAAGGAGGTTTCCACTGATTTGTGGAGGATTCAGCCATTTCAGGGCTGTGTCTGCCCCAAGGCCCACCTACTTCCAGACTATACCACCTCTTCCCTGGTCTGCAGGCTCCTGTCGGACAGAAGGACATTCTGTCACACTGACAGGGTTAAAAAAGGTTTCAAAGGGAGCACAGGGGAGCAATCATTTTCCTTTTACAGACAAACATTCTCACTTTTTTTTTTTTTTTATCATTACATCCAAAGGTTTAGTATGAATTACTCTGCTGAGTATTTTGCCTTGTGTATTAACTGGTTTGAATTTGGTAGACTTTTTTTCTTTTTAAAGAGAAAGTATAGTAGTTTGTGTCTTTATTGACTTTAGAGTGTGTGGTGGTAAACAGGTAACAGTGACATAACACATGTATTAATGGAGTTTGCCAAAAGGCAGGTTTGCAATATTTGAAGATTGAAGATACTGATGTCTAAAGTACAGTATTTACACTTTTCCCAAATGAACCACCACCATGCACCTTCTCCCCACTCCCCTGCACCTGTCACTCTGCAAAGCAAGCAGGAGCACAGGCCCCATGGAAGAGTAACCTTTCCCTCATCCTCTTTAAAAAAATATTTAAAAAATTTTAATATAGTTTCTTTTATATACCCTCCACTCTTCCCCAGCCCTCATTCCCCACCCTCCATCCACTCCTCAAAGAGGGCACCACCGCCTTTGAGTGGTGTAGTTAGACAAAATTTGCTTTAAATTCTTAGTCACTTGTTAGTTTTAGGACTCTGAAGCAAGAAACTTAATCTCCCTGAGCCTCTGTTTTTCATTTTTACACAGTGATGCCAATATTTATTTTCTATGAGATATTTGTGAAGATTGTGTGGGTTAGGTTGCAGAGTCCACAGCCTGCTGCCTGGGTCGTTTTAGGAACACATCTGTCTCAGTCACTATTCTGTACATACTAAGAGCCCCACTTTAACCTATGGCTGAATCTATCTTAACTTAGGATTGATGCTAGCTTACTAAAAAAACATTTGCTTCTTATCCTCTATCAACTGTAATGTAGAATAAGTGTATTTGAGAATTCTTAAGTGAACAGAAGACTGGGGCAGAGAGGTCAAGAGAAGGGGTCAAAATTGTTCTGTAAATTGATCATAGAACCAATTTTCAACCTTTAAATGATCATTTTATTGAGATTTGGTCTTACTATGTAGCTCAGCCTGACTATGGTCTTATGGTCCTCCAGCCTCAGCATCCTGAGTGCTGGGATTGTAGGAGTGAACCTCTATGCTCATCTAGAATTCAATATTTTGATTTTTTTTAGCATTCCATCTAATCAAATTGGGAGATACCTTTGCTCCAATATTACATTGTCTTTCGTCCTATAAGCAAAGCATCTCTGAAACCACACTTATGCCAACATGACTTCTGCCATTTGAATTCTGTTTGGGAAGTTCTGTACTGTTCAGTCCTGAGAGGACTTCCCTACTTTTTGGACCATGGTGATAAAGATCGGTAATAAAACAGATATTATCAACTTTTATCAACACTTGGAGTTGTAAGACCCAGCAGGAGCATCCAGCAAACATGTCCTCGCTTCAGACTACCCCACTGCATACATTTCCAGTTCTGTAAACTGTGCATCTACTTAAAACCTGGAACCCATCAAATAACCTTGGGCAAATTGCTTCAATTTGGGGATCTTTGTTTTTCCATCCCAAAAGTAGAAAAGATGATTAACTTAAGAGTGATAAGTCTTCTCATAAAGTTATGAAATAAATTTAACAATGATCAACTCTGCTATTGTCCTCTGGGACTGGGTGGGGCTAGGGTCTTTATTTTTATAATTCTCAAATTGAAATCATAATTATCATAAAATTGTTGGAATAATGAAAGAGCTATTTCCCAGAGCAGGCCTCCATGAAGTGACAGGTCTGACGCCACCATGGGAAATGGACCAGAGGAAAGCCTCAAACAGACTCTTCCTTGGTGTCTTAGTCCTGAGAGGGACAAGATGCTCATCAAGATCCTGATTAAGTAGGGATTGCCAACGGCACTCTTCGTAACCAGGCAAACAAGACTTAAAACAAAAATCCATCAAGATTTAATCACATTGCTCTATCCGCATGACCTAACCTCGGAGTGTTCATGAGAACACTTCGCTTTGTTTCTAGGCCCTAAAGCATAGGCCTCGGTGGGAGCTTTGGTCCCTTCAGAGTTTCACTTGTGAGGCAGAAGCAAAGATTGCTTTTGTTCCCCTTCACCTCTGCTCTGAATTAACATGAAATTGAAGGATGTATCTAGGGAAAGACAGGAGGAAAGAAGGATAGAGACAGGAGGCAGATGGATGGGTGTGGCTTAGAATCCGAGGGGAGCTAGACCTGATCACCTTCCTATCCAGGTAGTAAACAAAATGAACGTGCCTGACTCAATCCAGATGTTCCTTTCACTAGGTCTTGGAAACAGCTTTCAGTGTGGCTCTCTGCCAGCCAGCTGATTATCTCAGTCCCTAGCAGGTGTGAGCCCTCCCTGACACGTCCTTCTAAGTCAATGATCCTTTGTGGTCTGCCCCACCAAATCAATGGCATTGTAAGTGTAGTAGTGACAGACTGTGTAACCAGAAAGAATCAGAGATGCTCCTGTCTCAGTCAGCATTCATAAGGGACTTTTGATGTCTTCTGCTATCATTCCCAGCACTTGTATTTTGAAAAAAAATTGACCATGAGGATATGAGAGTCAAGAAGAGAAGTATTAAGAGTGGTTTCCGTTGGACGTGAGCTTCTTTGAAGCAGGTTTAATAGCTGAGAAGGGGGATGGAAAGGCAGGTGGACAAAGCCTTACCTTTCCTGCTCCATCTCTCCTCTCTTTCATCTTTGGATTTACCTTCTCCCATCTTTCCACTGACTCTCTATAGTTTCAGGTAAACTCACTCATTTTCTTATGAAGTGTAACCTTAAACAGTAGTAAAATATGTCCATGGAAGAGATTTGAGATGCTGCCATGGAATGCCTTATAGAATCCAAAATGGTTGGATTCTCAACACTCTTCCTTTGAAACATGTACCTCAGTGACATTTTAGAGTCTTCTACGCCCCTCAACCCTTTCTCCTTTTATGTCTTTCTCTACTCTTATCTATTTTTTGGTTAATCTGAGATTACATTTATTTCACATTTGTGAAATATCATTTGTTGATGTTGAACTAAAGTGCTATTTTTCTAAAGAAGAAAATTTTAAGTCTGATGAGACTTATAAGTTAAATAATAGCAATGGCTACTGTCATGGATGTTTGCCATATTTATATGTTTAATATTTTAACAATCACAGGAGATAGGTACTGTCCACATAGATCTTTTATAGATGGAAATATTGGATCTGAGTGAAATTAGTTTATTTCCCAAGCCACATGGCTTATAAGCAATGTGATTGCAGAGCCTACACTCAACAATGCTGTTCTACTAACTGTGCAAACTAGTCAGGAACACAGACAAAAAAGAAAGAAAGAGAAAGAAAGAAAGAAAGAAAGAGATAAAGAAGGAAAGAAAGAAAGAAAGAAAGAAAGAGAGAGAGAAAGAGAGAAAGAGAGAGAGAGAAAAAGAAAAGCAACCAAGAAGATCTGTTCTCCAAGTACTTGGTCTAAGTTTTGGGGCAGAGGCCTAGTCTAGGATACTTACCCTTTCCCTATAGCTCATCACTTCAGAAGCCTGACTTGTACAATGATGAATTATATTAATGGTTTGCCTTGGAATGACTCTGGCATTCGTCTGGAGGAGGCTTGTGATGGCCAATCAGCATATCATCACTCTGTAGTGAGACTACCTGGATAGCTTTACAGATGACTGTAGACGTTTAGGTTAGACAAGGTAACTGGCGTCAGTGCCCAAGGTGTCAGTCACATAACTTGTAACTCAGATATGGCTTCAGCACCGCTGCTCTCTTACCTCCTTCTCCCTCTTTACAGGTATATTGGAAACAATGCCCACATAGAAGCCGAGGGCAGCTCTCCTCTCATCGACTGATCTCTCTATCCATTCCTGATGGCTCCATGCTACAATGGTACATGCTATGTGTAGATTGTTTAGTACATTCAAGCAGACTATAGTCAAAAGTTGTTTGGAGCTCTGTCATCTAATGTGGAAATCTGCCTGTGCCCAAGTCTGTCTGTTAACTGTTGACTTAAAGTTCAACTCTCAGGGAGCAGTTTTTAAAAAATTATTTAGTCTCTTTGTTTATATCTTAGTATGTTTTCAGTTGTTTTAACAAAATATCCCAGATGACGAGTTTATGAGAAAAGAGGTTAATTTGGCTTTGAGCTCTGAGATACTTTTTTGTTTTTTAAAAATTTTACCTGTCTGTCTGTCTGTCTACCTATCTATCTATCTATCTATCTATCTATCTATCTATCTATCTATCTATCTATATCTAATATCTATCTATATTACTTCCTGGCTGCATTTCCTTTCCCTCCTTCCCCCCTCCCCCACCCCTCCTCTGGTTTAGGAAAGGGAAGGTCTCCCATGAGCATAACAAAACATGGTATATCAAGATGCAATAAGACTAAGCACTTCCCCACGCATTAAGACTCAGCAAGACTATTCAGTATGAGGAGTGGGTCCCAAAAGACAGCCCCTGCTCCCACTGTTAGGATTCCTATAAGAGGACCAAGATACACAACTGTAACATAAGCAGAGTGCCTAGGTCAGTACCATGCAGGCTTCCTGGTTGTCGATTAAGTATCTATGAACCCCTATGAGTTCAGGTTAGTTGATTCTGTAACTTTTCTTGTGGTGTTCTTGACCCCTCTGATCCCTACAATTCTTTCTATGTACTCACTTATAAGTGGATATTAGTTGTAAAATGAAGGATAATGTGGGAGATTGTGTTGTTTCATTGTAAATAATTGTCCCACCCACGGTTTAATAAAAAATTATGATTGGCCAAAGTCAGGCAGGAAGTGTGGGCAAGGCTATCAACTAAGAAAACTCTGAGAACAGGAAGCACAGAGTAGAATGCCAGAGAGAAGCCGGAAGAAGCAGAGAACAACTATGCTGCTGTGAGAAAAGGTACAAAGCCACATGACTGAACAGGAAGAATTATGGATTAGATGAAGGGTAGAGAGCTAGCAAGTTATATGCCTGGGCCTTAGACCGACCAGCCTAAAACTATTGATAGCATCTGTGTGTCTCTGTGGGACTGCGGGACTGCGGGTTTGTGGGTCCTAAACCTTGAGGTTAGGCCTGGAAGTCCAGGCCAGAAACCTCCTACTACAGGATAACTATGCTACAATCCACAGACCCAGAGAGATGAGCTACAAGAAGAGTTCATGTGTGGAGATGATACCTGAGTTCTGTGATTCTTAAAACATAGTTCGGCTTCAGGGACAGGCCCCATGCTCCTGGATGTGACAGAAAGGTGGATTGCTATGTGGGTATTTCAGTTTTATTTTTTATTGTTCCAGCTACTGCCCAGCATTGTGGGGAATTCAGGGCAGCCTAAACTGAAGCAGTGAGTACACAGACCATCAAGGGCACAGAGACCTGTGAATTCATGCACACATACTTACCTAGTGTTCAGCTCACTTTTTCCACTCTTATGTTGTTGTTCAGACTCTTGTGCTGGGGAATGGTGCCACCCTCAGTGGGTGAGTCTTCCCACCTCAAGATGACAAAGACAATCCCTCACAGAGCAGCCTAATCTCTTCACTGGCAACCTTCACTGAGACTTCTACCCTAGATGATTCTAGATTGTGCCAGGTTGACAATGACTGCTAACCAATACAACAGTGACATACAGAAGAGAGGTCACAAAAATGAGGAAGACATCAAGAGAGTGAACCAAGAAACTAAATACTTCACAACAAACTGGTCTTGTGATAAATAATACATCCACGCAGGGGTGACAGTCTAAGAGGGCAGATACCATCCCTTTAAAGGCCCCACAGCTTCTTAACATCATCACTTTGGAGGCCAAGTTTGACAAAAGTTTTAGTATGCAAAAAAACATAACCAATCTTACCAATTTACATATATCAAATTCACAATTTGAGGTGGACGGCTTAATGATGTTTACAGTTTTCTGGGTTGCAAAAGCTTCATCCTAACAACCATGCAGTCAGATACATCATGCATGAGTGTATTTACAATTAACCTCTATTCATGAACCTATTCCATATAGATAAAGTCCTACACCATATGGCCTCCAGTGTCTGGCTTCTTTTATTTAACAGTGTTTGGGAGATTTCATCCATTCTGTCGTATTTCATTTTATGGCTGGATACCATTCAGTCATATAGCTATACTGTATTTATTTTGCCTATATTGTGTTTATTTTGCTAATAAACATTTTAGCTGTTTCTATTTTTGGTCAATACAAGTTAATGCTGCTATGAACACTGATGTGCAAAACTTTATGGCTTCACATACTTTCATTTCTTTTACTTCAACCCCCTAAAAGGGAAATGGCTCTATCGTATGACAGATTGATGTCAAGCTTCTTAAGAAATGTTCAAATATTTACTGAAGTCGCCATATTGCCCTAGTGTCCAATATATTGAATCATCAGTCATCCTACCTTTGATAATAAAAGAATGATTATTCACAATTTTATTCCTCCTATTAACATTTTAGTAACAAACATAAATTACTCAATTCATATTATGTTGTACAAATATAAATCCATATTTTCTATGATAAAGTATAATCACTCATACAAATAAAAAACTGTTTCTGACTATTATATGAGAATATTATACCTATAAAGACTTCTATGACTAGAAACATATTTAAGTATAGATACTTAGTATTACATTATATTAATAAACACATTTATTTAAAAACTTATAACTCACTTATAGTCAGTATTCTGTTGTTAGTTATGAGAATTATTTTAAAAAATAATCACATACTATTCTTCACATAAAAATAATCTTTGAAGCATTTTTCTCTGTTTGGACTTCTGTTTCTGTTTTCCTTTAGCTTATAATCATGAATAGCTTATGTCTTCAATTTTCAAATACTTTTCAGCTTGTCTTCTTGTGCTTTTCTTTAATATTTCTTCTGAGCTCTCATGGTGGGTAATATGTCCTCACACTCCACAAGGTTTTCCCCTCGTGTATGTGTTGGCACATATGTTGTCTCATTACTTCCCCAAAGGAATTCTTTAGAACAGGCTTTTGTTTCAAGTGTATGCGTTTCTAAGGACATCAAAACTATTGTTTAGTTTGATTTAAAAAGTGATCTGAAACAGAACTGGTTATTGTGTAAACATGGATGGGTTGGTTGAAACTATTTACTAAACAGTAAAATTTTATGTAGACCTTGTCTGAGAAAGGTGGAAGAAAGTCCACTTGTTACATTTCTCTTGGAGCTCATTGACATGATAAAATTGACGTCTCAATCAGTGCCCCCTCTAACAATGTCTTCCTATTCTAGAATAAATCCAAAGTGTGAGTCTGATCATGTGGCATGCAATTCCCTCTATAGATCTATTACAATCTCTGAACATCATGTTCCATTTGGAAAAACATCAGTCCATAAGTACAGGGCCTCCACTTTCTTCTTCTCTCTCTCTTGAAAATGACAGTTTTAATGAAATCCAGCTTTCATATTAAAATACATTTCTACAGTTTTTAGTGCTCCAGAGCTGCTGTGTAGTCATCATCACCATCCAGTTTTAGGACATTTGATCAACTGCTGAAGGTGCCCAATTTCTCCCCCATGCCTGTGTCCTCCTGGTTTACCATGATCATCATTTATCTGCTCTCTGACAAATAGATCTTCTTACTATGGACACGCACACAGTATGTGGCCTTTTGTACTTTTTTCCTTCACTGAGTGTGCTCATTAACTTTAGCCACATTGTTTTATACGCCAGTGCTTTCCTTTTAGCCTTGGGAAAGTGGCATCATATTATATAGCCATTGCACGTTTTCTTAATTTATCTGTCAGTGGTCTTGTTTCTTTGGCTATTCATAGACTGCAGCCATGAATGTTGTATATAAGTTTCAGCTGACATATATTGTCAATTCTCTTGAGTATCACCTGGAACTGGAATGGCTGGTCACATAATAACTGCTATGCATATCATTTAGAGGATCTGCCAAACAGCTCCCAACAGCAACTACTCCATGTTACAGTCCTTCAGCTGTTTCTCCCCATCCTTGTCAACCATTGTTGTCAATCTATCAGTCATGGAAGTAGGCAGGAAAAGACAGCTCAGTAATAACTAAGCTTATGCAGCATCTTCTCATGACTTTGCTTCCCATTTACATATCTTCTCTCAAAGCCTTTGCTTTTAAAAAATAACAGACTTTATCTAATATAAATTGCAAATATTATTTATGTATTTGGAGTATAAATCCCCTATCAAGTGCTTATAAAAAATCTCTTCATTTTGTGGATTTTCTTTCTATTCCCTTTGCGATACAATTTGAAGAGCAAAGTATCTTAATTTTAGTATTCTCATTCATCTACTTTTTTTCCCATGTACTGATACATTTGATGTCATATCTAAGAAAGCACTTCAACTTCATGGGAATTACTCCTGTGTTCTCTTTTAAAACCTTGATAGTTTTCCTATATGTGGTTGTTATCTATCTTGCTTAAATTTTGGAGATAGTATAGAAGTCCATTTTTTTTTCATGGACTTTTCCACATCATTTGCTGATAAAGACGCTCTTTCTTCATTGAACTGTCCTGGCCCTCTCATCAGTGACCAGTGATCAGCATTTGAAGTTGTATTTATATACTTTTAATTTTATTTCATTCAGCTATATACTTTGCCTTTAACCAGTGTTATGCTATCTTGGTTGTTGTAAAGCTGTAGTTCAGTTCCAGTTTTGGAAGTGTGACTCATCCAATATCATTATTTTAAGATATTTTGGAAATCAAGCCCTTTAAATTCACATTAAATTTTAAGATTAATTTGTTTATTTCTGCACAGAAGTCAGCTGGGATACTGAGAATTTGCCTTGTGTCTGTAGAGCTATTCAGGGAACATTATCATCTTAATGACATTAACTTTTGAAAGCTGCCTATACTGTCTTCCCACTTGTTTTGGTATGTTTAATTTCTTTCATTAATAACATGTAGTTTATGGCAGATGTGTGTCATGTGACAGACCTTTCCTTGGATAACATGAACAAACTACTCTTCACCTCAGATCAGGAACAAAGGACAGATAGCACCCATGTCCCCTAATAACAGTGCTTATCAGCCTATGAGTCATAACTCCTTTGGGTGCAAAGCTACCTTTTCACAGGGGTCACATATCAATTATCCTACATAACAGATATTTAAATTATGATTCATAACAGTAGCAAAATTATAGTTATGAAGTTTCAATGAAAATAATTTTACAGTTATTGGGGTCAGACAACATGAGGAACTGTATTAAAGGGTCACAGAATTGGGAAAGCTGAAAAGTACTGCCTTACAGTGTCCGATTATTTGGTCTTCTATAAACATCCCATTTGAATTTCCCTCCAAGACAGAAAGTTTTCACCTTGGAGGAAATTACTACATGGCAACACATCTTGAAATATTTTTTGGATTTATTTATAAGTTGAATATATTTGTAAGTTTTTATTCATTTTGACACCATATGAGTAGAATTGTTTATTTCAATTTCATTTTTATGCTGCCCATTGGTGGCACATAAAATTAGAATTAAGGTTTTGTTTTCCTCTTCTTGTATGCCCTTGCTGACAGCATTTATTAGTTTTAATAAATTTTAGTGGATTCGTTGGGATTTTCCTGTTTGAGATGATGTCATATACAAATACAGTTTTATTTCTTCCCTCTCGGTGCATGGGGATTTTCTTGTTCTTGCCTCTCTTCTGTGATCCCCACTTCCAGTGTATACTGAATAAAAGCGAGGAGAATAGAGCAGACAGCTTTATCTTGATCTTGAGGGAAAAGTGTTTCATCAATAAGTATGACTTTGACTTTGGGTTCTTCACTGTTTATTTTGCCAAATCTTTAATTAGTATATTCTAGTGTTTAAAAGAGTATCTACCGGGATAGGTCAAGTACCTAACCACATGCCATCTCTTCCACTGTGCAAGAACTTTAACACTTAGCAAAGAATGTATTATGCTTAATTCTTGGTTATTCTGACAAACCATTTTCTGTTTATCTGATCCTACCTCTTAGAAATATCCTCTTTGAATGTTGTATTTGCTTATGTCTAAGTTCATCCTTCCTAGTAGTACAAAGATTTGTAAACAGTGTGTACTTAAGGCTTTGAATGAACAAATGATCTGATTCAGTGTCAGTGACCTCTGGATATGTAACATGATGCTTTTCTAAAATTTACATTTTAAAGAATACAGAGTCACAATATCAAGGATGGAGAAATATGTAAAAATAAAGATTTTGTTTCTGGGGAACAAAATTTTACAGGGACATTAGAAATGTGACATTTCTTCCCAAATTAAATATAAATTTATCATTTGATCCCTGAACTGGAAAATAGATTAACAATAATGTATAACATTTGTATAGTGCAATCCAAGGAATGGACTCAATATATTGAAACGTGCATATACATTTAAATTGCATATACTGAGAGATGACTATCCGACCCAAAGGATGCACACAGGTATCCTTTAATTTTTTTTAATATTATAGTATGGGTTAAAATACATTTGAAGGGAACTGAGAGTAATTAGTTATTTCAGTAGGCATTAGGAGTTTATAGCTGATGGTAGCACGAGGTTAGCATGAAGGGAATATGTTTGTATGTTTCTGTGTCTTGATAATGACAACATTGTACACATATATCTACTCATTTGAACTATGAACCACAGGAACTTTACTTGTACTGATTTATAAAGTATGCAGTTAAGATAACTGCACTTTTAAAAACTAGGATATCTATAGTCCATTTAGGGACACAGTTGGGGTAGGAAGGTTAAAGCTTTATGGGTTAGAGGACAGATGATCAGGCAGAGGAATGTGTGGTGTTTTGAATGAGAAACATTTTCCATAAGCTCATGTACTTGGACACTTGGTCCCTAGTAAGTGGCACTGTATGAGGAGATAGAGACCAAAAGGAGGAAGTATTGTCACTGTGTTTAGACTTTGAGGATTTATAGCCTGACTCTACTTCCTATTGTGTCTCTCTGCTTCCAGTATCAAGTATCAAGAGGAAATGTTGTTTCTTTGTTTCATGTTCCCACTGCTATGCCTTCCCCTTATCCTGGACTTTATCCCTCAGGTCCTATATAATAATTTGAGCTCTTTCTTTCTTATGTTTCTTTTAGTGGTGACATTTACTAAAGCAACAGAAATGTAAGTAAAATGTATGGTTTTCTGATCTCTTGCACTAAAGAGGGGACTATCAGGAGCAAGCTAAGTGGTAGTGACCCAACTTTTTAGCCTATAAAGGAATGCTTAGAAGTATAGGAGAAGAGAATGTAACCAATAAAACAAAACAAAAGTAATATGGAACTGTGGTCATGGAGAGTAGCTCCTTCTATTGTTTGAGAACAGTGGGAAACATAGCACAATAGCTTGCTTCTTGCCTGGGAGATACGGTAAGAAATGACAATCATAACAGGATCAAAAGGTTTCTCTCAGAATGATTATAGATCCCAAAGGGAACACTTACTGAAAATCCAGTGTAAACCCTTCACAGGATGCTTGTTCTACAAAGGGAACTTGTCATTCTCTGGGGATTTAGTTAAGGACATCAAGGAGGCAGGAAGGGCTAGATGAATCCAAGATCTGTCCTTTATAAACATAGAGCCTAGAAAAAAGGAATCACTGTTTGTGTGACCCCCCCAGTTTCTCCATCTGGGTTAAGTAAGGGCATGCCTTTCAGTAAGAGAATTAAATGAGATGTTGTGTGTTCAGCACAAAAAAAATGACTCCTGGCTGACAAGAAGTACTTGAGCATAACATTACTGTTTCTAAGAACACATAAACATTTGTGTTCTTCAAGGTGATGCCTGTATTTAATTTTATTCTTCCCTGTCTCATCAGGAGTAGATTATCATGCCTATCACCTTGCTTCCTATACCATACAGAATAAATCTGTAGAGAAAATTCTTGTTCCTTGAAACTCAGGGTCTTTTAAACTTAATACAAAGAACTTTGAAAAGCATGAGCTGTGACTTCCTCACTCCAGACCTAGTTAACCTGTTGAGATATTTGGGAGATGAATTCCGTGCCACGCTCTCCTCTTTCCTCTGCACTAGACCAAGAAACAGCAGCTGCTCTCCACACTCTGTGCTAGCACAGAAATCCAATCTCCCAGCAGCAGGGGAGACCGTAAAAGAGAAAAATAAAGTATACTGGGGATGCAAATGCCCAATACTGATCAATTTTACCAACTGATCTCCCTTCAGAACCAATGGATTGGCCTCTTTCACTGCAAATCTGTTGAGCAGACTCAAAACTTTTTTTGCTTTTCAAGAAAATGACATGAAGAAATAATCTTCTTCCGTCAGAAGTCAACAAGTTTATCAAATGGGGGGAAAGGTTTGGATAAATAGGGGAAGAAAATAATGGCAATTTTTGGATTGTCTTTGTAATTACACTTGACTTTTGGTCTGGTTCTTTTGAATATGCAATTGATTTCAGAGCCCAAGCTAGTTATGCAAAGAGGGGGAAAGCAGTGGGAAATGGTTGGGAGAAAATTTTAATATTTTTGTTTCCTTGCAATTTTATTATTATTGTTGTTGTTGTTGTTGTTTGTATGCACCATGCTGAACATGTGGATGCCAAAGGAAAACTTGTTGGATTCCTTTCTCTTCATTCACCATGATGGTTCTAGGGGTTGGAGCTGGGGCATCAGGCATAGAGGCAAGTGTCCTTACCAGCTGAGCCATCTCACTGGCTTGATTCCCCCAGTGAAGAGGGAGCCTAATATTTCTTCCCTTCAATTCTCCCATGGTGGAGAAAATAGAGGACTTATAAGTGATCCACAGTAACAGACTCACTTGAGAGCTGTGGAGGGATGCTGGTCCTGGACATGTGGCTTGAAAACTCACTTGCCTCTGAACACAATAGATTTTATATGCCTCCACAAGTTGTACTATTTGTCAACATTGTAAGACCAGGATGCCTAGAGATGTAGTTATGCAAGACACCCACCCACATCTTGAATGCCATGTGATTTCTCCAAATTATAGCAGCATGCTCCTCTTAATGCATCTAATTTATTCTTTTCTTAAAACACAGTGCTCTAGACAAAGACCAACAGTATAGACCTCTTCTTTGAGACTCGATTTGATTGTTGTATATAATAATGTATTTTATAAAGTGATTTATAATAGAAATAATACAGATTATGGCAGAAATAACCTCTTACTGCTCTTCCTCTAGGATCTAATTAAAATGGTGTTGAGAAGAATAAAGTCATTTATTAAAATAAGTGCTTCAAAGATTTATTATTACTTTTATTTATTTGTATGAATATGTGTGTGTGGGGGTATTTTCACTTGAAAGTAGTTTCCTACAGAAGCCTGTAGGTGGAGTCGCATACAAAGTAAGATGTGACGTAGGGTCATCATTCCACGACCGGTGTTGTTGTTCATAACTGTCATAACTGAGTAGGACTGTTGCTTGCTTCCCTCCTTTGGAAATTTGTATAATGCCTTCTGGTACCATGAAAGCTAGTCCTCAGGGAGCATGCTTCAGGTAAGATTCAACTTGAGGCCTTTGGGCCCTGTGTCTGAAGTGCATGGTATCTTTAGCAATAAGCACTTACTTGCCATATTTACTGTTTATGGAGTCTCTTTGAAAGCCTTGACAAATAATTCAAAAGAGGGCTTCTTATGCCTGGAATTGAGTTTTGTGTTAGATGTTCTATGGAACATTCTAGAAAAGATGAGACTCATAACAAAGAGTTACGTTACACTTAAACTTTACAGAAAAAGGTAAAGCAGAACAATGGCAGGTAATAGAACAGTACCTTTTGTTTGTGCGGTAATTTGAATGTAACCGACCCCCATAAGCTCATAAGAAATGGCATTATTAGAAGGTGTGGACTTGTTGGAGGATGTGTTCCACTGTGGGGATGGCCTTGGAGGTCTCCTATGCTCAAGCTATGCCCACATTCTCAGTTCACTTTCTGTTGTCTGAGGATCAAAATGTAGGCTTCTCAGCTTCTTCTCTAGGCCATATCCAGCTGCACGCCACCATGTCCTACCATATGATAATGGACTAAACCACTGAACTGTAAGCCACTCAATTAAACGTTTTCCTTTATAAGTGTTCCAGTGTTCATGGCATCTCTTCCCAGCAATAGAAACCCCAACTAAGACAGTTTGTTTGGGCAAGACCCTCCGAAAGTCAAAGTATTTGAGAATTAGACTGAATAACATAACAGAGGATTCTGGAAAGATGCAAGACAGAGGGACACTAAGCAGAGAAATGATGCAGGGTGAAGGTGGAGAGATGTACCTGAGCTCTTTTGGGTAAAAGAGCATAAAGGCAGGACAGGTAGGCAGTGAGTCCACAGAATTGAGTAAGAGGTGAGTGCAGATGCCAGATCAGTGGAGGATGGTGGGAAGTTGGACTTTTATCCATCAAGGAGTTCTTGGCATGTTATAGTCTTGGAAGAGGGGAATATGAAGTTTGCCAGAATATCAGAAAGAGGTAAGTTAAAGTTTGTCTCAGAGGAAAAGGGATGGGAACTGGAGGTGGAAGGGGCCATATAAATGAATGTGAGTGATTATATATTCAAAAAATTCATAGGGCTTTTCTGGACTGCTTGTGCAGAGGATATTGAAGAGTGAATAAGATATGGGCTTGATGAGTTTGAGCCCAAGCCAAGTAGTGAAGGCTAAACCCTAGGTACTTCTCTGCTTGGCACAATATGAGTACATAGCACGTAGCACAGTAGACTTCACAGTGGGGCCTGGAAGCCCACCCTCTTGCCCTGTCCTATTCACGTTACAAGCTCTTCCCCATTCCCATATTCTTTGTGTTTTGGTTGTTTTATTTACTTTTTTAAAATTCTTTTTATTGTATTTAGAACTCAGATGAAGCTTTGTTGCTAAGGGTACGACAATGTTGGTGGGATAAGCTATGCGCTGCACATCCATTACTTGGTAGTGTTGGTCAGTGGAGAGATGCAGGGAGAGGAACCTGAGTTACCAGAGGTCCTCAAGTCATTAAGCAGTTTGATACCTGCATAGTAATCTATGGAAGGCTTTCACATCAGGGAACCCTTAGATCTTAACAGGAATCTTGATAAAAAGGACGATTTAATGTTCATTCTAAAGATAAAGCACCAAGATTTAGAGTCCTGGATTAATTCATTCAAATCCTCCCAAATTGACAGGGCAGGAGGAATACTTCTGACTAGAAAAAGATATAAATGGGGAAAAAAATCATGGCTCACTATGAAGTATTTGCTAATAATTTTAGGAAGGACTTTTGCTCATGAATTACATCATAATGAAGGGATTTCTGTCACATAAAAGCAGTTCAGACTCAATAGGTTTTATTCTCACCAATAGATAGATGTAACTGCAGACATTTTTTTCCTCCAGTGATACCATTTTAATGATTGGAAGATCATGTACATGAGACTTTGGAGTACCTGCTGTGCCTACAGTACATGTGAGAAAATCATCTGTCCCAGTGTCTGCCTTACCCTCTTCCACATCTGTGCCATGTGGCCATGCTAGCTTGTGCATGACTCATCAGAGCAAATCTCAAAGTACCAGTCTGTGTGATGAGCAAATCTCTGCCCATGAAATCACCTGGCTTGAAGTTCTGTCTACTGTATGCCCTTCATCCTGGGTAATGGCTGAGCAAACTAGATCCTTTCACTAACGTTTTCAACCTGAAAAGTTAAAGAAATGAAGAAAGAAGTAGAGATGTGTTATGTGAATGGCAACCAGGGGGTGGCTGAACAAGTCATTGAGAACATTATTGCAAGCAATATATAAACAGCAAGCAGTGTGCTCATTCCCTGAGAGGTCTCTGTCTTAGTTCTGAGAGTGAGTTTGTCTTGTTTTTCTTTGTATGGCCAATTCATAAACTCCTCATGCTATAGGTTAATAAATGAGGAACAGCCCACAAGCTGTGTTCTTCCCTCATATGTATTTACGGATGATTTTTAAAAGTAGTTCTTCCTTTTCTCTCCACTCAGCATTATATCATAGTCACCTCTCCTGCTGTTAAGCATTCTTGAATAAGAACATACGTACTGATAAACAGTATCCTTTTGAACACCATGCTTATTTATGACTCATGGAACATCAGGCATTTAGCTCACATCTTCGGTTTTTTGTGTATTTATTTGCTTTGTACTTTATTTGTATTTTTGCATCAAACACAATGTTCCTGAGGTACAGTATTGTCATTTGCCTGTGATATTTGTATAGGGAGGAGTTTGTCAGGAGAATATGAAACAGGAAAAGGGTGCAGTTCAAGTCAAGGGTATAGCAGAAGAACGCAGAGAATTGTGAAGAGGTCAAAGCTAACACTGGCCACCAAAGAAGTGAGTTTTCTATCACTAGGCAGGTGTTAAGGATGTGGTGATTAAATGATTAGCATGCTTGAGTTCCACGTGAATCAGTGGTGATGAATGGCGGCTCTTATATTTTTCACATCTGTCTTTATAGTTTTTGGATATGCAGCTTAGAATGTCCAGATGGTGAGGCCTTGTCCCCTTTGAAGCTGACAGCAACATCTGCCAAAGGCCATGACATGACCTTGGTCCATTTATTCTCTGATCTATAGTAATGAACAAGGCTATCTCTTTTTGGTATTTTCTATTGTGCTTTATAAAATTACACAGTAGAATTGTTTTTTGAGGAGTAATTTGACATCATTATAGAAATAGCAGTATGAACATAATTAGCTTTCTATCTTGAATTAATACTACCATGCTGTATATGTGTTAACCTTTGAAACTCCCTTCTCCAAATGTCTACATAGCATAGAACCTAGAACGTCAAAATAGCACAGCAGAAAATAGAACCCAATTTTGTTTTTCAGTGAAAGGAACTGAGGTCATGGAGATAGATAAAACATGGGAGGCAGAAGTATATTCTGCTTCCCAGCAGAGATAGCACATCTCTTCTGTCCTTCACAATAAGAATGTGTATCTAGTTCATAGAAAAGCTTAAAAAATTACAATTCTGTTTCTTTTCTTGGATGTTATAGACTTTACCATTTTCAAGAATTGTCTAGGAGTGAGCTTGTTAAATGGGAGATTTCTCAGGCCCCATTCCACAATATTATAATTTTTCTGGGGTTAGAGCTATATATGTGCATTTTAAATAACTCATTGGGTGATTAGGATAAAAGACAATATATAGGACACAATAAGAAACACTGTCTGAAGATAGACAGGTGGCCCAATGGACAAGAGCTCTTGGCTGTGCAAGCATGTGAACCCCAGTTCAATTCTCTAGAACCCAGGCAAAAAGCCAGGTTGTGATTATGTATGCTCATCACTCAGTGCTGTGTGGGAAGAGATGTCAGGATTACTGTGGCTTGCCAATCACCTGCTGAGCCCTAGGTTCAGGGAGGGACACTGTCCTAAGAGAACAAGGCATTGAAAGTGATGGAGCAGCGCACCCAGTGTCTTCCTTTGGTCTCCCTGCCTTGTCTCTATGCAGGTACATCAGATCACATGTACCTATGTGTATATACACAGAGGGGGG
Source organism: Phyllotis vaccarum (assembly GCA_033318265.1). NCBI lineage: Eukaryota > Metazoa > Chordata > Mammalia > Rodentia > Cricetidae > Phyllotis > Phyllotis vaccarum. The sequence continues at coordinate 51,092,042 of JARWLC010000016.1, forward strand.
GGGGAGGAGGAGGAAGGGAGAGAGGGAAGGAGGAAGGGAGAGGGAGAGAGAGCTTCCAATACTGAGCTTGAGATCTGTTTTGTCTCTTCATTTAGTGTGTCTGCTCTTGAAAAGGCATCTCTAGCCCTGCCTTGTAAACTCTTATCAGTTCTATGTGTTTTTCAAATTGAATTTGCTGTTCCTTTATGGACAAACCAGGTCAGCACTGCCAGGCCAATAAGCATTGGATTTTCCTCAGCCTCATGCATCAGTGACAGATTTTCTGGCCTCTGCCCAGCTCTGACATCCCTGCGATTGTCACTGTTTGATGAGAATGCAGGATGCACGCTGCTCCATTTGCCGAGGGCTGGGCTAAGCTTTCAGGTAAGTCAATAAGAAGAATCTCATTTTGATCTGCAGATTGGACTCATTTGATTTGGGAGTCACCAGTGGTAAACGAAATATGGGGCTGGGGATGTCTCGTTGTCTCATTGAACCCTCTCTGGTTGTCATCACTCCTGAGAAGCTTCCCGACCGTTTCTTCTCCCCTCCTCAGTCTAGAGGTTCAATGTACCAGGTGATCAGAGAAAGAAATCAGTCACTAACACACTCAAGTTATCCTGACATCCCTGGGAGTTCTACAAAACCTTTAACATTTTGTTTAAGGCTCTAGAAAGTTGATCCTGCCCATGTTGCTTCTTATGTGAGGATTGGCTTCCACATTGAAGAAGTCACATGGGGTAAAATAAACACATCATTATGTTTTTTCAAAGGAGCTTTTGGATAGGAGTGGCCCATAGACATGCGTCAGGATGGCTAAGTCTCCCCCTAAATATTTCTGGACTCCACCAGGATCTGGCATCCCCTAGACTTGTCCTGTAGATAGTACCCTGGGACCTTTACAGAGCCTCCTTTCCTGCCTCCTACATTCCTCTCCTTTCCCCATTATCCACTCAGGAGCAGCCTGTACCCCACTACCTGTCATCATGCCCCATATTCATTACTTTTAGTGGCTTTGTATCATCTGAGGACAAAATCTATATCTGCACTGTGCAGCAGGGATAGCTCATGAGCAGTGGAGCACTTGAGATGTGCTGAGCTGTGGCTGAGACAAGCTGAAGATGAGGATCTGAGATGTCAAAAGTTTTGAGCTGAGATATATCTCAGTTTGTACCTCAAGAATCAGAATTTGATTCCCCAAATTATAAAATAAAAATATGCTGGTATGGTGGTGCCTGCTTGTAAGCCAAGCTCCAGGGCAATAGAGACAGGATGGTTCCTGGGGTCTACTACATAGTCATCTATCCATCCTGAAGTACTTAGCAAGTTTGATGCCAGAGAGAGAGCCTGTTACAAACAACAGAAACAAAAGTCAACACAAAGGAGTAGATGGCACCTAAGGAATGACAACTGAGTTTGTTCTCTGGTGTCCACAGGCCTACACACACACACACACACACACACACACACACACACACACACACACACACACACCACAACATATACACATACAAGGATTTCAAAGTTTTAGTAGGTAAATATTGGTAAAATGTTTTATTGATTATTATTATCATGATAAACCATATAAGATACATTATGTTGGATAATATACATTATTGAAATCAACTTTGGCCAATTCTTTTTCATTTTAGAAATAAGACTTTAGCTACTGTGTGGCTCACTTCATATCCATGGTGACAGTGACAGGCTAAGCCCTGTAACAATACTCACTTTCAACCTCTGTATTCTTTTGCAAATTCTACTTTGGTCACAGGGGTTTCTTGGTATCTTAAATTTATCTCTCACCGTCTTGCTGCTGAGTCATTGGTAAACATCTGTTTCTACTACAACCACATCTTCCTAACTTTTACTCTTTCAAATTTGTACCTTCCTAAATCTCCAAACTCTAAACCTAAAAATGCTCCAACACCTGGAGTTTCTGGAACCCTGGTATTATAAGTATCAGGTTTCATATCTGATGTTATGTGATGAGTCAGAGAAAATGCAGATGCCACAGTATATAACACATTACTACTTTTACCCTATGTGTATGAGAAATCAAGGGAACATATGGATTTCCTGTTTATATACGTTTCTCCTCCAATATGTTTCATTTTGCATATGCAAGTATTTCAGAACATACAACAAATACTCAAACATAAAACACTTGTAGTCTCGAGCCTTTTAGATAACGGGGGCTCTTCATTCAGAGATTCCTGCTATAAGCAGACCTAGCTGAGCCTGGCCTTTCCTTGGTCCTATTAGAATAGCTGTTTTCTGGAATATGCCTGGGATTGGCTTTTAAAAACTCATTATTTGTTTATTCCACTAACTTGTGATCTCCCTGGAGAGGCCAGGGCCTTATCTTACAAATGTCTGTGAAAGTAGGGGCTTTTTGTAATCATTAAATGATTCATCAAATAGAGAGAGAGACTTGAGGTCCTAGGCAGGGGTATTTTTACTGTACATCCCTCAGTGAGTTCAGAGAAGACCATACCGGACTAATGCAGCACAGCAGGGAGATCAATTTTCTTATGAAAATAATATATAACATTGGACAATTTTTAAGTACACAGTGAACAGAGATATGTGTTGCCTGGTTTATTTCTTCCCAAGAAGGTGAGCTAACTCTCAGTTATTAGGATGCCGAACTTGGACCTGCCTGGATCACCTTCCAGCTTGAGGATGCTACATCCCAAACTGTCCTGACTCAAACACATTTTCCCTCTGGCACTGTCAGGTAGAAGATGAATAAGGAAATGAGCAGGAAATGACAATACTGTGGAGATCTGAGCTATATATAGGTAGAGCAAGCGGTTATATAGGACAAGCTGACTCAGGGCTTTGGTTGCTTGAGGAAAATTTTCCATCTAGGTTGCAAAGCCAAAGTCATCGTTGCTTTAAACGTTGGCACCATCATTTCTCATGGTGATGTTTCTGAACAGAAAGCAGCAACAACAACAAACAGGATGCCTCCTCCTCTTCTTCTGGACAGGAGGCTTCCAGTGTTTTTCTTGTCATCCTTAGCCACACTTGCATCAGGGTACAAAAAGCCTTTCTGGTACCGGTGGCCTGTGTCTTCAAGCACTCATGGAATGTCCTTTTGTTGTAGGGCATTTTAGTGATGAAGAATATAAGGAGAACTCTGTTTGCAGAGTGCTTTCTATTGTAACCAAGTCTAGTTTTCCTTATCATTATAAGCTCAGTACAGCCTGACTTCCTCATTATAAATTCTGAGCTCAGTGCAGCGAACTCAGCAGACTGGAAAGCACAGAGAAGGAATATTTTCCCCATAATTCCACCATTCAACATCACCCCACTATTTAGACTGTCTGTAATTCTCTTCATGTTTTTCCCCAGATTGTTTTTATACAAGTAGAATACTGTGAATATCATTTAATGGTGCTCCCCCTTACCCAGATGTACAAGTAAGAGTCCTCTGTGTCTATAAGTATACGCTTTAGTCATTTGACTAATACTTTATTGCTTGCCTAATACTCCAATGTATACAAAGCTTACCAATAACCATGAATGTAGTAGTGGGGTGTCTAGGTCTTGGTCGGCCAGAGGTCCATACCCACAGACCTGCTGCCCGAGACTGCTTAGGAACCCGCCGCTGCTCAGGCCCCAGAAATGACTCAGATGCTTCTTTTAAGTCCATGCTGTTTGGCCTATGGCTCAGGCACATTGCTAGCTTGCTCTTACATCTTAAACCAACCATTTCTATTAATCTGTCTGCCACGTGGCCCATGGCTCACCTGTGCTCCTACATGTTGCTCCTTTGGGCTTCAGCTTGATCTGCCTCTGACTCTGCCCTTCCTTTCCTACCTATGCTCTGCTTTCTCCTCCTACTTCTTCTATGGTGCCTGTCATGGCCCAAAACAGCTCCTTTATTTAAAGATTGAGATTCACAGCATACAGAAAGGCATTCCCACATCACTTCACCCTTTCTGTCTAATAAAAAAGGAAGGTTTCAATTTTAACATAGCAAAATTACACATAAAAAAATAGCTAACAAGCAAGAATTACAGTTACAATATTTAGTCTATTTGTATTTAGCAAAATTAAAGAAAATACCCTATCATCTACCTTATCTTTATAGTATACCTTTCAAATGATTAAGAAAAACTGTACTTATAACTATCTAATCTTCAACTACATCAAAGACCACAGAAAGATATATTTCCCCAGGTAAACCAGAAATGAAAGCAACTTCTAAAATCTAGAAAGGACAGAGATGACACCTATCTGCCTGGACAGTCACCCAAAGTTCCTTTATAAAGTTGGGGCATCCATCTTCAGCCTACAGGCCCAGTGTCTCTTTTCATTTCAGTGAAGCAGGAAATCTGTTCTGCCCATTCTGGCACAGTTCATCAGTTGCTTCTCCTCGAATCCCGAAGAATGTCTTACAGTATTTTCTGTAAAGCAGGAACCTGAATGACCATTTTGGCTTGTTCTGCCAAAGTTCAGAGGTCATCTTCCTATGGAACCCGCATGTCCAGTTTAAACAGCATACTGTTAAGCAGTCAATATAAGAACAGGTTCTTCTCTAGTGGCTTACCATTGCCACAAGGAGAGTAGACTCCATATGGAGTTTCTTCAATGCCCATTTTTCTCTTGAAGAAGATTGGTGCTGCCAAGAGCAGACCTGTCTCACTGTCCAGAAAAGGCTAAGTTCTTAAAACATTTTAAATGCCATATTCTGTAGGTCTTAGAAGTATTTGAAGATTACCTATCTAATTGAAATGTATTTTTGTATACCTAAAAATCCTAATTAACCTAACTATAAGTTTGATTATCAAAGGTGACTATTAACCTTCATTTCTTAATTATACATTACAATTTTAAATCAGTTACATGAACATCATACCTTAAACAAGAATAGAAAAACACATACAGCATAACAAAATTGACCTTAAATTTGTATCAATAAACCAAAATCTATACCAATGTAAAGCATTTTGAGATTAACAGCTGATTTCCTGATCTAAGTAAATTCAATAATCTAAGCTTTTAAAAAATCATCCATATACCATATCCCCTTTTTCTTCTTAGAAAGAGATTGACTATGACCATTAACCATTTATAATGAGAACAAACATTTAGAAAAAATATTTGGGGAATGTAGGCGTAGTTTTCCATTACTACTTCCTGCTGATTAAGGGGCATTGAAAATCTCATGAGTTAGACAGGATCATACTCTGCAGTCTTGAAGTTGATGTGACCATCTCTTCTCATCAGAGATTTTTTTCAGGGGGTCTTGGTTGATGAAACCATATTTTCTTGGAAGCAATCCACTGGTTCTCATCTTCTGTGGAAACAAAAGCAGAACTCTTCCAAAGCAATAAATCCTCAGACACAAATTTCAAAATCAAAATACGGTTAAAATATATATTCTTGTTTAACTTAGTAGCCTTTGCATTTGCAATCCATTGTCTTTTTGCAGTTAGCTCATTAACAGTTAAAAAATTAAAAGAAAACACAATAACAACCAAAATCCAGATTTTGTGTCTATTTTCCATTTTTACGTGGCTTATTATATTTTTATTACTTTATTTCTCTTTTTAAAGACTTTCTTTACCTTTCTTTTCTCTCTGAAGTCTATGTACCTTTTACACACATTGTAACCCATTTACAGGGGATTTTTTTCATCTGAATCTGTTTTATTGTGAATACTTAATCATCCTTCAACCAGAAGAGCTTTTAAAATACACTCTCTTAAAGAGCTGCATAGTTTTTGCAGATAAGGCTGAATCAGTAAGTTCTCTTAAAGGGACTGCATCTCTGTTTGTGGCCAGCAAACAGAGCACACCCAAGAAAATGCTGCTACTAAGAAACTGTCTTTGTTTCCTTTTTGTTCAAAATAAACAGAAATCTGAAATCAATCACATGATGCTGATTCTTCTGTGAGATTTCAGGAACTGGCCTGATTGCAGCTTACACTGCCTGCCGCCAGTCTGCTGGTGCCATTTTGAATGTGACCCGGCCACCATGCTTTCTTTGTACAATGACCCGCTTCATATACACAATTTGGAAGCTGCCTTTGCTCAGTTTCTGCTAAAACCCTTTTTAAACTTTCTTAGGCATTAAGTGGATAATCGACCCACGTTGGATGTGCAATCTGTATTAGGGTTCTCGGGTCCCGGGCAGCCAGAGACCCAGACCCTGCTGCACCAGACCCCTTAGCTGCCCAGCCGCCTGCTCAGGCCCCCAGAAATGACTCAGACGCTTATATTAAGTCCATGCTGTTTGGCCTATGGCTCAGGCACATTGCTAGCTTGCTCTTACATCTTAAATCAACCATTTCTATTAATCTGTCTGCCACGTGGCCCATGGCTCACCTGTGCTCCTACATGTTGCTCCTTTGGGCTTCAGCTTGATCTGCCTCTGACTCTACCCTTCCTTTCCTACCTATTCCGATTCCTCCTCCTACTTCTTCTATGGTGCCTGTTATGGCCCAAAACAGCTCCTTTATTTAAAGATTGAGATTCACAGCATACAGAAAGGCATTACTACATCACATGAATTCTTGAATATTGATTTTTTTATATAATAAATCATTCTCCTGGGAATTCCCATATCCATATTTCACTGTTGATTTCTGAAGGATAAATTGTAAATGTAAAATTGCTTACTATACATAAGAATTATTTTAAGGACTTTGGTATGTATTTTAAGCATAATTTTTTTATTGGTTCTTTGGGAATTTCGTATCATGCACCCAACCCTACTTATTTTCCAGTTCCTCCATAACTGCCCTTCTCTCTTGTAGCGTTCCCCTCAAAAGAAAAAAATTTAAAAATATATTAACCAAAACACAACAAGAAAGAGGGTCTTTTAAAATCCCCCTTTGCTCCTGCATCTTTTCTGCTCCTCCATCATCTCTCCACTTGTCTTGGTGGCATTGGGTGTTGTGGGATGTGACACAGTATATCTACCCTTTTGTCTAAACAGCTTTACTTGCAAATGTTCATTGTAATGGGTTGTTGATCTGGTTCAAGGCCCCTGGCATCTGGTACACCATTGATTCTGAAGCTTCCCAGAAACTCCTCCTAGATATCCTGTTGATGCCTTGCATCATGGAGATCTATTGCTATGGTTATGCTGACCACTCCCTTCACAGCATAGGGTATATATTGGTGTGGGCCAACTCAAAGCACTGGATGAGGGACTGGGTGGTAGTTGAGTTGGCCAGTCTGGGCCTCAACTGGGACCCCTTTGAGGAAAGAGGTAGAACAAGCTCCCCTGTACCTGCTTATGAGGAGGGTAAGGGCCAGCTTTCCCATAGCAGCAGCCAACAAGGGGAAGGTCCAGTTCTCCCAGGGCCAATGAAGTATCAGGCTGGATCAGTACTCATAGTTCTCACTGCTCTGGTGGTATCATGGGCCACATCTCAACACAGACCCAAGCTTGACCATGAATACAGACATAACCCTTGACAGCATCTTAGGCCCAGATATTACCATGATTCAGGATGGCAGCATAGGCCACTTAGATCAGTATGGCACCAGTGGCTACATAAACATAGACACCAACATGGCCTCAGGTGGTTGCCCAGACATTGGCCCTCCACACAGCCTTCAGTGATAATAGGAGCCACAGACATCCAAGCACCTGTTCCTAGTTAACCTCCTGAAAGCTGCAACATGGACTAGATTTTTCCAAGTTCCTTAGTGTTCTCTGGATTCAGGTTCTCTCTTCTTTTTAGTTTATATTATCTGCTCTTATAATTAGATTGATTTCCAAAGGGAAAGAATTCCAAAACTGAATAAATTATTAAGCCCAAATTGTAGGAGTTCATTTATACCTGCTTTTCTATTCATCCTTTATAGTAATATCTTGAGAAATTCTCCACAGGAAAAGAATTATGTAGTCAGATGGGTTTGGGTAAATCTGAATCTTCAAGTCTGTACAGATACTGAGAAGTCCAACAAGAAATCTGATTGAATTCTACTTTCTGTCTAGCATTTCTTTCACAATGTTACTTACCATTGAACTTAAGAAAAAAGTAAATTTACCAATAATCTGAAATACATGCCTAGAGAAACCGTGATATGGAATAAGTTGAAATGGGGGGGGGCGGGTTTCTATAGGGGCTGATTATGGTATTCAAGAGGATCAGCTTAGCCCAAGTTCTTGTGTCACATGACAAAGCCGAAAGCTTCCATAATTCCTTCCAGCCTTGTAGTTAGCCAAGCAAAGACAAGAATGACCATTTTACTTCAGGAGTCCTTTCTGACCTTGCCAGCTACCAGAACAGGTTGTATGACTGAAAATAACTCCTAATTATCTGTTTTATCTTCATATTTCTTGGCAGAAAACCATTATTATTCCTGTTTTGTTTCTGCCCTATGGTATTTTAACACACAAAAATAAGTTAAAATTTAATTTATGAGTGAATTCCTCTTGGTTCGCATGTTATTGGAATGCACAGGTACATTGTCTGTATTTTTCAAATAACAAGGTTTGCATCCTATGCTTTTGCTAGTATTTACTTTGTATTTTTCTTTAAATTAGTGAAGACTAACCCCATATTCTCTTCTTCTACTTTTTTTCAATAACCACAACACCCAATACTATCACAGTAATAAGATATATGGAATATATGAATGGCTGGCCATTCAATCTCTTCCTAGTGTACATTAAATGAACACATAAACACACAACCCTTAAACAAAGCAATGCTTGCCTATGGACCTTCTCAAATTACCTCAGGTCTTAAGCTGGCAAGCTGCGTCTGTAAAGGGGCAATAGTAAATGTTTTAGGGTTTGTGGGTCAGCATGCAGTGTGAAAGCAGACATAAACAACTTGTGTACAAATGGTAGTATTCTGGTCCAATAAAACTTTTATTTATATACAAGCAGAGGGTTGGATTTGGCTTGCGAACTGTTGTTAGCTGACCCCTGTTGTAGATGAAACAAAGGACTGATTGATGTTAGGTTCTCTGTAGGCACGAAGTGCACTAAGCTGGGCAATAATTGAGCTGCAAAATCTCTTATTAACATTCCACCTCTGTTTCTGAGATGGCCCCAATTTCAAGCACTGTGTCTCAGATTTTTAGATTAAATTCATTATCTAAATCTCCTAGTATTAAAATAAAAGCCAGGAACTAGCGTTTGCAATAAACAAATGGCTACCCTGAGACAATCTACCAACCTTGCCTCACCTTAATGAACTTACAGGAATGCCCAGCTAAGTGGTTTTTACCTTGCAATATGATTCTTCATAGGAGGGGAGAAAACCCACAACCCAAGTAAAGTGAAATCCTAAATTATTGACACATTAAAATTTAAAATGTTAATTAACAGAGGCCTTATCAGAGAGAAGCAAATCTGCCATTAATTCCCAACCTCGCTGAATCCAGACTTCTTCATATCTGTTATTTGATTGGGTTGGTCCTAAGTTTATTTGAGAGGCCTCAAGATTCAGAGGGGCTCCTAAGCTCAAAATTGCCTGTGTCTATTATAAAGCACAGTGCTCAGATCTGCTGGGCTAGTGCCTGGGCCTCAGCATTGACTTTTGTAGTAGACAGGAAGAATGTACATGCTCCTGTAAGCCTGAGTCCATTTCCACTCACTGGTTACAGTTTTCCGTCGTAAATACTCAATGATACATATGAGTAGTGTGTTTTTATGTGTACCAAATAGCCAGTCTCAAAGTTTCTTGGTGGATCAGGTTCTGGGCATTATCATTTATGTACCCACAAAGAACCCAAGGTTAAACTTGCAGCTAGATGCCAGCTTCTCATCTAAAACATCCTACCTAGTTTCTACTGGTGGCCTGGGATTGCTAAATGCTTCCCCCTCTTGTCACCATCCTAGACCATATTTCTGGCCAGCTTTCCATCTACCATGATACTTCATTCAGTTCAAGTAAAAGGATTTGTGATGGTTCATGGAGCACATTTTTAGTACTAAGACATTTTCCAGACCAACCTGGCCACTAGCTATATCAATTCCAGTCTTCCAACATAACTTACATCTTTTAGTTCTATGCCCCTCGCTATTCCATACATGAATCTGTTGCTGAGAAACTAGATTAAACCAGTACTGGATGAACCGCTAAGCCTGCTTTCAATTACAAAGAGTAGACAATTAGAAGGGGGCTTGTCAAATGCCATACCATTTATGTTTGTAAAATCTGACTAGAAATCTCCAATACAACTCCCATATAGAATGGACGCGAAACACGGAGAAATTTGTTCAAGGTGTTAACAATGATAAATGATATGATTATATCTTCCTGGATGCCACATGCTACACGACATTTAATATAACGTGAGTTGTTATTCCAATTTGTAAACGATGCAAGATGTGGTGCAAAAAAGAACTTGTCTGAGATCATGCATGAGTGTCAGTAGATCTGTGTTACAAGGCTAGGTCATATGGTTCCACAGCTGCCATCACAGTGTAATTCCTAAAAACAAAACAAAACAAAACAACACAAAACAAAACAAAACAAAACAAAACAAAACAAAACAAAACAAAAAACATCCAAATATATAATCACAATGAAACTCTCCAGAAATAAAAACGTTGCCTCACCTTTTATAGCCCAGAACCCCAATCCTGTAATGAGGCAAAGGCCATAAAAATTAAAACTGAGGCATATTCTACAGTGTATATGACAAAACTCATGATCATCAAGGTATAAGGATTCTCAGATAAACATAGAAACTACCTCATACTAAAGGAGGTCAAAGAGATGTGACCACTAACTGTAATATAAACTCGGGTAATATTATAAATACATGTGATATCTAAATTAAGAGTTGTTTTTTTCATACCCTCAAAAATCAGTGTTTATTCCTTATGTGTGATGAATGCATAAGGGGATAATCATAAGGAAATCTGGGTGATGGATACACATGATTTTTTTTTTAACTTTCTTTGGAATGTTTCCTACAAGTCCACATTATAAACAAATAGAAAATAATTTGTTAAAATTCAGTCATAACTATGATTGAAAAATTTGGTATCTGTTGGGATCTTTGCCATACATTTATATTATGGAAGTTGGAATCATGAATGCTTTGCATTTATATAATGGAAGTTGGAATTATGAAAACTGGGTCAAGTGATCTGAAGAGCATGTGATCCTGAACCCAGTGTGTGGGAAACAGGGAGTTATGGCCACAGCATCTTCTATAAGCACTGCAGGGGTTACTACAGACTTACTTTCACTAAGAGCCATTTACTGAGCATCTGCAGCACCACACTCTGTGCCAGGTGCTGCCTAAAGAATACAAGACAAGCCTGGAATCCTTTCCTCCCAGAGGACTTACAGACTGCTTGGCATGGACTAGGAAGATAGAGAAACCAAATTTACAATGCCAGAACATTCTGCATAGTCATGTGGGGTATATACCCATTTTGAATTAGCTTCCCTTGCTCTCTCTTGTTGGAGACTCTTTGTCATTGACTCCTACGCGGATGCAAAACTCTGTTTTTTTTCTTTCATTTGAATAATGTGTCTTGATCTTGTAAAGGACTGACAGGCTTTCTTCTTCTAGACCATTCCTGTTTAGAGCTCCAATCCCCTAAATTGCACATCTGAACATGGTTGTGCATTAGATTAACTTGGGGAGCACAAAAGAATCAGTGCTCAGACCCCACCATAGTCACTAATTTGACGGTCTTGAGTGAATCCAAGGTACTTGAAATCTTTTTTCAGCTTCTGGTGGTCACTGTACTGTATGGCAAGGATTAAATCACCAGTGGACAGGCACTGTGCCTAGAGAAGGAAAGGAAGTGAATGAGAGTAAGGCAGCAGCTGGGTGAAGAGCTGATCTGGAGGGAGGGACTCTTGCATTACAAAAGTATTTAAGGTGGGCGCCTAAAGCCCAGGCATATAATTTGCTAACTCTGTACCCTTAATCTAACCCATGACTCTAATCCTGTTCAGTCATGCAGCTCGGTACCTTTTCTTAGAGCAGCATAGTTGTCCTCTGCTTCTTCCCGCTTCTCATTGGCATTCTGCTCTGTTCTTCTTCCTAGAGTTCTCCTAGTCTGGTAGCCCCGCCCACACTTCCTGCCTGCCTTTGGCCAATCAGCACTTTTTATTAAACCAGTCGGTGGGACAATTACTTACAATGTAACAACATAATCTCCCACTTGTCTGTGCCCTGGCAACTCTAATAAGCTAGCCTCAGCCACCTGTACTCAGGATGACAAAACCATAAGTAGTGAAGAAAAAAGTTTAATTGATGTGACTACATTGGGTCAAGGGGGGAAACGGGGTCCAGGGATCCCCCAGAGACATCTGGAAGCTCATCTTTAGGGTACTGATGATAGAGTTTAGATTTACATATAGGGCAGTGGGTATGTATAACTAAGCAGTCCTGGGAAAAGTGTGGCCCCGTCCATCATCATAGCTGCACTCTTTCCTCTAAGGTGATCAGGCAAACCATTAACAAAATTGTGTGAAATCTCTTCCTGGGAGTCAAACTTCTCTTCTTTCTGGTCCCACCTTCAGGATTTTCCTACAGTGTGACACTCCTGAGGAAACTGCACTTCTGTGGATTTATTGTATCAGTGGTCTAATATGCAAAGAGAGGGCTGTAAGTGTAACTCTTTACAAAATCCTGTTCCTGCCTGGATCGTTGCATCTTGCCTTAGGTGGGCTTACTTCTCTTGTTCAGAAAATACCCAGCAAAGGGAAACATAGCCAGTGCAGGGCTCTTGGCCACTGCAGTCACTTTCTCTCATGGGTCTTTTTACAGTCACTATAACTTTAATTTTCAGTATATCCATTATCTAGTCACCTCGTGCATTCCAGTGTACTTTCTCTTTTGATATTTCCAAAGCCCTGCGTAGTGTCAGCCCCCACGCCTAAGAGGACACTTGTCAGTTATACACCTGAAAGGCATGTGAACAAGCAGCCTTGTCAGCTAAAATGGAAGCTGACTTCTTGCATTTCAAATGAATATTGACCCGAGGAGAAGGGGGTAGGAAGAGAAAAGAAAATTTTTAAAAATGAGAAAAATGGCTGATTCAGGCCAACCTCAATGCATATGGTGTAAAATAACATTATTAAGACAGTTTGGCCAGGGGTGGGAAGTGCGTGAGAGCCGCTTTCAGCAAATCCTAAGATGTTTGAGGAAATTCTCTGAAAATGTGACTGCTGTAAGGTTAAGGATGACTGCAAGTTAAGCTGTGGAAATGAGCAGAATACTTCACAATACCTTAAGCAGAGGCCGCATTACTATGAAGAATGAAGTGTTGCAGTTTTTAAAATGTCAGGGAACTGATCACCCCCAGTCTTTTGAACATAATTGATCTGAGCCCACAGCTCAGCTCCTTCATTGGGTAATTCTTTTAAAAGCTCTGAGCGTCAGTTAATATGTCTGCCTTGCAGTGTGATTAAGAATATTCAATGACATAGTTTGGTCCACAGAAATGAGTTACTGGGAAGCTTCAGACATGGCTTAGCAGTTGAGGGTGTTTGTTGCTCTTACAGAGGGCCAGAGTTTGGCTTATAGACCCATGTTGGGAGGCTCAGAACTATAATCCCAGCTCTTTTGGCACCCAAGGCCACCTACTTGCATAGGTCAGGATCTACACACAATAGTTAATTAATTAATTTTAAAAATTAAATGGACAGCCTGGCCCTGAATGATGTATACATTGTTAATGACTAGGAGAGTTTTCTAATTCTGGCTCCCCAACCCCATACATTTCTGTTTTACTTATGTTCTTCAGAAGCACAAAAGTGTTGAGTGATTCAGTGACTGTATGTGTACTGCTAATGTGATTTGGACATATGATTTCCAGAACTTACAGTGAAAACCCCATCCTTCCCTAGTTTTAGGAGGAAGACAGCTGGGGCAGCTTACTATTCTATTGTGAAAGAACAGTGAGATGCATTCCAATAATTCTGGCATTTGAGAGGTTGGGCCAGGAAGTTTAACATAACAGTTCAAGGCCAGCTTCCACTGCATAGGGTGTTTGGAGCTAGCTTGAGTGTAGACCCTGTCTCAAAAAGCAAAAAGAAAAGAAAAAGAGATAGCAAGCCTACACACTTGCTCAGTTCAAAAAGACTGCCAGGAAAAGTGAATCTCAGCTCAGATGGACAGTTCAGAGTAATCAATATGCTTTCCTTAGGTTATGTCCTGGTGGAAACTGAGAATCGTGTTCCCTCTCCCCTCACATTTATCTTTTTAAATCCAGCTGAGCACCAAGTCTCATCAGTTCAGCTCTTTCCAAATTCCTCTGATTGTGTCATGAACTTCCCTTGTGGAGTTCCTAGAGGCAGGCTAGCTCTCCCGAAGGACATGGGCTAGTCCCATAGTTTTACCGACTTCTCCTTCATATACATTCTTTCAGCCAGCTTTACTGACTGGTGCTTTATGAGCCCCTCTGCAGCCTCCTCTCCTGTGCCTCAGACCTGGGTGATGGCACACGTAGCCCTTTCCCAAAGTCTTAAAACAGGATGTTCCTCCTTAGGGGTCTGGAGAGGCTTTCCATTCTGATCCAGATTCACTCTTACAAGAGATATGTTCTTAAGCAAGTTGTTGAATCTCTCTCAGCCTTATAAACAATATTTCTCTCTTTCTCCCTCCCTCCCTTTCCTTCCTCCCTCCTTCTCCCTCCCCCCTCTCTCTGTGTATGAGTGTGATGATTCATAATCTTGGGAGGGTTATATTAAGTAATGACTTATCTGCTCAGCACAATTTCAGAAACAATCACATGACAAGCCTTAGGTGTGTGTTCATTATAGATTTTTTGCATTATTACTATTACTATGTGTGGGAGTGCTGTAAGTATGTGTTTGCTAGTGTGTACTTGTACTTGTAGGAGCAGAAATTGCCATTGTGTGTCTTTATCATTTCCCATGTTCCTTTTTGAGACAGGCTCTCACACTGAACCTGGGGCTCACTGACTGATCTATCCAGGTTAGCCAATGAATTCTGAGGACTTCATCTATTTTTAGTCCATCTGATGTTGGGGTTACTGATGTACAGTATCATTGCCAACTTTCATGCAGATTTTGGTAGCATGAACTTAGATCCTCATGCTTATTTTAGGCATTTTTCCACTGAGCTATCTCCCTAGTCCCTCATTATTTTCACTATTTAAACAAGCTCATCATTAAAGTCCCCCTTCAAGAAGGCTTCCTGACAGTACGGGTTCCCCAGACACAGAATTTGTCCTGCTTTTATGTTTCCATAATATTTCACAGGTCCCTGACAAATTCCCCACCCAACATACTTATTTGTATTTTTCTCTTTCTATTTGATTTAGAATATAAATTAAGTGACCATATAGTGTTTCCTTGATACTTTTTTTTTTTTTTATCCACAAGTATACTCACTCTCGAGGAAGCAATAACCGGGTTTTATTTATAACTTATAAGAATAATAGTAAATGTTTTTGAATACGAAAACGTAGGAGTACTTTGTAGCGTGTGATAGTTAAATTTCATTGTTAGTATGACTGGATTTGAAATTATCATGGGAAAGACCCTGGGTGTGTCTCTGAAGGTGTCTTCATAAAAGTTTAATTAATGACAACTGAATGTGTAGGAGCAATGTCCCTCAGACTGGGGTCCTAGACTGAACAAAAAAGAAAAAGTGAATGGATCACCAGCTCTAATCTCTTGTTGCTTCATGATTGTAGACACAAGGTGACCAGCTTCCGCATAGCCTTGTCTCCATGCCTTCCTACCATTAAGAACCATTACTTCAGAAGTATGGACTAAAATATTACCCCTTTTAAGTTTCTTTTTTTTTTTTTTAACCAGAAAAGTAATGCAATTGTTTTTTTTGGGGGATAGGGTCTCAAACTTACTAGCCCAGGCTGGTCTAGAACTTACTATATAGTTCAAGCTGACTTTGAACACGTGGCAGACTTCCTGCCTCAGTCTTGTGAGTACTGGTATTGTAGATCTGAGTAACCATGCACTGCTTCTGCACAGTTCTCAACACGCAGAAACCACCTGGAAATATTAGTCATAATTATCATTCACTGATCACTGTGATATATTGTGAATTATTTTATCTATTTCTCACCTATCACGTAGTTACATTAACACTCCTATTTCAGAGCTAGGAGCTGAGACACGAGGTAGATAGGGAAATAAGCCAAAGACCACATAGATAGGGCAGAGCAAAGCAGGATAAGCAGCATGTAGACCCCACAAAATTCAAAACTCTTGATGTGAAGAAGCAAGTAATGGAAGCATCTAGCTGGATTCTCAAGTTGAAGGGGGGAAATGATAAACTGACAGTCAGTATTGGCCTCCAAGGTCCTATGGGCTATATATGGATGGTGCTAATAAATGAGAGTTTTTAAGCCTCAGTTGATGTCAAATTTGAGTTCTGTAAATACCAGTTAGATTCCATCAAGCCACTTGTCAAAGTGCCAGAAAGAGCTTAAAAATTTAAAAGCACACACAACTTCTTTTCATCTGCTTGACTGGCCAAGCCAGCAAAAACAGGAAAAAGTATTTTATTCTGTGAAAGACACCCACACTCTGACTGTGGTTGCTGGGCCAAGCAAGCCTTCTGAGTAGACAGTTAAAATAGTCAACCAGGTGTAGATAACGTCTCCAAGGATGATACAAAATAGTTATTAAAAAAGGCTTTAATGTCTATGGAGAACATTTATAGTGTGCACTCCAGGGTCTGGACATGGAAACTATGGTGACACAAGGCCAAAGGAGAAAAGACATTTGCATCATCAGAGCCTGCCAGAGCCATGGCTGTCTTTGCTTCAGGTTTAAGCATTCTAAATCTGGTAGAACAGACTGGCTAATTTTGACTCAGTGAATGAAAAGAAGGTTTTGAGACTCCTGCAGTCCATGAGGTGTGTGTGTGTATGTGTGTGTGTGTGTGTGTGTGTGTGTGTGTGTGTGTGTGTGTGTGTGTGTGTGTGTGTGTGAGAGAGAGAGAGAGAGAGAGAGAGAGAGAGAGAGAGAGAGAGAGAGAGAGAGAGAGAGAGAGATGAATCCAGAACTCGAGCAATGTGACTGAGGTGGCAAAAACTGGAATGTACTCTGCTTTGGATATTCTGGATCCAAGTGAATACACACACATACACACACTTATACAGAGAGATGGGGAGGGAGGGAAGGAGGAAGAGAGGGGGAGAGAAAGGGAAGAAGGGGGAGTCTGAATCTATAATTCAGACTTCTGGACAGTGTAACCTTATAGTTCTTTTGAATCCTCAGCAGGAATTTGCATTCATAAGGGCCAGAGCATCCAGGTCCCCAGGAGACGCAGTTCATTCTATACCAAATGTTTGTAGCAGTAAGAAAATTTTTCTTGTCTCATTAGAGTTCTGGGCACACTAACCAAGAAATACAAAAGGTGAACTCAGAGCCTAAGTTGTGGGTGAGATGGTCAGGACATGGTGAAACTGGGTTCTTACTGCCTAACTATGCAGTTCTATCAGGACTATACATCATATTGATGTGTGCATGATCAGTGTTGGAGGATATTACTTTATCATACCCAAGGATATAAAGTTATACAGTCAGTTACTGGACACTCTCCAAACTCCCATTGCCCTTAAATAGGTAGGTGGATAGATAGATGGTAAGGTATAAGCTGAGGGTAGAGAAGAGAGTCCATTTTAAAAATGAGGGCAATCATGAAGGAAGTAAGCCATTAGGAAGGCTGTGCAATTGAGGTTACTTTTAAACCCGTCCTTAATGAGAGAAATGAAGAAAATAAATTTGGTCAATTAGAAAGTAATGAAGACCTTGCAAAAAAAAACTATGGACAAAAGGCCAGCAAGGGAATTCTTGAGTAATTTGAGTGTATCATACACTGTCCAAATCAGCAGGTCAGCATGATGCGCCTCCTCTGAGATGAAGGGGTTTGGTATGAGGCCCACTCAGTTTCTCACTTCTCCATTTAGTAAGCAGAATTCTGATCTGAGATGAACCCAGAGGACAGGGAAATAGGAATTCTCAACCTCAAAATAAGGGAGAGAGTAGATTGTGATGATTATTCAGTCTAGACAATGCTGGGCCTCAGCAAAGGAACTGGGCCCAGAGAAAAGATTAGCTAAACCCCAAACAAAAAGAGATAGGCAGGAGAGACCAGAGCTTGCTTTATATAAGTCAATTCTTTTCTTTCTTTCTTTCCTTCCTTCCTTCCTTCCTTCCTTCCTTCCTTCCTTCCTTCCTTCCTTCCTTCCTTCCTTCCTTCCTTCTTTCTTTCTTTCTTTCTTTCTTTCTTTCTTTCTTTCTTTCTTTCTTTCTTTCTTTCTTTCTTTCTTTCTTTCTTTCTTTCTTTCTTTCTTTCTTTCTTTCTTTCTTTCTTTCTTTCTTTCTTTCTTTCTTTCCTCCAAGGCAATATCTTTGTCTGTATCCCAGGCTGGTGTCCAACTTACAACCCTACTTTCTCATCCTCCGACTCTCTGGGATTGCTGGTATACATCATGGGGGTTCAGTGTCCCAGCTTAGCTAGTTTGTAGAATTGGATTATCAGGAGGTGGTATAATGGTTACAAATAAACAGCTCCATTTTGTGCTGTCAAAGGGGAAGGCAATGAAATGTCCTTTTAGCAGAGCAGATGATAAGCACATTCATTGTTTCATCTTCTGGATCCATTGGGGAAAAATTCCAGAGCCCAACTCATACAGGTCGAGATAATTTTCTTAGGAAAGTATGTGTTCATGTGTGTGTGTGTGTGTGTGTGTGTATGTGAAGTGAACTTGTGTATTCCTGAGTACACATGTATGTTAAGTATGTTATGGGGCTTAAAAGCTTATAAAATAATGACGCATGTACAGTGTGAGTGATGTAGATAGGCTTGGAAAGATATTACAAGGGCTGGTCTAAGACTTGGTATGATTTAGAGCCTAGGACTAAACTTTATAGCATTCCAGGGAATCACTGATTCTCATGATCTGCCGTGATTTACTTGAGCATAAGATACTACTAAGTTTCTTTCTAGCAACATTTGGGGGCTAGTTTTACACCTGAACTTGTCATGTACCCTGGAAAGTTACTGTTCCGATCATACCACTCCACATATTCGGAGCACAGCTTCCAGGACCTATGGTCAACTATGAGGACAAAGAAGTAGCTCTGAGATTAGAAGGCAGTGACTGGCACTGAAGTTGGCCCCTGACTTCTATGTATGCTCCATGGCACATGTATACCTGCACACATACAAGAACACACATAGATAGGCATACACACATACATCATACACACTCACAATAATAAAAAAAACTTTAGAGTTTAAAAACAATAAGACAAAAATTTATTAGAGGAGAAATTTAAAAGTTACTGTCTGTGCAGGAATAATTCTAGATAGTCCACAGTTGTGGGAGGCAGATACTCTGCACCACGCCTGCTAAGTGAGTTGTTTGTTTAGTTCATCACGGTATGATTTAGACAGGTTAAAGGTCTCACATGGAAATGTCTGCAAAGGAATATCACAAAAGGGGAAAGCCAGGTTTGATAGACTACATTTTTTTTTTAAGCCAGACATTGGAGTTATTCCAGAGAAAAACAGCACACAATTAAGGGA
Organism: Phyllotis vaccarum; assembly: GCA_033318265.1. NCBI lineage: Eukaryota > Metazoa > Chordata > Mammalia > Rodentia > Cricetidae > Phyllotis > Phyllotis vaccarum. Next base: position 51,111,508 of record JARWLC010000016.1, read on the forward strand.
ATGGAGTCGAGAAACCGATTTATAGAAATAATTAAAGCAACACATTTTTTATGTCTCTGTCACAAATAAGGGCATGTCTTTGACATCCATCAAGGACTTTAATTGGAGTAATGAGTTAATCCGGGGAGAGATGATTTAGGCTTGATATCAGATAACAGGGTGGGATTGGGGAATTACCTGTTGAAATGATGACATTGTCATCTTCCAAAGGAGAGGGAGAGAAAAGCAGAACAATTAGGAAAATGGTGCTTAATAGCAATTTTTGCATAAAAAGATGAATTTTTTACCTTTTGACAAAGTTATGAGCTAGTAGACTCACATCCCCATGTTTCTCCAATTCTTAGAGAAACATGACTTTAAGATACATCATCAGTTTAATAGCAGTAGTTATGCAGAAGGTTAAAAACACTACATTAAATGTGCAGGTTGATGGTAATCTACATCCCAATTGCAGAGATGTGAAAATGGGAAAAACATTTATTTTAGAAAGAGAAGCAGCAATTACTTAATATATATACATAGCCAGCCCTGTGGGGAGGGGGTATATTATCTGCAGGCTGTGTCGAACCACACAGCCTGCATGACTGGACATTTTAGGGTGGATGGTGCAACCTGCAGCACTGTGGATGCCCTAGAGTAGATTGTGTTGTGTGTATGACTGTGTGCATTCTGTGGTAAATGATGTCACCTGCATGACTACGGATGTTCAAGTCAGTTGAGGGGCTTTCCCTTATTCCCTCTCTAGAGTTTATGCTCCCATTTTGGTCCGTGTTTGTAGCAAGTTGGCCGTTCTTTGCACCTCTATGAATGGGACCAGGACTGATGTGGCTCCACTTAGGCTGATGAGTTCATTTTATTTAAGGGGCGGAAAAAAGAACAGAAGGAGAAACCAAAGGAGCAGGAAGATAATTTTTAAAAACAAGGGCAGAGTCATTTCGATGAGAGGTCACATAAGGTTAGGATCAGACTTTGGCCTCAGTGAACCGGTGCTACAAGTAGCCTAAGTCATAAAGGATCTGCAAGGCCATCGGCAACATAGCAGAGTTTTCATGGATTAAAAGACAATAGAGTAGGGCTGTGAGATAGCTCAATGGATAAAGCCCTTGACCTGTAAAAACCGAGATCAGATCCCTAGTATGCCATAAAACAGGGCAGGTAAAGCAATCTACCTGTAATCCCAGCACCCCCAAAGCGGGGAGGGGGGTCCCAGGACAAGTTTTCCAAATAGACTTGATGGAATTGTTGAGAACTCTGTGTCCAGTTAGAGACCTGAGCACAATAAAGGGCAGAGGGATCAGAGAAGACACACATGGCCTCTACATGATTTCACACGTTCATGTGCACCTGTACACACATATGCCCACACACATGCAAACCCATATCCACATAACAACGGCAAAACCAAAAAACTTTATCATCCTGACAACCCTAAAGGAACCATGGTGGATACCCATGGCAGCTGAGGTTCCTTTGCTTTCTGTCTCTACTATTCTTCCCCTAACTGCCTCGAGGAAAAGCTTTCCAGAGCAATTCAGGGCAGACTGGTTCCTGCTATGCTGACATTACTACCCCAGGTGAATAGGCTGGCTTAACTTGTGCTTAAATAATGGACCATGCTTCTGCTACTGGTGTGAGTATGGTGCCACTGGGCTGACCCTGGCTAGTCCTGGGGTCATCATTATGCCCTCAGTTTGACATGTTCCTGCCTCCCTGCTCCCTCTGCATCCTATCCCCATGAGGAACATGTGCTCCCTTAGGTTACAGCCATCCTCCATGTGTTCTTCATTCCTGGGACACTGGGGCCAAGGCTTCCACTCTTTGAATTCATAAGTCCTTTCTCTACACTGGTCCATGTGGCAGTCATTTTGATAGCAGGTCATTCCAGTTTCAAGCAAACCCCTTTCCTTGGTGGGGTACAGTGCTTCCCTTGGCAGTTGTTCCCTGAGCAAACGGATGGGCTGTTTCCTGGGCTTTCAACCCTTATGCATTTTTAATGATTACAAAGAAGAGATTCTCCCTCCTCCTTTTTCTTTTTTTTGAAAAATAATAAACTTAATGACTTAATACACATCAAGTGGAATTGTTGGTTTGTGGTGACGGTTTTATAATTCCGAGTTCAAGGGTTTTTTTCTATTTAATTATGCACAATAACTCCAATGGAATATAATGCAATAACCAAACCATGCACGGATGCTGGCATAAGAGCCCTGTTGTTTATTAGTATTGGTTGTGTGTTTTATGTTTGAAATAAAGTATTTGTAAGTAATGTTGGCCATGTTTCCTCCAAACTAGATAAAAAAGGGGGAGCGGAAAAAAAGAAAACTTTTCCCCTGAAAATACCATGCTCCAGTCTTTGACGATAAAAGCCAGCAGTTCTTCCGATAGCAAATTAAATTTTATTTGTAGAAAGCACATTGCTGTGTTTTGCAGCTTGCTCAGAGTTATTTTTTAATACTAATAATTTAATAAAGCAGAAGACCGATACACTGACCCGTGTTCTCTACAGCACCAGAGTATTCCCCAGGGTTGAAAGGCAGGATTTGCTGAAAGGAAGGTGTGATCTATATTCTAACCTGTGGTTTCTTTTGCTTTCTGATCAAGGTAGAGTTCTAGTATTTAGTATCATTTTTAATTGTTGGAAAACATAAAGTTCTTGAATTGTGAGAAACTGAAAAAAATTAAGATAGGTAAGGACTATTTTTCCTAAGATCCAACACAGGTGGACACGATGGGTAGAAACTAAACATTCCCGTCAGAAAGAGCCTACATGGCCAGTCTCATGTACAACTCAGCAGCAGATTTAAATCAGTATCTTTTCATTGTGAGGTGAGATGAACTGTCTAATGTTTCTTCTTGGAAAAGACAAGTCTGGGGTTCTGCACTTAGGAGGAATTTCTGAAGGCTTTCATACTTTTTAGTGATCATGAAGTTGTAGGGAAAGGGATACTTAGGTATAAAACAGCAAAATCCAAGCAGACATTCTGCTGAAAATGTGCAGGCAGGTAGGAAGGCAGGAGCCAGAAAAAGTGATGTAGAAGAATCAGGAGACTTCAGTAGAATATAGGCCAGAAGTTACACACTGCCATGGAAGGTGACATTAAGTCCTGAGTGTCTCAGTGAACTCTTTAGGATGTTGGTGGCCTCACATTGCAATACATGTACAAGCTCCAGAAAAATTCAGATGTGGGGTCAAGTTCTCACTATGCTCTTCAATGGAGTTACAGTTTGGACATGTTACTTTCTGATGCCAATGTGCTTTTTTGTGTTAGAGTTAGATATAAGTCACTCCGTAGAGGCCATTGCAAATGATAAATGAGATTTGCTACTCTTACTTATTATGGTGGGTTATTCAGATTAGTTTAATGGAAAGCACCACTATTAATTATGTGGGCATACACACTTGTATCAATAGAAATAAATAGATTTTAAAAAAATATTTCATATGTGTGCTGGTTTTGTCAACTTGATATAAGATAAAGTCACCTGCGAAGAGGAGAGAATCTCAATTAAGAAAATGCTTCCATAAAATCAGGCTGTAGGCAAGCCTGTAGGACATTTTCTTAATTAGTAATTGATTGGAGGGGCAGCCCATTTAATGTGGTATCATCTATGAGCTGGTGACTCTTAGTTTTATAAGAAAGAGGCTGAGCAAGCCACAAGGAGCAAACCATCCAGCATCATTTCTCCAAAGCTGCTGATTCAGCTCCTGCCTCTAGGTTCCTGCCCTCGAGTTTCTGCCCTCACTGCTTTTGCTGATAAACTGCTATGTGGGACTGTGAGTGAAGTGAACCTTCTCCTATTCAAATTTCTTTTGGTCATGGTATTTCATTGCAGCAATAGAAACCATAATTAAAACATGTAAGCAAAATGTGTTATTGAATATTTATTTTAGACACAGTACTTTTAAGCCCTTTATTTTTTTGTAACTATTTTTATTGAGTATGATAACCAATGAAATGACCTGAATATCCAAATCCACACCCAGATTAAGATACAGAAAAACTACCATCATCACTGACAGCAACCTCATGTTCCACTCCAGTTATGGTCTACTGACAGCCCACTTTACCTTCTGAATTGCCACCATAGATTGTCTTCACCTGTCACATAAACTTAGCAAATCAATATACATTTGCCCCAATTCTTTGGTCAGAAGGATATTTTGGAACCTCATTTCCATTTCTGTGTTTAGAAGTAAGTTATTCCTTTAAACCTCTCTGTAGTATTTCATGGTATAGCCTATATTCTGATATTCTTTCTACAAGTGTTTGATAAAAGATATCATAAATAATACTATGTGCATTTTTATAACCATATATTTTTATGTCATTGGTTTATATGTTGATTCTAGGTCATAAGAGATTGTGAATTTAACTTTATCAGGAGCTATGAGGATGATTTTCAAAATGATTTGCTACTTTATGGTGGTATTCACAGTGAGGAGAGTTTGAGTTATTTATATCCATAACAACATTTGATGTTGGGCTATAGTGATGATTCAGCAGTTAAGAGCACTTAACTGTTCTTCCAGAGGACCTGAGCTAGGTTCCTGGCACTCAAGTTAGACATAACACTGGACTGGTGATATCTAGAGCCCTCTGCTGGTCTCTATGGGTATTTTACTCATGTGCACATTTCTCTTTCTCTCTGACACATACATTTATATCAATAAAAATAAAATCCTTAAAAATTATATCTGATATTATCAGTTTTACACATTTTACTCAAAAAGACAGCATATGGTTTTGAATTATAATAATATCACTATACTAAGTAAATATGTAATAGGCGGGTGCCCCTAGAGCACCCCAAGACACCCCAAGACCATGGTTAATGACCACTGTTAACTTTAAAGAAAAAGAGAGTTTAATGAATATGAATGATATACCGGTACACACATAAAGTATGGGCTCCAGGCACTGTGGAAGCCAAGAGCCCCGAATGCTTTCAGAGTAGAATTCTTATACCGCACTCTGGGTAGGGGAGGGGGTATGGGCGGGCTCACTCTGAGTAGGGGAGGGGATACTTGGGCTCAGAAGGTTACAACAGGGCAGGGCCAAAGGTCAGCTTAGGACAGAGTTTAGGAATGCTGACAGGCAGGCAGGTGTATTTCCTGTGAAACAATAGAGTCTTGGGCAAGCAGGGGACCACTTGGGGTGGGAATGTAGCCCCAGGGCCTTATCTTGGGTGGTCCCACTGGAGTGAAGGCCAGAAGGTCAAGCTGCTCACCAGGTGGGTCTCAGGAATTCAGAAAGTATCTCAGGTGGTTGGGCTCAGGCTGCCGGGTGTGTCCCAAGAAGCCATCAATCCTGTGAACAAAGCTTTTCCGAGAAACAGCCATCTAATTTAGTGATACAATGAAGCAAAACTCTGTCAGCCTTGGCTAGTTTCAGGGAGTTCAAGAAAGTAGTCGATGGGAAAGAATCAAGCAGGATTTTTCTTTCTTTACAAATATTCTTATTATTGTGAATCTTTTCTTATCTCTGATAATATGTATGTTCTAGAATCAAATTTCTTGTTAAGTTTATTTTATCCATTTACTTTTTACTTTGCTTATTTTTTCCTTGTGGAATACAAATAAAGAACTCTCCTGTTTTGCTTTCTTTCTTGCCTTTTTTGCCATTGTTCAACATAGTACGCTTTAGCTTTTCACTGGAATATATTTAATATAATGTATATTTAGCACAATCACTAATTTTGTTATCTTTTAATATGTTCTCTTGCATTTTCAGCTAAATACACCATGCTTTTCCTTGGTCTCTTTTTCTCCTGATGTATTTTAGAAACATATATTCAGAAATAATAGTAACTTACTTGTGTGCATTTTTTAGATATGCTATTTAATCCCTTGTGTTAGGTTTTTAGCTTTTACTCTGTTCTGCTTTTATTGGCTTTTAATTTATATGTCCTTATTTATTTGTGTAAGAGCACCTTTTACCATACTGATAAATTTCTCCTCCCTCATTCAGTGGTTTCCTCTTTGATTTCTAGTGTGAAAATAGAAAAATCCTGCTTGACTCTTCTCCTTTCCTGTAATCCTCTTTCCCTCGACCCCTTCCTGAGGTCCCTGAAACTAGCCAAGGCTGACAGAGTTTTGGCTTCATTGTATCACTAAATTAGATGGCTGCTTCTCAGAAAAGCTTTGTTCACAGGATTGATGGCTGCTTGGGACACACCCGGCAGCCTGAGCAGGACCACCTGAGATACTTCCTGAATTCCTGAGACCTACCTGGTGAGCAGCTTGACCTTCTGAACTTCACTCAGTGGAATCACCCAAGATAAGGTCCTGGGATCACATTCCTGATCTAGAAACCTGGGTGGGGTCACCTAGGAAAGCCCTACCATGAGAACTGTTAACTGTTAACTTTGAAGCTTGCACAATGTGCCCATTCCAGGAAATGAATGTCTTCAGGTAGTCCTATTGTTTCAGAAGAAATATGCCTGCCTGTCTGTCACATTCCTAAACTCTGTCCTAAACTGACCTTCAGCCCTGCCCTGTTATCTCGCCTGCCGAGCCCACCTCATACCCTCTCCCCTACTCAGAGTGTGGTATAAGAATTCTATTCTGAAAGCATGTGGGGCTCTTGGCTTTCACAGTGCCTCGAACCCACTCACGAGTATATCCATTAAACTTTTTCTTTTTATTTTACAAGAAATCTGGGTCTGGGGTCTTCTTTAATTCAGCTGGTAACACTAGAACCCCATGCTTGTCTGAATTTCTTCCTCTTTCTGATCACAATTTCTCAGTATTTTTGGTAGAATTCCTCTGATCAGCTGACCTCTAGGTTGTAGGTCCAGTGTTATCTCAGCCTCAACTCTCTTCTGTGATGATTTCATCAGCTCTGTAGGTTTAAACACCTGCCTCCGTTTTGATACCCATCCCTTAATCTGGACCTGATTCTTTAATTGCATATTTGGCATTCCACTTGGGGTTGTGATAGTTCTTCTTAAAGATCAACTTGATTAGGATGAGATTTCTTAGGACATTAGTCTAGCACCTCTGAGTAAAGTACCTTGTAAGGGCATTCTTAGAGAGAACTAACAAAGATGTCCTGACCTGCTATGATGTGGGTACCATGCCATGCGCTGGCAGAATGCAATAATAGAGGGGGAAGCCTGCCCTGCCTCCTCTGTTTCTGTCTTGAGATTAGAATATCTTTTTTATCACACTTCTGGCACCATTATGTTCTGCCCCAGCACATGTGGCCAAGCAACCATAATTGAATCCTTTGAAAACCTGGACTAAATTGCATCCCACCCCATTAAATCATTTATATCAGATCATTTGTCATGATAATAAAATGTCCAACCCAGAAGTCTCAGAAGCTCATTACACTTAGTGTCAAAACTGACCTCCCAGTTTCCTTATGCCCATTATATTATTTATTTTATTTTTACTTATGTATGTCTATGCATACATGCCACATGTGTGTATGCTGATACCCACAGAGGCCAGGGTATCAGATCTCCTGATGTTGAAATTACAGGTGGTTTGTGAGCCTCTCAATATGGGTGCTATAAGTCAAAACCTGGGTCCTCTGCATGAGCAATGCATGCTCTTTAGTTGCTGAACCTCATTACAAATCTGAAATGGATTTCCTTTTTTATTTCTTCATATCACTACAATAAATGCCTGGTATTGGCACTAAAACATCCCTATCATTAAATACTTAGTAAACATTTGTTGGGCAAATGTCTTTCCTCAGCCTTGGTATATTTTTCCAACTTTCTCATTTGGTTTGTCTGGCTTTTTTTTTTTTTTTTTAAATTTAAGTTGCTTGTTATTTTAATGCTGGCTGATTTTATTTCACAGTCAGGTATCAAGATTTGTGTCTATCATATTGTGGACAAGAAAAAATTCTAGTTCTGAGCAACACCACCAACAAGCCTTTAAAGGTATTTTTAAATCAACAAATCTCACTTTAGGTCTTTGAAAGACAGTGACATGACTAAAAAAAGTTTTTTAAACATACACTGTAGTGTTTCCTGATTGTCTGAATCCAAAGGCCAAAAAAGGAATGGTGGTTTGCCAAACTTATTTTATTTCTCTGTGAATATATTACATATATATATATGTATATATATGAATGTATATATTTGTACATATATCAATATGCCTTTTTAATTACCTCACATTACCTCTTATCTGACATAGCTTTTATTTGCAATACACAGAAAACACTTCCCCGTATACCATTTGTATATATGAGTTTGGAAAATAGAGAAGGTTAGGAGTCAAACTAAAAAAGAACCCTAGTTATGTGAGTGGCAGATTTGGGGGTCAGACTGAAAACTGGAAAGGAAATGGGGCTCCTTCAATTCTGTCGAACAAAGCCACAGGCTAATGTCAAGGAATGTTTGTGTGATTTCTCCAGGGTGGAATCAGTTACCCAAACACAGGAGTCTTTACAATGATTCAAAATAATCATAAAACCATTATAACCACAAGGTCTTTCTGAGTTGTACTCTCAATAGTGAATGATGCTTTTCTTTCCAACCCAACTCTTGGATTGGGGAGGATTGCAATATTTCCACGCTGGAAGAATTCCCTATTCCTGTGGCTCATTTATTTCATCTCTGTGGTTCTTGGAAGCAAGGATGGAGTCAAAGCACCCCAGGCAGCTTACTGTGAATTCTAGTCTTAAGCAATGTACAGAGAACTTAAATGGACCTTTGGCTGTTTATCTAGCTTCATTCCCTGGGATAGACTGTCCAGCGAGTCTCATGTTCCACTGAATTGTTTGCCATGGACAACTTTTTGATTTATGATCTGAGCAGTCTTAGAACTCTGCATAGAAGAAGAAAAAGCATTCTGGCCTTGTGTGGGCTTTGAAGGGAATATCAATCTGCCCTGGCCACCACCTGTACCTCCAAGTAAGAGCAATGATTTGCAATGGTGCATAGCATGAACTTTCTCTTTTAACACAGAGCAGGCATACAAGGGGGCATGCTGCAACTAGACATCAATGGATAAGAATGGAGTAAGGTAGGAGGAAAAGTGAAATGAATGGGTAGCTAGCCCCCTAGGACTCTTACCACATATTGGCTATCTAACGAGGAAGAAGGTCAGTCATTCAACTATTTCAAAACCAGTGTTGGACTCTTCCTTTCCCTATGAATTCCCTTGTAATTCCTGCATAACATTCCCATTCTTTATGAGATTTTAGGCCCCATAAGGATAAGACTGCATTTCTTTAAACATATCAGTACTGTAAATTTCAGCCGTGTAATGAGCCTTTATATCAGAACAGATCATCGCAAGAGACTAGCAGTCACTCAAATATAGTCTAGGGATACTTTCCCTATAGACCCACTGGATGCAGGGTACATGTAGGTACTTCCTGAATAAATGTCTGAATATATATATATATATATATATATATATATATATATATATATATATATATATATAAACCTCTGATAGCCTGGGAATCTTTGTTTCATGCTCAGAATTCATTAGCAAGACAGCTTTGCCAGACACAAAATGGAGGCACTGAGTACACCTTGTACTTACTTGACTTTGTCTCATTAACATGACCAGTAAGGCCAGCCAGCATGCATGGAAGAAGGTGCAGACAGGCCAATGGACTCTCTATCTGCGACGCAAGAAGGAAAAGTTCTTCCCCCCAGATTTCTCAGTCCACTATTAAAAGAATTTCTACTCAGGTCACATCATGATCTATTTGCCATCTGCGAGTAAAACACCATCATGAAAGAAGAGATTTAATGCCAAAAGCAAAACCTACCTTCACCAGAATAAATGTCAGATTACCCAGTCCAATCTGCATGGGAAGAAAGGAGTCATAAAGTGAGCTCATAGCCTCCTGTGATTTTCAAATCAAAATGGAAATTAAGAAATGAAGCTTTAATAATCCTTACCATTTGCTCTTTGGGAAGTTTGCTATTTGTTGAGATTGAAGAGGGTATACATTAGAGGCTGAGCAGTTGGGATGAGCTTCCTTTTCATTGTTTTATCTCAGCAGTATTCATTTGCAGGAACTTCTTGCTCCTGGGGTTGTGCAAATACAGTGAAGCTCCCTGATGGCATCACAGTGTGAGACAAGGCAAAGCTCAAGGAGATATGGACTCCATTGTTCTCAGCCCCTGTTTTAAGTGTAAGCAAGGGCTCAAGGATAACCAAGTGAATTGCATGGCCTCACCTGGTTCTAGGTTTTTTTGGCCCCATGACTGTGGCTGGTGATTTTTAAGACACCTCAGACACAGAAATGCCTCTTCTTCAAATCTTTCAGAGAAAGAAAACCATATTCTCTTGATTACTTATATCAAGAATTAGCATATCAAAAAGCAAATTGTCAGGTAAGTCACTCTGTCTGAGGACATTTGATACATTACAGATGTTTATTATGTATATTAATTTACTCAAAGTGGCTTATTGATGCTAAGATAAAGTTTATAGTAACTGTTTGTTTCTGGATTTCTGGCCACAAATATCAACAGTATTAATAGACAAAATGTGTAATTCACACCTCCAGTTATCTTTATTTATTTGCTTGGGTGCTCAGAGAAACATAAACTAGAATGTTTATTGCACTGGAAAAAACATAGTACAATTATAAATGTTGATTAGTATAGCCCTTGTTAAATAAATACTGTGCATGGCAGAATAGGAGCAGTCTTCTCTCATTAATAACTGTAAAGTCGTGGCAAAAACCAAAAGCAACTACCCAAGGGCCCCAGAGGTGAGTGATAATTAGTAGTTTTGAGAAAGAAGCCCAAGTTTAAGAAGTCAGCTTGAATATCCCCCACCTCCACCCCCTGTGGCTGGGTCTTTAGATTGGGCTCCTTGCTTTCTTTATGCAGAGAACAAGAAACAGAGCTTGGCACAAATACTAATGTTGATCTAGAAGGTAGTTTTTCAGTAGGAGTCCATAGGTTTCTCACCTGATTTAGCAGTATGGGCAAAAATCCAAATGACTGATTATTGATGTAACTTTTGAAAACTTGATGAAGCTAGTCTCTTGGGGAGGAAGTAAGCACACCATAGACAGATGAACTCTACCAATGCTTGCTAAAAGCCATCGGTAATCTCCAGATTAAAAAAAAAAAAAATGATTGCAACAGGATCCCCTTATCATATGATAAAGACCAACAAAAGGTTGATGGAACAAGGGAGAGCATAAAAATTGAAACAAAACACCACATTTACAGGTGGAGATAAACACAGTTAGGGATAAACACAAATGCTTGTATAATTATAAATTGCATAAAAGAGGCACATTGGCTTTGTATGTATAAAATACAATTGGAGGTTTTGTTGGTAATAAGTCACCAGAGTGACTATCACAAGCATTGTGTTTGTTTGTTTTGATGGAAGTGGAATTGTCTCTCTGTGCACACAGGTTTCATATCCAACAGGGTTGACCAGCCATGCATTAAAAATATTAGGAAAGCTAAATATACCTGTATTCACTTTTTTAACCTTTGCCCCTGTAATTATGCCTCAAGCAATAAATGGAATGGTTATACTCATGGGGTTTATTATTAGGTAATATAAATAACTTAAGGAGGACTCAATCCAGGGAAATGCTAGGTTACGTATAAATGCATTCCACTTCATAGAATGGGCTTGATATCTGCAGATGTTAGTGCCTGCTAGAGCTAAACTTCCACAGATAGTAAAGGATGATGAGTTTAGAATTTCCCTATACACTGTGGCATCTCTTGAATAACATAAGGTTATTTAGATTAACTTTACTTTTTTATGAAACACCCAAATCCCATGCTTCAGTCACATTATTCATATGTTAAGCATTGCATGAAGTTGGAGAGGGACACAGCTCAACAGTTGAATATTTGGTAGTATGTGCAAGGCTTAGGGAAAATGGAACTCAAGATGCTCAGTGGTCACATGTGGTTAGATACTGAGGCATGCAGGGAGACAGAGCATTTCTGTCATTAAACAAAGTCTTGTTGGCCAGTGCTTCTTAGAACATAGGATGTTCAGGGTCATGCTGAGCTCTGCACTAGACAAAACACAGCTGCATAGTAGGTACACACCATGCTGCTTGCTGCTTAGATCAATCCCTGAATTTTCCTGGTAGAGGCATAGGAAGTTTGTAGTATGAGGTTTCTGGCCCGGACTTTTGGGCCTAACCTCAAGGTCTAGGCCTACAGACCCACAGACCTGCAGACCCGCAGACCCACACAGATGCATACGATAGTTTTTGGCTAATCAGCCTCAGGCCCAGGCATATAACTTGCTAGCTCTCTACCCTTCATCTAACCCATGATTCTTCCTGTTCAGCCATGTGGCTCGGTACCTTTCTTTAGAGCAGCATGGTTGTCCTCTGCTTCCTCAGGCTTCTCTCTGGCTTCTCTCTGGCATTCTGTTCTCAAGAGTTTTCTTAGTCTGGTAGCCCCGCCTACACTTCCTGCCTGCCTTTGGCCAATCAGCTCTTTTTATTAAACCAGTGGGTGGGACAATTATTTACCATGAAACAACACAATCCCCTACAGAAGTTTGTGTGGAAATCTTTACGTTTTCATCTTCAGCCTTGTGATTTGAGAAGGGCTGTTGCCACCATCCACCAGAAGATAAGACAAGCATTAGCTTTGCCAGAAACAACCCTCATGGTTCCTTCCAGGTGGGAGATAGAAAATGATAGCAGATCTTTTGATAACATGCCAGAGAGTCTACCCATCTGAAAACAAAGACAAGACTGCCATTTAAACAGAAATACATGGGCTTGAGGATATTTGAATACTTGGTATCATTAAACCTCTGGTTCCAATCTTATATGAAGCTCACCTCACTTAATTTTGATCCCACGAATTCACACCTTTCTTCAGTGTTGAAGTCATGTAAGGTAGTATTGTTCATTTCTTAGAGCATCATGCCCCTGAAAAAATGAGACTGGGCGTGTCTGTCCCTTCTTGGACAGTGAGACATCTTTAATGGGATGTTCTCAGAGGAAAAAGACCAGGAGGATGAGAGGATTTCAAGGAAACATGTCCCTTCTATTCTCATGACCAAATTAGGACTTCATTCCCAGGTAAGCAGTCAATATGACCAATTTGACATTTCTTAAATTCCCCAGGGAAGAAGGCTTCTAAAAGCATCCAGTTTTCACTTAAAGTAATATCATAGAAGGAAGGAGACCACTTGATAAAAGTCCCTGAATCTACAAATCTCCCTGTATTGCCATGACAAAAAATGAGCACAAATCATGTGGAATTACATTCCTTTTAAATGTAAGTGGCATTCATCCCAGTGAGAGGCTGCATTTTAATAACTGCAGTACTCCACGATGTGTCAAGTTGTAAGAAATTATAAAAGAAAACCAGTGGGTTATTATTTTTCTGCCATTTTCCAATCCAGTACGTTTTTATAAAAATCCTACAGATTGAGTTAATATTGTAAAGCACTGAACATAACCTCATTGGGAATATTGTAAGGCAGACCTTCTTGAAAGCAGATAGAAATGCCAATAAAGAGGAAAGAAAATTCTATTTAGAGATTTAGAGAGAAGGCAGGAAGGCTTTCTATGCACTCCATCACCGTTCTCCAGGATGACAAGATGTTTCCATGAGTAAAAGTCTTTTTCAAGCATCAGGACTTGAGATTGGATTCCCATTACCTGTATAACAAGCCAGGCAAGCCTGTAACCCCAGTTCTGTAGAAGCTGAAGGAAGATCTTGGGGCTTACTGGCCAACAGGTCTCCATGAAACAGTGAAGTCTAAGTGAAAGACCTTGCCTCAAATCAGAAGGTAGAATGATAGAGGGAGTGAGTACAATAGAGAAAGAAACCAGCAGTGACCTCTAGGCTCAATATATACAGACACATAAGAAAATATGCTTGATATGAGTGCACACATACATACATGTACACACATACCACACACGTACATACATATGCATACACATATTCGCATGCATACACACAAACATATATACCACACATATGTATATACATAAATACACATAAATACATAGATACACATACCTGAATATATGCACATACACACACACCTGCACATACATGTACATGGATATGCAAACAAAAAACATACATGCAATCATACACATATACATACACATGCACACATATTTATATACACAGATATGCACATATATGCATGCATACACAACCACCCAAACATACATATACAGATATACACATAAGTATAGAGACATACACATAAGCACATATAGACACAAGTGTTCTTAACCTTTTGATTGGGGGCTGAGTCAAGTAGGCTGTTCACTTGCCACCCCCTTCACTATTAACAAGAGAACACGCAGATTCTTCACAGGAAATAGCTGTTGTGCCAAAGTTTACAACCTTGTCTGCACAATAGATTTACCTGCAGCATTTTATAAAGTGTGAATGCTATTGAGCATAGAATTAGAATGTATTCATAGGAAGTGAAGGTAGGAATCTAATCAGATAGCCTACAGCAATATCCAGAGCAATGTTTATATTGTATAAACCACCCAAGTATCCATAAAATGCCTGAACATATTTTTTTTTAAATTGGCATATGTTTGTATCTTTCCAAAGAGTATAATTCTGACACATGCTGCAACGCAGATGAACCTTGAGATCATTGGCTAAGTGGAATAAGCCAGCCACAAAAGAGCAAATATCATCTGACTTCATTTCTATGTGTGTCCTGTGTGGCAAATTCAGAGACAAGAAATAGAAACAAGAAACAGCTGTAGCAGAGGCTGAAGGAGGGAGGAGGGATCGGTTTCTAGGTATGGTGGGCAGAGTCTTTGATGGTGGGTGGGTGATACTGGAGATGAATAGTATTGGTGATGGCATACTGTGAACACCCTTGGTCTCGAGAACAATACATAGAATATGAGAAACATGGTGACTTTATGTTATGTATAAACTTTTTAAAGCACACCAGAAAGAAATATAGATACCAGAGCCTCATCTCAGGATTCTTATGTTACAAGTTTGGGGTTATCTATAGATGGGGCAAGCAAAGGCAGATCAATATGGTTGGTGTCATGGCCTGACTCTGAAATACCTCCCATAGGCTCTTTTCAGGACACTTATTTTCCAGTGTGTAATAACGTTTTGGGGAAGTATTTTAACATTTAGGAGGTAGGTCCTGGCTGGCAGATGTAAGTTAATCGGGGCAGGCCTTTAAGGTTAAAGCCTGGCCTTTTGGTTCTATGTGCTTTCTGCTTCCTAATCTTCCATGATATGAAGAACATTGACTTCACATTCCCACTGTCCTACCTTCCTTACCATGATGCACTAAAATTCTCCTGAAACCATGTTCCAAGTTATTTTTCCTCCTAAAAGGCATTTGTGTCTGATATTTTATTACAGTAATGGCAAAGTATCACTACAGTAGGTTGCTATGGTAGCTTCCTAAGTTTTATCTTCTGGTTTTAAGAAGGTTGAGGAATACACATTTATAGTGATTGTAGGCTGTTGATCACTGGCACTCTGGGTTTTTCTCCCTATGGCACTCTGTAGTCAAAAGCATTGCTAGCATACAGATATTCCAAGTGTAGATGATGGACTTGGTGAGCAAATCCAGCCCTCAGACAGTCTCACCACATCTCTCTTCATTAGATTCATATCTTTAGGTTCTTTGTATGAAAAGTCTGGAGCCACCACTGGAGTAGATAGGACCACAAGGCACAGTGCTGGGAAGAAAGCCCTGTGGTTGCTGGTTTCTCATTCTCCTGCATTATAAATGAGGTTCTAGAAACATTAAGGAAAGAGAGTCCTTATTCCAGAGGCGTCCCTCCTGGCTGTGGATTATGGCCTCTCATTAGTCAAGCTTCTCTGGACCTCTTTGGCTAACTCCTGCTTTTCAACTACTTAAAAGTTGTTGAAAACAGTCAATTGTTCTGCTCAGATATCTTATCCTGCTGGAGCTGGATTTAACATATGTGGCAGTCCTTAAGGGATACCCCATAAATCCTGCCTCCTATTTTAATTACACTGTAAGATTATGCTTTTTCTCTTTTCCAAATGGTGGCTGTGTGACCTGTTTTGGGCAATAAAATGTGACCAAGTGATTGTATGCCACTCCTACGGGATGCATTTAATTCACCAGCTTTCTGGTTTAGTTCTCTTGGCAACTGAGGCAGATTCTGCCTGCCTTAGCTTTGGGTCACTGTCCATACTGGACTCATATCAAATACAAGGAATCATCTTTGGTTGAACTAAACCCCTGAGCCAATTAGTGTTTGTTACTACAGCATCATGGAATCAGTCTGAACTGATGTGACAGTGAAATCATGCACGTGAACCACATAATCTGACTAGGACGTGGGACAGTATTGTGTGGACCACCCACGCTACAAAAATGAATCCCCAAAGCTTGAAAAGTATTGTGACCTTTGCTATCAAATACTCATGTAAGTCATTCTCATCTCAAACAATTCCCTTTCCCAGTGGCCCTCTGCTGTCTACTAGAACATTCAACCCTTTATCTTTGTTGTGAAAGACACTAACCATTAGTCATATGTGCCTAAGTCACATGAGCTAGTGGCATGGCTAGTGTAACTGATGATATATTTTAAATTTAATATAATTTTAAAAAATTTAAATCAAAATCCCTTTATGTGCCTATGAGCCATTTCCGAATATCATTCCCATCAGCAGAGCATCTTTGCTTCCATGCATTTTTCTGTTATTTCTTCCTTAGCTTTTAACACAATTCTTCATTGAGTCTGTCTTCATCTTCCAGGGGCTGCTATCAGTGGAACTCTTCCACTTGGAACAGAATGCTCCCTCTCCTGGAGTTTCCTAGATTCATCCACAATCCCTGTGTGGTAATGAATCCTCTGCTCTGAGTCTATGTGGAATTTTCCTCCTGCCTCTTACTTTGTAAATATCCTGAGGCCAATAACCTTGTTATTTATTGATGTGTGTCTCATAAGCTCTGTTCCCAGTAGATGCTGAATCATGAAACTGGTAGTCTCAGTATTGGTGAGCAGCTGTCTCTTTATACAGCACCACATATGTGCCTTAAATCTAGCACACAGTTCTAAGGGTTCTACGATGTAAAAGTGCACCTGTGTTCAAGGGTTATCTGCCAGTTCGAGGTTCATGTCCATTTTGGGCTGTGTAAAGATGAGCAGTGAACTCTTATGAGTCACAACAATTGTGATGTAAGACAGGAAACTTGAGACCTTTCCCCATGCTTAGCTGTACCAATAGACTTTTGTTGCTAAGCTTTAAAATGAAGTCATCATGCCCAACTCCAGACACTGTTGCCATAGGAAAAGCTGCTAAAACATAGGAAAAACATGCCAGCTATAGAGTGAGCCCATCTGATGATGCTTTGGTTCAAGGCACCCTTGATGTCTTTTCTAACCTCCTCTGATTATCTGAAGAAAGACACTAAGTTTGGAGCAAGCCAGACTTCTTTTTTGGACCATGGACCTTGTCATAGGAAGAAGTCTTTCAGTTGCAAGAAACTATTCAAAACAATGTAAACTTAGTGAAGCAGATTATCACAGTACTGATGGTTAGGGACTCTGGAACCATAAAGCCAAATAGATCTTTCTTTCCATAAGGTCTTGGTCATGGTGTTTATTATAGCAATTCAAAGCAAATTAAAACACGCACTCTTGTAAATGTACATCACTAGGTGAGATGGATATCTCGATAGAGGAAGCCAATGTGGGGTTGGAAAGAGACTAGGTGCTAGAGAAATGTTCAGGAACTTGCAGGATATCCCTGGCCAAGTCTCTAAACAATGGTGGAGGGGGTGTCTAAATGAGATTTCCTCTATAATCAAATGAGTAAACACACTAGGCATCATCTCAGAACCTACATCCAACAGGGAATGGAAGTAGAGGCAGAGATCCATGACCGAGCACTGGGCAGAGCTCCTGGTACAGCTGAGAGCAGGGGAGGAGAGTCTGTATGAGCAGGAGGATAGGTATTATGAGGGAGGTTCCTGTGGTGATGGCTAGCTGGAGCTCTGGGGAGCTCACTGAATCGGGAATTTCCATTGGAGATCCATCGGAAGGGGGAGCTGGGCCCTCTGGGGGGTGAGCAGCTTTCAACTGCCATGAGTGTGTGGAGTCACCAGGGGTGGGATCAGACTATGTTCATGTTCGTGAGTGGTCACCTTGGAGCCCATTCCCTATAGAGGAACACCCAGCCCAGAATTGACTTTGGGATGAGTGAATCAGACATGCTTGGAGTGGATGTACCATGCTGGGTTGGCCCACCTTGGGACTTCTTGACCTTTCGGGGGAGGGGATGGGTGGATGGGGAGTGGGGAGTGGATAGGGAGGGATGAGGCTAAGGCCTGGCTGGGAGGAGTTGGGAGGGGGAAGGGAGGGGGAACAGGGGGATATATTGATGGAGATAACCTTTTTTTAAAAGGCATACTTCAAATACTCTTTGAAGATCCTTCCCAAGTCTCCATGGGCTCAGGTAGAACCCAACTATATTCTCTACTCTCAATGTTCCTGGTCACTTGCCAACCTCTCATGTAATGATGCTTGCTGTCACATATGGAATAAGAGCTTAGTAAATATTTGATTAGCTGAAGATTGTGTCTCACCCTCTGCTGTGTGCAGTAAATGGCCAATACGGGCATTTGCTATTCTTCTATCCCCTCTTGCGTTGCTTCAATTTGATGTAGATAGTTGAGGAATTTTGAGATGTATATGGTAAGTGTTGGCGACCCACCAATATAATGGAGACAAACGTACTATGCGAGTTTCAGATTTGACTCCAAAGCTCCCAATGATTCTAATTGAGAGGAACTCGGACTTGGGGTGTAAGTGGAAAACTTGAAATCAACTCTTTAATGAGCTCTTATATCAGACATTTATAGATATCCAATTAGTAAATACTAATGAACCCCAGTCTGGGATACTGCCTAAAGATCTATAGCGTACTGTACAATGCATGGCAGAGTGCAATGGGAGTTGCCTGAAAGTAGATTTTCCCTGGCCATGTCCCTGGTATTCTTATATTGTTTGAGAATTTCAGACATGCATATAATGTGTTTTGATCTAATCCAATCCACCATGTTCTCTCCTCCAACTCTTCCCTCTCTTTACCCACTACTTCTTCCTACCAACTTCTTATGCTTTTTGTTTTTCTCTTTTCTTTGATTATTGTTACATGTACTTATAATACATGTCTGTACACATACATACACATGTATATGCATGTAAGTATCCAGACACAAAACTCTTGCTGAGTCCATTTAGTGTTAACACACACACACACACACACACACACACACACACACACACACACACACACACACACATATATATACATATATATATGAAATCATCCATAGAAGATACTGATTCTCCCTCTCTTTCTTGGTTGTCTTTATTGTGAGGATATCAGCTGCCTGAGAATCAATGCCATGCCAACGTATAAGATAGTCTCACTCACACCCCACCGTGTTTCTTTGTCCCCTGAGAGGAGAGCAGCAAATGCCTTCCCTTGGTAATTCCAGACACTTAAGTTCCTGTTGCTTTTTTTTTTCCTGCACTTGATACCAACACCAGAAGGTGAGAGCTAATGCAGAATACCATATCTCTGGATATATGTATATATATGAAAGTCAAACAGTGTCAGTTTCCATATTTTATTCCTAGAGACAACACAGACAGAATGCACTTCACCTGTCACTGTCTTCTTCCTGAGGGGAGAAGCCTTCTATTTAATGCCTGAATAGCAAGTGGAAAGACACTCATCCCCTGGATTAGTGGACTGTGAAGCATGGTGTTTCTCCAGCCTGCTTGCCCAAATCCATTTGGAGGCTATGGATAAAGAAAACTCAATACTGTCACTCCTTTGTTATGGATATGGACAAGATTCTTTGACTTTTCTAGTCAATTGGGAAGGATCATTTCAGAATGATACAAAGCCTAGAGAATGTGTTATTTAATGTATTCCCAAACACAACACTAAAATAAAAAATATAACAGCTAAAAAAATTATGAATTTAAAGTCTATGCCAAGGACTCAGCTAAATACTTTGTGTATTTTGTCTTATTTCATTCCCATGGCATTATGATTATTTTATAGGCAAGTAGACAGAGAGTCGGATTTATGAAGGGGTTGCCTAGTTAGAGCTTTGATTGCTTCGAAGAGACACCATAACCAAGTAACTCTTATAAAGAAAAACATTTACTCAGGGCTGGCTTCCAGTTGCAGAGATTTAGTCTATTATTGTCTTAGTGAGAAATATGGCAATATGCAGGCACAATGGTGTTGGAGAAGAAGCTGAGAGATCTGCTTCTTGATCTGCAGGTAGTGCTACACTAGGTCTAGCCTGAGCATCTGAGACCTCACAGCCTGCCCCCACAGTGACACACTTCCTCCAACAAGGCCACATCTACTCCAAGACCACACCTTCTCCCAGAATGCAAACATATAAATCGTTTGGGGGTCATTTTTGTTCACCAACAACAGAGCTGCAGTTAGTGACTTAGTTATTTGGAAATTGAGGCTGTAACCAAGCATAATTCATATTCTGAGCCCTTACACCATCTTTTCCGCCGTAATCTTTATTCAGGTTCTCTAATATACACTTAATGTAACTCATCAATTCATAGCCAACTATTACTCCAAATGCAAAAATATGTGCACTTTAATAGCCAGAACTGACATCTGTAGCTGAACATTGGAATAAGAAGTTTTGCTACACCATCAGGAAGATGTTTTTAACAATATCAAATACCTCAAGATCAGGTTCTCCATTCTTGAAAGGAATTTAAACAAGGCTGAAGGATGATTAGTCAAAAACATTACAGAGCAGAAGCTTGGAATGGTGGTGCATGCCTGTAGTCCCAGCATTAGGTCAGAAAGATGGGAAAATTTTCCGAAGCTCACTGGCCAAGTAGTGTAGATAAATCAATGAGCTTCAGGTTCAACAAGGGACTTGTTCTGAAAAGAAAACAAGTGATAAAATCAGAAGGAGACCCTTAATGTTGGTCTCTAGCCTTTACATGTGCATGCATGGGCTCGTGCACTACCATACACACTCTACAAAATTAAAAAGGGGAAAGACCAAAAAGCAAGTTCTACAAAACTGGTTCCTACCATAGCTGTCTAAAAATGACACCAAAACTCTTTGTCCTAAGTTATGGTTACGTTCCTGCAAGCTTGTATTCTCTGCTATCTTTAATTCTTTGCCATAATAAGGATATAGGGACAACTTTCTTGAGCCCACATTGGCTCAGCTTTATCTTCAGCTATAGTCAATTAGACCAGGAGCAGTTTTTTTGAATCCTCATGGGTCCAATCATCTCTTTTCTTTGGTAATTTGGTCCTAGGGTAAAGAAAACCAAATCCACGTTTTTCTCTTAAACCAAAGGGATTTCATCTGAATGTTGAGTTCACTGTATAAAAGAAGGATCAGTGGATGCCTGTGCATGAAATGTGAGAAGCAAAGATGAGAGGTGATGGGCGCTCATGCACTAATGGCCGTAAGATCCCAGGCCTATCTTGTTCTGAGACACTCCTGTATCTTCACTGCTCAGTGGTTATTGATCATTTGCCAGCCACCAGGAGAGACTCAGCTAAGAGAAAGAACAAATAGAGACCCATCTCTGTAAACACTTGAGAACTATTGGCATTTTCTGCTGTGTTCAGCCACAGAAGAGCTGTAGCTGAAAGGCAGGAACATGTCTTCCCCTCTTCACCTTATATATTTTTTTTCTTTGTTGTCCTGGTGTTCATAAATGCTCATGAAATTTCATGCCTGTGTTAAGGGAGTTGAATGAATGGAACAGACATTTATGAGGCTTTGTTTGATTTAGCTGGAGCTCAGAGGGTTTAGGAAAAGCAAAAGGTATAAGTGAAAGCAAGGTTATCCAGCAATGGCTCCTAAGAAACCTGTGTAGACAAATGCAATCACAATATCTAAGAATTTAACCCAAGACTCATTTTTTTTAGGTGTGTGAGATGTTGTCACTTCTATAGAAGTTCAAGACACCCTTAGCAGATGATAAATCACCTCCAATAGTGGCTTTGGGGGTAAAACTGATGAAGTTAGTCTACTGTCTTCCAAAGAAAGACATGGGACCATCTCTTGATCAAACTTGCTCAATCTGGAAGATTACCTCAGAGACAAGTTGCCTTCTCATTCTTAAGGGAGCCTGGATTGTTTTTCTAGCACACATGGACATCTCATAATTATTCTTAAATAACCCTGAGAATTTTAACATGAATTGAGTTATGTGTTTCTTGTTAAATGGATCAGATTTCAACAAAGCCCGGGAAACATCTTGAAATTCACATGAATGCAATTTCCAAAGAAAACAATCCAGGAATTACTGCCAAAGAGTTTTATTTCTACCAGAAAGGCAGAGCAAGGGCTTTGTCCTGCCCCCACACAGACTGTATATTCAATTTGTGGTTTGCAGTGGAAAGTTGTGGTGATTTCCCTAGATTTGAGAGAGGAAGGAATGAAGGGGCCTATTGTGATTTGAGTGATAAAGCTGTCTTCTTTGTATAATATTAATTTGGTATTAGTATTTTCAACTTAATTGTACAAATATCGAGTTTTACTAGTGTGTGAAGCAGCATGGAGGGGACGTGGGAGGAGTTTGCCACACAATGCCTGTATCGTAGGCCTTACAAATTAGAATTCTAAAGCAAGGAACTATCAGCCCCAAGAGTGCCCTTCTATAAATTAAAAAAAGAGGCTCCTTCCAGGCAGATGTGGACTTGTGGATAAACAGGACACAACCAGGGAGACGTTTCTACAAACTAGAACAAGTTCATCCCTTCTGATGGTGGATGCAGTCTTGAATCAGAGAGAACATTTCTACTTTTTCCCTCATCTCCTTAGAGATGCACTTCTGTGCAGGCCATCACTTAGATATTCATCTACAACATTCATGCCATAGACCTGTTATGGGAAAACTGAGATTCACTAGATGTACTACTACCTACCATTCACAAACTTCAGTGAATAGAGGGATCGTGGGAGGGTTTTAAAATCCTGGAGCCTCACTCTGGTTATTCTGATTCAGGGTATTTAAGGTACAGCCCAGAGATTTGCCTTTGTAGCACAACCCCCTAAAATGTTTTGGATGCAAATGAGGCATGAATAACACACACCACACACGGAGAGTTGGGGTGTGAGAATGAAGATGGGCCTATGTGATGGCTCAGTGTGAAAGGTTCTTAATGACATGAGTTTGATTCCAGAGACTGTAGTAGGAGAGAATAAATTTTCATAAGTTGTTCATTTGCTTTCACATATGTGCTCATGCATGCCCTTCTAGCAGATATATAGTTACTTACATACATATGTAGATAGATACATAGATGATAGATGTAAGAATAAAGAATGGAGGATATGGGTTATCTGGAAAGAGAAGCAGTCATAACTTTGAGAATTTACTAGAAAAGAGATACAGAAAATGGAAGAAACTTCATTTATACAGTAATCAAAACTGGAATTCTGGAGCTTTGCTTCAGAAAGAGAGAGAGAGAGAGAGAGAGAGAGAGAGAGAGAGAGAGAGAGAGAGAGAGAGAGAGAGAGAGAGAGAGAGAGAGAGAGAGAGAGAGAGAGGGAAAGAAAGAAAGAAAGAAAGAGAGAAAGAAAGAGAGAAAGAAAGAAAGAAAGAAAGAAAGAAAGAAAGAAAGAAAGAAAGAAAGAAAGAAAGAAAGAAAGAAGAGATGATCCCCTCCCCAACCAAAAAACAAAATGACTTTTTCATTTAGAAAAAAAATGGGGAGGGGATTTACACAGGCTTATTTGATATTTTCTGGAACACAAACATAAAAATTGTTTCTAGCATGAATACCTCAGTAAACTGTTTTGTGGCCAAATCCTTTCTGTCATAGGCACTGCCAATGATTATGAAAATATGATTTAAAATATCCACAAGCTGACTTTTAAAGCAGACATGGGAAGGGATACTGAGACACTAGAGTCACTGTTTCTGTACCACTCTTCCTAGCTGCCTTGGAGAACCTCATTTAGAAGACAGCTGTGACTTCTCATTGCTCAGATGGCGTGGTGATGTACTTCCTAACAAAGGGTTGCTCTGGCTTCTGTCATGACAGGGCTTGTCTAGAGATGGAACTGTGGAGGATATAGAATGGTGGCTTCCACTTAATTTCCATTGAAGTGGCCCTTATCTTAGAGCGTCATTCATTTCTAAAAAACAATATCCTCTATAAAAAGCAAACCATTTTCCCACAGTCTGTTTTTCACGATGGCAGTATCAATCTTCATGTTGTTTGAAGGATTTGAGTCAACCTTCTACCTTGGTGACTTGAAATCAGTTGAGACATCAGTGCTACCTATGAGATGAATAGTGGACAAGGAGAGGTAGAGAGCCATATGCCTCTGCTGTATCTCTGCCAGGCTTGCTATTTCTACTCGGCTGTTAGACACCATAACATCCTTCCTCTGCAGAGAAGCTTGGGCAGGAGGGAGTTTCTGTTGGTTTGTGTCATCCAAGCCATTACATGTAGTAAGAGGTTTCTTGGCCCGGAATTTCTGGCCTAGCCTGAAGGTTTAGGCAGGCAGAGCCCCAGACCTGCAGAGACACACTGAAGCTTACAATAGTTTTAGGCTCATCGGCCTAAGGCTCAGGCATATAGCTTGCTAGCTTTCTACCCTTAATCTAACCCATGACTCTTATCTTGTTCAGCCATGTGGCTCGGTACTTTTTCTCAGAGTAGCACGGTTGTCCTCTGCTTCTTCTGGCTTCTCTCTGGCATTCTGCTCTGTTCTTCCAGTTCCCAGAGTTCTCCTAGTCTGGTAGCCCCGCCCATACTTCCTGCCTGCCTTTGACCAATCAGTGCTTTTTATTAAACCAGTGGGTGGGACAATTATTTACAATGGAACAACACAATTCCCCTATATGACAGAGCATGGAAATGGAAATGACCCTGTCTGACATGGTGAAGGGCTTACCTACGCTCTCTCTCTCTCTCTCTCTCTCTCTCTCTCTCTCTCTCTCTCTCTCTCTCTCTCTCTCTCTCACTATGTCACCCAAATAACAGCACTTCCTTCTGCTCCTTTCTCCTAGGCAGAAATGTTTTGTTACTATGTCCCATGAGAGGTGTGTTACTGGGAATTTTATCTGGCTACCCCTTGGGGGTGGAGATGAGAAGGCTAGGATTCTATAGCATAGACTCTGGAAGTCAGGTGAGAAGCAGACACAGACTCATCTAAAACAAATGGCAGACTCGAAGACTCATTTATTCTGAATATGGAGCAAACCTGTATATCTCCTCCTGATTTCCCATTGGCAAATGGAGATTCTCTTAGCCATGTTCTCTCTCTCTCATTGGCCTCTAGCATCTCAACGATCAATCGTCACTAATCACCAGGCACAGGAGTGGACTCCAAGCTGGCTCAGCAGAAAGCAGCTAGTGCTCATGCTTAGCTACATTACCCGAAATAGGGCAACCACGGTTTCATCAGGATAGCTGGCTGCTTTCCTCCTACAGAGGTGGAAGCAGAGTGGTCTGTGTGGGGATGAAAGGGTAACCCTTCTTCCCATTGGATGGAAGAATACTGAGTATTTTTAATTAGAATTCTCTCTGAATACATCTTTTACCTCGTGGAAGGAGCAGGTTGTGTATGACATAACCATTTTGCTACTTTTGTGAGCAATGGGCTTCTGTTAAATAATAAACTCTTATTGCCAAAATTATGCATTCATAGATGGGAGTGAACTGATAGAAACCTCATCTAGGATGTGCCCCTGCCAGTCTTGGCTGCTGAGTCCCACAAATCACTTTTAATTACCCATGGTTCTTTTTTACAGTTGTGTTTTAGAAAGCATTACCCAGAGTGATTAGGTATTGTGTAATCAAGTTATGGTTATGCACACAGTACTTGGATGGTTCTACTTGGCTTATCAGAGATTTAAGGTATTTGGTTCTAGGCCTAAGTAAGCACTGATAGGATTTTCATGTTGAGAACCTCTGGCCCAGAGGTCCTCTCTCAGAGCTGATGCAATCACGTCAATACACAGCTACTTTCATCAGAAATTTTGTATTTCAATTCAATTTTGGTTAAAATCAGTCAAAATTTGACCCCATCCTTCATAAACAATAAAGTGACTATGTTAGTTTGCACACTGGAAAAAAATTAGAGTAAGATGTTTCAGGTGAAGATAGATCTTACAGCTCAGACCAAGTTAATGGGGTTCCTGTTTCTCTCTGCTTTTATAATTGACCCTTTGATATAAGGTTTCAATACTGTATGACTGAACTTTTTAATATTCTTCTTGCCAATAGCTTCCAAGTTTTACATATATTTCCCTAGACACTAGGTACAAAGATAAAAATAAGTATTTTGGCCCAATGTTCTCAGAAAAATCCAGAAGTTTTTTTAAGACTAGTCTAGACTATTTGCATAAACTAACTTAATCATAATGGCCACACAGAGTGAGTGTTCTGGTTGAATTAGCTTTGATCACATCTTCCTTATGATGCTGAAGGTTCTGATAGTTTTGGTCCTTTGAGGAGAGCAAAAATGTTGAAATGGTAAACAAGAACTAGATGTGTATGGACACAACCAATGGAGATAAATAAGGGTATTTGTCCTTCTCTCTGACCAACACATTCAGGTTGTCATCCCCTACCCCTATCCCCAGATACCACCAGAGAATATGATGCTTCAGTACATTTGAAGCCTTGTAGGTATCTAGACTCCACATGACACAGGGAATCTCTAGACATGTTGGTTCTTCTGTCATTTCTTGATTCACAGATGAAATCTTGTTCCAAACTTTACCTCTGGATACTGTCCTTCCTCAGATCAGTCTTTTGGTACATCCTAATCTTGGCTTTGAACTCAATGTGGGATTTCCTAAATTCTGTAAGTGAGGATCTCTACCTTTAGACTTTCTACTTTGGTGTTGGTATGTCTAAAGCCTAAAAAAAAAAAAAAAAAAAAAAAAAAAAAGATAAAGTGGGTATCATATCCATTTACAAATACACTCCACTTCCAGAACTGACTTCAGTCCAAGTTCATAGATGGATAGATGGATATCTTGCACATCATAGTTAAGTGGGATACAGATTATTTAAATTGAATTGGGCTCCAAGAATAAACAGCTTTTTGGTGATATTTATTTTAAAATTACATACTCCATATGTTTAAATGAATACCCATATAAGAATTTTAAATTCCGGCATCACAAGCCAAGATATATTATTATACATTTTCAAATAAAATAATATTTGCTTCAATATATTACAAGAAAAAAAGTTTGGGAACATTGAATTAGATACCAAATTGCTCTACTGCAAGACTTCTGGGAGTTTTTTTTACATTGAAGTATTATAATTCTATTTTAATTAGTTCTCTGAGAATTTCATATAATATATTTTATCATATTCATTTTCTTCCTTAAATTGTGCCAGATCCATCCCCACCTCTCTGCTCACCCAAATTTGTGTCCAAATTCTTTAAGCCCATTGAATTCTATTTGTGCTACTCATATATTTTGGGGTGTATAACCATCCACTAGGGTATGGTGGTCTTACTAACGAGGAGACACAGCCTTAAAGAAAATCAACTCTGCCTCTTCCAGCTACCAGTTGCCAATAGATTTTTAGCTAGAGTTAGGATTTGTGTTCACTTCCCTTCTCTATACTGGATTTGTTTGGTTTGATCATATGCAAGACTTGTGCATGCTGTTATAAGCATTATTATTATTTAATTATATAAGTATTAATATTAGTAATATATATAATTAATAATTTTCTTCCTCATTTGGATTGAGTTTTGCCATGTTACAATCAGCCTTCCTCTGTTTATCAGAAGGACAACGGGAGAAAACTGCCATCCTATGAAGTAAATATGGAAGAAAAACACCAACGCTGCTCCAGGTAGGGGCACTGAAGAGGTTAGTGGATGCTACTGCAGTTTACCCACTACTCAGGCCCCTCCCTTCTTCCTGGAGGAACTCTGACTTAGCTCAAGGCTTCTGAACAATCTCAGAGACTGGTGTGAGCCTGACTCACCTAATGGAATTACCATGCCTCTTGCCTGTGATTGGTTCCAGAAGGCCATAAGGCCCCACCCTAGGCAATCTAACATGAGGGAGTTTCTAGTAAAAGTTTCCTTACTTATAAGACAGAAAAGTAAAGAAAATGGCCGACCTTTTCTCTCTTGATGTTGTTGACTGATTTGAAGCCTGTTCATGTCCTTTGCTTCCAGCTTCAATATTACATTTAAAAAAATGATAAAGCAAAGAGGTCAAAGGGGCCAGGATTATTTATGGAGATGCTGAACCTAATGTTCCCAAAGCATTTCCTCTCTCTCAGTTTCTGATTATTTTTTAAGTCTGTTTGATTTTTTTGTTTCTATTACTTGATACTAAAAACATTTCTAGTCAGATTTAGAATGAGGTAAGGATATTATAATGTTGCTGGGGTAGGTTTCTAGTGCTTTGCACATTCATCTTGTATCTGTGACAAGCCAAGACATACTCACCCACACATATCCTGATATCAATTACCTAGAAATATGTGGTGATCTGAAAGGATTGTCTGATGGAAACTGAGTTCCATAGCCGTTGGGATCTGGCACAAAGACCAAGAGAGTGGAGTAAATGGAATAAAGCTCAAATCTTGAAATCAGTGAGACTGAATTTGCTTCCCAGATCCTCCACTTCTTGGCTGTGTGATCTTAGTCAAAGCACTTAAGTTCTGAGAAGTTTGGTTGCAACTATAAAATGTAAATCCAATATAACACATACCTTGTAGAAGTTTTTTAACTGGAGATTATATAAACATGAAACTTATGTACAGTGTTAGCTGCCAAAAGTCTGTATTTTTACCTAGTTAAACAGGAAAAGGCCATCATTTTTCTAAGATGCTAGAGAAAGTAATTATAATAAATAGCTCCTATACAACTTCCTATTTTTAAATTATGACTCCTGAGGGTAGAAGAGAGAACATATCTTACTTCTGTGTTGTCTCTGCCCAAATCACAAATGGTTGTCAGAAATTGTGTAAGAATCAAAATAAAAATTAAATGTTGATTTTTTTCTGAAAAATTATGTCCAAATCTTAATTCATAATTCAGAAATGTCAGGGCATGATTGTAAATTCCTTACTGCTCCTGTCATCAAAAGATGAAGGTCTGTCGATCTTGAATCTCAGTGGGCTTGTGACTTCATTGGTACAACTCAACAGAGATCAGGCACCAGAGTTTCTGAGCCTAGGGTCATCAAGTACTTTATACTGGGCACAGTAGAATAACATCCCTGCTTTGAATTCTGATAGACTACCTTGAAGTTACTGTGATATAACAAACCCGAAACTCATGGAGATGCTCTATGTAGGGTTTCTGATCATCAATTCTACCTAAAGATACTGTTAAGTCATGACAGCCTGTGCTTTGATCTATGAATGAGAAGCTTCTTAATGGTTCTAGTACACATTTTTTTCCCCTGTCATCCATCGCTATTTGAATACACCCAAGACAATCAAAGTTCTGGACATGAGAAAGCAGAGACAATAGAGCCCTATCATACCCTTGACCCAGAATACTTGCAAGTTTTTTGAGATCGTCACTTTCTGATGCTCAGGTTCAAGGCAGTTGGTTATGCTGTATTGACAGATGGAGAGGCCCCTGCTCCTAGTGAAACGTCATGATTTGTGTTCACGGCTCAAGCTTCAAGCAAATATTATTAATGTTGAGAAGAGTCTGTTATCTTTTCTGGTCTTTTCCTTCACAGCTTTGTACAATGGGAGACACTATGGCTGGGATGGCACATGGCAATGTATTGTTCAGCTTTCTCCCTTTAAAATTTCAAAGAACAATAAACCCTTTTTGATATTTTGGAAAACGAGTCGAATTTTTTTTTTATATTCTTCATTCATTGCTGTTTCTGTATATCTGGCCTGGGTCTGAGGTGTATTAACTTATTTTAACTCTAAATTTATTATTCATATAATAAATAGACAATTAAAGTCAAAGTACATCAAAACCTGTAATTTGGTCCTCACTATTTTTGCCTTCCTACATCACATACATGTTCAATTTAGCATCCAGAGATCCTAGAAATTCAGTTTGTGAATAAGAATATTCAACCACTTCCTGGCCAGTTTTATTTGGTAAATGTAAAAGGGGAGACTTATGGTATTGTAAGCAATGAGAAGGGGTAAAAACTAATGTAAATTTCTAATATATATATATATATATATATATATATACTAATATATGTACATATATATTAATCACACTGTTCCATAAAATAGTTTGACAAATTAAATAATTGAGAAAATCTGTCCTGACTAACGCCTCATTCTCAAAATGAAGTGACTCATTCATGCATTCATGCATTCATTCAATAAATATTTATCACATACTCATTATATAACCATTATATTGGGTAATGGGAATTCAGAAATGAGCAAACACAAAGACTACTCTTGGAGGGAATCTAAAAAGATTCAGAGAATATTTTCCTGGTGATTAAATTTCTTGAGCTGTCTCAGTCCCACCCCTGTGACAGCTGCAGAAGGTCCCAGGAATGTTTTCCTAGGATGTCTAACTGTTTCCTTGTCACTGTTGGCATGAGGCAGGAGGGATCTTAGGTGGAGCTTTTCTTTCAGTAAATTAAACAATGACGAAAGCTGTTCATATTTTCCACTGATATTTGTCATCTAATTCTCCATGACCTTTAAGGCGCTGTGTGTGTGACAAGCATGTATCACATTATACACACAAGAAAAATCTAGAGCCATGCACACAAAAGAGAAAACAAATCAGGCCTTATACTGAGTGAGGCAAAATTAAACATATAATCAGAATAACATATATTTAGCCCATAAAAACAAACAAAAAAGCTTTGTTATTTTTAAGATTTTGTAGGGGACATATGTTGTTTAAGCCTAACCAGCATATGGTCCCCTTTCCCAATAAAATCACCATGATTTTATTTGAGGAACCCAGTGTTGTTTCATCCAGCCTACCAGCTGTGTCTGTGAGACTCCTTCCTAGATCCAGGGATAGGCCAGTGTCACAAGCTGCCAGCCAGTCAACATGTTACAGTCTTCAAGCCACAGAGATGAGCTCCCTGGAGCCCATGAGATATAAGCTACTCTAAAAAGAGCCTAAATCCATGTTGTGGTGGAGCCTGAAGAGAGGCAGCTGGCTTTCCCAGAGACTTCTGATACTGTGGTGCAGCTTCAAAGCCTCATCCTGCCTTCTTGGTTCTATCTGGTCAGAAGGAGTTGAGACAAAGACATAATACATACGCTACAGGGTTTAAGACATTTTACAGACTGAACACTCCTTGGTTTTTCCCCTTTCCTTAGGAAACCTTTCCCTTTCCTGACTTCTACTCCCCTAATGTTTATAAACCAGCCTGTAGGTGTGTAATGCTTAAATCTTCACTTTGCTTTAGTAAGCTGCCTTTCAAGCATCTAGAGAAAGATTGAGAGGTTAAAGAATGATGTGGTGGATAATTTATGTTCAAATCAACCTTCTGTTTTATAGACTATGTTAAAAAGTGCCCATAAATATTTCCTCTTGGCATCTTCAGTAATCTTAATGGGTTAAGTGCCTAGTGAGTTCTCCATGTTCGTTTAAGTTCATCTACCTGAGCGGGCCTGGGCCTCCCTTTCATTTCCTCACTTGCCTTCCATTGTTTTAATCACTACCACAAGATTAGACAGCTTCAGTTATGATCATGTCCTATCCATCTTAAGAGCACTTAGGTCCTAGATTCATATCATTCAACATAGACATCTTTGGAGTGATCTCTATCTTGCCACACACCAGTTAATTCTGGATGTTTGGTATGTTTGTGTGTGTGGTTCTTATAGATGCAGTTTGAATTTGTTTATGTCATTGCTTCTGTTTTCCCTCTACTGGATCTTGCTTGATAACTGCTTCTAACATATGAATACACACACACACACACACACACACACACACACACACACACACACACACGTAATTTTAAACATAGGCTTAAGACTTTCCTATTAAGACAAAAGGAAGAGATGTAGCAGAATTCAACACCCCCTTGACCTGAGGGTGTGGCCTCTGGGCCAGCACAGGTTTGGGGTTCACCTATGAACTTTGAAGCTGTAGTCTTAAGACATGGCTAAAAAACAGCTTAAGGTTCTATGCATGAGGACAGGGCTCTCTCTGCTTCTCCTATGCCTGGAAGGAAGCATCTTTCTGGAATAGTGGATCCTTTCTCCATTTTCTGCATTTATATCATAAGTGACTTAAATAAATATTGACCCTTAATAGTATATCTTCTTGTGTTAATATCAGGCTTATTGATCAAGTCACAAGTCAGTCTTTCTGCTTTTTGTACATATACAATCATATATTATTCCATATAGTGTAGTATGTATAAACTTTGTGATGTCATTCTCCACCAGAATTCTGATTCCTATGATCACAGGTGAGAACACATGGCTTGATATTTTTCATAAGAAAGCTATTAATTCCAACTGGAATTTTTCATACTGTGTGACTATTAAAGGACTAAGTTAAAGCATTCTTTATGTATAATCATGCCTTATTTTCATCTTCAAGATGTTAGATCTGAGCCACAGAAGTAAAATCTAAGGGGCAGGCCCCTTGACCCTTTACCAAGCTTGTGTGCTTATCTGTGTTATTTTTGTGCAGCTGAGCTCTCCTCTACAGTTTAAACTCAAGATGAATATTTTTAATGAGAAAGGATAAAAAAGATATTCTGGAACTCTTGGATGGTATCATGATACTATGCAGTTGTCTTTGACTAGTTTTTTTTTTTTTTACAGTATAGACATCTATAATGCATATATGCTTGCAACTCGCTGAACACATAATATGCATCAGCTGCTAAACTCCTACATAACTAACTAACATCCTTCGGAAACAGGCTCTAATGTTGCCTCTGGGTGTGAAAGGTGAGTTAAATAATTTTTTCCCAGTCTCTCAGCCTTAGCTTGCACCTGTGAATCCAAGCTTAGTGGGCTCTAGTGGCTTCTCTTTCCTCCCCTTCTAAAGGGATAAATCACTCACCCACGTCAACAAACCTGTAAACATGGGACATTTGTCATGAGATAGGAGTGACTTGTAGAATACACTATAGGATCATAAAGTTTCTCTTTGCTAAGACAGGACATGTTCTGAAATTCAGAATTAGAAAGTTCAGCACCCTGGGACATATTAGATATGATTGTGCCTGAGGGTCCCCTTTCTGATGATGATGGTGGGCATGATAATAATGCCAGTGATACTGACTACAGCAATGATAGTGACGATGACTGGAGATGATAAACTGTTACACTCATAGAGAGTCAGCAGTGTGCCAGACACTTTTCAGGACTCTTTATATATCTTGTTGCTCCCGTAATAGTGATAAGATATAGAACCCATTACTTCTCCTTCTGATTTTACAAATATATACATGGACAAGTTCAAAAAGTTCCCACATGAAATTGGAGTCATAATCAGAGAGTCAAATGAGATAAGCCCATAAATAATGGAAAGATGATTGAATAATGAGATTCAGTGAATTCCAAAATCAAGGTAGACAAATCTCCACTTGAGTTTCTCTGTACCCATGGAGACTATGCAAATGACCCTTTTCATGACAGTATTAAAATAATAATAATAATAATAATAATAATAATAATAATAATAATAAGTTCTGATGATCTGTTTTATGTTCTGGATATTCTGAGCTCTTTGAAATCATGCAACCCTATAGTCAATCTTGGAATTGGGTGTTATTAAGAGGTTGGATAATTTTTCCAAGGTGACTGTCCAAGTGACAGCAAAGCCTTTGCTCAGACATTATATACTTTATTAATCACAAGTGCTCAATCCCCATCTCTTCTGCTCTGAAAATGCTAGAAGACTGTACAAGTCTATATAAGATGCTAAAGAGCTTAATTATTCCCTCATTTGGCTCCTCACAGAAGTAACCTCAACCCTTTCCACAGGGCTAAAAGTCCTTATGGATTGTTAAGCCTGTTACTGTCATTAAATGCTTTTCTGTGTCACCAGAGTGCAGTGACACAGACCTGAGTGTGGCCCACAGTGGTGGGGATGAATAGGGTCATGCTCAGCTCCTTATGGATAGAAATAAACTCTATAATGTACTTTGCCCAAGAATTTCTGATGTGAGAATCAGTGAAAATAGCCACAGGGTGTCTTTACAGCTGCAGGGTTTTAACTCCTTAACAATGGGTAAAAAGGAGGAAAATGTAAAAGCTATTTTATCATGTTTTACAAATATCACTTCTATATTGTTTCTTCACTAAGATGTTGTCACTTCTCTCTTTTCCTGAGAAAGTAACTCCCTGAGCAGACTTCTTGTCGGTGGCTTAGGGTTGCTTAGAGAATGAGGGCTAAGTATGGAACTTGAAGTGTGTTTACTCCAGTACTATCTGCACATTTCATTTGACAGGGAATCATAGTGCATCATGTATTATTCTGTTTAAATGTCTCTTAAATCGCAGATTTTATTGTTACTTAAATTGTGTGTGCTTATGCTCTGTCTCTTCAATTAGTGTTGAGTTCCTTGAAGTCAGGGGTTGTGATATACGTTTTTGCTGCTTATATAAGGCCCTTGAACACACTGACAACATGTTGAAGGACTCTCAGATCTTTTTTGAGTCATGCTCTTTACACACTCCATAATCTTCATATACTTTTAAAGGTCCTTTTTCATTCAAGGCTTGAAGTAGGCACTTCAGAGGGCTGAGAGGGCATACTAGAAAGTAGTGATTGAGAAGAAGAGGCCACTTTACTTCTGTACTGCCTCCGCTGTTTGTTAACCAACTTCACTTCAGTAATTAAAAATATCTTTGTATAACCCAGTTCCCTCAAATATTACAATGTTAGTAGTGCGGCCTATATTTTAGAACTGGGAAGAATGAGTGCACTAATATGTGTTAGTTGCTTAGGAGGAGCAATCATGATGATTGTTAGTACTCAGAAAGTAGTGGAAATTGTTATACAAATAAGACCTTTTTATGGGTCTATTATTGACAATGAGGGAAAACATACAGAAACCAGGAACTATAGAGCATACTAATCAGGGAAAGTGCCACAGTATTTAGAGTTATGTTGGGTGGTTTGAGAAAGAACTTAAGGAAATAAATCTTCCCTCTGGACTTGATACCATGAGAAAGGAGAGAAAAATCCCATGATTTGTTTTCAGGAAAAAAATTCCATCTCAAAAATAAGACCATAGAGAAATCAAATATCTAAATCTATGTACATACAGGTAGCCCAAGGGGAATGATGGGATTTCATTGACAAAGTCACTTACATGCAAAGAGGAAGTCTGGCCAATATTGTCTATATTCAGGCATCATTAGAGTCTTATATTTGATCTGCTCTGGTCCTGGATTGGATTCTACTGATGTTGATATCATGTGATATTGTATTAAAGAGAATATCAGCACCTATCTTACAGTTCTAGACCAGCTCATAATGACCATGGTTGCTTTTCTTTTTCCCAATATTTATAGAGTATTTATAGGAGGCATCAATGAAAGTGCCCTTTATTTCAGAGATTGTGAATAATTGGTTACCTGTGTTGGCTGATATGATTCTTATAATCACATCAAGGAGGGCATAATTATTATCTACAAATGAGGAAACTCAGTGCTAGAGAACCTAGGTAAATCCACCTACAATATATCTGAAAGGTAACAGATTACTATGAAAGCCCAATTTGGTGAAACACTAACATCTGTTGTAGGAAACATTATGAGAGCAACTGCTGCTTCATGGCATCTACTGGGCAGAGAACACATTTATATAATAGTAGATGTTAAAAATGCAGAGTTGGGCAGATAGTTGGACCTGGCATAGTGACAGAAGAGGGCCTTTGGGGGAGTCACATTTCAGCTGAGACTTAGCCATGAAGAATTGTGAGTATATTGTACACAGAAGGAATGAAATGTGCTAAGGGCCCAGAGAGAGGAACCAACAAAGAAAATCCTGAGATCTTAAGACCCAGGGTAGCTTGCCAGGCAGATTACTTGGGGACTTAGATGAACAAATAATTGCTCTTCCTACTTCTCAATCCAGTGGGAAAGCAGTGAAGGCTTTTAATTGGTATAGATGAATTAATATCAAGGTAGACCCTCAAGAGGATTTTCTCAAGAGGGGCATTTGAATTGGGCTGACGGTGGTGAATATCAACAAAGTTAGAGGTGATATGTATATGAAAAGGAGGGATAGAGAGTATGAATATCAGAGCATGTAGGGGGATTATGTTGTTCCATTGTAAATAACTGTCCCACCCACTGGTTTAATAAAAAGCACTGATTGGCCAAAGGCAGACGGGAGGTATGGGCAGAGCTACCAGACTAAGAAAACTCTGGGAACAGAAAGAACAGAGCAGAGACTCCAGAGTTGCCAGACAAGCCAGAAGATGCAGAGGACAACTATACTGCTCTGAGGAAAGGTACCGAACAGTATGGCTTAGCAGGAAAAGAATCATGGGTTCATTTAAGGGTAAAGAGTTAGCAAGTTATATGCCTGGGCCTTAGGCTGATCGGCCTAAAATTAATGTAAGCATCTGTGTGACTCTACGGGTCTGTGGGTCTGTGGGTCTAAACCTTGAGGCTAGGCCTGAAAGTCTGAGCCAGAAACTTCTTACTACAAATGGTGCCCAGTGCATGTGAACAAAGGCATGTTGATGGGAATTACATACCATGTATAGAAACTGGTGAGTGCTCCTGGAGAGGAGAGCTCATGCTGAGGGTAGAGCATGTTCTTCAGTGGGAAGGCAAGTCTGGAAATCCTAGCCAAAGCCAAGCCAGGATGCAGGATTACGTGTTTATTGCTGGGGAAATCACAGTGTTGAAGTGTATAGGACTGAAAAGTGGAACAAGAGACTTAATGTTTGCTTCCTGTAACTTTATTTTCTTGGATTGGTTTTTGAGAACTCATTGGCTCTTCCAAGACCAAATCTAATGACAATCAAAGGTCAGATTAGGATTGTGCATAAAAGCACACCAAATAAACCCAGCCTTTAGGTTGGTGACATTGAAGAGGTTCATTTGGCCATATGCTTAACACTTTATGCTGTGGTTAGTGTTATATACTAGGTAGTTCTTCTCAAGAAGCCACAAATGTCTAAGTTTTGACTGGCTCTGGAAAGATGTAAATCAATATTCTAGAAAAACATGTGGCTTTTCTATTTATATAATAAGATTTTTGAAAAATGACCTTTTTATAACATCACCACTTTGGCCACACTTAGAAGTTCAAATAAACATATAAATGCATTACACTTGAATGAGGCTTTGTTTTCCTCTTGGAAAAAATATCAATATGGCTATCTATAAGCCTAGTGTCTGTGCTGATGTTTGGGGTGGGGGGACATTGGTCCCAGGAAACTGAAGCAGGAAAATATGTTTGGATGGTTGTGTGGTGACCACGAGCAGTTTTACTGCAATCATTGTTTGTTTTAAATTATAAGAAGTACACTCATTCTATTTTAGAGACAATGGGAACATCATTATATAAAAATATGTATAGCTCCTATTTTGATCTGTAACATCTTTATGTCTTGCATATAGTGACCACTTATCCACCTCTTCTCAAAAATAATCTCTTCTCTCCTCAGTTTTCAGATTACAGAGCTAGCCTCTCCACTAGTGTCAGCCTAGTTATGTGATTCAGATCCCTCTTCAATCATCAGATTCTTGGTGGTCTGAGATGCTGGCTCAAGACAGCCACTGAGAAACATTAAGGCATTCACTGAAAATCCCAAAAGAAGTCATGCTTTTGCTATTGAAAATAAACCTAGAAGATAATAGTGTCAGAATTTCTAGTATTTACATGATCATTAGAAGGGAGTCTGACAGGGGCCCCCTTGGGAAACACTACTGAAGAGGTAGAGATAGGTAAGGGAAAATGAGAAATAATTATGCATTTGACTAAGCATTACCTAAAACTAGTTAAAGTCTCATATTATTCACATGAAACAATAACTCTATTTTTGATTATGTTTATATGTGTTGGATTTTTCCCTATCCATATAGCTATAAGATATAGAGAAGCAAAAAAAATTCTAGAATGTAAGCACAGTCTGCTTAGCATCTGAAGACACCTGGAGACAGAAAACAGACCCATGTAGAACCTTTTCCTCACTCACCTCTGCTCAACCTGTGTGCTTTTTCCATCGTCTCCCTCTATATTCTGAATTCTCTTCCCCAGTCTCTTTGTAGTACCTGGTTTCTTATGAGACCCAAGCCTTTCACTACAGCTTCCATACTGGAGCAGATTATCCAGAATACCCCTGTTCCAAGTCACCTGAAGTGAACCTTGAATGACTTCAATTGGATTGAATAGTTTAAAAATAATTATTCTTCAAGCTTTGCAGGAACCTTGGCATACGCATTGTTCTACTTCCAAATGGATTTTTAAAATTCCCACCCAAATGCCAAACCCCATTTTCAGAGGATTAGGGACCAGTTATGGTAGGCATGTGAACCAACATTGACATACATAACAGTCTATCCATCAGTGAAGTGAATTTGACTTTCAGAAGACCTATCTTGGGAGGGGGGTAGTCTTCCAGATCTATGCTATAAAGCTAGAAGGACCAATTTTAGTTTCCTAGGAGTTTGAGAGGTTTTGTAGGACAAGGAAAATGGGTCAGTCCTGGGAAAGTGTGGATGGGTAGAGTTTTTGGTTAGAGATTTGCTAGTTGCAGATAATCCTAATCTCATAACAAGGAAAGGTCTAAGCTTCCAACTACAATTGGGCTTTCAGGAGTCCTGAAAACCTATGCAATCAACTTATTTGTACTTCAGCTGAATAGCTTTCCACCATTTGCGTTTCTAAGTATGTAAAAGCAATCAGCCCATAGCAGTCCTCTATAATTGTTGTAGCGTTGGAGAGCCTATAGATTGGCTGGAAGAACTAAGTTCCAGATCTTGGCCAGGGACGTGGAAGTGAGTAGGAAAATATGGTCACACAGAGCAGAGACAGATGACAGGTGGCCTAACCTATCACTATGCAAAGGTCTTCACACAGGGGTGGCTGACAATCTGGAATATAGAGGACCTTCTGAAAGAGAGGATATTCAGTTCCATCTCCCCTTCCTGCCTCTTCTCTGTGCCCTTGAATGTTCAGTCTTTATTACTACCAGAAGATTTTCGCATAACACTTTATGGGAATGGATCTCAACCCTGGCTGCACATTAAAATCACTTGAGGAGCTTTGAAAAGTAGACTAGTGTTTCCTGCTCCCCCAGACTAATTGAGTCCAAATCTCTGGAGCAGCATCCTCGGGCTTTGATATGCTAGAAAGTTCCCCAGTTGACTCTAATGCTCAGTTAGGCTCAGTTGTTCTGGTATATGGATTTATTTTCTCCAAGCAGTAGACTTCCCCAGCTGGCTACTTACTTGTCATGGGGGTTGGGTGAAGAATGCTCAGTCAGTGTCTAAGTATCCTGGTCATTTCTTCTTCCTAACCCTAGGAATCTGAAAGCCAGACTCCCTGACATGACTCTCCAAATTGACAAGTCATTCTTCTTTCTTTCAGCATTGCTAAAGCTCCTGGGTTAGACTCGTTTGATATTATCCACATCAGCCTAAGTAGGGAAAAAGTTAGAACTCTGATAGCAACAGGAATGCCATTGCAGAAGTGTGGAGTTAGATGTGCCTAGGAAAGGGGCCTCATAAGGTGTATATACTACTAAAAGATGTTGAAAATAGTCCTTTTCCTAAAAAAGTATCACTTTAGTCAGCCCTCATTCTCCATTATTCCAAACACTATCTAAACTACCTTTCTACATATTCATATTCTGTGTAAAGAGAGCATTGTTTAGGAAAAGAGGAGACATGTCAAACTTGGAAAAATTCAGCCACAAATTGTGGGTGTAAGGATAAGAGGTCCTTGCCAAAAGAAAAGTGGAAATGCTCCATTTCCAAGTAAAGCCATAACTCCAGGAGCTGGGGGATGGGAATAATATGATTTTCTTTGAACAGCAGGAATATGGAGTTATATGTTCTATTTGAGCTACTTAATGGGTGTGCTCCCAAGACAGCTAAACACCTCACAGCAGATAATGGCTAGCTTTCCAGGATCTTAATGCTCCATGTTTCAGCCATTCACCTTCTATGAGGACAGACAGAGTCTATTGGAAGAAGAGAGAGTGAAGCACCCATGTGTCATGTAGTTAGAGGTGAGGCCAGTGCCAGCTCCAACTGTGCAGTCCATTATGGTCTCTACTTAGGAACAGGACTTCCCTGAGAACCCGCTCTCCTATGTTTCTGGACTCTGGATCACAACCTCACAGGTCAGGGCCATTTTCACTAAGGTTACAAGCCAAGTATTGAACCTGTGCTCACAACTCAATTTTGAAGAAAACCATATTAAATTCAATTTTTCCCACCTTGCCACTTTGCCACTTGACTGTTTATCAAAAGTCCTAATGTGACATTGTGGCTTTTTTGTGTGTGTTTTCCCTTGAGCTTTTTCAACAGTAAATAATATCATCTCAGATTAATGAGACAGTACATGTAGCCTAGTGAATTTAATAAAGTTGACCACCTGTTAAAGGAAAGTATTTTCATTATTTAAACATATACTCCATAAATCCAGGTTAGGAGACTAAATTTCTAATGAGAATTGCTCAACAGATCTACTTGAAGAAACAAGTGTTCACCAAATATGTTTGAGTACTTGCTGTATGCTACTGAGGTGATGGTTGTGACCCCAGTGATGAAAACAGTTAATTCTGGAAAACGTTACAGTAGAATGAGAGTAGAATAATTAGTTGGTTATAAAAATAGTGTTGTTAGGACAGCAGAGCATCTAAGATGTTTAATAAAAATGAAGCTTTCAACTTATGCCTCTTCTAAACGTTAGCCTAAGAAAGTTCTTTATGTTACTAATATTTTATGCTAATATTTTTATTATGGAAAATATAACAGATGGACAAGACCATCCCTGCTCCAGTTATGAGACTGTACATCCTGACTCAGTTAAGCAGGATTCCATGAGGTATTCCCTGCACATGGCCACGGCCCCTCATTAGGCACGTGATCTATATA
The DNA here is from genome assembly GCA_033318265.1 of Phyllotis vaccarum. Lineage (NCBI taxonomy): Eukaryota > Metazoa > Chordata > Mammalia > Rodentia > Cricetidae > Phyllotis > Phyllotis vaccarum. Next base: position 51,152,467 of record JARWLC010000016.1, read on the forward strand.
ATACCTTAGTTGTGATTCCCCGTGTATCTGCTGGTCTGATGAAGGCAGCTGATCTTACTGTCAAAACTACTATGAAAGACTGGAGGGTGTGTCATTCTCTCTATCTCTAAATCACCTCTAGCCCTGAAGTCCTTGCCTGTCCCCAGGGGCCTAGGGAAGGGACATCTGTTATCTGCTTTCCTGATATGCTGAACTAATGGCTCAAAGCTCTCTTGGCCATCTAGCATGGAAGAAACAGAACACCAATTTAAATCATGAAGAAAAAAAAAAAAACCTCAGTGAATCTATCATCATTAATCTTACTGTCAGTTTTAATTTGGGGGACATTACCTCACTCAACACCAGTTGAAAAGAGCTGCCAAAACCGATGATGTCATCATCACTGGCCGTGTCTGACCCTGCCTGCTGATTCTCAGAGCTCTAGAAAGTTAATAAATCCCCTGGCGCTTGGACACACAGTGGAGTTTTGTTTTTTTTTTTTTTTTTTTTTTTTTTTTTTTTTTTTTTTTTTTTTTTTTTTTTTTTTTTTTTTTGTAATGAAGGTATAACCCGTGATGTTGTTTCAATTAAATGGCCTGAGAAAATACTTTCTTGTATTTAGCAAAACTGTAAAACATAATTATCCTCCTGCAGTTGATTTTCTTCATTGTGCTACCTCTTTCAGACAGGTGCATGCACGAGAGAGAGAGAGAGAGAGAGAGAGAGAGAGAGAGAGAGAGAGAGAGAGAGAGAGAGAGAGAGAGAGAGAGAGAGAGGAGGGAAGAGAGGGGGAGAGGGAGGAAGGACATAAAGTCATTAAGGCTGTTGCATATGAGACATGAATTGTTTCTCTAGGTTACCACCTAGAGACCTTGTGGGTTGCTGCCAATGTACATGGCTGTTCTCACACATCCAGTCAATGCTGTGTGAAAGGCAGCTGAGGGCACTGTGGGGCTCCGCACAGAGCAGAAACTGGACTCTAAGAAAGGGGGTTGGTGCATTGGATGAACCTGGAGACAGACAGCTGTTCTCTCAAGACTCTGGGCTGCATCGCGCCTCAAATATTTATGAATAATTTCCTCTGGCATGTTTCCGACTGCTCAGGATATTAGTTTTTGCTGCCTTTCTTACTTGGGGTCCATCTGAGGTCTTCTGGCTTGACCCTCTTGTGAAGTCATGCTGCCGGCCAGGCGCCACGGTGTCAGGCTATTGCCGTGACGTCAGCACTAAAGGCCATAACACGGGCTTTGTCACTGCAGCTGGAGGAGGGCTGGGCAGGATGGCGAGGAGGCTCTTTCCAGCCCAGTTTCCTTGTATGTAACACATAGAACCTAAGGGCAAGAACCCTCGGTCCATGCCTAAGAAGAGGAATGTTTTCAAACACCACGTGAGGGTAATTGTGTCGCGTGGTAGCTGCTGTCTAGAGGGAATTGCGCATGTGTGACACAGACAGACGCATTTTAAAATTTTCAAGCATCAATATTATGGCCAGAGTCTCGTGAGTCCCCTCCCTCTGACTTATTTCCAATGACTCCTCCTGAACCATCCCCCCTCCCCCGCCTAGCCAGCTCCTCTGAATGGCGCTCATCAATCATGCCATGCAGTACAGTTGGCTTTGCACAGAGCACAAATGAGGCCGAGTGGAAGACCCCCAAGCTCATTTTTCATGCCTATCTCCAACAGGAGCTGATCCTAGGTCTCCAGGGGTAAGTGTGCAGTACACAAATTCCTTGTCCCTTTTGCCCTCCCAGATGGAAGCTCTTTGAGCATCTTCATTATTTTTTTTAAACAGTGGTATAAAGTATATCCATGCACAAGACAGATCGTCTGATGTAAGAATCCTTGACTGCCTTCTCTTAGCAGTTCCTGCTGTTTGTGGAAAAGTGTCTCGGCATACTTGTTAAACCTCAATAAATATGTTTTAAATTACTGTACAGCCTTTAACATATAATAACTGTCTGATTAAGTCTACATTAAATCCATGCACATGGCACTTAATTTAAAGTGTGACTAATGTTTGATGAGCAATGAGAACACATCTTTGGGAGAGAAGGGGATATTTAAGATTCGTGTATTTGATGATGTGATTAAACTACATTCTTTTAGATATACACACGAGGGATTCAAGTGGTTGTAACGTTCAGTGGTGTGGGAATAAGATGGGAACTGTAGCTGAAGGACCATATTTAGTTCCCACTTATCATATACAGTAGTGTCATATTTTAAGGCAAGGGTGGTGACCTCTGTTTTTCTTTTATTGTACTTTGTTCCACTGATCAGCATGAAGCCTACAGGCAGGGCTTATTCTGGGCAAGGTAATGAAAACTTAAAGTTGGGCTATAGTGTACCCACTTCCTTTATAGGCAATGTCTGTCTTTCCAGTTGATATTTGCCCCTAGCAAATAGGTTATCTCCACATATATCTGAAAAAGACTTCTAAGTCCTTTCATGCTCTAATAGTTAATGTTTTGATAATCTTCCATTCAGAAGGGGCATGGGCAAAAAGAAGCTTCCAGAGAACCAGTGGAGATCAGGTTCTAAGGGTTGTCTTCCGAGATAGACCTTGTTCAGCTGGGGTGATCATCCCTAACACTCTTGAGCAGCAAAAGACAAAAGGGACTATGTGCAAGTCTTAGCTAAGAAATATTTACAGTATGGCATTGGAAAGTATGGAAAACAGGAAGACATAGTGACATCGGTGACAGGGATAGATGTGATTGAAGACAACTGATGGAAGTTTCAAAGAAGGCTGAGCTTATGTAAAGATAAGCTCTGTGAAGGAGGTAGCACATGTCCTGTGATTGGTATCATTAATCTGTGATAAATATTAATTGGGGGAGGCTTTAGTCTAGACTGTGGTTTTATGCTCCCAGAATCATCATCAGTTCCAACTTCATTTGAGAACTTTCTAGAAATGCTAATTCTTCACTTCCACATCAGATCTCTGGAACCAGAAATTATTGGGAGCAAAGCCAAACATGTTTCTAGGTCTTACACATCCTTTAAGTTTGGATACATCAAGTACTTGAAAGCTATTATTGCTCTATATCAGGATTGTCATCTTCAGAAACACTGATATTTTCTGCATTGTAGGTTAGGCAGCAGCATCCTAGGTCTCTACTCACTCGATGCTAACAGTGCCCCTCCACTCCAGTTGTAGAAGTAAAAATATCTCTAGATCTTACCAGATTTCTGGGGTGGCATGGGGGGCAAAAATCCCACCCCTGCTGGGCCGTCACTGCTCTGCAGAAAGACCAGCTAAGAAAACTTACAATGGTAGGAATCTGAGTATGTTGGAAACGTGAGTACTTGTGCATGCTGAATGAAAAGGTCCAGTAAAGGAGTATTAGGAAACAAACAGGAGGGGGAAGCAAGGCCTGATTCTGCAGTTATTGAGTGGTACATGATGTCTTTAGACTGAATTCAGAGGGAAATGGGAAATCGCTTGACATTTTAGACAGAGTATAACCTAATGGCATTTAAATTTAGAATTTTATTAGAGTAGAAGCTTTTGAGCTATTATGAAGAATATTTTATAGAACACACATGTATACTTTTAACAGAAATTTTATTTTTACTTATATTTAGTTAGTGTGTATTTGTGTATGTGTGTGTGTTTGTGTATGTGTGTGTTATATGTGTGTTGTGTGTATGAGTGTGTATGTATGTGTGTTTATGTGTATGTGCATGCGTGTTATGTATGTGTGTGTGCATGTGTGTGCTTGTGTACACATGTGTAGGCCAGAGGAGGATACTGCATATCTTTATTTTGTTATCTTGAAACTGGGTCTCATTCTGAACCTAGAGTTTTCACAGTTCTAGGAATCTTCCTGTTTCTGTACCCTCAGTGTTGGGGTTAAAGTCATGAGTGACACATGTGAGCTTTAGGTGGGTGCTGTGGAGTTATGTCCCCATGGTTAAACAAAAAGCACTCCTATCCACTGAGCAGCCCCATAGCCCCCTAAGAAAATCATTTCAAAGAAAGAGGTGTATTGTTTTGTAGTTTACAACCCGGACAATGACATTCCAGGTGACATCTGATATATGGGTATGGGCCACAGCTTGGAAAATACAGAATTAGAAGTCAGAGTCAGAGTTGGAATTGAGCAGGGCAGAGAGGATAGGAAAAGAATGGTTCAATGGCCTGAGAAGAAAATAATGGGAACCTCAAACTAGAAAAGGGCAGGTAGCAGACATAAGGAAGAAGGGGAAGTCTAAAGAAATGCCATGCATATCCCATTAATAAATAAACGCCTAAATAGAAATGTCTACAGAGGCCTTCCGTTTTCTGTTTTTAACTTGGTCAAAGAGATGATGATCTTTCTAATTCTGAATCGCCTCCTGAATCTGAGCTGCTTGGCATGATGGAGATGTTCTGTAGAACAGGGAAGGTAGGCTGTGGTGTGGTTGAGGCCTGGGGTTGGTGTTGTGGATTTATGAGTCATGCCTGGGCAAGGGCTAGAGGATGAGGTCACCAGAGAAGGGGAATGTGGTTTCTGAACTAATAGCCTTCCCCTGTATATTGATATCTATCTGAGCAGCAATACCCATCTCTAGTGTAATAAAGACCCACTCAGCAGATGGTATCACATCATAAATAAGTAAAAGCAAGCCTAAGACGTGATCTTTGCCCTCAGAGAAGCTATAATTCATTTAAGTCCCCTGGTTTGATAGGAATCTCATTGCCACATACATTGAGTACTAACTATTGACCATACACTATTTTACGTGCTCAGATAGAAAAACAGTGAGCAGGGCAAATATCCTTGCCAGCATGGAGCTTACTCTCTAATTAGAGGGGAGTGAGCAATAATTAAAATAAAAAATAAAATCTACATTAAGTTGAATAGTAGAAAATGATTTGGAAACATAAAGCATCAAAGGAATAGAGAGTCAGATGGAGAAATTGTAACTTTTAAAGAACAGTGTGTGGTAGTAGGGGCAGAAGCCTGTTTCCTGTGTATGTTAGTCAAGCACTCTACCCCAGAACTACACCTTCAGCCAAAACTGCAGCAGCTTTAAATTGGGATGTAGTCTTCCAGAGTTCCTACTTTACTGAGATGACTGATATGATCTGAGATAAAGGCATCAAGGGACTAATCCTTCTGGTATGAGTGCAGAGTGCGACAGAAGCTCGTATATTCTTCAGAATACTGTCGCTGTAAGAATGGTACCTCAGGAAACAACTTAGGAGATGAAGGATGTTCTTTGGCTCTCAGAGATTTACATCCATGATGAGTTTGCTTCATTATCACAGTCCTGTGAGGAAGCTATCTTCATAGCAAACACAAACTACTCATTTCCATGGCAACAGGAGGCAGGGCCGAGTAACAAAAAACATTTCAGAATAAGATATAGCTTTCCCAGTGACCCAGTTTCCTTAACTAAACTCAACTTTTCAATAATGTTATTTTATAACTACACCAATGGAGTAATCCATTGATTATCCATAGCCTTCATTATGGCTCCTAGTGATCAGATCCAATAGCTGGTGAACAAATATCGAGCACACAACCATTTAGGGAGAAATTTTATATCAACAGCAGGATATACTGGAGAAATATCTCAATAGGTAAAGTGCTTCCCAGTAAGCACAATCCTGAGAACCCACAAAAAACAGATTGGACATGGTGGTATATGCTTAGAATTCTAACAATAGGGAGACAAAGACCTCTCAGGTAGATACCTGGAGCTTGCTAGTCAACTAACCTAGCCTTCTATATGAGTTCCAGCATAGTGAGAGGTTTTGTCTTCTCAATAAGGATAATGGGGCCTGATGATCATTGAGGTTTTCTTCTGGCCTCCATGTACACATAGCTTCACAAACACATACACATATAAAATACATAAATAAGTTTTAAAACTGTGAAGTTTAAGTGTTGAAGGCTTTAAGTGCTGATTTTTCCTGTTACTAGCATGAGGCCCCCACTTATTGATTTAGTTTTATTTTTACTACATTCCCATTTCTTTATCTCATCTTTCATAAAAATTGTGTACATCATATTCATCCTTTAGTGAAAAATCAAACACTTTCTGAACTGCAGGCTCCTAGAATTTGTTCTCATGATAGATGGGAGGCACCAGTTTCATGTTCCACTTGTTTGATTGGTCATGGAGATGTTATCTGAAATGTTAAAAATGATTTCATGAAAATTGACAGGATTTTATGATCAAATACTTTGGGGAAATGGTGGGTTAAATAAGTTTAGTGAGTTTTCAAGTATAGAACTGGCTAGAATTGCATATTGCAAGCCCCCAAGACATAAACAGAGCATTCACATTTTTACAAACTTCTTCAGCTATACAAAGGCCTTGCTACAGGAAACCTAAGGGAACAAGTGTCTCAGGGCAACTTTAAGAAACAAGTTGCCTGGTTTATAGTCTATGGTCACAGGTGATCATCTAGCCCTTCTCAATCATCCATTTCTCATCCATAAAATGAAAGAGTTGGCCTGCTGTCCAAAGACTGTTGATAGTATCATAAGGCACTATCCTTGGCTTTGCATGTGTTTTGTATGTTATCAGTGATCCCAATGAAGCAAAGGGGGTCAGTCATCACATCTGAAGATGATTCAGGGCTGGGAAGCATGGCCAACAGGTCAATGGAATGATCAAGACTTAAAGCTACCTTTATAGGTTAAACTAATGGGCCAAATGCTCTACAGAAAATGTGAGAGGATTGACTATGTGGCTCTGTTTGTACTTTCAGGAACCTGATTTTTAACATATAATATGTAGAAGTGTAAGCTTGACAGCAGTATGTATATGCATATGTTTTCTGAATACCTGAAGATTTCAATTGACTACAAGCCCAAGATGAGCCATCAGTGGACAGGTTTTCTCTAAAACTAATCCTAGCGAAGCTTCATCCACAGAAATGATATCATGTCAGGGGCCTTTAGGCTCTCTACAGGCTGGCTCTTCCAACTGGAATTTTAATTTTTCTCACATGTTTGAGTACTTATCAAGTGCTGACTTCATAAATATTATATGTATTACTTGCTGTAGTGTCCCCCAGGAGATGCATGAGGGGCTTCTGTTATAATCTGTTACCATTCAGTTACATTCATCTTATAGATGAGGATACCGAGGCCCAGAGATCTCATCACATTGAAAAGTCCAGGTGTGAAACCAGATAGAATGCCTTAGGAATGTGCATTTCAAAAAAATTCATTTATCATGTGTGAATATATATAAATATGTATACCACAGGGTGTATGTTATACATGTATGTGAGTATGTATGTATTTGTGTGTCTGCTGTCTGTGTGAGAATCATTTGTAGATCTCTTTTCAAACATATTAACTGATGCAGGGTCTCTCCATTCAACTCAGAACTCACCAACACAGCTAGTTTGGTTAAATTATTTCAAGGCTCCTCTGTCTCTGCCTTCTGAGATTTGAATTACAAATGGGCCACCATAGCTAGCTGACAATGACTTTGGTTCTGGGGACATGAACTATGGTCTTTTCACCTGCATAGCAAGCATTTTAATTGCTTAACTGTTTTCTCAGCACCAAAAGCCTGTGTTATACACAATTCTACCAACATAACCCAAGATCTGGCACTCATGATATTTGGATATTTGGGGGGGGGGAATGATTGATACCATTTAAAGGGAAAGAGGCCCTAAAGATGTATATTATATTCCATGGTAGAGAAGTTTTCCTTTCGAAAAGAAACCAATTCTTGATAAAGACATACTGTTACCTGAAAGTGGAAATGACCATTGGGAATAAGAGGGGGGGAAGATTTTAATTTAACCTTAGGAAAGGTTTTCTGTGAACTGGACTAATCTAAAATAGAACTGGAGCACTTACTAAATAGCATGTTCTCTTTACCTCTCTAGATATGTAAGTAGAAGTTAAATGATAATATGTTGCAGTTCCTGGTAAAATATTTAGATGTAGTAACTGAACTAGCCATTGACTAAGCAGATCTTGCCTTGAGTGTCTAGGTAGGTTAGTTATATTTGGCACAAACTGGCCCTTCATCTGCTCCAGCACTCCAGTGCTGGGCTTTGAAGTATACATCACCTCATAGAACCAAAGACTATCTTATCAATTTATACAAAACCACAGTTGATCCTCTACCAAACAATAACATATTAATTCTGCTTTTATAGCTATTGTCCTCAAATAAAACCCACTTTAGAACAGAGAAAGCTTGTATGTAACATCAGCCATTGCTTTAAAGACATGCCCATGGTACTTAATGATGATCAGGGTCTAAGGTAGCTTTGCCTACTCTTGAGAAAGAACAAGAAAACTGAAGAGGAGGAGGAAGTGGCCGAAGGAACTGAAGTGAAGGTATTAAACAAAGAAAAAGCAGGGCAGGGCTATGCCATAGATGAGTGTCTCTTTTTGATACCTGCAAATGCTTTGGCAGTATTAATGGCTACTAAAGTACAGAAGGGTTGCCAATAGCCCTCCTATGAATGCCAGGTGAGTCATCAAGAAAGAAAAGGCATCAATATTTACCCCAGAGGAATTACCCTGGAGAAGAAAGCCTATGGAATCCAAGCTTGGATGAATCTTGTTTTTGGAAGCCATATTCAGATCCACCTGTGAGGAAAGCATTTCCAGAAAGGACATTAGAAAGTAGTACTTATTTTCAGCGTCTTGTTTTAAAGTGATTAATGTATGATTATTTATTTTTACCTTTGTTTGGATTATATCTCTGCTTGTTTGTGTGTGTGGTTGCAGATATATGTGTGCCACAATGAGCGAGTGTGTGGACATCAGGAGACTACCTCAGGTGTCTGTCCACATTCTCCACCTTGTTTGAGGAAGGGTCTCTTGTTCATCACTGTGTACACCAGGTCACCTTTTAGGGCTTTTAGGATTCTTCTCTCTGCTTCCATCTTGCCATAGGAATTCTGGTTGTACATGCACATATCACCTCATGGCATCTGACTCTCTTTGAATCATAGAGATATGAGCCCAAGTCTTCACACTCATGTGATAATCTCTTTACCCTCTGCTTTACACACTAGTGTGACAAGCTCTTTACCCTCTGCTCCATTTCTCCAGTCCCAGTTCATTACTTCCAAAACAATCACTTCTTTCATATTAGGCTTGGAGCTGCTGTTATTCAGAGTACACTTAGAACAGGTTTTACATTCCATGTCAGAAAGGCGGTTGTGTCCAAAGGTGGAAGCCATCATATATAATAAGAACTGGAACTGAAGTGTCTACAGGAATGGGGTACCTAGGAGTGGGAGATCTCTGGCCCCTGGCACAGGGAGTAGATCTGAGATGGTTTATGAGGAGGTGATGCTTACAATCCCAGCAGGCGTTGCTCTGGCAAACAAGAGAAAACCTAAAACTAGCAGAGGAAGTGGTTGGTAGACTGGATGCCACAGAGGCCAACAGTGCACTTTCCACCTCTCGAAAGATCTATGGTTCTTCTGTGCTATAACTCTTAGGAACACTGGGTGATGTTGGTGGGTGGTATAAACCAATTACATCAGATGAGACCAGTCTTGTTACAAAAGTGTTATTCTTTTTTTTTTTTTTTTAAATCTCACTTATTATGTGAAAAGCAAGGTCTTAGATTCATGCTGGCCTGCACAATAATACTCCCCCCCCCCCCCCCCCCCCGCTTCTTTCCTTTTAGAGCAGGGACTGTCTCAGGTTTATGTTCCTACCTCTCAGTCATTTTATTTTCAAAATGAGGATGATGCTAGAGGCTTCTTCCTAGAGTAGTGGCAATTAAATATTACACATACAATCTGGCACTGGCTCAAGTCTCAGTAAGTATCACTATTTTTTGGTTTTGCGTCTATCCTCTTCCTGGGCAGCCAACATTTCTCTGGCTCCTCTTCAGTAAGATGATTTTGTTTCAGTTGCTTTTATGTTATGATTACCATTCACCTTCTACATATTGCTTCCACATACTGGTTTCTTTTGGCAACTAGACTTATGAAAGGAAAGGGTAATAAAAACAAAGCATGGGGAAGGTGAATGTGATTAAACACATTTGAGGGAACACACACCCAGATGATTGGTCAGGTCTCTGCAGTTCTAAATGTCAATGATTGCAGTGATGAGGGCGGGAAACCCACATAAGATAGCACATTTACTCAAGGTCACCAGGCTCATTAGTGGCAGGGTTAGGAGGAGAACCAGCCCCTCCAGATGCACAGGCTCACATTCTCCTCTTCAGAATTTGTCCATGGTCCAAAGTCCGAGGACTCTTGTCAGCCAGGAGAGGCTTGTCTTGCCCCAGCCCTGCAGAAGTTCTCCGGGCTAGGAATGCAAGGCTGCAGAAAGCTCTGCCCACAGTCAATTATGGATTGTGTCCCCAAACCAACCATTGCCTGCTGGAACATTGCTTCATTCTCTAGTGCTCCAATGCCATGTTCAGTGCTAGGGATTTGGGTGGGCCCAGAGTGCCTTTAATATTACTGCTATAATTCAAAACATCCAAATTATTATTTTCTCCATGAGATGAAGCCAGGGGAGCACTGTTAAGTGGAGAGAAACGTGTTTGTTACGCTGGGCGTTCCAACAAAATGTCCTCCTTTGCTATTAAATCATAGCACTTCTAAATGAAAAGATATTTTGCAAACTTTGGCAATGACTAAAATTTGGACATTGTACAGACCCCCCCCCTTTTTCCATTTTGTGCTTTTTCTCCATGTGGTCTCAAGAAATACTATTTGCTGGCTTAACTTTTCTTGTTTGTCTTCCCTCATGACCCAAACTGTCAATTTTCCCCAAAGACCTCAGATAACTTGATTTTCTGCCCACAAGTTATCATTTTAGTAAACAGTGAGGCTGATAAGTGGAAGCCAGAGAGAATAACCCCGTACCCAAATGGGTTATTTCTCAGAACATCTTTTTCTTTAGGATTAACCATAAACAGCTTTATGGAAAGAAATGTGCTTGTTGCCATGAAGTGCCTAAATAGAAGATTAATGAGGGCACATTGACAAGACAATTAAACCTGCACATGCTGGAGGTGATCAATAAAGTCGATGAAAAAATGTCTCCAACCACATAAAACCCTCCGCTGGACTCTGGCATTTGGTCTTATGCTCTTGGTTTGAAAAAATAGAATCTTTGGATGTGTGTGTGTGTGTGTGTGTGTGTGTGTGTGTGTGTGTGTGTGTGTGTGACATGCAAGTGTATATACATGACTATACATGTGGGTGTGGGTGTTGAGGCCGGGGTAGGAAGCAGGGCATCCTCTCATTTTGAGGTAGGGTCTCCCATTGACCCTTGTTGTTTTAGGTAGGTTAGCTTGCCAGTGATCTCCAGGATTCTCTGGCTTCTTTCTTCCGAAAGATAGCATTATAGATATGCCTAGCTATGATTGACTGTTATATGGGTCATAGGGATTGGAACTCGGGTCCTTGGCCTTACATAGCTGTATTGGGATTATGTTGTAATGTAAATAATTGCCCCACCTACTAGTTTAATAAAAATGCTGATTGACTGAAGGCAGACAGGAAGTTTAGGTGGAGCTACCAGACTTGAAAAACTCTGGGAACAGAAAGAACAGAGCAGAGATGCCACAGACACACAAGAGATTAGATGCAGAGGACACCTATGTTGCTCTAAGAAAAGGTACACATGGCTAAACAAGATAAGAATCATGGGTTAATTTAAGAGCAAGAGCTAGCAAGTTATATGCCTGGGCCCTAGGTCAATCAGTGTACTATTAATATATGTGTCTGTGTGTTTCAGTGGGATTATGAGACTGTGGGTCTGCAGATCTGGGCCATGAGCCTAGGCCAGAAAGTCCAGGCCAGAAACTTAATACAGCACACAGTAAGGGCTCTTACTGAACCATCTCCTCAGCTCCCTCTCTGTGAACAGTTTGAGCAAACACTTCTCCATATATTGGCTTCCAATGTCATAAAGAAACTCGTGGTGGAATTGATGCTTTTCAGGCTCCAACTTCTCCCTCTTTTCTTAGTCTTCATGGACAAAGCATTCACAATTCTAGAATGTGTCTTCTACACCTTCAGCTCCATGGTTGGAGCTCAAAGGCTAGACTTAGTGGCCGAGAAAATCCATTGACAGGCCTGGGATGTGTCTGGACCCACAGCTGGCCTTCTCTTCTACAAGACCCAAGGGACAAGGAACAGTAGATTGCAAATCAAAAACTCTCCCAGCAGCCTGGCTTATATTAAAAACAATTCTCCCTCCTGGATCAAGAGGCAAGAGCTGAGCCGTTCTCCATCCAGGATGTGCACACCCCTTCTCTCAGTGGCCTTGGACAGTGCCTCTCTAAAGGCTTGGCTGTATTCTTCTTGGGGCCCTTCTTTCTTCTGTGCTTGTTTGTTTTGTTTTTGTTGTAATTTGTTTGCTTATTTATTTGTTTGTTTGTTTTGCAAGCTCCTCTTCCTTAAGAAATTTTCTAGACCTCTAACCTAACTTTTGGATTTTGAACTCAGAGCTTGGAAATTACCAACAGAGAGCGAGCGTCATTCTGTGGTTCAACGTTTTGGATTGGAAATGGAATAGTCTCAGCAATCTAACATCCTGGTCTTCATTCATTCTTTTATCATATGCACATTCACTCATTTATGGAATATTAATAAGCACCTCTGTGGGAACTATCTGTGAATAAGACATATGGCTTCTATTCTTAAGGACTGAAACAGCTTCATGATTTTCAGGGCCCAGTAAAGACGTAAATACAGGGTCCTTTACAAAAAAGAAAACAGTAATTGATTTTTAAGTGTTGGGCCTATGTTTCACTGGTAGCCCTCTAGCCTGGCATGCATGAGGTGCTGGGTCTGATTCTTATCATTGCCTGCACCTCCCTTCAGCTTCCCACACAATACTTTACATAATTATGTACAGATGAGATATCTCTGTGGGTAAACCAACTGTATTCCATTCCAAGAATCTACATAAAGGTAGAAGGTGAGAACTAAATCCTCAAAGTTGCCTTCTGATCCCATATGCATGTGTAATGCACATGTAATCATGCAAACAATACACGCATATTAATAACAATAAGACATATTTTAGTTAAAACAATTTTAACACAGCAGCAGCAAAGCACTACATGAAACAAAGGTCTGGACCAGGTGGTGGGAAATGGAAAGTTAACATGTGTAAATTAGATGGAAGGACAATAAAAAGGGTGAAACCCAGTAATTATACTTCCTGTAAGTCTGACAAGAGATTTTTTCCTTTATGATTCGGGTCAAGGCAGAGTTTTTCTGGGACTTAGGTAATCACTGTATGTTCTTTGTTATTGAGCAATCAAGACATTGGCTTTGTGAGCTTGGAATAGTGGAAAAGAGGATTATGGGAAGTCGGGATGTGTGCAGATTCTAAAGGAATCTGAAACCTAGAAAAAATGATACTTTTTTCCAGATTAAAATGAATAGAATTGCATTTTGTGATTGCGTCTTCTGAAAAGCCTCTGCATACCTAAACAAATAAAACAGGAAAGCAGAGGTTGCCAGAGTTCACAGATATCAATTATCCTGTAAATATCCATCATCTGGACAGACAGACAAGAGTCCTGCAAAAAAGGTATATGGTTGTTGGTTTCTTTCTGTGACCCATGTGGATCTTACATGTGGCTTGGACTACAAATGACTGAGCTGTTTCATGGTTCCTGAATTTCATCTCATCTGCCTGTTTGGCCAGGCCCTTCTCTCACCCTGTTCAAATGATTCCCTTACATCCAAAAGTAATGAAAAGGAAGCTGAGGCTCTGACAGCGAATTCTGTTAACTTCATTGCTGGAAAAAATTACCAAGAACATGATTCCCAATTCCAAATCCAGTGACAGGGAGGGAAACTTGAGTGAATGTTCTGGCATGCACTGTCCTGGGATTTTACAAAAAATAAAAAAAAGATCTTGTAGTCTTTGGAAATAAAACCTGAATGAGTAATCGCAGTACATGGGAAAGTACATCTGTTCTCAAGGTGACTATTTTACAACTGGAACAGTTTGGGAGCTAATGTGTTTAACAAGAGATACACCTCACCATGGTAAGCTGGGCTAGTGCATAGAATGATTGCTGAAGGAACAAGCGGAACAAGTGGATGTGAGTGTCTCATTCCTGGGTCAAGATCCCAGCCACCTGACCTCAGTTTCTCATTTGTGACATGATGAATGCAATGATATACCACAGATGGTTTACTAGGAAGCTCACATTAAGATCATGAACGCATTTCTGAACTTCATCTGTTTTCCAACAATGGCAGTCTCCAGCATCATTGTTGCTATTGTTAGTTACAGTCTCTCTATCCCACCAGCACAATGGAAAGCAAATACAGAGACTGGTTGCTGCAGGTGGAGCCCTGGATTATTCTCTTTTAGGGGGAAGTGGATAAAGTACAACATTTTGCCTGGCAGTGATGGTCCAGGGCAGCTGAATCCTGTCACAGAAAATTTAGAGGCCCTCCCCTTTTTCATTTCCCTCCATGAACTTCTGCCTGTAGTAATAAAAACCCCCATGTTCCTATCTGTGTCGCTTCATCTTAGGAGGCTGACTTTTATATGAATCTCTGTCCCCGAGTGGGGCAGCTGAGTATTATTTCGGCCTCATCTTACCGTAAAGAAGGGGAAGTGTGTGACATTAAATGATCTGCCCAGGTCACATAGAAAGTCAGTGATGGAGTCTTCAAGAGAAAGGGTAAATATTATTCTTCATTCCCCACCCAGCCAACGGAGGAGCCAGCAAAGCTGGACAATATTTACCATTAATCACTTGCCACACCTCTTCCCGATCATGTCTTTTTTTTTTTTTTTAAGCTTTTATGTATGTTGTGTGTGTCCATTTGTATGTGTGAGTATGGGCATTCACATGCTGCAGCCCAGGTGTGGGGGTCAGAAAGGGAAGGGAGAAGTTCAGAGAATGATTAATTCGCTTTACATAGCTCAGTTGCTAAGAGGCCATCCTGAGATGTAAAGCCAAGGGTCAAATGCTCTCAGAGCAGGTCTTTCTTTGAGATTCTTCCAATCCTGCTCCACCGGCTTGTAATCACATTGTCAATATAGTGAAGTGCCCCCTGCTGTTTCTCAGCTTCTGAATTTGGTAATTATGCTCATAGTAGAATACTTATAATCTGTATATTCTGATGATGCATAATAATGTAGCCTTACAGAGCATCTTGCTGTCCACTTAAAAACAAGACAAGGCCGAGGAGAGGGTACTTGCACTGGGTAAGCAGAATCCTGAGTTTGAAGTCCCAGAGACCACTTAAGACTCAGGTGTCATAGCACACATCTGTAATCACAGTTAATGCTTCTCTGGCAAGATGACAGGTGGAGCCAGGGAATACATATAGATGCACAGGTCAGCTAGCCAGACTACACAGCCAGCAAGGACAAACTGACCCCTGCCTCAAACAAGGCAGGAGTTAAGGACTGCCTTCCAGGCTGTCCTCTGACCTTCACACCTGTGCTGTGGCATGTGAGACCATGCTCACAGGTTATCCAGGGCTACTCACTTGTATGAATTGGGTTTTGTATTGTATTCTCAGAGAACTATTCATCTTTCTCCTTGGAGGGGGATATGATTTTATGACTTTCTAAAAGAGAATAGACATATAACAGATTATGTCTCAAACTGCCTTCTCCTTCAGTGCAGGCCTCTGAAAGGCTGAATACTTGTTGCTGGCTGTGCCTATTTCTGTTTTCTCTGTTTGACTTTCAATCCCTTGATGGAAGCTACTTCCTTTCTTCTTCCCATTCCTTTTCTTCAGTTGCTTAGAGTCTATGTACATCATTAGCCAACCAATGAATGTTGCTGATAAATGATTGAATGAAAGGCTAAGAGGAGTTAAGGTGTAGGATGCTAGGTTTATATTGGGCTTGTGTGTGCACAAACCCCTGTGAGGTGTGTGGAGATCTGAGGTCAAACCAAATGTCTACCTTAATCACACATATACACTGATTTGACTAGGTTTTCTGGACAAACCAAGTCCCAGGGACACCTCTGTCCCTGCCTTCTCAGTACTGATATTATTGACATATGCTGCCATTCCAAGCTTTTTACCCAAGTGCTGGGGATCTAAATTTGGGTATTTCTGCTTGTGCAGCAAGCACTTTACTGATTGAATATTTCTTCAGTTTTCTCCATCTTTTTGATAGATGTCCTTTGGGTGTGCACAGGATACCGGTTTTTTTGATCTTACAGAAACATATGCTCATCCATTAGACAAGTATATATTTAGCATCAACTTCCTTCAAGAAGGTAATGGATAATAGACAGAAGTGAGCCAATGAGATATAAGTTCTTGCACACCAACACATTACATTCTAATGGAGAAAATAAAACAGATTAACCAACAGATATGCTGTGTAAGAGAAGGAGAAAGGTGCTATTTCAGACCATAGGGCCAAGAGTGAATGGGGTTTTGAGCAGAGATCTAGGGGAAGAACTGAACCTGTGGCTATGGGAGGAAAAAGCTAGGGAGCTGGGATCAGCCAAAGTTGACTTACTGGCTTGACTTTCACTCTGGTGGCACTTGCAAGATACAGGAACGAGAGGGGGTGGTTGGAGTCAGGATGGTGATGGAGAAGGGGATACTGTACTGCTGGATACTGATGGAGGAGGAGATGCTGTGTTCTTCAATGCTTGCTCAAAGCAGTCCTCAGACCTCTTTGAGGCAAATATAGTCTTTGGATTTAAGCAAAGAGAAATACTGGTGGTTTTGTTTTCAGAGCTTTTGCTGGTGGAAAAGCACAAAGCTGCAGGAGCAATGGCTCAGTGCCCAAAGGGCAAGCAATTGTTTTTGTTACCTTGGTCTACCAAGGGCCTGATCATGGCTCCTGGGTGTGCTAGCCTTTGAAAATTAGCTTTTAGTACCTGTGAAGATGCTACCCTCCCCCACCCCAGAAGCACTGAGCATCAGAGGGACCGAGCAGCAAGAGGGCTGTGGTACTTGTCCTCAGAACACAGCAGTGAGACAGTTAATCTTCCTCCTGGAAGAACACCCCAGCAACTCAACAGGAGAGCATGTCAACATGTTTCATTCCTCCTGAGAGGAGAAATTGAGGGAAAGTCACACCTTCCACCCAGTCCCCAGTTCACAGGGAAGAGCCTGAAAAAAAATCACACACAAGGAAAGACGAAACTGATCTACAGAGCCGAGCGTTCCTCAGCCCCTCTGAGGACCTCGGAGGCACAGTGGCAGCTGGGAAGTCTTGTGTTCCTCCGTTTCCAAACTTTCCTCAACGAGCTCACTGTTGTGCTCCGTCTGGTGGGAAATGATTAATTCTTTGAAAAGACACAGGGAGCTGTGGAGATCCGAAGCCTCTTTTCTCCGTTTGCTCTGTAAAGAAATGTGCAGAAACATTTTACCACAACTTCTGGTTCATATACATGTCTGTCAGTCTGTTGTCTCTCAAAATATTAGCTATTTATCTATTATCTGTCTATCCACTGTTATATACCATCTATTTATCTACCTACTAGTTACCTATCATTTATATATCTCTTTTATCATTTATTTAACTAGTATATATCTCTACCATCTAGCTAATCTCTCTATATATCATTTGTCTATATTATCTATCTAGAATGTGTTTCTCATATATATCATCTGTCTCACATCTATTATCTATCCATCAACAGATAGATATCTGTCTGTCTGTCTATGTGCCTGCCTGCTGACCTTCTCCCTTATAAACATTTATGCTGGCAATTGAAAGTTGCCAAATGAAGCCAGGCTTGCTGCATAGGATAAGCTTGCCCTCAATTCTTGCTTTTGTTTTACCCCCCACCAGCTTTAGACCTGACACTCTACTGATTTAAAGAGCAAAGAGGCCTATGTTCATTTACCCTCTGCTCCAGAGGAGATGGCATACTTGGTGAAAGTAAGGGCAGGCTGCAGGAGGCTGTCTTGAGAATGTCAAACCCCTGGGAAGGTGGCTTACCTTCAGAATTACCTCACAGTGTCTTGAGAATTCTTCATTGATCCAAAATTAATTTTTTTCTAAGTGCTGATATGTGCTGGGCATCAGGGTTATCTAAATGAGTAAAAGGTGCACCCTAATCTCGTGAAGATCAGAGACTGGTAGCAGCAGCGTGGAAAATTAACCAGTAAGACAGTGATAGAGTTGCTATGATCTGCCTGCCTGTAAAGCTTTTCCTTCTCCATCACTCTGTCCTTTCATCCCTCCATTCCCTCCCTTTTTCCTTCCTTCCTTCCTTCCTCTTTACCACATATAATTGAGCACGGAATCTCTAGCAGTTGCCAGTTACCACAGAGTACAAAAATCCAGGTTGTCATCCTAATGCTATTGACCTTTTGATATTATTCAGCAATAGTGAGAAACAATATTAAAGGACCAATGGCACCCAAATAACACAACATTTTCAACTTTTAACTACAATCTCTAGAAAGCCCTCAGCCCACTACAGAGGCTTTTCTAACCAACTCCACTCCTCATTTCCCTCTAGCAACTCAGTCAAGTGTAGAATGAGTAATTAAAATATTCAAATCACCACAAAATAGCAGAGAGATTTGACCAATACACTTGGAAAGGGAATTGTCCTAGGTGGCCAAACTCAGTCACAAAAGCCACAGTTAGAAAGTTCACTCTGGTGCTTTTGTTGTATGCCACCCACGTGATTCACGGGAAGTGTGGCTCGCCTGTCCGGCAGGTTTATAGAGCCATAGACTATGACACTCAAGTATTCTGGCAGATCTTTTGGCAACTTTCTCTGTTTAAAATATGGGCCTCCAAAGCAAGAGGGCTTCTCTCAGTCTTTCTACAAACTTCCTTGTTAGTTAGGCCCAAAAGGAGGCTGAGGGTGATGTGGTAAATTTTCCGAGTCTCTTGCCCTGTTGTTAGAACTCTGAGGTTTACACTGTGGCCTGCTCCATGAATGTGTCTGGAGTGGATGTAATGCTGTAATGAATGACCACAAAGAAAGTCTTGAGACATTTATCTTATAATTTGGGATAAAAATTCAACATGAGTCTTTTTTACTTTTTTTTTTCTTTTTAATTGTATTTTATGTGTATACCCTTGGATATCACAAAAGTGTTTTATATATCCTTGAACTAGAGTTACAAATGGTGGTAACTCATTGTGTGGGTTCTGGGACTTAACCCAGGTTCTCTACAAAAGCAGCAAGTGCTCCTAACCACTGAACTATATCTCTAACCCTTAGATCAATGAAATTTCATGTGTGTTTATTTTCTCATTGAATAACTAAATTTCAGTAAAAATACAGAACTGCTTTCTTTCAGCACCGTAGTGAGGTCTTTGTCATCTCAGTCCATCCTCTTTTGTGTGACAATTCTTTTATGGCCACCTTTAAGGATTTATTTACTTATTTTTATTTTATGTATATGAGTATTTGCCTGTATACATGTGCTGGTTAAGGAGCCTGGATCCTTTGCAAGAATGGGTGGGAGCTTTAAACTGCTGAACTATCTCTCCAGCCCTTTGAATGCTTTTATTCAACATTAAGCCTTGAGACTTCTCTACTTGACAAGTACCAGAAGTACTTTTTCTATTGCTGAGTCATATTACATTGTGGCGTGTATAATTGATTGACCCATCCTGCAGATAGACATCTGGGTTGTTAACAGAGAAAGGCAAAGAAAGAGTTTTGTATCTTTCAGTAGACGCATGCAGTTGTTTCCAACAACTAAAAAAAATCACTCTGAAGGATAGAAATAAAAGTCAACTTTAACTATGCTGCAAAAACTGGCCATTGCAAAGCTATGCTTAACTGTAATGCTTAACTGTAATGCTTAACTGTAATCCAAGTACAGTTTATGATATGACGTTAAGAGGAAGAGTTTCCATGAAAGTAAAAAAGATCAGCCTACATCCAGTGGGAGAATGAGGAATACATAATTTTGTGGCTATATTCTCATGTTTAGGGAAAGATCTTTGCGTTTCCTGTAGGGGTTTCAATACCTGAGCAAATGCCTTTCTGACCGCCTTGATTAAGACAGAGACTTCTGGCTGGAGTGGATGTCAGTTCTGGCCTGCTTCTCTCTAAAAGATGGGAAAGGATAGAGTTCAAGGGCAGCTAAGAAAGGATAGACTTGAGGGTGAGAGAGAACTAACTTACTCAGTATAAAATTATAAAAGTGTTTGTACAGACCATGTTCTATTGCTTTCTCAGAGTTTGAACATAGGATTTTTCTCAGGTCATCTGAGAGAAGTGGTCAATTAGTGTGCATCTCAGGTTACTAGGAACAGTTGGAGGGTCTTAATTGGGCCAGCAGTGAGCAGGTGGTCTTTTCCCAGTCAGCGATCCTTTTGCCTGTCAGTTAAGAGAGGAGAGGGCCTTTGTCCCTCATTAGCAAGCATTTGTCACCTGTGTGGGGATTAGAACAGATTCCTTTTAAGGTTGTTTGGGATTGATTTTCTGCATATGCTGAGCTGTTTCAGAACAATCCTAAGCAACTGCCCCTCTGTCAAAAATGTCATAAAAGAAAAGATTTGAACACCCCCCCCCACCACCACCAATTACAGACTAGAAGGGAGGGATTCCTTCGTCTCTTCTCATTCACCTCACAAATGCTTCACCTTCTGCTCTAAAATTATGAACAAGAACTTTATCCCTCTTAGAGGAACTCTCTTGAACTTTTGATGCTTTTTGTTGGTGGTGTTTTAACTGCCAATGGCTCCAGACTAAAATTGATTGATAATAACCGTTAACTACAAATGGACCTTGTGTCCTTGACCTGGTCTCTTGCTTTGCAGTGCAGATGTCTGTGTTGTCCGTGGTTGCTGTGGAGTTCCATAACCCCCTTCTGGTCTCTTGCTTCCACTTAGACTCTTCTTAAAGGCAGATCGACCCAGTTTGTTCCAGAGGTTCTTAAATACTCTCACTGTTCCTTCAGTAATGATAATTTATACCTATTAGATGGATTAATAGATTAAAAATAACTATAGCTATTGCTTTGTGGGTTAAGAATAGATTCACGGTACCTTGTGTTGCCAAGAGAGTAGCATAGTGCAATTGCCTCCCCACCCTGTGGGGAGCTAGCTTTTATTTATACCTTCATCTGCTCATTTGTTGGACTGTGTATTAGATGACATATTCTTCTGGGGACATTCTGGGAAAACAGACATGATTCTCACAAAGTTGTGATATTTGTCCCTTACCTCAGAGTGGAGTCATATTTTAAAAAGGGCAGGTGATCTATCCAAAAGATGTAGTTCTCACCCTCTTTTCTGCCTGATGAAGAAAGTCATGCTAGATCACACCACGGTGTGAGGAATCATGTCTTCTTCTCATTGACTCTCTATGAGTGTAACACTTTAGGGTTGAGGTGGTCTGAATGAGAGAGTTCTCCCCCTCCCAGTGTCCTTCATTTGAATGCCTGGTGATGTTTGGAGAGGTTTAGGAGGTGTGGCCTTGTTGGGGTAGGGGTGTCACTGGAGTCAGGTTTGGAGGATTTAAAGATGTATTCACAGTGTATTCTCTCTGTTACATGCTTGTGGTTCAATATAGAAGCTCTTAAGTGCCTGCCCCTGTTGTCAAGTCCATATAAACCCTTCCTTCTATACGTTGCCTTGGTCATAGTGTACAATCACAGTTAGAGAGGAAGAAATGTGAGGTTCTTCCACTTCTTTTCTTTTCTTTTTTTTAACCTATCCTCCTCCTCCTTCTCCTTCTCCTTCTCTCTCTCTCTCTCTCTCTCTCTCTCTCTCTCTCTCTCTCTCTCTCTCTCTCTCTCTCTCTCTCTCCTCCTCTCCCTCTTCACCATCTCCCATCTCAGGAGAAGAATACTTCTAGCCCAGTGTGCTATACCATCCCTTGATTTTCCAATCTTCCTTTTTCTCCCGCATATGGGAATTATTTTGTTGTGGCTTGTGCATTTCCTGTATCCCCTGTCATAATCCACATACTAATATTTACCATCTCAATCCACCTAAAAAGGACTGCATAATGAAAATAAATATAATCACATAGCCATAAACATTTTATAATTTTTATGACTACACTACAATTTTTTGACCCATCCTTCAAAAATGCATTTAAGCCCTTTTCCGTGTGTTGGATTCTATCCAACTCATAGCTTATAAGGACTATTGCCAATACACAACCTTATGGAGAGCGCATTGTTCAAAGCTGTTTCCTTATTGGGAATTTGGTTTGGTTTGGGGTTTTGTTTTGCATGTCTTTTCAATTGCATACCATAGGGAGGGAATTGACTCCTAAAGAGTGGATTTTGTTATCAGATAGGACCTAGTTTACAGATTCCATGGTACTTTTATTATTGGAGCATATCTCAACATTGACTCTACAATATATGGCCCCACAGCTGATTTGGCCTTGCAGAGGTCAGAAACTGAACTTCTAATCAGTGGAAGCACAGCGTCGGGCTGCCAACCTGACTCCCATTAGGAAGTTTCAAAATCTCTGGGGCAGCATTTTTCTTGAGGACTTGGCAGATCTAGGCACAGTGCAAATCCAACAGGATGAGCCAAGCCAAATCACCCCATCGTTCATATTTCTGAGCACAGGTCTAGAGCAGCAAGGGAACTTTTGAAACTGACCTCTAGTTTAAAAAAAAAAAAAAAAAGGATAACATACTTGTGTTAATGGACTTGGACCCTCCTCTCCCAGTTGCTAGAATCAGTGCTTGGGGTGCTGAGGGAGGTAGTGATTTGCTTTCTCTATTTTATTAGTTTGGTTCCCTCTACCAGAATTTTATACTGTTTCACTGGAACTGTGTCATGCCTATAAACTCTGGAAATTGTGCTGAACTTCGGGAACAGATCCAAGCTTCGGATGCTAAAGAGATTAAAAAATAAAATAAAAGAGGAGCAAGTGGGAAGGCAGGCTTCATTTCAGCACTCAATATTATTTCTATGGGAAGCCCAGGAACACTTCTGACTTTACTTCTTTGTAGAGGAGTAAACAAATGCTCGTCTTGGGTGCCATCTGCCATCCACTGCTGTGTACCACTGCTGAGAAATCACTAGCTGGCTGGCACAGGCCTTCAATAGAGGGAAACTGTATGAGTCTACACAGATCCCTGTGGAAAACCAGGCACAGCTCTGAAGAGTTTTCTTTATTAGTTCACGACCAGGATCTTGTATTTATATCAATATATTTTGATATATCTTCATTCATTCTGATTAAGACTATGACATTGAAAGCAGGAGAGATGATGAGAGAGAAGAAAATGGTGAGTGAATGGGATAGAGAGGAAAGGAATCCATCTGGCATCACATATAAAGTACATGCCATTTTTCCTGTTGCCATGACAAAGTATCCGAAAGAAACATCTTAAAGGGGGGAGAATTTATTTGGCTCATGGTTCAGGGAGCACTGTATCTCATGCTGGGAATACATGCTGGGAATGGCTTTTACCTATGGAAGTAGGACTTTGAGAGAGTTGGTTACATCATGTTGACAATCAACAAGCCAAGAGTTCAGGCAAGAAGGCAGAAGCAGGGTCTGGGGATAGGGCTCAGTGGGTGAAAGTTTATCTCAGTTCTGAGCACCTAGCCTGGGGTAAAAAGTGGGAAGATAAAAGAGAAATCACATGTCAAATCAGGTCAACAGCCAAGGTTGGGTTGTCCTCTGAGCTTTATATGTAAACAATGGCATGTAGGCACAACACACACACACATACACACACACACACACACACACACACACACACACACACACACACACACACACACACAGTATAAATGAGCTATAACCCATAACCCTTCGTGCCATGCTGTTCAATTTCTACAGTAATATCTTATATCTGAAAGGTTCTGTAAGCTCTCTAAATAGTGCCACAAGCTGGTTAGCAAGTGTTAAAACACACGATCCAGTGAGGGACATTTCATATCCAAATCACAGCATCATTAGGAAGGGAGGAAGGGAGTGAGGGAGGATGAAGAGATATGGAAAGAGAACTGTATTGAGATGGTGGCCTTAAGTCAGAGGGCTATTTTTACAATGACACTGATCTGGTGACTGTTTCTGAAGAATATGTTATAATTTTTTGACAGTAAACAAACCAGAGGTAGTGTAAGTTATTACTTACAGCCCATATTTGGTTTGTGTTGCTGTTTTGTTGAAGTTGACAAAACATGACAGAACCAGTTAAGTTGAACCACAAATAGGCATTGTATTCTTATAGTTCTTATTCACTTTTTAAAATTTTTATACATGTATGCAATATATCTTTATTTATAACAACCATCTTCTATTTCTCCCCTTAAAACTCATCTGGATTGCTACTCCCCACACACCCCTTCCAACTTTATGTACTTGGTTTTTTCTTAATATTCCATAGGGTTCAGTTAGTGCTGAAGTGAGCAGTATTGGACACTGACTTATCTTTTCTACTAATATTAGCTATTTAATGAGGTTGTACTGATATATATTTTTAATACATAAAAAATTCATGAATATCTGACTGTTCATTGGCTGAGGAGGGCTTCTTAATCTCTTTGTCCTCTGCATATCTCATTTTTACATATTTTCCTGTTGCGTTCCTTTATCCTGTTTCCTTCCTTCTCTCCAATTTCTTATACCCAGTAAGGAACACTAGTATCAGTTTTTATGTTGGAATTAAAATTCATTCTGTTATTTCAAAAGCCATTCAAGGGATGTAAATTATAGCATGGCCATTACTGTGTTTATGCCTTCATGTGTTCTCTTTACAACGAAGGCAACTGGGGGCTATTGTAGCCAGCCAGTCTTCTCTGCCCAGACCTCTTGCCCAAAGTAGACCAGTGTTAAGAATATAGGAGGGACTACTTTCAGTGATCCTTTAAAAATGATTTGGGGCTATGGAAGACCTTTCAACTTTATATATTGAAGTTGATTTGGGGAGGAAGCATTTGAGTTACCAGAGTAGACAGAAAGGATCTATTCCTAGCTTGCTGTAATTTTAGATGCCTATAATTCAGAGAAACAGACTGTTTCAAAAATCTTTGCACATAACTGGACATTTCTCTCTCTTTTAGTTTTCCTCTCCTTGGTCTTGCAATGAGATGCTGTTGGTGAAATGAAACCCAGCAAATTAAAACACAGGGAAGAATTACCAAATGTGTTGAAAGAATACGACTCTTAACTCAGGTTTTCCTATTTGTAATCTGGTAATAATATTTGAGTGCCACAAAGCATTGGCAAACCCATCCATGTGACTAGACCAATGGGCTGTCAGGACTTCAGATGCAACAGGGGATTCAAGACATGGACTAGGTTAAGGAAGAAGGAAAGTGAAGTCAAACTGAGAATGATTTTAAAAAAAAAAAAAAAAGCTCATCCTTCTGAAACTGTTCCTACTTAATAAGCAAAAAATTGTCTAAACACAAATCAGGGTGCAAAAGAGCAGACTGGATTGGAGGGTGCTGGTAAATGTGATAATGTGGAACCAGGGATCTTACACAAAGGCAACAGGACATTTGGTAGCTATTCCCCTGAAAAGCCTTTTAAGTTGAAAAGTTTGATTGTCAGTGCCCCTGAACTCAAAATCATTGAAAAAAATTCAGAAAAAGTAATTAGCACCTTGTGGTTGTACCTCCCCTGGAACCCTAGCTTAGTGACCATTTTGTAGCCAGGCAGCTCTTCATGCTGAGCTTCAGGTGACTAGCAGAAGCAGAACTTCCATAGACACACTTTTCCCTTCCAGCTCTGACTTTAAATATGACAACTTAAGAAAAGTGTGAAGCAAGGGAGCTTTGAGTAACAGGAAGCTCGTTGCTCATTAGCGTAATGTTGAAGATGGTAGGTCAGCACATACATGGTGTAGGCTCCAGAACAGATACTGGAGCTACTGAGTGGTAGCCGTGACATGCCTGAAATCAAAGTTCATTGGGTAGAAATTCTGAGAGTGAAGTGATCATGGAGCCTGAAAATTGGATTTAAGAAATAATTGAACAAAATAGCCAAGAAGGTAGACAAACACCATCCTTTGCATATTCTAGAATCTTCCCTAACCTCCCTCTAGCCTGAGTTTACACCTCATCCCTCACTACTTCTCTTCATTCATTAAACTCTTTATGAAAGTCTTAAGGTGAGTTCTGCTTCAGACTATATTGTAGTGGGATTCAGGTGTCAGCTGATGGGGTCCTAAGACGCTTATCCAGGGTCCCCAGCCCCTGGAGGGGATGTGGCCAACCTGGAGGGGGAGTGGCCAACCCCATTGAGAGGGGGCTTCTGGGACACGAGGCCTGCTTCCTGGTTCCTGGCTGCTGGAGAGACAGAATCAGAATCCATCATCCGTCCATTGCTCATCCACCGTTCCAGATTCCAGTCCCTGTTCAGGTGCTACTATAAACTGTTACCTGTACCGTGAGTATTGGTTTATATTTTAATAAATATCTATCCTCCACTGGTGCCTTCTAAGTAAACTTTGCCTACACTATATGAAACTACTCTGTCAGGCAACTTGTCTTTTAGATCTGCACTTATCTTTCAGTATTCATCTTCAGTATCAACCCCTATGATGGTGTTCTCTAAATATTAGCTAAATTACCCAATTTCATGAGTCATTTAGGGTTTATGGTTCTGCTGATTTTTGTCTCGCCTCTGGAATCTAAGTTCCATGAGGACAAAGAGCTTTTTCTTTTCTTGGTCAAGACTGCATTTAACAGCCCAGAAGAGTGCCTGGTGTATAATAACTGCTAAGTCAATGCTCCTAGCATGAAGAAACAGACATGTTCATGGAAAGAGGAATCAAAATGAGGAAAAAGACAAAATGCTTTGGAATGTAGACTGTGACCTTTTAACAAAGAGTTAAGCAAAAGCCAACCAACCAACAACAAAAACCCAGCCAATTCAATGAATGAATGTCAAGCAGGGGTTAGCAACAATTGTTCACTTGAATAAAAGATACTGTTCTGTGTGACTTTAAGTTTCATTTTTAAAAAGCCCACTCTGTACCTAGATTCTAGAATACAAATACGCCATTAGGGAGGTTATGTAAGCAACTAATCACTTGTCTTGGAAGACTGTCTGTTATAAACAAACTCCCAAAATAGAATGGTAAATTTCTTCCTAACACTGGCGCTTCTACGGCAGACATCATTAATAGATCACAAATTTGTTTTTTGTCCTTTTCAGCCTCATTTCCATAAATCATCCACCTCTTCAAAGTAAACTCCACTAAAGAAGGATATGTGAGGCAACCCATTTGCCAGCCCCGGTCTAAAGAAAAATGGTAAAGGTGAAAGTGGGCTATAGTGAATGTTATCATAGAAGAGTAACAACTAACTGATGATCCTCTGAGGTGCCTTTACATGCCTCTGGAGCAGGCATCTGCCTTTCTGCAGTCCTAATGTACAACACTGATAGCTGCTATTCAGATTTGCTATAGGCTCAGAACAACTCAGATAGCATCCAGGATGTATTCTGTATGCACCAAATGATGCTGCTTAACAAATCGTCTGGAGAGAGAGAGAGGGGGGGGGGAGGGAGAGGGAGAGGGAGAGAGGGAGAGGGAGAGGGAGGGAGGGAGGGAGGGAGAGGGAGAGAGAGAGGATCATTGTCCTGTAGCTTCAAGCAAGTCAATCCCAATTTATTTACTGTTGACTATATACCTACCTCCCCCCATTGCTGTGAGGTTTTAAGCCTAAATTTCTATTTCCAAAGAGATTTCTCAAACATTTAACTCTTTTAAGAATAGTTTTTCCAGTAGCCATTTTCTTTATCCACCCATTGCCCATCCATCAAAGGGACTATAGTTAGAATTACACATGGTTCATATAGTTAAAAAGTCTCTCTTAATTCATTCATATATGCAGCCAATATTTTTTGAGAATCTACTGCATGTTGGCTGGCTCTGTGCTTAGGCTATAGTAATGAACAATAATGCTCAGTAATTGAGAAAGGAAAGTCCTTTCCATGGAGATCACAAAGTAATAAAGGAAACTGACAGTTAATAAATAAAAATATAGATGCCTCACCTTAGATTTGGCATTTGCTGCAGTGGAAGAGAGGAGATTGGAAATGAATGAGGATGGGTTTGAGAAGAATTGAACTCAGTGCTGCTGAAGTGGCACAGTGGGGAAGCACTTGCTCCACACAAGGGAAGAACTGAGCTCCAATCCCCAGTACTCATGTAAATGCCTGTGATACTAGCACTGGTGTATCAGAGACAGGGTCCCCAGGGATAATCTGGCTAGATAGACTAGCTGAGTCAGCATGATCTGAATTCAAGTGAGAAAATAAAGTGAGGGTGATCGAGGAAGGCACCCACGGTTAACCTCTACCCACCTGTGCATGCTGTGTGCCCACACATATGAACCTAACTACATTCACAGCGCACGTACACACACACACACACACACACACACACACACACACACACACGCGCGCACACATACTACAAATAAAGAAGAAATAATGAGCTAATTAAAACAATTAAATGACAATTAAAACAAAAAAATAAAAAACAGGTTTTGTTTTAAGGTAAACTAAGAAAAATGAGTACAAGTGTAAGTGTCTTGGGATTTGAACTTTAGAAGATTTGATGTAATTTAGAGCTGGACTGGGGAATTACTGGAGAGAGAGAGGTCTGTTTCAGGGGTGGGTAGTATTCAGAAGAAAGCTTTGGTGGCTGGCAAGGGATAATGTGTACCTCTTTAAACCCATTCTCTCCTAAGAATGTCTTTCCAATGCTCAAATGTCACCTTGTTCAGAGAGAAGCTAGAGATGCCCGGTCTTGCTCCTGTTTATCCTGTTGGTCTTCAGCCTCACTGGGGGAACTGGGGTGATTTACTGGGTTGACTCATTGCTGAGCCATGGAAAAGCAAATAGATGAGGGAGAAATTCTGCCCCAAAGGTCTCAGTGTAAGTGCCCAGATATATGCATTCTTGCCTATATATTCCCATGAGATTTCCAGTGACTGCCCTTTCTTTGGTGGTGTGCGTCATTTAGAATACAGATTTTTATTAACTTTCTTGCTTTCACACCCATTCTCAAGTCTGTTGCCTTGAATTCCCAAACCCCAATTAAACATACTTGGCTAATAACTTCACCATGAAAATATCTCAAACTATTAAAGTATTGAATAAAGTATTCTGTGCTTGACACTCCACAAGCCTCCTAGGATTTGAAAAAGTTGAAATATGCAGAAGGAAATCAGACTAAATACTCACATATATTTTATTAAAACCGTTTCTCTAAAAAACATGAAGACAAGGGGGGAGGGTGTGGAGAAGACCAAATTCAATTTTCATGCCTGGCACTTCAACTTCTCTGCATAGGACCCTATTCTAAATAGGAAAAGTAAAATCAGCTTTGTTCCTGAACATATGCTTTTGACAGTTTTTTTTTTTCATTGAAGTCTGTGAATTATTAATAAACTAATTTCTCTTTATAGTTCAGTCTTTGGAGATTTAAAGTGTTCACTCAAATGCACAGGGAAGGGGAGGGGGCGCCATTCCAATCAATCCAGTGCCCTCTGGAGATGCTGGTCTTGAAGCATCTCTGAGTCTTTGATATCAGTCTTTTATTTGACTGGGAATTTCTGATCACATCAAGAAGTAGTAGTCCCTTAATACCACTTAATGCCCTATTTAAGTTTGGCCAGTTATGCTAGCTGATTCCCTGCCTTCATTTTGCTCCCAAGATATTTTATGTGTATGTGTTTATGGGGTGTGGATACATGCATATATCCCCCTACCTAGCTATACTCAATGGATTTTATTTCCCTCAGTGAGATGTACTGGAAGGCAGGACTTTTCATAACAGAAGACCTCCTGTTAACCAGCAGCTCTTGAAATCAAGCAGACTGGATCTAAGCATTATCAAGAACTCTTCCTTCTTCCTCTCTGGAGCTTAGTGGAGACAGCTTTTGCTTCCATAGAGAAAAGTTTGCAAAACCCATGCAATGGTAGAGAGGATGAGCTCTGTATTAATTCTTTCCCTGTACCCTGCACCAATGAGTTAGTTAAAAGCTGAACCCACATTAAAGGGTAAGGGAGAGAGGGCTCCAATATCAGCTGGGAGTTTGGATAATTGAGCTGAAGTCACTTCCAACATCATTTTCCTGTTACTTCCTATACCTCCTTTAGTTTCTGTGTATGAAAATTACTATGCTTTCTTCTGTTTGCCTAAGAGAGAAGTTGAGTTTAATTGACTTGGTTGATGCCCCTGCAAGAGACTGAACATACTCTCCTCCTAATTTAGTAGAACTTTGGGAGATTGGGAGTGAGGTCTTCACCCTCTGATCTTTGGTTTGTTTATTGGTCCAAAAGGTTGAAAAAAAATCCAGCAAACATCAACCTAACCTCTTTTTCTTCAGGAGAGTATCTTTAACTTAAAGCAGCCCTGGCCTTTATTTTCCCTCTAAGTCTTCCCTTAAGGATAGGTTGCATTAACAGGACACAATGATCAAGAGAGAGTCACCAGGTGCCTTTGTTGAAAGGCTGCCTCACAGGACCTGGGGAGAATTGAGACTGCATACCATCTTAGCATCTTCGCGGACATGCAGGCTCACACAGACAGCAAACTTGCCTCTCTCCAGAGGAGGCCTGGATTAGAACCACATAAGGGCAGCAGGAGGGGGAAGGGAAGGAAGCAGAAGAAAGGAAAGCGTCTCCTTTGTTATTTTTAAAGTCAGTTCTATTCTGGGACCTGACTTTTTTTTTTTTTTTTTCCATTTGGTTCCCGGGTTAAAGGCCTCACAGTAATGGAAACTGAAGGCCACCGATTTATTGCTCTTCCTCCGGACTTTCGGGCATGATTTGTTTGGTGGTGAGTTGAGCTTCCTTAGCCTTTCTCACCCAGGACCTTAACCTTGATCTCTCAACTATGCACTCTTCCTCTAGAGGACCTTGGGAAAAAACCAGCCAAGCTTCGGTAGTCCTGTGCATTAGCATGCTTGATCAACTCTTACCCACCTCTGGGTCCTCGCAGAAACCCAGAACACATGTACCTTGTAAGTCTGATGATTTGTGTTAATTGTCAGCTTGACAAAGTGAGAATCACCCGGAAGACAGGTTCCCAGGTAAACCTATGAGGATCAGCTAGAGTAAGGCTCTTTCTGGGAATGTAGTCATTATGTAAATTGACATGGAAAGAACCATCTTCACAGTGGAAAGGATTATGTTCTGGACAGGGATCCTGAGCTGTACGTATGTAGTGAAGAGTTCTAGGTAAGCACTAGCAACAATTTACCGTTCTGCTTTTTTTTTTTTTTTTTTAAACGGTGGATAGCTCTACAAGCTCCTGCTGCCTTGATTGCATGCCCCACCATGATGGAGTGTATTTTCAGCTGTGAGCCAGAAGAACCCTTTCTCTCTTAAGTTACTTGTTCAGAGTCTTGGGCCACAGTAAAAAAAACAAAAAACAAACAAACAAAAAACCAAAGAAACAAACAAAAACCTAAGAGGTTATAGTGTTATAGAGAGTTATAGTGTTTCCAATAGCTTCACTTTCCCAGTCTCTCTCTCACATCATCCTCAGAATTTATTCTTGCAAATAAATATGTCACAATTCTTTATAGGGGTGAAATTTTATTTCATTTGGACCTTATGCTATTTTGGAAGGAATGAGAATATTTTTTAAGTCCTAAAAGATTGTCCTAAAATTTAAGACAATGTAGCACATGTCTGAGATGTATCGTGTTTTTCAGGGTTCTTAGAGCAGTCAAACCAGAAGTGGGTTCACCTAAGTATGAAGGTTGGCAAGACTGAGAGCTGAGAGACAGACTGAAGACTCAGGCAAGAGCTGAGCCTGTACTCTGGTGCTCAGCATCCTCTCCCCTGAGAAACCTCTGGTTTCTGCTCTGTAGTCCTCTAAAGGATGGGAGAAGGTCAACCACATCATCCAGGGTAGACTTAGAAAGTTAGAGTATTTCCTGTTCCATAAAGCCTTCTCACGTACATGGTCTTTTTCTTTCTGTTTCAAATTCATTCACTTTTCTCCATAACTCTGAGCATCCTGCTCATCCAAGCTGCCATCAGTCCAGGCTTTGTCTTCCTAACTCTTCTGTCACATTGCTCTCCATCCTCTAGCTGCAATGACTTTCTTACACTGTAGAACTCATCTTTCTACTCAAGTCATCTTTCAGCTTCATCTGGTTGGATCTAAATTCAATCTGAACTCCTTGATGTTACCTGTGAAAACCTTCGGGGTCTGATGGATCCCTTTGTATGGCTCAAGCTGCCTCTGGCTTCTGTTTTCCAGCATGTCATCCTTAAATCATATTGTATTCTTCATGTTCTTTTATGCCATGAAGTCTTTGTAAAAATTGTTTCTTCTAAAATCCACTGCCTAGTTCTATAAGGAACATATCTACTGTCTGTTATCATAGCCCATAACTCTGCATCAGAAGACATATTACATTTGACTGTCATCATTTCTGTGTTGAACCATCTGTTTGGTTATGGTCTCTGTCCCTTGTGGACATTGCTCTGCAAGGAGACTATTACAACCTTGTTCAGTACCATATATCCAATGTTGAGCATGGTCTGATACATGGAACATTTTGGATATGTAGGAGAGTCTTGAGTTTTAGGATGGAGATTATAGCTGATTTCTGATCTCTGCCTCTGTTTCTTTGCCAGGGTCCTTTTACTCTTCTCAAATTCTTCTTACTGTGCTTTTGACACAAATCAAAGTTGCTCCAACTTAAGTCTTGACTAAACCTCAGACACTGATTCTAGGATTTTAAAAAAAAATGGCCAGAGAACCATTTTTTTCTGAGCACACTGATACTCCTCTGGTTGGTTCCATTGAGCCCATGTGGCAACTAGTTGAAGAATAACCCATCCTACATAGCTACTGCCTTAAATCTAGTCTACAGTTGTACAGTATTAAAGACACCTTAATATTATAAAATTGAGAGGTTTTTATCTACAGTGATACATTTATGATATTTCATTTAAAAAATTGTCTGTCATCCTGTACAATAAAGCCAACCTGAGCTGAGCATCAATTACTCACATAAGGAAGCACTTGTACATAGATTTGGCCTTAGCCGTCAGTGTATTGTGGAGGTTCATTGTACTCAGCAGTAAGTTACCAACAGGCTGACTTTTCTCTCTCCTCATCTTATCCCTTATAGACTCTAAAGAGACTTCTTAGGATGAGATGACATCATTGTTTTTCAGGGCAGCCTGGTAATTGAGACCTCTGGTTTTGACTAGAATGTTCTTCTGTGGGGTGGGGAAGACTGAAGCAAAGTCTCTTCACTTGACACCGTTGACTTGGTTAAAGAAAGGATGAAAAACAGCTAGAAACTGAGAGAAAATCTCCCTGTGAAAGCTTAAAAACACGACACATACGTGCTTCATGCTTCTGTCACTTTTCTGGGGAGAAAGGGTGTGAAAATACTCAGCAGGACAGACAACCAAAGGGCAGCTCTTGAAGGCTGTGCACACAATTTTTCATGGCCTGATTCCTCCTGGGAATTGAAGTAAAATCCCTGAGCTGCTGACCTTCCAATGGAAACAATACAAAGGGTCATTACTCGCTTGATTCCCAGGCTTAAATGAAAAAATAAATAAATAAATCAAAAGGAAGTACAGATGAAAGTTAAAAATAGGGCGTGTGAATTTAATGTTACTTTCTCTGGGATCAGAAGTCCACTGACAAGAAATGAAGACAAGAAAATAGATCCTGCATTAAGTGAGCCTCAAGTAAGAATGCTATTTGCTCACAAATATTTATCCTGAGAGCTCCGCAGACTAATTCCTTATTAACAAGTGCCCTGCAATGTAGGTAGAATTCATGAGAGCATCTTTAAGGACACTGCAGAGTTATACTCAAGTAAATCCCCACCTTAGAGACATTTTCTTTCACACTCTGCACATTTTTTCAATTGTTCTTTTTCTTGTTACCAAATACAACAACAACAAAAACCAACCAAACAAACAAAACAATTCCTGGGAAGTACATAAATCTACAAGCATGAGTCCATCTGCCTTATTTGAACTTTCAGGAAGTTAGCATTCTGTATGGGAGCATGTAGCTGAGTTAGAATGGGACCACCACAGCCACCCAATTACACAGGCCTATGGTAAGTGACAGCATGCTGTCTAGTTCATGCTAAACAAAGAATGCCAGCGTGGTGGTGAACTTCCACCCCTGCCCCGGAAACACTCATTAAGTCAAGGAATTAGGTCACAGGTAGTGCCTTATCTATGGGAAAAACAACATCTGCTTCCACACAAATGTCATCAGTAAGACAGAAAGACAAGAAAGCCATGTGATCCAGGGATTGGATAGTGTCCATATTTCAGTTTGAAAACAGTTAAGTTAATGTCTGTGATTGTGTGTTTGTTCAAAGCCTCTTCTTAGCTTCAGCAGAGCTGGGAAAGAAAAAGGCAGGAGAATCTGCGAAGACTTTATAAAAATGATTATTTCTGAAATCAGTGACAAGCCTTATGTGCTACTTCCTGGTTCAGAAGGCTTGGGGAGAAATAAGTTTAAGCTCATAAAACCGCTCACGGGGCACACTGGTCATCAAACAGCATTGAGCACGCTGCGTTTGCAAAGGAATCTGAAAACATGCGGATTCAATTTTCCTTGAAATGCCCAGAGGTTAAAAAATTGAGGGGGTGGGGAAATACTTGCCAGAAAGAGCCTGGCTGGGCTTTGGCTCTGTGCAAAGTTTCTAAAATAAAAAATTAATTGATTGTTTTGTCAGAGAGAAAGTATTACCTGGACCCATGTCTCAATCATATCTCTAACTTAATTACCAATGGTTTGTGTTCTTGGTGTGCCTGCTGCATGGACAAAAGCACCGAGTTCATTCAGAAGGAAAGTGAGATTTAGTCATTCCCAGGGTGGCCTGGGCATGGCTGACCTACAATTTTAGTGCTATCATGGGCTTAGAGTCCAGTAACATCATGGCAAGGAAACCATTTGCTGGCAGTATTGCTCTCCATTGCTTCCCATCTGCCTCCACTCATGAAGCTTTATCCTCTTTTCCTTCTGCAACCCCTCCTAAAATAATACCTTTTTTATGACCAAATAAACACAGGCAAATATGGAATTGCTTTAGAGCAAATCCAAATTGTTTTAAAAGATCATGAAAATAGAGTAGGTGGGGGAAACTACATCTGTGAAAAAGCAATGATTAGTCTTAGAACAATGAGGCTTAGCAACGCAGAGCCCCATTTACAAGATGATGTGTGTTGCCCATAAGTCGCTGTTCTTGGTCTCTGAGGTAGCAAAGTTGTCACATGGTTCTCTTGTTGCCATGGTAATAATCTGTAATTGCGCAGAAAATCCGAAGAACTCTCAAGCAACTCCTTAGTGGATTGGGCTGAGAGCAAATCAACCAGGTGGAAGCCTGGAGTTGATGGGGCTATGTGAGTGCATTGCCCAAACTGGACCTCATTTTGTAACCTTCCTTCCCCTGGCTCTCACCTAATGATGGCTAATGCTCTTACTTATGTATTTGTTTCTCACTTTCATCTTTATAACTGGGGACAGGCATGAATCCCAGTAAGCAGAGGGAATGCTTTCATTTATAAGACTTCCAAGTACTTGATTGGGAATCTGGTGTATATGTGTGTGTGGGGGGGTGTGGGGTGTGGGTGTGTGTTGGTGTGTGGGGTGTGGCAGTGGGGATGTGCAATTGTAATTTCTATGACATAAATTTATTGAGCCTAGACTAGCATTGAGAACTGAAATTGGACACGGACACACACACACACACACACACACACGCACACAACACACACACACACACACACACACACAATATATATATATGAAAAGCATTAGAGCTCCCCAAGGCCAGGTGAGTATTTTCTCTTGGAAAAGGCACAGAGTGCATGAGGGGAGGGGAAGTGGAACAGAGGGAATGTGTTGTTCCTGGAGTAGCTTGGCAACAGAGGGTATACACATGTACAGCACACCCATCTAAAAGCACGCCAAGACTCGCCCTCCTTAAGGTCAGCTAATACAAACCATGCCCGAAAAATGCAGCTGTAAATGAAGGGAGGTGGCATTTCTCCCTCCTGCTTTAGATGCTTTGTGACATGTAAGCATGTACCAGCAGTCAACCCCTGATGTGATTGGGGGTGGGGCATGAGTGGGGGTGGAGGTGGGATGATAGCAGGAAGAAGAGCCAGAGAAATCACTCTCATGGTCCAGAGAGCAGAGACAATCCCATGGGAATGCAGTTTCTCAGCAGATCCCATGAGAACATCTGGGACAGAGATGCTCACGCCAGGGCCCAGATCTGCATTCATTAGTAAAAATGCCTCATTTCTTCCTATCTCTTTATTTATCTTCCCAATATACCACAAATATGATTTTTTTTCCTCTGCACATTTTTCTCCTGGGAGCAGAAAATTCTGCTACTAGAAACTTCTAGAAAAGGAAAACAGAGAATGATCAGCCAGCTGTCCATTGAGATGCTTTTTCTGGGACACTATCTTATTTAGAGTCACATCATCACAGGTAACAGAAGCCTGGGTTGTTTCTAGAGCATTGAGGAGGTGGTCCAGAAAAATGGAAGACTCGGCTGTGGATTCAAGGGAATCTTGAGAGCCAAGATGGGATTTAGAGGGACTCAGAAACCAAAGGACTTATAAATTCAATGGTTTGATTCTAGAATATTTGGCTTCAGCTATTTCTGTTTGAACATGTTTTCTCAGGGTTTGCAGTCGTAGGAGAAAGTGAATCCAAGTAGCTTACCTTGGGTCACAAACCTAGTTCTTTCTTGTCAAAGCTGAAGGTGTGTAAGAGGGATTATAATACTCAATGTCCATCAGAAATTCCATGGATTAAGGGAGAGAGTGTCTCTCAAACATTGGGTGCATTTGGAGAAAGAAGGGGATTAGAGAAGATAGGACTGTGGTGGGGCAGGAAGAAGGAGAATCCAAGACATCTGTTCCAACATTGGAAGGAGCTGAATAGCTGAAACACCAGTTGTTCAATCTTCTTTAGCATGTCTGAGCAGACATGCTAAGGATAAGGAGAGTCAGGACAGAAAGCCACTTAAGGACAGAGTCTAGACAACTTTTTGCTTGACACACTCTTCCTTAAAAAAACATAGAGACAACAACCTGATTTGACACTAGCCACCGTAATGGAGAGGACATCCTGCTAGTCAGAGCGCCTGGTTAATGTCCACTTCCCAGCATGTCTGATTACAGGCTGAAGTTGACCGATCGGCAAACTAGTCAATTATAAGCCCATCTTCTCCCTATGGTGCCACTAATTAAAATGAGGACTGTGCTGCAGCTCACACACTCTGTGAAGTTGTACCTTCCAAAAGCGGAATTAGTCACAACAATTAGCCCTTGTCACTGCAGCTCAGCTCCTCACCTCCCACCCCCCAATCCCACTCATATTTGGTGTGAATTCATCTCTGAGAAAGCCTTCCCCAGAGATCCTTCATCTCCTTCATTTCTTTTACTGTGAGAATGAAACACACGTAAAGGGTGCCTTGAAATACAACCCCAAAATGCATCTATGTAAAAATCTCAATTTTCTGGAGTGTTCTGACCATTTGTCCTGCTAAGCGTTATTTTTCTTTCCTCCTGAAGACATACTCTGGGAGGTATTCCTATGCTAATTTAATTTTTAAGAGAAGAGAGAGAGGAGGAGAGGATGAGGGAAAGAGGAAGAGAAGAGGAAATAAGAGAGAGAGAGAGAGCAGATAGGCAACAACATGGATCCAGCATCATTCTAGTTGCAGGAGGTGTATTCTTCAGACAGCCAGGACAAACTATAATCCTTTAATTTTCTTTCTGTGCCTTAATAAACAAAATGGGCTGCTTTGGTAATTTCATCTGCACATGTACTTCTCTGTAACAAGATGAGGATGCTATGTGCAGAAGAAGAAGGATGTCCAGAAGCACCATAGCAACCAGATAGGAGAGCAGGAATTTGAGATGCAGCCACAGAGCACATTCTAACATCAGCTTGAAGGCCAAGGCCACAGCTTCCCATCAGAGAAAGGAACTTTTGTAAACTGCTAAAGATCCAGTTCATAGCTCCATTAGTATTAGAATCAATATCCACGGCTGCAAGCAAGATGACACTTCTGGCTTCCTTCCAGAAGGATTGCCAATTAGCCTCCAGTGGAAAGATGCCTGCCCACGTTCTTCTTAATATCATCCCTCCCTTGGAAGGAGGAAACTCTAGATGCCTTTACCTTCTCATACAAACTTTTCCATCCAGCATTTGATGGCTTCATTGCTTGTCTCCTAAATGAAGTATCTGCAGCAAAATACACTCTTAGGATGTTTGTGCATATTTAAGAGTTTTCAGAAGAGTCACTTTGTACCTCATGGCAGAACGGCTGACCTTCAGAGTCACTGGACAAATTTAGTTTAGTGCAATGAAGATGGAAGAGTTAAGTGTTCCTTATGGTATATAGTGGTTAAAGGCTTTGACTTTTTGGTATTTATATATTTCATTCTCAGTGTTTTAAATTAATTATCTTAAAGTTAGTATACAAAGTAATAAGATTCATTATGGCATATATACATATATTTTATTTATCTATACACATATGCATGTTATATATGTAATATATCACATTACACACTTATATCTTTATCAAATTTAGGTTTTTCTTACTTGTTTTTTTCTGTTTTTTTTTTTTTTTTTTTTTTTTTTGTTGTTGTTGTTCTTTCGATAGGGTCTATTGTACCCTGGGATGGTTTTAATCTTGCTAAGTAGCATAGGAATGAGCTTGAATTCTTCACTTTCCAGTCCTATACTTTATGAATGTGGGGACTGCAGACATGTCCAACCATTCCAAGTTGGTTGGTTTACATAGTGCTGGAGAGCCAATCCAGAGCTTCATTCATGCTAGGCAAATGCTCTACCTCAGTTTTTGTTTATGAAATTATAAGTTAATTCTACTCTTTGAGTCTGTTCCTAAATTTAATAAATGAAAATAATAATACCAACAACATTGTATGGTGATTGAGAGGATTAAGGAAGTGATGTCCAGAAACAACAGATACACAAAAAGTGTTCAATCGCTGTGGACAGTCGCCAGTGATGATTTGCATTTTGGACAGGGCTCCCCAAGCAATTGGTCAGTCAATACCTGTAAGAGGAAGGTCTGCTGCTCTAAAGATATTTTGGCCATTTTAACCTTTACCAGCATGGGACTCCTGAGCATCTGTGTGTGTCCATCTTCCTTGGATCTTTGGCACTTCATTCTCACTGCCTGCGTCTAGGGTCTGAGCACACTTTCTGCTTCTCATCTCTGCTCAGCCTTGGATGGGATATTTAGTGTGGGAACCAGAGAGTTGAAGATGACTCAGAAAACCCCACTAATTTATCAAGTTTCCTTATCTGGCATGGCTTCAGCCAGACTTTGAAACTCTATCAGTCGCATAACCAAACAGGACAGGAAACACACATACACACACCCCCTCACATGTAAAAGCCGAACTGGATCTGTCCATGCATTCCACACCCACACAGAGAAAGTTTTTAACTCTAGATAATAAATATCCACATGATTACCCTGCTGATGAAGGACTATGGAATAGAGATCAAATTGTCAATTTCATGTGATGCAGATGTGTATAGAATGGAATAACAGAATGATACCTGTGCTGCAGGCCATGAAGCTCAGAGCTAGCATGTGGAATTGATGGGGGTGGTTCCCTATAATACAGCGAGTGTGTGGTAGTTTTCACTCCAAGCAGGGAGCTGGACTTATGAGAATGTTAGAGAACAGTCAGAACAATATTACCGAGATGGTGGGTGGGGAGCAGGAAATAGCATTGCTGGCTCATACACAGGCTCAAGTTGCTCACTGTCATATACAATAAATCTGTTCAAAATGTTAAAAGCAATTAAATACAATGGAAAGAATATAAATGTGGAAAAAGCTATTGTAATTGGATATCCCAGAACCTGAGACTCAGGCATAATGTTTTTATAATAGCGTGTATATGAGAAAGTATTCCTCCCAATAGCCTAACAAGGATTAAGTAATTGAACAACATTATTTCAAAATATTTTCTAGGTTGGAGCTCATGCCTCAGCATCTCTTGCACACAGAGTTGCAGCTATGAAAACTCACAATGTTTGGAGTGCTAGCCTACAGACTATCTGACTCCAACCAATATTCTTGGTGTCTTATTTTTACAGGCAATGCATTTGGATGGCCAGATTTACATACTTAGGTTTGCTTCACTTAATTCCCAAACAATCTTGGCCACTTTATATTTTCATAACCACCTAAATGTCTTTAGTCCTCTAATTGGTCATGATTCAGTCATCTACAAAAATACTTCTTGAAAACCAACCATGACTCAAATCCCTTGATTTCATGAGCTCGTATCTCAATAGGGGAGACAGACACTAGGCATATCAATACCAAAGTGGTTATTTAAATATGTGTGAGAACTCTGGGGGAGAGTCAGTTTCCTCATGGATATGGCCCATGGCCCAAAAGGCTACCCACGTTATTGTAGATGTTCCCACATCCATGTACACACAGGTAGCATTAAGCAGACTCAGTGGGGATGGGAGAGGGAGAGATGGGAGAGAGAGAGAGAGAGAGAGAGAGAGAGAGAGAGAGAGAGAGAGAGAGAGAGAGAGAGAGAGAGAGAGAGATTCATGAAACTAGGAGTGTAGAGTCCTGTCATGAGGATAGGAGAGGAATTGCAGGAGGGAATGAGTGGTTCAGGTCACAGTGCATTGTATGCATATATGAGTCTCTTAAATACTACAGAAGAGATGGAAAAGAGAAGACTGAATTTTAGAAAGTGGAACCAGCATGTGAAAATGTTCAGAGGTAGAAGTGAAGAAACATATTTGAGGAACTGGATAAAATCAGTCTGGTGGGTGTGGGTGAGTTGGAAGAGATTCGAACAAGGCAGCATTTACACTGATGGTGCATGGTGTGGGGAGACCTAAAAATTTCCTCGAAAGTACCACACGATGGAGGATCAGGTGCCTCTCCCAAATCGATTTGGTTCATTAAACTCTCAGAAAAAAAAGTGTATTTAATGTATACTCAGTCTTTGTAATTTATTTCTACCATAAAAAAAGGCATCATTAGGGTTTAGGTTAATCACTAGATAAAAGGGATACTTCAGTATCCCAACATTTGCCAAATTTCAGTCATTCCCAACACCAGTGCATTTTGTCACAATGTATCCAATATCTCCTCTCTCCTGTTGATAAAACATATTCTTTTTATCAGCAGTCTCTTATTTGTTCTCAGAAAAATTATTTTAATGGACACTTTAAACCATTACCACAAATGGAAAGACAGAATTATGAGCCAGAAGGCAAAAGGAGTCATAGAAATACATGCAATAATTGAAAATAAAATGGTGGGATTACATATTTGACAGTCACTTCTGGTTTCTTGGAGTCCTGAGTCTGTGGCCTATTCTTTATTCTTTAAAAGGAGAGAACAGAAAAAGATTAGAATTGGGGATATGAACAATGCCAAACTGAGGTGATTTCCTTGACTGTCTGGGTTTTATAGACACTTGTAAAGGAAGTCACCACAGCCGTGCCACCCCTGACACATTAGTGTAGGTAACATCACCTCAGTGCAACATCAAAACCCTGATGGCATATGGTCTCCGCTTCAGAAAACAACATTATTTTCTAAGTAATAAGTAAAATCCCAAAATGTACAGTTTCTTAAAAGCAAGTAAACAAACAAACACCCCCTGTCATTAGTTTAGTGAAACAGGATCTTACTTTGTAGACCTGACCAGCCTGGGACTCACTATGGCTTCAAGCTCACTATTGTCCTATCATAAACATTTGTAAACAATGACATAATCTTGGTTAATTGACTGGAGGAAGGCAAGTTTTTGTGTGGCAGTGAGTGTGAAATCATCCTTTGGACATGAAGGCAGACATTTGATGAGTAAGATAGTTGTTCTTAGAAACAAGTATTCTTCTGGATGGAAATTTCAGAGATACTTTTTTTCATACCAACATTTTTCCCAGGAGGACCTTGAGACTAATGTTTCCAGCAAGGAGCCCATGGAGGAGCTAAACAGGGCTTATGTCACCAAGTTCGGATGGGTTTGAGTGACCACTGTATAAATTAAATAGTGCCTAAGGACAGCTTCGCAAGACTCATACCCAGTATTCAATAGACAGAAGCTGTCACATTTGTTAGTACACATGATTTTAAGTATAATTGCCAATCTGTCATAGGCATCATCAGAGTCTAGTTGTTGGCATCAGGAGCTTGGAATGAGGGACCAGTTCCCCACTCTGGAGAGAGAGTCCTAGAGAGCCCAAGAAGACATGAACTATAATAGAAATAGTTCATTTGGTTACAATTCAGACAGAAATAAAATCACTGGGGTTATAGAGAGAAAGACGTAGCTACTGAGTATAGAGGTGGTAATCCATCAGGACTGGGGAGAGAGAAGAAAAGACACTCAGTGAAGAAGTGAGGCAGATGGAATGGTTTCGATCAACACACATGTCTAATCTAACGTCGGGACCTGCAGCATTAGGGACTTGGCCCCACCTCTACCACTGCACTGAAGACTCAGAGTTGCACCAAGCAAACATGCTATATGCTTGTAACAACTGGTTTCAAATAAGGAAGGCCCATAGCAGGAGAGCTCATGGTACATTCCAGGCATGGCCAATCTGGAGTACCCTTCGGTCAGGATGCCAGGCAGGACACTGCTCTCATTGCTTTTCACATTTGCACAGTTGTTCTCTCTGCCCCGTTATTGATACCCAAAGATAAGCATCCTTAATTACAGACATTTGAATATTTTCATTCATAATTTTATTTTTAATCTTAGTTTTCTAGGTAGGGACTTTGGGGAGAGTTTGAATGTGGCAGTTCATTTATCTGATAGGCTTGATAAAT
The DNA here is from genome assembly GCA_033318265.1 of Phyllotis vaccarum. Taxonomy (NCBI): domain Eukaryota; kingdom Metazoa; phylum Chordata; class Mammalia; order Rodentia; family Cricetidae; genus Phyllotis; species Phyllotis vaccarum. The sequence continues at coordinate 51,195,111 of JARWLC010000016.1, forward strand.
TAGCAATAACTCTAAGATTTATCTTGTTTTATATGAATTTCTCCTTTTTATTCCATACTTAATTCTTCTGATGATTCCATACACATTCTACTGATTGTTTTGCCCTCACTTTCCACCATACAGGGTAGACGGGTTTGGGTAAATATAATGGCCCTGTCATAAAGACCCTGGCAGACCGAGATAGTTGGTATATCTGTTGATGAACCACAGACTATGGCATTAGTTGGACTCTTTTTGTCCAACCTAAGGCAAAACCACCTAACTTCTCTGAGTCTCTATTTACTGACAGTAACAGTGATCTCATACAGTGGCTGGAAAGCTGAAAGAGGTTATACATGTCTATAATGTGCCAGTTTGAAACCAGCAGATCAAGAAATGAAAGTGATTTGATTAGACTTACTCTCTCATATTTCTCATGATCCAAAATCCAAGTACAGAGATACTTTTCTGGATACAGTTTAAGCAATAACAGCCAACAGTTCCGTAGTTCTTATCAGTTCATAATAACTCTACTACATGTAACCAAAATCTAACCCAAACCAGAATGCATGATAAGATATTCTGTCTCCTCTCACATGAAATCCAAAGAAATAATGGCTTCCAGGAGAGTGATCTATCTGGGACTCCTATACTGTTTTTTTTTTTTTTTTTTTTTTTTTTTAATTTTGATTGCAACTTACTGTGCTTTAGTTTTCTTTTTCTACTGGCTTCCCTCATGCTCACAAAATGACTGCCAGCAAATTTCCAATGTTAGGCAATTTTTTGCTCCTATCTGCCTGTACTGCAAAAAGAGAGTATCTTTCAACCATTGTTACCGAACCAACCTGCACTGTGTGATCTCTCCTGGAATAATAACATGTCTAATTGGCCGTTTTTCTGAGGTCTTATTCCTTCAACTCAGCACTAGCATCTGGTTATAATAATTCGTGAGTTAGACCAAGAACCTACCTACCAAGGACTTGGCTCACTCTTAGTGTCTTAGGCTGATTGGAGAGAAAAATAAATAGTTGAAAGTATGGAGTACTGGGGCTAGAGAGATGGCTCAGCAGTTAAGAGTGTTTACAGTTCTTGCAGAGGACCTGGATTCAGACCCCAACACTCATGTCAGGTACTCACTCTGGGAGATCTGACGCCCTCTGCTGGCCTCTTCAAATGCTGCACTCATGTGTACATACCTGCTTCTCTTCACACACATACAGGCACATAATTAAAACAAAAAAACAAAGGAAAACAGACAAACAAAAGCTTTTAAAAGCAGAAAAAGAAGTTCAAGTCTTCATGCTAGAAGAGATTATTTTGTGTTGGAAAGCCATTGCTGTGAATTTTGCATTCATTGTTTACTTTATCTTCACAACTGTCCTATGAGTGAATAGTTCTGTTTATTGCAAAATTCAGAGAGGTTAAGGACTTGTGTGCTCTACGTCACTAGCACGGTTAACAGAGCCACATGCAGACTGGAGTCCAGATATAGTCCTGACTCACCCAAGCTTTTGTCTTGCCCAGTGAACTGGTTTATTTGTGTGTCTGCTGGGGGAGAGGTATTACTAGCCTCACAGGCAGGATGCTCAAGGATCTTGGCATTAACCCATCGAGGTGGACTCAATTTTACCCCATGCTGAGGAATAATGGGAAAGTTCTGGAAAAAAAATAACTTGAGCCATGCTCTCGGGTTTCCACAGTTATTAGTCTGTTGTTACCAGGCACTAAAATCTTTAGAAATTCACTATGGTCATATAGACAGGGAGAATGACTTCATGCTTGCAACCACAAATGCAAAACGTTCTGGAATCTGTAAGATGAACTACATTTTAATTAGAAAAGAGAGAGAGATGAAGACAGTTGTTGAATATTTTTTTAAGCCCTTCGTTGGCCAAAATGTGACAAGTGCCCTAAATCTGATAACAAACATACACTTCTGAAATCATTGTTTGCTTTCCAAAAAAAAAGTCCCCATTAGTTTCCTGTTACCAATTAGAGTTCAAGAATGTCCACCCTTGAAATAAAGCACAGAACACAGGGAGCCTTCCTTCACATAATTATTAAAAAGCAAAAATGAAGCTCTTAACTCACACTCCAGTATTTTCTTTAGAAGTTTTTTCTTTTGTTTTGTTTTGGGTCCAGTCCTCAGAACCTTGAACCAAGCAGTATTTTAAACCCTTGACGTTTATTCTAAAATTTACCCATCACTTATTGTCCATGAATTCTTCTCAAGTCCCTGATTAAACCTCTTTTAAAAGATAGTTTTCCCCCATCTGACAGCTGATAACAGTGGGTCATTATTACCTCTCAAGTCATAGATAGAAACTCTTGAATGTTTAGCAGAAAAACTGTTTAACTAAATGACAGTGGCAAAGAAAAGGCAGTGAGACCTCATATGATATGTGTGTACCATAAGTGACCTGAATTGACAGATTTATATCACTACTTCCTTTAGTGCTTTTCACAACTCAGTGTAGTTTATGTGCATGTGTGTATATATGTGTCCATGCATGTGCACAAGAATATATGTATCTATTTGGAGGCACCTGGAAACCTTGTTTGTAATTCATCAACTACAACCACACTTTAAAAAAGATTTATTGTACTTATAATGGTGTATCACTCCCCCCCGCCCCCCGTGTGTCTGTGTGCGTTTCTGATGTACACACAAGGGTAGGTTTTTTCAATACCAGAAGCCATCACATCTCCTAAAGCTGGAGTTAGAGGCAGTTATAAGCCACCTGATATGTACCAAACTTGGGTCTTTTGCAATAGCAATATATATATTTAACTACGGATCCATCACTCAGGACTATATAGGTTTTTTGTTGATTTGTTTGTTTGCTTGTTTGTTTTGGGAGGCAGTGTCTCTTCACTGATCTAGAACTTGCATAGGCCTCGGATTTCCAGGGATTCTCCTGGTTCTGCCTCTTAAGCATTAATATTACAAGGATATGCCTTATAGCTCTCTGCCTCTCTCTCCTTTCATTTTTTTTTCTTTTTTCTCCCCTTTCTTGTTTTATTACATAGAATCTGTAGATTTAACTCAGATTGTCATGCCTGCAAAACAGACATTTTACTTAGTGAGCTCAAAGCAATATAATTTTTATTTCATCTCATAGATGTGCATATGAGATTTAGAGAAGTGAATGAACTCACTGTGTATGTGTCAGAGTAACTTCACCTATAATGGCATAAGCAGCTGAGAATGGTCAGAGCAAGGGCCAGAAAGCTTTCTGCAAAAGGCTGAGAGTACAAACTCTTTTTTGTAACATTTACTTAGCTCTGCTATTTTATCACAAACTATTGATAACACATAAAAGATATGACTGGGTTTGGATGAAGCCTCACCATTAGGAACATCCATTGCACTGGACTGAATCTGAAGACTGCAATTTTCTGAAGCCTGTCTTTGAACACCATTTCTCAAACTTTGAGAAGTTGCCCATTAATTTCCAATATTGCATGGATTGATATTTTTACAAAATATAGGAAAAAATAAATGAATGGAAAAGGAAATTAAAAGGACACATGTCCAAATTTTTATATTTGTGAAAGTTAAGAGACATGAAATTATTTCATCAATATTTTAAATGTTCATAAGCATCCCCAATATGTGTGTGTGTGTGTAATGCAGTATGGATAGCTAATCATGGTCCATGAAATGGTGCCATCTCACACCTGTCACTACATAGCTGCACTCTTAGGATTAAGGTCATTTGGTCTAGCAATAAATCCATGTGGAGGGTAGTTCTCACTACCTTCAGACCATCGTGGACCCTCTGGTTGGGCTTTTCTTTGGGCTTCCAGCTCACAAAAAATGACTAAGAGACATATTAATTATAAAAGCTTGGCATTAGCTTAGGCTTTTTTCTAACTAGCTCTTATAACTTAACACATATTTTTTAATCTATGTTCTCCCACACACTTGTTACATCTCCACTTTGCCCATTCTGTTTCTTCAGAACTGCCTGGTGACTCTGACTTCTTTTCAGAGATCTCTCTGTCCAGAAGTCCTGGCTATGCCTTTTACCTAGCTATTAACCATTTAACTTTTTTATTAAAAACCAGTCACAGTGACATACCTTTACACAGTGCAGTCAAATATCTCACAATAAGACCTGACTTCTTCCATCTCTCCATTCTGTTATCTCATCGTGTGTCTGTTCCAGCCATCCCTTTGAGATGGAGATTATTGTTACCCAAAGCAAGAGGAGAGGAAGAGAAAGAAAGGGCACATTTTCCTCTGCCTACTCTCAATAACTCTTCTGCTAGGTTAGGTGAACATGTCCCATGCAGCAAGCCACTATGAGACTACATTGGCCATGGTTCATATAAAGCATGCCTCCACCAGTTTTTAGGAAGAAGAAATAAAGATGCTATGATGGGCTTATCTTGGGACCTATTCTCTCAGACTGGACAAGAACCACCTGGCTGAAATTGTTTCGCTAGTGAAGAGGATGTCAGAAAGGTGCATAAGGAAACCTGTTAATTTGTTAAAAATCTGATTTACCATTCTCATCTGTCCAGGACTCAACCTCTGCTCTTCCTTTTAGGATTCTGTCTGAATGAAAGAGTTACTGTAGTAGGTGGTTTCTGGCCCAAACTTTTGGGCCTAGCCTCAAGGTTTAGGCCAACAAACCCACAGACCCACAGAGACATACAGATGCTTTCAATAGTTTTAGGCTGATCGGTCTAAGGCCCAAGCATTTAACTTGCTAACTCTATCCTTAAACTAACCCATGACTCTTATCCTATTCAATCATATGGCTTGGTACCTTTTCTCAGAGCAGCATAGTTGTCCTCTGCTTCTTCTGGCTTCTCTCTGGCATTCTGCTCTGTTCTTCCTGTTCCTAGAGTCTTCTACTCTGTTAGCCCCACCCACACTGTCTGCCTTTGGTCAATCAGCGCTTTTTATTAAACCAGTGGGTAAGACCATTATTTACAATGGAACAACATAGTCTCCCATAAGTTCCTTTTCTGTCATTCTGGCTTTGTGGTACATATATGCTTATCATTTATGTGCAACAACATTTTAGAGTGTGCCTCCATATTTATTGTACAACCTGGATGTAATTACTTACATATTTGTGCTAATAATATGTCAGAGGATAGACTTTCAGCCCAGGACCATGCAAGAAGAATTGCCTCCATCAGAATGCTAGTCTAGGGATTTTGACCCAGTCTTCCAGTGTGTTTTTGTCAAAGTATTTGGTCCTTAGTTCTGAACTGCTGAAAGCAGATAGCCAGTGTGTAGAAACTTGGCTGTGTGGGTGCTGTTGCTCTCAGGAGTCCATGGAGTGGGTAATCCTTCTGATATATTTGGATCCAAAGTGCTTCCCGTGTGAGACATTCAGTTCCTGATGTCAATTTAAATCAGAAGTTCCAGAAAAAACAGAACAAGTTGATTTCCCTAGTTATTCTCTACGTACAGCTAAAATCTTCACCACCCCTTTTGCATTCTTAAATTCTCAGCCTTAAGTTTGTATAGCAAACCAATAAGCAATGTGGCTGATTTTGTGTTGTCAATTACATTTTTTAATCAAATAAAATAAGTAACTTAAGAGCTAGAAGATAGGTCGGTCAACAAAATGCTTTCTTGCAAACATGGGACCTGAGTTCAAGCACTATCCCTTACATGAAAAACCAGTATAGGTGAAGGAGGGATGCCTCAGTAGTTGAAAGTATATAATGTTCTTGCAGAGATCCTGAGTTTGGGTCCCTGCACACATACCTGGAGGCTTATGACCAACTGTAACTCCAGCTCTCGGGATCCACTTTCTTCTTCTGGCCTCCATGGATGACTGGACTTATGTGCTCATCCTCTACAAACATGCAATTAAAAATAAGAACAACCCAGACAAACAAACAGGCTGGACATGGTGACACATGCATTCCCAGTTCTGGAGAGGCCAACTTTGGGGCTGTTCCAGGTCCAGGTGAAAAAACCTGACTCAAAGACAAGACAAAACAAGCATACTTCTAAAGAACAGTATCTGTACACACAGGAACACATGATCAACTGCACACAGGAACACACATATGTTTAACCATAAGTAAATCTTAGCTTTTTTTTTTTGCTTCTTTTGAAGTTTGATGGGAAAACTTTTAGAAGCATTTTTTTCTTTCTTTCTTATGAAAATGGACATGCAGAAAGACCTGGGAGACCTTTACCTCTGCTTCTTCCATATCTGCTCCCAACCCCAGCACTGATATATAGCAGGAGTTCTCAGAGGTGTAGGCACTGGGTTGAAAATGAAAGACATTCCAACCCGTCTGCCTATTCTTCGTGACTGGCCTTGGGCAGTCTATTAAAAAAAAAAAAATCAGCTAGGGTACTTTCAAATTGTAACAACAACAAAAAAGTACCCTTTCCTACCTAAATTTGAGGAAGGGATAGAGTAAGGGACTGTAGAATGAATTTGGAGGCCAGGGACCAGCATTTACACTAAGTTCACTAGCTACTTCTGACAGGCTGCCAGCTTCCAAAGTCAATGGCTAGAACATGCCATTCAACCTTTCTGAGTGACAGCTGAGATTGTAATTAGGCAGCTAATAGAGAGCCATAAAAGAGTGCAGGCAATTGCTCATATTTAGCCCCCACCCCCTACCCCTTTCCTTTGATGGCAGCAGTCATGTGACATAGTTGGGGAGGGGATTTAAGGAAGTAATTAGTAAATGCAACCTACCCATCTCCACTTTAAATGTACCTCATGGAAAATTCAGAAAAACAGAAAAATTCTGTTTGTGGCTTTCTATCAGTAAGGGCCCTGGGCTTGAACCAAAGCTCAGAAGCAAGAGCTCTTAGGGTTTCTTCAAGCATAGGCTGTGCTGCTTCCTCTTCTCTTTCCTCCTTGTCCCATCCTCAGGCATTGACAGCCAGAGAGGACTTGATTTGCCAACCAGCTGTAACTCCAACTTTGGGGTATATAATGGCCTCTTCTAGCATCTTCAGGTACCTGTCCTCAATGTATTGATACCTGCCCCACACATGTACACATAATTAAAAACAATTATATCCAGAAGAGTTCCAGTCTTAAAATCAGTCTTTTAAATGGGTCTTGTTATTCCTGCAAAGGCATGAAATCCCAACATTCATTCTTGGATTTAAATACTCTTTTTACAATATTGCAAATGATAGAGCAACTTCCATCTGAGCAACAAGATGGCTTCTCTGTTCCTTTCATTTTCTCTTAACTTCCCCATGTGGCTCTTTGTAGATGTGAGCGTAGGAGCAAAATGAAGCATTGGCGGTGCTGAGTTGGCCCAGGAGAGTAGTCTGTGAGCTTTCATGTGCCTAGTTGATGTACCAAGGATCTACAGAAAGTGTATACTGTCTTAGCAAAGAAAAATGCTGGTCAGAAAATAGGACTGTTTCTATGATGGAGTCACTGTGGGACTGGCTGGGAGCCTAGGACAGGGAAACCAGTCAAGAACAAAGAGGCCCATGAAAGGCAACCTGGGAGACTGGTAAAGACACTCAACACCTTCCTTTCTAGTCCAAGGTCACTCACCATTATATGTAGTATTAGATACATCATTGGTTGTAGATAATTGCCAATTTTTACTTCCTACATCCCTTCAAGCTGTTACTGTTACCAGGTATGACAGCAGCACGACAGCATATTATATGGATTTTCTTCCCAGACAGTTCTAACCTCACAGACTGACTCTTTGAAATACCAGAAACCAAGACAGAGATCACAGACAGGGTGAAATGTAAATGAAGCTGAGACTCCTTGTCTCAGGGTTTGGTGCGGGTTTGGCCTCAAGTTGAAGTTTGAATGAATACCCCCTTTGCAGGGAAGGGAAGGCTGCCCCTTTCTTGCAGACAAGTTCTTGATGGGCTGGTTCCAGGCAATTTTCCATTTTTAGACAATCATTTGGATGCCAGACTGTATAACTGTAGTTCCAGATTATACATAGTACTCCTGTGTTTGCAAGGGGCCAGCCATGGTCCCCGCCTGCAGTGCTTTGAGGGCTTGGTAGTTCTTTTGTGAAGTTACTCTTTAGCTATAAGATTTGGGGTTTCCGAACCATGTCCTCTTATGTACCTTGGAACCTATTTTGTTTTCATGGGGTTTGTTGCTGTTCATCCTTGATTTTGTGTTATTTCTGCCTCATTTGTTCTAGTTCTGGGAGGATTAAGCTTTCAGTACCATTTTTGTGATGATTAATGTGTACTAATTACTTTACCTTTGAGTTGTCTAGGAGGCAGGGCTGGTGCATAGGATTCCCAGGGGCCTGTCTCTGATTCCATTTGATAGAAGCATTAAAGCAAGTGCATGAGGCAGCCAGCTTCCGCTTTGATTTGCCTCAATGGAAACCATGTTCTCCCACATATTATACTAACTATTCTAGTGGCTTCAAAAACTAAGAGCAGACTAAGAACTAAAAGGAGCCCCAACGAGTACCTTCTCCATTCCAGGGCTTCTTTGGTCCTGTTACAGGAGGCAGCTCTATGCTTCGTCACTAATTTCCATTTGTGTTTCTTAACTTAGCCAAGACACTGGCACCTAACGAGTGTGCAGAGATCAAGTCCCATCTGCCTGTCAATGCCCAAGGGTGGGACAAGGAAGAAAAAGAAGAGGAAGGGCTGCAGCCTATGCTTAAAGAAACCCAGAACTCTTGCTTCTGAGCTTTGGTTCATGCCCTGTGTATCTCCTGGTAGGAAGCCATGAACAACCTTCTGAATTTTTCATGAGGTACATTTAAAGTGAAGATTGGTAGGTTGTATTTTCTAAGTATTTCCCTAAATCCCCTCCCCAACTATGTCACATGACTGCTGCCATCAAAGGAAAGGGGGGTGGCGATAAAGATGAGCAATTGCCTGCACTCTTTTATGGCTCTCTATTAGCTGCCTAATTACAATCTTGGCTGTCACTCAGAAGGGTTGAATGGCATGTTCTAGTCTCCCAGCCCTTTTATTACATGAGAAACTCAGTTTCCAAATTCAGTTCTTTTCATTAGTTTGAAGCTAACATTGCCAGTTAGTGCTATATCCATTACCTTTCTGTTGCTATGATAAAATGCCACAACTAAGCAATTTATAGAGGAGAAAGGTGATGGTTGTAGAGGACTAAGAGTCCATTAGGTCAGGGAAGCTTGGCAACAAGTCACAGCATGGTGGCTGGTACAGGAAGCTGAGATGTCACATCTTTAACCACAGTCATAAAGCAGGAAAAACAAACTGGCTGCAGGTCTGGGTTTTTACTTCAATAATCCCACCTCTCAGATATGTCCTTCCTCCATCAAGACTGTATCCCCCAAACTTCCCTGAACAGAACTGCCAGCTAGGACCAAGTACTTAAACATCTGAGACTGAGGGGTGGGGGGAGGTATTTCTCATTCAAACCCTACAACTGTTCAGGATTCAAAGCCGTCTATTTTTCTCTCCCTCCCCTCTCTTCCACACATTGTCTGACCATTGGAAATAGATAGTGCGAGCTAGAAGGAAGGCCAAGGAGTCACTGGCCTGAGTTCAGGTTCATTCTTGTAAACTCCCCAGGGCCCTCCCAAGTCCATGCTGTTTGTCTGTAATATGGATTAGGGAGGTGTTTGATTTTCCCCCATGGCAGAGTTCAGGTCATGTGATTATAAACTTTGTGCCTTTTCCAAAATGGAAAATATTCAACTTTTGATGAGATTATTAGCTCTCCTGTCCAGGTCCAACAAATGAAAAACAGATTTGCATGTATAAATAACAACAATGTGCTGAAATGATTTATTTCGCAAAGTTACTGTTTTGGAAACTAAATTGTACTATCATGTCAAGATCCAATCTGCCCTCACATGGCAAAGGAGACTTCTCTGGGGTTTACTACTAAAGAAAATGTTGGAATCCTATTAATAGCTTACTTCCACCATGTGAGAATTACAGTGGAAACCAGCTATGAGAATGAAGTTCAAAATAATGGTTATGAGAATATACTGACAATAGCTCCTGTTGCTTCTTATTGGATTTAAGACACAAAAAGAGATAAACAATTCTGTCTTTAAAAAGAAAGGTAAGGATGTGAAGGGAAAGGCATTTTCCTACTGTACACATTTTTTCCTCATGTAGAATTAGAATCAGAGGTGATTCTACAGCCATTATGTATCAGAACAGTGAGGTGATGACAACCGCAAATATGGGTTGAACCATGCTTCTGCACATTCTGTGTAAGAAGGACAGTAAGGCACTGAAAATTGACCATTTGTCACAGCCTTCCATTTTAGAACACCTTTAAGCCCTTTAAGGCAGGGTGCAGGGATGTTTCTGCATAAACCAAATGGAAGCTTCTATGGATGGGGTCTCATGGTCTAGAAATTCCAGGAACTGTCCATCACTCTGAATCTGGGTGGTATTGCTGGTGATTATGGTCAATACGCTCATCTGAAGCACTATTCTGACATGAAGTCAAAGATTTTTAACTTTAAATCAGCTCCATAAATGATTAGTGACCTTGCTGTGAAGTCACTTTGCAAAAAGTGAAGTTGAAGATTTGATGAAACCAACATGGAGCCTGTTTCTGATCAGCACAGCAGAGGGTGGATGGAGTGAGTCTGAGCCATCTGGGAATTCAACAGAATCCCAGGTCTGTGGGTCTAGAAGATGATTGGTTTTGAGAGATGTTTTTGAATTTCTTTTATTCCCAGGGTCTTCATTTGAAAGTTGAAAATGGTGATATCTAAGTTGTCAGGACATGAAGAAGAAACAGAAATCCCATGTGTGGTTTTGAGCGTAAAGTGGGTATCTACCCAGTAAATAATATGATTTACTTACTATAACTCTTAGTTTACCTTTAAAAGTGATGACCATTTTTCTATAACCATCCCTTTATCTTTTAAAGTGTCCTGTACCTTTTAAACTGACGGCACTTTCACTAAGGCCGAATGGGACTAACCTTAACCCATTTATTAAGAGTACAGGCAAAGTCTGATGCATATAGATATTCCCTGAAATAATAGTGTGAGGAAGTTTTAAGTTTGTCTTCACTCAAATTGTCCCCACAATATGGAATGAAAATAAAAATATCCATAATTTGAATTTTTGTGTAGGTATGTTTGTACCTATTCTTTCTCTATTATTAAAGAAATCATCCTCTCCCTCCCTCTCTCTTTTCTCCCCTCTCTGTCTCCCTTTTCTCCCCCCTCTCTTTTGCTCTCTCTACCACTACTCCCCTCCTCTGTGTTTGTGTGTGTGGTTGTTCACATGGATATGCGTGTTTGTGGGTTTAGGGAATGTTAATTTCATAATGTGACATAAGTTTTGCTGAGAAAAGGCAGAACAATTGTGAGACCAAACAAGTTGATGACAGATGTGTCTCTGGGGTGGAGCCTGGGAAACCGTGGGAAGAGTACCCAGAGGAAGCAGGGGGCTGAAAACAAGCAAACAGGCAGGGCAGGGTAAAGCTAACAGCCCACCGGACTTCATGCCTTGCTTGTTTGTTTTGAGGTTTGGGCAAACAGGGTTGTAGTGACCTGAGGGATGGGTTCATATGAGGAGCGTGTGATTGGTACTGGGTGTGAAGGCACAGCTGGAAAAGAATTAGAAGTGTGTGGTCTTTTATTAAAGGTCAGACAAGAACATGTTATAGAAGAGAAAAGAAATGACTGACGTAGAGAAAAGTTATGTAAGATAGAAGAAGAATTAACAAAGGAAGCCAGAGGCTCAAGACAGTTTTTGGACCTGTTATTTTGTAATTCAGTAAACGTTGCATGTCTCTGTTGACAGTGACTTAATTATCTCTAGGATGGGGCTTGGCTTGGGAGAAGCAGAGTGAACAACTGATGTGCAAGTTAAGCATGGCTTGTCATGGTAGGTGCCAGAAGAAGTCAAGAACTTAGTGTCTTAGTGTGTGTGTGTGTGTGTGTGTGTGTGTGTGTGTGTGTGTGTGTTGTGTGTGTTATAATGCCCACCTAACATATGCATAGTCCTAGAGTTAATTCCTAGCATGCTTGTAAAAGAGCCCTTCAGTTTAAGAAGATATGTTTAAAGATTCAGACACAAGTTTGTATTTATATTACCAAAATTCATATTTTTTAACTTTTTATTTTATGTGTATTAATATTAAGCCTGCATGAACATTTGTGGATCACATTGTAGGGGTACAAGTTATATGCCTGGGCCTTAGACCGATCAGCTGAAAACTATTATAAGCATCTGTGTGTCTCTGTGTGTCTCTAAGGATCTGTGGGTCTGCAGGTCTAAACCTTGAGGCTAGGACCGAAAGTCTGGGCCAGAAACCTCCTACTACAAATGGCAGCCCAACGTGGGTAAATATACCCACATAAAGACATAGAAAACTTAAAAAATGGTCTAGAGCCCAAAGCAGCTTCTCAGTTGTGTGTCTCATGTGAGTTGTGGTACTGAGATGCTCTGGTGAGAGGCATGTGGCTAGGGCTAGCTACAATGGCAGGCTTTTGGAGTGCAGCTTAAGGTGTAAAATGGCTTGTTCCTCAAGTCTCACAAGTCCCTCAATATAAGCAAAAGGTTGTAAATGATGTATTTAAGATTTCTGTTAATAAGGACAAAACAAGAATAGAGTCAAAGATGGCTTCTTAGTGGTAATATTTTCTTGGATCAGCTCTGTTTGCTGGAGGCAAGTGGAGGGTTGGCTTTTTTAAGAGAAACTTCCTGGTTCAGCCTTAGAGGCAAAACACTTGAGTCTTTTAAGAGGCCCTGCTGCCTAATACTTAAATGGAATTAATGAACAGCAGATGGCAAAATTTGACTTGGTGATTATATGGACTCTGAAATTCCCCAGAGTACCTGGGTTAAAAAGTTAAATTCTATGAAGCTGGAGCTGGGTGGAGCCATCCACCCATCCTACCAACCTTGAACCTTGGCTGATTAAAGGTGTGTTCAGAAATTGAAAGAAATAGAAGAATCCTTGAAAGATTAAAGGTGTGTTCAGAAACAGAAAGAAACAGAAGAATCTGGGTGGAGTCAATCACCCTAGCTAAGCAAAGGTATGGTTAGAGACAAAAAAAGTTAAGAAATAAATATACAGTAAAGACAGTTTTTTGTAAACTGTCTAAGTGGTTTAGAATGTGCTGAAAATATATATACATAGGCTTAGAGAAAAAAAAGGTAGCGAAAGCCCTTAAAAAAGAAATAGAGTAAAATAAATAAATGAATGAATGAATGAATGAATGAATGAATAGATAAATAAATAGTAAGCCAGGTAAAGATGGAAAATACAAAGAGTGTCTGGATACTGTATGCTATTGTCTTATCTTTAAGCTTCTTGACTGAAAATGACTTAGTAAAAGCTGATAAAAGACAGTTGATTATAAATGCTGTTGGATTAATTCAACCTATATGTTTTGCAAATGAGTTGACTTTAAAACTCAAATGCAAAGATATGCTACTTTCGAGAAGAAGTTTTCTTTTTATTTTCACAGAAAATGAAAGACTGTGGATGTATTTCTGGATATAGAACATAAAGTTTGATAGAGGAAGACCACCTGAAATATCTCCAATGGAAATGGAAGGACCAGATGATTCAGCATTTCAGAACACCTCTGTTGAAATTTCCAGAGCTCTGTATCCAGAACAACTTCAAGGAGATTGGCTGAGATGACCCAGAATTACAGAGTACTCCACTAAAGACTTGTCCATATTCCTAAATTTTTCTTTGGATTCCCTTGAGATTGCCAACACCCCATTCAGCAGGAAGTAGCCTAGAGAATGATGCCCACATTCCCAAAACATGGATTATGGATGTTTGTGTTTATTTACAGTGTTGTTTATAAGTTGTTATAGATAAAGGGGGAAAAGAATATTAGATTTGGAGTTCTTTTTGTTTTAAAAAGAGAAAAAGGGATATGTAGGGGATTGTGTTGTTTCATGGTAAATAATTGTCCCATCCACTGGTTTAATAAAAAGCGCTGATTGGCCAAAGGCAGGCAGGAAGTGTGAGCAGGGCTACCAGACTAGAAAAACTCTGAGAACAGGAAGCACAGAGCAGAATGCCAGAGAGAACGCCAGAGAGACGCCAGAAGAAGCAGAGGATGACTATGCTGCTCTAAGAAAAGGTACCGAGCCTCATGGCTAAACAGGATAAGAGTCATGGGTTAGATGAAGGGTAGAGAGCTAGCAGTTATATGCCTGGGCCTTAGACTGATCAGCTGAAAACTATTGTAAGCATCTATGTGTCTCTGTGGGTCTCTAAGGGTCTGTGGGCCTGCAGGTCTAAACCTTGAGGCTAGGACCGAAAGTCCGGGCCAGAAACCTCCTACTACACCACATGCCTGTCCATTGTCTACAAAGTCAGAAGAGAACACTAGATGCCCTGGAACTGGAATTAGGTATGGGTTAAACTACCATTTGGATGCTCAGAACTGAACCTAGGTGTCCTCTGCAAGGGCAACAATTATTCTTGATGATTGAGCCATCTCCCCAGCCCTGCTCAAATTAATCATCATACTTTGTGACCCCCTCTCCATAGGTTAGAGATATGTATATGCATGTGCATATACAAATGCTTCAGCAAGCACATTTTAGTCGTTAATAGTAGTTTCCATACTAAGATGTTTATTCCATTAAATCCTAAAACTAGTCCCACGAGATGGGTGTTATTGACTTATTTTCCAGAGGAGGAAAGAGGTTTGCCTAAGGTAGAACAAGCCCCCACATTACACATTTAGCATATGGCAAGCAATGACATCAGCCAAAACAGTCTACTGTCATATCCCAAAAAGTCAACAGTCACTATCTGTTCCTGGGCAAGATGCAACCAGCTTAACAAAATGCCAGGCTAATAAACTTAGCAACAACAGGAGGCCCAGGGCCCTGGATCTGAGCTTCTTCAGCTGATTCTGAGTTTTGTGGCACATTTCAAAAGACACCCCAAAGTGCATGTAGTATGGAATTTTAACCTTGTGCTATATTCTACCATGTTTTATGATTTCTTTGTATACCAGGCAATAAGACTCTGGAGATGAGAAGTCAGTTTAAAGAAAGGATCATGAAACTATTGACAGCCCTTTTCTTGTTCCTCCTAAGTGGGTCCCACAGGTCTGAGAAAGTCATGGGCTTGATATTTACCATTCCCTGGCTTTACACCCATGGAGATCTGCACCTAGAAGGCACAGCAAAAGAAGAAAATGAAGTTCAGCACCTCTCATCAGTCCTGGAGTTTCAGGAGTACACACTGAGGCTGCTCTTTGAGCAACCTGTTGGACAGCTCCATAAGAGCAGTAGAAAGGCAAGAGGCAAGACTCACAGAGAGACCTGACCTTGGAAGAACTTTTGCAAAAGGAAATGAGAACATGGTGCATCTCTGAAGATTTGGATTGGGCAAAGTTTCTTAAAGATCACAGAAGCTTCCTAATGTCCCACAGTTCGTTGATTGCTACACAGTTCTGCCTCAGTTCCTTCAGCTGCCCTTCTCCTCTGTACCTGTACCTTGTCCCACCCCTCCCCATAATGTGTTTTATTTTTTTCTTTTCCACTCACTATTGAGACCTTCAGTGGCATCAAGTTAAGACAGAGGTTAAAAGGCACTCACATGGGAACCCTGGCCTTGCACGGGCTTAGTATAGCTGTTTGAGATATTTGCAGCTCTCTTGGAAAGAGAAAGACATAATACATGGACTGGGCCAGGCTGGCTGCTGTAGACAAATGCAGTATTGTTCACTTTTTACTGAGGATTTACATCTGTTCTGATGATATCCAGGTATAGAGATTTCTAGAAATGACTTATTCCCAGAATTTTCATCATTGTATTTCCAGATTCTACACATAGTATATAGTACTCAAATGTATGACCAACTGTCCCTAACTAGATGACCATATTCTTTGGGAATCTAGTTATTAACACATTGCCAACTTAAACAAATGTCATGTAGTGCACCTGCCCCAGGGAACAATTTCCTCTGGTGAGGTTCGATTTTCTAGGGTTCTACAACCTTCTCAAATAGCACTACTAGCTGAAATCCAAGTGTTCAAACACAGAAGCCTACGGGACAATTCCATATTCAAACCCTAGCAAGAGAGGAGTCAGGGAGTTAGGCAGGCTTGATCTTCAGGTTCTCAGAGTCACACAGGATGACGTCACTTTTCCTTGGTTGCTCAGGAGCTCCTCACTCATTCACTGTGTTTGATATTCTGAGATCAGTTTCCCTGCTGACTTAGTCTTTGCTGTACTGGAAAATATTTCCAGCACAATGAGCATGTTCTCAACATCTGTTTTAATACAAAGATGGATCCGGCATGGTAGACACTAGATCTGGAGCCAGGGGAGAATATTCTGTTCTTACTCCAGTTCCATCATGATGGCATTGTCCTGCTTTAGAGAGTCATTTCCTTAGTCACTGTGATAAAATTTCTTTTATTGAAGAGCAATAAAGATTAATGGGGACAGAAATTAGAAATAAAACAACCTAACTCAAAATAAGAATATGCTTTAAACATCAACCCTTTTAGATTCTTCCCCCATCATTTCAAAACATTTCCTCCCAGGTAGGTTTGTGTGGGTGTGTGTCAAGTCTCGGGTACTCAAGGAGGCGGGAAGAGAGCATCAGGCATCCTTGAGCTAGATTCTCTGGAAGAGCAGTAAACACTAAACCATCTCCCCTGCCTCTCGAATCAGTGTTCTTGGGGCTTCACTTTTGGTGTGTTCCATCTCCGTTATGATATTTGATGAGAAAAAGCAACCTCACCTGGCTATTTTTTATTGAGCTTGCCTTTCAGAGGTCTCAGCATCTAGAGAAAACATGACTACACGCATATAGCACATATTAGTCAAAATTTCCGAATGTGATTTGGTGACCAATAATATAGAAAATTTATGTCATGTATATACCATACACATAATGCCTGCACCTCACATGTCATTAGGTTTTTGGTTTTTTTTTTTTTTATGTATATATGATGTTTGGAAGCAGTGTTTGACCAGAGCTCTAAAGTTTAAACCTGGTGTTTAAATTTTCCCTGGAGCATTGGCAAATCAACCAGATTTTCTGAACCTCCTAAATTTATATTTGTTTATATTATTATGGACTACAGTACAAAAGTTCTAAAGATTCAAAGTATTCTTTTGGCTTCTATGAAGATTCTTCTAAAGCTATGGAACTCATTTTAACCACTTGATAGCTGTGATCATAGCCATGCACCACCATGCCTGACTCATTTGGTGATTTTCATAACTGAAGAATTTTGAAAATTCTGACAGTTAACTAAAGATCCGAGTTAGGCTGAATTGAAGGATTTTCCTAAGGCAACTTGTAGCTGAAGTTAGACGTTTCGGCAGTCAAGATCTACCATGATAACCCAAAAAGTAGAAATAAAATTATCATATAACACTGTAATTCTCCTACTAGGTATGTAGCTATGGGGAAAGATTTGATATTCTGAAGAACTATCTGCCTTTGGTTTTTACTATAGCACTGTTTATAATAGCCAGACATGGGATCAAACTAAAGACCAACCTCCAACTGAACAAATGAAGAAAATATGGTGAATATACAAGATGGAATATTACCCAGCTGTAAAAGAACTAACCATTCTCCTTTTTCAGTAACACAAATGGAACCAGGTAGCATCATGCTCATTGAAATAAGTTAGAACTTGCATCGTAGAAGAAAAAAGCAATACCCACAAATTGTCTTCTGCTCTCTACATGCACACAATGGTGTGTGAATTCTTATACACATACATGCTACATAAATAAATGGATCATCTTGTGCGTGTGTGAAGCCTTACAAAGATGACTCTTATTCAGTCACAAACCACATGATGTTTGATGACAGACAATGTGTTAGGCTATACATACCATATGACAAGGTATACAGTGAGCCATATCATCTAGCTTTGAGGAGTACATGTTAGTATTCCCTCGATGCTCAGTTCAACTAATGGCTTATTACTCAGAATGTATTCCATCCTTAAGCAATGTATGCTTGTGCTTTGTGTTTCAATTTGGTTGTTTTTTTTTGGGGGGGGGGTCTTCTTTATCTTCTTTCTTAATGCTACATATATTAATGTTGTAGCTGAGAGTTGAAAATATCCTGTATTTAGCCAAAACATTATAGATTTCTGATCTTGCAAAGGTAAATCTTGTTGAGGTAAAATTTGAATTAGTCTTATTTGTAACATTAAGTATAAATGTCCACAAGGCAAAGACCCTGTCTGTCTCTTTATCTCTCACCCTCACTGGAAATAGGCTCATAGTTTCCTGCATTCAACAGTTAATTTACATTTTTTTTTCAGAAAAGGACAAGTAGAATGATATCTGAATGAAGAAGAGAATTAAAAGAAGGGTACAGTATGCCTGCTCCTAGGTATGATGGAGAATAGGTTTATTGTCTTTATGAGGGAGAATACAGCCAGAGGCATCCAGGAGTGTCCTGAGGGAATATAACCCTGAGCCAGGCCATATGAAGAGACGAGGGAGGAGAGGAGAAAAGAGAGAAACCTGGACCAGTGGCCAAGAGGGCAAAAGGGCCATCTTAGCTAAAATGTCTGAATTATACAGGGAAGAGCAGCTGGGGGATGACATCCAGGGTGGGACATGCCAGCCAGGAAGACCTTATAACAAGAAGGGACTGAGGGATGCAGGGAGAACCTGGCAGCCAGTGTCAGCTTTGATGTTAATAGGCACCTCAGTTAGTCTTTTGTCCATGGTTTGAGACCTAACAGTATCCTTCCACTGAAATTGTCAAATAAGAAATGACTTCTTGATCTCTGGTCTTTGGATTTACTGGTTCCCAGGTAGTGGTGCAGTTTGGAAGGTTTGGGGGGGGGTGGCCTTGGTGGAGGAGGTATGTCACAGGAGGCATGTCTTTTGAAAATTGTACAGCCTCACCTCACTTCCGGTTCACTCTCTCTACTTCATTTCAGCGGTGGAGGATTAGATCTGTAACTTTCCTGCCACAGCCCCCAGGCCTGTGGATTTACTGCTATGGTTCTCCTCCATGATGGACTCTTATCTCTTTGGACCTGTGAGCCCAAATAGGCTCCTTCTGCCCATACTGCTTGATACAGCCACAGAAACACAACTGATTTAATTGGCATAAAAAAATTGCTTTTAATTTTTGTCTTTAAAGAGTTAAATCTTTCTATAAATAAAATTTATTTTTCAGAACTGTAGTATATAAAGCAGATAAAATGTAGATGTATTGGTAGGGAGCAGATTGGAGGGACATCATGTCCAGTGGCTCTGTTGTCCCCCTTTCCCCTGTGCAGGGCTTCCATGATGCTATGTGAATTCCTAGGTTTCTGACATAAGGGGCAGGAGCTTGTGATTGGAAGGAGACCTGCTATACCCTTTATATTTGCTCACCTTTGCTTTAAACACAACTCTAACAAGCCTCGTTGTATGGCTGCCCAGTGTATAACATATTTATAGGCAATAAATTATGTGGAAGAAAGAGCTTTAAACACTGGCATGGTGATCTCACAGGACTGATGCAGGAAGCCAGGAATGTATCTGACAAACTACAAAAAGCAGCTTTTAAAAAAGAAACCTTTTTTTCTTTCACATTTTGTTTTGAAAATCTCAAATCTATATAGCATCCAGTCTGACGCTCAGAAGTCACCCTCTTTTATGAATTTTCTCATGGTTGGTGATCATATTTTACAATATTTACTTTATGTTACATTTCACATTTCAGACATTTGACATAAATAAAATATTACTTAGTATATAGTATATAATAATTATCTTCATAGTTATCTTTAATATCCCTCATGTTCCATATACAGCTTTTAAATAAGAATAGCATTCAGAAATTTTTAATATATTTTGAACATGCAGGACTAAAATCCAACCAACATCATTTGTTTATGAAGATATCAAAATACTATGTAAACATGGAAGAAAATTTAAGATTATGGGGACATCTTTGAAGCTTCGAGACACTGAAGTCCATATAATAATTCCAATCTGAGATAATCTAATGACAGCTATATGACCCTCTCCAAGGCTCAGGGACCATCTTGTGAGAAGAGATGGAGAGAATGTAAGATGCAGAGGATGCAGAGATGTGTAGTAAAATGATGCCTTCTGGACACAGCACAGCTACTGACTCAGGAACTCATGGCAGCTGTCGTGATCTGCCCATGGCCTGCATCAGATTGGGTCCATCAACATTTCATCATGGATGGGGAGAGAAACAAGAAGCTCCACCCTTTCAAAAAGTAATATAAGAAATTAATGATTCTCAGGGCAGGGATGTGATTTTCTTTAGTGGTATAGCCACTGATAAGGTGCCCTTCATCTAGTAAATAACCTTACCCATGCTTGGATAAACAATTTCTATTAAATTCAGTGGGTCACACATTCAAAAAAGGAAGAAAAAAATAGGAGAAGGGGAAGAACAGCACACACAAACCCACAATGCTTTCATAGCAGGAGAGGGTGGGTTGTTGAGAAGGAGAGCTCCAGTGAGGGGGGCAAGAGAGAGAAATGGTGGGTGAAAGAGACTGAACTTCATCATGTAACTGTCCGAAACTCTCAAACAATACAAAATAGTTCAAATTGCTTAGAGATGTCATTTTGTGGTAGTGCACTTGCCCAGTATATCCAAGGTCCTAAGTTCAGTCCTCAGCACTACAGGAAAGACGAAAAAGATCCAGTAAGCAGGGTTTACACGAAGAGCCAAGTCAGTGAAGTGGCACACCTACGTGAGTAGAACATTGTACTTTCAATGCTGTTAAATAAACAATGAATTGCTGCCTATGTCAGTATTCTTTATAGTAAAGTGACTGATAGAAAATCTAACTGACTCGTTATATTGAAAGGGGGAGTAGTTGAAAGTGAAGAGGCTTTTGCTAGGTTTGGTCCAGCTTCTTCCCAATGCTCCTCCCCCATTTCCTCTTACACCCCCCCCCCCCCCCCCCCCGCTTTCCTTTTAGGCTTTATCTCTTCAGGCTATAAGATGGCTGGTTAAGATTTTACTGACATCTTGTGGGTCTGGAGAGGAGACTAGAACATGGGAGAATATGGTGCTAGTTGGTTATTCATTAGAAGGATCCTCAGTGTGATTATGTCAACATGTTACCCATGTCTATCCCTGCCCTGCCCTGACACTTCAGAGATGGGGTGGGGGGGTGGGGGAGGCAGTATCAGTGAACTTCAGTCAGTCAGCCCAACTCCAGAACTAAGCAAAATGATAATCCCCCAGCATGAATTATTATCATGGAGGAGTTAATGCTTGGAATGGTCACAGATCCTATCCTCAAGGATAATGTCCTCTGACCCTTACTAGAGCCCACATAAATACAGAATCTATCTTCACAGGTACTTGAAGCATAAATACTTCTTTATTAATGAGATATTATTTACATGTACTTCAACTTAATATTTTTGTTTCTCTTGTTGCTTCCTGGTTGTGTGGCTGTTGAGTGGCCATTCTCTCTTCTGGCACAATGAATACTTCCTCTTGAAGCTTTCCATACGATGTCCAAATGAGACAGGGGATCAGCTTGAGTCAGACATTTATTTCTTGATTTGGATACTTTCTTAAATGATACTAAGTAATCCCAACACCAAGAGGGCAACATAGTGAGACCTTTTCTGAGATGTGGGAGGAAAAGGAAGAGAGTGAAAGGAAAAGATGAGGTGACGAGGGCCGAGGAAGAGGAGGGGAAGAGAAACAGCGTAGGATTTGAATGGGTGATAGCAATCTCAGGCAGTTCTGTCATGGGCTAAGTCTCCCACTCTGTGTGTGTGTGTGTGTGTGTGTGTGTGTGTGTGTGTGTGTGTGTGTGTGTGTGTGTGTGTGTGTGTGTGTATGCCTCTGTGTGTATTTGTATGTGTATTGTGGGTATGGATGCTTGTATGTATGTTTGTGTGTATGTGCCTCTGTGTATGTTTTTGTGTGTGTGTGTGTGTGTACTTGCTTTTCCTGGGGAAGCAAACATAAAGTCTAACTTGAAGCTTTACAAGAGACCAAAAGTTATGAGAATGTGGATAACAAGTTATAAATCTCCCAGCTACTTGGGTGTGGATAAAAGTTCTAGGCCAAATGTCTGAGTGTCCACTTCATAAGAAGAATAATAAGGCTATTTGAAAGCATTGGCCAGATCGCAAGCCATAGTTGCTTTTTTCTAGAGGACATTCAGACATGTTTATGTGCTCATTTGGAATTGAATCCAAGGCAGAGGGCACAGTTGACTTTTTGACTTTTTAGTTTGTCACTGATTCTTAAGGTATTTCAAGACACGAAACAGTAACTTCTGGATCAAGGGCATTTTCCTTAGGGACGTCATCAATTATTTCACTTTCTCTTGGCAATGACTTCCACCCACTTCTGAAAAATCAACCACTGGGCTGACATAATTCTGGAAAATTTTACACACTCTCCCTACCTTCCTGAATACATGCTTCATGCATTATCTTGTTCAATCGCTCCAACTTTTACTATAGTTTGGCACCGGTGCATCCCTGAGTTGTGTGTTCCCAATTTAATGTTTTTAAAATGTCTTTAAATAGGTTCCAATGCACTTAGTCATTGCTATTCAAATGAGAGAACCATATTTCAAGAAACAGCTTGGGGAGAGGGTGAGGTGACTAATGGGCTATAAGGGAAAACCATCTATCAAGACACATTGGAGCCTAAAGCAGATGGTGAAGAAATGCCCCAAGTCCACTCTCCCTGCCCCTAAAGGCCTGCCGGTTTTATTTCCAGCAAGCACAGGCTTTGGCTGGCTTCCTCTCACAGCTTCTGGCTGAAAGACCATGGAGAAGAAGGAAACTCACCTGTTCCTCCGATCTCAATTTAGTCAAAAGCCCTGTGAGGGAGAGGAAGGCCAGGGTGGAGCCTCTGAGCAGGTGTTGACTTTTATGGAGGATGTGTTGGGTGGGGGCAGGGGGTATTTTAGGCAAACAGTCAAAGAGAGTGCAGCTTCTTCTTGTCTCAGTTCTTGGCCTGCCTCCAGAGATGCAGGGTGTTTGTGACTCCCTGGATGCCTAAGTCTCAAGACTGAGGCTTCTCTTTTGTTCAGGAATTAGCAACTAGCCCAACAGATCACATGGGTTGGCAGGATGCTCCCAACCTCCCAGGAAAAGAAGTGTAATTTACACAGGATTACCTGTGTCCTGAACCTTATCATGTATTTCCTGCCTCAGCTCCTGAGCATGGCATATATATTTATTTTTAACCAGTACTGTTTTCTCTCTTCTCCCCCCACCCCATGCCACTCTCTCTCCCAAAATTCTAGGAAGTAACGAGTTTAAGGCAGGGAGGACACTCCCCAGTATGCATGTATATCTAGGACATCAAATTTGAAAAGTCATCCTTGAAGGAAGCAGTTTACCAACTGTATCAAGTTGCAGACATCTAGAGAAATGCTCCTTCTAGGAATTTACCCTGAGAGGACACCAACCTGAGCAGGCGAGACTCACAAAAATATGACATCACTGTATTGATAGGCATCTGTATGATCACGAATGCTTGTTATGGCCTGTGGATATAGCTCAGTGGGAGAAAGCTTGCCTGAAACAAGGTCCTACAGTCAGTCCTTAGCACAAGAAAGGAAGGATGCTCTGTTTCTTGTGGGGAAGGGGGAGAGAGGGAGAGGGAGGGAGGGAGGGGGGGAGAGAGAGAGAGAGAGAGAGAGAGAGAGAGAGAGAGAGAGAGAGAGAGAGAGAGAGAGAGAGAGAGAGAGAGAAACTATTGATTCAAAACAATAGTATATCCAGGACCAAGCATTTGACTTGACGTCAAGTCTAAGGAACAGAGTTCAATCTTTAGTACCCAGAGTGGAAAGACAGACTCCCCAAAGTTGTCCTCTTATCTCCACATGTATGCCATGGAAATGTACACACCTACATAGACAAATAGATAAATACACACACACCCTCCCCTCTGAGCTCTTCCTCCCTTTTTTTCCAATTAGATCCCTTATATTTTTCTAGTTCACTGTGTTTGTGTATGTGTCCCAACGTTTAACATAAAATAGTGTTAAACATTTTTAAATGCTATGGCAACTCTATTTTTATAGATATTGAATATATTCATGGTATAAAGTCAACCAGGCTTTTAAGTTGATGTGAGCGAGGCAGCTGCTCTGAGTGTCTCAAACCACATTGTGTCCCTTCATACAGCTCTGAAGAACCTGTGGCCATGTGGAGATTTCTGAAGGGACTTCAAATTAGATTTTAGCATAAGTTTAAAGAAAAAACAAAAAACTATGGGACTGAGGTCAGGGGAACATTCTATTTGCTTTAATTTTCTTAAAACAAGAGGTTTACGTCATATTCATCTCCAACCGTAAAAACTTTGTTTTATGCATCTCATGCAATTTTCTGTACCACTTTGAACTCCTGAGCAGGGAGGGGTGTCCCTCTCTAGTCTGTGTTTAATTGTGCCTTACCTGGTCTCAACTGCTTGTGGTTCCCTCAGTGGCTGACAATTTACCCACCAATGGAAAATATCTTCTGAGATTAGGATTTGCTTCTTTTCTAGCTCTTCTGTCACACAATATCAAAATAAATGAAGCTTGGAGACTTTTTCCAAGTTTTAAGTCCAAAAGTTCAGTGATCTGGAAACTGTTCCAAATTTTTTAAAGTCTTGTATTTCCATATACTAATTATACATGATGATTAATACTGGGTTCCATTACAACATTTTCATATGTGTAGTTACTATATCTTAATCTTGCTCAATCTCTACTGCCTTTTTTTCCCCCTCTCCACTAATTCCCCCCTTCCTTTTTCCAATTATATTCCTTCTATTTTCACCGTGTGTGTCTGTGTGTGTGCCTATGTGTGTGTGCCTACGTGTGTGTGTCTGTGTATGTGTGTGTGTCCCAATGAATTTTACTTGGTTGCTTGTAGGAACATGTATCCTGGGTCCCATTGCCTGGCAGTGTGATTTATAGTTTCTCCAGAAGCAATCTATTCTTAAACAAAATGGAGATGTTCTCATGAGTTTTCCCTATTCTTCACTTCATCATTCAAAAACTTAGTTTGTCCAGTCACTATAGAGCGAAGACATAAGCACACAGTGATCCCCCATGGCCTCTAAAGTGTTAAATGAGCGTAATGTGCAGTGCAGCTCCAATCTTAATAGGAAACGATCAGCAATAACAGTCGTGACCCGAAATCATGTATCAATGCTATGTATAAAGAGAGGAAAATTCCAGTAAGATTTAAGCAGTTCTTCTTGCCCTCCACCTCTCTCTCTGTCCTCGCCTCTGGCCTTAAATTCCTCATGGAGTTGGCAATGATGCTCAGTTTGGGGATTAAAGCAGGACCTGACCTGGATCTGCTCCATGTTGCCCGTGCCCTAGATTGAAATGTTAGCATGGAGTGAAATAAGTTGCATTTTTCAGTGGCAGCTTCACAGTGACTAGGGAATTAATGTCAGGCAGGCAGTGATTTCCCAGAGCTTGGATTTGTAGCAAAAGGCTTCAACTTTTATGTGTGGCCTGTTTGAAGTTGAAAATTGTTGTTAGACTCTCCAGAGCTGTTTGAGGTGTCAGTCATCTCTGTCTTTTGTGTCAGGGTGAAGATGGGGGAGCACAGCGGCTGGGAATCATCTGTGACTTCCATCCCCAAGGCAGGTCTCTGCCAGGGCCCAGTGAAGCCCGTCTCCTAGGGAATTCAAAGCCTTCTATGCAGTTCCCCTCTGTATTATCTGTTGACTTATCACCAAAGATTCTCTGCTTTACCTGGAACCTTGCATTACAGTGAGAGAAAGGAGCTCAGGGCACCATGGTTGTATGTGCAAATTAGCATCTCTGGCATTTTTATCAAAGATCTAATTTTCCATCTTAGGACATCATTCTCCAGGGAGGCTGTGGTTCAGAGTCATAATAACAGAGATGCTAATAGTGTAGCACAAAGCCAGAAGCTAACATTCTCTTTAGCACCAGTTATGAGTCATGCATGCCATATAAAATTGTCTCATTTGATTGTCTTGATAGCTTCATTGGATAGATGCAAACATCTCTAGTATATAGATTCTGTGACTGAGGTCTTAGAGCCAGTAAGTTAAAATTTGAAGCCATCCAAGTGGTTTGTCACTATTGACATGTCAGAAAGTGGCCTAAGGAGCAGAAAGAGCTACCTTCCAGGCCTGGCCCCAGCTTCTTGTTATAGTTGACCCTCTCTGCTGTTTTCCTGTTGTGAAGCCATAGTTCCTCCATCTTCATGTGAGACATTTCCCTTGAAAGTTACTGAAAAAGTGGGAGTTCTTATATTTCAGATGTCTCACCAATGAATGGTCATCACTGCAATTGACCTTTGATCATTTTTACTCACACCACATTTTCTAAACCCTTCCCTTTTGCCCTATTGAATCCATTTCTGACTCCTCAGAGCCTGGAGGATGCTTCCATCTACCTGAACCATATCCCTTGCTGGAGATTTTAGGTTCATTCCCAATGCAGACAAAAGACTGCGAGGAGTCCAGAGATCTAAAGCCTACATTCCTACGCTAATGAACTTGGAAGGGCTGGACATTTCAAGAGCTTTGGGCCTGAGTAGCTGAAGCACACCAGCCCTTACTGAACAGCTTCTCAGATGGGGAAGGACAGTAATTCAATACGTGGACTTTGAAGCAGGGGCTGAATTCTGGCTGCTTCATTCTCTGTATAAAGCAAATGAGTACTGTGTCAGATACTGTCTGTACTCATTGCCCATTGCAAAAAGCCTATCTATTGGAACCTTCCCAGTTATCAGGGTTGTCAGCTAAAAGCAGCACTGCCCAGAATCTTTGTACTTGGGACATTCATGTAAAACTTGAGGCAGCCATAGCCATTTTAAGGTGATGGCTTCATCAGGGAAAGAGAGTCCTCACTGTGATGGAAGCTTCCATAACCCTCAAATGGCTGTGGTGTTATCTGTAGTGTCCAGTCTCCTGTATCACCCGTGCTGACTGATGGGCAATGAAGTCAGTGATATGATATGCCTTCCTTCTGTGTATGTGTAGTACGTGTAGTACCCAAACCCAGCTTTCTCACCCTCTGGGAGCTTCGGGGAGCCATAAACTCTCTCTTAATCTTTTCAACTTGAACCAGCTGAAGTACCTTCTGGTCTCCACAACTTACAGTCCTGACCTATTCCCAGAAAATGCTACCCTGGAATAGCTGTCCTCTTTGACTACAGTTGCCTATTCTTCACAATGGGATTAATAAAATGAGTGCCTCTCAGAGTGTAGTTAATATCAAATTGAACACTATCCATAAAGTACTTATCTTGGTATATGGTAAAAATGAGCTCTTAGAGAACTTCTAGATATGAGTGAGGGTAGACAATTGAACAGATTATATTACAGAGAGATGTATCACCATGGATGAAAGAATCTAGAAGCATTAAAAACACATCAAGACTAAAGAAAATCTTTCGGGGATCAATGCCCACACTCACACTTATGCACACACACAGAGGCAGGACAGTGTTTGCGTTGAGATATTGTATGTCCCCAAGACAATCACATGCAGGGGTCAGGAGAAAAGATGATATATAACTGGGTCTGTTCAAAGAAAAAGGGACAAGGTTGGTGAAGTCAAGGAGAGAAAAGAACACAGTTGATGGGAGAATGGAGGGAAGCTGAGTGTAACTTCAGTGGAGGATAAGATGAGGGGATTCAGAGTGTGCACACATAGGGTTAGAGAATGGTCTAAGGGCTATTGTGGCTCACTAGATTCCCCCTAACATATTTCTTAAAAACTTCTACCTCGACCATGGGGCCATGGCTAAGTTGGCTCACTTTAACCAGCCATTTGTATGTACATAGAGAAGATTAATCCATCCATACCGCAGGCTTTTCAGGCTCTATGTTTTACACATCCTGAGCACTGTCTTGCTTATTTAACTTCTCTGCAAATACTCATCAGTTCTTTGTGCTAAACAAAGTTGACTAGAGCATGTACTTTTGCCTGGAATATTTTGTAAAACAGCAAATAGCTTTCTATTTGAGTAAGAACCTTGGGCTCCACTCGGTACTTCCATGGAAAGTTTATTGGTTGACTTTTGTGCAGTGAGAGTTGTTTATGACACAAAGGGCATGTGGACAGGATCCATTTCTCTCCTGACCTTGTTTTTTGTTTTTTTTCTTCCTGTGACATTAATTATTTCCCAACCATGTGGGTTTTCTTTCTTTCTTCTCATTTTTTTCCTAACTTAGAATTCATGTTGAGGTTGAGAGAGTCTGTGGTATTTTTAGTTTTGTGTTATATTTTGTCCTGAGACTTCTGTTCCACAATAGGGTATTTCAGCCTTCTAGAGAACACCCTTTAGCCCAGCGGGCACTTATGATTATAGGGTAAGAAACCAATCTATAACCACCATTGCTATTTCTCTGTGGATTTTTCAGACTATCCTAGGGTTTTTAGATTCCCGGAGCTGAGGGTTTGGATAGCTTTAAGCTGTATAAATGCTGGTACCTGAACATGGGTCCTTTTGGAAGATCAGCAAGTGCCCTTAACTGCTGAGCCATCTACCAAGCCTCAGCTGGTATCATTTTTATTCCTATTATGTGCATGGCCCTTTCACTTTCAAAATCCTCATTGTGTACCCTTCCATTTATCCTCATCACAGATATATCAGATAAGCAGATATTCCTGTTCATATGTTTTAGCAAATAATAATACAAAGACAAAAAAATTTCTAGTGACATCCTTGAGGTTATGTGGCTTTAAGAATAAAGCTGTTACAGTCATGACTGTCCAAAGATTCTGAAGCAAGCATGTGTAGTTGATAAAGCTGTATCATATTTTACTGACTCATTCATTCCATCAGCAAAAGAGAGATTCATCAATAAAAGCTGACCGGAAGCACTGGGCCGTAGCAGACGAAAATGCCCCTAAATATTGTCATGAGTTGCCCAAGCTCTTCCTTCCTCTTGAATCATCGTTAAACATGATGGTTGCTGCATTTGTCTGCTTTGCCACTTAAGTGCACCAAGGCTTCAAGTTAAAATTTCAAATATAAAATTACAGGAAATTAACTACTTTTCTCTTTTGTGAATGGAATTTTTATTTTTTTTTCTAATGAGAAAGTGCTAGTTTTCCATGAATAGGGAAATTTCTTGCCGCCCCCCTCCCCCAGGACTCTAACATTTCAAAATGGCCACAGATTTCCTCTATGAATTCTGACAAGGACATAAAATCAAGCACGATGGATTATACACTGAGACTGTCAACTCAGTGTTCCCGCTCAACCCCCATGCAGTGCCTTCTTTCTGATGAGACCTAGGCTGCCAGAATCCTGCTTTTTTATGAACAGAATCACCCCTTGTTTTTATTAAAAACAGCAGAAACTCATGGAAACATGCCTGATGTCATTTGTGAATGCAAGGGAAAAGAATTTTGGAAGTGGGATCTGCTTCACATTTCTACAGCATTTTTTTTTTCTCTAGTTTTTCCCTTTTGACCTTCCTGAGGATGCATGTGGGTGTTAAATTGTTACCAAAGGGAGGGTCCCTTACACACACACACACACACACACACACACACACACACACACACACACACACACACACACACACTGAACTTTGTGACCCTCCCGTGGAATACTGAATGGAGAAATGCAGGGTGCTTTCGATCTGCTCAGAACTTCCCTGCAGTCCTTTCTCAATGCCCAATGAGTGTTGGGGAGAGGGTGTGGCTGCTGAGCCATTTTTTATCCTTTTAAAACTTCTAATATTTTGGTTATAAACATTAAAACATTAAAGATGAAGTAAAAAGTAAAAGCATTTCTTTGACCTCTTCTTACTCCTAAGACTCTTAGAAATGTTTGAAGCTTGTCTTTTTTGAATTTTTACTATGAATTCAAGAACTGTTTATTAGGGATTACATTGTTTATTAATTTCTCTTGAGGCTGAGAACTTGTTAAAGATATGAATCTTTCACACATATTATCCTGTAACTCATTTTGCTTTTTTACTTATAAATGTATTCTGTATTGTTTTCTGTTGTGTCTCTTCCTGGACTTGCTCACCCTTTGTAGGGCTGTATGGTATTTCCTTGCATTGGTTTTATGATGCCCTGTTGATATGTATTATGAATACAGTTGCTCACTCTTACAGTCTCAGCTTAAGCCTTTGTCTTGAATTGGAATTAATAGATAGAGTACTTGTAATTCCAGTGCAATTTTAAATCATGGATCCTTGCAAAATAATACTCAGTTGTGTCTAAGGCAAGACTTACCCAGAAGTTCATCCCTGTTACAGTGTGATCGTAACTGACGCTCCACAGATCTTAGATGTCTTCGGACATCACGCTAACCGGTTACACTGGAATCTCAGGTGTTGGCCTTCAGTGTCTATATATACTTTTGCAAACCCTTAAGACGACATATTGGAAGCCACTATTCTGGTGAAGGGGCTTTAGCATTGCAACTGATATGCCCTTCTGTTGGTTTTCTTTATTTATATAACCACAGGCATGTACAGTATCCCCCATACACTTGTTAGTTTTATGAAATTAAAATAATGTGGGCTTTCTGACTGTTACAGAGCTATTTGGTACATGTGATCTTGGCTCTCTTCTAGCTCATAAGTAAACGTTATGTACATAGTATGTATTATGTACATAGGCCACATTGTGTACTGTGTATAGTAGTGCATACAAATAAGGGTCTGGAGAATGATCAGAGACAATTGGATACGTTAATGGGGGCATGGCAAGAACTTCTAGAAGTAATTAAGGGGAAGATGAAGGGGCCATTAAGCAACTGTGTGGCATAATTTTCAGACTGAAAAATGGTAGGCAATCCAATAGAAACAGAATCCAAATAGGTTGTTAACTACCAAGGTAAATGACCTCTGTTTTGGGTTGGCAGATCGCGATAAGGCACATGTGGAGTGACATTTGTGTTACACTGGCCAGTGGCTGCTACTTTACAGCACAATAGTGTACTTTACTGAATAGGAATTACACCCATGTATGTGATTTTGTATGACAACATCATTTCTATAATGTCTACAGAGAAGAGGAAGGCACATCTTCATTATACCCAAGGAACTGGGGTTCTTGTGTCAGAGACAGTGCATTGCGTTCATTTCTAATGTGTATCTTTGCAGACTTGGCACCTAGAGTTTGCCACTCTGAGCTTTGTTTCCTTTTACAACTATCTCACAGACACACAAACGAGACATAGAGGTTAGGGAAATTTTCTGGAAATGAGTATGAGCTGTATAAAGATTCCACTTTATATTTCTAAACATTTTATGAGGAAACAAACATGCACATAAGTATTTTGAATTGAGTTTAGCAAATAAGCCTGAAAGCTGTAAACCTCAATTTTTAGAAAAATCTAGTTTCATATAATTATAAAGCTAAAAGCAAGAATTTTCCTTTAAAATTGATAAAATATTTTATAAAATGTTTTATTAAATGGTTTGCAATCATTGGAATGGGATATTGCAGTATTTACAGAAGATGACTTATGAGATGGTATTTTAAGCTTAGGTGAATATGGTCTGCAAGTAGGTGGCTTCAAGGGTCTTCCTGTTACGAGAACACACATTTGAACAATTCTATGTGGGTCTGTATTTTTTGGATGCCACGTTCTCACTATCCTCTTTGTTAGAAGACCTTGACTTTGTAAGCCTACATTTGTCAATCCTGGTTAATTTTCAGGAACATAACTTCCATGGTGGTCCAAGAATTGCTGTTTGCTGCCTGGAGAGTGAACCATTATAACTCATTTCCTCACGAATTTGGATTGTTTTCCCAATTAGTCAGTAATCACCATGCTGAGAACATACAGGGCAATGTGTTTGGATGAGGAACTAGTAATTGAGAAAGTGCCTGCCCAAGAATGGGGCTGACTGAGGTTTGAAACAGTTTGGATGTCAAATACAAAGACAGAAACACAAAAATGAAGCCATGAGTATTGGGAAAAGCCAGGAGGTATGCCTAAGGAAGCAACTATGAAGTTGAATTAGACATCGTACATTTTATATATATATATATATATATATATATATATATATATATATATATATATATATATATATATCCATTTTCTCCTTGCCAATTTCTTGTTAATTTTCTTCCCATGAGAAAAGTAAAAGGAATGATAATTTTGAGGTTAGCACTACCATGACATGGTTCAGTAACCTCCTAAGGGTCAGTGCATGGCCTTTGTAGCAAGGCTGCCCCAGAACGCTCTCTCAAAACAACAGCTTTGACTCTGGATCACCTGCTTCCGGTCCCTAACTGGATGAGGCTATCTCCAATGGTGAGTGCATCTGGAAGCATCCTCTGTGGTAAAGAGGAAGGCTGTTCTCCAGCCACACGTTAGGGTGTGAAGTAGAGAAAACAGGAACTGCTTTAGGTTAGTGAGTGGAAAGAACCTCAGCAGAAGAGCTGAAATGTGTGCGTGAGGACTGTGGGAGGGAGGAGGGGAGAACTCAAGTGTGTGGGTGTGGAAATGGATCCCATGTTATGTTGTTAAGTAAAGCTGTTTGTAATCTTTGAGACTGTCTCAGGAAGGAAATCCATGCCAGGATGCTGGAGGCAAATAAACAGTTCTATGATTCCCTTTTAACAACAAATTCTGGGAACTATAGAGAGGAATTTAATTTTACTACACTCGAAGAAAATTCTAGGGTGTACTGAGTGTCTAGAAAAGCTTTGGAGTCGAAGCAGAGAATGTTGTGATATGTAATAGCCAATGGGGGTTTATAAGGAATGAAACAGATGTGACTAACCATACAATCATTTGTAAAATTCTGTTGTGTGGAGAGACAGACAGAGATAGAGTGACAGAGAGAGATAGTCAGAGACAGAGATAAACAGAGAGAGACAGAGAGACAAAGGAAGATAATTTTAATGATGTAGGTAAATTTGACTGAGTTTTAGTAAATATTTTTTTCAGAATTTCCTTTTAGGGATTTAGTGGACTACATATCAAATATGAATTTTTATGCCTTTAAAATTTGATTGAAGACTAATGGCCTTGAGTTAATCACTCTTCCCGAAGCTCTGATTTTTTTCAATTCTATGTAAAACTTTTAAGGAATAAAAGTAGTAAATGAAAAAGAAGTCCATTCTAAGAAAAGATGGAGGATGCAGGGGGATGCAGGTGCTGTCCTCTGTAAGGAGCAGGTGTCACACACATTTCCAGCCATCTCACTGTTATTACAGAGGTGAACATGGCTTTGAGGATCAGGCTCAGCAGGCACTTTCTGCTTTAGAGCAGCAGCATGGCTGTGAAAAGAGGAAATATATGTGAGGAAGGGCGACATAACACAGGAAGAATGGGAGAGGGAGCAAGGTTATAAGGCATCTGTAAGAGACATCAATCTTAGCAAAGCTCCCTAAGCCAGATATTTGAAAAGCAAGAGATAAGCTACACAAAAGTATTTTAAATGCTGCTTTTGTTTTTGTTTTTAAGGAAATGCACTGTAAGAAGTTTACATTATCAGAATTTCTGAAATAATAGTTTTCAAATACCTAATATTAGACTATGTGGAATTGGAGGTCTGTCTGGATTGCATTATTATTGTAAGTAGCATGATTGTCTTACACAGTGATGTCAGACTTCATCTTGCAATCATGAGTTCACATCTAATAAGCTCTTAGTTCC
The DNA here is from genome assembly GCA_033318265.1 of Phyllotis vaccarum. Lineage (NCBI taxonomy): Eukaryota > Metazoa > Chordata > Mammalia > Rodentia > Cricetidae > Phyllotis > Phyllotis vaccarum. The sequence continues at coordinate 51,228,566 of JARWLC010000016.1, forward strand.
CCTTTTCTCCTGAGTATAGATAGCTACCAAGACAAGTAAAGATAGCTTCTGAATTGCTCTACCTTAAACTTCTTTGAATTGTATATTATTATACTAACTGTGCATATGGACTTCATATTGACCTTCAGTTTGCTGTGTGAAATGAGGAGCACCACTCTATACATCACTGGGATGCAATCCTGTTTTTCCAACTGTCTAAAAATCTTCCTTGCTTCTTTTCAACTCTATTTACTGGAAATAAAAGTGAAGGCTTTTGTTTTTTATTGCTCTAAAAAGTCCAGGGTGAAAATTATCAAGGGGTAGATTTAGATTTCACACTTACATTATTTTTAATATTTATTTGTGCATGGAGGGGTACTTTGGAGAGTTTTTTTTCTCCTTCTACCTTGTGGTTGTGGGATTTATTAAAATCAGATTACCATCCTTGATGATAAGCATCCTTACCTAGTAAACAAATCTACTGATCCAGTGTGAAACTCTCAAGGTGTAGAAAGTCCGATAGATCTACTTTCTGAAGGTAGTGAGTCTCCCATCTCATAAGGCAGTCAACTCAGACTAATTTGAAACTGTTTATACCATGATTTCTGAAGTCTGATTCACCTTAAGCAAACATGCATATGTATATGTACATACATATATATCATATTTTGTATTAAAATTCAATGAGCATTTTCTTACAGAGTCATGATTATATCAATTTCTCATAAAACCAATCACACTGACATGAAAACTTTTATAAATACCTGTGTATCTTGTTAATTTTTCTTCTCTTTCTAAAGCTGCCTGTAATTACAACTTATTCCATTACATCTGATACCTCAGCCTTTTAAATCTCTGTCTAAATCTACACCACAAAGTAGTTCCTTTTAAAACTGAAGTTCTCACTGAGTTACTAACAGAGTTGACAATATAAGCCCTTTTCTCATCTAACTCTGACTCTGTGAAAAGTAAGGACATTTTGCTAACTAGTTCAAGCCTGTTCCAAGTAACCTTGGTCCCAGGGTCTCATTAATCACAATATATTTTCCATAGCAACAAACTTGTACATTCAGTAAAAAGCAATAGCTCTTAACAAGAGTAAAACCCCAGGAGACAGAGAAGGACATCATTTTTGATAATGGCTGGAGACATGAGTTCTATTAGAAGAAAATATAGTAGGAAAGCATAGAATAAAAATTGATACCTTCCTTAGAGAGAGTCCCCGGGGACCCTGGGCAAGTGGAAAGTGGGAAGGGCTGCACTTTGCGTGTCTTTGAAGGTAAGGGGAAGTACAGTGTTTAGAGCATTAAAGATTGGTCCAGTTTCTTACCTTACCCTACAAGTACAGAGGTAAGCAATGCTTATGATAACAACCAATTGCATCTTTTAAGTGTTTGTTTTATGCCTGACATGTCATTAAGTATCATGCATGCTTTATTTCATTTAATTTCTCACATAACTCATTATCATTACAATTTTAAATCTGAGCAAACCAAGGCTTTACAGATTATCTGCTTCTGACAGAAGGGATGCTAACAGAAGGGATGTTCATCTCTGACCCTACAACCCACATTTGTAGACAGTTGGCTTTATAGACTTCCAAGGCCCAGGGGCAGTAGCTTCATCTCCAACAATGGAATGGTTATTGGTTATTTGGAAAAATGGTTGTTGAAGATCATTATCTCTCTTTGAAATTTATCTGGAGGCCTCAGGCTTCCACCCAAGACTCATAAACTTGTGAAAGGGATAAGAGTTTATCACCATGAACCTGAAACCTTGGTATTACAAAGTACATCATGACCTTAGAGTCTTATAAGATTAGCCTGAATTCACGTTTTGGTCGAAATCTTGGGTAATTCAGAAATAGTGTAGATGACGACAAACTGGATTGGAGAAATTTCAGATAGATATAATGACTGATTGATTGATAGATAGATGGATGGATGGATGGATGGATGGATGGATAGATAGATATATTTGTTGAGTAGATACAGTGAGGATTGAGTCTTAGGTAGTGGAGGGAAGAGGTTATGCTTCACATTAATTTTTGGCTGTGTGAAAAATTTGATTAGGTGTGAAATACAAGTCAGTGTTAGGGTTTCCATCTTGCATATAGTGTGGATCTTGGTTTGGCTACTAAGCTCACTATGTAACAGAAGTCACTATTTCTCTAAGCATTACTCTTTTGTAAGTTTATGATGATAATTTCAATTCTGCCTGAAGAGTCACCAAAGCTCTTAACAGGTATTCTCATCCCTGCTTCTTCATCATTCTCTAGCTGGTGTTAGAGAAAACGCCAGTTCCCTATTCAGAGCTTTCCTGATTCCCATTCGTGAACTGTCCACACTGGCACTGCTGTTCTCTGCTCCATTACACCATTCAGATTTTCTTTCCCTAGACACTTGTCCCTGTCTGTAATAATCAGTCATGCATTTATTTATATGCTTATTGGCTTGCCTCATTCAATAGAATGGGACCTGTTTTTAAGTTGGGGGAGTCTGTCTTGTTTCTCCACATCTCTACCTTTGGGAGAATGACCGACATGGGGTATGGACCCCCACCAGTGTGTTCTCTGCTACTTCAAGGAATGTAAATGTGATAACAACTGGGGCGTTTGTCAAAGACACAAATGCTTTGAGACCCATTCTGAAGTTCACCCTCGAAGATTCCCCTGAAGGAGAATCTTATATTCTTCCTGTGATTCCAGTGTGCAACCCAGTTACAAAAATATTATGTTAGAGAAATTATCCATATTCTCAAGGCTCTTACCATCTTAGTTGGCAGTCAGTATCCTTGCTCAGGGAAAGAAGGACAAATGTCTCTACTAGTTTAATGCCTCGAGCCCCAAATCAGAGCTCTTTGGTCCTTTGGAGTTACAGAGCAAAACGAAATGGGAAAAAATTCCCCGAGAGGGGAAAGGATCTAGGGCCGGAGAGGGGAGGGGTAAAGCAAAGAGGGGGAAATGAATCAGTACACAAGGAACAGACCTCTATAGGGGTCTGTAAGAACAATGATAAAGAAATAAGAAGGGAGAAGCAGGGGAAACAGATGTAGCTGCCAGAAGTTAAATACACATCTGTTAAGAATGCTCTTCTCATATGCAGGGTCAGAAAAATATGTACAGATGTAGCACCCCACTGATTGACAGCAAGACCTCAGTTCTGGCTCAGGGAATCTTGTTTACTTGACAGCACTTTGTTTTAAAGCTGGAGGCAGAGAAATGTCTTATGCATGTCCTTAAACTGGAAGGCCTTTTGTTCAGGATACTTATACCATTTGCAGATAATGATGTGCATAGCAGTTTCAGCTGTCTGCATATGCATTTTTATGTTTTTTTATGACAGTTCTTCGTACTAAACTAAAAGGCCATTTAGAGCTGTCAGCGCTGACAGGCATCACCCTTTACATTTACAATTCTGTTAGCGTGCATTGTCAGGTGGGTTCGCCAGACTGCCGAAATGTGATTTCCTTTGAAACCTATGTATGACTTTAATTTAATACAGCAGCCTCAAAAGAGAGAGAGGGAATAAGAGAGAGACAGAGAGAGCGCCCAAGAGAGCTTTATTAAGTATTCTTTTTCCATTAATCTCCTACTTTTTTTTTGTTTCATAAGACCCTTCCTTTATTCCTTGGCTTCTTTATTTCTCTTCCCGCTCTCTGCGTTATTTCTTCTTTGCGTCTTTCTTCTCCATGGGATTCTTCACGTCAAGCAGAAGGGAAGTCTGACAAGGGGAACGACTCTACCTATCTGAGCCAAGCCAGACTACATCGCACTTTCCATATGGCCCAGGGTTAATTTTCAGTCAAACCAATTTTTAAAAGATGTTTGGCAGAGTGTAGTGCTGAGTGAATATTCACAATCTGGATGGTGGGGACATGGAAGAAATCCATTTACTCCGGCTAATGACTTATCATCTTGTATCATCAGAGCCACCTGTCTTTGAGAGAGCCCCTTTATTCTCCTCCTAAACATTTTTATTTCAGCAGTATGGAAGTCTGCCTTGTTTTAAGAAAAAGACTCTAGCATATGCACCTTGAAAGGAAGGAAAGCCATGCTAAGATGTGGAAGGTTTCATAGTTCATCTGCTCTAGCTGCCCATGTGTGCAGGAGGCAGACATACTTCAACTCCAGCGGAGCTGAAATAAAATGCTAATATGTCCATTCTGACCTGCAGCTTCAGCTTCAGGAAAGCCCTGGAACTTTTCTGACCCTAGAGCATTTGAGGTAGATGAGTGACAGAGAGGAAGTGGGTCACAATTCTATGTATATGTCTCTGATAATTCGTTGCAAAAGCTCACAAGGATTAAAATGGGCTTTAAGTCATCAGAATCTCTTTTCTATCTTAATTTTGTATTTATCTTAATACAGGATTCTACTGGTTCCTGATAAATCAGAATAATATTTGGCTATGCAGAGAGAAAGGCAAGTTAATTACCTGGTAATATAAAAAGTTATGAGGAAAATATTAGCCAGTAAATAGCATTTTAAAGGCATTATTTTAAAACTAAAAAAAACTGAGCTGTACCAGAAATACAATGTGTGCTAATCTGCAGTGTTTGCACTACAGATTTCATTGTGTGTGAAATTATGGAGCCACACCCAGATCAGCATGTAAAGTACCCTCAGCTTCCCAGAAGGGATGAATATGTAATTCATATGCCCATGTCCACCTTCAAGGTTTGCAGGAAGACAGGAGAGAGCAAACTTTGAATGCTGAATAAATTTTATGTCAGAAGAAATAATTTGTGTTAACCACTGAATGAGTCAACCCTGAGGTGGGGATTGTCTCCTCTATTTGTTTCACTTAAGAATTAGACATCCCCATGATGATGACAAGGCCCGGCTTCATGTATGGATGGTAGAGTATGGTGTATTATAGGGTAGTTATTGTGAGACTGCTCTTGTGTCTTTGACTACTCTCTTATGGTGTAACTTCAGGTTTAGCAAAAGGATTACCTTTTGCATGAAGTCCTCTTTTAAAAGTCCCATCTGCCTTGTTCAGTGTGTAAGAAGTATCTTTCCAAATACCAACATTGTTCTCCAGACCTACTAATCAGTAGCTTTCATCTCTGGCAGAAGGGGTGGGATGCAATTCCCGGGCTCTTGGAGGCAGGTGCAGCAAAGAGGGAGTTTTGAGAGGGAAGGAGAGGGATGGATGGCAGGTGGAGGCAGGCTGTAGAAGAGTCCAACTCTGTCATGCATTGAGGCTGCCTTTGCCAGCGTCACTGTAAGCCCAGGTTCTTTAAAGCTCCTTCCCAAAGGAGAAAAACTAGCAGAGAAATCAAAAGCTACACAGTACTCTGCCATCTCCTCCCATCTCTTCCTCTCTGTCTGCACTGCACACTGGCCTCCAATGCCCTGCAGGAACCAATTACAATATTCTAATGAGGATAGTTACTATTAACTGCTTTGGCTAACCTGTTACCTCTTCATAAGCATCCTGGCTGTGACCACCTCATCTCAACTCACCCTTTCTACCTCCTCACTCACAGCTGGACTGATGTCCCTAACCATGTTCCCCTAACACTGATAGGGGAGCATATGCACGGCAGTGTAAAGACTAAGATTTGTAGAATGCAAAGAACTGTGGTCCCATCAAGCCAAAGAACAAAACAGGCAGGTGGTTGGAGATGCTATGCTTTCCTTGCTTGTAACATCTTTGGGGACAAAAATTAACGGGCATATTTGCAGCAAATTCTCCACTAATGTGAACATGTTTCTAGACAAAGTATAAAATACAGGGTTGAAAAGCATTGATCTAAGATTAAATGTTGCTATCATGTCCTAACTTCACAACCTCCAGTCAATTCCTTAATCTCCACGGCTAATCTCTGTTGTGTCATATATAAATGTGGAAATGTCCTGTCCCTAATTTGGAAGGGTTCAGATATTTTGAGAACAATGTATGTAAAGCTATTTTACATATTATGTATTATCAGCTAAGTCTTGGGTACATCCTTAGTCTAGCATAGTTTGTCTTAATAAAGATAGGATAAATATAAAGAATGGAATTCTTGTCATGTACCTTCAAGGGCCTGTTTGTACCTCTTGATTCTCAGCACAGTTAAGACCCATCTCAAGTCTCCATTGGCATCAACTTCCATTCTGCACAGCCATTACAAAGACTATCATAGGTGTCTTATAGATAAGTTCTCCAAGGAATATTAACAAGAAAGGTTTAGTTTTTGGCAAAGGGGTATATGGATAGTTTCCCGTTGGTGTACCTGAAGGACTAGTTTCAAAAACCTCTTCAGATACCATTTTTTGTATGCTTAAGTTATTTATATTAAATGTAGAATTTATTATGTATATAACCCACAGACATTTTTCATTAAGTTGTTTATAGCTTACTTATAGTACCTGAGATCATGTAACTGCTATATGGTTAGTGCTTCTATAGTCTTGCTTAAAGAATAATTCCAAAACTGTTTAAAAAAATATATATGGTCAGTACATAAACAAGTTAAAAAACATTTTCCATCCATGGCTAGTTGGGTTATTAGATGAGAAGACCAGAGGTCCAGTTGTCTGCCTACTGATGTATGCAGTCGTAGAAATACATAAAAAGCCACCTTCGAGGTGTGTGTGTGTGTGCACGCTAAACATCTATGATTTTCTTGCCTGCTCATAAGAGATTGCATTACTCAATCCTTTGACCCTTTCCTTGATGGTTGTAAGGACCATGAAGCCTTAGAATCTAAGTTTTATGATATGAGTAAGAGAAACGTTACCTCCAAATTGTTTATAAACTAAATCCACATTGGTGACCAATCTCAAAAGTGACTCTGAACATTTATCTAAACATTTGCTTAAAGAATTTGGTTCCTGTGTGCAAGTGATGGCTCACTGTTCACTAGCTATGGAGATGGGGCAAGAAGGCAATATTGGTTAGCATTGTTTATTCAAAAACATTACCAAATGCAGATTTAGGTCTGAGCCAAGTCCATGGAACTTAAAGCACATCTGCAGGGGATGTGATAGGCAGTCTTTTTAAGTTTACAATTTTATACATCGCAGTTATTAGACAAAGCAACATCTTGTTTATGGAATTTGTTCTGTCTGCCCTCTGACTATGAGAAGAGACCAAAAATCTCTCTAGATTCTTGTGGTCTAGAGGGGGCACAGGGGAAAGTTCACAGGCCACAGAGTCTGGTGTAGGTTGGCCCACAAGGTCAAAGGCCCAACCCAGTATTGTAGAAGAAGACACTATGACCTCAGCCCTTGAAAGCTAAGCCATTTCTGCAGTCAATGGGTCCTGTGGTTGACTTTCTCACCCATGTCTCATGACTTAGCAAATATGCACAAATCCCTAAGCCCAGAACTTCATCAGCCAGAACACCAGAGTGTCTGTTGAAAACATGGTTATCACTGAGTTTCACGTCTTAAGCTCCCCTTTCTGCTTTGATCTCTCTAGTCATATATCTATGATAAATCACTCTTTTCTTCAAAAAGCCCATTTCTTTTTCTATGCATCACAGGTTACATACAACACATAATTATGTACTAACTTATCTGCTGATTTTATTCATCAGCTGGCTCCCCAATCATGAATGAGACCTTTAATGTGTTACATCTCTGTTCAATACTTAACACAGTTTCTAGAGCATAGTAAATGATCAGTAAATACTTGCTAGGATGATTGGATAAGTTAATTACATAAATGAATTAATTGGATATTGCCATGTGTGTCCCATAGCAAATACTTATAGTCTTCACTACCTCTCTCTCATCTCTCTGCATTCTTCCTGTGTCTATCTTTCCCCCCGTGTTTATATGATATGGTTTCTATTATTGTGTGGTGTTTTGTGTGTGAGTGTAATCTTATTCATTCTTCACAACTCTATTGTTCCTATTAGATATTTCAGGGCAGTCACTCAAATCCTTCCTGTCACATAATGAATCAGCAATCTGCATCTCAGAGCTCAGGTTTCCTGGGAGCTGTAAGGTGAGGATGGTGGCCTCAGTCACTGTGATTTGATTAGAACTCGGAATCTCACTGGATTGTCCCTATCTCTAGTTGATGGCAAGAGAAAGCAGCGGTGGCTAGCTTCCTTGCTTTTGTGATTCTCTCCAAGGCTCTGAGGCTGCTAGGTTCTGCCAAGGAGGGAAGGGTAGAGAGAGATTCATTATTGCTTTCTGATGCTTCAAATTACTTGAGTCTTGAGGCGGGGGGGGGGGGGGGGGGGGTTATAGGAAGTGAGAAGCCAGAGATACATACAATAGCCCTTGTCTTCTGGTTTGTGAGGTGGGTGATGCTGAAGTGACAAAAACTGTCATTCCCACCCTTCTGGTGTGTCTGCTATCTCCATCTTTGCTACAAGCTCCCAGAGGATGAATTTAAGGATAGCAATGTCCTCAGAAGCCAGTCTGCTGAATACAGGGAAGGTAGGGGCCACGAAGCTCACTCAGAGTCTTAATGTCCTCACTGGAGAGATGGATGCACAGTGATTCACATCCCATGGAATTTCCATGGGGATTCAGAGACCATGAGTGAGATCCCATCCTCCAGTGCCCAGTACCATGTTTTCAACAGACACTCTGGTGTTCTGGCTGATGAAGTTCTGGGCTCAAACCCAGGGCCTTGCTCATTCCAGGCAAGCACTGTCCATCTAGATCCACTCCCATGCCCTTGGTTATTATTTTTATTGTTGGCTTAATGAGTGCCTGAGATTGTACATCAGTCCAAATCCCAATCTTTCCAATTCTAATTCTGATCTTTACAGATCACTCCCATGCATTGCACAACAATTTGCCTGGCCTGGGTGTGGAGGTGTGCGTATGCATGTGCGTGTGCGTGTGCGTGTGCGTGCGCGTGCGCGTGCGCGTGCGCGTGCGCGTGTGTGTGCGTGTGTGTGTGTGTGTGTGTGTGTGTGTGTGTGTGTGTGTGTGTGTGTGTGAGGGTGGAGGGAAGATTAATTAAAGAAAGAACCATAAAAAATTTCAGTGAATCTCAAATGGATGTAATATTAAATACATAATTACTTTTCAACTTCAGTAGCTATAATATCAGAGATAAAAATCATGTCAGCTTTAATCTTTTCCTCATTGTAGATTCAGACCGCTACATTAGTAACCAACTTTCTGAGCTATGTCATTTTCTCTTGGAAACATACCTTTTTAGAACTTCAACACAGAAGCCCTTCTGGAGCATGCCCTGGAAACTCCCTACTGAGGCCTCTCCACTCCCTCCCACTGCTTTGGTCATCACAGTGTCTGATCCTCTGTTCATTCACCCACTCAATAAGAAACAGAGACAATCCATCTTACAGAGAGCCTTTTCTTGCCTTGTGTTTGGCCCTGTGTACAGTTGACTCACACTGGTATCCATGGGATGTGGCTACTTGTGGCTAATGTTCTGGGTGTCTATAATTCAGAGACTTTTCTGTTCATAACTCTCATAACCCAGGGCCACCACCTTCTACTTTGAGCTGGGTCCTAGACAAAAGGTTCTCAAATATCTTGACTCTTCCCTATTTTAAACAGGAATATTCTCTCCTAATCCTGGTTCCTTAGCATTGTGGTCCAGACCCTCCATAGCGGTGAGGGAGAAAATATGATTAGAGTCTCTATATAATTCTCCTGGGAGCTTGGTCTGTGCCTCCTCCACACAGATTAGAAAGAAAGGATCCTGCATGAAGGGTTTTGTCAAACAATGTGTAAGAGTAGCATTTTTCCAAGTTTTCTTCTCTGTCAGGTTTTCAATTAGGAATAGCATCCATTTCCCAAGCATTATGTTAAGGGACTTTCCTAAGATCAAAAGTGCTACAGACTAGGAAGTCTAGTGTCCTCACTCACTGTACAGAATGGGTGAGACGTTTCTCCTTCCCTTCCCCTTCCCTGTAGATTCTCCCATCCATCTCTTCCTGTATTGTTTATCTTAGTACTCATATGTTTTCTTCCAACATTCTCTGCTCTGCTCCCTCCTCCTCGGGGTCTCATGTCATCTTTCTCTCTCCTGTGCCTATTTTATTCCCTTGCCCTTATTTCCTTCAGGTAGCACAGACTCTTTCTTTGCTCACTGTTGATGCAAAAATGCTAGGCATGAGATGGCCTGACTTATCAATACATAAAAGCAGTTGTTCAAATATGTGCCAGTATCTTGGAGAAAGCAAACGGAGAGTTGTGGGGTTGTCTATGTTATTCCACTTAGAAGAAGAATGTCTGCTCAGTCACAAGAAAGGCCTCAAATCCCCTCATAGAGAAGGTAACAGTAATTCATTCGTTTTGTTTGAGTTGGTTTTTTTCCTTCCTAAAATTCAAATTACATGGAGCAAGCACGAAAACAACAATCTAGTCAATTAAGCTATAACTACAACAACTTATTAAAATACTTTGTCTTTTATCCATAAACATTGCATCCTACAAGGCTACTAATGTCTAATCTCTGATTTTTAAATGCCTTTGAATTTGCATGAGCTTATGGGTAAGAGGACAGAGGTGACCCATAGCCCCTGGCACCAGACTCTTTCCTTTCCTATACTCAATGCAACCTACACTTGCAATGGCTTTCTGGGGCACATCCATTCCTACTTTCTGTCCATTACCTCAGCAGCTGCCTATGTTTTGCCTTGTGATTTATAACCCATCTATTTGTTCTCTACATCAGAACATAGCAGAAAAGACTTATTTCAGTTTTATTCCAGAAGCTCAAAGACATTTGGGCAGAAAATTTCAGCAACTCAGAAAGAATCTGGTCAGCCTGTGGATGACTGTGTATGTCTCTATGGACCTGAGGACAAGATCTCAGGGCAGGATATTTTCTAAAGTTCAATGCTCATGATGGGGCTCCTCTTGTTTAGGTCAACTGAAAGTTCCAATTTAAGGGTCAGACTGTGTTACTACTATGTGTTTGTAACCAAGCCACCTCTCATAGGGATTCTCTACATTGCTTTTATGACTTCATGTGAAGACTATTCTGAAAGATACAGGATAATTAAAAATGTATTAGCAAACAAAGAAATAACCTCCTAGCATTTTTTGAAAATTTTCTCTTTAAAGAGAGAGATCAGTGGTGGAGATTTCAGAACCTCATAGTAGGTGATAGAAATTCTGACTAGCTGGCCACCTTCAGGGAGCTGCTTCTCAGAAATTACCCTCAATATCAGCATAAAGCCAAAGATTTCTGCCAATAAAGTGTTGTTTATGGCTTCACCCAAACCCGAGGACATGGAAGTGAAACTACTGAATGAAATGTTTCTCCGACTCTGTCTTTGTCTCTCTCTGTCTCTGTCTTTGTCTCTCTCTGTCTCTGTCTCTGTCTGTCTCTGTCTCTGTCTCTGTCTCTGTCTCTCTCTCTCTCTCTCTCTCTCTCTCTCTCTCTCCCTCCCTCCCTCCCTCTCTCGGTATGTACAAGTATATATGCATGTATACATACATGCATGAGGAGGCCAAAGATCAACCATGGATTTCACTTCTCAAGCACCTTCACCCTTGTTTTGAGACAAGTTTTTACACTGGTCTGGAGTTCATGAAGAAGTCTGAGCTAGAGGGCCAGTAAGCATCAGGATCAACCTGTTCCCTCCTGCTCATTTCTGGGGTCACTGGTGTGTACCATCACACTTGCCTTTTTAAACACATGTGCAAAACACAGGTCCAAATTCTGGTCCTGGTTCTTTCAATTCAAGCACTTTACCAAATGACCTATCTCCCAGGATCCTGAATCAAGTATTTTAAAAGAAAGATTTTCAACCTATCTGTCCTATTGGCATTTTTGATTGGGTGATTTCCTTGTTATCTTTGTGAAATTGACCTTTGCCCTTGCCCACTAGATACCAGTGCCTTCCCCTGTTAGTAGTGACAAACAAAAATGTACCTAGTTAGGTCAGTAGTGATGACTCTGCAATTAAAAGCACTTGCTACTTTTACAGAGGATACAAGTTTGGTTCCCAGAACTCCTTCCCAGTGTCTCACAATCATCTTTAACTTCAGTTCCCAGGACATTCAGTGTCCTCTTCTGACCTCTGCAGGCATCAGATACATACATGGTATACATAATAGGTACATACACACAAAATACAGATAAATAAATCCTTTCTAAAAAAGTTTCTAGGGCCAGGGTTGGGTAACATTTTCTCTGTTCTTAGAGAAAATGGTTCAAGGTAGCTTTGTGTCCAGTGCACCCAGCCAGACTTGATACTGAGCCCAAATCATAGCAGACTGTAGCTGCATTGAGACTTATTATCAAAGGAAACTGAGGGAAGCCAAATGAGACTGTGGCTTGCTTTGCTTCCTGGTGCCTAGGAAAGCCCTGCAGTGGCTATTTTAAACTACAACAGAAAAAAAAAAAAAAAGAGTAATGATGTTTAAATATCTATGACAATAGTACTATTAATTTCTATTCTTTGTAGTTCTTAGTGCTAATGAATGAACTCGTGTGAATGAACTGAAAATTCAGATGCAGAAAGAGATTTTAAAAATGAGAAAGAAAAAGACAATACTTTTTTTTTTTTTTTTTCCAGCCGCAACTCTCGAGGAAGCAAGTTTCTCATTTGGCACATTCAGGGAAGGGTCCTGTGGCATAGAGGAAATCTCCATTGGACCACCTCTGTGGACCTTTTCATTCCTCTTGGTCCTTCTCTCTCTGCCACTTCCTGTATCAAACAGGAAGTTATGACTTAGTAACTTCTTGTGCCCATGTGTGTCATCCCGGCCTTGCTAGGACCAGGATGTCATGAGGTTCCAGCATGTGTGTCTATAGACGGTGTTTTCAATAATAATTAAATAATCCCTAGGATGCAATTAGGTGTGTTTACTTGCATTGTTACAAAGGAGGAAATCCCTTTCATGCTCGAAAACACATTTCGCCTTACTCCCATTTTTTCCCCCAAGCAAGATAGGACCATTTCTTGCAATGTTAACTTCTAGGATCTGTTGTGGAAAATCTAGTTAATAAAATTAAAGACGGAGCTAATTTAAACAATATACTAAAGAGGAAGATTGAGTAAAGCATGGAAAAGCTGCATTTTCTCTGCACTTAGGAAGGAGATAAGGGAGGGCTGTTTGGTAAAATAGCTAACGAACCAGATATGCTAAACACCCCATTGCTACTTAAATATCATATATTTGTTTTTATTTTAGAATATTTAAAAATGTTTCTTCTCATGCTTAGTGCATTGTGTACATAGGGAAAGTGTTCTGAAATATAAGGAAGCTGTAGACTTGGATCTTCCATTTTCAGGTGAAATAACACAGTGCTGAGGTCTGGAAGCAAAGCTGTCAGCCAAGTGTCTGTCTTGCAAGGACGAGGACCTGAGCTCTTTAAAAGAAAATAAAGGGTGAGATGGACCATTAGGTAAAGGTATTTGTTGCCAAGACTGACACCATGAGTTTGATCCCTGTAGTTCATATGGTGGAAGGAGGGAGCTGGCTCCTGGAAGTTGTCCTCTAATCTCCACACTAAAGAAAGAAATGTAAGTGCGGTGATATGTTGTCTTTTTAATAAAAATCAGCCTGGAATATCAGAGAACAGAATCATCCACAATCAAACCATGAAGGTCAGAGAGTGGTGTCCCATGCCTTTAACAAAGAGACAGAGATCTTTCTGAATTTCTGTGAGTTCAAGGCCTAACAGCCATGCAGTAGTCGCTCACCTTTAATCCTAACTCTGGGATTATGATACAAAGTTGAACCAGAAAGTAAAACAGCTGGGTGGGGAAGACAGGAAAAGGAAAAAAATTGTTCATTCTGTTCAAGTGACTAGTCAGGCTGAGGACTCTTGAAGATAGCACTTAACCTCTGTAGAGAGCCGCGTGGCCGCACCTTAAAGATGGTGCTGGCTTCCGCCTTCCACCTTCCCGATGGTGAGAGCTCTCTGAGATAAACAACTCCTCATTTGGATAAGGCTAAGCTCGTGGCTTGCTTCCAGGTGTGGCTTGCTTCCGTGCACCTGGGTCTATTGGCATGGCCCATGTGGCGCCCCGTGACTAGCAGTCCAGAGGGTATTTAGCTGGGAGCGGGTTTTCCCCAGTGGCAGAAGAAGTTTCAAGGTCCTGAATAAACCACTGAAAGAAGAGCCTGGTGTCACGTCATCCTTGCTAGTGAGGTTGCGCGCGACAAACCTCTTCAGCCTGAGAAGTTTTCTGGGTGAGAATTGACTATGCTCTGTTTCTTCTTTCTGATATTTCAACTTTCCCCCAATATCTGGCTTCGGGTTTTTATTATATGTTAACTAGAGTTCACTCAATATATAATAATGATGAAGAGCAATAATAAGAGGCCAGACCAGTGAGATGGCTTAGCCTGACAACCTGAGTTCAGTCCCCAACCCCATGTGGTAGAAAGAGAGATCAGCTCCAGCAGATTCTGACTTTCACATAACATGCTACTCATTATACGTGTGCATTTACCCCTTCCTCTATCTATCTATCTATCTATCTATCTATCTATCTATCTATCTATCTATCTACCATCAGTAAATTAAAACATTTTAGGGAAAAATTAAAAAGAAATTGGCCATAGTGGCACATACTTGCATTCCCAATGCTGGGTTGGTAAAGACAAGGGGATCTCTGGGTCACACTAATCGGGTAGCCTAGCCCCCTTTCTGAGCTCCAGGTCAGTGAGAGACTCTGTCTCTAATACATAAAATAAAAATGTTTGATGCCTGAGGATAGGCAGGTAAAACTCTGCCATTAACTCCACATGTATGTGTATATCTGCACACTCATAAGCATGTACCCACACATAAAATAATAATAATCCAATGCCTAGACTGAGCCATGTCATCTGTGGGCTCACTCATAGGTTTATTGTTATTATAAACTGCTTGGCCTATGGCTCAGGCTTATTACTTGCTAACTCTTAAACTAACCCATGATTCTTATCCTGTTTAGCCATGAAGCTTGGTACCTTTTTCTCAGTGCAGTATTTCCATCTTACCTCTTCTGTGTCTCGCTGATGTCTCTCTGTTCTTCCTCTTCCCAGAATTCTCCTTACCTTGTTGCGCCATCTGTACTTCCTGCCTGCCAAGCTTCTGACCAATAAGCATTTTATTCAACCAATATTTACAGTGACAAATATTTACAGTGTACCAAAGCACAGTCCCACAGCATTTGATGTCATTTACTCCTGTTCCAGGATCATCTTTGTGATGATGTTGAGGCCAGAACTTTATATCTAATTTCTTCCTTAATTGGTTGCTTTAGACAGGATAGCTGGGAGATGATTTTCAGTCAATATGTAGTCCTCCCTATCATTTATTAATGAATGACTTTATGACAATACTATATGAATCTCTGGTTATATGAAGGAGGGAGACAGGAAAGAGCTCATACTTTCATAAAACTTACTTTTTATCCATAAATACATGTTGGGATCATGTATAAGCTAAATATGTAGCCAAATGTGTCTGGTATTTTTCAAAGTGATTGAACGTATCACAGCATTGTACATAGCCTTTCATAGAATCACCTTAGTGTAAACACCATGAACACATCTTTACAGCTCTTTTTGTCCTCACAATTTCTAAAAACCTCTGAAAGGATGGTATTCCAAAAGATGTTTATTACAAGCTTATTACACTCTGTACTTTCCTTGTTAAATCTGATACAGGTCCTGCAATGAATAACAGATCTTTCTAACCCCATGACTCAGATTCTGCATCAACAGGATTTTAAGAGTACAGCTAGCTGATGACAACACACCCCTCTTGATCCCCTTCCATTGTGCTCCAGCAGGATACCTCATCAGCCTTAGGTGAGCCTTACACTAATCATGGGAAGAGACTTTTGCCCCTTTCCCCCTGAGTCTGGGGACATATGATGTTCCATCAGCAGCTCCCCTGCTATTTTGGCTAAAGTCCTTCTCCTTGCCTTGGATACTGGCTGACATTTTCCACTGGTTAGAAACTTTGTTTATACAGCTGATTGAGTTAGCAGTCCATCTCCTCTCCTCTTGTAGATACTCCAATTCAACCATCATCATAACAGAGGTTGGTTGTTTAGCTTGGCAGAATCATTCCAGTCATATGCGATAACCAAATTGGATAGATGATCAATTCATTTTCCTCGGTACTTACTCCATTAATTAAAGCCTCCAAGCCTCATGATGGAGTTGCTGCCTCAGTAGAGGCACACAGTGTGGACCAAAGCCTGGAGACTTACAGACTTTTAGACATCCTGGTTGGAAACCAGAGGCCTGTCCTATAAAGTGTATACTGTGCCCTAAACTTTACATACTGAAGCCTTTCTCAGGAGCTGAAGCTCAGTTTTCTGTGCTACATATATTAGAAATATCAGGTTCAATAAAAGCTTAAGTTGAAAAATTACTGAGATCAAGGAGTCCAATAGACTGAACTGCTGGCATCTCAATTTGGCTGCTCATTGTCCTACCCCCAACCTGTATCTGCTTAATTGTCAATGTGGATGAGATTCAGGGAGTCATTGCAGTCTTTGTATGGATGGACACAGTGTAGAATCAAAATAATCAAACCTCATGTAAAATATTTTTCCTTATTTAAAGGAGAAAAAATGAATTCTTTTAATTACAATGTATAAAATACAATGGAGAATTTATCAATAAAATTCATACTCACAGAGATTGACCTGCCTCTGCCTCCCTAGTGATGTGAATGAAGATGTGCATCACTGTTCTTGGCAATAGGCTGAAAGGTGTAATTTTTAATGATAATATTTCTAATGCCCAGAGAAAGCTTTCTCATTGACTTGCCGTGTGGCCTGAGAACATCACCCATCTCACCTTTAGCTGAAATACAATACAAATAAGGATTATGCCTCTTTCTCAATTAGCAGGAAGACCAAGAGGAACACTGTGTGTGGGAACACACCCCAAAGACTAAGACAGTGTTAAACAGCATAAGCTGGGGTAGCAGCTCAGTCAGGAAAGCATTTGCATTTCTAGCATGAGAACCTGTGTTCAATCCTCCAGAACCTATTAAAAAAAAAAAAAAAAAAAAAGGCATGATGTAGTAGCCATTGCTCAACAATGGAGAGAAGTGATTCTCTGTGGCTTGCTGGACAGCTGACCTAGCAACTCTAAAATATGTGTATGTTGACAGCGGAGAAGGTCCAAAGGTGATCTCTGGTGCTAGTGTACATACACCTACATTCACACAAAGACATATGACAGTTAGCAGAATAGTTCCGTAAGTGCTGAATGACAAAAAAATAGACATTGGAGTACAGAGATCCCATTCAAAGTGGATATTAAGTAGTGCTGAATCCACAGTGACGTCTTTCTTCAGTTCTTGGTCTCTCTTTCTGTTCTCTAAGAAGAATGTCTCTTATGTCGCTTTGTGATGCTAGCTTGCCTCCAGCACATCTCTAACGCTTACCCAGCTCCCTTGTCTGAGAGAGAGGGAACTGGCTGCCCAGAGAATTTGGCCAAAGTTTATATAACTAGATTGTTAAGTGAGTATTTTGGGCCTCTTTGTTCATGTTTTTGTAGCAAATGCCTTCATGACAAGTAGAAATGTTTTTCTGTTAACAGCAGAAATACAAAATTTCACTTTTATGCAAATTGATGTGGGAAAAGGCATTTTAAAGAAAAATAAGCAAAAATGAGTGATATACAATTTGACAAATTGTGGATATGATATTAATAGATTAAAGTAAAAAGTCATACATCCTAACTTGTCCAACATAGGCTAAGATCTGGGAGTGCTTGCTTTGGAATTAGCTAAGATTTTCTTTTCAAATGTGTTTTAAAACTTGTACAATCAGTCCATAAATAGCCCTACAAGAAAACGGTAGAGTGAAGGAAGGAATTTGGACTTTTCAGCTGCCATTTTATCCCCCATGGACAAACCCATTCATTGGGGGATCTGGGCACTGGAGTCTCACTTAGACATTCCAGAGTATAGCCCTTTCCCCAAAGACATGAGCAGTCTATCTACTTTCAGAATGGTCTTCAATCTATAAGGAAAGACATTTTGTCTTGGTCTCTGGAGACCACATGAGCCCACAAATAGTTGCAATTTCAAAGAAGTTGCAGATGAGCTAATTCTTTATAATCCTTTTCTGCCACCTCATCCCACATACTCATGCAATATACAATTTTTAATTTGTGTTCTATCTAGCACCACAAGAATATCTTGGATTTTTTTTTTCTTAAGGCTGCTTCTGAATGTTTCTGTGCAAGTTAGTTTAATTTAGGAGAGTGTAGAAAGCAAAATGATATTCAGGTATCTTGGAAGTCTGTTTTGTTGCATATATAGTGTTTGGCAAAATGAAATGCCTGGTTTAATGATTTCTACTTATTAATATATAACTCTGGCTTCAAGTAAGGAAACCTTGGAGAAGAAACTGCAGTAAAAACATAACTAGAATTTTCTTCAGTTCTTCCTAATACATTCAACTCCAGCCCTGGAAAACTTAACCAACTTCATCATAGCCTCTCCTGGGAGTTATCGTCTTTAAGACTGATACAGCTCCCCCGCCCCCTCACAGTTTCCTAGTCTGTGTTTATGTAATTATTGTAGAAAATTTCGATGTGTGACACTTTAACACCATATTATTTCACTTTAAGGAAAGTATGCCCTCCCTCTGTACTCTTCTTCTTGCCTGGGTGTGGAGCTCTGTTCCCCAGCAGATGTTTCTTGGTGTTACGAAATGGCTTCAGAATGCTGGAGTCAGATGGAGCTCGGAGGCGAGAGCCAATTATGTCATATGGTGTCAATGCCCAGTTACAACACTAATCTAACCAACTTTTTATTATTTTTAATTTTTTTCTTCTAATGACTCCCATGGATCTTTCAGGGCTCTTTACAAATAGCCAGATTAGATCCATCTTTATGCTTTTTACCTAACAAGGATACGACATTGTTAATGGTTTGGTTTTTAGGTACATCAGAAATGTCAGTAAAAATTGAAACAAAACAAAAATAAAAGTCAAACCCTCTCCTGTAACAGAGTCACTGATTGAACCGGGTCTAGAGTGTGAGTGTATGGAATGACTGACATGTATGCATGTGTTCACACTGCCTTCTACTCTGTTTAACTATCTTTATTTTACTTATCCTCAGGGATTGAAACTATTCCATTGGTGACCCCCCCCCACAAAGAACATACAATTCTTTTTCTTTCACTCTTAATTCCTACCCTACTTCTGAATGTAGAATTATTTTTGAATCTACCTTGGGTTGAGATAACAAAGATACATTTGTAAGGAGTTCTTATATTTTCTTGGCTATTATTTATTAGATAAGAGGTTAATTTAAAGTGATCCCACAAGTCAAAGATGATTGCATGGTTTTGTTTTGTTGGGGGACATAATCTCATGTGTTCCTGTCTGGTCTGGAGCTCACTAACATAGCTGAGAGTGATTCTGAACTTCTGATCTTCCTGCCTCCACTTCCTGAATTCTGGGATTACAGGTGTGTACCATCACACCTGGTTTTCTGTATTGTTGAAGATAAAACCCTGGACATGCTTAGCAAGCATACTATCAACTGGACCTACATCTCAGTTCCAGTGTGTGGCTTTTCTAAACAATGTCTCACTGGGACACAAGGACACTTATTGGTTCCTGGATCATCATCAGAGACTGATCGAATAGCGACAAAGTTGAACCATCACTCCTGAGATGGCGTTTCTGTCCGTCTGAAGTCATTATTATGTGGCTTCTGAAGAATATATTTTCTGGTCCCTAAGTCATGGTTGAGGGGATTTGAGAAGTAGATAAGAGTCAAAAACTTGCTGTTTTTCTTGTTTCTATGTAAAATATTTTTTTTATTTTTAAGATATACTTTCTGTTGCTCACATATGCACTAGCTTGCCTTTATAAAAGTCCTAATGTAGCATGAGAGATAATATGTTAGTTCATTAATATTAATTTTCACTCCTTCTATTTTATTGGTAATGAAAGTAACTATAATTGTAACATGGTGCTGCCCTTTCTCATCCAACAAGAGGATAATCTTTCCCAGGACTGCCTAAGTTAAATACAAAGATGCAATCCTTTGCATCAAGATTTGGCCAGATGTATAAATGTCACACAGTAAAGCAATTTGTACCATTCTCTCCACTCTTCCCCAAGTAGTTCAGTTTCAAAGAACAGCATTAAAGGACCTCAGAAAAGCTTGTAAATGTTCTTGTGTTCTGGGCCCCATACAACTATACCTATTAAGTACCAGGCTGTCTCCCAGCAGGAGCAACAAAACATGGAACCATGTCATGAGAATGTGACCTTTGGAAATTTGGCTCACCCAGGGCTCTACTGCTGCAGGAATAAGTCATGAACCCAGGAGGAATTTTTCTTTCTTAAATTCCTGGTTCTTCCCAGATATGTCTTTCAGATTCCCTGTCTCCAATATCTACATGGCACTCATCTCCTGACCTAGGCATTAGCTTTAGGGGCAACTGTTCCTCAACATACCAGGTACAAGAGGATGCCTGAGACACTTAACTGGAAAGAAAGGAAATAAAATTGGTCCAAGCAGCTAGTAACCTCACTGAAGAAAGGAATCAGTTACTAATTACCATTGCACTTCTCACACATCACATTCTTGGTTAATTCTTTAACTTAGAGCAGTTGACTGCCATACCTACATACCCACAACCCAAGAGTATATGATTATCCCCTGCTATGCTGTACATCTGGTATGGATTCCAAAAACAGCATTCTTTAAATCTTTAAAAGGCCTTCTGGGAAGAATTTGGTTTCCTAAGTAATGTGATCTGACCCATGACATAGAGCTGTTCTCTTGGTTTGGAGGGAGTTGTACTGAGCAACCTCAATAAGGGGATTTTCTGTTTCCATGCTTTCTTGTTCCATCTCCTCACTGTGCATCTCCAAAACCTAGGGTCCTTGGCATCTGAGGATTAATGTTTCACTGCTAAGGGTTGACTCTGCATCTCAGCATCAGAACAGCAAAGTGGATCATCATGCTATTGGTTATTCAAGAGAGCAGCTCAGGTGAGGATGCCCAGCAGTGCCCAGCTAATTAGAGGTAATACAAGCAGGGAAATGAAATGAGGGGAAGGAAATCAAGTAACAAATGGTAAGGACACACACACACACACACACACACACACACACACACACACACACACTCACCATGTGTGAGACGGTACAAGGAGATTCTTAAAGAACTCACCTAGAAGTTGGACACTTAAGAGTGAATGTTGCTTACCCTTGTGGAGTGTTTGAGAGGGCAGGGGCTGTGGCTCATTCCTTATATACCATGTTTAACTGTCAAGCCTCTCCTGTTCTCCATCTCAGGGGAACTCATTTACAAAAGACCATCAGAATTCTTCTGAAATCCTAAAAGCTACAGGGGTTTGGGAAAGGCCTCTGGTCCCCAAGACTAAGAATTTCAATGCAAAAGTGAGAAATATACAGATACCCATCCCTACCCTCTATTAATTATTACTGTTATTGCATTTCAGTATGTTTCTTTCTTAATGGAAATGATAATGTGGTATATAGAATCCTCTCATGCATGCAACACCTTCCACACATCTTCCTAAATCACCCCAGGGATGGTATCAATTTAGTTGCATGGCTATACTTATTTTGGAAAATATCTTCCTTTTCCAAAGTACATCCTAGTCACAGCTGGTTTTTCACACCTGAGATAAGTTGTGAGTATAAAATTCACATAGGAATTCAAAGATTAGAAAAGACATTCAGAATAGCTTATTAACAAGTTTTACTAATGTGGAAAGGTTCTTGTATTGGATATGTTAGATTAAACAAACTGTTACTAGAATTACCTACCTGTAGTTTTCATGCCTAGTTGTGGGGCATGGATGCTAGCTCAGTGGAAACGAGCACTTGGTCTGCAAGTGTGAGGACCTGAGTTCCAGATTCCAGTCCCATCCACTCTAAGCTGTGTGACTTAAGACAAATTAAGAAGTTTTTTTTAAAAAAGGCATCAGCTTGCTCATCTTTTAAATAAAGATAGTGATACTTCTTTTAGAATCTGAGCATTGTTTCTGATGCCTGTGACCCTAGTTTTAGGTTGTGAGATAGGCAATCCTGAATATCCTTGGCCAGTCAGTCTAGCCAATTCCTAGGCTTCTAGTTCAGCGAGACCCATTATTTGAAAATTTTTGATTAATAATGTAAACACCAATAAGTTAAGACACCCAGTGTTCTTCTCTGGCTGCTGCAAGCATGTTCATGAACATGTGTACCTGCATGCATACTCATGTGCATGCATCACACACATATAAACATCATATACCACATAAGAGAGAATATTAAAATCGTATTACATATGTGTCTCAAGATATGTTTGTATTCTAGTCTGAGGTCAGCAAATTACAGACCTCAGGCCAGATGGATGTGGCTTGCAGCTTAGTTTTATAGGGCTTATAAACTAAAAATGATACGGTAACTTTTACATTTTTAAAGAGGTATGATTTTTAGAAAATAATGTATCTGTGGCTATATATGACTTACAGTTAGAAGATGGGCAGAATAGATCTCAAACCCAGGACCATCAGGCCCCAAATCTATGTCTCATTGCTTCTGAACTCAAGCTGGCTACTGAATGTCAAACATTTCATGTAATGTCTCACTGAATCCTGAGGTTAAATATCATCAATTACTAACATTCATGAGTGATGTTACAATATTACATAAGACTGGAAGTATGACTCTTTTTACTTTAAAGATGAGCAAGCTAAGGTTTACAAAAATATCTGTAATTTGTTTTAAGCCACATAGCTTACAAATGACTGGAATTTGAATCTATTCTTCCCTGAAAACTATTCCTAAGGACCCTTGTCCCTAAGTTTCTGTATATATCCAGTCACAGCTAAGCTTTTCCTTAACTGGCACTGAGTGATCATGAGTATGGGTGGTATTTCTTGGTATAATTTAATCTAAGGGGTCAGCAAACAATATCCCTAAATCAAATTTGGCTTCCTTTCTTTGTAAAATATGTTTTTAATAGTTACTTATTTAAAGAAATATGTTTATGCACAAATATGTTTATGTATAAATACAGTATATTTATGCACAAAACATATATATTTATGCATAAAATAGCCATAATTATTTCTATAAAAATAAACTGTACGTGATTATATGTATTGCATGTTTGAATAATTATAAATTAGATCAAATTTGTGATGGTTCATCTTGTCTTCCAACTGAATTAGATTAAGAAACACCTACAAGTTTGGTAAAGCATAACTTTGGGTGTGCTTGTGAGGGCATTTCCCGAGAGGGTTAACTACAAATGGTACAGTGTACAGAGATTATGTTGTTCCATTGTAAATAATTGTCCCCAGCTATAAGTTTAATAAAAAGTACTGATTGGCCAAAGGCATACAAAAAGTATGGGCAGGGTTAAGAGACTAAAATGCTCTATGAACAGGCGGAACAGAGCAGAATGCCAGAGAGAAGCCAGAAGAAGCAGAGGACAACTATGCTGCTCTGAGAAAAGGTACTGAGCCACATGGCTGAACAGGATAAGAGTCATGGGTTAGTTTAGGAATAAAGAGTTAGCAAGTTATATGCCTGGGCCTTAGACCAATCAGCCTATCATTATAGTAAGCATCTGTGTGTCTCTGTGGGTCTATGGGTCTGTGGGCCTAAACCTTGAGGCTAGGCCTGAAAGTCCAGGCCAGAACCTCCTATTACAAATGGCAGCCCAACGTGGGTAAAATATACTTACATAAAACCATAGAAAGCTTAAAAAATGGTCTAGATCCAAAAGCAGCTTCCAAGTTGTGTCTCTCATGTGAGCCGTGGTACAGAGATGCCCTGGTGAGGCATGTGAGCTTGAGCTATAATGGCGGACTTTTGGAGTGCAGCTTAAGGTGTAAAATGTCTTGTTTCTCAAGTCTCACAGGACCATCAATATAAACAAAACATTGTAAATGATGTATTTAAGGCTTCTGTTCATAAGGACAAAAAGGGAACAGAATCAAAGATGGCTTCTCAGTGGCAATGTTTTCTTGGATCAGCTGTTTGCTGGAGGCAAGCAGAGGCTTGGCTTTTTAAAGAGAGGCTTCCTGATTCAGCCTTAGAGGTAACACACTTGTGAGTCTTTCAAGAGGCCCCACTGCCAAATACTTAAATGGAGTTAAATGAGCAGCAGATGGCAAAGCTTTACTTGGAGATTATATGGACCCTAAAATTCCCCAGAGTACTTGGGCTATAAAGCTAAATTCTATGAAAATAAACTAGGAGCTGGGTGGAGCCTTCCATCATCCATCCTACCAATCTTTAATCCTTAGCCAAGGACCTTGGCAGATTTAAGGTGTGTTCAGAAACAGAAAGAAATAGAAAAATCTGGGTGGAGTCAATCACCCTAGCCAAGCAAAGTTGTGGTCAGAGACAGACAGGAAAAGTCAAGAAATAAATATACAGTAAAGACAGTTTTTTTAAAAAAAAAAGTCTAAGTGGTTCAGAGTGTGATGAAAATATATCTACATAGACTTAGAGAAAGAAAAGAAAAGGTAGAGAAAGCCCTTAAAAAAAGAAATAGAGTAAAATAAATAAATAGAAAGTAAGCCATGTAAAGATGGAAACTATAAAGAATGGATACTGTATGTTATCGTGTTATCTTTAAGCTTCTTGACTGAAAATGACTTAGTAAAAGCTGCTAAAAGACAGTTGACTATAAATGCTGTTGGATTAATTCAAATTAATTACAAAATATATTTTGTAAATGAGTTAACTTTCAAATTGAAATGCAAAGATACACTACTTTGGAGAAGAGGTTTTCTTTTTATTTTCACAGAAAATGAGAAACTGTGGATTTATTTTTGGATAAAGAACATAAAGTTTGATAGAGGAAGACCCCCTGAAAAATCTCCAATGGAAATGGATGGCCCAGATTATTCAGCATTTCAGAACACCTCTGTTGAAGTTTCCAGAGCTCTGTATACAGAACAATTTCAAGGAGACTGACTGAGATGACCCAGCTTTACAGAGTACTGCACTAAAGACTTGTGCATAATCCTACATTTTGCTTTGGATTCCCATGAGATTTTCATCAGGAAGTAGCCTAGGGATCGACGCCCACATTCCAAAACAAGGATTTTGGATGTTTGTGTTTATTTACAGTGTTGTTTATAAGTTGTTATAGATAAGGGGGGGAAAGGATATTAGATTTGGGGTTTTTATTTTGAAAAGAGAAAAGGAGATATGTAGGGAGATTATGTTGTTCCATTGTAAATAATTGTCCCACCCACAGAGACAGTACAGGAGACAAGAGACTTGAATGGAGAACCTGGGTGAAATAAAACAGGAGAAGATGACTAGCACAATCTTCCTCTTCCCCCTTCTCCTTCTCTTTCCTTCTACTTTCTGTATGGGAAAGAGCCTTTGCCCCACATTCCCTGGACAATGGCATTCTGCCTCACTATTGACTTGGAGTCAGCAGAGCTAAGGAAATAGACCTAGAATTATGGAACTTGGAGCCAGAATGCAATTTTTTTTAAAGTTATTCAGTCAAGCATTTTATCACAGCAAGAAGAAGCTGCTACTCTATCACACCCCCCAAACAAAAATCAAAATCCTTACCTTTGCTTATATACTCAGAGACTATGGATACTTTCACACAACCATGGAATTAACTAGTTACAGCAGAAGGTAGACTCCCCAGCCAGAACATCCTCTCAGGGCCCTTCCCATGGGTCCTTTGCTGATCATTCATCCTTCCTTTGTTTGGGGATCATGTTCATCTTTTGTGTATGACTCTCAGTGCCTGGAACAGTGTGAAGTTCTTAGAGATGAGTATTTGGTAGGGTTGGGTAGAGACCCAAGGAGCTTTGTGTCTAGAGTCTGCTCCTGTAGCCCACACCCTCACTCAATACATATCTCTAGGAGCTCATTCCCATTCTCCCCACATTTCCCTAATGTTACTTGATCAGTAACATGTGGGTTTTAGTCACTTAAAATATACAGGATTTTTTAATTAGGGGAAAACAAGTTTGTCCAGAAAAAAAAAGACACTAAATACTTAATGAACCAGCTGAGATTTTTCTGCTGTCTTCTGGAGTAAGGTGCCCTTGCCCTTGATGGAGAGCTGATCCTTACAAAACTCACATTGGTTTCAGAATAATGGGATCTTGACACTTATGTATAACCAATACCAGTGTCTGGTGTTGGCCTTACTGTGACTTGTTGAAGAAACTGACAACTAAATCCACGCTAAATAAAGGTGGCAACCCAAGGACATCTTGAGGAGTCTAACTGCAAGAGTCATTTAATGAGGCAGCCATGTGCCACTTCCTGACAGTTTGATAGCAGTCATTAGTACTGAATGTCTCTGATGTTCTAGAAGCTTTTCTAAGCACCCCTTTGCTATGGAATCATTCTCTTCTATACTGTAAAGATTTGTCACTTGAATTGGTTTAATAAAACACTGAGGCCAGTAGCCAAGCAGGAAATATAGGAAGGGCAACCAAACTAAGGATGACAGGAAGGAGAATGGTGGAGGTGGGAGTCACCAGCATGATGAAAAGGAGGCATGAGATGAATGTGTCCTGCTAATAAAGGTACCACCACATGGCAAAGCATTAATAAGAAATATGGGTTAACTTAAAATGTAAGTGCTTGTTAGTAAGAAGACTGAGCTATTGGCCTATCATTTATAATTAATATAAGCCTCTGTGTGGTAATTTGGGAAGCAGCTACAGGGTATCTGAGAAAAGGTGGGCAGGAAAGAAGTGTCTGATTATACCTTTTACCTTTGATATCAATTATTTCCTCCCTAATTACAAAAAGAAAAACCACTGGAGATGGATTCTAGTATTGTCTACATTTCCATTTGAGTAAGCTAAGAATTACACAATTTAAGTGATTTCCCCTTGGACCATACAACTGGTGAGTAGCAGAGAGAGTATGTAAAGAGCCTAGGCCCAGTAGTAACCAACTCCAAGGTCTGTCCCTCCTGCCAGGATGCTGCGTGGGATGCCCCATAAACTTGATGGGTGGCATAATCAATACCACATCATCTATAGAAATATTGGGCACACAGTAAACATTTAATAATTACTCATTTCCTTAATGACATAATTAAAAATATCACTGAAATTCTACTTTGTTGTTGGCACAATGATGGAAAATCAGTGGACATTCAGGATAAGTGGATTTAAATACTGTTTATTAATTATTAAGTAGTGTGATGTGATTCTAAACAATCACATGAATATTCTAGACTACCAGTTCTTAACCTGTGGTTGCAACCTCATTGGGGCTTGACCAACCCTTTTACAGGGGTCGCTTCAAACCACCATAAAATATTTGGTATCAATAGCAAAATTGCAGTTATGAAATAGTAACAAAAATAATTTTTATGGTTGTGTTGAGTATGACCATAACATAAGGAACTGTATTAAAGGATTCTGGCATTAGGAAGGTTGAAAACTTTGTTCTAGAAGATTCCAATCTCATGGAAGTTCTATTCATTTTTTTGTATTCGCTTGTATTTGCAATAATTTTTTTATTGCTTGAAGGAAAGTTTATTTTTCAGTCTTATCCTTCTGTTCCTTTAACTTTGCTCTCCTTTTCTCGATTCCCAAACCTCATGAAGAGTATACATATTGTGGAAAAGATTTCTTAAACCACAAGGGTGATGTAACTCAGCGCCTCTTCCTTCCCCCTCACACACATAGAATATTGGATCTGAGTATGATTTTTAAAAATTGGTTTGCAAATGTGATGAAAAGAGTGTCCTTTTCACCAGAACAAAACAGTCCCTGGTACAGAAGTGTCTTTCCTGGTGTGCTTCATTCCCAAAGATGAGGAAATCTGTGCATTGTGTCACAACCTCCCAACGAGTAGGGGACAAGAGGGACTTGTGAATTAGAAAGGCCTTCCATGCATGCTCATGACAGATTGATCGGCCCCTGTTTAGGCTCCCAGGACTATAGTTCAGTACAGGGCTTGTATTTAAATGGGCAGTGGTCCAGTAGGGCTTGCTGGCCATACAGCTGATGGGGGGGGGCTTTTGCCATGGTGAGTATTTGTGCTGGAGCATTTTCAGCTAGTTGCCATCAATTACTCAGGGTTAGTTCTTGGCCAGAGGTCCTCTGTTCCACAAAGTATGTCATTCTGTGTTCACAGAAATGGAGTTTACAGTCCTGCCACTAAATTAAAATTGGTTCCTCTAAATTAAAAGCAGACAGGACAGATGTGAAGGGGAGAAATGGAGACGCACATCTTTTGTGAATCAGCTAATCATGGTGCCAGGATTTGAAATCAGTTTTTCCTGTAGTGGCTTCAACTGTACCACACCTATGTAAGCTATGCTAAATGAGAGTGGAATTCACTTTTACCACACATATGTTTCCCCTCGTCCTATGGAGAAGGAAAAGGAGCTATGTTTCTCCTGGACTCCAAAACATTTGTGTGCATGTGTGTGTGGCGGTGGTGGTGGCTATATATGTGTGAGGATTGGTGGTGTGTTTGTATGTGTATGCAATTAGGAATGCATGTGTGTACAGAAGCCAGAGATTGACATCAGCTGCCTTACTCTTCATTTCAGTGAGACAGGCTTTCTCACTGTACATGGAGCTCACAGATAGGACTAGACTAGAAGGCCAGTAAGATGCAAGGCTCACCTTTCCAGTTCTGAGCTTATAAAAGCTTGAAGCCGCACCTGATTTTATACATGGGTATCAGGAATCTGAACTCAGGTTCTCACACTCATACTACCAAGTGAGCTGTCTGCCCAGCCCCCAAGCTTTCTTAACATGGAAATATGAGGCTAGCATTTGAGGATGGCCGTGTCCAGCTTGTGTCCTCACTGAACTATAGGGACCCACTTAGGATGTAAGAGGGTAGACAGACAGTACATGATGTTGCCCCTAAACTCAAGAGCTTGTATTCTTTGGGGATGCGGGATGGTGGTTGACTTTTTAAAAAAATTAAGATCTTAGTGTTCATGATTAAAATCTTAGTTTTAATTTCTTGGGCAATTTTTTAAAAGACTACTGATTCCAGGCTTGAAGGTTATCAAAGGACCCCATTACCATAATGAGAAATTCCTTACAGGGTTGCCTGCAGGGCCACTCTCTGCCTCTTCTGGTCTGTTTTACTTTGCATCCCTGTGCTCAGGCATGCTATTTTGCCTTTTATTCCTCCACATTCTGTACTCTGTTCAAGCTAGTCCCTCTGCTGTGGTTTTCCAATGATTTTTTTTTTTTTTTGCAGTGAGTATTTTTTTTAAAGATTTATTGTTTTATATGCACATGTGTGTGCCTGGCTGTGTGTATGCACACCTCCTGCGTGCAGATACCTGAAGATGGCAAAAGAGGGTGACAGCTACACACTCTCAGAAAGGTATGGGTTGGGCATAGAAACAAAAGAAAAAAATCCCAACAGTAATTAATTGTCTAGAGCAATAAAAAGCAGCAGTGTCTCTGTAGCAAGGAGACTGCACCAAAGTGTGCAGAGCTTCACATTTTATATGACAGCAAAGAGAACTTTGGAGATGGAAATTTTATCTGTAGATTTGTTCCTTGCAGCTTGAAAGCTGAATAATGGCAGTGAATGTACACATCACATGTAGACCTCTTGGCAGGAGTCCTCCTTACTTCTAACTGCCTGCAGACATTCTTATTACTCTGTCGGCTTTCTTGTCACGCCTGTGTTTTTATCAGTATATGCGTTCGGTTGCTTCTTTGACACTTTTTGCTTTTAGGTAATTAACCCTTTGCAGACAGCTATGAGACTTGATATGAAGACTGAAAGCCCCAGACCCAGGTCTTCTGAAAAAATAACAAGAGCTCTTACTGCTAAAGTGGCTTCCTAGTCTGTCTTTTAAAAAAATATTTTCATTATATGTATTTCTTTATTTGTGTATATGTGGGGTATGTGTGTGCGTGCATGTGTGTGTGTATGTGTGTGTGTGTGTGTGTGTGTGTGGGTGGGTGGGTGCATGCATGTGTGTGTGTGTGTGTGCATGCGCGTGTTTGGAGATCATAGGACAACTTGACTTTCAGCTTTTCCTCTTCCATTATGTTATCCCAAGCATTGAATTCTGGTCATCAGACTTAGTGGCAAGCACAGGTAACCATTAAGTGATCATGTCTTTCTTTTAAGTATCATTAAAAACTAATTATCATGACACACAATTTATGTACACTTCAATAGTTCATAGTACATTCAGTGTGTATGAATATAAGTACAATTTACTTCAAATAATTTTTATTACTTTCAAAGAAATACTTTAGAGCTAAGACCAGAGCTCAGTTGTAAAAGTACTCAACCTCAAAAGCACAAGACCTGAACCCAATCCCTCAAATTCATGTTAAACATAGTTTTAATATTTTTTTTTGTAAAAAGCTAGGCAAGGTGACTTGGGCCTGTAGTCCTGCTTCTGAAAAGGTAGACAGGTAGATTCATGTAGCTGGATCTTGGCCATTCTACTCTATTTTCCAAGATCCAGGCTAATAAGAGATTCTGAATCCAAAATCAAACAAATGAACAGTCAAAAAGACAGCATTGCCTACAGGAAAGCCTGAGGTTCACCACTGACTCACACACACATAGAAACACTCACAGACACAGCACACACGCCCTTCCTCCCCCCTCTTTCTATCACTTTACAGTTTCCCTGAAATTCCTATCTGTTTACATTTCCCTTCTGAGGCCATAATTATTCAACTCACTCTATAGCATCTCCTACTGTGGACATTTTATGAAGATGGACTTAGATAATGAGTGGCCTTTTGTACCTGGCTTTTTTCAGTTATCACCATGTGTTTGGAGTTCCTTCTTGTTGGACCATGTGTCAACACTTAGTTCTTTTTAATCAAGTAATACTCTACTTTATGAGTATGCCATAATCTAATTGTCCACTCACAAACTGATGAATATTTGGGTTACATCCACTTTATTACAGTAGTGTTACTATGGACATTCGTGTATGAGTTCTTTTCATACATGATTTCCCATTTCTCTGAGGGACATGCCTAGTGGTAGAGTTGTTCATTAACATGAAAATTTCGTGGTTAATATTTCAAGGCAAGCATCATATTTCTGACTGAACATTATCCAACAGTACCTTTAATTCTCAGCTAAAACACAGCTTTCTAAGAAGCGCTTTCCTGTCACTCTATTGATTCATGTACCTCACTTAAACACCTTTCATAAGCTGCTCTGCATTGCCCTTCAGTGCCACATCCTAGTTAGTTATGCTATTATGTACTTTGATACATTCCCTTTTCCTGATAGTCTTTCACATTAAATGGCCCTCTACCTCATGACTGGCTCACCAGAATTCATGCTAATGTGGTACTATGGTAACCACCCTTTAAGAGTATCCAGAGAGTCCGCTTCTCAATAACAATCCTCTTTTGTAATACCATCTTCATGAGTACCTAAGTGACTTGGACAACATTACCATTTTCTCAGTGTCTCTGCTCATGACTTTATCTTGGTGGGGAACAATGACTGTGTCATAGTGATGTTATCCACCTGTCAAGGAAGCAAGGCTTCTCTTATCAGCAGCCACACCAGAGAGCTGGTCCATAACTTGAACTCCCAGATGACTACAGCTTCAGTCCAAGTATTGATAGCTGCCTTTTTATAGAATTCTGGTTGTACAGTAATACATACTTGTTGTTTTAAGTGACCAAATTTTGAGAGAAATCTGTTATTGGAAACCTAAGTTGTTTGGGACCCAAAGCAAGAAGGAATAGACCAGCTATATTGAGAAGCAGCTGTACCATTTCAGTTTTAAGGTGTTCAGTAGTTTAATTATTGGTGCACCTTAAAAATTTAACTAAAGTGAAATTTGCATATAAAATTAATCACTTTAATGCCTGCTTAGTGGTATCACTTGGTAACTTTATGCACAGTGTCAACCATCATGTCCAATTGCTCCCAAAGTACATTAATTTGTATGTGTGGGGGGAGGGGATTGTGCAAAGTTAGGTTTTCATACTCCTTAATTTACAGCACATCGATGTCATCATTAGGGCGCTGTCCTTCCTTCAAGTCACATTAATTGCTCTGTTTTGTTTGACAGTGCTGGGGATCAACCCCAGGACCTTACACATGCTAGGCAAATGCTTTACTGCTAAGCTATGCATCCACTTTCAACTCACTTTTGCCCCCTCCCCCGCCAAGTCCATCTCTTCCCCAGCAACACAAACGAATAATGTCTACTTCTTGTTTACATGTACTTTGTTTTATAAGAATCCTCATGCACTTTCTAACCATGATCTTTCATCCCTCAGTGCAAGACAGTAAAAGATTTACCCAGCCATCTGTCCTGGCCAAAAGCACTATTTCTAAAGCAGGGGTCCACACATACCACACATGCAGAGCTCAGGCAACATTCAGTATGTTTCATAACCAAAGCTTTTGGACTCATTCACATAAGTTTGCTTAATACTGAGTGTGGCTATTGTCTCAAGTTCTGGCTGAGTCTGTGTGGTTGGCAGAGCCCCAGATATTTAATAGTTTGGTTTAATATCAAGAGTTACTGAGCTCAGCCCAAATCAGAAGAGTTACTGAGCCTAGCTTGGACCCGTGATCTGTCATCTTTCACCTCGCATGGTCATATGCAAATCACTTCATCCTCTTGGCCTTAACATCTACTTCCTAACTTGAGTCCATTCTACCAAAATAGAGTTTTGACATGGTGGAAGGGAAGAATCAATTCCTACAAGTTGTCCCCTGATACCATATTATGGTATAGTACACACATGGCCCTCTCCCATATGTACATACAATAGAGTTTTGATTTCTGTAGGGTGTTCCCTCTTTTTATATATAAGATATTGCGGTTTTAAAATAAAATATTTATGGGCAAGTCAGAGAAACAACAGTGATGTTCTCTTGTAGAAACAGACTGTGTACTGTGGTGGAATTCTTTCTGTTGGCTCAGACAGACTGTGTCACTGCATTAGCCTCTGAGGTGCCATATTGAGCTACTGTAGAAACTCTGGTATCAACAACATGCCCCTTAGATGCTATTAGGAGCACCCCCTTCTGTAGAAGTTTGTCAGTAGTATAAGCAGATTGGATCTTGGAATTAATTCACATTCCAACTCTAACATTTGCTGTGTGACCTGCCTCAACTGCTTGGCCCTTGTAAACCCCAGAGTCATCTTATGAGACATATTTGTCCTGATAGCACATGCTGCATATAAGGAAAAAAGATAAGATGGTGGAGAAACCCTAATCTGAGATCAGCTGTGAATTAAATTTTTTTATTTT
Organism: Phyllotis vaccarum; assembly: GCA_033318265.1. Taxonomy (NCBI): domain Eukaryota; kingdom Metazoa; phylum Chordata; class Mammalia; order Rodentia; family Cricetidae; genus Phyllotis; species Phyllotis vaccarum. The sequence goes on from JARWLC010000016.1 coordinate 51,261,639, forward strand.
AATTATTCATTTTTTGAGATTATGATATAATTACTCATTCCCCCCTCTATTTCCTCCTTCTAAACCCTCTCATAAAGCCCTATTTGCTTTTTCTTAACTTCATGGTCTCTTTTTTTCATTAATTGCTGATACATATATATATACATATATACATACATATATACATATATGTTCTAAAATACATAAGCGGGACCTCCTCATTCTTTATTATTGTACGCTCATGTATGTTTTTCAACATGTCAGTATAAATATGCGGTGAACAAGAAAAGGCAACAGGCACAGTAATGTGGATGGAGGAATCCTAGAAGACCTCAACACCTCGCAAAGAAGTACAGGAAACCACGGGATTCTGAAAGCAGGAGAAAGAAGCAATCTTCCCAAAGGCGAGCACACCCATTAGGCTTTTCCACACCACAAATGGTCAGATTTGATTTGATTTTTTTCTCAGACTTAGATGATATTTACAGCTACAGAGTGAGACATCTTGGAAATGGGACCAACTAATTTGAGTTTCATGGCTATTTTACACATGTAGCCTGAGGATAATTTTAACACAGGCTGTTGAATATGGTTCATTTTGTCTGTGACTGAAGCCACGAGGTCAGGTGTGGAGTTTCTACCTGGGGACCTCATGTCATGCTCAATAAGTTTCAGATTTGAAAATCTGGTGTTTTACTTTTTAAATTAAAGCTATTAAACCTGTGTTTTAAAAATCCTTGACAATGCATCCAGCAACTAGGAACTACAAAAGTATTGAAAGAAATATTGATTTAAAGGAATCTACAGGATGCTTTATTTGTATGCCTTATTTCTGGATCTTCATGCACTATATAAGATTTCTGAGTTCAGAATATTCAATTTTCTTCTTCCCTGTTTGGATACTGCCACTGAGGCCAGAGAAAGCAATCTTGCTGTCACTGGAAATCTGATACTGCTATGATATGATTTGGGAACACTTTAAATATGTTTGTCCTTGCCTCAAAATAACAATGTCCACAAAGGCCAGCTCAATACTTGGCAGCTACCATTAACAGTAGGCAGATTGTGGGGCCAGGACAGCACCATTATAGCTACTGAAAGTCCCAGACTGAATAATATATTAACCATTGTCTTCATTATGATTAACCTAGACTAACCAAAGTATTAGGTTTATCTGTAAGAGAAAGAGACATAGATAAGGCTTACAAAACGTTTACAATATGTCTAACAACTTGTTGAAAATAGATGTCAATCTCAAAGTTGCCAAGAGGAAGGTTAGGAGACCCCCTTGACCAGATACCAATCTCAGCTCAGTTGGGTTTCTCCTCATTCAGGCTGAATACCTTCGAAGCAGTTTCCTAACCTCCTGCATATCTAAAACCAAGGCCAAAATGGACCAACTTCTGGATTATTATAAACATCAATATCTAGCCCACATTCTGCATTGGAAGAGGCATTTGGTTAAAGCCTCTCTTCTGAATGAATCTGTGAAGATCACAGTGGACACAGAGTATATTTGACATCACACATTATTGCCTAACCTTGCAATCGTTTTTGGGGGTTAGGAATCTGCTTAAGGGCAGGATAAAGTGGGGGAGGCGCACTAAGGTTGGGATGCATGGGTAACAGTGAGAAATTAGGGTACTATGTGGTGGTTTAAATAATAAATGCACACCGTAGGCTCAGGGATTGAAGTATTTTACCTCCAGGTAGTGGCGCTGTTTGGGGAAGTTATGGAAGTTCAGGAGTTCAGCCTTGCTAAAGGAAAGATACCACTGGGGGTGGGCCTTGAGAGTTTGAATCCTAGCCTACTTCCAGTTAACCTTCTCTGCTTCTTGTGCACAATTAAGATGTGACCTCTCAGCAACTTGCTCCAGCCTCCTATTGCCCTGTCTCCCCTGCCACTGTGGATTCTTTTTGTTGTTCCTTTCAGACAGGGTTTCTCTGTGTAGCCCTGGTGGTAGGAAAACTCACTCTATAGACCATGCTGTTCTTGAACTTACAGAGATTCACTGCCTCTGCCTCCAACGTACTGGGATTGAAGATATGAGCCACCACTACCCAGCTTGCCATTGTGGATTCTTATCACTCTAAAATCATAAACAGAGACAAATGTTTTATGTCTAGGTTGCTTTGAGTCATGGCCTTTTATCATAACAACAGAAAAGCAATGGGTACACAACAGAGCCTACACAGTACGAAGGCTGGAACACAAGAGGGTTTGAGTCAAGTCAGAGTGGCACTGAATAAGTTAGGCAGGGGTAGTGTCAGAAGCAGTGACATTGTCCACGGCATTCAACCAATGGCAGGCAGAGTGCTGAGCACTTTCAAGGTACCCTGGACTAACAGGATGGGTTGGGCAGTCTACCTTGTTTACAGTAATGGCACCTACTCTGTGTTGGGATGCAGTGTTTGAATCAGATCTGGCTGACAGACCGTGAGTAGAAGAGCTAGGAGCTGAGAATTTGTCAAGGGAGAGGTCAGCCGTGTCATGTCGACTCCTCTACCTTGCTCTGTCTCTGCTGTGGCTAACTTCAACGGCACTGGTTGACTGACACAGTAATGTCAGAAGCCCAGCTCTCTGATGGAAAAGAAAGCTCTCTTCTTGCATAGATGAGAAACCAACTATCACTTTGCTAATTCACTGAGGTGTCAAGGTTGTTTTCTCACTAGAATATAGCTCTGAGAGTCCTGGAAAATGTACTGATTACACTGGTTGACACTGGTTTAATGCTTGCTACTACAGATTTCACATATTTTTTAAAATTTTATTTTATCCTCTGTTCTTTCCATATAGAGGACTGGGGTTATGTAAGACCGTATCACATAGTGGGCTGCATCAGAAAGGAGTTGGGTTTTAGTATTTGGGCACTAATGCGGTCTTCTGAGTCAATGTACTCAGTTGCTTCCTTCCAGAAGGAAATATAATGGGAAAGTTAAGAATCTTGGGTCCCTGAACTCAGAAAAGGCAGAGCTATGGTTCAAAGTCAGGTCTATCTAGGTTCACATTCTGTGAAACACTCCATGCTCTCCTTTACTGCTTTGGTTCAGGTTAGTCCAAAGTATGTACTTGCCTGATGTTTCCATTCACAGCACACACACACACAGCACACACACACACACACACACACACACACACACACACACACACACACCATGAAGGGTGCTGAAAAGCCTCTGGAAGGATGCAGAATGGTGTCAGGAGCCCCTCTGTGGGAGTGAGTGGGTGATGGGGCTACCTGGTTTGCCTTGTATTTAAATTCCCTTTAGAGGGATTACTGCAGACATGCAAGCCTGCCCCTGACACAGAGCTGACATCTGGGCAGCACTTTCACCTCACAAAGTTCCTCTATGTTCTATGCTAGGGTGCAAAGCTCAGCTACTTGCTGTAGGCACTCCCTGGAGAGGCTCTGAGTGCCACTTTGGACAGCTCTACTGATTTTCAAAGCCACAGCACCAGAGCCTCAGGGCTTGCTTTGACTCGGATTTCCCCTTTCAGTTTGTAGTGCTGGAGAGGTCCAGAGAGACAGCTGGAAAGGCAGGCTAGGATCTCCCTGAGAGGGTAATGAGGAGGAGGCCATGACACAGAGGGAAAGACATAAAAGGGTGATGATAGGGGCTAACGTACAGGACACAGGCACAAGGCTGTGTAAGCCACACTGTGGACACACTATTATGGATGCTCTGGAGAGGCTGAGAGGTGAGTATTGAGCTGCGTTAGCAGGGCAGAAGGCTGTGAGATTCAGAGAGATTCCAAACCTTCTCATCAAAGGCACACATCTTGGATTTAGAAGTGGTATCAGGTTGCCCAGAAACCAAGAATCTTTATTGCACAGCTTGCTGCATGCATGCTTCCTTCTGTGGAATCTCTAGAACAAACATTTTGTAGGGGTTCTTATTTTGCCAAGAACATTTTAGTATGAGTATATTTGAATCTTAGGAAAGCTTTGTGAGGTAGGAAGGGTGTGTCTAATTCATAGTTAAGGACTTTGAGACTCAAAGAAGTCAGTGTCTCATGTGAGCTCCCATACACAGGCAGGGACTAAATCCTAGGTGCTCTGAAGCCTAGCTGGACATCTTCCCATGAGTTCCTAAATACTCTTCCTGGAAGTACATGATTGCTAAGGAGCCAAGAGCACAGGCTTGGGCATTGAGACCATCAAGGACTTGACTCCTTGGTCTCCAGCTGAAATGAGCCTGGTCTATACCATACAGTACTCTGAGCTTAGCTTTCCTTGGTCACAAAAGTAAGAAGAGTATTCACACCTACCTATTAGGAGCATCTAGCTCAAGCAGCCCAGCCTATGGCATAGGGCATTCACACTTAGGGTGGGACTTCCTACCTTCTGATGGGAGAAACAGTTAAAGTTCTTAACCTATAAAAACTCTTTACCTGGCTTTCACTGCCTAAGAAAAATCGCAGTGAATAAAACCTGTCATAACTAAGATAGTGCCAGAAACTTCTGGCAGTTCTTGGGCATTAGAGATTTCTAAGAGACTTTGGCCAGTACTGGATTAGTAAAATATTAGAGCATGATAACCTTTAGTGCCCTCCCTGGCCTTTAGGAAGGTGAGGTTAGGGTATGGCTGCATTAAAGACTCTCGGGGCATACCATTTCCCAGTTCCACAGTCGACAGAGCTGCGGTCCCTCTCAGTGGCATCAGCTGCCTTTCTGATAAGTGTTATTCTCTTTGGTCTTCTGGGAGCCCCACAAGCATCATTAATCAAAGCCCTGTGTTGCTGCCTCGTACTGAAGCATCCTCCCCGCCTCATCAATCATAAAAGCAGTAAAGAGTGAGCTTTGGATTGCTAAGGAAAGCCCCACACAGCACCAAAAGAAAGGAAAAAAACCTGGTGCGGGGCTGGGGAAAAGCTTAATTATCAGCTGGTCCTTGGCCCATCACTCAAGCTGGAAATGTCTTTACAGCTTTATTTGGGTTGTGTCTCTTTTTAAATCCTAGTAAACAGCCGTTACACTAAAAACCCTCATTGCTTGGCACAGGGAGCCCCACTGGTTTTCAAGCTATTATTTTAATAAGGCCTATTTTACAATTAAGGCACCGTGGGCTTTAAATTACATATAAAATAAAATGTGGAAATTGAAGCATTCATTAAGTGTGTGACTGCCTTTAGAGAAACAGCAGCCGCTCTTTGTGGTAAAATGCTGTCTGGTGTAAAATCGAATAGAACAGAAGGCTGAGGTTATGCATTATCATGGTAAAAATGAGAGAAAAACATAAAAGACCTACACACCACTCAGTTAACATTTAGGGTCATGCATAAATGGGCCAAAATAATAACAATTAATAGTAATAATAATTATGTCACCGATAGTCACACCTGATTATTTTAAGGAAATTGTCTCATATAGCCCAGGTTGACTATGTAGCCACGGGTGACCTTAAACTTCTTGTCTTATTGCTTTAACTCCTCCCCCAAGTCCTATGATTATGGGCATGTACTACCATGCCTGGTTTTATGGGGTGTTTGAGGTTAGAAATCAGGACCTTATGACTGCTAGGCAAGTACGTTAACAAATTATACAGTATCTCCATCCCTAACACCTAAAATCTTTGAACACTGGTTACCAGCTCGGCACCTGCTGAGAACAATTTCTCCCACAGAGTCATCTTGTCAAGTTTAAGAGGGAATATACGTTTTTGTACTCAGGACAAAAGGGAAATGGGGACTTGAAACGGAGATCATTTGTCAGTCTTTTGTCAGCACCAAGAACTGTATTGGGTAGAGGGGAGTCCGTGAGCAAGAGCAATGGCCGTGGCCTTCCCTTTATGGCACTTGTAAAACATCAGAAAGTTGAAATGCTAGAAGAAAACTCTTTCACAGATTCTAAGTTTATCCAAGGTAAGACATGAAGGAGAAGAGGAGGTATGGTGGTTGACATGAGTATCAACTTGATCTGGCCCTGAGTCATGATCTGGGTATGCTTGGGAGGGAGTTTCTAGCTTGTGTTAATGGATGTGGGAAGTCCCACCCTAAGTGTGAATGCCCTATGCCATAGGCTGGGCTGCTAGACAATGTAAAAAGGTGAACCCCAGCATCCTCTCTTTCTGCTTTTTGGTTATGGATGCAGTGTGCCAACTGCCTTGTCTTACAAACTGACACGCCTTTCCCTGAACCCTGGAACTGTGGCCAGAATGATTGCTTCCTTCTTGAATTTGCTTTTCTTAGGTATATTGTTGCAAGATCAAGGGGAGCAACTGATGAGGGAGGGAAGGTTTCTTTGAACCCTGGTGGCCAGGGAATATGTCTTTGTTAAGGTGGTGCTGAAGCTAAGGGGGTGGGGGGGGATGAGGAAAGAGAACCCAGCTATGAGATGAGACCCAGCAGGGGCCATAGGCTGGCAGAAGGAAAGCCCTGGCTGGCTTCAAACAGAGAGAAACAACAAGGTCAGGGTAACAAATGAAAGAGAATGGAGCAAAATGAGGACAGAGAGGCAAGCAGGGTTCAGCCCCTTCATGACCACAGCAGGTAATTGGCTTTTTTCTCAGTCTGGAGAGAGCTGTGGCCAAGGAAGATGAATGCACCAGTTTTAAGTCAATGACTTGGGCTGCCAGTGAGAATGGATAGGAAATGGGTCAGGGTAAAAATAGGGAGACAAGTCAGTCTGATAGTAGCCCAGAAAGACCCAGAGGGTGGGCCATGAAGAGAGAAGCTGAATGTATTTCAGATGTATTTTGGGTGTAGCAATAACAAACATCTACCTTCTGTGGCCTTCCATCAGAATTCCCTGATCGTGCTATCATCTGGCCATTGTCCTGGCAGAAAGAAGTTTCTTAGTTCCATAAAGCAAGGTTACATGCCCAAACTTTAGGCTGCCACCCATTTCCTTGTGGTTGGCATTTCAATGCAGAGGAGGGAAGAAGGTCTGGAATGTTCTTTACAAACAAATGAGCTAAATGCTAACCAGACTCCTCTGCCTCTGTGGACTGGGGCCTGTGGAGCATGATTGTCTCAGGGGCAGAAGGACTTAAATAAACCTCTGGGAGAAAGTGCATTGAGGCAATTCCTTCTCCCTCAGAACATGAACCTCCTCTGTGAGGAACAGAGGGTGTGGCTAGCCGTGTCATACACTTGAAAGCTTCTCATGTTCTGTCCACAGAGTTCTGCTCCTGGGTGGTATTGAGTCAAATTTATCAATATCGCTGTATGGCTTACAGAAAATGACTTACAGCTTTAGAGTTTGAGTTCTACTTTATATGTTTCCTTGGCAACCATAATGGAGATCCTGGGATTGAGTGGTGAGGTAGAAGGTCCTTCTGAAAGGAATAGTCCTTTTGACCCCTCTGGCTCTTCAGTAACAGGAAACGGGCAGGCAGGTGTTGGAAGACAGCAGCTTGGAACCTTCTGAAGATGTTCGGGATAGATTTCTCTCTCTTTGTCTTCCCTGAGAAGATATTGGTGATATTTGTCAATCCTATCCTTTGTAAAATGTATCTTTCATTGTCTAAAACTGATTCTCCAGCCTGCTTTTTCTTCAGCTTCATAATATAGAAACCACATTTTGCAATGTGACCACTGTTGTGAATTCTGCTGATGGAATATAAACCATATTCATTCTACTAGAACAGTAGAGCTGAGATTAAAGTCTCAGTGAAACTAGTCTTTTGAAAAGAGAAAGTAAAATCCTTCTAGTTAGGGAGAACCATATTTCCTGTAGGTCGAATTAGAGAAGTCAACACTATGCACACTCTTGGGAATGCCTATTACCTGCATTACAGAAGTATATCTCTCATGATTGTGTATATAATATCACAGGAACACATGTCTGTCAAGTCATGACTGTAGAACCAGAGACTCATAAAAGATGTTCTAAAGACCAGTTGTTGGTCATAATTAAGTTAGATAGGTTAAAAACTCCAAGAGCTTCAAGAAAGCAGATCTCTCTAAAAGCTGAAGAGAAATAGTGTAGTGTGTGTGTAGCTTTTACCTCACCATACACGCCACAAACAAAGAGACTCAGATTCCAAAGAGAAGCAGAAATAAAGCAGGTAGGTACCACAACTGCAGGCATTCCCAGAATGGCCCCACTTTGCAACCTAAGTCAGTTCAATGGAATCTTTGAAAACTCACAATGAGCAACATATAGACAGAACCATCTGAGTGATGAGTCTTCGAAAAACTTGAGGACTTGATATTAAGTCCAAGTCCATTCGGTTATAGGGAGGCGAAGTTCCAAAGCTCACACTATACTTCTGTCACCGACTAGCATGTAGACACTAGTGTGATGGGGCAGCAAAAGTTGTTTGGATCAAGTTTAAAGACAAAGTTTATCATGCCACTCACCAATAGGATATCTCTCAATAGAATATTTATTTATTTATTTATCTATCTATTTATCTATCTATTTATACTTTGCACTGTACCTTTGAAAATGATATTCTTTTGCAGTTGAGACAAAGGGACAATGGGGACACAGGAAGCCCATGTTCTCAGAAAAAGGGAAATAAATATCTCTGGTGAACAGGTGAAATCGGCAGCATTGAAATACTCATGGAAGGAGAATTTTTCACTAATAAATATTTTCCCATACCTATGGTAATATTTGAACCTCCAGCCTAGAACTTTTTGAAGGTCATGATCACAGCTTTACAGCATGTCCTGACCTCATCTTTTATGTCACCATTGTAAAACTGCCAATCTCCATTTAATGCCCAGACACTGTCTATTGCAGTGTGGAAAGTCCCTCTGTCTCTGTGCCCTTGGCTTTCTCTTTCCCAAGAAAATTTCCACTGATTCTTTAGCATTGTGCACTTTTCCCTGTGTAGCAAAGATAATGAGTCTTTCCTCTGTGATAATGTCATAGTATTTCTGTCCTTTGATTGCTTATCCGCCTTCTCCTTCGTCCACATCTGTCATTGACCCTTACCTGGGAACTCTTTGAAAGTAGGAATTCCTATTATGTTGATGCTTCCTTGTATTTGTCTTTTATCTGACACAGAGTAAGTGCTTAATGAATCACTGAATAATAAAAATATCCTAGTGGATAGATGAAAAGAATAGTCATCATCAAGACTTATAAAATATCTAATTTGTTCACCTGATTTGATGATTTGGGGTGAATAAAGACAGGTTTTGTTACTGTGACAGGACACATTCTATTTTTCTCTCTGACATTCCTTCAGGGATTGTCTGGGTTCTTGGTTTTTTCTTTGGATTTTTAAATCTGTAGGCTCCAACTTAAGTTTTTTTTTTTATCATCTAATGTAATTTATTTTTATTTCTTACCTTCAGAATCTCATACTCATACTTATTTACTTATGTAATAACCTGAGAGTGTTGGTTCTGTTGAAGAAGAAACCATCCTTACTTTGTCTCCTAGCATCTTTTGTGCCACAGTAGTACCTAGACTTGGTCAATGATCATCTTAGTTATATTTGTTGACTAAAGAGAGAAACTGAGTCGGTGTATATCCTATTGATATGTTTCTGACTTGCTCAGACATGCTCCTCATTTTAAATAGACCCACCCATAAGAACGTAAATTTCATTTAAAACTGGTCATGTGGCAGTAGCTAACTGGAACACTAGATTGGGAGAATTCAAATTGGAACTCATGAAAAAAGAGGTTAATGATTGATTAGTGATGGTTGTCATAAACACAAGAGGAAAAAGCAGTGCTGTGTCCACAAACTAGAGAAAATTTAGGAGTAACACTGAAACAATACTTGAATGTACTGTTCAATCCATAAACATTAGTGCAAAGCAGTAAACGATAAAGCCAGAAAGGTGAAAATGCCTGATGTACCAAGAATTTAATTTGAAACTAAATGTAAGAGGTTCCATGGTAAATCTATTTTAAACCTTCATTTCAGTGTATAAATAAAGTTGGTTATCAGCTTCACCTGCCAAATCATCAAAAAAACCTAATTACTGAACTCTAATTCACATAAATTCAACTAGTTATTGTGTAGTGTTATGGTTTGGATATTGCTTATATATGTACCCCCAAGAATTCATGTGCTGGAAGGTTGGTCCCTAGTGTGTAGAGTTAAAAGGTACTAGAAACTTTAGGAGGGGAAGTAGTTAGGACACAAAGTGTGTTGCCCGGAGAATCAGTGCTGGTCAAGCTGTGAAATTCTGATCTGAATAGATCATTGATCTCTTTCAATGTTCTGCTTTCCTATTACACATATCCCCATCATAGAAATGCTATTTACCATGAAAATATCATCCAAATTGATCAGAGACTGGTGCCAGAGCTGTGACCTAAAGCTTTTTTCCTTACAAATTCCCATTTGGGGGTATTTTAGCCAAGGAAAAAAATAATAAGGTTCCCCCAGAACAAATTGACTTGAGATACACTATAATATTAATTATTACTCTCTGTTAGATATTCTCAATATCATTTCCACTGGCAATATGGCAAGATTATACCTTTTCCCAGCCTGTTGGGTATGCTCATAAGATTTTTATTGGCCAAGAAGATTGTAAAGAGAAGTGACCTGGATTGCCTTTTGGCCTAAGCTTCTAAGAGATAGTGTATAGCTGCTCATCTGCCTTCCATCTACCAGAAGAACTCAAGGTGGTAGGCTTGTTGCACCTGGATCCATAACTGAAGACAGCATGGAGTGAAGCAGAGTCCTGGGTGATGTGCTGGTGGGTGCACAGTATGGACCATAAACCTTGTCAACATTGTTAAGCCACTGAAATGTAGAAATTGATTGTATCTACCTGGTTAGACTGGCAGTTCCCACATTGGGCATCATGATATATCACAGTGTAAGGCACAGATAAGATTGTCCCCAAGGACCAGTTGCTTGGCTCAACCTGCCATTCTCCAAACTGTGGCTTCTGTTCTGAAATATTTAGGAAAAGAATCAACAGAGGGAGAAATGGAGGCGCTCCCACCCATGGCTCTTCTTCCCAAGTCCTGTTCTCCAGCTGAACAAAGCTTAACACTATTGGCTCCTGGCATTAGGCTGGATTGAGTGCATAGTTATGTGCCTGTGGAAAATTCCACCTTGGCCCTCGAGGCCCCCTCCTCCCTGAGAACTGAACCTTGTGAAAGCTAGGGGGATAAACATGTTTTTTCCACTCTGCGGTTTTCCTGTTATTGCTGCCAACCCCAGGTGGCATTAGTCATGGGACTTCCTACAAACTCAGGTGTGGGATAACTAGGAGGAAGTATTAGAGGTATAAAAGGTTGTGTTGAATAAAGCTCGGGTCTCTCTTTGTGATCCTGGATGATGGAACCTGAGGACTCCTGAGTGCTGATTTAATCTCGACGTCCCTCACCTGACTTGGTGCACTTCAGCTGGACACGGCACAACACTGGTCTTTATAATCACCCCCAGGTGTCCTCATTTCATGCCTTGGTCCCCACTGTCCTCAACCCTCAAAAAACATTTCTTCCCCCTTGAATCCAAGATAGTCCCACCTCCCAAGAACTTACTATAATACCACTTCTTCCTAATATCTTCTCACCAGCTGGGAGGGCTGCCTCCCTCTTGTGAATTCTCAGAGGACTTTGTCTTTTCTCTCTTCTCATATTTTTCATAGTGTCCCATCAAAGTCCACTGAATGATTATGTGAAGGGTAGAGGAAGGGAGAAGAGGAGGAAAGAAGAAAGAGGTGAAGACAAATCCAGGGAGATATGGACAGCAACATGGAAATGACATTTGCCAATCTGGGTAACAGGTCTACCTCTGTTTTCTCTTTTTGGCTTTCCACCATAATTTTTTCCTTATTCTAGATAGTGTTTCTGGGTTGATCCCACTTTTATGCCCCACATGGACTCCTTTTTACTGTGTCTTTTATTAGTTGTAACACCTTTGTGTTGAGATAGATGTATCTGTGTTGACAGGTGGAAGAATCTAACCATCTCTTACTCAAGATACTTTCTATACCTCTAAGATACACATAGAATTTGACAGATGGTAACCTCAACTTCATTAGTTGATCTTCTGAAATATACAACAGACTCTGGGGCTCAGTATAAAACAAAAATGCCCACGTTTGCTGTTGAAGAATTAATGAGAATTTCAAGATGGCAACAAATGAAGGCTAAACTGTCACTCTCACCACAGATACTTGGGCAACTGCACGGATCACATGTGCAGGAGATCAGCCCGGCCATTCGATGTACGACTGTGAAGTGTCTTTTATGATGTTTGTCTGTGCACATGTGCACCACATCATGTTGTGAAAGTCAGAGGACAGCTTTTAGGTGTGTGTGTGTGTGTGTGTGTGTGTGTGTGTGTGTGTGTGTGTGTGTGTGTGTGTGTGTGTGTATGTTTCCTTTCAACACATCGTCCCAGGAGCTGAACTCAAGTGGTCTGACTTGACAGCAGTTACCTTTACCCTCTGAAGCATATCACTAGTTCTGCAATGACTCTAAACCAGTCTGTGGGTTATATACAATTCTAATTATGTATTTGATCCCCTCTGAACTTGGGAAACTTCTACCTGCCTATCCTAGTCTATTAGGTATGTGCTAGCAACTGTGTGAAGACAGACATACAGCTATTCAAAGATTTTAACAACCTACAGGAAAGTTCACTGTGGAATCTCTGCTTTCTAGGAAGATATGCCAGCACCCAGGCTGCAGGATCACTCCGTGTCCTTCAACTACCCTTTAAGGAAGAGTTTTGATCTGTCATCAATCATTCTTTAGCTTATGCGTTCATCTTCCAGAAGTATTAGCTCTTTTCTCCAGTAGAGTTAAATGTCTGCCCATGTCTTCTAAGAGTTGGAGTCTTGATGACCTATTTTTCTCTCATTTTAAATTTTCTTTTTCTACTGAAATCAAAGGATAGTCAGGGTCTCTTTTGCTTGTGTTTTCTAACTCCTCCGCAGTTCACTTCCACGTCAAGGTAACAGAGAAGCTGCGTGATGTTCTCCAGTAGAGCACGCCAGCAGGAGTTCCCAGCATGGATCTGAAGCGCTCTGTGATCTGCTCACAGCTCTGTGACAGTGCATCACACACAGGAAGTAACTAGTCTACCCCACTCAGGATTCCACAGAACACTAAAAGGTTGCTATGAAGACCCAAAACCATAATTCGATCTTGTCTTTACCCACATCTGATGAATTACAGAAGTTTTGTTAAATGCAGAAGAGATAGGTCAAGGTGTGTACCTTTGACTTCTGTGGGGTCAAGGTTATATCGTGCTCTAGGTAGATACCCTGGCCATTTGTAATCCCTGTTTTCTGATTATTGGACAAGTTTCCATTTTGGCACTGCCGTGTCAGGTCTACCATGCTATATTTCTTGCCAGTCATCCTTGGAACAAACAGTTTGCCTATTTTTAACTTAGTATCTTATCTGTGTTCAACTGAGATTGCCCTGGAACAGTGGTATGGTACTACCAGCTTATACCAGTCATATTCTCCTCTCAAACCCTCACTTTCCAATAGGATGTTGACATTTGCAGTAGGTCACAGTGGTATTCATCATCTCACAGAGTTCATCATAGTATATAAATCTGAAATTTTTTTATTATTTTTAAAAGATTTATCTTTACTCAAGTGTGTGTTGCATATGCCACATACGTTCTGGTACCCACAGAAACCAGAAGAAGACTTCAGATCTCCCAAAGCTAGAGTTACACACAGTTGTGAGCTACCAAATACAGAGGCCAGGAACTGAACTCAGGTTCTCTGGAGGAGTAGTACATTTTCTTAAATACTGAGAAATCTTTATGACCCTTTGTTTCTTCTCAAAAGGTTTATTAGTTCATCATATATCTTAGATGGTGTTAGAGTCATGACTTATCTGTTTCATCATTCATTCATTATTTTATGCTTGGTATTAGTTGAATATATCTGTTGTTAGAGCACTTATCTCCAAACTTGAGATACTTCAAAAGTAGAAGGCTGTGAAGAACTCTGAGGTAATAGACAACAGATATAAACAGTTTTGAGAAAGCTCAAATGCATGCCCACAAAGAGTGCTGCTTTGCTCTGGGGTGTAGACATATGGAAATATGTGAGCTCAACATTCCAACATTATATCCTAGTGAACTGGTAAGAATATTCATCAATAAGTGTAGGGAGATTATGTTGTTCCATTGTAAATAAATGTCCCCACCTATGAGTTTAATAAAAAGTGCTGATTGGCCAAAGGCAGACAGGAAGTGTGGGCAGGGCTACCAGACTAAGAAAACTCTGAGAACAGGTAGAGCAGAGCAGAATGCCAGAGAGAAGCCGGAAGAACCAGAGGACAACTATGCTTCTCTGAGAAAAGGAACCCAGCCCCATGGCTGAACAGGATAAGAGTCATGGGTTAGATGAAGGGTAAAGAGCTAGCAAGTGATATGCCTGGGCCTTAGGCTGATCAGCCTAAAACTATTGTAAGCATCTGTGTGTCTCTGTGTCTCTGTGGGTCTGTGGGTCTGTGGGTCTGTGGGCCTAAACCTTGAGGCTAGGCCCAAAAGTCCTCATACTACAAATAAAAAGAATTGTTTACTGCTTATTTCTTATGAGCGATATCGAGATGTTTGTACCAATGCTCCAAGAACAATGAGATAAAAGCTATTTTTGCATCAGTCAATACATTTTGACTTTTGACTATATGAAGTAACTTGGGTGTCTTTTTGTAATTTTTTGTTGTTGTTTTTATATTCCAATCAGAGTTTTTCCTCCCTCCTCTCCTCCTAGCCTCCCTACATCTCTCTCTTTCCCTGTCATTCACTATTCCTTCTCCTTTACACTTCATAAAAGGAAGGTCAGCCATCCCAAGGATATCAACCAGACATGGTATATCAAGTTGCAGTGAGACTAGGCACATCTTCTTCAGTTAAGGCTGAATGAGGCAACACTGTAGGTGGAAAGGAACACAAAGGCAGGCAATAGAGTCAGTGACAACCCCTGTTCCCACTGTTAGAAGGCCCACAAAAAGACCAAGATGTAAAATTGTAACATATGCTGAAGTCAATCCCATGCATGTTCCCCAGTTGGTAGTTCAGTCTCTATGAGCCTTCGTGAGCCCACATTAGTTGATTTTCTGAATTTTCTTGTGGTGTTTCTGGCTCCTCGGGCTCCTAAAATCCTTCCTCTCCTCTTCCACAGGACACACAAGCTCTGCCTACTGTTTGATCATGATCATGAGTCTTTGTGTCTATTTCCATCCATTGACGAGTAAAGCCTCTCTGATGACCATTGAGCTAGGTACCAATCTATGATTGTAGCAGAATATTATTAGGAATCATTTTGTTGACTTTTTTTCTCTTTGTCAGTCTTGTTTATTTTTCTCCTCCGTCTCTGAGCTATTGTGCCTCTGGGCCCTGTCCCTTCAGGTAGTGTTCAGGGGTGAGCTCTTCCTCCTGGCTTGGGATTCAAGCTGGATTCATCATTGGATGACCACTTCACAATTTCTGTGTGACATTTGCCCAAGCGCATCTTGTAGGCAGGACAAATTCCATGCCATAGGTTATGTGCCTGGGTTGGTGTCCCAGTGCCTTCACTCAAAGTCTTGGCTGGTCACAGGAGATGGCCAGTTCAGGTTCCATATTCCCCATTGCTAGAGTCACCCTCATAGAGTCCTGAGAGTTTCCACTGCACCAGGTTTCTAGTTCTTTCCAGAGATAAATCCCACCCCCTGATTCTAGTTATCTCTCCTAGTACTCTCTCCCGCATCCTCTCCTACCTGATTCCTCCTGTTCCTATCCCAACTCCCTATCCAGACACTTCACCTATCTACCTCTGATGCCTTTTATACTTCCTTTTCACAATGAGATTCTTGCACTTCCTCTGCTCCCTGAGCCCTTCCTGTTACTTAGCTTCTCTGGGTCTGTAGATTGTAACATGGTTAGCCTTTCCTTACAGTTACTTAGTATATACTTATTACTGAGTACCCACCATGTTTGTCTTTCTGGGTCTGGGTAACCTCACTCAGGATAATCTTTTCTAGTTTCATCCATTTGCCACTGTTTCCTGTTGTCATTGTTTTTAACAGCTGGATAATATTCCATTGTGTAAATGTACCATTTTTTTAAAATCCATTCCTCCAGTTTCTGGCCATTGCAAATAAAGCTGTTATGAACATACTTGGACAAGTGTCCTTGTGGTATGGTGGAACACCCTTTGGGTATATGCCAAGCAGTGGTATATGTGGATCTTGCAGTAGAGTGATTCCAAAATTCCTGAGAAACAGACATATCAATTTCCAAAGCAGTAACAGAGGAATCTCAAAGATCAAAACACAGGTGGCATTTTATGCCTCACACTTCACCAGCATAAACTGCCACCTGTGTTTTGATCTTAGACAGGTACAAGATAGAATCTGAGTCCTTTTGATTTGCATTTCCCTGATGAATGTTGAACATTTCTTTAAGTTATTCTTAGCCATTTGAGATTCCTTTGTTGAGAAAGATCTGTTTAGCTATATATGCACTGGATTATTTGGTTGGTTGTTTGGTTTCCTGAGTTACTTATATAATTTGGAAATTAGTCCTCTGTCAGATATGGGGTTGGGGAAGGTCTTTTCCAATTCTATAGGCTGCCATTTTGTCCTGTTGATGGTGTCTTTTGCCTTGTAGAAGCTTTTCAGTTTCATGAAGTCCCATGTGTTAGTTACCTGTGAGATTGGTATTCTGTTCAGAGACTTGTCTGCCAATGTGTTCAAGCCTATTCTCCACTTCTTTTCTATCAGGTGCAGTGTGTCTGGTTTTTTGATCAAGTCTGTGGTCTTATGTTTTTACAGAGTGATAGATGTGGATCTACTTGCATTCTTCTACATGAGAATAACTGGTTAGCAGCACCATAAGTTGAAGATGCTTTCTTTTCTCCTTCGTATAGTTTAGATTTTAAAAAAAAAATCAAGTGTCCAGAGGTATGTGGGTTTACTTCTGAGTCTTTTATTCTACTCCATGATCTTTCTGTCTATTTTTATGCTAATTGTTGGGATCATGTTTGGTCTGATAACTCATTTACCTGGTACAGCTAGCAGATGTCTATGAATAGAGGCATCATGCTATATGGACACAGGAGACATGATGGAAGGCAGCATGGGTGGCAGCATGGCAGGAGACATTTATATTGCTTCTACACAGAAGGACTTTATTATTATGGCAGATTAGAGAAAGAAGAAAAGGAAAGAGAGAAGAGATAAAAGACAGAGTGGAGGGATAGAGAGTGCTTTGGAGAGGGAAAAAGAAAGAGAAAGAGTCAGTGGTGGGAATTCTTCTTAAATGAGGCTTGACATCAGAACTCAGGTCAGGGTGTGGCTTCAGAGGCTAGAATAGAATTCTACCACCAATACCATGTGGGTTTTTTTTATTACTATTACTCTGTAGTACAGTTTGAAGTCAGAAATGGAGATACCTTCAGAAATTCTTTTATTATACAGGATAGCAGTTTTGGTTTTCCTGGGGTTTTTGTTTTTCCATATGAAGTTTAGTATTATTCTTTCAAGGTCTGTAAAGGGTTGTGTTGGAATTTTGATGGAAATTATGTTGAATCTGTAGATTGTGTAGCCTGAAGTTTTCAGCCTGTCCTAGCCCCAAGGTCCAGACCTGCAGTCCAGCAACTGCTTAACCCCAAATAATCACACAAAGACTTACATTAATTGCAAACTATGTGACTTATAGGCTTAGGCTTTTTATCAGCTAGCTCTTACAACTTAACTCAAGCCATTTCTATTAATCTGTGTTTCGCCATGCAGCTAAGGGCTTTACCTATGTTTATTTACATCTTTTCTTCTCTGGGAGGGAACTTGTAGTATCTCTGTTGACACTGCCCTCCTCCTTTATCTATGCTTGCTTAGACTTTCTGCCTGCCTCTAAGCTGCTTCACCATAAGCCAAAATAGTTCCTTTATTATCCAATGGTAATTCAAAGAGTACAAAAAGACATCCCATATCAAGACTGCTTTCTTTCAGCAAGACAGCTGTTTTTACTATGTTAATCCTACAAATCGATCAGCACAGAAGATCTTTTTATCTTCTAATTTCTTCTCTAATTCCTTTATTCAAAGGCTTGAAGTTCTTGCTTAGAGTTACACCAAGCTATTTTTTATTGTTTGTGGCTATTGTGAAGGATGCTGTTTCCCTAATTTCTTTTTCAGTCAGTTTATTGTTTGTTTATCGAAGGTAGGGATATGCTTTCCGTGGATATGTTTTATAATTTTTTACCAGCCTCAAAGCATCACTATGTGGGGATAAAGGTATATACAGGACTGTATCTCATATAGATCCCAATGAAAACTGAAACTTAGCCTAGCTCTTTGATCTGTTTTGCATCCATCATCAACACCATATAGAATGAGGGGCACCTGTATTGCTTCAGGGCAGGGTAGGCCCTGGGTCTCACGAAGAAGGAGAACATCAAATAACCTCTATTTCTTGAGACGATGCCCAAACAGAATAGACAGACTTTGAACAAACAGCATTCAGATTAAAGGATGATTTTAAACTGCTGTGTGAATTCAATCTAAGGTCAGTTCATGGTGCTATGAGAGGAGAGATATCCAGAAGAAGAGAAGTTTAAGCTAGGCAGTGAGGGATGAACCTGTCACAGGAGAGAAAACAGCTGTTGTGAGGGAGAGAACAGCGTGTGCAGAGACCTGGTGGTTCTGCACACATTGCCTACTCTCCTTTGGAGATTCAACTCTTCTTTTGTAAAGTGAAGACAGTGAAAAGGTCAAGGCTAGAGACCAGATGTCCTGACTCACATGTTGTTAGGGTATTTCTCAAGATCTTCTTGATTCTTCTAAATTCCAAATGTGTCTGGAACAGGCAGTGAACTTAATGCCTGGATGTGCAGCAGGGTGTTGTTTTTGCAATATAGTTATGAGCTTGTATAACACACACAGAAACATACAAACATACATACACCTATTTATATTCACACAAACTTGCAAATACACATGCATATATGTACAAAATATGTGTTCATATGTATGCACACATATAATATTCATATTTATTTTGAATTTTTTTATATTCTTATTATATATATATGTGTATGTATGTATGTATATGTGTCTTGGCATGTAAATGCAGTGCTATCAAGGCCAGAGGACAGTTTAAGATCTTCCAGAAGAAGGCGTAGGATCACTGGAAGCTGGAGTTATAGGAAGTTGTGAATTATCTAACTGGGGTGCTAGAAAGTGAACTGTGCTTCTTTTAAGGACTAATATGTACTCTTAACTGCTGAACCTTTCTTTGTTCCCCTATATATGCACACACACACACATACTTATATACATACATATATACATATATACTTATGCACATAGATACATACACATAGACTATATATATGTATGTGTATATATATACATATATATATATATATATATATATATATATATATACGTTTTTTCCACTTTATATTGACTAAAGGTCAGATAGTAGAAAGAACCTCCAAACTCTATTCTTTCTCCTTGTCCTGTGGGTCAAAGTCACACTTCCATTTCGTGACTCTGCTTCATCAATAGTAAATCAGAGACACATATTCTAGTCTAAGTAATACACTAGATTTTAGTGAAGTCCAGACATTGATATCAAATTGTCAAACATACACAAACATTACAGTATTGTTTTTAAAGTCACAAAATTAGATGATGATCTGTAAAAGTCTTCTGTGAAGAAATTGTGACTAACTTCTTTCTATTAATCTTGAAATTCTTCACTTCTATAAGGTCACTTGGTACAGGTTCCATAAAAACTGTCCCATTACAGCAAGCTCAAAGCTCTTGAAAGTTGGTTCAGAGTCAGGAGCCTTGTGATCAGGAAAACTCAGCTCTCTCCAATTCTGTTGCCCTGGAGAAAGGTATTTAAAAAGGAGCCCACTTTCTCATTTTTAAAGTTTAGATAGTCACATCTCCCTCATATGCTTGTGCTAAATAGAGACAAATTTTGGAATCCCTGGGCACTGTCTGGTACCCAGGAAGACTCAAGAGGTTGTGTTTGGCATGTCAATTGCTTTTCTTTAGTCCTAGCCCCAAATATCCAAGAATCCAGACATTGGGATGTCTTTTATACCCCTCTTGGCTACTGCTCTGTAAACATTAGAAAGACAATTGAGAAGCTATTGTATTTTTCATTTATCAGAAATCCTGAGATTTATGTGTTAGTTATTTAATGAGTAATTTTGCTGATCACCTATACTAAACATTTACACATGGTAACAGTGATTAAAAACAACAACTCACTATTCTTCTGGAAGAAGACAAATACTAAGAGCTAAAGCAGACTAGCAGCTTCTCAAGTGTGTTAGAAGATGATCAATGTTCTTAAGAATGAAACAATAGATTCCAGAAATGACAAGAGTAGGGGACACATGTCTCTAGAAAGAGGTCATGTCAGAGACACCCTGCAGTGTGACAGAGGAGGTCAGTGATTACCTGTGGAGTAGTGTGAGAGGGACATCCAAGGCAGAGGGGACAGAAACATGGTTTCCAGAGAGGAGGGACACCAGGAAAGCTTTAGCAAGGTGAAAGGTCATGATAGGAGAGAAGCAAGCATGGGAAAAGACTGTTATTTATGGTCCCTAGGCATTGCTCTGTCCAGATTTGACACGGGCTTCATTAAATTAATAACTGCTTCAGTTTGCCTTCCATTGCTATGATAAGACACGGTCTCAAAGCAAAGTGAAGGGGGAAAGGGTTTGTTTCATTATAATTTATCTTTCGGTTCTCAGGTTACACCAACATTGAGGACTGTCAGGGTAGAAACTGAAGCTGAGGCCATGGAGGAATAGCATTCACTGGATTGCTCCATTTGCTTTCTTAGATCACCAGTACTTTCTGTTGAGGGATGGATGCAATCACCTGCAATAGGTGGGACCCTCTCAGATCAGTCATTGATCAAGAAATCTAATTGGCTACAGTCTGTCTGAAGGGGGCAATCTCTCCATTGAGATTTCCTCTTCCCAGACGATGGAAGATGTGTGTCAAGTTGACAAAAACTAACCATCCTATTAAGGATGTATTAGATTTCTGCTTCCTTCATATCAGTGTGCTATAAGCCACGATGGCCAGGAATAACTCAGTAGTCAAATGGAATTACACTAATCTAGTGAGCTGATTCAACCTTCACTCCTTGAGTTCTTGGAAGACACAAAACTGTACAAGTCCAGACAGTGTTTCTACTTGTGTGATGAATCTATTGTAACTAAGGGTCCAACTACTTTGGTTCCAATAGAATCCTGGGCCATTTTTGTATCTGTCCCCGCTAGATGGTGTTGTTAGATGTTTGTCAGAAGCTCTGGCCTCTACCCACTAGTTTTGAGTAACACATTTCTCAGTTCTCCACATATAATGAATGACTCTGAGGAGAGGCAAGGAAAGTCATTCTCAGAGTAAATAGATATAAAGTATGTTTGTCATAATTTTTGGCTGATGGCAGTGAACCCTTGAGCTGTTGTTTTTGGAGGCTCTTCTTTGTGAGATTTGAGGGTACACAGAGACCATAGTGCACACAGTGTTTGTGACTGTTTGAAATGATGATGTTCTCCCCCCCCCCTTAATAAAATGATATTTGGAAATGGAGTTTTAAGGAACAGTTAGATTCATGGAGGTCATAAAAGTGGGGCCTCCATAATGGGGTGGTGTCCTTAAAAGAAAAGAAAGACTGGGAGGCCATTATCAGGAACTGGATGTACTAACTTCTTGGTCTTGGACTTCTGATCTCCATGGCTATGAGAAATAAAGTCTGTTATTTAAGCCACACAGACCTTAGTATTTACTTATAATATCCCATGTTAACCAAGGCAGCCTTTTATCTTCAGAATCTTATGATGGAAGAAACTTGCTTTAAAAACTTATCCTGTCAGGGAGTATGTAGGCCCAGACTGGATAATCATGACTATTAGTTTTGTGTCCAGTGGTAAAGCAACAGAGCCAGGGGAAAGCACTTTGGCAGTGATAATGGTTACTGCATTGCACTATTTTTTGGATAAGAGCTTGTCGATCTCCAAAGCAATATGGTCCAGAGTGAGATGAACTCCGGCATCAGTGTCCCACCACCAACATAGTCACCTGCTTGTCCCATTCTGTGACAAATGGGGGGCAGATCTTCTTTCAGGTTGGTGGCATCTAAGCTTTGGTTCTGACTAATGTTTCCATCCATGACCTTTTGATAATTTTTTTTTCTGGGCCAGGTTCAGTCTCTTTGTTTATCACTGGGACCATTTCCTGAGACTGAAGATAAAACCCTTAGGAAAACAACAGTCAGTTTCAAAAGACAGAGGGGAAAGGCACTGGAGCCCATACTTTGTGCAAAATGGACTGGTACTAACTAGTTGAAATTTAAGAGTTTTATACAGTTTGATGTTTGACACCCAGTCCTCATGGTCTCTGGGATATATTGTTTTAAAGGCAGAACCCTCAAGAATGTCTGGGTATCTCTGTTAGATGGAAACTATGTTTGGCTAAGGCAGCCCTTCCTTAACAAAGGTCCTGACAGAGTTATACTGTGTTGTCTTCATGCATCTCTTGTTAAGTGATGACATAATCAGCACTAAGGTATATCCCAAGAATGGACTGTGTAAGCAATGTCCTCTGTTTGTGTCACCCAATCCTCCATCTTTATCTCTGTGGTAAGAAAAAGAAAGTGGGATCATACCATTTCATGTGATGAGATTATACACACTTCATTTTAGATGGGGGGGGGAAGCACAGGTTAGTTAATTAACTTTTCCAAGGACAATAGACAGTAAAGAACAGAAGTGCGAGGTAGCTGACTGATTCAGAGCAGCCAGTCTGTTCAGCACAGTGGTTAAATCCGCTAGCTGGAAGCCAATGGAACACTTGTTAATTCCACTTCTCATTACATGGGAGTATTTACATATAACCTCAGTTCTCTTACGGTTACATTAAATAGGCGGTACCTGTCCCTACTGGGTTATGAGGTGAATAAATTATTTTAACTCATGAAAATCTAGGATGATGTCTAACATCAGGCAGTTGCTTAATAAAAGCTAGCCAATATTAGTAACATTATTATTATAACTTCAGGAGACAGAACATCTAGCATTCCCTACCTTGTCCTTCTTAATAGTCTATGTCCTCAATTGAAGAGTTGAGACACATTAAGCAGTTATTAAATTTTTGATAAGTAAATGAATGAACAGTATTATAATTATTTATTTTAAAATCGTGTGTATGTATGTGTGAGTTTAACTATTGGTCTGTGTATCATGTGGGGTATACATAAGTGCAGTGCCCACAGATGCCATGAGAGTGCATTGGATTTCCCAGAGTTGAAGTCACAAGATGTCATTTCTAGATTTATTTTTAAGCCTTCTGATGTAGTTTCTGGGACCTGCACTTGGGTTCTTTGAGAATTTCATAACATACATTTTCATTATATTCACCTCTGCTCCTCACAAGTCTTCCTAGATCCGTCTGTTTTCTTATCTCCCCAACTTTGTGCTCCTTAGCTGCTCTTCACTACCAACACCTCTCTCCAACACTGGTACCTAAGTTACTGAACTAACCAGTGCAGGCTGGAGAAAAATAACGGAATTTTGTCTCACTGTGTGGGAGGTGGGAGGAGAAACAAACATGGTTATTTCTTTCAGAGCAAACCAACACCTTATCCACATTGCAGGGACCCACAGGCCCCCGAGCACCCCGATTCCGGAGCACCCCGATTCCGGAGCACCCCGATTCCGGCTGTCCCTCAGTCTTTGTCTTTACTTTCCAATTTGCACTTAAACCTTATCCCAGCCTTTGCTGTGAATGTCATGGCTGTAGCTTATGCCAGTAAAAAGCCTTTCATGTTCTGCTAATGTGGCATTTGTTTGGTAATATGCAGGAGAGAGAGTTAAAAATAAATCTAGAAATGACATCTTATAAATTTGGATTTCCTGTTCTTGTAATTTATAGGGCTCACATTGGAGAACACTGTCTTATGCATAAATACAATTTCTTTGTGAGCTGATGATGGGATTTATATCAAAGGGGGTCGAACATACACTTCATGAACTCAGCATTCGCTATTATGAGCCATTTAATGTATAACTGGAGAAAAATGAGCTTCCCCGTTTGCCTTAACTTAAAATTCTGCGGGTTTGCATGAATTCATTTCCAAGGCCAAGGAGTGGGGGAAGGGAAGCAAGATTTATACACCTCTAATATAATCAATTCTGAATGTATCTGTAGACAAATAATTTTAAAACGTATGTACGAGGAAATACTTCTATTAATTTCAATGCACTGGGTTTGGTGAATTTTTATGTGATTGCAGGTTTGTGTGTTTAAGGTGTTTTTTGTTTTTTTTTTTCCCACCTTCTCTTTCCTTCCTTTTCAGGAAAAAAAAAAAGTGTTTTGAAATAAAACCCCACAAGGAAACAATCCCCCAGACAATTAAACTGGGAGAATTCCCCTGAGGGGGAAAATTTGTAAAAATAATTGCTGCTGAGTTTTTCTGCTGCATTTGAGCTTTATGCAAGTGAGGCTCTGTGCATAATCCTAGCACACATATAAACAGGCATGTAGAGAAAACTGCTGTCCACAGAACAGGCTTGGGACTCTGCTGTATGTCACAACCCAGCCAGACATGGGACCTTCCTGGCAAGAGGTGGTAATGCAGAGGTTGTTGCCTATATAAAATAACAATCGGGTCATTTATAAGGTTCTGCCAAATATCAACCTTATATCCAATTCGCTACCAACCTTTCAAAGTCCTAATGTGAAGCAGGCCAGTTCCCCATCATTTTATGACACCCTGAAACAGAGGTGGGGGTTGTGGGCAAGCAACAGAGACAGTACACACTTGTCTGAGGTATTTTAAAGGTGGCATGTTTATTTCATGGCAATGATGTCATGTTCTGCCCTCCCCCATCTTAAATGCTAGAAACATTGTTTAATGACTCTCTTCTTATTTAGGGGGAATTCAATGGTTAATCCATCCAAGAAAATGGAGTTTGTGTGTGTCCTGAAGAATACAGAATTACTTGAGCTGTGGTTGCTGGTAGAGGAAACTGTGGTTTAAGGTTAGGTAGCTGAGCATATTTTGGCAAGGAGGCCAAAGTTATGGCTGTGTGTCTGTAATAGGACATCCTCTGAATGAAAACCATGTACCCTTGTGTTTCCTGTCAAGCATAGGAGATGGGTACATGGTAACTACTGCATTAATATCCACCATTAGCCATGATTTTGAGATTGCTTTTGGTGTTTCAAAGACTCATTTGGATTGTGGTTCTGGTTCTTCATTTTTAATTTCAACAATTCTTTTGGAAATCTTTGCCTAAGCCAGACCACAGTCCACACACATCTTCTTGAATCTTTAGAGCAATCCTTAGAGATAGATGCTCCTAATATTTCTGTCTTAGTTACAAGGTGATGGGAGCTTCTTGGTGGAGGTTGAATTTCCCAGGCCAAGTGGCTGCATAATATGAAATGAATTACAAGCACTGTCCAGCTCAAGTCCCAGGGACTCAGAGTCTTTTGTTTTATTAGAAATCACTGTTAGCCCAGATCTCTTTTCACAGTTATTTCTAGACTTTGCCCTCAAAAGCCAATGAGATAAGTCTAAGGAACTAGCCTGAACAACTTATGCAGCTAAAAGCCACCCATGATTACTGAGATCCAATAAAGAGATAACTCTGAGTAAGTAAGCCCTTGTGTTTTAAGACCAGATTGTATTCTCCTTCCCAGTTGTACAAAATCTTGCCAAGTTTCCCTTCTCTCTCAGCTGGCCCTGACACCTTCCTACTGAAGGCCTTGGAGTAGTATTGAGTACAATTTCCAGCTTGAAACTAAGCCAGGTATGAAGTTGTCCACAATAACAACTGAGCAGGGCTCTCTGGGTTGAGTCTAGAAACTGGAGTTCTCGCTATTTCATTGAAAACAAAGTCTACATTTCTTGTTCGTTGGCCAAAACACCACATCTTTCTGAGGGCCTTTGAGTACATGTCTTTCCTTGCTGAGTTTGGAGAGAGGCAAAACTTTCAGCAAATGGAGTGTTAGAAAAAGCAGCTTGTCACAAACATTGGGTGGTTTTTTAAAACAGGTACCAGCCTCTGCAGCCAGGAGAGGCAGTTTTAACACAACTGTTATTTTAACAATAGGTTACCAGATCCATTGAGCAGTCGGACTAAGAGTCCAGTATTTATTTCCCTAATTTTATAAACATTTAATAGGTCCTTATTAAACACATCAGCCAGCATGATTTAATAACACAATCAGTCCTAGAAGTTTAAGAAAATTGAAAACAGGGTTTGAATGTAATGCAGCCACAATTACAGGAGATTATAGGGAATCACTCCCAGATGTCTACAGGGAGAACTGCTAATCTCCGTTTGCGTGGAGGTGATTTCCTTTGGAACCCTGCCCAGCCTTCAACAGTACTAGGGCTGAGCAAATTAGATTTGAAAGTCCCCAATTTTATGACTTAGGTAATATACTCTGTGTATTTAGAGAAACACTAAGTTCCTGTTTGCACTGGCACTAGAATGCTGGGCAGAGATGATGGCTTCATTTAGTTTGGCTTCAATGTGCAATATGACCATAGGTTTGGAAAGGGTCATAATGCTTGTTTTTGGATCTTTCAGAGGTATTGTGACTCCTCTCCACCCACCATGCCAAGGCATTTGCATCATGGCATGCTGATGGCAGATCACAAAAAAAAAAAAAAAAAAAAAAAAAAAAAAAAAAAAAAAAAAAAAGTGCTGTGGAGATGTGGAGATCCTACCTCCTCCACTAAACTTTTGAACCCTCAACTCAAGGAGCCATCTCTGTGACTATTCTTATGCTCAGAGAGGGGCAATCTGGTAGTCTTGGCTGTGCTTTTATATCTTAGGCAGCTTCTGGGAAGGGTAGGCTCATTGCAAGGAAACACAATTTCTTGACTCTATATGAAGCAATAAGAGCCAGGAGGCTTAAGGATGAAGTTTTAGGGGCTGAAAGAAACTTATAGCAGCCTTGGTGTCTTCCCCTCTTGGATGCTAATTGTTTTAAGAATTGCATAAACATATTAACATTGGCTCACAATTGCTGAGCACTTGCTCCAGACCAGCATAGAATAGGATAAGCAGCTGTAAGCCTTACCAGGACCAAGTGACATCACCGCCACTCACTGCAATTTACAGAGGAAAAAGAAACACTCATCATTTTAACTTGCTGTATTTCCTAAGAGAGGAAGGACACAAAATTGCAAAGCTTCTGTTGCTGAAGATCCTGTTCTTTGTGTATTTGTTGTGCATGCGTTTTCGTGTGTATGCGTGGCGGTGGGGGCGGGGGGTGAGAGGTAGGTAAGAGAAATGTGTACATGAGCAGACACTCATGAGTACAGTTGTCAGAGGGCACCCTTGGAATTTTATGTTGACTTTCTATCTTGTTTAGGCCAGGATCACCTATCTGTTGCTGGTTGATGCTTGAGCCAGGCTAGCTGGATCATGAGCTTCCAGAACCTCTGTCTCTGCTTTCTATCTTGTAAGGCCACAAGGATTATTGGTGTGCACACTCCCATCTGGCTCTACATGGGTTCTGAGGATTTCAACTCCCATCCTCACACTTGCAAGGGAACTGCTTTATCCCCCAAATCATCTCCCCAGCCCTAAGGCTCTCATTCTCCATGTCTTTTAACAAACCTTACGTGTCTAAATAGGATATAGGCTTTCCCATTCACCCTCAAAGCTCTGGTCTTGCCCATTCATTTTATCCTGATACTATGTGTCTTTCTACTGGTTATTTGGAGTTTTAATGCACAGAAGCACTAGGAAGGGAAGACTCAAAACAGGAAGAACTTTGAGTAGGATTTAGAAAAAATGTTGGTCCACTTGGCAGAGAATGAGAAGCTATAAGATAAGTGGAAGTTCATTACTGCCTCCCAGGCACTATCCTAAACCTCTCTTGCATTTTCCTTTATGTTAGTTGTCCCTATGATCCTATGAAATGGTTATATCCTAAAATAACCCCTATTTTATCCCATTATATAACACGTTCAATTTTACCCAGCTAGTAAATAGCACAAGAGAGGTATGTAGCAATCATTTGTGGCTGATGCCTACCCTTGTCACCTGGCTGTAGGTCTGTACATTAAGTAGCCTTCTCTCAGAGTAATGCAACCATGAAATCCAGGCTCTTTTTAAGCTCTTTTTATTTGCTGAACTGTATTCTCTTGACCCACAGTGAGCCTTTTCCCAGAGTCCTTAGTATGTTTTTTAATCTGGAATATTTATCAATCTCTTAATATTTTGCTCTGCAAATTTTTGCAACCTAAGATACACCCTTGTTCCACCACACCCTCATCACACCACACCTGTGAGCCACACTCACATGTGGCCAACTAACTCACAGCCATACACATCCATTGACAAAGTGTATTGAGACTGTGTGTGCTGGGTATTGAAGCAGAGATCTGCACTCACCCTCTATACTAGACAGGGATTTAATGGTTCCCCTATAGACAGGAAGCTGAAGTATCCTGACATCTGGGTGAAAGCTTTCGTTCATTTTTTTCATATGAGAACAATTGTTACCCAGCTCTATCATGTATAAAAATTGCTATGAAAGATTCCATGAGCTGAAAAAATGGCTCAGCCAGTAAAGGCTAGGCCACAGCCAACAATATAAGATAATTTTATACACCAACCACAGGGTACCTAGGACTTTGGCAGATTCTAGGGGTGATTCTCTTTTGAGAGCCTTGTGGATTGGAACCCCAGATGAGAATATACCAGCGAGCAAACACAGATAAGAACATCTCAGATAACATACCACCAGATGAATAGACTTTACATGGGAGTCCCCATGTAAAGATATCCCAGGGGGAAGATAACTTCAGGTAGGAACCTTTGGCAAGAGCAGACTCAGTGTACTGATGCCTTGAGGCCTTTTAAGTAAACCAGCCACCTCCTTCTCTGGTGTCCTTCGTACCAGTTCTGAGAAGTAGGCAGCCTAGATCCTGACCCCACAAGGCTTTACTATAACTTAAAATAATGACCAGGCCAGAAGAACCCCTGAGCAGATGACACTTGTTTTTACCCTTGCATGATTCTCAAACATTAAAGACAAAAATTGAGGGCTTTTTTTTGTAAATGCCTATATTATAATATTTTTTTCAAAGGCATAGCCAATCAGAGGCAGTAAAAAGTTATATAAACAGGGACTTTCTAATGGAAGTTAAGCACGTAATTGTAACCAGTCAACTGTTTTCTTTGTTTTTCTTCCATGTTCATGCTAGAAGAGTCTCCAAGAGCTGGGGAGAAATCACATCACTAGTGGGCAAAGGGTGTGTTCTGTAAGCATTGCTATCTACATTTAATCCCCAGAACCCAAGTAAAAATCCAGTACACTAATATCTTAACCTCAAGGTTGGGAAAGCTGAGACAGGAGGGTCCATAGAGTTTGTAGAAAAGCTATTTAGCCAAATGGTTAGCTCCAGGTTCAGCGAAAGATCACCTGAGGTTATCCTCTGGCATCTACATGCATCCATACATCATGTACATCTTTACATAAGCATACATCAACACACGCATATACAAGCAGACACACACATAGCCTCCTACTTGTATTCTACCATGAAGGATTGAATCAGACCCATACCACTTCTGTATCACTTTTTATTTAGATGAGCTTATCAAATTTTTGTGCCTCAGTTTACATCCTTTGCACATGTCTTGATTATGCCACATCTTATATGTGGCCACTGCACTACCAGGAGCATTATAATCTAAAGCAGGACATGCTGCACTCTAAACACGCTTCATGTGCTGAAGTTCAGTGGCAGACCCACCAGAAGCAGGTACTATTTTAATCACTATTTACTGTTTACCTTCAGTGGCTCAGAAGGCTTCATTGAACACAGCAGCCCAAGGACTGAATACATTTAGAAAGAAACACAAACACACACACACACACACACACACACACACACACACACACACACACACTAATTGAAATGTAAGAGAACAAATCCAACTAAATAAATAGCCCTTTTGGTTTCTAAAATGGGCATCATCACATTCCATCCTTAAATATCTCATTTAATCAAAGTTGGTCGGTGCAGGCTTCCCACCAAATCCTCAGGGCCAATTCTAATTGCAAGATAATTAATAGCTGAGTGTTTATAGAGCATGGCCTTCCTGGAGCCCGTCTGCCTGGTTTTGTATCCTTATACCACCAACCACTAGCTTTGTATCAATAGTTAAGTTCACCCAGTTTATCTGGTGAGAGCATCTTGACAGCCAGGAGCCTAGAAATAGCACAAAGTCACATCATGCAACAAACAACATACAGGAGGTTTATTTGAGAGAAGGTCAAGATGGAAGCTGCTTCTGATTGGGAACAGACAGCAGTGGGCTGAGTGGAGGAGCAGGGTTTTATAGACTCTGGAGCACGCATCCTTAACTCTGAAGCATTGTTTGGTCATTAACACCAAGTCTCAGGGGACAGAGATTTCCAAGTCTTAGAACATGCCGTGAGCATGTCAGAGGTAGGGTGATTTTTCCCTTGGCCCTTTTACCCTATATACATTGATAAGGAAAACTGTCTTCCCCCTCCAAGAAGCTAACAATTGCAATAGATCTATGATGGGATGTCTTTTCCAACTCTAGCCTTCCTGAGGTTTATTCTGTCTTCTGTTTGCCCGGGTTCTTATGCATGACATATCAACTTCTGTGAGTTCTTATGTGAAGCTTCTCTGTTGTGTCAAGGAAAACAATATTTTTTTGCAGTGATGGGCCTGTAGTTTTTGGACCCTTTATGCCAACACTTCTTCAATGATCCCTGAGCCTTGAAGGAATCTAATGTTTTTCGTATATATGTTCCATTTAGAACTAAGCATTCCGCAGTCTGTTCTATTCAATGTCTTGGTCAGCTGTTGGTTTCTGTGTCAATAACCATATACTTTGTAGATGAAGGATGAAAGATGCAATGATCTATGGGTATAACAATACGTCATTAGGAGCTGATTTAATATTTTATTCATTTAGCAACATAATAGTGGTTCTCCTCTAAGGTCTAAAACCTTCTACGTGTGGGTTCCGAGCCCACTAGTGATGCTAGGTATGGATTGAACCTTGTACAGTAGGACCTAAATCCACTCAGAAAATGTGTGCTTATGCCCCTGATATCTGTGCCATTGTTGCACAAGTGGGCACGTCTTAGCAGGTCAATCACTGTTGTAGTTCATGGGGCTCATACCTAGGTATGATTGATGCTTACTTTTCTCCGCTAGAAGCATGTATACAACCTCCAAGTACTATGAAAGCTATCTGGTAAAGATGAAACTTCCCAGCTAGTACCGGCTTGATTTTTACCACATTCTGTTATCTGAAAGTGTATAGTAGGGGCATTGCTGCCATGTTAGAGGTAACTCTATTTTAACTCTTTTCTTTGTATAGACATATAGTTTTGTTTTGTTGTGGTTTTTAAGTTTCTACAGTAGCAGGTTTTCATGTGGCTTTTTGGAAAGATGTTAGCTGTCCTTAAGATTTTTTAGCTCGTTTGTTCTTAGATGCCTATTATTTAACCAATTAGCTATGTTAAATATACATTAAATAGTGTTCAGTGAACTTGTGATGACATATAACTAGCACACCAACAATCTCCAGAACTCTTCATCCTGAAAACCTGAAATTCTACAGCCAAGAAGCAATATTTTCCCACTGTCCATTCTTTTGGCTTCTCATAGAAACCATTCTACCTTTGTCTATGAGTTAATCTGTCCTAGAATCATACAGTGATAGCTCTTTTATAACTTAAATATTTATCATACTGCTTCACATTGTAACATGTGCCAGATCTGTTAGATTCTACCTATTGGAATATATATATATATATATATGTATATATATATATATATATATATATATTATATCCCTGGAATTACAGGGATATATTACCATGCCTAATTGTATGCATTGCTGGGGAATGCGCTTAGGGATTCATGTATGCTGGGTAAGGATCCTACCAATTGAGGTACATCCCTGACCCCATATTTTACACACACACACACACATACACACACACATACACACACACACACACACACACACACACACACACACACATGAGGAAGAATAAGATGGTAAGATATTTCAGTCTTTTATTTAAAACTTTTCATACAATATATTTTCATCAATTCCTCCTCCTGCTCCCCCCTCATAAAATAAACCTCACAAAACACAAAACAAAAATCAAAACAAACAAGACAAAGACAAGACCAAAATAAAAGCCAAAATTAAACAAACAAATAATCCACCAAAACCCAGAGTTGGTTTGTGTTGGTCAGCTACTCTAGGCATTGAGCCTGCAGTGGAATGCAGTTGATAGCACCCTGTGACGTTCCATCATATATATTCTCAATTCTTGTTCCATCTAAAGCAACTTGCTTCCACATTTAACAGACATGAGCATAGGTAGTGAAACAGCCTTTTGGTACTCTGTTTTCTATTCTTTTGAATATACAACCAGAAATAAAAGTTACAATGTTAGTTTTCATTTGCCATTTACTGAATATCCACCATGCTGATATCTAAGCGGCTCTACCATCCTCAAACTCATCCTCATCAACATGGGAATTTTAACCCAAGGTGCACAATGGAATCTGTCACTGTGGTTTAGAGTTGCATTTCCCTGATGAGTATCGCTATTGAACATGTCTCATGTGCTGATTACTGATACAAAACTTTTGAAAATGCCCGATTTTCAGTCAGTCATGTTTTGGATTTTGATGCTAATTGTAGAGGAAAGGAACATTTTGGGGATCCTTCTAAAGATTAGTTTTCAGAAGAACTGTCTATGTTCTTCTTTCCATTGAAAAGAAAGAACATAGCCCTAATAAAGACAAAGTTAGGACGGTATATGGTTATATAATAATGAAGTTGACAAAAAAGCTCTATTTCTCTAAGAAGGATGACATAAACTGAGGAGGTTAGGTTGTGAGGGCTCAGGGATGCCTTCCTCTATGCAGACAGCTCAGTTCAGCCCCAAGCCACGAGGCAGATATGTTCGGATCTGGAACTTTAGGGTGTGCACCCTGGACCCCATTAAAATGAGTATTTGAAAATAAATGAAATCACTCCATCTGTTTATGTAGCAGTAACAAATTGCTCGGCATTGGGAAATTAATACTCAATAAAGGTCTAGAAGTCCAAGGATATGGTCTGATGAGGGATTCTCTCTGCTTCAAGATGGACTCTGTGCATCTCAGGAAACCAGACACAGGAAGCAGAGGAAGTTCTAGAGGAAGCAGAGCAAAAAGTGTCCAAGTTAGTTCCTCGCAACCCTTTTCACAAAAACAGCTCACACATGGGTAAAACCTCATGGTTTCATCCTTTCCCAGAAGGGTTTTTGTACTTATATCACCACAGCAGAGACTAGGATTCCATATGATGTAAAGGAAACATACTGAAACCACAGTAGCTAGCCAGCTGCAGAAAGATGAGCTTTTACACAATTTTAATTCCTTCAGGTATTAGGAGAATGCTGGTTGCCTAAGGCTGGGAGTAGAAGGAAATATAGCAAGTTTATGTAAATGTGGAGATACTGGGCATGATATTTCAGTTATACAAGATGAGGTTTGAGAAATCTGTGGACCACATTGAGGCCATAATTAATAATGTTGTATTGTATGTACACTTAAAATTTCACTCAAAGGAGAGATCTCATGTTAAACTTTCCAACCATAATAATGATGATAAAATCATCAGCACTAGGAGTACCTGAACTGACATCTGGCTGCTGGCCGATCTCAATGGAAGAGCATGTCTCACAAGTATCTAGACCACAACCACACTCTCTCACCACATCTTACTCCTCTGAGGGTCAGAGCCAACAGCTTTCTTGGAAAAACTCCGAATAAATTCCCACTTAGACTCTGTTGGGTCTCTGAAAGTGGTACTTAAACTTGCTTCCCTTAGTTTGCTTCTGTCATCAGAAGCCAGAAGAAGCAAAAGACAGAGTTGAGAAAAGGCTAAACACTTTAGTTCCTTGTGAGCTTTCCCTGATTATACCAGTGTCCCCAAGCCCCAGGCCTGTCTGCTACCATCTCCTGCCTCCATCCTTAGGGAGTTGTGGGATAGTCTTGCTTTGTCCTAAGCAGAGTTTGTGACTTTGAAGTCCCTGCCTTTTGACTCTTTCACTTAACACTATTTAATTCTAATTTTATCCACGATTCAACTTTAATTTGATGCATGTATGGTTCATAACTACAGTGGACACCCAATTGCCTGTAACAGAAAAAGAAAGCCAGAGTGCAGGAGATAGTGTGAAAATAACCAGGGATGTCTCATTCATTCATTCATTCATTCATTCATTCATTCATTCATTCATTTTTCACTGAGGATGGAAGTGTGCATATTATCACATATGTAGCATGTGACAAGGACTTGTAAAAACAATGTTCCTTTAACAATGTTATATTACAGCCAAAAAACTGAGGACATTTGTAGCATTTTCTTCTTACACATGCTTTAATAACTGAAAACAATATAAAGAAGCAAGATATCAAAGAGATTATTTTTTCACCTCTCACTAATAAGAAAATTGTGACTTTCTAAGCAAGCAAACCAAGAAAGGTTTTATGCATATGTGATTAGCTCATTTCCTTTGATTTGCTGGAGTGATGTCATCGGGGCCCAGCTGTTGGTCTGCTGTAAGTGATTTCCCTTCCTCGGGTTTCATCCAGTCATTTCTAGCCCTAATGGAATTACTTTGATTGGAATTCCTAATTTTTCTTATGCTTTACCTCTCTCATGAACTGATATCTAGGGCTCCTTGGAAAATGAGGAATGTCCACAAAAGCATCTAAATACTTGGTGAGGACTTGTCTCTTTGAGATCAGTTTGTCTCCAGTGTCTTAGGTTCCCCTCTGCACACTCTAAAAAATAATTGTGAGAGTCTGAAGTAGATAAGGGTACTGAATGAAATAAACAGACCTGGTCTACCCTTCTTCATTCCACATGTTGCTGTAGAATTAAAATATATATGTGTGTGTGTGTGTGTGTGTGTGTGTGTGTGTGTGTGTGTGTGTGTGCGTGTGCGTGTGCGTGTGCGTGTGTGTGTGTGTGTGTGTGTGTTTAAAAATGCAACAAATGAGTGCTGGGAGAATAGACCCTCTAGTACTTTGGAGCAGCATGGTATAGCCACTGTAACATGCTGCCCATCTCTTAGGTGAAGCTACTGCACCATAGACAACTGTTGACATTCTGAGTTGTCCAATGCTTTATGAGAGTCCTGGGCATTGCAGACTATTTAGCACTATTGGGATACAGCTGAACCCACCTATCTCCCACCACATTAGGCAGAAGTAAAAATTAAACTATCACCCTGAACTCTCAGCATTTTTTGAGAGGCAGAATTGCACTTGGTTGAGTATCACTACAGTAGGTTAAAGGAAATGCAACCATCCATATATGGGGTGAGATCACTTCAAAGTCAAAGAGAAAAGCTCTTTGCTTGAGTTTCCTGCCTCTGTGGCACCTCTACTCTGCCTGTGACTGTTGAGGGTGACCTCACAGGATGCCTGGGTTCCATCCTGTCGTCCCTGATCTCAAACTATAATCTGGAATGCCTTCCTTCCCCACATTGCTTGTAGTGATGCTGGTAGAAGTTTATTCCTGACTGTATACTCTTTGGTTGCAAGCCCAGATGTGGAGGATTAATTCTTTGCATGATGTTGTTTTTCTGAAGTCCCCACGAATCTTATCTTACCTTGACAGACACCATGTCACTCAAACTGCACCAACTGCCTCCCCTTCCTGATCTATCTGTATCACCTACTTGGTGCTGTGCTACAAGTAGATTACTTTAAAATAAGTCTGCCTAGTGAGTTATCTCCTCTTCCCTTCTCTCCTAACAGAGGAAGCACTCTTGCTATATGGGAATAACACTCTGTTTTTATTCCCATGCTTGCTATCATTGCTATCAATCTATAAACAAATGTCCATGAAATGTGCATTGGATAGTTTTCTAGGACTATTATCAAAACTTTAGAGTAGAACAAGGGAGAATCATTTCCTTTGTGATGTCCTCATACTCATATTTTAGGGCAATTCTAATTTCGTCTCTAATGCCATGATAAAACAGTCCAAACAAAAAGCAACGTTAGAGGATGAAAGGGTGTATTTCATCTTATACTCCTAGGTCATAGTCCATCATCAGAGAAAGTCATAACAGGAACCTGAAATAGAATAGTGGGGAGCATTCCTCAATGTGTTCCTGCTTAATTAGTTTTCCTATAGAGAACAGGACCACCTGCCTAGGGAGTGATTCTACCTACAGTGGGCTTAGTCTTGATTCAACAACAAAAATTCAAGACAATCTGTCACAGACATGCCCATGAGCCATTGTCATCTGGGCATTTCATCAGCTGAGAAGCCCTTCTCAGGAAACTCTAGGCAGGTCAAGCTGTCAGTTAAAGTTAACTAAGAGAATATCTCCTCATCTTTCAAGTCACTGGTACTTAAATAAAATAAATTGGTCCCTGACAGACTTCAAACACTAAGAATGACTCTGTGAATGAACTCTATATATGACAGTTGCCTCTGCTACTATATTAACTAAATTATTTGGGTGAGGGATCACAGCTTAGGAAAATGAAAGGTGGTTGTCTTAGCAATGTCATATCACTTGGTGATTGAAATTATAAAAGCATTATGGTGAGTGAGTTACATGGCCTTCTCAATTTAAATGGACAAATATTAACCTTTTAAGATAATAAACCCATGAGAGTAATGGAATGTATAGCAGAATGGAGGGAGTTGAAAATGGTAATGGAGATTTCCAGACTTGCCTAGCTCATTTGTGTTCCACTTAAACCCTGTCATGAAATGAATAGTGTGCCAGCTGATATACTGTGATTTACTTCCTTCCCAAAGCATGCACTGGGTCAGTAGAGCAATAACTCCACCAATGATAGGTTTCCTAGGACTGAACTATGACCACAGAAGTGTTCAATAAGTGTAAAGTCTTGTAGCATCTATGATTGGATTATATGATGCTTGTTGCAGGAATTTGTTATGATAGGGTTTGGAGAGATGGCTCAGTAGTTAAAAGCAGGTGCTACTATTGCAGAGGACCTGAGTTTATTCCCAGATAAAAGAGGAGCTCAAAACTATAATTATAGCTCCATGGAATCTGATGCTCTTTCTGGCCTCAGTGAGCAACGTATTCCCATGGAATATACATACATATACTTTAAAATATATCTTTATAAAATAATTTGTTGCTTTAGGAAAACTATTCTACTTTTATGAAGTGTTTCCTGCTTATTTGTATTCCCATATTTTTTTAAAGGTAGTTGGTTCCATTTTGTTACAAATTATAAAGGCTGACTCTAGTCAGGAAAGAATGTGGTCCCTAAAGGATACTGGATGGTGATGGATTTGGAGAGAGTCAAGAAGAATTTCCCATAATGCTCTTTAGTTGCCAATATACTCAACCTTCCTAATATTGTGACCCTTTAACACAATTCTTCATGTTGTAGTAACCTCCAATCATAAAATTTTTATTATTTCTACTTCATAACAGTATTTGTGCCAGTGTTATAAATAATAATGTAAATATCTTATGTTCAGGATATCTGTTGATGCCCATAGTCTACAAGGTAAAAACCACTGATTTAGACCAATGAGTGTTAACCATAGCATTTGTTATATATTTGCAAATGGTTTGTCCTTTAACAGTTTCCTCTGAGATTGAAGCATTCTATCCTGTAGAGAAGGAAGCTCCTTAAGCAGGAAGGTAAATAACTCAAAAGAGCTTTAGGAAGTCCCTGAAACTGACCAGATTGCCAGGCCCTACCCTGCAAGAGTAAGCAATAAAAGCTGAGAGTCTCTCTTAGACCCAGGAAAGCCAAGCTGCAAGGAAGATTCTCAGACAAGACTAGCTGCCTGGAGGAAACAGAAACCAGCTGACCTGCCTGGAAAAGGTTTAGAAGAACTGAGGAACCTTGGAAAGGACATTATCCAAACTGTTGAGCTAGCTGCAGGCTGTTTAATGTGCTCCAGGTTCCAAGCTTTGGGAGCTGTCACCCTTCCTGGGGTGAACCTTGGTGATGCAGCTAACTTTGAATTGTTCTTGTTCCTTTTCCTATAAGTAAGACCTTACCAATAAGTAACCAAAGTAGAGCTCATTGGCTCACTGAGAGGGTCTAATAACTCAGTTAAAAACTAAGCCTTAACTCCTGCCTCTTGAAACTGGACAGGCAGTTTTAAAGGAAGCCATGAACAAAGAGTAATTAATCACTGGTGTCCCTGACAACAGGAACAAGGGAGATAGGACAAATCAAGCCTGGACCACTGAGCCATCCCCTACAGTCAACAAGTACTAGGCTAGACAGCCTCCACAATCAGTAACTCAAAATAATAACCAAATAAGGACAAAGCCTGGGACTTGTCCAGACCTGCCTCCAAATGGAAAAAGTGACGCCCTAACTACCCTCTGACTAACTCTAGTCAATTAGAATATACTAACATGATTGCTACTTGCTTAAGCCAATGAGATAACCTAATTACCTTAAGAACTCCCTTTAGCTGTGCTTAAAAGGAGCCTGTGATCTTCTCTGGGGTTGTTGCCATCTTGCCTTTGTGTAAATGAGTGGCCCCAGCATGCTGGTAATAAATGTGCTTGCTGATTGCATGCATGGATGGCAGTGCTCTGTAGGATTTTTCCAGGACCTTGACTCCCACCAAGTTGGACTTAGATGGTATCATCACTTAGTCTGTCATGGATTCTCTTTCTGAAATGAGAACATGTGTGTCCTACATCTCCTCAGAAAACATTATGTCACCTACATAGTGCCACAAATATGTCTTATGAAGCACAGTAAAGCAATAGTGAATAACGTACTATTAAATGGGAACCAATGCCCTTAGGTGTTTGTCATTTCTAGTGTAGAGTTTGACCTTTGCTCCTAGTTATGGCCATGGGAGTGGACAGTGATTTTATTTTTAAGGTGAACATTGTTTGAAACATTTGTGACATGTCTCTCTCACCACAATGACCATAGTGTACGCAATCTAGTGAGCAAATACAGGTATAGGGAGAATTCTATTCTGCTACTTCCCAGTTACTCAGACTCAGAAAAACTTATTTAACATTGGAGAATCTTAGTTTTTCCATATAAAAATGTGGTATATAAGAGAAAGGATTGAGAGAGGTGAGTCACGTTCCTATCAAAAGTAAGTCACCAAACATTACCAGTTGTCAGCATTATTACTGTGTACCAGACTCCACAATGGATCCAGTAATATTTTACCCTACTTTATAATAATTGCCCTTACTTTATTAGAAGTTTTTAAATAATGTGCTAAACAGGACACACTTTCAGACCATCCCAGGATGTGTGGTAGTAGCTTTATATCCCATCTTCTCTATGCATGATCCCGAAAATACTGTGTCAACCACTTTACTGATATATCTATTACTTTGCTAATGGCTATTACCAAAAACCTGACAAAATGCAACCTAAGAAAAGGAAGGTTTATTTTGGCTCAGAGTTTAAAGAATACATTTCCCCTCAGGCAAAAGAGAAACATTATTCTGGTGACCTGCAGATAATTGATATTAAGTTTTGTTGTTTTGATAATGAGGAAAATATCAAGACTCCTTCTTGCAGTAGAGGTGGTTCACGGCTACCACAACCAAAACAAACCAGCTTTTGACAGGGCTTACTTAATCAGTAGACCAAGGTGGAAATGACCTTACCTGCCACTTGGTACAAAGTTTATTGTAACAAGGATGCTGTCATGTGCCTCGTGCTCACAGAATGGCTCCAGTAGCTCCAGATACCACATTTTTTTTTCTGTTGCTCTCCTTTTAAAACTGCTAGACAACATCTCATTGATTTGATGAGGTCATTGTCCCATCTCTAAGCCAACCAGCGTGATGCTGGATATAAGTATGACTTAAGTTTAGCAACGTATTTTGCTTTGCACCAAAAAGTCAATGGCTTAGCAGTCCCCACACCATCCCATTCATTCGGAGGACATACTGGAGACTTGCCACAATGGGTCAAAGCAAACATAGTCTCTGCTCATATAGAGAGATAATACATTATGAGTTAGATACTACCATTTGTATTTTAGAGCTGGGACAACAGACACTAATGTCACTTCAGTTCTCCACCACATTTCTATTACAGAATGATGAACAGAGAGAGATTCAAACACAAGGTGGCTTGAATATCAGGAATTTGGGGAATAATCTACCCGAGACTAATCTCTTTCTCTGTGACTACAGAGTCCTGTCTTGATGGCCTTACATGATAAAGAAGAGAGAGAATGCGAAGTGTGGGGCAACAAATCTCTGTACCATTCTATACCAATAAGTTATTGTTAATTCCATTGTGTCCTTCATGATAAATGACCACAAACCAGCCAGCCGACTGGTGGGTGTGGTTTTTACTTAACTTTTTTTCCTCAATACTTTATAGATATCCAACTTGGCCTCAGATATTTGAACCTAGAAGAGTAACTTTTCAGAGTAACTTTATGGAGACCAGTGACAACCCCATTGCCACCTTCCTACATAAGGAAACTGCAGGTCAATGAGGGTGAAAAATGCATCAAATAACCCTAAAGTGAGAGCCAACCCCTGGCCTTGAAGTTTTTAGATATAGGTCCACTTCTTGCAGTTCCTGCTCCTGTCAAATGTAATGACTCTTTTTTGGCATTTATTTGCTGACTTTAGTAGTCTACACTTATTTTTAGCAGCATCATTTGTCAGGTGTGTAACTGAGTGTATGCATTTTTTCCAGAAGTACATTCAAATAAATATAAAACTAGGTCCAGGGATATAATTGATAAAAGGGTTGCTTATCTCACATGCAGAGAGGCCTGGACTTGATCCTTGAGAGATAAACCAAACATATTGTCCCATGTCTATTATCCCACCATGCAGGAGGTGGAAGCCAAAGGCCAAGAAGGGAAAGGTCATTGTCGCTACATGGTAAGTTTGAGGCCAACCTACGATATGTGATATCCTATGTTACTATGTACAATCACGCATACATTCTTATATCAATGTATATTCAAAATTTAAAACTCTATTTATGAATCCCTTATAAATGTCTCATCACTAAGTGTGCCTGACTTTTAGGACCAAGGCAGACAAATCATTTTCTTAAAAAACATTTCTGTTGTTTTTGAAGAAAAGGAAGGGTCTGCTGAATGGGGATGTAGTCATTTTCAGTTCCCTGGGTGTGGTCCCTATGTCACAGTTCCACCATGCACCAAGGTCACTTCCTACCAAGGCTCATGAGGGAGACAGTCCTGCCATTTAAAGGTTAATTGAAGCTCCCAAGCCTCACTAATGCTTAATACTTTTTATTGTTTTGTGACTTGTGTGAGCTTTTAGTGCTGTGCTTTTATGGTGCCTGTCAACATGCATGCTGTTCATATTGAGAAATGCCTATTTGAGGAGAGTGGTGTGAACCATTTTAATGAAGCCACTGCCACCTATACTTTCCTTTGTTATAATTATTCTTGCCTTCTCCAG
The DNA here is from genome assembly GCA_033318265.1 of Phyllotis vaccarum. Taxonomy (NCBI): domain Eukaryota; kingdom Metazoa; phylum Chordata; class Mammalia; order Rodentia; family Cricetidae; genus Phyllotis; species Phyllotis vaccarum. Next base: position 51,302,973 of record JARWLC010000016.1, read on the forward strand.
CTGGTACAATTGTTACTCTCCCCAGACACTAAAGAATCAAATGCCCATCCCTAAGTGCACTTTTGTCTCTACTTAGTTGGGAGGAAGGATTGGGGAAACTGTCTAATTCTTCTGTTTTGAAACAGAGGAGAAGAGAGAGACACATGAGTCTTTCCCTTTGCAGAACTTTGCCTCTTAGAGGTTGCTCATTTGTTCCCCCTCTTAACAGCAAAATTAAGTCTTTGATTCTTCCCCCATCCTATATCTGTTTTTGGCTGCCAAAGTGCTCAAGGACTCTGGGGACTCAGTGTGCTAGCAGGCTTTAAGGGGAAGAAAGGGTGTTCACTTATGGGTTTGGTTTTTATTATTTTTCATGAGTAAATCCACCAATTTTGCAAAATAGAATGATTTTTGTCCCCTAACTCTGCATCAGAGAGGTAAGCAAGTCATCCATAACTCCAGACAGAGTTTAGATTCCTACTTCTACTGTGCTGATGTTCAAATCTGATGCACATTTAAAGGACCAAGATGTGATGGAAATGAACTAATGCTTGGGTCTCAGGTGATCCCTTAAATCAAGGAATCACACTCAGACGTTCTCTTGGAAGCTCACCAAGAGACTCAGGTGACACATGGGGTGGATCCTGTTTCTTCTGTAGTTCTCTTGCTTCTGGATCCCCTAGGATGTCCTGATTAGAGCCATCCAGATGGATCTGAGGTTGGATATTTGCTAGTTATGACTGACGGCTATTTCTTTACAGACCTGTTCTCAGTTTTGTCTCCATTTATTAAGCAGTGATAGAAATGGTCCCTATTTGTGTAGTGATTTTCAGGTTCCATGCTATAATGTTTGGGCAGGGAAGTCCCGTCTGATGCAGAGCTTAGATCATAACTTCCTAAGCTAGGGTCATGATGACTGTCATACTGAATGCGGGGCTCCTGAAAATGTTGGCAATAGTAAACAGTTTCTGAATGCACCACCACCAAAATTAATTCACAATTAAATTGCAACACATCTAAGATGTTTCTGGCAATATTTGGCTGTGTTGCCTCTTGGTACTTCACTGCAGACTTTGTTCCGAATATACAGCATATGCCCTTTGCACTGTTCAAGCCCTCTTGCCATGAAACACCAACCAACGTTGCTTGAAACCTCAGGTCAGATCATAGACTATGAGCTATTGTGAACTGCAGGGTTTCTACTACAAAGGTTTCATTCATCTAGAAGCTGGATGGCTTAATTAAAGAAAACAAAGGCTTTTAATACTTTCCAGGTGCTATTCCTCAGTGTACAAATATCAAATGAGAACATCTTTTGATTATATTGTGTTAAGATATGTGGGGTTGTTTTTAAATTTTTAATTGTTGTTTGTAGGACCAGAGAGTTGGCTCAGCAGTTAAGAGCACTTGTTGCTCTTGCAGAATAAGAGACTTAATTTCCAGTACCCACATGGTAGCTTACAACCATCCATGTTACAAATTCAGTTCCCGAGAATCCCGCTCCTATTCCGAACCTTGTGGTGGGTGGAAGCAGAAATGCATGGGGTGCACATATATATATATATATATATACAAACTAAACACTCATACATGTAAAATAAGATGAATAAATCTAAAATTTTAAAATTGCTCTTTAAGTTGCAGACGAGTTTCATCACATATCATTTAATGCACTTTGGCATGTAATCAGAACCTAATTCCCAACAATTTCTTAAATGGCCCTAAACATACTTCTGTCATCTTGTATTATGTATTTATGCAAAGGAGTATTCTTAGCATTGGTGATTATATAATCAAAACATTGACCAATCTGAAAAATGGTGAAGATGCTCTATATCCTGCAGCATTAAATATTCAGCCAGGTTTTAATTCTTTCTGTAAATATAAATCAGCATATTCCTCTCATTAGTATGAATATTTGATTTTAGTCTTTAACAATATAAAATTATATATACCTACATATATAATGATATATACACATATATTTATGCTTTCTAAGTTGTGTTTCAAGATAAATTTCTTCATGATTTCCAGTACCCAGATAGTAGCTTGTTCATATGTATTTTGTTCATACACTTGTTTTATATCACTGTTTATTGGGGGTTATGTAAAAATTTCTTTCATGAAAAGAGGTCATGAGTGGGAGAACTTTAGGAGTCTAGCTGAGTTCTCTGTCTGCTTCTGGACATTACTGATTCTCAGTAGAATATTATATGCAGTAGAATAACTTTCTTACTGATATAAAACAAGTCCCTAGGAAAAGAAACTTAAGGAGCAGAGAGCTGTTTTTGGCTCATGGTTCCAGTGGATATAGTCCATTTTGGTTGAAAATGGCAACCAGAGCTACTTATTCATGGTGGGAGGAGCTTGAAGTGGCAGCTTTTCACATCCTAGTGGATCAAGAAGCAGAGATGTATTAGGACAGGAACTAGTATATCCTTGTCATGTACTTACGCCTCAGAGGTCCTACAACCACATATGGAACAGGCATTCAAACATGCAAGTCTGTGGAAGTTATGACAAATTCAACTCATCTTGCTAAAGTGGGTGCACAGAACCCTCTAAGAGAGACAAAGGCTGATAAATTAATAGGGGCTTTGTTGGCATTAGCAGCTGACTTGGAACACAGAGCTAAACCATGGTGTCTTCCTGCTGAAAACAATCTCACCTTTCATGTAAGTCCACTTTGTAACCATGATAAAGTACTATGAAAGCCAAGACCTCTCTGAAATTTCATCTAAACAAAAAGGTATATTATGAACCAAACTATAGAAATATTAATCACCCTGGTGGAAGAGATGGCTTTTTCTTCACTTACAGGTTCAGCCTTATGTCTTCTCTGGAAAAATATTTATTGTAATAGTTATAATTGCAGTGTCTATTTTCTGACATCATTGAACAAGATCTATCTAATGTAACCTTAGCTACAGGATGACTGGGCTAACCTGTGGTTCCCAATGTGTTCATCCATGTGAGACCAGCTTGATTCAATAGCAGTTGTCTTCTGGTGGTCCTTGCCTAGAAGGCATTGGTACCTCTCCTATGCAAAGTCCTGCAGCCCCACTCTAGTCTGATAACCTAAGAGTGCTTAAAATTATTCATTCACATCTACACTGCTCCATCCACTCTCTCTTACATCCTTTCATTCAGTCTTTGTTATTCATAAGCCTAAATTCCTAACATACTCTGATATAGCCTTCTAGAATTCATATTCTCTGTCTGTCTGGTCCTCTTTCTCTCTCATTTACAATTATTTTCATTTTTATTATCCTTCTTCCTGACTGTGTGGTGTATGATAATTGAGCAATGTCTTTGCTATATACCAGCTACTGTCATCTGAAATATCCATAAATTGATTCAATAAGGATGAACAACAGTCTTTGAAGTAGGTACTATTTATGATTCCCATTTTACAGGTGAGAAAACAGCACATGGAAGTGAGCTAATATGCTCAACTTTATAGTAGGTGGCTAAACCACATTTTAAAAAGATACAGTGCTTCATTATGGGTTGACGCTCTTGTATACTGTAAAGATTTGATACTCACATTGATTTAATAAAATGCAGATTGGCCAGGAGAGGCAGGAAGCATAAGTAGGACAACCAGACTAGAAGAATTCTGGAAAGAGGAAAGGCAGAGAAATAGACACCAGCCAGATGCAGAGGAAGCAAGATGAGAATGCTGAGTGAGAAAAGGTGGGTAGAAGAGATTCATCTGGACTCAGGGTTATGCAGGACCTAGAAACATCCAACAACTCACCTTGGCAGAAAAGTATTGCTTAGATTAATGAAATAAAATGCAAATATGTGGAATTTTTTTTTAAAAAAAAAAAAAGAGTATATGTAGACTGGTGAGATATAGTTCTTCCAGTAAAGGCCCTTGCAACAGAAGCCTGATGAGCTCAGTTTGATCCTATCTCACACGGTGCAAGGAGAAAACCAATTCTAAACCAACACATGAGCTTTGGTAATGCACCCCCCACATACACACATATTCAAGCTCACTTACAAATACAGTAGTAATGACGATGATAAATAAAGTTTATTTATTGTTTAACCTGGTTTTTGAATCTCTATTATGTTTCTTGAATCTTTCTTTTGCAGTCCCCTTTCCGCATGAGGCCCCACTGAATACTGTGTATGTTCAAGTGTATCTTACCATGAATGACTCATAATAAGGGTCTATTTGGCCCTGACTTCAAGCAGTCATTTGTATTTCTGACTCATGGTTTTCTTCTAAATAACTAATCTTATTAATCAAAAGTGAATTTAGTCTTCCTTGAATATCCCATGCTTTATTACAGGCTTGCAGATTCACATGCTAACATTTGGCTATTAAAAATTGAATTAGGAATTTATTACATGCTGAATGTGTTTCAGGACGGTCAAGATTCTAGAAGTAACTGAAAACACATTGAGAAGCCATGGAGCTTTAGGGTAGCAAGTTGTGGGTTTTTTAAATTTATTTATTTATTTATTTATTTGTTTGTTTGTTTGTTTGTTTGTTTGTTTGTTTAGGGGTGTGTGTGTGTGTGTGTGTGTGTGTGTGTGTGTGTGTGTGTGTGTATGTTTGTGAGTATATATGTGGGGTGGTCATGGTGTTTACTGACACCAGAAGGCATCACAACAATCTTGGAGCTGCAGTTAAATGCAGTTCTGAACTGTCTAATATAAGTGTTAGTAACTGAAACTGAGTCATCTAGAAGAGAAGCAAGTGCTTTTAACAGTGGAACCATCTCTTTATTCTTGTAAGGTAGCTACATTTTCCCTGATCAGGTGTGTTTTGGGGGGCTATATTTAGATGCTTCTATGCTATACACTTCCTAGAGACTGTTTTCTTTAAATCCATGTTTAGGAATTCCTTTCTAATATTTGTCTTAGGAGCACACCATTCCACAGTTAGGAACTTCCACCGTGTAGTCTAGCCTCTATCCTAGAAGAAAAGACTTTTACATGAGCTTGAGATAGAAAGATATTTCAATGAAAGTATTCTTGTGAGAATATGTGTGGGTCTCCCTTTCCTCATGGTCTGTTGGCCGCCAGGTCATGAGAGCAAAGAGGACAGAAGTGACAAGCAGAGTCTTGTCTAGCTTGTGGAATGTTGTAAACAGCCTTCAGGGAGGCTGCCTCAGTATTACAGTTCAACTTTATCCCAGAGTGAATGGAGATATAAAGGCTGGGGGCAGAAATTGGGGTATCACCTAATTTGCATTAGACAGCATGCTCCTATCATAAGGTTCCATATGTGGCAGTAGGGTCCTATAACAAAGCTCCAAATAGGATGTCTCATTACTATATGGGCAGCAGGAAGGAAGTTCTTACAGGGAACTGTACCAGGGTCACAGACATTTGAGCACCTGACTTTCTCCACATAAGGTCAAGTGGAGAGCCAGAAGCAGGAGGTGGTTTTTCATGTTGCACCAAGTTCAGAGTGAGATGTCAGAACATGGCAGACTACAGTCTCTGATCAGCAGAGCCTCCCATAGATATTAAATATAGAAAAGGAAAAACCTTTAGCACCCAGTGGAGGTTCTGGACACTTAGGTCTGTCTGAAGACTTTGAGAAATCTGTGACTTCCGGGACATAGAGAAAATTGACATGTCCTCCTGTACTTGAACCTCTGTATACTCTCTAATATGAAAGAAACAAGGTAGTATTCTTGCTCATAGTGTCCCATGTCCCTCACTCATGGTAGATAATTCTCTTTATATCTCTCACACTACTATTTAGAAAATTCCATGTTTCCCAGCTGAGGCTCCTATGGTGCTTTAGCTATGTAGGAGTAACAAGCAGAGGATATAAAATCCAAAAAACAAGTTTGATTGAAAGAAAAACAAAAATCAATCAGTGTTGAAGAAGAAGTAGAAACAGTGGGAAGATCTGCAAAAGAACGATGTCCATTTTTGCTCCCATAACCAAGCCCAGAAAGTTAAAGTTGATGATGAACAATAGCCTTGGGGTAGATTGAGGTTATTAGTGTGTGCAAGTTGGTGTGCAAACATATGTGGGGTTTTTCCTTCTGATGTCTTTCAAAAGTTATAAAAGCTTTTAGTTGTTTTCACTGATGCAGTGTTTGGCCTATGTTTCTTTGTGTGTCTTGTTTGCTACAAAAAGACTTGAGCTCTTACAGCCCATCATCTGGGAATCGTGTGTGCTAGTCTGTGCTTATGTTGTAATTTAGAAGACTTAGAAGTTTTAGGATACCATGTATGAAGAGCCTGTAGTTCAGCTTGGATATAGTGTGAGAAGAGGAAAGTTCAAAACCTTCTAACATGCAAAAGCTTGTGAGAACAGAGACCACAGGCTAGGGATATGGCTCAGTGGGCAAAGTACATACCATACAAGCAGAGAGCCTGAATATAGATCCCCAACAACCACCTGTCATCCCAGCTTTAGGATATCAGAGACACGCAAGTCCTAGGGGTACTCTGTCCAGGCAGTCTCACTGAAATGGTGAAGTCTAGGCTCAGTGAGAGACACTGTCTCAAAATCATACTGGAAAGGAACTGGAGAGATGGCTCAGTGGTTAAAAGTGCACACTGAGTTCTCATCCAAGAACTGGTATCAGGTAGCCCACCAACACCAGCTGCAAGAAGAGCTCTGACACCCTTGGCCTCTTCAGGTACCTGTACCCATACAAACACATGTGGGACTTAAAATAAAAATACTTTTTAAATTAAAAAAATAAAGTGAAGATTGATAGCTATAGATACCTGACATTACCTTTTGGCCTCCACAAGGTTGGGCATAGATTAGTGCACACTATGAACAACACCCAAAAAGACTTATAATCATCCTCAGAATTTGTGTGAAATTTCTGATGGGAGATAATCATTTACATGTGCAATTTTGCAAGAGAACCTAAGACCAAGATCTCTTATTTTCTTAGCAGAAAAGATTTTAGCTCTAAGCCAAGGAAGAACTTTCTTAGAGTTGTGTCTACAGATGGAATAATCATTTAAGAAAAATAACTTCCTTGGGGAAGATTTTCAAACAAAATATTTGGGGAGACCCAAAAATGTGCTAAGTGTGTGAATGTGAAATTCAGTTTCTTCAAATTTGGATCATGGCTGGAATCTGTGCTTCTAGTCACAAAGATTCTTATAAAGTAGGACTAAGAAATGATGTGTACTTTCAAAAAAATTAAATGTGGCAACAACTAGTGTGGTATATTAGTTTGATGAGATATTGCTCAGCCACCAAAAAAGGAAGGAAGCTAATGAGCCCTGAATGCACGTTAAGTGAAAAAAGTCAGCAATAATGGCTGCATTTCTAACGTCAGCATTCCATCTACCTTAGAAATATTTCTGGGGATTAAGTGACATATGTAAGTTAGTTAGTCCAGTGACTAGGCTGAATGAACCACTAGTAAGAGCTTCAAGATGGCGGCAGTGATGATGGTGGTGATGGTAATAATGATCCTGGAAGAAAAAACTTATGAACTGGGGTTTTAAAGGGCTCCACATATTTCATGAAAAAAAATTTCAAAATATGGATTAAGCTCATATTTCCTGGGGATTGTGGATAAGGATTATGATCTCAAAAAGTAAATAAAATTATCATTCCTACAAGAGAATTAAAAGTCATGTGGATTCCCTGACATTTCTAGGATATGCAATCTCATGAAGTCTCCACAACATAAAAGAGACCTGAACAGGGTCGGCACCAGAGAACATGCTAACATGGAAGTGTATTATCATAAGTAATAATCACTGGAAACTGAGACAGAAGGATTAATATTTTTTAAAAAGTTCATGTGGATGAAAAAGAGTTCAAATAGTTGTGCAGTTTCTGAAAAGCTGGTCTGGGCCACGAGGGGACTCAGCAGGTCAGGTCCTCCATCCAAGAGCACTGGAGAGAACAGGAAGAAAGGGGCCCTGGGTAGGTGCCCAGATCTTAAGCTACCCTTCAATTACACCCCTCATCCTAGTGCCTCAAGGTCATAGTTCATTCCCAGATCTACGCTGACCTAGAGAGCTGCAGGGAACTGAGGGCGAATGAGAGCAGAAGTGGTCTTTTCTAGGGAAGATCCTCCAGATAACTTATGGTCAGCCCTGAAATCATATACATACAAGCGCTTCCACATAGACTGAGCTGCCTATCTTTACATATTTAGGAATATACATATATATTTGCATGCACACATGTGTTGTGATATATATGATACATGTGTGTATATGTATTACATATTATGTGTGCATATATATTATATAATCATATATATAATACAAATATATATAACTACACACACATATATACATATATATATATGCAAACAATTAAAGAAAAAGTGGCCAGAAGCCACAGATTTGAGAGAGAGTAGGTGTGCCACAAAATATAATAATAATTTTCTCCTTTCTATTCTCTTGAAAGGAGAAAAATGATAAAATTATATTTTAATTTTAAAAAATCAAATAGCTCCAGACCTCTCTTTTGCTGGACCTCTCTTTTATAAGATGCCATTCAGACCAACCCTACAGAAGCTCAGTAGAGCTATAGTAATGTGAAGCAATGGAGTCTCTCCTGACACTGATAGGATGTATCTGAGAGAGCTCTTCATTAAATGCAGGTGTATTTTTAGCCTGACCATGTAGTGTATGTTCTATAATCAGTAAAGCTGCACTTAAAGCTACCAAACTTGAGGAAGACCATGCATGGAGCCTTCTGGGAGAGCCAAGCTCTATCAAATACATGAGAGAATAATGTGGCATATGGTTCTCAAAATTTTATAACTATGGAAAATGAGAAAGATTGATGATGCTTATCCTGCCAGAGGATCAGCTCACTGCTGTTACTTGCTTTGTTGTAATCCCACCCCCTCCCAGCTTCAAAACAAAAGTCCAAGACTAATTAAAATCAGAACCTGGTGTCCTTTTAGTGCTCTGCTGGCAGACCTTGGCTTTGGCTTTGTCTTTCTGACCAGTTCACTGATTAGTGTTTATTGCTAATCATCTGTGGCTGGAAACATGACCCAGGGAGCATAAAGACCAAGGCAACGGCATGCAGTGTCATTGTTAGAATTATTCACAGTGTTTGCAGCAGGAATCACTCAGCCCTAATCCACAACCACAACAGACACTGAGCATGCCAAGTCCCATCCATGTTTTGGCAGCCAGGCCAGGCAAAGCTGCCTCCCCTCAGCATTTGGCAGGACTCCTTCCAGACATCTCAAGCCTAGAGAGGTAAGACAGGCTGAGGGGATAAGGTTTTGCTGTACCTCACGGCAAAGATCTCATCTCCTATGTCTTCCGCTACCTCAGTGATAAATTAAGAGTCTTGTTGAGTGAGGATGTGGCACCTTGCAGAATATGGTATTCTGAGCATGACGGCCTTTATTGCTTGCATCCAACCAGCTGGGACTACTGACAAGTGATGGTCCAAATCAGGACCATCAACATCCTTTGTGAGAGAAGGGGTCGGAGAGGTTCATTAGGCCTTCACCCAAGATGTCATTCCTTCCTTCCTTCCTACACCTCCCTACCAGCTATATGTCATTTGTTCCCAATTTCACATGGGCTGAAAGGTCAAGGGTATATAGAAGGTAAGAGGATCATTGATATAGCTGTGGAGAAGCTGTCACAGTTCTGGGGAAATTTTCGGTAGTGGAGCTATTTAAGGATCATATGGAAAATCATTTTTAAAATATTAAGCACCCATCATCTTCAATCCCCAAATGACCATTCTTAGCACTTTATTGTAGAATATAGGATTTTAATTATAGCCTCTATAGTTAAAAACTAATGGTTAAGGTGTCCCAAATTCAGGTGCCTGAAATAAAGACACCAGTATGAGGTTATAATGAGAGCTCTGTAGGAAATGTTTATATCTTCCTGGGATAAAATTTCCTAAATTACTATAGCAGTTTTGATTTATGTGTAGAGGTATTTGCCTGAATATATGTCTCTGTGCTGTGTGCATGTCTTGTTCCCACAGATGCCTGAAGATGATTTAAGAGTCCCTGGAACTGGACTTACAGATGTTGTGAGCCTCCATATGGATGCTGGGAATTGAACTCAGGTCCTCTGGACTAGTCGCCAGTGCTCTTAACCACTGAGCCACCACTCCAGGTTCTAGCTAGGGAATGTTTGAAAGATAACAAAGAATGGGTGTCCATGACCTCTTATAAGTACATTTGCTTAAATGTTAACAGACATCTTTCCGTGAACACCCTACCAAGATAATGTTAACATCCAAGAGACCAGTGGCTGAGTAGCAAGCTCGGCATTATATGTTAAGTAAACATATTTTTATCCTGTCTTTATGTTTCAGTAAATTAGCCAAAAAAATTAGGAAGTGGGGTACAGGACTTCCTAGTCTCAAAGATGACAAGGAACAAATGATACTAGGCCAGAAGTGATGTTCAAATGAGGTACCATGTTAGAGTGTGATATGATAGGTGGCATCATGTGATCCTCTGTAAGGGCCCTAGATTACTGTGGATAATGAGGGAAGTCTTCATCATGGCATACCCTTAAACTCACAAGATCTATTTGTGAGAAGACAGTGGCTTCAAAAGGTCCGTAGTGGAGATCACTGAAGCATCAATGGTCATGTAGGCCATTGTCACTTGACTGAGACATGGGTGTGCAGGGAAATTATGTTGTTCCATTGTAAATAATTGTCCCCGCCTATGAGTTTAATAGAAAGCACTGATTGGCCAAAGGCAGACAGGAAGTGTGTGCGGGGCTACCAGACAAAGAAGACTCTAAGAATAGGAAGAACAGAGCAGAATGCCAGAGAGAAGCCAGAAGAAGCAGAGGACAACTATGCTGCTCTAAGAAAAGGTACCGAGCCACATGGCTGAACAGGATAAGAGTCATGGGTTAGATTAAGGGTAAAGAGTTAGCAAGTGATATGCCTGGGCCTTAGGCCAATCAGCCTAAAACTATTGGAAACATCTGTGTGTTTCTGTGGGTCTGTGGGTCTATGGGCCTAAACCTTGAGGCTAGGCCCAAAAGTCCAGGACAGAAACCTGCTATTACATGGGTGTTCTGAATACAATGGTATAGTAAATAAAGAACATAAACATAGTCTATGCATGAGGTCAACCCACTTTCTATTTGCCCTTCTTCAGAAGAGAATATGGCTTCAGGGAAACTGTTTTCTGAGCCCTACCCTTCAGCATGTGATATATAGTCTCACTTTACATGAGGGGATACCGGGAATCCTAGGCTCTATGCATAAATGGATACAAAAAGCATCAGATCGGTTCTTTGAGTGCCTGTGGCAAAAAGATTGGTCCTGATTTATGATCTTCACATTGGGAAATGTCTGACGTGAAGTCAACAACTGAAATCAGATGAATAATTCAGAATGCTGATCAATCCCCTCTTCTCTCTTACCACGTTCCTGCTATTTTTACGTAATTGCAAAGTGAAGAATAAATTGAGGTCATAAATAAACAACTGTCATTTGGTGTGATATAGACCCCTGCATCTTAGGAACTTTTCATTTTCAGGTTCTACTCTTATGCTTCTTACACAATTAAAAATGTGCACTTATTAAATTGTGGTGAGAATTCTCTCTGTGTGCTATTTCAACATCAGTGTTGAAAGAAACACAGCATATAATGGCGAGGCATCAGATTCCTTCCTCAAAAACCAATTCTTTCTTTCCTGGCTTTGCTTTAGAGTCTCTCTCTGTCTCCTCTCTTGCAAATCCTATTGTGAAAAGTGGGAACAGTGACCTTGTGTTCTTCCTGCTGTGTCTTCTTTGGGGTGAGAACCTGAGTGCCACGGCACATGGGTAGAGGTGGAGGGCAACACTCTGTTGGGCATTGCTTTCTACTTCTCTGAGACACTTTTTCTCTTTACTGGTCCGTGACCTTTCAGGGACACTCCTGTCTCTGCCTTCCGTCTTCTCACAGTATGCTGAGATCACAAATGTGTGTGCTATTCCATATGTCCTCTGTGTGGGGCTTGGGAAACTGAACACCCATGAGCAGGCTTACCCACCAAGATGTCCCCAGCCTATATTTGATGGCTAAAGAAAAACACGACCTGCATCACCTGATGTCTCAGGCAATGACTGTCATGTTGTTAGCATAATTAATTTTATGACAAGCATTTGTGTAAGAGAAAACAATAGTAATGATCAGTTTCATTAATTGTGCAATTACTGACTCTTCCATTTCCATGGAATTTTGTTTTAATCAAGATCTTGTCTTCTTTATCTGGACTATTATTATTGAAAGTGATAGTGTGCTTGCTCTCCACTCAGGAAACTTTAAAAATTTCAGAGTTTAAGCTGATTATAAAAGCTAGAAACTCGTTTGTATGTATGAGACACTGACTAAAGACAAAGTATAACTTTTATGTTCAATTTTGAATGAAAATGTGATCAATAAAATATATGGAACTTTGAGGATATTATCTACTATAACAAGTCTTAGCAGGGTAGTTTTACATCTTTGATGGTCTTCTATCTTAAACTTTTTGAATGCTATTTGAACAGCAAAGATCCCTGTCCTTATTCACTTGTTTAAAAGTGAAAACCCCCTGGGGCCATGCAGGCTATTTGGATTATACATTTGTTCAAGTGTAGACTGGGTAATAGTTGCTGCCATAGCCAAACAACTGGAGGTGAATGTGGAATTCAGAGAAAGCCTTTCTCTTTCTTTTCAGATCAGCATACTTGTCCTCAGCTCACTCTAAAGGCTTAAAGCACAGGGAGTTTAAAAGCAAAATATAATTTAAAATAAACTCCTACATTCCTCTTCCTCAGCTCAGATCTGGGAATGGACAGAATCCAAGTGGGAAAGAATGAGGACCTTTTGAACCCTTTCGAGGGAACCATAGGACACTTGAAGGCTTCTGATGTTTGTCTTCTGAGCTGGACTCACAGAAATGCCAGTGCTCTTTGCTCTTCTCTTTAATATGGTCAAGCATGTTAGCTTGGCCAAATGTCATTTCATAAGAAAAAAAATAGTGATTTAGTGAGATTTCTGGAGAAGAATGAAGGCAGGCTGGGAGTGGGAAGCACCCTGATTAAAACACTCTGCGGGATGCTGCCAGTGCCTCCTGGTACCTAAAGATGATTGCTTTTAGAAAGACACACGGTTTCACCTCAGAGGTGACAAAATGTGTTGCCTTTCCCCTTTCTCTTGGTGATGGGAAGTAATTTTGTTATGTCTCTGCCAGAGCTGAGCAATGAGAGGGTCAGCAATGTTTACCAAGTGAATGGGCTCATAGGGCTGATAAATCAGATACTGAATACTGAAAGGGATATCATGACTTGGCAGTGTGCATGTCTGTCTCTAAGGTTGAAGCTGATACTGATCAGGACTGCTATGGTTTGGACATTGTTTGAGGGGTGACCCCAAAGTTTGGGCACTAGAAACCAGGTCTCTAGTGTGGTGATATAAGACAGGCTTCTTAAAATTTTCTTCTCATATGTTTTGTTTTGTTTTTAAATGAAACCTGAAATATATAGGTATATAAAATATATGTACAAGTCATATAGCTACTGATAATAATTGATAAATTTTATTTGGGACAATTCTTTTGTTTGCATATAATTTTATCATTAATTTTCTCTTAGATTTATTTTCTATTAATCACAGCAGAAAAACAATAACTAAGGCACTGCAAAAGCATTAGAACTTGATTTTGATCCCTGCACCACATAAAAACCCGGGTATGAAGGCATGCTCTTCCTATCCTAGTACTAGGAAGCTGGAGTTAAACAGATACCTGGGGCTTGCTACATAGCCACTCTAACCAAGTTAGGGAGCCCATGTCCCAGAGAGACTCTTATCTCAAAAACAGAAGACAGCCTGCCCTGAGGAATGACACTTAAAGCTATCCTCTGGTCTCTCCATGTGCACACACACTAATAAAAGTTATCAATAATCTTAAGTGATACATTTCGTCAGTGAATGTATTAATATATCCATTGTATCACAGTGCCTTACCATTTGTAGATGCTTGACAAATATTGTTGAATGACAGGTGGTGTTTACATAGAGATCCTTGGCTAAACTATTCTTCCATGGCAACAATACCAAAGTCATCGTGCTGACTTCTGTAAGTGTGGTGCTTTAAACAGTATGACCTCCAATGACTCATGTGTTTTAATACCTGGCCCACAGAGCGTAGGACCGTTGGGTTGTGTGGCCTTGTTGTAGGGATGTTTTGCTGGAGGTGGAAGGCTTGGAAGTCTAATATATGCTCAAGCTATGCCCAGTGTGGCGTAGCCTTCTTTTGCTGCCTGTGGATTAAGATGTAGAACTCTCCAGCACCATGTCTGCCTGCACGTCACCATGTTTCCCACCAAGACAATAATGGACTAAACTTCTGAACTATAAGCCAACCACAAATAATGTTTCCTTCTTAAGAGTTGCTACAGTCATGCCATGATGTCTTTTCAAAGCAATAGAAACTCTAATACAGTGACCTACACTCGAGAAAGGATCCACGTGTGCCTTCTGATGCACGGAAATATTCCAAACCGTTGCCCTAAAAAATGCACGCTCATAACCTTCACTCTTACACACATGGAAACTCAACTCTAAAGATAAATTTGAGGAGCCATGTCCCCCTGGACTGATATATGAGGTAGGGGCCTTCTGTCTCCTATTACAGCACTTCCACAGAGTCAGACTTTGTGTTACCTTCGCTTCACATATAGCCCATTACTTTTTCAAGATCTCCTTTTATTATATGCGTGTGTACATGTCACATGCTACTCAAGGGGGCCAGAGGCCTTTGCTGGTGTTTTCCATTCTTGGCTGTTAGGTTTTTGGGGCTAAGCTGTCTCAGTTCCTTATTATTCTAGATATTAAACTATCTATATTTAGAAAAGTGTTTATCAGCTTTTTCAGGGTTTTAATTTGATATAGTTTCCTGTTTTCTCACAGAGTTTTTATATCTTCTGGTTTAAGCCTTTGCTTTATCTTAATTTGTTTTTTATATCTGATAAAAATTATTGATTAGTTTGGATTTTCGACACATGCGTGGAGATATACTTGTCTACATATGGAGTGGTAGATGCAGTTCCCCCAGGCCATTTGTTAAGGAAGCAATACTATCTTCAATGTATGTTCTAATACTTTTGTAATGCATGGTTTCTGCAAATGTTGTGGCCTTGTGTGGGCTCTTCATTTTACTACACTGATCTCAATGACTGTTTTAGTGCTGTTTTGCCTACTGTAGTTTTGTGGTGTGTTCTGAGGGCAGGCTTGCTTCTGTCATGTTCACTATGTTAAGGATTGCTTTGACTATTCATGTGCCTCCTCATAAACGTCATTGTTATTTTAGCATTTATTTTTGTGAGCAATTCCATTATGTACTTTAATAGTAATTGCATTGAACCTGTAGTATGGGCCTTTTAACAATATTTTCCTGAACACAGAGTATATTTTTCACTTTTGTGTGTTGTCTCTAACTGTTTCAATTTTTACACTTTTCGTTATTGAGATCATTCTTGATTAAATGTACCATGGGAATTTTTTAAGTTATCATGCATAACTAACTCTTCTAGATTCTTGCACTACAGGATGCTGGGCAAATAAACCCATGACTTTATTTATTATAGTGATGTCTCTAAGGATACAGAAAGGGATCTGTTTGTGGGGACTCTTAGACAAGCTCTCTATCATCTAATCTGGGAATATTAAGTAGTCCTGAATAAATAGTCTTTGCAATATCTTTTTAAATTTGGAATTTCTTTGTCTTGGAAAAGCAAAACCAACTTGGAGGTCCCTCAGTCATTGTTTGTCTAGTTGTTTCTTATTCCAGGCATTTAAAAAAAAAATTTTTAGATTCTATTCCTCACTTCCCATCTCAATGCCTTTGGTACTTGCTTTAACTTTCATGCATTTTCCCATGCCCTGACATGCTGCCCTTAATTTTATTAATTGGAAAGAAGAGCCTGTTATCTCCAGTAAGAGCAAAGTTTGTGGTAATGGTTAATTGTTTAAATGACCTTAGGTTCAAATGCCAGTGTTACCATTCATAAACCATGACCTTAAGCATATGTATTTCTTAACCTCAGTTTCTTTATCCACAACATAATATTTACCATGAGGGTTTGTTGCCTTTATTAAAGGGCACAGTTTTTGTAAAATTTGTATCTCTGAGCCAGGACATCTGGGGGATTTATTTATCTATTATTATTTGTTTTAGCTCTGACTCTATTGCATAGCCATGCTCATACACACACCCACTCCCTAGTGCTCCCGGGCAGGCTTTCTCAATCACAGCACTTCTGATGCTTCGAGGCATGATGGTTTGTTGTTTGGATGGTCTATTCTGAGCAGAAAAGGATGCTAGGCAGCACCCAGCCCCTTTCACCAGATGTTAGTTGTGCTTCCTCCTTTGAAAACCACAAACACTAAACTAGCCAAAGTGTCTGTGGGTGAAGGACCAGTGATCCTGAGAACCACTTCACTGCCATTTTCATGGTATCTGTTGTTGCTGAGACTATTCATTTCCCAACTCCTCTCTTAAATCTCCACTCTCCAGACTAGTGTGTACATGTTGGCTTCAGTTTTTGTGTTTGTGTGCATGAAGGGGTATGTAGTAAATGTGCATGCCTTCATATTGTGTGTGTGTGTGTGTGTGTTCAATGCATGAATGTGAATGCATATGAGTATACAAATACAAAGTTTAATGTAAATGTATGTGGAGACCAGAACAGTGCAACAAATACCATCCCTTAGTGCCTTACTGTCTTGAGACAGGGTTACTCATTTAATTGGATGCTCCTCAGCTGGGCTAAGCTTCAGCCCAGCAAGCTCTCAAGATATAAGTCTCTCTATTCTTACTTCTGGCATTACAGATACCTGCAGCCATGCCTAACTTTTTAAAAATTTACAAATAGAAGAGATAAGGACTCAGCTCCTTATGTTTATACAGCAAGTGCTGTTACCCATTCAGCCATATCTTTACTTCAGGACTTTATAAAAACTATTATAAATGCATGCAACTAAAGCCATAAATAGGTAATGGTCTTCTGAATTGCCTTTTTCATACAAGAAAAAAATTAGATAAAAATTAGAAAGTACTTTAAAACATTAGACTATATGAAGACTATCCAAGTAATGAATAATTAATATTTTAGGTATAGATAGCCTGACTAATTGCCAAGAGTTAGCATGGGGTCCCCATCTAGTGCCATGTACATTTGAATGCAGAGCTAGCCTGTGCTTGATGTTGATGTGGATGCTCCAAGGACGGCACCTACAAGAGTGGAATCTCAACATTGTCTGAAAGCTAACAAAGGAAAAGCTATCAAGACAGTGAATAAATAAATATGAAAAAAGCAAGCACTAATCTTAAAGACAAATGGCCCACTCTGAGTCCTTTGTGACCTTGGGGATGCTAGCCATGACAAGATAGTAAACCCTGGAGCAAAATAGTTTTGAAAGAAGCCAACCAGATGTAGAGGTCAATTCCTGCCACTGGAGATGGTGA
This sequence comes from Phyllotis vaccarum, assembly GCA_033318265.1. Taxonomy (NCBI): domain Eukaryota; kingdom Metazoa; phylum Chordata; class Mammalia; order Rodentia; family Cricetidae; genus Phyllotis; species Phyllotis vaccarum. The sequence continues at coordinate 51,320,367 of JARWLC010000016.1, forward strand.
TAGGACATGATACAAGTGAATAGTAGATTGGGGAATCTCGCCACGATTCCTCTTGAATTGTATTTAAAAAATAATCAACCAAGTAAAGCACTAGCAGACCTTCCCTCCAACTTTCCTCTGCATTGATGAACATTCACCACAGATGAACAAAGTGAGCCCTGAAGCACACATTTAGAAACACTGGAGGGTTTGTAGTTTTTATAATAAGATCTGAAGTACCAGTCACAAGATTGTCTCACTTCTCATAGGCTCTGTGCTTCTTCCAGAATTGCCTCATTTCCATAGATAAGCATCTCCAGGTCCAGTGCCCATGAGTTTGGATGTGTAGTTTTATCTTTCTTTTCTTGGTGAGATATGCTGTATGCTGGTAGGTTTGAGAGAGAGAGAGAGAGAGAGAGAGAGAGAGAGAGAGAGAGAGAGAGAGAGAGAGAGAGAGAGAGAAATACTGTCTGAGAAAGGTCTTACCTTGATGTCCTTATGTCAAGTGATGGGTTAAAATTAACATAACAGGAGATACACTGGTACCTGTCTGCCTTCAGGTCTATCTGGAGCTGTGCAATCCAATTCAGAGCTTAAGTGAGAAGATGCTAATAATGCCCAGCAGAAATTCATTTTCAATGTGTTTTCTAAAGTTCAATGTTGTACTGGGCCTTGGCGGCCCTAAGATGCTTCCCCTGTGTGTACAATAGGGTCATTTTAAGGACAGAGCTTTTGGGCTTGGCTCTCCTGGCATCTGTTCAGGACAGCTAACAAAAGTCAGTTGTCTCTTACCTTGGGATCACCTCCCCCCAACAAATTACTAACAAATTCCACTTGCTGAGTGGCCTCTTATTAACATAATGTGTGTTTTAATTCAGAGAAGAACCATGTGTTTCCTATAAGAAGGTTGTTTTAGGTCTTTAAATGTCTCTGTCAAACACTTTCTTTTTGTTTGGAGAAATAATTACAGATCAGTCCTGTTGAAACCAAAACATCAGAGAAATTGCCTGTCCCAGTGTTTCTAATTTGGGGGATGTCTGCTCTGTGAGTGACACCAGTTTGGTTTGTCCACGCCAAGAAAAACAGACCCAATTTGACCACTGCAAATGCTGGCTTGGTGATGAGGCTCAACAGTTACTGTGATTCAGTTGTTTTCCTCAGATCTCAAGGCGAGAGCTCCTTCTCTAAGAGTGCATCACTTCTTGCAACTCCAGTTGTGGTCCAGGCAGAACCTCAGAGTTGACTTTTGATACCATTTTCACCCTTTTTGGTAGGCACCTATTTGGCCCATGGATGCTCAAAAGATACTCAGAATTACCGTGTTGATGACATCCTATGGGAAACTCTACATACACAGCAAACAAATACAAGCTTAAAAAAGATAGTAATCACCTAGGAGTGAGATAGTATATAGTATATAGTATTATTTATCTGAGTTTGGTAAATTTTAAATCTGGATCATGCATTATTTTTAAAAGGAAAATGTGGTTTTGTTTTTAAATAAGAGGCATTCAATCTGGGAAAGAAAGAGAAAGTATAAAAAGAATACTACAAATTCCAGAGACTGTGCAAGATCTGAGTATAACAATCATTGACTTTAAATCTGGTGAGCACAGGAGGCAAGACCACAAATACCACAAGTCATCAGAAGCCATGAGGCTACAGATAACATGATCTCTCATATTTATGACAAAGAGCTCTCTCCCACCATGTTTGCCCTTTGCCCGGAACTGTTCCAGTACAGTATCCACACATTATCTCACAATAACCCTACAAAGGAGGCCATGATATTGTTCCAGTTTTCTTTTGTTCTTAAAAGATGAGACCATGTGCTATAGAAAAAAGAACTTATCTTAGTTCCCATGGCAAGTCCATTTCCCAGTCAGTTAGGAACTGATGAATCATGCGTTGTGCCTTCTTTAGGAGTGATAAGAGGCCCAAAGCTTATTTCTTTGTTCTAAGTGTGTGTGTGTGTGTGTGTGCACGTGCATGTGTGTGTATTTATGTGTGTATGTATGTGTGTTTGTGTGTGTATGTGTATTTATGTGTGTATATATGTATGTGTGTTTGTGTATGTGTATTTATGTGTATGTATGTGTGTTTGTGTATGTGTATTTATGTGTATGTATGTGTGTTTGTGTGTATGTATTTGTGTTTGTGTGCATGTATGTGTGTTTGTGTACGCTTGTGAGTGTGTGTATGTGTATGGATGTATGTACATATAAAATTATGATGGAAGAAATAAGGTAAGTGTAATCAAAATAGAACCACTCTCAAACAAATAGTATCTCCTCCTCCTAAAACCCTTTTCTGATATTAAGGTATTGGTCATGAAAGGTGAGAAAGTTCTTTCTCCGTGTGAGTCAGTATAGAACATCATTGTACAGAGATCATAGCTACTGCTTTAGGATAAAGTGTACCATGACACCTGGACTTAACTTTTGATACAGACATCTTTGTGTGTGTATGTGTGTGTGTGTGTGTGTGTGAGAGAGAGAGAGAGAGAGAGACAGACAGACAGACAGACAGACAGACAGACAGAGACAGAGAGAGGCAGAGTAAATGGAGAGATACTATTGCCTATTACTGAGTTATTGTAATAAAATGTATGGAAAGTTCTATAGGACCAGTTCTTAGCACAAGGTAGGATAGCTGATACATCAATATACAGATCATGTAGATAGAACGATTTCAAGGTGCATCTATAGATGTACATATATGCGTGCATGTGTGTGTATGTCAATAGACATGGGGATGGAGAGATGGCTCAACAGCTAACAGCATTTTCTGCTTTAGCAGAGGATCCGCATTTGGTCCCCAACATTTACTGTACTAGGGGTGATGTACAATCACCTGTAACTCCAGCTCCTTGAAATCCAATGTCCTCTTCTGAACTCTTCAGGCAACTGCAATCAAGTGCAAATATTCCCATACAGAGACACATATTTACACATAACTATAAAAGAAAAGGAAAAAAGAATGTGATATATTTCTCCATTTACACACACACACACACACACACACACACACACACACACACACACACACACACACCTGTTTCTATCCCCATTGAAAGCTGTTCTGGGAGATCATTCAATAACCCATAAGAATTTGGTGATATTTTGCACTTGCATGTGTCCCAAACTCAAGTCTTATTTGGTGTTAACATATATAATCAAAGACTAGTCTTTGTATTGCCTGCACTTGAACACCGGGTTGGAGATGTTCTGCTTCCCAAGAGTGTGGACTTTATCCTTCAAGGTTCCATAAGAGTCTTGAGCTTACTGATCATATCCCTTAGTAATATATATACTGAAAGACTTTAAAGATATGTAATGAGTTTCTCCAGGGAGCAAGCTTAAACCCATCAAAATAAGTTCTTTACCTGGCTGATGAGGAGGATAAAGAGAGTGTGAGGCATATAAAGTGTATCTGATCTTACCTAATACTCAGCAGTAGGATAATTAAAATTCTGAGATTTCATCTAAATGGATAGAGAAATATTATGTCATCTGGCATGTATTAGGCCAGTTTAAATATGAGAGATTAGCTTGTTCTTGAGAATTAGCTTTCAGGTTTATTGTATTTTGAAAGAATACACTATCAAAGGTAAACCAGAATGACACTTTTTGTGCCTTTTGTGGACTAAATCGCAGTGTCAGGATAATAAATGCTGTGCTTAGAGTCTGCATGTGTGCATTTCTCTTAGGGAATTCAGTACTTCAAGAGCTTTCCTCTTCAACATTGCAGATAAAACACTACATCACACTCTTTAGTGAAAAAGACACTTTCTCCTTCAAGATGCCTGTTCAGCTGTTCCGCAGCTGAAGAGCTGGGAAGACTTAAATTACATTCTTTTTCCTTCCATTAAAAGGGGACATGGGGGAGGGGGATGAGAAACTTGCATCTGGTTTGACTTCTTTGCCAAATTCTTCATTTAATTGTTTTGTAATTTGAAGAAAACCACAAATGACAAGATGAAATTGCTGGGAATATAAATACAGAATTTAATTGTTCGTGTCAGGATTTCAAGTCCTGAACCATTGGTAATGTGAGTCAGTTTTATGACCAACAGGAAAGAGGAGCATTGGAGGCTGTGGCTGAACTCTCCACAGCTCTGTGTCATCTGCACCCCTACTTGGCCACCAAGCTCATACAGCTTCATCCAGAGAGAGGGAAGCTGATCCCCTTAATCTCTATGAGTTTGATTTCGAAAGCTGAGATCTGAGACTAGTCTTCTCAAGAGAAACCGTTACTTACATGCCCAAGATCTTTAAAAAAAAAAAAAAAACAAACAAACAAACAAAAAAACTGCTGAACATTTAGCTGCTTGGAGTCTCCAGAATTAGAGCATCCTCAAGAAATAGGAAGTTGGCCTCAAAATGTACCTGGTGTTTTAGTTATAGCATATGCCTTTCTAAAACAGGAGGCAACTTGGCCTAGTTGGGGTTAAGACAGGAGAAGTGAACTATTCTCAGGCACCAGACTGAATTTATGTCTCACCCTGCTGCCAGGAATGGTTGGCATGTACAGATGTGTTCAATTAGTAATTGTTGGAGATGTTTATATGAAGAAAAAAATAGACAGTAGAAATATCCTTAAAAGTTTGTAAAGTAGGGGTGAGGACATTCTCAATGGGCAAAGTGTTATGCATAAGCATGCAAACCTGAGTTCACATCAAAAACCAGGTATGGCTGTGCATCCCTGTAAACCCTGGTTTGGGAGGAAGAGATAGAGTGGGATTGCAGGAGTTCACTGGCAAGCTAGTTTAGAAAGTCAGTGAGCTCCAGGTTTAACAAGAAACCTGTCTCAGAAAACTAAACTAAAATAAAGTGGGTACGGAGCAAAGAAGAAAGCTGGTGTCAACTTCTGGTGTATATGCCCATAAGTGCACATGCACGAACTCTCACATATACACACAGTGTAAAGTAGAAGGGTAGATGGGCTTTTCACTTCTCTATGGTGTGTTCTTTTCATTTCTGTGGTGTCCCCTGGGTCCTTCAAAGAGCCACTAATTGGACCCCTTGTCCTGAATAATTTTCCTTTTGCTTTCTTTCTATTAAAACTACCAGATCTGGGCCCAGCAAGATGGTTCAGTGTGTATAGACACTTAGTGCCAAGCCTTACAACCTGGGTTTAGATACCTGGAAACCACATGGGAGGAGGAGAAAACTAGCTTTGTAAATTGGCCAGATCCATACCCTGTTCTCTTATAATTCTGTTTTGTGGTGTGTTTAAATGCTAGCAAAGTAGTTGGGAGTGAGGTGTTATTGCTTTTGAATGGTTTAATTTTCCATCCAATCTTGACATGTGTCTCTTATCAGCCCTGATGCTGTTTATTTGTGATCAGAAATTATTTGACTACAGCATTATAACCTAAGTAATAGAAGTTACCAGACTCCATTAAAGAGTCAACAGGAATTAAGTTGTAGGAGAGATGAACATCTGTGTATCTGTAGGTCAATGGTTGCTGTTGCTGCTGGTTTTTAAGACTAATCTTGGAAAGGAGGGCTAGTCCTGCAACAAAATTTAAGGTGCCAGTCTATAAAATATTTTGTTAAAGTGACTGATAATGTTGTAGAGACAGGTATTTGAATTTCATTTGCATAGACAAAGTTTTTTTTTTTTTAAAAAAAAAAACTGAGTGTCACTAGAGAATAAAAAAATTGCCAAAGTTAGATAGTTAGATGCATAATTAAGAAAATATATTGGAAAAAGTACTTGTCCAGAAAGTTTTTGTGAGATTTGAGAAGAAAATAAATATGTTTACATGTCTCAGAATACATTTTTTCTAACCACTGATTAAAAATGAGTGTTATTAACAATATATGATTCTGAAAAATTATAGAAATAAGTTTTTAAATTGTTTTAATTGAAATAGTTACATCACTCGCTTTACTTCTTTCCTCCTACCATCCCTTCCCTCTCCAGTCGGTAACATCTCAAGCTCATAACACATTTTTATTAGCGTATGTGTACATATGAATATATGTGTATATGCACACACACATACATAGATAAAGATACACCTTGCTGAGTCCATTTGTGCACAAATGATTTTAGGGATGACCATGGAGCAAGGGGACAACCAATAGTGGAGCTTGTCAAATGGAGAGGCTAATCCTCTTCCTCCCAGCAGTCGTTAGTTGGCTGTAGTTCTTGGTTTGCAGGTGTGACCCTGTGAAATCTCCCCCTTCATGATAGCATTGAAGTTACAATTTTAGGTAACTAAAAGTAATGGTTCCGTGAGACTTGACCAAAAATCCTTGGTGTTATTTGCTCTCATCCCTCTTCTCATTCTGTTCTGACCTGCCCCCCTTCTCCCCAATTAGAGGTTCTGCCTTGTTTGTTTTTTTTTTATTTCCTACTTCACATAACTTGTATTCAGTTATTCCTCTCTCAAAATAGCCTCCCCACATACACACACAACCCGATGTTCCCTTTAGACTTTCCCAGTTTCTGAAGTTACTCCATATTGTGTATTCACATCTGAAGATTTAGACTGAAGAAACAGCTCATCCACTAAAGGCTCGGCTGGCAAACTAAAGGACAAGAAGTACTTTTTGGTCTAAAACTACTAAAATTGTCATTTTTCTTCTTTTTGATAATAGTGGAAAATTTCAGGAGAAATGTTTTTCATCAAATCTTAGGTAACTAAAGCATTCTGAATGAGTGGCTTTCACTCAGCTTTATATCCAATGCCACTGTCTTTCAAAAGGTGGCTCTTAGTTCTGTCATTTTATACACAGACACATACATACACATGCAGACACACATATGCACACACGTGTACATTTTTCTCTTAAAAGGAAAATATTACTAGGATCCTGCATGCATGTGGAGCACATAAACATAAACAACCACACACACATACATAAAATATCAAGTCCTTTAATATTTGATTATTTATAGAGAAAACCACAATAAAAATCCATAGGTAATAAAATGTGTTGTTTTGCCTTTAAAACTCAAATAAAAACAGAAGTTTGTGTCTTCTTTAGTGTCATCATATTAGTTCCCAAAAGCTTGTTTTTGTTTCTTCTGGCAGATTTTGTTCCATTAACTCAGCATTGACTGCAAAACAAAGATTGCAAACTTTAGTAAGGGGACGCTCATTTGCTATTGTTTCATCTTGAAAGACCTTCATCTAGACAGCTCTTGACAGGAGGGTATAACACCTCTCCCATGTAGCCCTTTCAGATCAGTCTCAGAAACCACTCTGTTCTCCACTTGTTCTTCAGACAGAGAAGGCTAATGGTTTGTCCTTGACAATTTACTTTTCTAATGTGGTAACAGGTTTCTTGAGGTATCTTTTTGGCCACAGAATCATCTACTCCTACATTATTTTGAAAACTTCGTTCTTTCCTCCTCATCCATAGACACAGTGCATGGAGGCCATTTCTGTAACACAAACTGGGTTGAACAGAGGGGATTTTTCCTGGGCATCTAAAAGAGAATAGATCTGGGATTTAAGATTAAATACATTTGATATGAACATATAGACAGCTAGGATGCCAAATACAACCATATTTATTAGAGAAAATGTAGGATGGAGCATCCACAGAGACGTAGATGAGAAAAAGTGAGGAATGGAGGAAGTTGTCCAGCTTCCTATCTCTGCTCTTGACAAGGCATAACAGTAGTCTCATAATAAGCCACACCTTCCATCTATACAGGCACTTCTTGCCTTATACTTAGCAAGGATTGCTTGCTGCCATAGTGAATCAGGTAGTTTGCCTTGGACCCGATCTCCCCAGTTTTCATGCAAACTGTTTCAGAATCATGGAAGAAGAAGGAAGGAGATGAAAAGCTTTGGTTCCTTCTGGGTCCTCCCAGAGCTACTTTAGAGAATCTAACTTCAGCCTATGCTACCATGTGGGAGGGATGGGCTAAAACTGATGAAATTCTCCATATGGCCCTATCTCTTGGGAACCACTACAGCTCTTCAGAGCTTCCCATCTTTCTTGGAGGAGGATCCAAGAACTCTGCTCTACTGGGCATTCTCACGCTTCTCAGTAACAAGTTTACACATGTGTATATTACATATAATTTTTAACTAGCACATTGGTTGGTGGGAATCTCTGAGAAGGCATCTTCTGATGCCTCCAGTGCCAGCTGCCAATTACCAAAGCTTTATTTTGAATAGATTTTGTTACAGTATTTGTAGACATTAGCTTTCCTTTACTATAGTTCATATTTTATAATTTGACTTTTTGATTTGCTTCAGTCTTGAATTTGGAAAAATTGAAAGTGTGGTTTAGAAGGCATAACTTACAGTCTGCTTAGGCCTCATGACCCTTAACTGCTCTGTGTGTGTGTGTGTGTGTGTGTGTGTGTGTGTGTGTGTGTGTGTGTGTGTATGTATGTATGTGTAACTAGATTTTCTTTCATGTCTTTTTGTGTTGGAAATTAAGGATCCAGGATATTATTAATTAATATGCAAGTTCTACAATAATTCTTCCCTTTGTATGCCAACATGTTGATATTCTAGATAAATGGAACTTCTAATTTTTCTCACCCAGCATGACCATACAGAACCCAACTAATAATATTATTTAAAATCCTTTGAGGAGTTTGTGAGGTAGCTTACTGCTCAGTAATGGTGAATTGTGTTCAACCCCTGGAGAGAATAGACTCCATACAGTTGTCTTTAATCTCTGTAGGCATGTTATGGAATGCTTGCTCATACATATCAGGTATGCACAAACATGCACACACACGCACAATAACTAAAAATGTTACAAAGATGATTAGTGTCACTCATAAGAAGCCAGACTAAACTATTCATTCTAAAAAGTACTTTCTCTTAAATTGTTTAATATACTTAAAATTATGAGTCATGAAAAAGTATCAGAAAGTAGTTTCAATATGGTCCTTAATTCATGTAGTTCTTGTCTCAGAAAGCTGCAAGCCACCTCAACCCCTCTCTCCCTCTCCAGCCACAAAGACATTTTTTCTTAAAGATTCATCAACTCTATGCTAAAATGTGGTCCTAGACAGCTGTGGGACTGTGCTTTTGTCACTATAAATATTGGTTTAATAAAATGCTGATTGGCCAGAAGCTAGGCAGGTAGAAAGTACAGACGGGTGATCAGACAGAGAATTCTGGGAAAACAAAGAGCAGAGAGATGCTAGCCAGACACAGAAGAAAATGAGAATTCTGCACCAAGAAAAAGATACCAACCCACATGGCTAAACATGGATAAGAATCATGGGTTAGTTTAAGAGTAAGGGTTAGCAAGTAATAAGCCTGAGCCATAGGCCATACAGTTTATAATTAATATATGCCTTTTTCTAATTATTTGTGACTAAATGGCTGTGGGACTGATTGGGCAGGACAGAGAAACTTCTGACTACACTCTACTTTGCCATTTCTTTTGATCTACAAACTATCTCAATCCATACCACCATCACCTGTTGCCCGGACAGAAACAATGGCTACTTCCATGGCCTCCTTGCTTCTATTATGCCCTTAAAGTCTATAGGTTTTGAGGAAGTGGAAGTATTATTCTCTTCATATGCAGAAGTTGAGCAAATTATCTTGAATCCAAAAAAAAAAAAAAACTTACTACATCTAAAAAGACCTCTCTATTTTATTTCTTAATTATTCACAACTCTCTTTTTGCTGTTGATCCTATAGAATCAAATCATTCTGGAGACTTACTATTAAACCCATTGTACTTTATTTTTTTATGAGGAGCTTCATACCTTCTTTGGAGAAAATGCTTTCCCAGATGTGCTCACCCTTGGCTCATCTCACCTCACCATTCAGGCCACCACTTGGGGACAAGTCTTCCTTGGTCACCTCAAGTAACCTCTACCTTCACAGTCAAGGCTATTCCATGACTTGTTCTCATTCTGTAAATGGTTTGCCATCATATTCTGACATTCTTATTTATATGGATTTTTGATCCATCTTTTTGCTCATTCTCCCACAGAACATAAGATTCCAAAAGATAGATACTTGGTGTAACTATAAAATTACTCTTGCAAATTATAAAGTTATCTAGTTTTTACTGATTAGGACTAAAATTGGTATTGTGTAGCACAGACTGTTACAATAGAGGCCCAATACTTTACCCCCATCCACCCAAGTAGACAAGCAAAAATCTATTCCAAATGTAGATAGCAATTAGTAGGTAGGTGCGTATATTCAATGTCCAGAACCACAACTGCACTGTATACTTAAGCACTGAGTGCACTTCATGTGGCAGATCTTTCTCATCTAATAGGAAATGGCTGTATTAAAAAGAATGAAGTTTTTCCAATCCAAGGGGCTATATTTAATCTGATCTACAAGTATTTTTTTCTATGCCAAGTTTCATTAATAGAAAAAAAACACCACCTACTTTGCAATACTAAAAGGTATAGGATGAAGTGTGGCACATCATGGGTGTTAAGAATGTCAAATTGGCCATGACAGTGGTAATAATGACAGTCATGACTGAGATTCTAATACTATGCTGAGCCCATCACCTTTTCCATTTGCTCATGTAATTTTTGTTCTTTACTTCTCTTTATCATTTCATGCCCTACTTCTGCATGAGATTTCTATTGCAGACTTTTTATTCCTGGTCCATCAATGTTATATTCCAATCTTTCTTTACTACATGGAGATACACACATATTCATTTGTTCATTTCAATATACACATCAAATATTCACTGAGCGTTTCCTTTAGTGTACTTTTTTTGACTCCACAACATGCACGAAGCCACTTAGAATTCTAATCATTAAGTTTTATTTAAAAATGGGTCAAGACTTGTATTTTTGAAGTATAGAAGTATGGCCCAGACAGGAAAGCAGTTGCTGAATGAACACAAGAACCTGAGCTCCATCCATACCACCAACGTAAAAAGCCAGACATGATGATAGATGTTTGTATATCCCCCCTTGGATAGGTAGAATCAGGAGGATCCCTTGGATCTGTTGGGATAGACAATCTATCTTAGAAATAGCAACGTGTCAACCCAGCAAGAGCTAATGTCTCAAAAATAAGGTGGGTGGCTCCTAAAGAGTTATATCTGATGTATACCCATCCATATATGAGCACACATAAACAACTAATAAATTAATTTAAAAACAAAACATAGAAGTTAAGATTAAAGCATAGAATACATATATAGTAAAATGCAGTATATGTTTTATAATTTGTAAGATTGCTCATAGAGTGGAAAATATTACAGATATTTGCCCTCAGATAGATCATTATTCTTGATTCTACACTTCTCTCCCATCAATATTAGCCCCATCACTGACACGCCTTGTTCTAAGAGTCACCCCTTCCTCTCCAGGTGTTCCCTCCACTGGATTTCTAGCATCGAGGCTGCTTCAGCTTTAGTACTTAGTCCTTCTGTGATTTTTGCTTTTGAAGAATCCAGCAGCGCAGCCAGTGACCTGTGAATGTCAACAGTGGCCCCACTGCAAATGAGCCACTGTCCTTCATACTCTATTCCAGGCACCTTACACACTGCTTTCCCCTTGATGTGTTAGTTGCTTTGGAAGGACTGGTCAAGGTGAGTGTTTGGTCTTCTATACTAAATTATTAGCTCTCCAAGAACAGAGGCCTCATTCCTCCTTGTTTATCCCCTTGATGACCTATGTTCTGCTCCAGTCTGTGTAAATGTTCACTGCCCATCTTGTTGACTAAGTGTAGAGCAAGTAACTCTCCAAATGTTAAAACCTTTCAGGAATATTTGCACTCAGAAAAATCCCTATTTTGCCATTTTCCCTCTTGTTCTGGGATGAAAGACTCCCCCAAGAGTTTCTTCTATGCTGCTCACTTGCCATCGGGCCCCAAATGACCTCCTGAGAAGCACAGCGGCTGTAGGCAAAAGGTATTTGTTCATCTTTATGAATGTCAGTCTCTTGATATTCATGGTAAATAGGCAAGTTCTCAGTCTCTTGACATTCATAGCAAACAGACAAATCCTTCAGTAAATGACAATGATCCCCAGCATCACATTAAAAGCTCTTGGGGATAAACACTCTAGGGAAGTTGTGGCTCAGGCTCAACTTTCAAAGGCTTTGTAATGTGCTTACCTAGACACACACATAAAGCACCCCATCACCTGTTACAGCCTAAGCAGCTGCAGCTTCAGGGCACTCATCTATATTTAAACTTGTTCTTGCTTAGTCAGGAGCCTGGATGCTGCCAATGAGTATTTCCTGACAGCTTCCAGGCTGAGGAGCATGGCTCTTTGGGCTGCTTTGACATCCACAACCACACTGCACCATAGAATGATCACACTCCTACTGTAGGAATTGCCATATTAGTAGCTTCCCCTTCAATCCAGAACAAATTCTGGGGGCTCATCCCTTCCACTGTGTCATTTTAGTAGCCACCTGGTCATTATTTGTTGAGAAATTAACAACTTCTCATTGGATGTTTACTATGATTTAAATACCCATTACTACCAGACAAATGATTAGCTGCAATGGTTCAAATCATGGATTTGAAAACCAAATCCCCACATATTTAATTTATTAGCTGTGGAGCTTTGGGCAGCTTAGTTAACATCAGCCTCTCTATCTTAGCATATCAAGGATAATGGCTACCCCTGTATTTGTTGTGCCATTTAGGAGTTTGCTGCTGAACTGCTTAGAACTGGTTATCAACAACTGTTATCAGTAGCATCCTGTGTCTCTGGTCCTAAACAGACCTGTAGATGAGTGATGAGAAAACTTATTAAGGATCTTGCTCATAGTTTAGTGAAAGATTAATAAAATAATTACACCAGTTAGTATAAACGGCAGTTACAAAGTAAAATACGCACTGCACACTATATAGAAAGTTAGTACTAAAACTAGTGTTAGAGAAAAAAGAAAACTCCCAATTGAATCTGGCCTGTGTATTATGTGTTCTGCACCATCTCTAAGTATTGCTCAGAATCAGGAGAGAGATGCATCCCCAACAGTAAATTTTTAAAAAGTTATGTGGGAGCTAAATAAGCTAAGTAATAGAGATGTACCAGAGTGTTCTTTCAAATCTCATTAAAGATTTTAGTCTTTGTCCATTTAGTGATGGTAATTCATTGAGTGATTTTAAGGGACCTGCTATTTGGTTTGTGTTTGAAAGAAGTACTTTGCCTGAACCTCAGATAAAGGGCTGGGAAGATTCGATAAAATAGGTATGCTGGCCTTGTATAAGTGACCATTGTAATGATCAGAGCAGTAGAGAATGTAGCTTGGACAGCAATGATATCAGGAGAGGTGGAGTCGACCTAGACTCTTCCACATTACCTAAGAGCCCCTCCCTTTGAATACCAGCTTTAACTTTACTAATGGTAATAAAGTGATGTATTTTTTATAAACCACAGATTCAACCCCAGATATTACCACTCTTAATGAGAACAATAGTCTTGGATTATTTGGATATCAGAAATTATTTTCTAGAAACCTGAAATTTTCTATTAATTAGAAAAATATTTCAGGAGGATTACCTAGATGGTTCGATGGTACAAGTGCTTGCCACCAACCAAGACCTGTGCTACTCCCAGGATTCATGTAGTAAAAGTGGAGAACTGACTCCTACAATGCTGCTCTGTATGTGCGTGTGTGCTCCTATGCGTACACACATACACCTGTGTAGAAGTTCACATGCACACACATACCTACAAAAACCACAGGAGAAAAATAATATAGATAACTTTAAACTTTTTTTAAAAAATTAAAAAGCTGATAGAAACATGTGTTTGGGGCTCAAAGAATGAAGAAATAAATTAAAAGAAATAAATAAATTCTGTTCTAAGAACATGAGAAGAAAAGTGATCTAACTGTGTTGACTATGTCTTTTCTATGGATGGATAGCTTGGTTTTATGGGACATACAAAGCCCTTTGACATCCTCAGTGGAAAAGTTCATCTATTTAGATCTGACCTAGACTTTGTTCTTGCACAGGCCCGTGTAGACACTTTCCAGATAGGAAACTTTCAAAGACAAGCTTGGAAAATAGGTCTTGGTCAGAATGTGCAGTGCAGGAAGAAAACATGTGGAATGAGATTAGAGTCTTCCTGTTTATTGCCAGGAAATGGAGATAGGATCAAGACACTGAAATGATGGAAGGAAGAGAGAAATCTCTCCTATCGTGCAGGGCACTGCTTTCCTACCTTGCCAGGCTCTTTGCCCATTATGTCCTCATGGTATATTTGGTGTTTGGTTGTGATGCTTATTTTTAAGAAAGAAATTTAAGATTAAAAAGGCTAAATAACACATTCAAGGTAACGCAATCTGGACAGTTAGAGGTAAGAGCTGGACCTGAACTCAGTATAGTCTGGTCCCCAGACTTGCCCTGTTTCTATCACATGAGATCCTGATCATTGTTGAGCTGTATCCTAGGTCTGAGTATTGGCTTAAATGGGCTCCTTTCATGGATCCATCATTGCCATCCCTCCTCTCTTGAAAGCGTAAATAACTCCTTTGGGGAGTGATGAAGGAAGGCATGTGAACTGAAAAAATCACAAGCTCTACTACTTTGTTTTCTTCAGTGTGGTAGCTTAAGGCTTTATGGTAAATTACTAGAAGAAGGCAGAAAAATCTCTGCTATATGGAGAGACAATGAGGTACATTCAGAATGCCAGCATCCACAGATAATATTTCACTGCAGCGAGACTAGAAGCAGAGGCTACTGTGCAAGAGTCAGAAAGATCCATCAGTGGGAACATTGTGATTGCAATGGGGTGTACCATTCATTCTCTCTTCTAGTAGTCTCTACCCACGTTTTTTGGGTGCTCACTAGGGCCATGTCTCTTCTAATGTTCTTCTGCTCATCTGACTTATAAGCCATAGTTTCCTCTCTGGGGATGTTCTTTGAGTTACATAGAGGGTCAACATTCTCTGGAGGGCACTAATTGATGGAATTCTAGAAAAATTCATAGCCAGGTCTTTAACAGCTGTGGTGGCTATGTTAGGAGTCAACCACTCATATTCTAGAATGAATTATACATATGCATGTGTACATGTATGCACATGCAAATACACAGTTGTGCATGTGCATATGAGCATATACACTTTTCTTCAATAAATTGTATCACCTCGATACTTAGCTTCATTTATAGACATGAACAATGAGAGTGATGGTAGCTCTGTCTGGGGGGTGGTAATTCATATAGAGCTATGGTTCTTAAGCAGTCTCAAAATCAGGCTTCCTAAGACCAGCGAGCTACATATTGGCATTGGTAAGATTCTGGAGCTTCTAGATCAAGTGACTATTCATTATTTCCTCCTCCTGTTATCTGCCTTCCTATCTAGAAAATGGAAACATCACAGACAAAGAAGCCAGTGAGGGAACCAGGAGAAGGTACAATTTACTTAGCTCCTACACATACCAGAAACTATAAGATTCACATGTCTTCTTTGTTTCCCTATTTTATTCTGACAATTGACCTATGAGGAAATCAATGTGCTTGTGAGTATTTTATAAATGAAGCTCATGAGACTTTTTACTGTCGTGACTAGGCTTCCTCTTTATTGAAGGAGCAGAATGAGAATTTGACCCTTTCTGCTATACTCATAAGCCAAGGCTTCTCATCTTCCTGTGTGCCAGCCTGTACCCAGCAACATACTGACACCAGCACAGGCCAGTTGTCACAGAACTGCCTGTACTCTCCACCTGGTAGTTTTCTGGCTATATTCTTGCGTACCTTCTCTAGGTAAATCAGAAATCCTGGGCTACAAATTCATAGGCAAGTGAAGAAATATTACATTTGTATACATAGTGGCTTGAAGATTAAGGGCAATATTGAGTTGAGAAAAGGGCACACTAGACAGGAGCCCTGATGGCTTCCTAATTCCCCATAGATCTCTTCCATATTTGGGCTGTCTTTATTCTCTTTGACACAAATGGATATTAACCTTTTATGGTTAATGACTAACTTTGAAGATATGATGGAAACTATTGGTTCTCTGTTTAGCAAAATAAATTTATTTGTGTGTGTGTGAGCGTGCGTGCGTGCACACACACACACACACACACACACACACACACACACACACACACACACACACACACATCTGCAAACAATTGCAATGACTGAACAGACCCATCTAATAGACTACGGCCATTTTCTTAGCCCCTACCATAGAGGAATAAGTTTCAGAGTTCTACATACTTGGTCAGACATCTTCTTCAGGCAAAGATAAGAGCTCTTTGAAGATATCTTATGTGAGATATAAAGCTCCTATTTGTGTCTTTTAAATGAGAAGTTTTCAAAGCAGTCCATGACAGGATGGAACTCAGTTGCTTAGGGAGATGCATCAGGCTTGAGTTCCGAAACTCAGCACCACACAAACAGGTGTGTAGCACTGACCATAGTCCTCCCACTTGGGAGGTGGTCACAGGGTGTCACAAGTTCAAGGTCATGGAACCCTGTCTTTAAAATAAAAGCTAAATAGCAGTCCAAATCAAGTTATCAGGTACTGAAAACATTTTTGTTTCAAACAAAACACTAATATCTCATCATGGTACTTAAAAATTAAAAATAAAATACAGATATATGGTATATTTATTTTTGCAATTTAGAAGAAAAACTTGACCATGTTAAAATAATTCTCTTCTTCATACTATTACATAGAAATAATAATAATGATGAAACATATGTAGATTCTGGTAGCTCTTAGTAAGGGTGGGCATCGCTCTGCATGCTATAATGTGATTATCTTTGTTACCCATTCTTCCATGAACCCTCGATAAAAGAGCAATATTCTTATTTTTAGATGGATGGACACTGTAGTAAAATGGAAGTGTGAGTGGTGGATGTGAATGAGGCATGGCTCTGACAATTATTTTGGAAAATCTTTTCTCCAAAAGTATAAAAATCCTGCCAATCAACTGGCCACGTGGCCAGGGGATCCAATGATCCCTAGAACTTCAAAGTTCAGTTTGTGGAAGCCAGGGGGCTAATAGCACAATGCCTAGGTACTCCTAGTAGATCCCAGAGAAGCTAAGTACGCCTTGTGCACCCCATTGTTCTCTAGGAAAGCTCATGCTTTCCACCTCAGTTGGAATGTTGCAAACACTTTGTCCCAAAGACACTGGGGGCCATGCAGAATGGAATGTTGCCCACAGCCAGATGTTTGTAAACCTTAGCTCTGAAATGTGGCACAATACCATAAACTGTCAATTCGTGTAAAAACTAGAGCGAAGACAGAAACAGAATGTAATATTTACCAGATGAGATTTCTTTATGTGTGTAATCTTGTTGGAATTTTAGAACTATCCAACTCTCATCCATTTCAAAATGGGGTTTGGGGCCACCCCATTTTACCCCCCCCCCAACTCTACACTCCCAGTCTCTCCCTCCTGCCAAGGAAAGAAAATTATTGGAAGTGAAAGCCTCTGTCTTAATAAAAAAGAGAATCTGAAATAGCCAAGAGCACTCAGCTATATGTTTAAAGCTGCACAGGACACTCGTGCCACCAACATAGGGGGGAAGAATCCTAAAAATGATATATCTGGGACCTTTTCAGAATTAGAACTGAACAATAGGATGGTGTGTGTTTTGACAATTGTCATTCTGCATACACAGTTAAAGAGTAGTAGACACCACTTATCAGTATGTGTGAAATAAAAACTAGGTTCAAATGGGAATCCTCAGTTGTGTTTGCTCTGTGTGAGTATTGATGTAGTTTATCAGTGTGTCTATTCTGACAGAAGAAGCCAGTAGACAACACCTGCTTAAAAGATTTGGTGACAAGTCAACATGAGAAAAGATAAGAGGATTTTAAATCTGTTTGAGATGCAAATCTTATAAATAAACACCAGATTATTCCAGTCTTAAAATTTTTTTTAAGATCACATTTTATGTGTATGAGAAATTATCTATACACCACAGGCTGCAGTGCCCATAGAAGCCAGAAGAGGGTGATGCATCCCCTGGGACCAGAGATACAGATGGTTGTGAACTGTCATATGGATGTTAGAAAATAACTGTGGGTCTTGTAGAAGAGCAACCAGTGCTGTTAACTATTGAATCATCTCTCTACCCTGTTATTCCAGTTTTAATTTATAAGAAGCAAATAGAATCTTCAATTAGAGGTATATCACAAGGTGTTAGATGCCTTTTTTTAAAGATAGAAAATAAAACTTTTTGCATTCTTCTATACTACCATCCAGTTATGCCAACACCATTTGTTGAAAATACCATCTTTTTTCCATTAATATTTTTGGCCTCTTTGTCAAAAATCAGGTGTTAATAGGTGTGTAGGTTAATGCTGAGGTCTTCAGTTCGAATCCATTGATCCACAAGTCTGTTTTTGTGCCAGTATCAGGCTGGTTTTATTACTATGGCTCTATAGTATAGCTTGAAGTCAGGGATGATGGTTCCTCCTGAAGTTCTTTTATTGAGCAGGATTGTTTTGGTAATCCTTGGTTTCCTGTTATTCCATATAAAGTTTAGTATTGTCTTTTCAAGGTGTGTTTAAAAAAAAATGTGTTGGGATTTTGATGGGGATTGCATTGAATCTGTAGATCACTTTTGGTAAAATTGCCATTTTTACTATGTTTATCCTACGTATCCAGGAGCATGGAAGATCTTTCCATTCTCTGATATACTCTTCAATTTCTTTCTTCAGTTACTTAAACTTTTTGTCAAACAGGTCTGCTACTTCTTTGTTTAGGTTACACCAAGATATTTAATGCTATTTGCAGCTATTATAAAGGGCAATGTATCCCTTATTTCTTTTTCAGCCCTTTTATCCTTAGTGTATATACTATTGATATATTGATTTTTTTGAGTTAATCTTGTACCATGCTGCTTGATGAAGGTGTTTATCAGCTGTAGGAGTTCGCTGGTAGAATTTTGGGGGTCACTCATGTATACAATCATATCATCTGCAAATAGCTTGACTTCTTCCTTTCCATATTGTATCCTCTTAATCTTCTTTTGTTCTCTTATTGCTTTAGCTAAAACTTCAACTTCAAGAACTATATTGAATAGATAAGGAGAGAGAGGACAGCCTTCTCTTGTAAAACTCAAATCCAAGTGGATCAAAGACCTCAATATAAACCCAGCTACACTGAACTTGATAGAAAATAAAGCGGGAAATATCCTCCAATACATCGGCACAGGAGTTCACTTCCTTAACATAACACTAGTAGCATAGACATAAGAACAACAATCAATAAGTGGGACCTCCTGAAACTGAGAAGCTTCTATAAGGCAAAGGAAACAGTCAATAAGACAAAATGGCAGCCTACAGAATGGAAAAAGATCTACACCAACCCTACATCTGACCAAGGACTGATCTCTAAAATATATAGAGAACTCAAGAAACTAGACCCCCAAAACCTAAATAACCCAGTTAAAAATGGGGTTCAGAGCTAAAAAGGGAATTCTCAACAGAAGAATTACAAATGGCTGAAAGGTACTTAAAAAATTGCTCAACATCTTTAGCCATCAAAGAAATGCAAATCAAAACAACTTTGAGATACCTCCTTACACCTGTCAGAATGGCTAAGATCAAAAACACAGATGACAGCCTAAGCTGGAAAAGATACAGAACAAGGGAAACACTCCTCCATTGTTGGTGGGAATGTAAACTTGTACAGCCACTTTGGAATACAGTATGGCAGTTCTTCAGAAAGCTGGGAATCAATCTTCCTAACGATCCAGCAATACCACTATTGTGCATATACCCAAAGGATGCACATTCGTATCCCAAAGACATTAGCTCAACTATATTAAGAGCAGCATTATTTGTAATAGCAAGAAATTGAAAACAACCTAGATGCCCCTCAACTGAAGAATGAATTAACAAACTGTGGTACATCTACACAATGAACTACTACTCAGTAGCAAAAAATAAAGAAAGAAAGAAAGAAAGAAAGAAAGAAAGAAAGAAAGAAAGAGAGAGAGAGAGAGAGAGAGAGAGAGGGAGGGAGGGAGGGAGGGAGGGAGGGAGGGAGGGAGGAAGGAAGGAAGAAAGAAAGAAAGAAAGAAAGAAAGAAAGAAAGAAAGAAAGAAAGAAAGAAAGAAAGAAAGAAAGAAAGAAAGTTAAATGACATCTTAAAATTTGCAGACAAGTGGATGGCTTTGGAGAATATCTGAGGTATCACAAATCACAAGCCCAGAAAGGTAGGCATGGGATGTACTCCCACATAAGTGGATTTTAAACAAAATGCAAAAAATACTCAAGCTGCAAACCACAACCCCTGAACAGCTTGGGATCAGAAGGAACTTAAGAGAGACATCCAGAGATTCCCCCTAAGAAGAGAAAATAGAGATGATCTTCTTAGCAAATTGGGGTCATAATGGGCTGCAACCAAGAAGAGGTAGGAACAAATCATGAGAGAAGGAGATGGTTGGGTGAGAGGAGGAACAAAGAGGGAGAAGGAAGGAGATGGATATCTCGATAGAGGAAGCCAATGTGGGGTTGAAAAGAGACTGGGTGCTAGGGAAACCTCCAAGAACTCACAGGATGACCCTGGCTAGGTCTTCAAACAATGGTGGAGAAGGTACCTAAACAGGGCTTTCCCTATAATCAAATGAGTAACCACCCTAAGTGTCATCACAGAACCTACATCCAAGAATGAATAGAGGTGGAGGCAGAGATCCATGGCTGAGCACAGGACCGAGCTCCTGGTGAGTAGAGTCTGTATGAGCAAGGGCATAGGGATTATGAGGAAAATTTCCACAGTGATGGCTAGCTGGAGCTCTGGAGAGCTCACTGAATGAAGAGTAGCCACTAGAAATCTATCAGGAAAAGGATCTAGGCCTTCCAATGGTAGATAACTGTGGATTGGCATGGGCAATATGTGAAACCTCAAGGGGAGAGATCAAACTGTGTTCCTGTGAGTGGACTGGCACCTTGGAGCCCATTCCCTGTAGAGGATCACCTAACCCAGTCTTGACTTTGGGATGAGCCAAATCTTACTTGCCTGGAGTGGATGTGCCATGCTGAGCTGACCCACCTTGGAGGGTGGATGTGAATGGTGGAGGCTGAAGGCTGAGTGGGAGGGATTGGGAGGAGGAAATGGAGGGGAGCAGGGAGATACAAGGACAAAAAAAGACACTTTTTTTTTTAAGTAATAACTTTCAACTCAGTGGCTTCATTAAGACAAACACATTTGTGAGGGGTAAGCCTGGATTAGCTACTATTCTGTAGCTGTGGTAAAATACCCCTCAAAACAAACAAGGGAAGGAAGAAGTCTACT